>JBAMCD010000221.1:11436500-12873000 GCA_037075365.1 Drosophila emarginata | reverse complement strand
ATCAATATATTGGGGCCACAGGAGAATAATTTTAATTATCGATCCCCTTCATCATCTATATCGCATGTGGTGCATAATATTTCAAAATTTTTGCCCTCATTTGATAGTTTACCCGGTGTGCAATCCTTTAGAAATGGATTACCAAATAACAGACCAACTAATAATTTACCACCTGGTTTCCCGCCAAGTATTAGTGGTTATGAGCAACCGATATTACCCTATTATCGTCCCGTACCGACTACCGCATCAAATGAAGAGCCTGCAGATAATAGTGGAGAGGATAACAACTTGTCATCCGCTTCACCGCCAGCAACTACCTCCACCACGCCAAGAAGTCGTACCAAATTGACACCCATTGGTACCATAAAGCCAGTTCAGACTGAGACAGATGAAAAAACAACATACTTTACAATTAAATCAACAACGATTCCATTAATTGTCACTATATGCGGATTTCTGGCTATAACGGCAGCTTTGTTTGGATATCTGTGCCGGCGGCGTCTCTGCGCAATTAGCAAGAATCTGAAAAAGTCAAAGGAAAAAGAGGAACTGGCCAGAAAATCCAATCAAAGTCAACTGAGCAGCACTTTAACTGATGACAGCCGAAATTCGATGGTTATGCAACAGTGGCAAGGACCAGTGGCATTTGCCAATCGTTATGTACCCTGGGAGAGGGATCAGCAACTTGCGATGACTGTAAGTAATAGGAGACTAACTTGATGTTCTTTTTTTTTGTTTTATATCTTTGTTACATTACTTGATTTATTCTATCAATTTATCAGCGATGCTTGAAAATGTATACGCAATATTACGTTAAAGCTAAATCAGTAACAAAAGAGAAATCTCAATAAACTAAAATACATTTCTTAATTCTATTCCATCTTTCAAACAATGGCTCACAATAAACACGACGTAAACACAAACAACATCGATGACGTCAATATACACAACGATGCCATAAAATCATTGTCGATGCCAATGCTAACACCAATTCAATCCGGTCTCCATCAACCAACAAATGCTGTTAACTTCGACGCCAACGCCGACGCTAAATCTTTCAACATGAACAAAATATACCCGGTCACGGTATATGCCCCCTGTTCCTCATTTCCCTTGCGGTCTGGTCGATACGCAATCGGAATCATAGGCAACGTCTCAGCTATCAACAAGTGCCGCAAATGGTGGTGATGCTTCCGTGGTGCCACCCACTGGTGGCGCCAGTCTTCAGGCTGGCTGTGTGGTCGGTAACTCCGCTGCTATAGGATATGGTCCTGGTGTCGACGCCAACAGCGATCGTTGGGAATTCCCAAGGCATCGATTAAAGTTTTTCAACATATTAGGCGAAGGAGCCTTTGGACAAGTTTGGCGTTGTGAGGCCACCGACATGACTGGTAAGTTAATCAATGGTTATTCACATTCACTTATCTATAACATATATGATAATGTATGCTAAGGATCGTTTAGCCTAAAGAGAAAAGTGTTCCTTGACGAATTTAATTAAGATTAAATTGCACACACTCGAAGCCACCCAAGCATAATCGTAAAAAAAAACTAAAACTGAATCTACACTTACTTAAATGGCTGCACTTAATTAATTAACAGTTTTGATTTCAAAAAAGCCACAGTGGTACGAAAAGTATATATACATATGTGTATATATGCATAAAGAAATGTGTACTACAGTGCATATTCGCTTTTAAGACTTAAGTAACAATGAATGCTTCGACCTAGCTAAAGCCTTCGGCGTTTGCTCCTTTTGCTTAAGGGCATTCAGCGATGCGTACAATTCAATAAAAACCAACTATACTAGAGAAAGTTTAAGTAAAGCAAATTGTATAGCAAATACCTAGACACTAGTGTTGGTCTCTGCCACGGGCGTTGCCACTCAGCAGCGTGCCAAGGAATAGAAGCATCGGCAGGAGTAGCAGCATCAGCACTAGCAGCTGTTGCACGGTTGAGTAGGTGGATTTCAGTCTAGTCCAGTAAAATATATGTGGCTGTGTGCATGACTTGAGAGCGTTCCCCCTCACGAATATTCACTGAATTGCACACTAGTTCACATTTTCGACATTTGCCACCAATGCGTCCCACGTTCTAAGAGCACGTACAAAGGATATGGGTACACATACGTGTGGAGAGCTATGCACACTCAGTAACATTGCCAAGGATGGCGAGTGCAGAAAACCAAAAGACAAGTGCAGTAGTGTGCCATGTGTGGCGCACAGGCAAAACTTTAGAAATAAATAATAATAATACCTGAAGGCCGGCGGAAGCAATAGTGGCCTCAATGCACAAGCAAGCCAAACCTTTGCCATTCAGTTCAAAGGACACCATCCAGTTACACGGCCATTCGAAATGCTTGTGCAAATTTTCTGCTGCAATGGACATTAACAAAGGGGAACTGAGCGTAGCTAATGAAGCACATCTCTCTAGAGTCCTGCAGTCCTTTCTTTAAAACTTGTAAAAGTTTTGTTGGCATTAAGAATGGATTGATCTTAAATACCTACTATGTTTAACTGAAGTTTAAGTACTTTGATTTTATTTAGTTATATTAGAATGAAGTTTAACACGTTTGAATTAACCACAAATTGTCTTCAAATCTTCTAAAAAGTAGATAAACTTTCCAAATTTGTAATTATATTTTAAATTATATCATATTAACATTTGTTAAGGATTTGAAATATTTCAAATATTATTTCTTATACATTTTTAAAGGACAAGTATATTTCGAATCAGAATTATTAACTTTCTGAAATTCCTGCCTTATTTTTTAGGTACTGATGGTATTACAACGGTTGCTGTGAAAACGTTGAAGGAAAGCGCCACTGGAGTTGAGAAAAAGGATCTGCTTTCTGAGTTAGAGGTAAGTGAAGAGATATTGTTTATACAAACTTAAGTTGAAGTCCTCTCTAATGTTTCCCTTATATTTCTAACGACACTCTGCTCCCACTATCTTGTTCTTATTAAACAAGTACAAAATGTATAGCGTAAAATTGCAGGGAGAAGAAAAAAAAAAAACCGTTTAGAAGTGAAGTTAGCAAACTGACGATTTGTTGAGCATACTTTGTTCCTCTTACACTTTTGCCGCTTATATTGTACAGGCTTTTCTCATTTTTCTTATTGCCATTTCTTTTCGTTGGTTAGGCTTCCCGCACTGACGACTGACTAACTCTCGCTAACTGGGCTACTGGGGAATTGGTAGCTGGGGGTTTTGGGGGCTCCTCGACGGAGCTTCGCATTCAGGGTTTTCGGTTAGATGAAAAAGTTTTGCAAATTGAAAATTAACGATGCTGAAAGTTTTCAAAGAATTTTCTTACAGCTTGCGACTTGCAGATTTTAACACGCAGCGCCAATCCACCCACCACAATCGCACCGGGAAGCGGCTACCCGGCCATCATCATTTGCCACATGCCACGACAAAGCCGTGGCCAATTTTTAATGGAAATTTGAAGTCATTTTTTCTATACTTATGAAAATCTCTTAAATATCCATTTGCTAAGGATATTATGACATTATTCACAAATTAAATACTATAACTGAAATGACTGTATTACTTTATTAAATAGTAAATACTTCAGGATTTAGTGAATGTCTTGGAATATTTGCAAATATAACTTAAACATTTTTCACATTGTTATAATACATTCAAATCGTCAAGATGACTTTTCAGATGAGATGACCGGGACCACTTTGTGTTTTGTTGTTTTTCCGCTAGCTTGTCCTTTTCATCAAAAAAACAAAAACAATTGTTGCCCGCTTTTCTTTTCACTGTGTCCCTTTTGTGCTGAGCTAAAAAGGACTGTCAGCATCAGCGTCAACCGGTAATGTCAAAATGTATTTCATTAGGGAATTTTCCCATTTAAAGTTTGTCATTCTGTTTGGTCGTGTTTTTGTTTTCCCAATTTTGTGATGCAATGCCTTTAGGTGGGTTTTTTTTTTCTTTCTATTTTGTGGTTAATTTGGAAAACCACTTTTCAATAATAGTAATGAATAATTTGAAATATAAAATATTGCACTTAGCAACGCCAATTGTACTATAATAGCTTTCAAATTTATAATTAATATAAGTAGTACAAAGTAATTTTAAAAGAGAATAAGATAAAGATAAAATATTTATTCACTATTAAAGAATTAAATTATGCGAACAGCAAATGATCTCATCGTGTCTAACACATTCAATTAAATGTTTTTTTCAAAGCTAAAACAAGATTCTCTTGTAAGCAAATAATGTTTCAAATGTCAATCTGTTAAATAGATGGAACAGAGATTTTTGTAAAAATCAATAAGTAACTATAGAAAAAGCCAATATGCTAAAATTGAAAACAATTTGGCAATAAAAATGTGACGAGCTCATTGCATATTTATGCGAGCCAAAATTACTGCGACAAATTATTAATTTATGTTGTTGAATTCACAGGATTGCCATTGCCCGGCAATGTGGCCGTTTATATATATAGATATATATACATATATATATAATTGTGTGTGTGTGTATTAATATTTTTTATTGTGCGAACGCCGCTCCACAGTAGCCATAGCAGTGGCAAACTTTAAAAACAAAAAGGCCAGGCCAAAGCTGTCGAATTGCACTATATATACATATATATATATTATATACTATATACGTATATAATATTTTTATTTTTTATGGGGAATCCATAAACTCAATTGCGGCTGGCAGCTTGAATGCACATTTACCGCACAGGTTTTATTATTTCCATCGGACAAAAATGATTTATCCAAACATTGTGCATATCTATGAACATTTATTTAATATAATCAACACTTTAAACAAATGTCCGTGTCGAACACAGTGACATACCTATTGTTTTAAATGTAATGAAATGTGTGTTAGCCTTGGCAACGACATGCACGTATATAGACATACATACATACATACATTTGTATGTACTATACGTCCTTTAATACCAATAATTAAAATTGATTTCTTGCATTGTTCGGAGGCTATGTCCCTGTAAATCAAAATGCGAATTGATTTTGCCTATGGATTTCGTTACGGTAAATTTTTGTCTTATCTTGAAACAGTAAAGTGGATATTTAAAATATCAAATTTCGAAATATAAATAAGTACTTAGATGGATATATTGACAAGATTACAGTGGTATATAACAAACATATAGATTGTTGAAACTACAACATGGGAAGGCAACTATACTAAGTAATATTTATATATTTCTCAAAATTGTGTTTAAAAAAACTATTAATCCTTCTGTGTTTCCATTTGACAAAAAAATAAATCTTATAAATATATTTGGTAAGAAATTATAAAGTAAATAAACACGTTAAGCTAAATATAAAAATTACGGACCTGAATAATGATGAAAATCGGTATTACTGATTGCTACTTTTGACACCAGCCGGAACAGACAAATCCGAGGTTACGTTCCTGACATGCAAACCCAGCAAACTAGGCTAAGACTCCTGTCAGTCGATAGCAAAACATTATTCTTACTGGCGTTTGTGCAATAGAAACCAACGAACCGCACGATTTGGAAATTGATGATAAGCAACACTATGTTGGCGTTAATAATACCACGCGCTCCGACGCCTTGGAATAAACTGATTCCTGTTGCTGCTATTCCTTATATTCGCATTTATAGCTAACTCTCTCCCATCGGAGGACGACCTGCGCATTGGGTCCCACATTGGAGTGCGAGAACTACTCGGCTGGCCTTGGTTCTTATCAGAAGGAGGCGAATAACTGGGGTTTGCTGTTGTTGTTGACAACATAGGCCAAGCCCGGCTGATGCTGTTCGCCTTAGATGCTCCCAGTGTTGAGTTGCCATTTAGTGTGCGTCCTTCATCATTAAAGGCGCATTTGTTCCTCGTATGTCGGGAGACAGAAGCCACCATGTGCTAGCAGCAGCCACGAAGATGTGGCAGTATATCATGTTTTGCGGATTACCCACCAACGAGAATAATTGCGCTTTAATTTTAAAACAATGGAAAATTATTAATGGTCCTGCGCTGCCTTCCACTCGACTCAATGCTAAACTCTACAAGGACTCTACTGCCTTCGTGCCAGTGCGGTCGACACTTTGCTTTGCGGTTGCTTCCATTGTCCGTTCAGGTTTTACTCTGGTTATGGTCTCTAACTTGGCTCCTGTTGCTCACTAAGATAGATGCATTATTTGCGTAAAGTTTGAAGTCAAGTTAAGTAGTTAGGAAATTTGTTAGGAAAACTTGTTAAAGAACTTTTTTTAAATGTGAGCAAATTTTTTAATATTTAAATGCGATTTCATGCAATTAATTTATAATTTGACTCATATATAATGTTAAACTCATATATTCATATTTAATGATTTTGAATTACTACTTAACTTAAACTTTTAGAAGTAATTATTTCGCTTTCAGAACAACCCTTTGTTGCAAGTCTCTTAGAAAAAGGGATGCTTACGAACCCACCTTACCTATGTCCTTGAAGTGTGGTTTGAACGCTTCTTATGACTATGTCCGACTAAATAATATAAGCAATGCTTGATAGATAATCGATTGAATTACAAAATTAAAATTGCAAATACTTTGATTTAAATCGAGATGCAGTCAGCATTGAATCCGTGAAATTAAAGTGTAAATTGTTTTAAAATGATTGTCACCCGCAAAGCCGCAACACATGAGAAACAACATGGGCAAATGACACAATTCCCATTTGGCTTAATTAATAAATACCGCTTTGTGTTGCTCCATTGTGGCATTGGCACATCTGCAACTGTCAAAATAAAAAGAATAATCCATTCTGTCAGTCTGTACTACACATACCATTTTATATACATACATACATACATATATACTTACATATGTAGGTATTTATCTCTTTACACAACTAAGTACGCAAGCACGCCAGGTGAGAATAATGATGCTCACCTTTTGTTTCAATTTGCTATTTTATGCAACACACTGGGCTACAGGATAGAGCGATTACAATATACTTTAATACGATTTGAACACAGCTGCAATTCAACTCTTTTCTTTTGCAAATGTAGAAAATAAATTTATTCATCTTCCCTGCGATTAAGTTTGAGTTTTTAAACTATCCTCAATAGAGAACTATTTGAATTTGCCAAATTTATTTGAAAAGTTTTGCCATTGAATAGAGTCACACAAACAGTAGAAGGAGAGGAAGCTAATGTTTCCAGTAGTCTGTTGTTCTTTGCTCCATTCAATTACCCACAGGGTCACATTGTAATGTTAACAATCTAAAAGTAACCTAAAAAAGTTTTAATTTCATAGCTCTGACAGTTTTCAGACAAATTTTGATATAATTGTAAAAAAAATGACGATGCAAAAGAATTTAAATTTATATAATACTTTTCATTTGTTATTGAAACACTTTTTATTAATAGTTCTTTGCTAATTTTCCATTGAACAAATATACTTCTCTTTGTCGATATTTGCTTATCTCTAAAATCTTACAAATGATTGAATTAATTAATATTAATTAAATTATTAGAAAGTATTATCTCAAGCCCTTTTTTTAAAATTTAGATGTGAAGGTTATAGTTAGCATGACAATTGTTCTTACCTATTAATAAGATAATAATTTTTTTCGTTTTATATAACCCTTAAAAATCTGTTTATTCTATTCAATTCTTATTTAATTGTTTATTATGGTATTTAAGGTTATGAAGTCTCTTGAACCTCACATCAACGTTGTTCAATTGTTGGGCTGTTGCACAGAAAAGGATCCGACTTTTGTAATCCTTGAATACGTAAATCGTGGAAAATTACAAACTTATCTACGAAACTCCAGGGCAGAAAGGTAATCAATATTTTAATAAATATGAAAATATTATTTTTAGAAATAAAATTTAAAAGAAGAATATTTTATATGTTGAAAGTGAAGTATTTTGAAGCTCTTTACTTTTAACAAAAACTCTTTTTTGACTTGTTTTTTAACTTAAAATTTGTTTGTTACTTTAAAATTCGATACCACGATTGGAAAAACATATTCAAATGATTTTCTTTTTATTGATTTGATATTTGGTATTGCAGGCATTATGGAAATACACACGGAAAATCGAACATTCTGACGTCAGGTGATTTAACATCGTTTATGTATCAAGTTGCTAAGGGAATGGATTATCTGACATCGCGTGGAGTAAGTACAATCACTGGCAACGTTTACATAAACACAGTCGTATATATATATATATATATATATACACACATGCACATACATATGTACATATAGACAGTTGCCGACACATGTTCTGATGTGGGTACAAAATGGAGGAAGGGCGATTATATCATAAATAAACAAATGAATATTACTTCGTTGACGAATACAAATTGTTTTTAGTGAAAATTAAAATCGATTTATATGCTACCTGCTGCAACTAAATATTAATTACAGGAATCCCTTTTATTTCGGTACACGTTCAATGTAATACTAATTTATATTTATAATTAAATTTTTTCACAGATAATACACAGAGATTTGGCAGCTCGCAATATTCTTATAGCCGATGATCACACATGCAAAGTGGCAGACTTTGGTTTTGCTCGAGATATAGTTACTTCCAAGATATATGAGCGTAAAAGTGAAGGGAAGCTACCAATACGGTAAGATATACATATAAGGCTATATAATTATAATACTTATGCCATTGTTTCTTCTCAGATGGATGGCTACTGAGTCCCTTTATGATAATATATTTTCGGCAAAATCCGACATTTGGAGCTTTGGCATTTTAATGTGGGAGATTGTTACACTTGGATCAACTCCATATCCAGGCATTTCAGCAGCTGATGTAATGCGCAAGGTAAGTCAAAATGATTTAATTGAATTAAAGATTTGAAAATTCATTTAATTTCACGCTTAGGTAAGAGATGGATATCGTCTGGAGAAGCCGGAACACTGTCGCCGAGAGCTATACAATATAATGTACTATTGTTGGTCTCAAGATCCCAAAGAGCGTCCTATGTTTGCGGAAATAATACAAATGCTCGATAAGTTACTACACACTGAAATGGATTATATCGAATTGGAGAGATTTCCAGATCATAATTATTATAACATTGTCAATCTAAGTGGCGAAAAACTATAAATTCTGCAACTGGATACAATAGACGGATAAAGAGCTTTATGAAATATCAAAGAAGCATTAAAGATCAAAGGGTTTCCCTTTCCTACAATCATGTTTCAATCCTGTGCGAAATCGACGTATTTGGATATATTTAGTATCTATGCTCGTAAAAATCAAATCAAAAACAGTCTGATCACACAAATTATTCTTATCCTAGCATTAAAATACACATTTAAATTGCATTTTCCTGAAAAACAAATCAAACATAATCTGAAAGAGCTGCCAACTTTTGATTCCTACTTTAGTCAAAAGGATTAGAGTAAATTTTGTTGGAAACTGATTAAGAAATGTCTTTAAAATATATGAGAGATGTGAATAGTTGTAGCACTTGTAAGATACTTGTAATTATATCAAGAGAGGTGAATTCATTTTGTATTTATTTGTTGTATATTTATTGTATATTCTTACATATGCAAAAGCATTAATATATTGTTATACGTCATTCATATATAATCAATTTTTGAATATAAACAATTCTTTATAAGTCAATTGATAATTATTTTTCTATTTCATTTTATTAGATCGGTAATATAAATTATTCTGCGCCATTCGACTGTCAGATTTGTTTATGCCATTATTTTAAATTCCAAAGAGATACCCAAAAGCGGGGAAACAATTGGTGGTTGAAATAACTTTAAGAAATGTTGCAACAAAACACAATTGTAGCACTTTTTTATAGCAAATTCTGTTCAAAAAATGAAAATAACATTAGTTACCCACTTGTACATTTCCATTAACAACAGAGCACCCAAATATGATGAATTAGACCACAGTCAAACAGGTTTTTGATTTATTTTTTATATAATTCACTTTACATAATTCACATTCACTTTGTTGTTACTTTTGGCTTCTATATTGTTGGCTCAAACGTGTGTATACAATCCCGCCGAGTTATAGCAACAGACTAACCCAACTAAAGCATCTCATGACCCGAGAAGCTCCTTTTGGTAATCAGTGTGAGAGACAACTCATCGAATGGTTGAAGCACGTGGCTTTGTTATTACTAAATTCGAAGCATCCTTAACCGTTATGTTGGCATATTCTCTGAGAGTAACAATATGGCAAACCAAGAGAGCAGTACACACACACATACATATATACAAATATATACATATATATATACGTATATAATCAATGAATGTTTACATTAAATGTCAGCTGATTTCAGATGATGGAATCTTTTGGAACATTAGTTAATAATATTTATTATATTAAAAGCTAATTCTATAAGATCATTTCGACAATTTAACATGCTTTTAAAAGTTAATTGCCGTTTCCAGTTGCATTTAACATTTTTGGCAAATCTTTTTGACCATATTTAGTGTCCCATCTTCCTTCATCTCTGTATATACATACATACATATATACATATATGTAAATATGTATTTGATTTAAGCTTTTCAATACAGAGAGAAAATTTGAATTACTCTACAGACATGCGCTAAAGTTGAAGCTTTTTATTTAAATCAAACGGTGGTGTGATTGTTTGTTAAAACAAACAAGGACCGCTTTTGGTTAAAAAGCTCTATAAAAACTTTCATTTTAGTAAACTACTTTTATTTACAAAAACTTCCTGATGATAGAAGCTTTTTTACCCTTACAGTTTCTTGTTTATCCGATCCTGTGTACAGTTAATAATTCAATTTCAAACTGAAGGAAATTTATGTAGTTATTCTTTTTAATTATCGTTTATCCAATAAGTATACTACAATATCTTAAATCTATATACATTTTAGTTATATATATTATTTTAAATAATTTTAAATGGGTTCAATGCCAGCATTGGAACACCAATATATTGCACAGCCAGCTGTATGTTGACAGTTTTTATATCATCATTCAAATGTAGTCGTCATCGCTGGAGCTATGCAACTTGGTTTCCTCACTCTCGCGTTCCCATTCATTTCGTTTGGCTTGCATTATCAAATCCTGAAAGGATCCATATTCGGAATTCTGGCGAGACTTTGCAGTTAGTCCCACATCGCCCTCATCATCATAAAGATTATCATAGGCATAATCTGGTTCTCCATTTGTTCCTGTTGGCATATGTTGCGGCATATCGGATTCATTATAATCACTATCACCATTATGATCATCGCTATCGTAGTCGGAGCGAATGCCATGTTTCTCATAGAACATCTTGATCAAATCATCAACTCGTTCAGATGGCATATCAGATACCATTTTGACAGCAATTTTACGACGTGCTCGCTTCAATGGCTTGAGAGGTCTATCAGCTAGTTCAAAGTTCAAAGAAGTTTTTAGCATACTCTTTGATCTTTTTAAGTTAGCCACCAATATGCGGTAGAATTTTAGAAATTTGTCGTTTTGTTGATGCTTTTGAACTGCAGTATATTTTGGATTTTCCAATATAAACCGATTCAGTAACTCCTTTGTGGCATGTTGATCCTTTTGTGATTTTAAAAGGTCCACTAAAAAGAAAAAAAATAATTAGTTAATAAAGAATTAAGGACATTCTTTTGAGAGTTTGGTCTGAGACACATACCTTTTTGTTGTGATAATCCAAGTGTATTCTGGAAAACGCTCCAGTCATCAGTGCGGCTTGCTCCAGTTCTTGATGAGACTTCGGCCGAATTTTTAATATAAAATGCCAATGATCCTTGCTGCACAATATACAGAAGGAATACCAATAAGCTGAGATTGATTTTTGCCATATTAAACAATTTCTCTAAAACTCGTGGTTGTATGTCGGAAGACTGAACTATACGAAGTGATGTGCCGATGAAAAGTTCCTGTGGCTTATATACCTTCCGTGGCGATCAGGAGCACTGATTAGCCTTAATTGACATAACCGCACACAAGCATTGCGTGGATAATCAGACAAAAGGAACGTTTGACACCCGCTAGACATACAGAGGCGCCCGGAGTCAGCAGCCGGGTGAGACAACATGTGCTTGATCGGAGCAAGCTGGCTTTGTTTTTCTACAGAACACTTAGCACGAGCAGTGGCAATTAAATGGCATATACATATAGTTTTGAAACGACTGTTTCAGTTTGTTTGCACATTACTATCCTTCCTTCAGACGATGACCGACTCCGACTTCATTACAGGTAACAGCAATGTAACTAGCTTCGACATCGGGCGCCCCTTACGGATGTGGGAATCAACATGTAATTGAGTCGCAGCGACTTCGGAGCCGATGAGTTTCATGAATGTACCACACACATCATACAAATCGAGTGCCGCACAGGTAGACGCTAGCCTTTTAAATGTGAAAGGAAGTGCATATAAATCCTAGCGCCAGCCATAAACAGATCAACTGCGCCAATCTCAATCCTGAACTCTGTCCACAATTTCGTCGCTAATTATTCTTGAATGCGGGTTTTATTGATGCAATATAAATAATGCAAATGCAATTTGCAGAGACCTAACTCTATTACTATATATGTCGGTCTACATTCAGAATATGTGTGCATAATTACATATCGCATACATATGTATATCGCAAATCAATGGAATTTAAAAAACACCTGTGTCTATTTAAAATTTAACAAGATCATTTATTTCTATACTTCTAACTATAATTTCTATACGAAACATATTATTGATCAGCATCGATCGAATAAAATGGGTAGTGTTTCAGTGGTCCATTAGACAGTTTCTATACCAATGTTGTTAATAAAAGTAACTGATTAAATAATGGGTATATAAGAGTTTAAATCCGACCACAGGATAATTAATAACTTCATTTACATAATACCATTATATTATATTCCCTACAAACAAAGTTCTAAATTGTTAAAATATTCGTCCTACGTTGTTAAAGTATTGATTCCTAGCAGTTATCTTCCGATATTATTTTTAATTTTTACCAATTTACCCAATGCAGTCTTAAAAATTTAAAGTTGACAAATTTGTTTTGAGTTTGAACCTGGTTAAAATTTGTTTCATAAAAGTCAAATTTTCTTAGCCTTTTGCTCTCAATCCAGATTACTTTCAAATTAAATCAACAATTAGCCTGGAAATCTTATATTTCGTATTGAGGTTTCAGCGGTTTTTACATTTTGAATCAACGTTTATTCATAAATAAGATTATTTTGCTGCTGATCTTTTCCACTGAAGACAATTGCATTTAATTTAAACTGTTAACATTAAGGTAAGTTGCAATTAAACATACTAGAAAAAACTTGAATTGATTTGATTCGTATATAGTTATTTGATGAGCTTACATAGTCATAAGTTTTCAAATTTGCGCCCAGGCAAACCGGTTCTACCCGGTTTGTTACCCAACAGACATACAAATTAGAAAGGCCGGATGTTAGGTATCTTTAATGTTAGCTCAAAATGAGTTGTTGCTGTTGTCTCAATTGGAGCTTCTGTAAAATAACATAATATTTTGAAATGTTTAGCCAACGGTTACAAAAGTTAAATACTTTTTCATTATTTAATATGTATGAAAAACAGAAAGCAAAAAGATGAAAAAATAGAAATAACAAAACGGAGAAACCTAATCAAAACTGCTGTGCATAAATCTATTAATAAATTCCTCATTTTAGTCAACATTTCGAGCTAAACTTAATTCTGGCAATATTTTAGTAATAATCAAACTAGATAACCCGATTTGATCAGGTTCTATTCACCCGAGAATTTACTTAAATTAGGTACTTGTATTTAACATGATATTCCACAGATAGAAAGTCTTTTTTTCCGATTAATATATCCTTTTGTCCTGTAGGCACATAGTATAATTAGCAAATTAAATAGTAAAACAAGAACTCATGATTTGAGTAAGTGCAATAATATTTCCATAAAATCCTGGTTATCATGTTGAACTTATTTGATGTTTTGTAATCTCACTGTTAACTTACTTAACTTTAGAGTTATAATTTATTACATTTTATCCTACTGAAACTCAATTTAATCTTCCTGTGGCACATGTACACCAAGGTGAATAGTTCATTGTTTCTCTGAACAAATATCATATTTAAAAACACAGTCAAAACATAAGTTTATTTAATTAATTAATTTAAACTTTTGGGAGATGTTTAAAAACTTACCGACATACGTAAGCAAACGTTTGTCAACAAGAAAAAGTTTATTTTAGTAAACGAAAACAGTGTCATTTATTTATATATATATTTCATTCATTTAAACATATGTACATTTATCCATTCAGTGTTACTATAGAGACCACTATTTATTATTACAGATAACAAGCGTAACCAAACGACTAAGTAAATATGCCAAAAGTGTTATTTTCAAAGTACAAAAGGGAGACCCACTTTGTTGATCCGTTGCGACATGCTGCCAAATTAAAAGAAATTGAGGAGCGGCGATTGGAAGCGACCGAATCGGAGGAGTTTGCAATGAGATACATGGCCGAGGAAGAGATGCATGCTGATGTCGAGGAAAGTGAGTTCAGTTTATCTGAAGGAGAACCAGCATTAAATATTGGCAAAATTGATTTGTCATTTCCCGAGACTATTGAAGAGTTCCAAGACAGTCCGGAATGCTATCCTCCATCATACTACACGTTATCGTCAAAGGAACGACTCTTGCTTCTCTATGCCGAAAATTTTCGAAAACAGTTTGTTTTTACTTATCCAAAACGAAGACCTATGGTCTTGGCACTGCCCAACGAATGTAAAGTCCAGGTGAGTTCAATATATTTCTCAAATATGTAGCTGCCATTTGAATTATCTTCTTTCTCTTTATTCAATTTTATAGAAATTTGTCTGCACTTCGATTAGGCCAACTGCATTTGTGTATCCAGAACTTATTTCCAGCTTAGAAAAAATTTCCAAATTCGTTGCAGATTTCATTCAATATGAGCCTCTCGAGGATCAAATTAATTTGGTAAGTCAAATACAATCGTATTTATTTTGATTGTTATCTTAGCTTTTAGATTTAATTGCTCTATCAGTTCATAAATATATATATCGCTAATTCTATATCAAATTACCTATCTGTTAACGCTAGGATTTTTACTGATAAATAATTGTTTTCCAAAAAAAAAAAATAGTAAAAGAGAGATTATAGTGCCCCAAGTCCGTTATAACAATTCCAGGTGCTACAAACGTTCAAAACTTTTGTATTTTGTAAGTTTAGATGCTTCTAATCGTATCTTTTAATTAGCAGCGAACGCATAAGACTAGTTTTTTATCTTCGATTTGGTGATACTTGCCGTTTCTAATTATGTAATCACTTTTAAAATTTGCAAAAATTAGGTAAAAACCTCAACTTTGTAAGGCTTTAGCCTCATTACATCACCGGTTACATTATTGGAAATTATAATAATTCGATCGGAAATTCGTTTTCTAGGATAAATTCTTGACCAAAAAATTGTGTAAAATATTCCATCCAAAATTTGAAAATGGAATGGAAATATTACGAATTTCCGCAACAACATTCTATAATCCATTTAATCCATGAATCCCTATAGTTAATTTCTTTTACCTGTTATGTCCATTTTTAAAAGAAAATGAAAGAATTTAGAGATGATTTCATAAAAAGGTTCTCTAATTGTTTTTTATTAAATGTGTTTTTTAAAATTATTACATTTAAGTTGATAAATTCTTTTTAATTAAATATCGCAAAAATTTCGAATTAGGAAAATTCTTATGACCACAATTTTTTCGTAGTTGCGTTTCAGTATACGAAATTATGAAACTTTAAAATTGTTTAATCAATGAGTATTTCAATACCTTATTAAAAATCTTTCCTTTTTTACATCTCCAAAGACATTTAACAGAAAAATAAGTCTATATATAATAACATTTTTCTAATTCAATTCGGGGAAATCAAAAAGTAATTTGTAATCGAAATATTTATATATACTATATAAACTATGTCAGATAAGTAGAGTTATATAGAGTTATTTTATGTACAACTTGATGTTAATATATAGTGGATTTCATATAGGATACAAATTACGATTAAGATAACCGAAAAATTTCACCAATAATAGGTTCACAGAATCTAAAATTGGGCTAGTTATTATTTGATTAAATTGCTAAACGACAATTTCAGTTATTTACTTAAATATTCTGTACATTTTCATAACTGCTCGATGTAATTTCGTCGTACTGCTGATACTCGCCCGTTATTTGGCAATCGTCCGGGTCATCGTCGAGGTCACAGTGTACAAATTCGTAGGGAGGGAAGAACAACGAACTAAGTAATGTTGCCGATGATTGATAAACGGCTGGTGAATATCTCTGTCGTCGAATGGCTTCAAGACTGTTGAATGGATCAAGGCGCAGCCGTGATTGATTCAAATTAATATCCATTTGCTCTGTATGAACTAAGTCATTATCCGTGGCTGGCTCCGAAGAGGCCAACTTCGGCTTATCCTATTTACGACGACGAATTTTATTTCTACTAGTATCCTCTTGTGTGTTATCTTCGTTATCGATTGAAGTCTTATTTCCATTGCCACTCCCATGAGGTGGTTCACTGCTCGATTTAATGGCAGCTATGAGGAATCTAAGCTGCATTAGTTGTACAGCGGTGACACGTGGATTACTGCAATTTTCAAGCCATTGTAGAAATTTTTCTCCATGCCTGATGGCCACCACATCATCGTTGTCCATATCGGATGCATAATCCAAATATTTCGATTTTTCCTCTTCATCTGTTTTGTTTGAGTTATTGTTATTGTTGTTATTATTACTCGCACTAACATCATTATTATTATGATGTTGAGCATCGTTAATTAAACTTGTATCGCAACTAGCTTCAACACTAATGGGCGTAGTAGTTTTAATTCCACCGATTTTATAAAGCATATTACTAAGAACATGCTTGCCTTCCGATCTCGAATTATTATCTCTACCCTTGATACATTCTCGTTCCATGTCCGAACGGCTGTTAACTTGTGCATCGAGTGGTTCGGAGCCATGATCGGCATGAGCTGTAGTCAAAATCGGACTAGAAATTGGGCTAGCTATCTTACATGATGCTGATAAATCTTCCGGTTTGCTGCCAGAGGCTTCAACTTCGCCTTCGACTTCAGTGTCCGGATCGGGATCGGTGGTTGCGTCATTTTGGTCCATTTGATTATGTTCATTCGATGATAGACTGCGCACAGACGGAGTTCCAGCCTCTTTTGTTAGATGGGAGTAAAGTATATTATCATAAGGTGTCTTTGCCATGTCGTTTATATTTGAGATTTCGGCGGTATTGCCTATCCCTGGATGTTGCATAGCGTTTGCCTGCAGAGCGGCTAGTGTGGCTGCATTTGGGTTAATGGAATGGAGACTGGCCCCAAATGCTTTGCACCAGTTATACCAAGCAGAGTTTTTATCATCTAGACTGCCAGAAGGGGTGGAAGATGGTGTCAGTGGTGCAGAAGGCATTGGTGGTGTTTGGCCATGCTGATTCATTTGTTGTGGGGTGGACGAACGTATTGGCGGACTTGTAACTCCCATGGTGACAGGAGGCGGATAAAGACTATTTAGCCCCAGCATTGTTTGCTGAGATTTAAGCCAATAAAATAGTGGATCATCGGGTAAATTGGACAATGGCATTACACCGCCAACATGTGATGGAGCCAACGATGGACTTGGACTTTTAATATCTACACCCTTCGTATCATCTTGAGTAATTAAATTTAATGTGCAACCATTATCGGTCGATGATAGTTTCTGTTTTGCCCAATTCTTGACTGATAGTCCTGGAGTTCGTTCACGATCGCCACTCTCACTGCGTGGACTCGCTAATTGGGATTGATTCTGTCCACTCGGTTTTGTGTTGCGCATTGTGTTCGTTGTGGATGCAAAGTTATTTAGTCCGGACATGGCCGCTAAGCCGGGATTAAGTTGGGCCAACAAATTGAGATTTGAGGTTAGCTCGTTGAAGCTAATTGCAAGTGGGGACTGAGATAAACCGGTGAGACCTGAAAGATGTGTCAAGCTTGAAAGGGGACTAATGGCATTGAGGGATGGATCGGCTGGTCGGTTAATATCAGCGCCAAATACTTTATTTTTGACCCCACCATTAAAGGTCGCATAGTCCACGGGTAATGCATTGAAATTCAAGTCGGATAAATTTTTATTTGCACTGTAGTCCAAGCCATTCAAGGGTGATCGCTTGAATGCAAGCTCATCAAACTTCATCTTGTTAGAGAAGTTAAGTGGTAATGATGCATCTAAACGCTGACGCTTCTCTGGGGGACCCAGCAATCCTCCAGAACCATCCAGTTTGTCAACTAATGCATCCGCGCACATCTTATCAGCTGCCGATTGGCGCGACATGAAGCGCAATTTGTCTTCGTTTTTGCACCAACCGCGCAGTGTTGATTCGGGTACACCAATATCCCTGGCCACAGAGGCCTTAGATTCACCATCGTGAATACGCTGTATGGCATGGATCTTATCTCTGGGGGTCAAGCTTCGCAACGGACGCTTGCCCTTCGTGCCCATTCGTATATTCATGTGGGGATAGCTGGAAATATCCAACTTGAGGCCGTTGTCGAACAGTTTGAATGCTGCAACAAATAAAAAGGAAAAGTTTGAATTAATTATAATGTTTTAGCTAAGATGTGTACGCATATGCAACACGCACAATATAAATGCAGTATATATATAGGTACTCTTGGTTACATACATATATGTATATATATATATATATATCGGGCACCCAAAATAACGCGCTTTCATTTGCCAGAATTGAGTACATAACCTGTACATAGAACGTTAGCGAATGTCGTGTGCGCGCATCATGTACTTGCACTGGGGTTGTTTGGTAGTCCTGTTGAGTCCCCACGATGCTCCAATAAAATCGTTTCGCGCTTTAAAGTTTTACAGACAACTCGCGATGTAAATATACCTAACGCATGTACACACATACACACACACATCCATACAAATACATGGAGAGGTATGCGCTCGCATATACTAATAGAAGCAACAAAAATTCTCACGCAAAATTTTACTCCGACTCTTTAGCTATAGCAACAGTGGAATTGAGCAAAATGAGTTGCGGCACGCCCCCCATGCCTTTGCTTGCTGTTCGTCGCAAGGAGATGCCAAAAATGAAAAGACCTGAAAATCACACAAACATACACACACACACACACACACACACATAGAGACAATGGAATATGCTAATTGGTGCGTTGCCTTCGCGCCGCGGCGCGCCTGCTCCAAATTGCAGCGCGCAGCGCCAACGTCGCGAGAATCTACGAATAAGCAACAAGAACAAGTGATTCGCTGTCGTCATCGGGTAACCTGCGTATGGAATACGAACCATAGCCAGAGTTAGCACGATGTATAACCGAGCACACGATACAGCGATTTATAACTTGTTTACCTGTCTCGTGCTGACTCTCGTTGCAAGTTCGCTCGCAAGAAACATCCCCAATCACCAGTGCTGTGACTGTGGAGGGCCCATGCTCGCCTGTTGCGCCAGTTCCCGGCAGGTGTACCAAGTGTCAACACAAGAAGAATGATTCTACATCTATGTTATATCCTGTCGCTTGGTTAACGTGATGGTCCAAGACTCTCAGACTCAAGTAAAAACTTTTAGTAGGTATCCCATATGGGTTTTTGAGGAGCCATAGTTAGAGATGCTCAGATGCTGGGGCCGACGGCACTGGGAGTGACAATATGCTCCGCCTCCATCTTTGTAGCAAGTGTGTGTGGCATGCAAAAGAGCTTGTCCATTCGAAGGAGCGGGACGCGAAATTTTAAAATGAAAAACCCGTTTTGCGCATGACTGACACATGATTTCTTTCCTCTGTACACACACACATTCACACACTCACAAGCCTGTATTTGTGTGTATGTGTGTTTGTACATATATATATATAGATATATATATTTATAAGGATGTGTATGTATGCACATAACAAAAACTGGAACGTCTAAGTAAAACAAAAGTTGCTTATGCGACTACCTATACATATAAATATATATATATTAAAAAGATGTGTATGAGTGTGTGTGTGAATAAAGAGAGGGTTATTCTAAGAGAAATTCTGCAATTTGCCAAAGAGTTCTCGCAGAAATTGAAGAGCAGCTTAAGTTGCTTCTGTTAACATTAAAATTCAATATACTTGTGTATATTTATTTATAAATATTGATCGGTGATCGCGATAATAATAGATAACAAAAACATTTTTTATTTAATAAAATAAAAGTTAATATCAGCTGGGTAACAATTATTAATATTATCTATTTCAATTATAACTGATTTCAAAAGTCTTAAAATAAATCAGAGCATTGGGATTATGGGAAAAGAGATTCTCCATGCTAACTAATTTATTATACAGGTCGATAATGTTGTTGATTATAGTTTTGCCCTAGAGGATACTTCGTAATACTCTTAATATTTATATTAAATTTTTTTATCTATATATGGATGATTAAAAATTATTTGTTCTTTGCTAATGAATCATAAGATCTCTTACTTTGCTTGAGAATATTTAATTTGTTTTGATAAGTGCTCTGCTGGTCAACATGTCGTATGAGTGATAATATTAGGTGAAAACCTAATAATTTCCATTTATAATGTAATTTATTTCAAAGATTTATCAACATCGTTGAAGAATTACGTTCAAACGACATTACTTAAGGGTATTTTATTTATTTGTTTAAAATTAAAAAAACAAAACAAATCCCACTGTTAGGATAATGGTTTACCGCAATACACTTGACATGGTACATTTGCAATTTTAACACCGATGATGTTGTGCATTTATACATATGTATATAAAGTATGTACATACATAGCTAGTGCGCCTCATATATATGTATGTATGTATGTATGTACATACATATCTATGTGCACCCCATCAGCCATGCAGACATAAACGTTCATAACCAATGAAGCAGCAAATAACTGTGTCGACGGTGTCTCAGCCCACATGGTATCCCCACCACAACCCACACCCCACCAAACACATATCGAATAAAACTTTTAGAACTGTATAAAAATTACAAGGTCTTTTTACCATTCACCAGCCACAGCAAAAGCTAAAGCAAAAGAATTTTTACTTTCTCTTTCGTACAAGGTCCGTCCTTGTCCTAGCCGGCGCGCCATTAAACTTTTCACGAACCGAACTGGGACAGTGCGGAGAAGTGAATGAAAAAAAAATCTAGTAACAACAGAAAAGATGAAAGAAATAAATATAAAAGAATTACACCAAGTTTGTCCATGTGTGTGTGTGTGTGTGTCCGAGAGTTCGTTTTTGTCTGTGTCTGGTGCTGGACGCTACATACATATGTATACACACACTCACACACATACATACGTGGTAGTAATGGGTAGCCGTCTGACCGTTTGGGAATATACCTCTACACACACACCACACATACATATACCAGGGATATACACATCTCTGTGTATAAGTATATGTAAGTGTGTTAAAAGCTTGTGATTTTCCTATATACAATTATAATTTGATTGTATTTACTATTTTTATCGTTTCTTTGGCTTCGCATTGAACTTACTCAGACACAGGCACAGACAGGAATCGCATAGAGCAGGAAAAAAAAGGACTAGGACAGTCTGGCAAATGGAGGTCAACGACAGAAACTAGTAGTAATATGTACGTATATATGTGTGAAAAAAGGTTTGATATGTTTTGTTGGTTTATATGTACATACATATGTATATGTCTGTTATGTCCGTCTGAGTTAATGTAAAAAGAAATAAAATACAAAAAATCAGAAGTCCATAAAAGAAAAAGTTTATTTTGTCTGATAGCAACAGTGTGAGTATGTGTAAATGTAACAGTGATAGCTTTCTGAGTGTTAGACAGTCAACGGTTGCACCTGTTGGAAACCCATGATCCGGTTTAAGTCTTTTCCTATATACATAGATTTATATATGATTGTGTTTGTATATGTACAAAGTAAATACATAAATATTTATAAAAAAAAATTGTAAACACTCGTTATAGCCATTTTCATTATAAAAACAAATATTTGTCCAACACATATATGTACATAAAACAGTAAAAATTTGAAATTTCCAAAATTGTTCATTTAAGTGTCTAATGAATAATAGTTTTGATGCTTCAATGATTTAAAAGTGAATTGTTTCCTGGATGATTGATAAGACGAAGATAAAAGATATGAAACTAATGAAAATTATCTCGGCATGGAAGTTCTTTTTATGTATTAAGCCATTTTCATTTAAACTTAATAACGTCTCAGCCAATATAAATTATTACAATCTATGTAGTACTCATATTTATTAAAACAAATGATAAAGCGAGATACTCATAGTACTATAGTATAGTCGACTGATCAAGAATATTTTTTTGGGACGCGACTGTATTCTGCCTGTGATCACTAATTTTAAATGACTTTGATGAACTCTTTTCAACTATTGGAGATAAAAAAATATTGAAACTACATTTACAGGAACCATTAATAGTTGGTGGATTTCAAAGTATTAATATTACTTTAAAAATTATTCAATTTTAACATGTAAGATCGTTTTGATTAGTCCCAATTCAAATAATGTTATGATTTCAAAATCCCTTTATATATGTTTATCATTATAATTTATACAAGGATTTGTAAAAATTTCGTGTACCACATACAGTAATATCTTACATTTCTACCATACAAAATGGAAGTTAGAAATTAGTTATAAGTTTTTTAGAAGTAAAATAAAGTAACTTCAATTGCAGAATTTCGATACGTTAATTTTTGATCAATTAATCTTACACTGAGTCTATACAATCTTGACTCTCATGTGTTGACCGATATGATCATATATTTTGTTGACAGAAACAATGATTTTAATAGTGTATATCGATTCAATGGTCAGGGATCTAGTTCGTTTGCTAAAATTGATCAGAAGATGAATTAAAGAAAAATTAATTCAAGATGTTTACTATTTTGATTTCGATCAAACCATTGTTATCAACTGAGTTATTTTTTAGCGAATCCATTATTATATTGCCTTTCGAGAATGATCAGTTTTATACCATTTTTTGAAGTATAGCTAATTTCAACGGTAAAATAAAGAAATAATGGTTCTTTACATGTCAGCTATATTACTATTATTTTATTATATTAATTTCCCTATCTAATTAATTTAAAGATCGGTTATTTATATCAAAGTTTGTCAAATTTTTACACTGATTTAAAAGTTCATTCATTTAAAACACATTTAATGAAAAATCTTATGGAATACGAAAATGTCATTGAACGAAACCCTATTTTGTTTGGCAGAACGATCCTTCGTAAGCATCATTTATTTAATGCCGGGTGCAACATTTCACCTCGCTGAATAACGAACAGCAAATTTAATTTTAACAAACAGAAATACTAAGATATAGCTGGATCAACTGACATTGTAGAACAATAATATATATTATCCCTCTTTTATTTAAACATGTGCCTTTAAAACAAAAACCGCTTAATAATAAAACAATATACATTTAAAATGAAAACGATTTCAGTGTCACATAGAAGAAATATACATTAAATACGGTTTTCATAAACACATTTTTTTGTTATTCACTAAATAGTAAAAGAACTTTCCATAAAAGTCAAGCTTAAAACGTTGCTGGTTACCGAATATGCAATTTATATTATTGAATATTTTTTCACAGAGAATTTGTTGTATTATACTAACCTTTTTACTGCACCTCCGGAAGAAAAATAAACTGAAACTCTTTGGTCAAAGTTCAGTATCCTACAGATTTATAAGCTCAGATTGTTTATTTGTTTCAAAGTCTTTCAAATTATAAAATGTTCTCCTTTTTCTTTTTATAAATTGTTCCTTTTAATTTGTTGCACACACGTCCACAAAAAACAGCATCAGAATATTCGCATAGAAATTGTTTGGTGGCTTGGAATTTCAATTGATGACAAATATCACATCGAGCCAAAGGAAGTCGCGAAAACACCGTACTTTAATGACCGGCTGTCGAAAGGATGTGACCGCGATGCCGTCCACAAGTATTCTGCGAACCTAAACAGCTAGCGTCCGGCGACAAACTACCGCGGAGCAACCGAACGCAGAAACGTGAGCGAATTTTGATTTTCACGCGGCGAATTTCCGCACTACAACGACGGCGAAGGCGACGACGACCACGCAAAATTTAAAGTCGCACGTTCATGTTACTCGCGCCTCTGTCTCAGTTGTTTCTCCTGGCAGCGAGCGCACACGAGGTGGTTGGTATTTGGCTTATGTGTGTGTGTGAATATGCTAGTGTGTGTGTGTGAGTGAGTAAAGGAGAGTGTGAGTATCTGTGTGTTTATTTACACGTGTATGGTCAGTAGCCAGTTGTTGTTGCTGTTGTATTTGTTGGTTTGTTTCTTTTTCCTATAGTTGTGTTGGTGGCAATGCCTCTCAGCCCGCTCCTGCTCTCTTCCCTTTCCTTGCTGCTGCTTGCCGTATTCGCGGCCTTTTTCGGTGACAGCCAAGTGTACAATGATTAATAACGTCCAAGACGGCAGCGAAGACGGCGTCGCCGTCGTTGGATCCGTGTCCAGCGCCATTGCTCTCATTGCCATTTTTGCCAGCGTTGGCCAACCCAACCACAGAGGCACACTGTACGTCTACTTGAATAGACAGACCGGCAAACTGGACAGACCGTTCAAAATCGCACACTTACATATACACACACATGCACATACACACACACAAGTACACTCATGTATATACTCATACATATGCATATATACGTACTTTTATATGTGTGTATGTAGGCACCGACACATCGACGAAGACGACGCTCGTGCGGCCGGTCACTCGGCGCACATCCTTTTTAGCCTTATAAGCAGCAGGCCTACTTCTTCTGGTCATGTCTTGGTCTGAGTAGGGCTTATATGCCTATGTGTTGTATTTTTGCGTCGATGAAGATTGCTGGGCCAGCGGAGAGGGGTGGCCTGTCCATAGGTCGAAAGAAGTGTGACCGAGACCACGGCATGTGATGTTTATGTGCAAAAACGAGCGAAATCGAATGCTGCGTGCAACTAAGTATGTATGTATGTACATACACATATACATATACGTACGTACATGCTGTGCGTACATGTATGCGTGTTATTGCTTAAAATTTGCTAGGATAGGGATAGGATGGTTGAAACATTCGGCATTCATATAAGATGTTTTGCCTCTTTTTGGCATACACAAACATCCTAAAATTTTAAAATAGGATCTTGTGCGCAGTCAACCGGTTTTCTTTTCTCGAAGGAGATGCCCTAAAAAGTACTTCTATGCATCGCTGAAATAAAACAGTGATTTTCTAAAGCAGTATAGCATTCGGCAAGGCTAATTATACGCGTTAACTTGGTTTCTTACCACACACATGCACTCCGGGGCACTGACATGCCATGTGCTGTTGCTTTCGCTGATATTGGTATTGGCTTTGGATACATTTGCTTGGTTTGTTTTGATGCGCACCTTCATCGCCGTTTCTGTTTGCTTCTCACTCTTTCGCTCTCACTCACCAAAGAGAGTTGCTTCTCTGATTATCAAATTTGGGAGAGCCAAACGTTTTGCAAGGGGCTATTGGCAGAGAAGCAGCTGTTGTGTTCGGTTCGCCTTGTGCAGCCGAATAGACCCCATCATATGAACTTAATTCAAAGTCCCACCCCATAACAACTGCTAGAGCAACAATTCTTCCACAATATGCATACAGTGTATGTACATACATGTATCGTTACACACATAGACACACACACACATCCACACATAAGAAAACTTTCTTTTGGAGCTGTTGGAAATCTTGAATGCCCTTAACTAGACGATCATTTAAAAAGTTTATCTTTAATAGAAAAATCTATCACTTTGTCTATATAATTTTATTAAATTCAGGGAAAACTTATTGATGTCATATAGAAAACGATGTGTTCTTTACAATCTATATATTATTTAAAATTAAATAATAGAGAGATTTTTTTTCTTTATTTACTCTAATGTTTATTAGGCTTACAAATAGATAAGGTTTTCGCAAATAATTTGAATAAATATTTCCATACTTTTATTTTTGGATTTATAATATGGTTGAAAAGCAATCTCCATATTTTAATTCAATATATATAGCAATAGATTGATATTTAAATACTAAAAAATATTATCTATATTAATAAAACGAATTGTAAAAAATTGCCAATTCCTCAATTTCGTTTCTTCAACTATAATATACATTAAATTTCTCTTGTTAAAATGCAAAATAATTTTAATATTTTAGATCAAGATCCTCTAATATTTGTTATACTGTTTTATTGTTGTTCAGTCTGCATTTTATAATACCCGTAATAAAAGTTTATTTAGACGATGTATTAGATTTCCTGCAATAATCATTTTACCAACATGTCGTATGAGTAATATCTTTTTAAAATTGTAAAGATTCTGATGTTTTACAAAACTTATTAATATTAATATGCATGTTAATCGTATTTTTCTAAACACGTGAAAACGTATATTATTTTTTCATTTAGCAGGTAAAAGCAGAGTGGTATTGAGTATTTCGTTAAATTATTCTCAAACATAGGCCCCTTTCAAAGTTTTCCAAATTAACAAAAGCGTTCATTCTGCTATATTTAAGACTTGTACATTTATATATATGTATATGTAAGGGCATATTTCTTCTTCTTATGTATGCATAAGCGTATGTCCATCTCTATGTGAACGCTTAACCAAGGGAGATTGCTGTATACATGAATATGCCAAATTGATGTGACCAACAGTGGCCAACAGTGACTATAATAATACCGAAAAAGACGAGAATAATGTCACTTGCCGAGGAATCAAGAAGAAAGGTTTTTGAATTCATATGTTTGTGTGTATACATACTTATTTACCCAGCCGCGCACACAGACACACAGACACACACACACGCACGGACCAAGAGAACAGCTAGCAATAATAACAGAAGACAAGATTTTGAGATGGACAGGGGCTGCAATGGCAAGAAATACATCTTTGCTACTAAAAAGCCTGCCCGGGTCGGTCATCATCACACACACATACTCGCTGTAAGTACGTATGTGTGTATGTGTGAGCACACGCACATTCTTCGCTGGCACATCAACATCCTTAGCGTACATTTTGCTGCTGAGGAAATTTAGACTTGCTGCTTCATGGTAACACACGTCTATATGTATGTATATGTGGATTGGATGTACACATCTATATGAACATATATATATATATATATACATATGTACATTCAGACATACTTCAGATTTTCATCGGCGGTGGTAAAACCCCCTCTCTTATCACTAGCAACCCGTCCTGGATACCGTCCGACAGAACGACTGACTGACCAACCGACAAACAGACAGACCAACCATTCGACCATTGTCCACCGAGGCAAAATTTTCCATTTTCGTTCGTCCTCTCATTTGCTGGCGTTCTTTCTCTAATATCTGTAGCTCCTTGCCGGCTGCCTTTGTGCCGTCCGTCGTCCTTCCAACGGCCGATTTGTCGTCCACTATGGCAAGCAAGCAACCCCCTCCCAACATCCCACCAGGTCTGTTTTCTACACGGCCCTAGAGTTTGCTCTGTGTGATGGCTTCGTGCTGTTGCGTGTGTGCGCACAATTACGAATTCGTCGTCCTCAACTAAACTCGATTCACTTTCGCCCCGGCACCCACCCGCCAGCATCTCTGTCACCAACGACCGACATCTCATCTCCATCTTTCAACCTCAAACCCTCTTACTCGTCCTTTTCCTCGTTCTCGCCCTCATCACACCTCACTACGCAATGTCGGCGAAGGAAATTTTCGCGTGAATTGAAAGATGAAGGCGCATGGGGCTGGACGTTGGTCATCATCGTTGTTGGGCGATCCAGAGTCTGTGTATCTGTGGTAGATATATTCTTATATATGAACATGAATGTGTGTTTATGTATATATATATATATGTGTGTGTGTAAGTTTGTGTATATATGTACGTCTCCGTTTGATTTCTAGCACATATCCACCCACTGCCCGAGGCAAACCATTCTCCACCTCCCTCATTGTCTTTGTATATCTGTTTGAAAAACAAAATTTTCAGTTTGCCTTCTAAAAAGATATGTTTGTGGGTGTGTTATGTTCGTACAATATACAGTGTACATTTTCATATATACACTAGATATGTACGGATATATGTACGTATTATTAGAAAATTAAGAATGCTACTAAAAGATCAATATATACATACATACATATGTAAATATATATAGTATATAACGAAAAATAGATTCATACGAAAGATTATTTCTAACTTCTACTTTTGGGAACACTAATAATATACATTCAATATTAGGCGTGGTCAAAGAAGATCAAACTCACCTATAATCTTGTTCGACCTGTAGTATTGTAAACCAGCAGGACTCACCCATCTTCTATGAAGAGGAGATCTAGAGTTGTACTTAGGTAGATATTGTAGTATATTTTGTAGCAGTGCGGCAAAATACAGAAACAATTTAATCCATTGTCCGTAGCCCTCGCAGTTGAGTCGAGGACAGTCGAGCTAGTTAGTCCTTGTCGGCAGTGTGCAACCCCTTACCCATCAGACCACCAAAAGGACTAGGCCCTGGACAAGCAACAACAATTTCTCCCCATTGTGTGCAGTTTTGTCTAAGCTAAGGCGATTTGAGCAAACGAAAACCGCAACTCTCGCAAGTTGTGTTCTATTCGTCCGCCTCGAAATCCTTTTCCTTACGTTTCACTCTATTCCCATTTTGTTCTGCTGCTGTTCTGCAACCGTTGCTGGTGTACACATTGCCTGGTCATTGCTGCTGTTGCTATGATTTGCATATTTGAGCTCGTAGCTTCTTTGTTTTAATTCGCCTGCCGCCATCATCCGAGGACGAAAACGAGCCGATGTCCGAGCTCTTTTGTGTCAGCTACCCGTTACCTGTGTGGAATTGTTTGTGCATTCGCCAGCCAGGACTATCCAGGATGCCGCGTAAGAAGAAGGCAAACGTGCAGGCTGGCATTTGTCCTTCCAATCTAAGCTAAATGCTGCCTTTGCCTCTACCACTGCCATCTCCTAGTTTCTGCTACTTTTACCTTAGCCATAGCCATAGCCATAGCCATCGCCATCTCTGTCTCGTGTGTGCAGGCGGAGAAAGTGGAGAATTTGAAACAATTGAAGCGGTAGAGTTGGGGGAATGGCAGACGCAGAATTTTCGACCACCAACTACTGACCATTTTCTGACTCTCACTGCATCTGCATCGTGCCTGCGCTCACTAGTACTGTAGCTAGACAGAGAACAACGAAGACGACGTATAGAGATGGAGCAAGCAAGTGGTATCCACACGTGCGACAGAGATGACTTTGGGAAAAGCTCTTAGCAACGTGCGGCCGAATCCTTTTCAAAATTAAACTATGTATATGCAGTAAGGCAAGACATGTATACCTATTCCTCTGCATCGCAACCATCCTTTCATTCTTCGTCTATAGTCCGCCCACTGCGTCAGCAATGTATGGCTGCATCCAGCTCTGAGAATCGTTCGAGTGCGAGCCACATGCAAATAACGCAGACACATGCAGTTTTTCTTGTATTCTTAGCAGAGCCACTACCACCACTTTCATCACACAATCCACTTGCAGCACACCAGCACATGTGAACCACCATCACCATGGCAGCCTCCCATATCTTATGTGTTCGGTAGAGCTTTGTTAAGAAATTCTTTGGACCTAAGATGGACAATGCTTGATACGAGCCGTAGATGGAGCCGGAGCCAGCCGCTTGCAGCGTATGTGCAGGTTCAATCAGTTGCTAATTGCTATAGGTCCAAAAACATTTGCATATGTATATACATACGTATGTATATGTGTATATAAATATAAATGTACGTAAATGCTTATGCGGCGAGAATATGTAAATACACGCCACATGTATAGCATGGTATGTATGTACATATGTATGTATGTCTATATCTATATATATATATATGTATATGAATAGCTGATGAAGAAACGCATGCACTCAGCTCGCTTGCATAACCATATACTATAACTCGATCCCAGGTCTGGTGCCATTTTATTGCAGTTTGCTATTTGCACTCCCATAAGGGGAAATTGTATGAGTAAAATTACGAAAAACTAAACACATACATACATATACACATACATAAACTGATGGCGGATATTATGTATTTGATATCTTGAGGAATCTAAATAAATCTTAATTATTAATATAAGAAACAGCACCTTGCTGTTTATCCCATACAATAAATTTGTATCTTTATATGAAACATGGCCCAAAATAGTCTGTAGAAAATATTAATTTATTCTTAGCGCAACACTCAGCAACAACTTTGTTCTTTATACAAAAAAAAAAAAAAAAGACTTTGAATCGGAGTCAGAAATTTAAATTCAATTTTATAAAATTTATATTTGAATTTATTATATGTTTGCATCTCCTTCATTTTCCACATTCATTTTTGGTTTATCCATAATTCTTCATTATTGTACTTTATTATTTGTTTGATCTTTATTTCATTTAATATTACTTAAAAAAGAGTTATTAAAATTGTCAAAAGTTTAATAGTTCATGTTTTCATTTTTGTACTTTATACTTTTTATATTTTTACATATTATTTTAATATTTTTTGATACAAATAGATTAGACTTTCATATACATATATATATATATATATATATATATATATATAACGATTCTATACTGATGATTGAAACTGAAACTAATTGTTATATCCCAGGAAACGGAAAAGTAGTTTCTTTGCTGTGGTTCGAACACACTATATATACATATATTCAATCCATGGAAAATATGCCATATGCTGCTATGTCATCATGTTTTCTCAAACACTCAAGTGCGCAGGAAAATGCCTACAAGTCGAGGGCAGGAAAAGAAACTGCAGGAGAACAAACCAAAAAAAAAAAAGGACACCTTACTCTTTTCTTTTGAAAGTTTCATCGCACTCAATACAATCATGTTAACGTTGATTCTTTAGTGGAACGAACGCCACCACCTGCTAGTGAAATCCGCTATAGATTTTAAAGCTAGGTTTGCTAGATATCCTGCAAAGGATTAATAAGAAAAACTAACTAAGAATAAGGATTTCCATAATTAAAAATGAGTTATTTGATTGTTGTAAATAACTTGTTATTTTGTTGAACTATAATTGAGTTATGCAGATAGTAGGACTCATAAATTCAAGTTATTGGGCATACCCTTTTCAATACGAGGATACGAGGTAGAAAAAATTGGCGACCCAGTGTGGTTCTAAGTAAAAGACGCTGACGTTGTGTCTTCGAGAGTGATGTCCTTTACGGCCCACTTGACGCCAAGAAAGGCACGTTTACATGTACCCTTTGCAGATGCGATGTAAAATAGAAAAACGCGATTCGACGCGCAAACCGTTGGTATGTATTTACATACATACATATGTATATAGAAAGAAGGGGAAGGACGGGCGGCTCATGTATGATTATATCTTAGTCACTCTCTTGTTTAAATTCTTATTGATTTTTATTGTCAAAACTGATTGAGTTAGGCGCGAATTCTACAATAGATTTTGGCCATCAAATGTATGCTCTTTACGAAGAAGGGTTAATAGTTTCGGTATAACATAGAGTTATATAGACTAAAATTTTAAGAAAAAAGTTCAACTGGTGTAAACCTTTGCTGAATTTTCATCAGGTTATCGTCTTCCACTTAATCAATTTTATACCATTGCAATAGGATATATTATGTTATATGTATATATATATATATATAAGTATTAGTCATCATTTTGCAACATATAAAAGGAAGTATCCCCGACTGTATAAAGTATATATAGTCGATCAGCACGGTGAGCTGAGTTGATATAACCAGCTGTATCCATCTGTCTTTATGTCCATGTGTACATTGGCTTCGTATTGTATTTATCGGAATCACCCCTTTTGCATGACTATATCATTTATCTTCCATAAGAAAGATCGGTTGAGAATATGCTTTTGCATCAATAATTTCTTGTTTTCCAATCGACTTTATTTGATTATCTTTGGCTAACAAATTCTGATGACCATTTAAAGTTTGTTTACTGAAGATTCTTATTTTCTTAACTTGAAAGAGTTAAGATATTTACCTTATTTATTTTTCGGTATAATTGCAATCACGTTTCATGGAGCTACTCCAAATTGATGACGTATATATTTGTGCCCTTTCACATACAAAATGTCACCAAGTAAAAATAAAAAAAGACACCAGTACCGTGTGATGAAACTCAATACAAATTTGCCAACGACAAGGGATGGAAACGCTGTTGCTTCCGGTTGAATGAACAAAGTCGCGAATTTTTATCAAAATAGAAAGCAGTGTGTGCACAGTGGTTCTCAAGTCTCAAAATATAATACAACTAATACAAAAATATTGTGCAGAGTATATAAAGCAAAAAAAAGTAGATGTTTATATATAGAGAAAATATAAAACCAAAGATGGTTATTGAATAAATTTCATGCGAAGGATTCTTTGATAATTTAAGAACCATTCATTGAAAAGTTGACCCAACACAGCCCACTGTCCACAGCAGTAATCGCCGTCGCTGTCTGCGCCAAATGCTCCTTTCAATAGGAAAAGAAAGGCAGGACAAGATTTTAGCAGAAACGAGTTGCTGCACTCCCTACATCAATCAAAGCGCAACCCCATGCCAATTCAACTTAAATCCGCAGTCGCCACCCTGCGGCAAAGCAGCAGAAACAACGACGACGACGATGACGACGACGTGCACCGCGACGACTTCAATAGCCGCAGCCAAACATTTACACATACTTCGTCCTTCTGCCTACAAACACATCGCGATTTTAGCGGAGAGGACGCGCCTGACACTGACTGACGAACCGTAGGACGTGTGGATAGAACACACACATATGCGAGTTTCTGTGCATATATGATAGAGGGAAGCCGTCGTCTGTCGTACCTCATTTACTCAACCCAGTAAAGGCACAATGTACAACCCACTTGAGATCAGAGCAATGGTGAGGCAAATCCAAGCCATCTAGCTCAGAGCCGCAATTTCGCGGCAAAGGCCTATAACATTTTTCCCCAACCCCATTTCTGTACCCTTTGGCTTGCATCATATTGGCACAAAGAAGGACCCCTTGCTGACGGGCAACGACTCTTCACATCTAGAGACAAAACTTCGCCATATATGGACAAACGACCGAATGAAGCCAGAATCAGCAGCAGGAGCAATAGCAATAGCATCGACTGTGAGGTGATAGCACTGGTTATGCCTGTCTGAGTGCCTCCTCCTGCTGTTTACCATGCCATGTCCAGTTTAAATCGCAGAACTTCCGCACTCGCCTCCCCACGACAAAGGCGCGACTACAACAGCAACATCAATAGCCTTCGTGACTGCAACAAAACTTGGATGCCAACTTCGCTGCCGCAATCGTAACCAGCGACCATTGTGGACTGCAGAGTTCGCCGGCTTTATACGCCCTTCTTGCTCCAAACACCCAAAAGATGGGTGGAATACTCCTTTGAGCAAACACACATCGACTTTGTGTCCAAGTCCTCGCACCAACATTCGCATCTGTCGGATTTCGCGCTGTTCCCATCGTTCTATGTACGATATTTCACCCTGTCTCTATTCTTAGCGACGTCTCGTATCCATCGCAAATATCCTAGCTGCGGGCATCTCCATGTGACTTGAACCGAATCTGTGATTGTAAGTTGTGCGACGTTGTTTGGTTGCTTTATGTCCACTTCTACTCATTCTGACAGTCCACATTCTGGGTCCATCCGTCCATTTCCATTTTTAGACGTCACAGCAGACTTTCAAATCATTATAGTCGTTGTGCATACGTGTATTTTTACAGACAGCATACATCCCTATTGCTATTCAAGGGAATGGTCTCCCGTGATGGGATTCACATCTTTTGTGTTCAGCTTATTAAATGAAACACGTCGGTGTAGGATTCTCTTACTCTATTATTGCTTTAATTTAGATAAAATGTAAAACTGTTTCTCTATGCCTTGTTAATATTCAATTACGCCTTTTCCATTTTTTTTGTTTTATAAAATACTGCCTGACGTAGATTGTTCATGTCATAACAGTCACTGATGGGCATTCACATTAAGACCACTGTTTTAGTACGCAACGTGCGTAAGTTTAGGGACGAAACTAACAAAATGAAGCTGACGTGTGCACGGTTTATTCAAAATGTTTGGCGGCGTTAACGCGAAATCAAGGATGCCCTGGATAACTTTAATGGAACGACTACTGAATACACTTTTTTGCGTAGACAATACTGAAACTAAATTGCGTTCTTGATATTTTTAAAAATCATGTTTCCTAAGAGGGAGTTTTTAATTTCAGTTTGATAGACTTTAAGAAATTTCTAGCTGTTTCAATTTCACTAAATTTTAATAATAGTCTTATTGTGGAATAATGAAATTTAAACTGTATAGTATATAACTACTTTAAGCATATAAAATCTGATAAATAGTAGTAATACCACATATATGTATGTATGTAAGTGTACATAAGACACTACTCTCCTTTCACATAAATAAGAAGCCTTGATTTCGCGTTTTTATCTCTTAATCCTTTACCGTTTTCAAGATGCGAGCATTACCCAAAAGCATTGATGGGCCTAGGGGACCGGAGTGGCAGTGGCAGTGGCAGCGCGAATAATGATAAAAGTTCTTCTTCTTTGTGGATGTCTGTATGAGCATAAGTATATGTACATATATGCCGTCGAACGTAAATATAAACATATATGACCATATTAAGTAAGACGCGCAAACCTGAAATGGTTTCGGGTTTAGGGTTGCGGTCGTGGACGGCGGCGAGTATGTATGTATCATCATCATTGGCTGTGATTACAGGGCTCGGAATGGCTAAGGGAGACGGCGGTGGGTTTTGCGCGTATTATGGTCGCTAGTGTTGATGCCGTGTGTCCTTTTGTCCCCAGGACAATAACACTTCCGTGCAGTACATTATCATAAAGGGGTTAAGTCGCTGATTTTCATCGTGTGTGCTCATTTAAAAACTTACACATTTCTCTGGCTTGGAGACTTGCCCGGGACATACAGTGATGAGACGTTAGAAGGATACGTTTATGGGACGCGCCTCGAAGCCGCACGAAGTCAAGGAATCGCGCTGAATTTCACCGCTTTGTTTCTACACTCTTTGCACAAAGATGGCAGCGGCGGCTCATTATGCGTCCCGATAAGCGATGTGCCTGCCTCCCATGTGAGCATTTCGCCCCAGGTTAGTGCAAGTAACGGATGGGCTCGAGTGGGTGGATGTTCCGAGCCGTCACTGCATTATGCTGTCAATGCTGGGAGGCGAAGCAACGTGTCGGCTTCGCCTCTATGCCCTATCTTAAGCTGTTGTTGTCCGCATTGTTTTGAATTGCGACCCGCGAGCGTTAGCTGCCTTTCAGCAGGGTGGCAACTGGAAGTGATTCTGTCTCGCCAGACTTTGTTGCTTGCCATTGCCACCCTTTCGTTTCTTTTCTTATTTTATTTTTTCTTCTTTTTTGCGAATTTCGCTGCTTTTGGCGCAAATTTTTCTTTTTTTTTTCTTTCTTTTGGCTCAGATGGACGTTGTCGTTTTTGTAATTCGAGCTGTGCCCCCTGTTCAAGTAGCCGGGGCGCCCGTTCCTCGATGCTTTAGTGTGCAATCGTCCCTTTGTTTTCGTCATGTTCGTTTTTCCATTGTTGCGAATGCGAATACATGACTTGATCCTAATTTAACACGTTCGAATAACCTTGAAGCGTTTCTTATTTCGCGCCACCACCGCGACAACCCGACGACGATGTTGGTAACGGTGGACGAACAGAAACTGTAAACCAAAGTCTTAGGGGATTGCTTGTTCCCCCTCCTCTACTTCGCTCCGCTCCGCTCATCTCTCCCTTTCCTGTTTCCAGTTATTGCCGTGTGCTGAATTCAATTAGACGATACCGACTGACTGGCTAGTTGGTTGGTTGACTGCCTGGTTGGGATGACTAACCGATTCGAAGAGAATGGGTTTGACCTCGAACGCAACGATTTCACTGCCCCTGCTGAGAACAGACGACATTACTTTGCTACGCCTCCATAGTTTTGATTCCTAAGGCTTCATGTGGCGATTTTACGATTTTCATAATACAATTTTCGTTCTTAAAATCCCGTGTGTTCTTTATAAGGCAAATGTGAGTTCAAAAGGAATTTGCCAAGACACAAGGGAAATATATCAAATTTTTATAAAATTGATTTTTCTGATTTCTATTTCAAAAATGTTTAAAAGTAGTTGCACAATGAAAACTTTATAATAGTTATATTATTTCTTATGACTTTAATTTTATGATAAAAATAAAGATACTCTTCAAAAACAACTTCCAGATAGATAAGCCCGGCTAAACAGAATGCAGCCAAACAAAGAAATTGTTGCCGATCAAAATACTCCTTGTAAATATGTATTTTGTATATGTGTATATGTGTGTGTGTGTGTGTGTGTGTGTCTATATGTAATGTCAACGACTGTTGTGCAAAGGATAGAGGAAACAGCAAAGCCAGCAATAATTGTTAGATATGCAAGCGTTAATGGCCATTTCGTTACGCTTCACAGTTTCACCCGCTGCGCCTAATTCCAAGCAATCGCAGGATTCCCTCCTAAGTCTTCCTTGAAAAAGAATAAAGATGAATGACACCAAAGCAGTGACATTAGGATGCGCACACCCCTACAAGGCAGTTGCTGTTGAAACGCAGGTAAACGGTGAATACATAAGAAAACACAAGACGGATTTAAGAGGAGTGGGATTTACTGCCTTGCCGCAATGTGCAACAACAACAAAAACGACGACAACAACAACAACAATAACTGACTAGTTCCTGATCCGATTCTTAAAAATGTTTCAATACATATATATACACTCATATATACATAGATATATGTATATGTTTGTATATATATAAATACATATTTGGTTTATGTATTAATAGATCACAATAGATCAATTTAAATAAATAATAGTGGACTTTTACTGAACTTACTATAAATATATTTTATTTAAAATTATGTCTTAAATAAGTTTTTTTTAATTTAAATAATTTTGTGGTGCCTAGCCTAAATTTGACATTGCATTAACTATTTGTTAGATTGTCTACTTAATTAGACGGTACATGGCCGTAAAGTCGCACCCCAAGATAAATAAATAAATAGAAAAAAAACGAGTTTTACTTTTATCTCCAGCTGCGTCAGCGATTTCTTACAGCCGTTTAGGGAGGTCTCTCCTTGTATGTCCTGGTATGTAGGTAGATGCAGTCAAAGGTAGCTAAAAGATCTTCCTTTTGTCTCGTGCTGCGCAATGGTTTTTGCGACACTTCCTAGAATTTAGCTTGCTGTGTGCCAAGGCAAATCTATTTCGCCCCTGATGTGTCCATCGCGTTTACATATGTACATACATATATTCAATTTCAAAAATGCCCTAATTAACGATGCGATGCGCAGGAATTCAGAAAAACAAATCAAATTGTCTCACATTCTCTTATATATATTTTCTTTTTATAAATGCAGTAGCCCAAGAAACATAAATTCAATCAATTTATTAAGTAATGCTAATTTATTTCTATTTAATAGCCCACACGACTTATATCACCCGATACACTGCTGCGAAAACGAAAGGGGAATTCATTTGAAATGGCTACGCTTTTAGCTAGCATGCTTATAGGGGCAGGACATCCTGCCATGGTTGTTTCTGGTGTTGCCCGAGAAGAGACAGTTATCAATGATCAACTGGATATTCCCTATCCATATCCCATTGACGAATTGGAAACCGAAGAGAAAAAACCAATTGAAGTAAAAACAGGACAAAAGTATAAACTTCGTCCACTACCGGACTTGGAGAGTCATCTGGAGGAAGAAATGGCCGAGGTCCATCGGAAAAAGGCCGAAGAATTGAAACTAATTGAAGATAATATCATTCGAAAGCAAATGGAGGTAACTTAAAATATTCCATCTGAAAAGGCCACAGAAATATAATCTTTTAATCTAACCTGTTTTGACAAGGACTTGGAACTGCTTGCGGTAGATCGCTATCATTACCGTCGCTCACATGCCTGGGTGGTCATTGTAAACAATGCACCTTGGAGTATTAAACCACGTATTAGCTACACAGATGTAAATGGTGATGTTGTCGAGGCACCACCTTCTGCCATTTTCATTGAGCCCTCAACAGGATTCGTTTGTGATACAAACTGTAAGCAATACATATTAATTGACAGTGTTTGGAACCAATACAATTATTACGTCAATAAGCAAACCTATCAGAGAGTCGGTGAGATTCGCTGGGATCTTCGAGATACTAACGATTGGGAGCATTTGCTGCCAGGAGAGCCGCCAGAAATGCGCATCTACAAACAATCATCCGATGAAAATTTCGTTGAAACAGAGCATGATATAAACGATGAGAAACATTTGGATGCCATATGTATGTGGGTGGAAAAACTACATATTGGTCTAGCTGATTTTGAACAACGTTTTCCAAGCTCTGAGAAAACGATTCAGTATCAGGGAGCAATACATGAACGCTTCTCTCCCTATGCCCAGGAAGATGGTAAAGTGATGCAGCTGACACTTTTCAATGACAAAGAATGCATCAGTCCACGAGTGCGTTATGAGTACTATGAAAATCGTTTTGATCTAATGCGTTATCTAAAATATACCTATGCTAGCGATAAATATGAAGAGGTATTTTCCAAAGGAAGAAACGATAGTTTAAAATGTACGTAAAATAAATTAAATATATATACTTATACTTATATATGCATATATCTAATGTAAATATACATTTTTATGTTAGCCATGGAATATTTCTCAGACCCCTCCCAAGAACGTACAATGTACTTCTACTCGAACTCGAGACTAGACTCTTTGGAATCCGTTCAACTTAATCCGGGAGTTACTATTTTACACTATAAAGGCCGCTGTGATAATTGTTGGTACAGAGAGTTTGATTTTAAACCAGATAGTTCATCACTCAAGGTAAGTTAACCTCAATAAATTGGAGAAACATAAATAGCATATTTCTTCTTTTTTTTTGCAGAAAGTAATAGAAAAATTTCAACGAGGACCTGCATATGATGTAGTTATCAATGATATAGCTACACGAACATTTCTATTTCAACAAAATAAAATTATTTTAAAGTTTCATTATACTTTTGGAGCTCTTACAGCTACAACGGTTGAGTTTACGAAACCTCCGAAGCCCGATTATGGCAAAGAGTTGGTCTACGATGAGAAGCTTACCAAAATATATAAGGTAATGTTATTGAATTATACTCAATTGTGTATAGTTATTTTTATAACTAAAACATTTTTTTTTTCAGGCAAATCCTTTAGATCCCCATCGCACAAATCTAGAACTATATAGATTACTATTGGATCAACTTCAAGAGGAGGATCGTGTATGCAAGCAATTTGAAAAGATTCATGACGATATCAATAATATACTTGATTTGCGCAGAATTGAAAAAGCTGAACCTAAGGTTTATATACTATATGGAAAACTCTGTCTGTATATTAATTTGTCATATATTTTAGTTAAAATTCAGAATATTTGATCCACTACGTAATGGAGCAGCCAGAGCTATACGAATGAAACAGGTTAGTGAAATTTTAAAAACGTATTGCTTATCAATTACCAAATTTAAATTGCAGTTTGAGGAGGAAAAAGAGCATAAAAAGGAACTAGCTAGCAAGCCAGCGGATTTCTTAGCTCCATACCTTATTCCCTATAAGCTACAAGAGGAACTGACTCCTGAGCAATCACTATACGCTTATAATGAGTGCTTAAACGATTTAAAAACTCGTTTCGTTAATTTGCTAAATAATCTGCAACGACAATACGAGGATGTAAGTGGTCCCCATACTTGTCTTGAGTATATATTATTCTATTAATGCCATATGCTCTTATTTTGCAGTTGACCAGCGAATCGAAATCTCTTAGCCGATTTCTCAATAAATTTGAAAATCAATTTAACAACTACGATTATAAGCGCCTCGTTGAACAGGCAAAGGCATTAGAACTGAATAAACGCATGGTGCAACAGCGTTTAACCTTAACACACGAAGAATCCCAAAAGAAATATGAAGAAGTTAAAGCCTCGCTATTAAAAGATACTCGATTGAATTTGAAACACGATGATATTAAGAACTCTGAAGAATCTAAATAGTTTACATTATATTTGAAATCTGTAATCAAATGAAAAAGAAATTAAAAAGTTTTAAGTTTTACTGATCTGAAATAGAATTCCAATCAATAAATTTGTCTCTCATCTTAAGTGAGACAAATATTCGTAATGATATGCCTTATTCTTATTTATTTCAATCAATATAAAATCAATAATCCTTTCCATTATGATACAATGTGTTATTTTCATTATTCATGTGGTTCCATGGGGACATTAAATTTAATTTTCCTTTTATACATAGTTAAGTTGGTGGATTGAAAAGTCCATCATCTTCAGTTCAGTTTTTTGTCAAAATAGAAAAAAATTAAAACTCATTACATATACAAACATGTACACATAAAAGTATGCGATAGAAGCTAAAGGTCCAACGTAAAGGATATCAGTGAAGTCTACAGACGCAGATGCTAAGAAAGAATAGAGTACGAGGGCGACGGCGACGGCGACGATGAAGGTCTGCAGACGTTAACGAACACTCACTTGGTGGGGGTTGAAGAAAGTATGTTTAAGGGGATTCTAAAATGTGAATGCCAATTTCATGGCCTAGCATCACAGCAGCCACGCGGACAACGTCGCAATGGTCGGTGGTGTGATGGGGGATGGGCGATGTTCTGGCGGTAATGGTGGGAGGGAAATTCGTTTCGAAAAGTGACCGTCTGAAAATTGGACAAAGTGGCTGCCATAGCCGTGTGTGTTCCTGAGCCCAAGGCATACAATAAGGCACACAAACATATCCAGAGGCCCTAACCCACCCACACACACACACACACACACATACACGTTCGTATGTATGTATATACACCCCCCCACACAAGCACGTGTATGCACGCCCGTCTGGGCTAGGCGGCTGTCCATTTAGCGCGATACTCATACTATCAAAAACGCGCTCACACAATCGGCCTCGTCCCACGCACACATACAGCAACGATGTCCGTGTCCTTCCATCTCCCCATTCTGTTGGCAACAGAATTGGGTTGGTCCCTTGAAAGAATCGTCCTAAGATGAAAGTGCTGTCCCATGTCCGCCATCCGTCCGTTAGCATCGCTGAAAATTTGCTCGTGGCATGAACACATGTGGCGTAATTTCGTCGCAGATTTTTGTTCGCTAACTGGACAAGAAGATTTTATACACTGTGAAAAAATGTATGTGTAAATAAATGATTGTTGGTTCAAATTTCTACCTCTAAGAAGTCTCTTAAAATAGAAAAGGAAACATAATTCAAATGGGAAATCCATTTTATAAATTTTCTTAAATATTTTGAGTTTCTCTTTATACAATTTGGAGTAAAGAAGTTTATGTGGTTTTAATATATATCCTATATTCCTAATATAGAAATAAGCAGTTTATTCAATTTTTGATTTGCTGCTAGTTACTTAAAAATTTTGAATTTCTACAAAGTCATTCATTAATTTTTCCAATCTCTTAGCAATCACAGATCCAAAAATAATAGTTATTGAAGCGAACTTTATTATCATACGCCTATACATATGTATATATGTATGTATGTATGTATATCTGTAATAAGTTAATTAATAAATTTTCAGTGTAAGTTTTCAGCATCCTGGACGCGCGACCCTCTAAACAGCAGCTTGTCGTTGTTGTTGTTTCTTTTGGCAAGGAATGGGCCACAGCGTCGCCCACGTTGGTATGGTCTCTGTCTCTGTCTCTGTCTCGTCCTCGGCTTCGACCATTGCCCGGCTTGGCGTAAGTACAGTTGTGCAAATACACTAGCGGACAGCGTCGCGGCCCAAGAATTTGTATTTTATCAGCATCATTCGCATCGCGTAGTCAAGGACTCCCAATATTTACGCGAAAAGTACACACACACACATTCAGACTTAGGTATGTGCACATACATGGTTGTGTGTGTGTGTGTGTCTATATGTGTGTGGATGTGCTGTATGCACATGTGTGTGTGGGCTCTTGTCGAAGCAAATGGGATATGTGATGGTGGCGGGAGACGTGTGAGGGTTTCGCAGGCCGGTTTGGATATGGGTTGGCGATTGTGCCCATGTGTGTGTGTGTGTGAGTGAGTAAGTGAGGGAAACCGTTTGGGGGTGGCAAGTGGGATGAGTATGAGGGTTATTGTGCGATCCTTTCATTTTAGTCCTAAATGTCCTTCTTTCAATATTTCAAACGTGCTTCGTGACGCGTCCATTTTGTAGGATGGGTGACTTGGAGGTGGGCCCTTGTCGCCAGGGCCAACGCTATCACCGTCGTCGTGGTCCGCGCTGTTTTTGTTATTGTTTGCTGCTGCTTCTGCTGCGGCCGCTGCTGACGTGTTGTCGCGACTCGGTAAGCTGAGCGGCAACGGCGACGACGACGACGACATCAGTGGACAGACGTTTTGAGAAAAAGGGCGTTGTGTGCTGCTGCTCGGACTCGGAGGGATGGTGGGGGAAAAACTTTTATCACGGCGCATTTATTTTTCTATTCCACTTATAATATATGCCAGAAACAGGATACACACTCACATGAGCATATATTGGATATTTATTTTGTATTCGAACGCGCGGCTACGGACAGCGAACGTGTCAGCATCAGCGGTCTAGCTGGGCCGGACGGTTAAGTGCGGGCCCCAGGTCTGCCTTTAGATGCATACACACATTCACTAATACATATATATATATACATATATATGGACAAAGATGTGTTTGGGAGTGGGTGTGTGTGTGAGTGTGTGTATGTGTGTGAGTGTATGTCTTTTGTAAGTATCGGCCCTTCGTTTTGCCTTGGACAAAGCGACGGACACTGAAAAATGGCGTGAATTCACTTGGGTGATTTGCGCGACGTCGTGCCCGACATACACATGCGGTGATGAAAGAAAGTTATTTCTTTCTTTTTCTTATTTTTGGTTTTTTTTTCCATCCACTTCTATTGCTATATATGTATATATATATATACATATATATACAATATACCTATTGGGGACAAAATACGAAATGTCCTATAGAAATCAGTCTTCTGCAACTTTAAGTTAATCAAGTTTAGGTTTGGACACTTTTTTGGACCACGAGTAATATATCTAGAATATTATCTGGGGAAATTTGCAATTAATTCAGCGAACTTACCTTATATTTACTTTTACTTTCATCGGATCTTTAAGTATTTGAGAATCGAGTAAACAGTAAAAGCATTCAAACATAAAAATTAACTGCAATTTCTATAAATTCTGTGAAATTCTTTATATAAATAATTTTAAAATGCAATTTAACTATTTCTAATATCCTTCAAAAGTAAATAAAACTTTTTCCTGCAAACTTTATTTAAAATACCTAAAACACCCTTTTTAACGAACTAATTTTAAGGGAGACCATGTGATATAGTCGAAAGTTTTTTGCGATATTATAAAACTAACCAAAAAAGGATATTTTCAAGCAGTTAAACTTGGCCTAACTAAAATTATTCAATGCTTACGCCAAAGCAAGGATAGTAAAAGTAGTAAAAAGGAAAAAATAAAATAAGTATTACATAGAAATGTGCACCTGTAGTGATGCTGGTGATGTTGTTTGATGGTTGTCGTTAAAAGCATTTCCATCAAGTGGCAAATCGCTGACGTGCAAGCCGACGCCTCTTCCGCGTTCTAAGACTCAGTTTATGACTCTAATTGCCCCCATCTTGGCCAGGCTGGTCCCGGTAACTGCTTATCTGTGCCCAGTTGATATGTTGATGATGTGTTTACTGCAGCACAAAGTCCCTTTTACGACCCATTTTATTTATATCCGAGCAGTGAGTTTTGCCATGGGCCTGTCCTGCCGTCAATAAATTTTTATTAGCCATGAAGCGGTCGTTCTTGCTTCTTAAGATGGCCAAGATGCCAAGTAAACTGATTTCGATGCTTTATTATCCTTATTGTGGTCATTCACATGTAATTCGCGTTTTATTTTTTCTCTTGCTCACCCAATGCCAAGCAAACAAATTAGTTTTCAATTTGTCACAATTTATTCAATAAATTAAATGTTTATTTTATTCATTATTGCAGTTAAATTATTTTATATATGCCGAACAAGTAGCTAATAGGGAGAGCTGACTTAATTCCTGATAAGAACTAAATTCTCATGGGTCTTTCTATCAATAATGTTTTTCATAAATTCAAATGACACGAATTTTGCAATTTGTACTAGTGACCTTTTCGTTTAGTCAACCTCATTATTGGGTTCATTAAACTTTCACCAGGTTATAATTTTATGCGTATAAAGAAAACATTAGCATCAGCAATATACATATATATATGCACATATAGAAGTAAGTATGTACTTATGTTTAATACATAAATGATTGTCTTTATATATTGTACAGGTGTGTGTTTTGTTGCATTGACATTGACTTTCATCTCATTATAATGTCAACAAATGCTTATTTACCATTGCAATTCCAAACGCATGTGACGGTGAAGGAGTGCGGGGCTGGAGGGTGGAAAGGGGGCGCGGTGTTGGGTGGTTGATTTGGGCTGTGTGTGTTGGCAGACCAAATGGACAACTGCCCCAGGCTTTGGACCAAATAACTTGTTTCATAATTAAATGATAATGAGCTATTTATGGCCAAGTACATTGGCCTTGGTTTGTGTGGCCAAAACATCGGAGTGGGCAGGGGAAAGTGTTTCTTATTAGTGTTGTATGTTTACGCATGCAGGATAATGCACAAATGAAATTGATACAATAAGTATATAATTACCTACTTATCACCTATACATACAAACATATATACATAAATGTATTAAAAGTTAATTGATTGACTTTCACCAACAATGTACACACACAAACAACACACATATTGAAATGTATATATACAATAAGATATATAGACATTCTTCAATTAATATTTTTCTATTGCCTAATAGTTTGTGAATGGTTAACAATGAAAAATCAAAATTTGTGCTTATTGTTTTATTTCCTAATTCTAAATAATCCTCATAGATTTATTCAGATGGAATGAATTTATGGTTTTTATGTTTATCAAACGTTAAGTCATCCTCTTTTATATTTTACGGTTATTGAAAATCGGTCTAAATAATCAGCCATCCACAAAGATAGTTCTAGAATTTTATAAAAGATGGTATTAAAGGTCAAAATATACAAAAATTTTAATGATTGCATTTATATTCTCTGTTCTGCTTATTCTTAACAATTCCAGCTAAATATGCATATAAAATTTCTTTTCTATTTTACATATTATTTATAAATCCAGCTAATTTATATTTTTGTATTCTCTTTTCTACATATGTTTATATACATATACTAATGTCAGCTATCCAATATCTTTCTATATTTGTAACAAATCGTTTTTATTTACCTTAAATTCCTATAAATGTTTTACCAATTTTAAACATATATATATATATATTTTTATAATCATACATATAATCAAATTCATTATATTTATAACTATTATTCAAAATTTAATGAATAAAATTAAACAATTTCTCACATGTGGCTTTCTTTTAGCAAATTTGTTCAATCTATCAACAAATCAGCCAAGAATTTAAAAAGCCAACTACTCTTAAAAATTTTCTAATACATTATATCTATTTTGGTTTATAAAAGAAAATTGGCTTAGTAAATGCATATATCCTATATAATCCACACACATATAGATATATATAGCTTAAAGGAACAGAATCAATGAGTTTAGGTAAGAAGCATTTAAGATTTTGGCCTGTTGTGGATTAATGAATAGATGAAGAAATTTGGCAAATTATAGAATTGCTATTATTCTGATTGTTGGTTAAGGATTATAAAATATTTAAATTAATATTTTTGGCAACAGTTCGCCGCAATCTTAATTTATATTTTCGACTGAAGAGCGGCTTTAAGAGATTAAGTAACTAGATGGCAGCGGGTAAAATAAAATTATACACATATTCAACAAATGCTGGCAAAAATATGCATATATAAGTTTATTAACTCGCATGTATGTACATACATATATATGTATGTATGTGTATATATATTTAGTTATGTATTGTTGCAGTATATATGCATTTCAAGATATATTGCATCTTAACACTAACAACTACACGCTTATGCAAATACATACATTTACGCACAGATATGATGCCTATATACAGACACACATACACACACACACACACACACACACACACACACACACAGAAACAGAAATGTACATATGTATAGTGACTATTTCTATTCCTTAAAATTTAAGTGTGTATACTTTTAGATATTCATATACAATATGCATATTCCAGCAAAAATGTGAGATTGTGTGTGTGTTCTCGTTCTAATTCTAATGTCCAGCTTCTGAAAGTTTTCGGAACTCTTACATATGTGCATATATATATATATTATGTCTGTGTGCATGTATGTATGTATAGAACGTCGGCAACTTGGTCTGGTCCGATCCACTACGGTACGGTATGGTCTGGTCTGGTCTGGGCAGGTGGTCTAGAATGCAGTCTTGATACATGAGCAACCGAGCAACATCGAGCAATCGTTGAGGCACAAAATCTGATGTGGCTGCTTGTACGTTGTCCTTATTGCAGCAAGGACTCCTGCTCCTTTTTAGCCTGCCATAAAACTCTCAGCCTCGGCAAGTTTATTGTGCAAAGTACATACAGTTGTACATCTGTATATATATATATCTCTACTTTTGTATGTGCACACCTACTACATACACATCTTTATATATATATACAAATATATATAAAATGGGTGGGCTTTGCATCATTGGCTGTCCACCTTCACGGAGGTCCAAGAGTGACCGAAATCAACGTGAAGATGTTGCACAGTGGAGAAAATCATAAAAAATCTTTAGGCTAGCATATCAACTAAGAAATTATTTATAAAGAATATATATTTTTCTTTATTAATTTACGAAAATTAGTTAACAAACCAATTGGCTTAGCAATATATTTTTTCGAAAAAAGAAAAGTATATAATTTTATTTTTACATAAAATGGATATTAATAACCATATGTATTTATGAAAATTGAAGAAAACTTTCATATTTTAATTACATTTTCCAAAAATATATGTTTTCGTGTAATTACAAATATGATTTACATTTCATAAACTTTAATATATTTCGAAGTAAAATAATTTGGCCACTGTTATCTATATTATATACTAAATACAAACGAACATATATGCAAATGAAAACTACCCGATGATTTTCAAGCAGCCAAAAAGAAGAGGACAGTCCTGGGCTAAAAGAACGTACAGTCTTTTACGGTCTTGGTCAACTGCGGCGTCGGCGGCATTCGTGAAATCGCCAAGTTTCTTATATACAGGCGCAGAACACTTTTGTTGCCTCAAACCATCTACAGATGCCGCATCTTACTCATACCATACACCTCCAACCCGTTTATTTCCTAGCCCTTTCTCTTTTCAGTTGCATGTATGCTTGCTTGTGTATTAATTTACCCACCCACTCTGACACGCACACGCATACGACGGACACTGGACACTGGACGTTATGTGCAAGCTGGCCATAACAACTTGAAAAGTCGAATTTTCACAGACCCATCCCATACCGATGTCTCGCGCAGTTAGCCCCAACCATGGCTTCTACTTTTCCTTCTACTGCTTCGGTCCCAGTCTCAACCTCAAGCTTCACTCACGACTACGACGACTACGACGACGACGACGACGACGACGATGATGATGATGACGACGACGACGATGGCGACGCAGCGAAACGTGACCTAGCCTGGTTAGTACGTAGCCCATATTGCCTCCATCTCCAGTGGACCAAATGGAGAACCCTTTCACCCATTTCAGTACTGAAAATACGTTACCCCAAACCAATACTAAACTTTTGCCTTGCCACTAACACCGAACACAGAACACAGAACACCGGGCAATGGGCACCAGGCACCAAGCTACGAACCCATCATCCTCATCAGCGTTAGCCGGCGATGTAGCAAGCAATCGCAAGCCGTATGCAAACAATATTTTACATAGCTACAGTCTGGAGGTTCTTGCTGCTCTCCTTCGTTGAGCTTCCTTCGTACTCTCGTCTATGTCAGAGCCTTCTTTGCCGCATGGAGGTCCTTTGCTTCTTCTTCTTGCATCCTGTGCGATGTCCGAGCATGTACACACACACACACACACACACACACACACACACACACAGATACACACAAACATATACGAACACATATAGATACGTATATGTGCGATGTTTGTGTTTGTGTAAATGTCCGCATCTAAATTCGCATACACAGCAGCGGTCAACTATGGAAATTATCGATCGACTTGGTGTCAGGTGGCCGGGCGATGGATGTGGTGGCAGAAAAGGCAGCAAGCAGCATGATGGACACGCGGCTGGACTGGAGAGCTCTACCGATGGTCTTGTGTGCCAACGAACTGGCCATTGCCCGCAATGGATTTCGGGGGCGGCATCTGCCAAGGCGGACATGGGCGCAGCACCTCTTTATAAATGAAAAGGGGTACGGGGAAAAGTGTTTGAAAGGGGGGGGATACACATATCACAAACGACAGCCTGCTATAAGAAACATTGGCGACGACGACGACGATGACGATGACCGCTTGTGTGGCATATACAGAGTCGGTGGCTTAGTTGGTAGAGGCTAAGGCAATGCGACACTGACGGTGGTAATGTTTTGGTGAAGAGCCCCCGAGAATAAGTTGGCTTCAATGTTAGCGGCAACGAAATACCACTGCCATCTCATTCGCCTCTATACCTCCCCTCACACCCTATTACCATTCCTACATCTCTTCAATATTACACACTGGGTCTGGGTCTGGGTCTCCACGACACAACGGCGAGGCGGACGACTGAGATGACGATGACCAAAAGGAATGGGGAAGCTACTCTGCATTTGTGAAGCATTCAGCGGAAATATTCATCCTAGCTCGTCTTTTCATCCATTGCCATCCAGTAGCCAAGCATTCTACTATAACCTCCCAATCCCAATTCTCCTCCCCCCGCACACAAACACACACACACACACACACATGGACACATCAAAAAGTTGTTGGTCGAATGAGTGAGCGGGTTGGTATGTCGTTGTCGTCGTCGTTTTGAACGGCCGCGGCTGGCACAATGAGGATGTGAGCAAGGGGATCGGGACCTGGACTTGTGTCAGTGGCGGAGGCCAGAAATTGCTTATGCGACATCCACATCCAATGCTCTAGCAGCTATCGCCTGCAGTATTAGTTATGGCAGACCAGCAAAGGCAAAGAGGCAAAGCCAAAGATGTTCGTCCAGACGGCAGGCTCACTGGACGTATAGAAGGTCCAGAGACCAAAGTCCGAGAGCTGGAATATGTATATTCAAAAGTGTGTGCTTGTGTGTGTAGCAACAAGCATTCAAATAGAATGGGGAGGAAGACGGGTGTATATGTAAGTGTGTATGTGTGTGTTGATTTCCATCAAGTGGGAGCTGGGAACTAGGGAACTTGGGGTTGTATAAAATGAACGAATGTTCGTTAGTTGGGTAGCATTCGTCGTTGTGGTAAAATTCAGCTCCGTTAAGTTGAAAGTCGCTGTTTCCGACAACTTGATCTGGGCATGTTCTCAAGTTAAAACACACAGAAACGTCGGTCGTGGCGAATCACAGAAGAGCAAAAACGGCAGAGCCGCCGATGGTCTAAGCTCGCCCCTTTGGACTGAACCTGGACGATACAGGACCAGCGTATACAAACGACAGTTGAAGGTTTTGCAGTTAAAAGAAGGTGGAAGGTTGGTAGTTGGTAGGTAGAAGGACGTGTGCTGGCTGCTCAACGAAGCATTAACTTGGCCGTCAGATGTTGTGATAGAGCGATGCAGCCTCAACGCTTTGCCATTCGGGCCTTATTTTTTATTTTTGTCTTTGCTCCGTTGGAGTCCAAGGCGATGGCTACGTATTTGGTTTGCTAGCTGGCCAGTCAACTGTGCCATGCTGGCATTCGCTTCACTGCTGATTGTGAGTACCACCTCCTAGTTGCTCCAACTATCCGGAGGTTATTGAATTGCGAATGCTAAATGCTCTCTGTTGCGTTTTGTACTATTTCGTGTATGTATTAGCCATAGTCCTGCCCATGCCCCGTGTCCAGGAGGCTAGCATCAAGGTTCACTGGACTTGAAATTAAATTTTAAATTGGCATAAGAAATGCAATTATTCGAATTTTTTACTCTACTAGCATTCGCGATAAACTCGATTCCCAATTAGTTATCACAAATCCTAGTGAATCGAAAGCGAATTCCTGCATGCAGATGCCACTGCGAGTGGTATCAAAACGGGTGCCAATGAATGGTGGTTTAGTCATCATCATTATTGGTTAAAGTTTTCTATTTTGTTTTGCTGTTTTTTTTTTTTTTAGAAAAGTGGGTAGACGTCTGGACGGTTTGGTCATCATCCAGGGCTTAACCTAGTCCTAGTCTCATCGTCCAACAAGTGGCTCATAAAAATACAGCCAAACATACGGACGGGACATAATAATTTATGCGCTTTGCTACACTTTCTGTTGCCTTCTGCCTGCTTTATTTTTATTCTTATTCTTTTTGTGTGCTTATACGATATGTTTACTTTTTCTTTGCAAGCCAAGGCACAGACAAAGATGAAGCTTGGGGCAGGGGCAGGGGAAAAGGCAAAGGCAAGGAGCACGAGCAGCCGGTGACAGAGGAAACCAGAGAAACACTTTCCAGAAATATCGCTAGGGCAGAAACAGTACTTAAAGGCAAAACATAAAATATTTATTCGTCCATTCTACATTTCATTCATGAACTCTTACTATTTCTGGTCGCACATGAACTTGGAACATGGAACATGGGCAATGGGAACGGCAGGGTAAGGACATCACTACCACTACTAAACACCCCGACTGACACCCGACCCCAACTGCCCCAACTTTTATTTTTTTCCATGTATGTTTGTTTTTCCAAATGCTCTTCTTCTTTGTGCTTCTGTTATTTTTTTTCCGTATTTTTCTTCTTTTTTTTTTATTTTGTACTCCACTCAAAGTTACAACTTAACTGTTATTTTATTACAACATTTAATAAAAATCAACAAGTGCATGAGTCTGCTAGAAAGGAGTGCGCTCCTGATGCCCCGTGTGCCCTGTAAGCCCTGTGAGTCCTTAACCACTCTCCCCACCTTATCCCCTGCCCTGATACAGAAACTGGTGTAGCTGCAGACGGTGCTTGAACAAATGGAGCGTGATTTTGTGGCTCCATCAAGTTCATATTAAGTGTCGGTATTAAAATAAAAATGCTTGTTATTTGTCTTGCCTTTTTATTTAGTTGCCGTTGCCCATCTTTTTTATTGCATCCAATATAAGACGGCATAGAGATGAGCTTGGGGTATAGGGAATGGGATTGAGAATGGGAATGACAGAGGGATGGAGAGGTGGAGATATGTACGGGTACATGTATTGTATTGTATTTATATTGGTGCCGCTTGTCTTGCACGGGAGCAGCAGTGTCAAATCAAGCGTATTCTGATTACCCTAAGGCCTCAGGAAGCGACAAAATATCGAATTTCGATTAAAACCAGCATGTCTCTTAATTTTGTGCTTAAATTTTCATCACCGACCGTAACGGTACTGAGCCCAGAGAACTCTCCGCTGTCGTTCAACAAATTCGCTGAACATGGTATTTGGTTACAGAGATTGGACCCCCCTATAAGCTACAATCATTGTATATGGTACCATTCCCAGTATCTCTTTTTATATATAATTAACCATCCAGTGTATGCATGATTTTAAAATATTGAAAATTAATCCAAAATATTTTAAAAGTTATATTTTAAGAAGAAATTGTTTGGTAAAGCTTTCTTTAAAAAATTCAAAAATACAAATAAAACAAAATCTCGATTAATTTACTATTAATTTAATGTATTACAACGCATAAATACAATATGAAATTCAAATAAAAAATAATCCAGATTTAGCAGAGAATATAACATTCTTATTTTTTCTATGTGAATAGTCGAATTTATCAAGGATTCAGTAATTATCCTGCTAAAATATGTTTATATTTAAAATTTAACTTGAGTATGTGATAATCTGATGATATTTGCCTTTAAAGCAAACATCAATAAATATGTAATAAAAATTAAATTATAAATTGTTTTAGAATAAAAAACCATTCTAATACATTATTTACCTTAGATTTCAAGAGTTAATGAGTATAAATTGATTGTGTTGGATAACAAATTAGTTACCCAATTTTATTAATAACTAAATTGTGTAATCAAAACTTTTATATACACATATGAATGAATGCAGAATCAATATGACTTTCACTATTTTATTTTCTCGAATGCCCTGAAAAAAAAGTTTACCCCATAAAAGTAAAGCACAGAAAAAAAAGAAAAAAAAATTCACATCAAATAAAGCAAAGCATACAAAAAGAATTCTTTTAAGTAGTCTGACACTGACCTAGCCTAATGTCTTTCATGTTGGGGCACATAAAAGAAATGAAATAAAAACTCTGAATGTGGCACAACATCCTGCCATCCCGACACACACACTTATGTACATATATACATATGTATGTTATAGATTCATAAGTATGCAGGCAACACATAAAAATTTAATACCCATTGAACTTATATCCCCCCCACAAATGTAGATATATACATATGTACATATAATATATGTATAACAGACAGACATACATATATGTATGTTTGTACATATATATGGGATTTGGTACGAAACTTACAACTGCCAACTGGAAAGACACACAAACGCATAGTTACCTACTTATTAACGTCTTCGATGTTGGTTAATATATATTTGTATGGCAATTCGTGTTCGCATTAATTGGGGGTCGGGAATCAGCCAGGGATGGGGTATAGAAATCCTTTCAATATGTACGTGGATTAGCAACAGTGTCCATCAGTGTTACAGAGTGCTATATGATTTATCTGAAACACAATCCTCTATAAGCAGTCATCACATGTATGTTTGTAAGTATGTATGCATGTATGTATCAATTGAGATGGGAGAAAGACCATTGAACTACTGGCGAGAAGTTGTGAATTGAATATAAAAACAAACATAAAACTTTGATATCCAGTACACAAGTGTATGTACATATCATATGTACTAAATATGTATGTATATATGGCTGTATAAACATACTGTTGCCCCTTCCAGTGTATACTTGCATGGTCATTCGACCGGCATTGAGTCACCTAAAAGAATAAAGCCGGTTATGTCTAGCCCAACTTCAATGGCCAGTTTTGGTTTGAGACCAACAAGCAAAAGAGCACCCAAAACGAAATGCCTGGATGCGATATATGTATATATATATATCTATCTATATATATATATATATATATATATATATATACATATATCTATGTGTATATGTTTTTTTTTTATATAGAGAAAGTCTGCACAAAAAAGTGCAAACAAAATAAAAAAGAAGAGAAAAGAAAAAGAAAAGGAAACGCTCACACATAAACACAGGCGTAGAAAAAAAATTGGTCTTCTGATTCAAGGACGTGAATCACATTATTTTTCCAGCAGGACAAAACTCACACAGACACTAGTAGTGGGTTACAGAAAGGTACTCCAGTCCAGTTCATTCCTGCCCCAGTCCCCATTCCTAGCGAGACACGATTTTGTGGTATTCTGCTGCTTGCTTTCGGCTCGCTCCGAAGCAATAATTTAAATCCAACATTTTTATTGCTACACGTATGTACATATATACATCCATGAATATATGTACATATACATACATACATACATTCACATGCGAGGTCCTTGCACATAGAGTGGAAAAAAAACTTTCGATTTCGTTCAATTGGACTTTGAACTTAAAAATAATAATAAACAGTAAAAAAAAAAGGAAGAAATGGCAAGAGTAAAAAGTTGTATAAAAACGCTTTTCTCTTTTTCTTTACTCTTTGTTTTCTTTACAATTCTATGTAATACAGAATGTAGCCTAAGAGGGAGCCAAAGAGGGTGGCAAAACTAAAGTCGAGGGCAAGGTCATGAACTGAAACAAATATATGTATGTATGAATGTATGTAAAAGCAATATATCTTTCTACATATTTATGTAAAATATTCATTGTAATTCATAGAAATAGCTATCAATTATCAAAGTAATTAAGGTGTAAATTGAATTAAAACGTGTAATTATAAATTACTAAAAACCATATAATGATAATAAAATAACTAATAAAAGGAATCCAAATAATAGATGAAAACAAAGAAAGGTGTCCAATAACAAAATAAAGTGGTTAACACATCGGCAATAGATCATTCACACTGAGTAAATTAAGCTGCAAAAACATATGAAGTATCCATTATTTTGGCATAAACCACGTTTAAACGAAAACAGGTATATATATATACATATATATGTCTGTATATAGAAGCACACGTTACTCCATTCAAACAATATCATGAATGGCAAGTCGTTGAATGTTGTGAGGGAGTAAAAACGAAAGTAACATTTTTATTACAATTTTACGAGGTAAAACCAGTAGATAAATGCCCAACAAGTAGACAGCGGGGCAGGATACTTTTTACGATTTGATTTACTGTGAATATTTCCCTTTTTGTAACCCATAAACTTGTATACTTACAAGCACTCTTGAAACAAGTTCACAGCTTTGTCAATCAAATAATATTGTATGAATGATTAGGTTAAACTACCATCAGCTTAAAAATAAATCCCTGTGTATAATTTTATATAAAAGAATTCATATTTGGATTCTTCTCTAATACAAGTTAACTTTGCCCTTTCAAATATCCGTGGAGGGATGATATACATATATGTGTGTGTGCCTGTATCTGGTGATACATTCTGGCATAGAATTTATTTTTCTATACAATCTGGAGATGCGAGTAAACTAAAATTCGCGCTCTCGGCGCATATGTCATTTAAGTATTTACGCTGGACATCGAGGCTTTTTCTTTACTTTACAGCTAGCACACATACACATGAGCACACACATGCGCAGACCTTTTAACTAAAGGCTTTTGCTAAGAAAGGACTAATGCCAATCCTTCAGCCAAGTGCAAAAGACCAAGGGTCATTTCAAATAGCTTTTGAGTTAAATTTTGCAATCACAAAACTGAGTTAGATTTTTGAAAAAATGTGTTGCCTACTTATGTGAGCTAATTGATCAATTAATTAACTTAAAGATATATAAACAAATGCATTTCAATCAGTAATTATATTTATTTATTTTATGTTTGTGTTTTATTTAGACTCTTGATGGTTGCTCTTTAAATTAAATTGTTTCTCTGTTATTCGTGTTGTGTAATAATGTCCTGTTAAATTTTAAGTGTTAGTCGGCTAACAAATGATAGTTACTGTTCAAACCAAATTGTAAGTTGGTTTCTAAAATTTTTCTGTGTGCAGTATTTTATATAAATTTGCTGATATCTGTATAACTGATATTTTTAAAGTATGTAATAGAGACAATTGGAACTAAAATAATTAATACATCATCTTCGTATTATGAAATGTCGTAAAACTAATTATCAAGGTGTGAACAAATGATGTGACAATTGTATCATCTCATGGGTGAATCATAATTCGGACATATATAGTTTACTTTCACTGTTTAAGAATGGAAGTGTTTTCAGGGAGTTGGAGATTTCGGTGGCATTGGTTGCGTGGAAACTTGCTGCGATAATTTTAATGGCAATGACATTGACCCTTATTTACCCAATTGGCAGTGAAATCAAACACAACATTAGGTTAAGGGTCACTTGTAGAGTCATTCACATAGCGTTAAGCACATAAAACCATATATGTATACATAGTTATGTATATACTTATCTGTACATATATGTAATACACACCTTTATATACATAAGTCTGTATGTTCGTCTGTCTACGCTCAAAACTATGTACATTAGGGCCTCTTTAAGCATATGTTTGCTTACACAATTTGATATAAATATGTATACATACTATGTGCACATAAGCACATACTCGTTTCATATATGGCTAGACGTTATAATGTGCATTATAATTATTTATGCATGTATATGGCTATAATTACATACCTATAAGTACATCTACATATGTATGTATATATGTCTGATACATATGCAATGCTTGTTTGTCGGTTTCTGCTCATAAATACAGTCGGCGAACACATTGGAACACAACAAATTAGGCCAAACCAGAGCGCATTTAATGATAATGAGCTGCATCCGAATGCATTTAAACACTCCCCCCTTAGCCCACACATTGTCTCCACCATCCCCACTACTGTGTCTCATCTGTAAGTACATATTAATGAATATATGTAAGTAACTTTTATGTGCATATTAAACATTTCAAGGTATATATATATATATATATGTCCAAGCACGTATATAAATCCATATAACTATATACACTTGTACATATGTATATAAACATATATGTTCACTAATTAGCCATGTTCCACTGCGAATTCCTGCACATGTTTATGTATATATACATAAGTATATATGATTTGAAGCTAATAATCATAACCTTGAACTTGGGCAGACTTTGCTGTTTAGTGGATGGCATATTTCTAGGTCATAGACCACTTTCAGTTCTTTCAGTTTTGCAAATAATTGCCGATAAGGGGTTTTTCCATAAATAGATTGAAGAAAAAATGTCTTTCTATAAGGGTTGTTTTACTGTCAGTCGGTAACAATCAAAAAGGCATTAGTTTTCTGCCCCTTACTTCCCTTACCCATCTTAGCAAACGCATCCTGTTTCCATAGAAATGGAAATAGTATTCAACTAAACATTTGACCAGGTCAAAATAGAGTTTAAAGTAGAGTTCTTAAATTGGTGTTTCCTATTCGTATTAAAACTGAAGTTGTTAGACTAAATAATCTTTAAAAGTGCAAACCATTTGACTAGATAATTTAAAATAAAATTAAAGGTCATCGGGAATATTTAACTTTATTTTGAAATTAGTTATATATATCACTATACTGTTGGATCACTCATATTTGTTGTATATTTATTAAGAAATTTCTGGAATCCGTCTCCTTTATTACAAAATAAGCCCATTTTATTAGTTTCCTTCAACCAGACAATATGACAATTGATATAAAAATTAGATTTCCACATATTTTTTAACTAAATTAATTACTTTTACTATTATTTTGTTATTTGTTCTAATTATTATTAATTTCAATTATCATCAAATTAAGAACCGCTTATTTGTGAATCATATTTTGGGATTTCTTTATAGTTAAAATTTAACATTTTTAATAATCATACTAATCAATTCAATTAAATCATTTAAAATTTTTTTTCAGTCAGCAAATAGATTTAAAATAGATTGAAATACAGTTTTATGTATTTTGGTTCTTAATAAGTAACCGGAATTTAAATAATTTTTTCATTTACATCTTTTAAATAATAAATATTTTGCAGAGATAACAATATCACAAAGTATCCGAAAGAAACAAAACAAAAACTATGTAAAAATGACTAAACTGTACTTATTTCTGGCGGTATCACATTTATCAACATTTCATATCCAATATATATTTAAAATGCTTTTAACCCTTTTTCCATTAATAATTAAATCAATCGAACAAATTATCGATTATTGCTTTATCACTTAGTTTAAAAAGTTTCAAATTATATAATTTAAGTCCTTGAACTGCAAATATTTTTGAATTGTCACTAGGTAAGAATAGTATAAGTATTAAGTCACTTATATGCAAAACATTTATTAATCAATCCAAATTCAATTTATTCATTTATTCATTTGGCATTCAATATGAAAAAAGGCATATTAGGAAAATGGTTACAAATAATGGATTTTGGTAGATCAATTAGATAAAATTTGCTTCATTCCTGCTACAGAAATTGTTAAAATTTCTCTATAATGCGGTAGTTGGATTTATGTACATATATATGTATATATATATATAGATACGTATATGTATGTGCAAATATATATACATATTTCTATTGTCAGTTATTGGCAAGGAATTGTTGCACTAATTAACATCCGTATCTTAGATTATATGTGCTTGCAAATGGAATGCGATGGGATGGTCCTTTGCAAAGACTTTGGATGAGACTTTAACATCTTGAATATGCAAAATTCCCAAAAAATATCAAAACATTCATTTTCTTGTTTGTGTGTGGGTGTGTGTACACACACACAAACCAAACGCAAAACCATTTACTTGTGTATATACATACAAGATTTTAACTTTCATACAAACAAATATACAAATACATACATACAGAGATGTATATATTTTTTGCAGTATACACATATATACACATACACATACACATAAGAGGAATAGTTGACTGGACATGTGTGAGTTTGGGCCCAAGTAAACGTCTAATTCTCTAAAATGTGAAATTTTACAATCGCCTAGCGCACATCTTTGCCTTCTCCACCCATCAAATACTCTGCCAACGCAGCCAAAGCTCGAGAAGCATAGACGTTGTTCGGATAAGCCTCCGCCTCCGCATCCCACCTTCATTTCAACCATCAAGTCGTCTGTCCCCAGTCCATGCTAACACCGCGTTGCTTGACCAGAATCCACACCCACTTTTGTTAGGTCCGTGGCAACTGCCCTCGACGAGTTCGCCGGTCCCCAATCGCGCCGAACTCCCACTCATGTATTTGTTGGCAACGTCCGCTTTCCTATCCACATTTATACACAAGCAAAAACCCGTACCCACCCACCCAAATACACACATATACACACACACACACACACACATACAGACATATTCACTCTTATCCTTTTCACATGTCGCAAGTCGTATGCAAACAACATTTTGCAGAAACAGTTCGTTCCTTGGTCTTCGTTTTATCTTCATGGCAGACCCTTACTTATTGTGGGGCTGACCAGCACCGTTGCCGTTGTCGTTGCCGTTGCTATTGCCATCCAAGCACTCCCACATGCCTGGGCAAAGTCGACGTCGTCGTTGCCGTTACCGATGTAGATGATGTGGATGCTGCTGTCCAAACTTGATTCTGCCTCAGCTATGGCTACGGCAATGGCTTCGTGTATGTCGGCGCTACTTCTAAGAGCAAATCCTATACGTATGTATGTGTGTGTGTGTATGTATGTTTGAATGTTCATGTGTGTGTGTGAGTGTGTCTTTTGGGAGGCTGTGGCTGGGAACTGGAGCGGGGTACAGGTTAGAGGGTGACTACGTCCGTTTGCTTGTGTTTGTGTAGATGTCCGCTTCAAAATTCGCATACACAGCAGTGGTCAACTATGGAAATTATCGATCGACTTGCCTTTGGCGCCAGGTGGTTGGGTGCTATGATGGAAAAGTGGTGACGACGGCGAAGGAGACGGCAAGGACAACGAAAACGGCAACGGCAACGACAACGACGAAGGCAGAAGCAATCTGCGCTACGCTGCTCCGCAAGTTGCTGTGCCGTGTGCCACTGCTGACGTCGTAGTCGTACAAGTAGTGGCCCAACTGGAAATGGAAGGGCCTGCCGGGAGGGACTAAATGGCAAGAACACAGCAGCAGCAGCAGCTAAGAGATGCCCAAAAAGAAATTGCGGACATTTACATTATGTGTCCATGTGTGAGTAAGTGTGTGGGCCTGGGTTTGGGTTTGGTTTAGGGTTTGGGATTGGAGTCGAAGTCAGAGCCGGAGTTGGGGTTGGGGTCGGGGTCTGGGCCTGGTCATTTGTGCTTGAACATGCATGCATATACCAAAATATACGTGAGCTTAGAAGTTGTCGTCGTCGTCGTCGACGTCGTCTACCGAGATGTCCCCTTGCTGCTAGTCCAGACATTGGAGGTCCGCACACCGACGTCGCTGAACGGGCTCTTTGGTCCTTTCTAGGCTCTGGACATGGAGGTCTCTGCATCTACATCAAAGTGGACAGGCTAACGGGGCGATATTCCTAGATGGACGGACAAACGGACGGTGGGAGACGTAACAACGGGGCACATTTGAGGAAACGAATGACTAACGAAGGAAATTGCTGATATTGTATGGAGCGAAAGTTGTGCATGTCTGGCTATGGCAACGACGCGTTTTAGTTTTGACAGGACCTAGAATAGCTCGACTTGTACGTAGTTGTAGCCACATACAGACCCATCTAGACCCACTCATATGCTGGCCAGGAGAGAATATTCAAATATATATACACACACACACACAAACACAGATACAGACAATACCAGTCCAGTCCGGCCTGCTGTGTCCGGCATCTTGGCTTGGCTTAGTTCAGTTTTCTATTTCCAGAACACAACCCCAACCATGTCTATGCCTCACCGTAAGCAATTATGCATCTACAGCGAACCAAAAATGGAAGGACAAGAAATGCAAGATACTGAACATTGGAAATGGACAGTATGGGCAAGAAGTGTACACAATACACTCGAATGTGTGTGTATATGAGTGAGTGTAAGTGTATGAGTATATTCATCTTGGTTGGGGAATTTGGCCCTCCTTCAATTGCTGCGGAACTTTCCAACCGTAAGGACATCGCAGAATACCAACTCTAGAACCGCAACCACTCCGATGATAATCAAAGGCAGCAAATCTTTGAAAAGGCCAATGGCCAACGATTATATTTATCATGTATATCTAACGAATAAGATATTGCGTATACATATACAACTTGCATTCATAATTAATACAGAAAATCTATTTAATTGCAAGTGATAGAAAACAAAATCTACATTTAAGTCAGAAATTAAAATTTGAAATTGCATGTCTTTTTAAAATTGCAAAATGTATAGATATATAGAGATATATATAAGATATTTTATGAAGATAGACACATACATTTATTTTGCAAACAGGTAACTTGTCTTAATCAAGTGAATCCATTCTCTTACATTACGTAAAATTCACTGCAATGTAATTTTAAGACTTTTAAAGTGAATTACTTTATCAATGGAAAATTATTTGACCAATACAAAATATTAAATATTATTTAGAAAAATGCGTTAATTGCTGCCGCTTGCTCCATGTCGTCAGTGTCAGTAGGAAAATTATATTATCTAAATTTTGTAAAGCAAAATTTGTCATTTTGAGCTTTATCTTATATCCGTATGATATAGCTTTTATATTGAATTGCTGCTAATAATTAAGATTAAGATTGAAGATTAAGTCCTTAATTGCCTTAAAATCAAGTTGACCAATTGAAGTATACGTGTACTTCTAAATAAGATCATACTTAATCAGAATTTCCATAAAAAGAATTAGCATTGTATAAAAATTATGATATATATATATATATATTATTTATAAAAATGGAATTTGCAATGATTTTATTATATGGAGTACTTCGTTATAGAGAAGTTTACTATAGAACAGTTCGACTGTATAAAATAAATATTAATTATTAAATAAAGTGTAAAATGTTTTTATCACACCACTTCATCGTATTTAATAGAAACATCTTCTACTATCTCTAAACTACTATAATTAGTTATAAATCTATTTTCACTGACTGATAAGTGGACCATAAAAATACAGATATTCACATCCGTAGTGCAAGTAACAACAATGTAGTCAACAAACAGTATTTTTCAATTAAACCGTTAAACTGTGGAGAAAAAAAAACAGAGGTACAAGACCCAAGGCCACGGATCGCAGGACACTAGTGCTTTGTGTGCAAAAAAAACTCAGTTTTTTACGCCGTGTCAAAAACCAACAAACATGCAAAACACACACCACAAGCACTTTGCACATCTATACACGCCTAATCGGCGACAGTATCGCATGACATCCAATGGTCACCTCCTCCATCCATCCCTATTCCACATCCAGGGCATGCACGCGAATCCGGTTGTGTTTGCTGTATATACCGTATGCTGTTGATGTAGATGCAGAGAATAAAGGCAAAACAAAAAACAGTCAAGTGCATCAAGCTGCATGCCACTGGGCAAACAAGCGGATTCCAACTGACTGCCTAATCCCCTTAAACGACGCGGCCTGGCCTGGCCTGGACTGAACTGGCCTGGCAGGCTGCGTTCCAATTTTTTCTTCTTTTTTTTGTGTTAGCTCTTTCTTCACTCCAAACTATACAGTTGAGTGAAAGCAGCAGTTTTTGTTTCACCGCAATTTTGGCACATTGGCAAAAGGCAGTTGGCTGAAACGACGCCACTTGATTGACCTTCGCATATGCGACTGCAGCGTTTTTTTACGCTATAGCCCGTCCATTGGCGTCAACCATATCACGGCAGTTGCCAACTAAATTTCCATATGGTGCAATTTTGATGCGTCCAAACGCAAAAATGCCGTTATTCATGGCCAACCACGACCATTTTTTTTATGCCTGAAAGTGAATTTTTTCCTGCTGCTACTGCGATGCAACACCTTTGGCATCAGAATGACAATACTCGTAGGCGATGTTGAAAACCAAAAAGAAAAAAAAGAAGAAAGCAGAGAAAAAAAATTGGGGCATTCAACAGCTGCCAGCAACACTGACACCGGATGGCGGATGGCTACCACCAGCCAATGACGCAAGATGGTCATGAGTGACAAACTGAATAGATAGATGCAAGAAGAAAAAACAAAAAAAAAGAAAAGGAAGACAACATGAAATGAGAAAAAAGTCCTTTTGTAGGTTTCTTACAGTAGCACTTGGAATATTTAATACAAGTTTAGCTAAATTAAATTTTATTTTATCAATTCGACATGTTTAATTTATAATCTTAAGATTTCCTCAAAGACATTTATTATAATGAAGTTTCCAACATTCAATAAGAAATAAGCAATTTCGGTTGAATGAAAGCGTTAAGTTGAATGCCCTACTTGTTGACTCACGTACTTGTGCGTACTTTTTGACCCACTGCATAGTATGGGAAAGGAAACTTTCTTTGAACGTCTGGCTTTGGTGAAATTCTTTTTATTTAAGACGAAAAGTTTACAAGGTCAAAAGGAAAAAGTTTTCGGTCTGTAATACTATATTCTTGTGTGTACAATGCACTTACATAGATATATACATACAAACCATATGTATTTTCATTTATGTGAATGATTTTTATCTACTCATGTGAAATTTTCTTATATACCCAATCAATTGTATATCTATGTATATAATTATGTGAACAAGAAAAAACTAAAGTTTATTGAAAGTCTTGAAAGTCTAAGGAAATCAAGCAATCGTTTATACGTATTGTTTCACATCCAATGTTCCAGCTTATTTCATTCTGCTTAATTTTCGAAACGAGGAAATTAACAGAGGCTGTGGCAATTATTTTGGGTAGCAATTCTCTTTCCATTCCATGCTAACTTCATACAATGCCACGTGTGAGCTCTAAAATTTATGTCAATTTTTAGTACTTTTAACACAGGGCACTCCACTGGTTACACTGCTAACCCTATTTCAGGATATTTGGATTTAACTAAACATAATATCGTAATAAGGGTGTGGGTACGGGTACTCATTCTCCACAATAACCTCATTTTAGGACATTTGTAGGCTTTACGAACCATCACCAATCTGTTGACCACTACCCTGGAACGGTACGGTTGTATACAATAACTATATGCATGCTTACATATACATACATACCTATATATATATATATATATACTAGTTTATACATATATGAAATGTATATATACATATGTATTAGCTTTTATATACATACATACAAATGGAGCTATGTAAGTATGTAGTAAGTAAAATTCCATGTTCGCAAATATATAGATATACATACATAAATAAATATACATATATATATACGCATGTCTGTATGTATATCAGCATAATATATTCGTAATAACATTTTACAAACACAGCGTAAGCATTTTTCAGCCGTTTCATCCCTTTTCTGGACACTTAAGGGTTACGGTTACTAAAGGAGTAAGGTACGTGGAGTCCATTCTGTCAATGTGTGTTTGTATATGTGTAAGTATGTGTGTGTTTGTGTCTGTGTGTGTGCGGATAACACCTCACGCGGACCGTTGTCCAGCCTCCACAAACCGCATCTATCACAAATTTCAGCTGCCAACAAATGGGCCGGGCGTTTCAACCCGGACCCGAGTTGAGCCTGTTCTGTCCTGTCCCGTTCCGTCCGGTTTGTCCCGGCTTGACAGGCCTAGCGACACGGTTGATGGTCCAGCGACCCAAGGAACTAGCCGCTTACCCAAACCGCACCGCTCTCTGAGCAATTATTAAACGAGTCGGTGGCACGTTAAATTCTGTCCACTTTAGGCCGGACCGTAGCCATCTGCGCGCTTCAATATGAATGTGTAACTATGTATATGTAATGTGTATGTGTATCTATACATATATATATATATATATGTATATAAGTATTTGTATGTCCGAATTGAAATCACAAAAGTTTGTTTAACAACAAGTGAAGGGGGTTTGTTTTTATGCCGCCTCCGCACACAAATGAAAACTTAACCTAATGTTTCAGTATACATACACACAAAGTAGCAAACATACATACACACATAAATAGCTTTGTATGTATAAGTATTCGTGGGTATGTGTGTGTGGCCATTATAAAAAACGTCACTAGCCTATGGAGGAATAAACTAGTGACCGTTAAAATGGACCCCATTTCGTGAAATAAGTAAAAACCAAAAAAAAAAAAAAAAGAAACTCATTAGATGTGGCACTTTACTACGCACTCCCTTAACACATACGCACAAGCCCTTAATTTAGGAATATTACAATAGAGAAAGTAACAGGCATCCCAAACTTCTGAAACTATTTTTTTCCATTCAGAAGACCTTTTAAAATTCGGTTTTTGAATATTCAAATTGTTATACATCAAACAGTAAATATTAAAAAAAAACATTTAAATGCTTGCGCTGTTTGACACCTTTATAAATTTTTACAATGTTTTTTAGGATAATAGGTATACTTAGTATTATGATATACTAAAAGTCCTAAAACTTATAAAATACAATGAAATTTGTCAGAGTTTTGCAATTATTTAATAAAAGTTTATAATTAATGAAAAATGTGTACATGTATCAACTTTTATTCGCTTCTGCCCTTCCAGTTTCACAGATTAATCCAGATTAATGATAGATTCACTCGTCGTTGATCTATAATACTGAACCACGTCTGCATCATTAAAAACTGTGGAAAAGCTGAAAATGACCGTTAAAAACTTTCTTACTTTTGGCATACGAAGATCGCCAAGCATAGTTAGGAACAATCAGTCGACTGGTAGTTATAAAGCATTTATATTTACATATCCCGTCGATTTGACGCCGTCGACGACAACATCAAGTAATTTGTTTGGATTAGTTGTACATACATATGGGCCTGCTTAATATTCATATACAACGACATTTCCGGGACTCTGTCCTTGTATGTTGAGATTTCTTAAGTAAAATAAACACAACCGGTATTTAGATTTAATATCTCATTCGTCATGTATTCGTCTTGCTGTAATCAAACCGGACAGAAATTACCACTAAAACCATCAACGGATTGGGATATAATAAGCAGTTTTCTCACGAAACGCCTTTCCACTGACATTTTCTTGTCCCGTTACAGAATGATATTGGTACCATTTGGACGGGTAATTTATTGGCGCCATGCCATCTCCAGCCGTTCCAAGTAGGGATGACCATGACCTCAAAATCTTGTTTACCATTTTAGAGCAGTGATAAGTTCGACTCTAGGCACCAAGAAGAATAAGGGTTATTTAACCACGACAACTTCACCCATTATCAAATACTAGCTGGCAACCATTCTAATGTAAATATCTATTTGAACTGAAGTTTTTTATGTTAACGCAATGTTTTTGTATTGGGTTTTACGGTTTGTTTTCCCCATTGTATTCTGAATTAAAGAAACATACATACATAAAATGTAATAAAAGATATGTAAACAGGATTAGACTACATGTTACCTAATCATTGTTTCTTCTTTTGAATTTTCTTTTTGTTCATTATTGAATAACAATGATCAAGAACATATTGTTGTGTGTTTGCTAATTTTGAAAACTTATGAAATCATATAAGTTTAATTTTAATATATAGACAGCGTTCGTACTAGCAGTGGAAAGAATTTATAAAATAAATAACAAACTAGATAATTTAAAGTACTGACAAATTACTCTTGGGTATTATAAAAATAGGAAATAGGATCTGATGTTGTATTTTATATTTTTTAGAAGAAAAATGGACAGTATGTCAAACAATTGTTTGCACAAGCAAAAATTTGACTAAAATTCGTATTGAAGGCGGTATTTCATCGCTATGTAATGCATTTTCGAAAATAAACAAAATAATATATTTTCATAATAAAGTATCAAAATAACATTTCATAGTATTCTAACATAAAAAACAAAATTTAAACTATAAATACTGAGAATTCCAAGTGTCAATTAATTCTTTGCAAAATACAAACTTAACTACAAAAGGGAATAGGAAATAGGTAACGGTGCAAAATTCCGGGAAACCGAAAACGTTGGTGGGTTTGACTTTTTAGTAGTGGTCTTCATCAGTCAATATTTTAAGTTTGGCGTATATTTTGCGGTTTTAAAATTGATTTCGTAGGTACATTTCCGATACTTATTGTTTGAATTCGACAAACTTCGGTGACCTGGTATAATTTGCTTATATTATATTATAGAAATACGATGCCATAGTTATTTGTATTTTTAATTGGGGGGCGAAATTGAGCGAAATTTGATCTGCGTATAAACCAAATGAATCACACAAAATTTCGTAACTCTCCAAGAACTCGGTGTTCATAAGGAAGGACACAAAGCGATCAGCACGCCAGTTATTGGTGATCAAGAGTTACATATATATACTTTATGTATCCTCTACATAAATTTTAGCGATATCCTTTTATCTCTTGAGTGGTGGAATCATAGAAAATATTGAAATCCAGCAAAGTTTCTTTGGATCTCAAAAGAATACCTTTATTACTAGTAGATCTAAATCCATATATTATAAAGTTGCTATGAGTCAACTTCTTATATTTTAAAAGAGTCAAAGAAGAAAATTTATAGTCATTTATAAATATGTATGTATATGTGGATATCTAAGCAGTGGGATAAATTGTTTTCCAGCGGAGCAAAGACATTTACATATATGTATGTATATAATGCTCATGTGCGTGTAGTTCCACAAACACAGACAATCATAGATAGTTTTACATATATGTATGTATATATGTATATACATACATATATAGTGTTATATACAATCAGCAATTATAAAAGTGCTGCACACGTTCAATGTCTTTAACAAGAATTTGGCATGTGCTTGTTTGTATAGACGAAATGCAAGTGAAAACTTACCAGGATGTACATACATATATATATATATGTATGTATCTACGTATGTATTTATGTAAGAAGGAGAAGAAGTGCTACATCTTGGGCGTATAACCTCATGTGCAGTACATATATATGTATTTACATATATGCAGACAGTCATACGCACATATATATGAACATATTGCGTATAAGCAATAGAAGATACTTTTTGTTTTTGCATTTGGCTGCAAGCAATTTTATCAAGCATACTGAAATGCACAAGGGTTTATGTTTTATACATAGGCAAACACACATATATACATATATGTATATATACATATGTATAACAAAATATACTATACTAACATACATGCGTAAGCTGAGAGCTCCCTTTTCACATTTTGTATACCTTTTTCTAACTATGATAACAATAATTGCTGCTTAAATTTAAACTTCTCCTATAAAATTACATATCAGGCAAGTAGATCAAAGTATAAAAATGTAAACTAAAGATCTACAGAACGGAATTCAATATCTTGTCATTGATCAAATAGAAACTATTTCATTGTTATAATTGATATACTAGTTCACTATCATGATATATCTTTATTTTTTAAATATTAAAAGCATTGCACTTTTGGTACTGAAAGCCATTTACTTTACTTATTCTAACAAGAATAAGTTCACATCAATAGTTTTCGAGCAAAGGGAACATTTATTTAAAATATTTTCCCAAAAACTATTTTTCCTAACATTAAATCACCCATTTGTTTATATGTATAACGAATATGCTGAATTCTGTCACCGCTAAGAGTTAAATTAAAACATCTCAAAGTAAATTGAATTGAAAACAAATGTGGTATCAAAACTAACAATAAAAATTAATTTGTTTAAACAAGTTCTTCTTTTTGATATAAGTATTTTTAGATATCAATTTCTTATATTTGTTCCTTTATGAAGTATTTTGTATGTCTAAGCTTTATTATAACACGTTTGCCAATTGTCAGTTTTTCAGTTAACACTCGGGATAATAACAAAACAGAGATTTAAGTAGCCCTTGTCAAGAACACAAGTCGTCCTGTCAAACTTTTTGTACAACCGGTATCTGTATCAAACATTTTATAATATAATGAAGAAAACATTTCACCAAAAGACAGTTCCCTTTCGTTGACTAAGCCCTTTGCCACAATATATTCCACGTTTGGTCAACTAGGCTCGCGATGATAACGAGACATTTCTGACAATAAAATGAACATTTTATCTCGCACATTGTGACATATTCATTAGGATGTCCTTTGTCAGAATGACATCAGACCACAGGGCCTGGATCTTGATTTTCGCGCGCTAATCATGAGGGGTTGAATACCCTTCGGACAGGAAAGTTTTTCCTTGATGTTGTCAGAAAGAAAGTGACGCGTATTCCGATTATAGTTTTCCTTCAGGTAACAATCCAAATATTTTGATTAGCTTGTATAACCCGACATAGATCAATGCAATACAAATTAGTTTCCACCATAAAATTACTTATCCATAATAAAAAATGCAAATAAATAATTCAAACTATTACAAATTTATAAATAAATTTATATAAATATATTTCATTACAACATTTTTGTATAGATACGTTATTTAGATTTTGGTTAGACATTTTAAAAATGTGCCTTAAACGCGAATTGGACTCTCTAAACTAGAAGCACAAAAGGAAGGAGTGATAACAAAGATACAGAGGCTGCTTTGATGTTTACAAGGACAAAAGAAAAACAATGCATAGCAAAAGAGAATGCCAAAAAGATATATTAAAGCAAAAACACAATTTCACCAAAAGATAAAAAAAAAAACAAAAAAGAAGAAAATTTGTAATTTTTGCAAAAGATGTTCTTTGCAGCAAACATAGATACATATAAACTGATATACATACATATATACATACACATTCAGATTCCATATACAAGTTCATCTTTGTTTTAGACAATATTGTTGTATATACAAATCTCAATAAAAGAAACATAGCCTAGTTTTAAACACGACAATCTTTTATGTGGTCATTTACATATAAATATGATTTCTAGGAAATCGACTAAATGCTACCTGACTTTTATTTTCGTATTTTCTTTTTCCAAATTGGAGATATTAATAAATATATCCTTTTTGTTGGTTTAACTAAGTTTTTAAATAACTCCAGATATTGGAAATGGTGTTTTTTGGAATAAAAAAAAGATAGAAAATTTTAACATCGGTTTTACTTTGTTTTTATATTGAACCATATTTTACGAGAAAAGTATAAATAAAATGCCATATATAAAACTGTTTTAAAACATAAATACCTTTTTTATTATCGAAATTAAAGAGTATGAATACATATTTTTTCAATGAGGGAAAACTCTTTTGTCTAATTGTCGAACGTTGAAGCTTTTTATACTTTACACTCGAAATTAATATAGCACAATTTGATATACATATGTATCTATAGGATTATGCTGATAATGTTTAACTTAAATATAATAGACTTTAAATATATGAAACATTTAGTGCTTTCAATTGAAAAGCATCTTTAATATTTAAGTTTAATTAACTTTGAAATGAAATAAATAAATTTGAAAGAGTATTTAAAAATCAAAAGCTAATTTCAAGTTTCCAAAATAACTTTAATTCTGTTTCTTTTTGAAACAATAATTGGTAAGCTTAAGGCCAATCCAAAGCCAAGATTGCACCCAAAAGGTGCTGGTGCTGGTGCTGGTGATGATGCCGGTGGTAAAAAAAGGAGGCATTGCGTGAAAAGACAGGCGATGTGACGTGTGTTCCCATCATTGTCTTCAAAGTATCACGCGACACAGAGATTTCTCTTTAATCCCTCGCACCCATCAGTTTCAGTGGCTATGTTTTCTTGAGGTTCGCGGACGTCGGACGGATGAAACGAAGACGCGAATATACATACATACATACATCTTTGTATGTATGTATATAACGAACCGCGTTGGAAATAATGGCGACTCCTATACGCAATCTCTTGTCGCGAATTTTTTATGCTGTTCTAAAGGATCCATGCAACTAATCTGATTGTAATTGATGCATGCTAGAGAATCGGAGTGAGAATGTGGCATCAGAAGAAGCACTTAACACGCAAAAATTCAGAGGACTTTTGTTGGATCTGGTCAAGGTAAGTTTGCAGCCAATTATTCAAACGCGATGTGATTAGATCGCGTATAAATTGGTTTCAAACAACACAAGTTTTGCAACTGTTGCCACTTTTTGTATATTAATAATATTATTATCTAAAGGTCAAGGTCAAAAGAATATTTATAGAGATATTTTGTCAAAAATAAGTACTAAATTTATTATTATTTATTACTTATATTAGTTTGAATCATTTATATGAATGTTACTTGCAAACTCTGCGACCACTTTCATTCGCTTCTGCCTTGCGTTTCGATCGCTTCAACTTTATGTATCATGTATCACGCAAATTGATCGGCTTCCATGCACATAACGACAATAATTACAAAAGCGATCTACAAGCGGTGAGGATGTGGCATTCAGATCCACATACATATACATACTTATACATATATGTATATATGTATATCATCTTGTTGTACATACCTCCATGTCAATGTGATCGATCACGCTGCTGCTGCTGTTGTTGCTTCATTGTCAATCAGATGTTTGGAGGATGTCAGAAATTTGAAATTTCGATCGCCGACTTTCTTACGTACTGTATCCAGGCAATTTAATCCAAGAGACTGAAAAATTTATATTTATTTTAGCTATATTATCAATATATTTTCCTATTACAAAGTAAGTGAAATAACGGGATTTGATCAAAAATTTCAGAATAATATAATTACTTTTATTTTGAAATATTTTCGTTTATTTACATGTGTATATAATGTATTCCTTCCGATTGTTGGAATGTGTTCGGCTTAGCTTTGAGATCACTTTCGGTCATGCGGGCCACAAGGCGTCACAATATTGACAGCGCTTGGTTGCTGTCGATATGCCCAGGGGTTTCGGTTTTAAGTAATTTAATCCTCGCCCAGAACCAGAATGCCACGGATATGTCCACAAAACACAGCGTAGAACGCATGCAATGTGAATGCATGTTGTACATACATACATGTATGTAAGTATGTATATACATACATATGTATGTACAGAGCACGGTTGGCAGGCCGGATGGTCGACATGGATGCACTGTCTGGAAGCACTGTCAGTCGCGTAATCATCGTAATAATTCGACTCAACTTCAACCCGTTGGCAGCATTGGCAACGAGAAGCCAAGCGGAAATTACCTACACGCGATATTTAATTTTAGTAAAAGGCAAACCAATAATTCGTCTTTATTCTTTTGATGGTGCCATTTTTTTTTTTTTTTGCTGGTTAGTTTTTTTTTTACCTCTAACAAGGCTTCTGTGGCCTTCTTGGGATCCCATCTGGCAACAGAATAAGAAACTCATCCTACAGGAACTGCAGCGCTCCCAATATGAATACACTTTAGAAAATGCGTTCACGTAACAAAGACTTCAGTTCGATGCCTCTTCCAAACTTGCTCTGGAGTGTGTTTTAAATGGTGAGATTACAACCGCCAAAGGCGGACTACAGGCAAGTTGGAAGTTTTAAATTACGTCGGCTTAGTATTTTGTGGTTAGAAATCAAGTGAACCGCTTCTTGACGCTTCTTGTGATCAGAAACCGTAATGATATACATACATACACTGGCTTTTAAAAAAAAAACAACCTTAACACCAAGTTCATCTCAACAATTCTAGTGTTTTATCCATATCCTGTCTATCAAAGTCATGTAAGTAGTAAACTATATTTGAATATTAATCAAATTAAACTTAATATTCTCATTCTTCCATTTTTCCAATTCGTTTATAGGAGCAGAACCGGAAACGTAAATATGCCTGACTGAAATTCCAAAAAAAACTTCACAATAATTTTGAAAAAATTGATCTTTTTTGAAAGCAAAGAAAGAAAAATCTAAAGTTAATAAAGTTTGAATGTTAAAATATCTCTTTAGATTTTAGTCATTCTTCTTAAATTCTTAAGTGTGATAATTCATTTGAATAATCTTTTTATATGCTTACCTATCACTTTTACAAGGACCTTATAAATCATTTTTAATTTTTATGTTTTAAAAACTTTTCATAGCTTTTCCGCGATTTTTACAAAGCGGTCGCTATTATACAGTATTCTGAACTGAATATGTTGTATATATACATACATAAAGATGCTTATCAGCATAAATATGCTGATGAATATATATATAATTTATTCTATTTTCATTTCATTTCAATTATTTTCCCATGTAATTTTTTAAACTCTTTTCAATTAATAAAGTTAAATTTCAAAAACCAATCTATTGACCGAGATATAGACTGAGCTTATTATATTCATTGATATTAGTAAGTTATTATTTGTATAATTTTGTATTTCTTCCAGGTGAAATATAATAATTCTTTTAAATTCCTATAAATGTTTTGAAGATGATGAATTGTATTGGTTTTTCTTTAACTAGTTAAATAAATTAATTTCATTGTAGGAAATAAATATGGTGATGATGCATTGGAGTATCTCTTTAGCTGAGTAGTATCTTACCGAATTTAAAAGACCCTGCAATGCAATAAAGAAGAAACCATTTTGGGTTACCTTTTCCCTGTTCCTAAACATTTGTTTAAAGAAATTTGCGTTCCAATTTCTAAAGACTTAAAAATATCGTCGACATCCTTGCTTGATGTTTGTTTTTCTTATTTAAGCTGCAAGCTGCCCAGTTAAGTGAATAAGTAAAGTTAAATATTCCCAATTTCTATAATATTTGTTTGTTATTAAAAAGCAGAATTTGTTAATTCATATTTCGAGAACATTTTATTTAATTATTTGTATTAATAAATATTGATATTTATCAAAGTCACGGTGATTACAACAGGAAAAACAAATTAAAATGTTTTACACGATATGTTAATAAATTAAGCTACCATACTTAACACAACTATTAAATCTAATTACATAGATGAATTGAATTTGGTTTTTGTTGAAATAAATATTCCCCCTGGTCGTTGATACTAGTTGATTGCTATTAAATACTAGCTAGAAAGTAGTTTTTGAACACCTATTGCTTTTAATTGTTATTGTTGAATTAGTAAAAATGTTTAAAATGAGTGTGCAAGAGAAAATGCACATGTACTCCGTACATAAGTTTTGTATATTGAATATGGGATGTACATACTATATGTATGTATGTATTTGTGAGTGCATGGGATGTGTGTATGTGTGTGTGTCTGGTTTGATTCTTAATAAATAATAAACCATCCACTAAAATATATACTAATTTGGCTTATTTACAAAGTAAATTATTTGAGTATGAGCACTGGAATTGACTATTGTTCGCCATCACTGTGGAGCACGCTCGATGCGCTACTTTTATCGGGACTCTGCGATCTACTATTAGCCGGACTCGGACTAGAGGCTTTTGATGCACACGACCGGACAGATAGATCCTCTGGCTCACTGTCACAATAGCTTTCATTCGATGCATCGCTATGGGCCAACGGACTCAGCCGTTTTAGTAGGGCATCGTTAAGACTATAAGGCTCATCTCCATCGTTTGCTACCAGCGTTGGTGGTGGGGCAAAGTTGGTCCCAGATCCGCCTCCTGGCTGCATGGAAGCTGCCGCTGCAGCAAACGCAAGAAAATTTAGACTAGCATTAAATATTTTGCACCAATCCAACAAAGCCGACCCTTGTCCATTAACATCTGCGGCATTCGGAGATACCAATGGCGCTTGATCCGGAAATGTGTGAGTGGGAAACGTTATTGGTGAATCAGAAAATGCTGTCGCCTTTCCTGTTTCCATTATTAAATTCGGTGAAGATGACGAAACTGCTGTGTTAGTGGATTCAACATCATTGTTGTTCTTATCATTAATTTGTTGTGGAGTCTGAGTCAATGGCACGTGTTTGGCTGGATCTTTCGCCCAATTTTTAACACTAAGTAAGGGACTGTTATACTTTTTAGACTCATCAAGCTGCATAGATGCTGCACTGGTGTTCGTTAGAGTGTTACTTTCCGATTTTGGGATGGCAGTGGAGGTGGCGTTGGTATCGCCCAATTCGGGGGATAGTTTTGAATTAAGCAAAGTCAAAAGATTTAATTGATTGAGCATCCCGTTTCCAGAGTAATCCACAACATCGGAGGCTGCACCACCTGGACTTGTCGAATTAACATCTCCTAATTGTTGCATTGCTTCAGGGTGGAGCCCATTCTTCTTCATAAATTCGATCAATGCTAATTTTTCCAATAAAGACTCATTATGGGCTGAATAGTCAATGGCGGGAAATGGCAAACTACCAAAACCGACTTCATTGTAGTTGGGTAGAGTGGGAAACTTGGGAGGCAGCAGCTGCAGCTCAAATTTGGCTCGCTTCTCTGGTGGTGTATCGAGACCCAAATGATCTGGACCCAATTGTCGGCACATAAATCTTAACTTTTGTTCATTCTTGCACCAGCCACGTAATGTTGATTCTGGAACGCCTATATCCCTGGAGACGCTAGCCTTTGTTTCGCCATTGTGAATCCGCTGTATGGCTCGAACCTTATCATTAGGTGTTAGATTTCTAAGCGGTCTCTTTCCACGTGTGCTCATGCGAATATTCATATGCTGGTAAGCGGAAATGTCCATTTTTAATACCGAAGCACAAACGACAAAACCGGCGATATTAATTTAAATTAACTTTTCACGCGGGATACCTCTGATACGATTGATTCACAAACTGGTTAAATAATGGTTAATGCGAGCGCTGCGTCTGCAGTTGTTCACTCTTCGGATTAACAGAAGGATGTGATTTCAATTTCGCGAGCCTTCTCGCTTCGTAGCTGTTCGTAGTGTGTCCGATGCGAAAGCAACTGCGGCGAAGAGAACGATAAACATAAGAACACAGACACACACAAACAGTACCAAACACATACTTATATCTCAAGCCAGAAATCTCACTCACATATACAGACCATAGAGAACATTGTGCACCCTCTCTCAGAGAGGACTAAAACAAGAACAACATAAGGCTCTGGCACCCAACACCACCACCACCATCAACAACTTGTTACTCTTGTCCCGTAGAGCCCGCTGCTTAGCGCAAACTCTATGAAAGACGCGAGGGTAAATAAGAAAAAGGCGAAGCTCTCATTTAAGACACAACTGGCCCTACTCAGCACAGCGTCCAGCCTCTCTTAAGAGACGAATACGTATTAAGGTTGAGGTGCTTTTGCCTTTCTTTTGTTTTTGCCTGCCATCTCATTTTGGGAGACTTAGTGCACTTTTTGCATTCGTATAGAGGTGGTGCATGGCTATGCATATGTATGTATGTACATACGTATGTATTTATGTTTTATGTGTTTGTATACCAAAGTATTGCGTATATGTATATTCATATCTACTACATACATACGTATATATGTGTACATAGATTAGGTATATTCGTGCTTCGCATATGCGTGAGCGAATCTGATACGCCTAAGATCCATAGTAAGTTTAGGACGCGAGTCTTTTCCCATGCATACACCTACATATGTAATTATGCGTATGTGTATATATGTATGTATGTATTTATTTGTGTGTATGTATGCAGTTTTTCATTTACACATACCTTGAGCACACATAGCACAGCTTAGAGCCTATTTCACTGGCCAAGAATACAATTTGAAAGTTTATTAGTGAACAAATTACTGATAAAGAGTAAAATAATTACCTAGTAAGGACCAAAATAATGATATTTAACACATTTTCCAACTGGAATGACAAATAAAACAAGAAAGCGAACCTAACGAAAAGTTCTTATTATGAGTATAATAAAAGTAGATTTATATATATATATATTAATTTAATTTAGACTTGTAACCATTTTGGTGGACAACTATATCTTAGAAATAAAAACTAGCGACAGAAGGCGGATGTACTTAAAAATGAGTACTCTTTTTATAATTTAAAAATAATGCTACCTATAGTATTTCGTATTCATTTAATTAACTTAGTAAAATGTTGATCTTCTTAACAACAAATCAAAAAATTTTACACTTCTTTTGCATATATTTAACCAGATAAAATTGAAGATATTTTAAATATTTGAAACATTTTTTATCGGGAAATGTACCCCCAAAAATCTCAGCTCATTATTGCGAATGCGGATTTTTATAAAATATTTGAAACTTATAAAGCGAAATTAAAAATACATAAATTCATGAGTTCATATGTCTGAATACCTTTGATATTTATTTGTTCTGGGAACAAATCGCAAACTAAGGCACACGTCGAATTCTCTGTTTTTCGTGTCACTAAGAAACTTAGATTACATAATTGTGCGATCCTGATTCATGTAATAAAAAAACAAAAAACAATGAAAAATTATTGCCAGTTAGTCAGTCTCAGAAATTACAAAAAAATTTCGTCACCTTTTGCATTTTGGTAGGTAAAATCAATGCTAAGAATTTGGTACTAAATATAACTCTAGTTATTCATTTTACGGGATGCGAATTGATTGTGGTTTAAATTTGGAATAAACTTAATATTGATCATGTATATATATGTATACTTTTTAGCGTCGAAATTGCTTCTTTCAGAAAGAAATATTAATAAAACAAGAAATATTAATAATAAGTAAAGTTAAGGAATTAACTAATAAGAGATAAAAACGCAGTACCTTATTTTCAACTTTAACTTCTCGATAATCATCTCAAAAACACGTATCTAAAGAACTGGGCGTTCATTGATATAGAAAAATAAGTTTCCACAAAATATTTGCAAAAAATGTATGTAACTTAATTTTATGTCATATTAACGCTTTACTGCACCAAATCATCAACCTAATCAAAGTAGTTTTAATATTTATATGTTGATAATAAATATCCATAACATCAGTCTATATTACCATGAAAAGGCCATGTTGTTAGTCTCTTTTTATCAATTTTAAATGATAACATCAGGATCTTCAAAATCCTACGATGCGGGACATTGAAATGTCTATTATTGTCCTGACAAGCCTCTAAACTTCTAAAAACACTTTTAGGGATTAATTGAAAATATGATAAACACAAGTTATTTTGACTTTTTTGCATTCATAAAAACACAATTTATTTATGATTTATTTTTGGATTTATGTATGTATTTTTAAAATTACTGACGTGGATCACTTAAATAATAATTAGCTTCAGCTTGGAGGACTTAATTAATTACATATTCTTTATATCAGTTTTACACATTCTTATAACTATATAATATTATATATATGTATATATATATATGTTGTTTATTTTTTGGTTTGAATTTATTAGATTATACCTACATGTAGATGTGTGTTAAATATTTAATTATTGTATTGTATAAGTAATTTTGAAGTGTCGATTACTTTCAAATTAAACTTGTGCATAATGCCCTGCAACATAAAAATAATATACAGATGAATAAACATTTGAATTAATGTAACTATGTTCATGCAACTGTAAAAAATGTTTTGAAATTCTGTTGTATGTAAATATGTATGTAATTCATTTAATGTGCACTTTTCTAACCCTACTTGTTAATTGTAAGATTTCAACACGAATAAGCTAGAGTATAGTACAAATGGATTTTCTTGCAATACTTCTGGACTGCGCAATTTATTAAACATCTAAGACCCCCATAAAGGGGGCGTGACAATGAACAAAAATTTTTGACTGAAACAGACAGACAAAGGAAACTATTACCAAGCTTCTAGCCAATATGATTTGTGTAGGTTTATATGGAAAATATCATATGCAATACCTGATGGATAAATTTATAATATTAAATATTATTTAATGGATCGTGGTTTTTCGCAAATACATTGTGATATTGCCTTAAACACCTTTGTTCAAACATATCGGACCGAAGCATTAGCTTATCTATTGTTACAATTTTTTACATAGATAATTTATATATAGAAAAAGGCGCAAAATAAATGTGATCAATTAACTTATTTACATTTAGTGGGAATATAACAGATTGTATTAAAATAGGAAAAGGAATATTTAATAACTGTTAACTATTTCTCCTTTACATTGGAGAACAATTTTTGAAAAAAATGAAAAGCTTCTTTAGAATGCCACTTTAAGCAGTGCTTTGGTTGCTTTTTGTTGGTTTGGTCATAACAAAAATTATATATATAAATAAACCAAAAATCCAACATACATATTTTTCTAAATTTTATAAATCCTAAAACTTGTTTCTTTTTTTAAATACGTATATACATTCATGGTGCACAAGGGCAGCCAAAACAGACAATGATGACACTGACAACAAAGAGCAACTAAACATAAGGACTCGTAGGATTTAAGATGAGCAATGGATAAATCCAACCTGTATATGTTCAACATTGTGGTGGAGTCCTTTGCATAAGCCAAACACCCCACAGATTGTAAAATTTATATATGTTGTGAAATTTTTAAAATAGGATAAATGTGTAAAATTCTTGTATTGGCAGTCACTTTTTTGAATATTCATCATTTAGAAGAATTGTAAAAAGAAGAAGGATCCCTTTTTGGCCAGGTATACTATTTGATGAATGCTAGCCTATATAAAAATCAGTTTTGGAATCGTCGAATCAAAAATCATTTATCATTACTTGAATGAAACCCTTTTTGGTTGATTAATTTTCTTTTGTTGAGTAGGGGGCAATAACTTTATCAATTAAATTTAAAAAAAAACGTTCTAGTATACATAAGTTTGTATTATTTTATCATAAACAAAACAATATTATGTGTACATGCGGCTTATTGGAATTTTAGTATTATACACTTCATTAAATGATAGTGAACCGATGACCTCACCTTTATGTTTATACTCATACATATTTATATATGTATGAACATATTAACAATCATCTACCATTTCCTATATTTATGGACTCCTTAAATAAACAAATTCATTTACAAGTTTAGCAACAAATGTTAATAGCTTATAGATAGTGATCCCATTTGCCCTATGCAGCGGCCGCCCTCTTCATCAAAGGTCGCCAAAGTCAATCGTGAGAGTTTATTGCATAAAACTCCGTTACCATTATTTTGAATTGGATTTGGTTCTGAAAATTAAAAAGTAGATTAGTATATTTGTAGCTGAATTATTCACCATTAGCATATCGCATACACACACACACATACACAATTATAGCAATCTGTCGATTTCTGAGCCGTTACTTTTCAAAAAAATTTCAGCTGCGCAAGCGCAAGGAAGAGAGAAAAAAAAGCAACAATTTTCTATTGTTTCCCACTATCTCTCTCTCAGTTTCACTAATATATGCTGACTCATATGCTACAATGTCCAAACAGCATCATATGGTGCATTGGCAGACGAATTAGATCCACGTTCTGAGTGTCCTTAATAACACTTAGGTAAACCTAAAGTAACCTTTAGTCTTAAAATATTTAACTTAATACTATCGTTTTTATTTCGCAGATTTTGGTCACTTGTAAAAGGTTGCCACCCACAACCGAAAATGGATAAAAATTTAACAAAGTATTGGGATAAAACATTATCACAATTTTCTTTTTCTATCTTTTTCCATCTATCTAAACCCCTTCATAATTCAAATTTTCTATACACTTACATTTGCATTTAGACTAACTTTGAAGATAAAGCTTAAAATTCTTTTGTTGTCTTACAAAAGATTCGATAATTTTTGGACCCAAAGCCAAATACCCAAAAAGGTTGCACACACTTAAACAAAAAAAAAATTTACCATCGTGAAATGTTTCCGTTGTATTTCCCTCTTGTTTCCGGTTCTTTAATTGATCCGTAAAATGTGATATAAGTGCGTCAATCATTGCGGCTTGTTTTGAAAATACCTGTACAAGTTTTGATACTTGTATTCCATTTTCAACGGCATCAAACTGAAATGGAATGTTTCCGTTTATAATTAATAAACAAATAGAAAAATATTTCTCAATATGAATACCTGCAAAAAAATGCATGTCAGGCATTCCGGATCATCACTGGCACTTGGCTTTGCATAATCCCATGATAAATCCTCGTACCGTAGTCCCAAGAGTAGAGTCTATAAATTAAATAAAAAATGTTGTAAATACTTCCACCCAATCTGTATTAATCCTCCAGTTTGATATCCTTGTATATACTTACGCTTTCTGTCGTATCTATTATAAAAACGCCTCTCTCATTAACAGCAATTATAACTTCCATATCTCTGTGATTTACCAAAGACATGATACCTCTAACAGGTTGTTCCATTTGTCCATGAAAAAATGCAGCTCTGAGAGTAAGAAATATTAGAATAGAATTAATTGTATATTTACAATTATGCTTACCCATAAAATGGCAGTGCCCAGCAAAACTCTAAATATTTTCGCATTAATTTACGAGTTGTAGCTGTTTGTGGGACTCGCTTAAACTGTTCTAAGAGTTTGACTTCAGCAGAATTCTTTTGACTTATCGGCAGCCACAGCCAATTCGAACTCTTGGCAACATGTGATGGTAAGAATCTCGACTGATTTTCACTAAAATACATTGAAAAATACAATGTAATTTGGGTAAAATTAAGAGCCAATTGTAAAGCTTACCGAAAGAATCCTATTGTATGAGTGTGAGAATTATATGGGCCAAGCTCAATTCGGGCTTGTATGCCGCCCAACATGAGTGAATGTACAGGCTCCATAATATATCTTCCTATCAATACGTTATTTTTTGCCTCTTCGTACAGAAGTTCCAAAATTCGATGATCTCTGCAATTAATAAAGACAAATTAATATAGAATATATAAAGAATATATAATAATATTACTTTATCTTCTCCTCGTCTCGCTTTGAAAAGAATACATTCCGTTTCAGCATAATCATAGGTTCATCATATTTTCGGTCAATTGGACTGCTATTGCTAAATTTTTCCAGTAAATTCGGCCACGCCACTCGTACAATATAAGGGCAGTGATGAGCTTTAAGCTGCATTTCTAATAGGGCACTTGTCATCCATAACCCAAAAATACTTTGCGCCAGCAATTTGTTGGAAATCCCTAATTCTTCGCATCCGAGTGCAGCTGCTAGCATAACCTGAGAGGGGCACTGCGCTGTACCCTCGATCTCCATGTGAACAGCAACTCGCGACATAAGATATACGCATGTTGGAATCACCTAGAAATAAAACAAAAATTTTAAAGGTACTCATTCGATAGAAATTTAAAGAGCTTACATTTTGTAGAGCACGTGCTACTGAAGAGGATTTTCCGGCACTTGTGAAATTGGAAGTGGCGCTTAGATTAGGCATTCGTTTTGTGTTTGCGGGAATTTGTTGAACGTCATTGCCATTATTGCACTTTTGTGGAACTGGCAAAAATTGAGTATTCGTAAGTACACCTGAAAATGACCAACAAAAAACAAAAAACATTAATTTAGTTCCACAGTTGAATCTTCTTCTATTTATCTATATACTTACCAGAAGGGCTTCGCATCCCCGTCAGAGGTCCTAGGGCATTCGCATTGTTAATCATATTGCCACTAATATCTGTTAGATTAAGACCACTGTGGCATGGACCATTAGCTGTCACAGCCAGTCCTGTCGGTACTTGAGCGGATGCCATGCAATCGTTATCATTTCGACCGGTACTCACAACACTCGATACACTTGCAGACGAAGCAAATGTATTCCCCACTGCGGTCTGAATTTGAGCTGTGGTCACTACACGATGCACCGTGTACATCATAGGTGGAACAGGCACACTAACGGGACCCATTGATACTGGTGTTGGGGGCATCGTTTGGTCACATGCTACATTGGCATTATTGTGATGCGTTTGCGTTGCCACCACCCGTCCGCTTCCATTTGTATTGGAATACATTGAGCAACTGGGCGCATCGTTAACTGGATCTAGTGCCGAATTTGAGCAGCACATGTTTTGTTGCTGATTATGTTGCAGATGATGACTATGCTGGATATGATTTAACTGATGGTTGTGCGAAAGAGGCTGCTGTAGGTGGTGAACGTTCGTTTGTTGTGATTGTTGGTGAGATGATAAGGTTGTCTCCGGGTTAAAGCGGGCATTATTTGTGCCGGCATAATAGTCATCCCGACACTTAACATCAGTGGTATTGTAATATAGGTGTGATCTGTTTAAAGAAAATTAAATATTAGTTTCTAATTTCATTAATATAATCGAAATTTAAATGGTACTTACTGATAATCCTGAGATGAAAGCTTTTTCCGATTATATTGCAATGTGTTTAGGGGTACTGTCATTATATTTATGTAATTTGTGGCATTGCTGGCATTGCTAGCATTACTGCTGCAGTGCCCACTGCTATGACATCCACCCCCTCCATAGGGATTGCCCATATTCTTATTTCCGTGTGGTGATTTTGTGTTCCCATTTCGTACCAACTGCGACTGGTTTGGTAGATATTCTTGTCCAGCAGTAACTCCATAATTGGCTTTACTTGTTGACGGTTGTGCATTTGATGTTGATGGTGATTGCTGCATAACATTCCGGCAGTAATAATGATTTGACTCCATATTTCTAACTCATACCAGCAATGTGGTTTGAAAATGAAATCAATGTTTCATTGTAGTTCCTATAAAGGAATTAATACATCATTATAAATTCAAGACCTTAAAATGATAAAAATTCTACAATTAAAAGCAAAAACAATATCAACAAAATTCGGAAATTTAATCATTAAAGTTTACGATGTGATTCTACTTGTGTTTGTTTGTGACTAGTTTAAGATTTTCTTTAATAATATATATTTAAAAAGCTCAGAAAATTACAATTAAACGTATTTTAATTTTCAGTAAGACATCAAACATCAGTTCACCAACTTATGAAAATGTTTGCCTGGCAACAAAAACCACTCTGGCTATTGTACATATGTATATACATGTGTTTGTGTTAACCCAGTAACTTTTGTTGAGAAACAAAAACCTCAACTAGGAAGTCTTTCGTATACATAGATTTGTGGTCATAAACATAACATTAAATACATACATATATACATGTACATAATGAAATATCTACGAATTTATTTTTAAGCCACATACATCAAAGTGAAAGTGGACTGCACCTCATACACCCACACACACGCACGCCAATTTTTGCATTTGTATGTAGAATATGTAATTTGTTCTGCGCGCTCATATGTATGCTATACTAAAATACAATATTTATTAGATGCTCTGATTAAAACAAATAATAAACATTTGAATCAGGCATTTAGTATACACGCAGATATCAAGCACAGACATCAATCAATACACATATATACATAGGTATGTAAGTTTGTATCTACATTGTTCATACATGTATGTATGTGTGTATACACATGTATAGAGAGCCTCAACACTTACATGCATCATGCATACATACAAATCCTGGGTGGGACATTGAAGGCCATCGTTTTTTTCATTCCTCTGGAAGAAAAGGATCCGTTTTCGTTTTGGTTTTCTTGTTTATTTAACAACTTTGAACACCTTATTTGTTAAATCTGCACATGTGCATACATACATATGTATATGTACATATGTATCAAGAAATGTGTAACACAACTTCCACATTGGGAAGAAACGATTTCGGTGTCATGTCTTAAATTGACGATACTTTTTTTTGACGAACAATTTTTCACGACACCAGAGTCCTTACAGTTCCTTTCACATGTTCATTGTTTTCACTTAGTGGTAATCCATTTCCGTTTCGTTTAGGATTTTTACACGACAAATTGGCAAGGTCCTTTTCAACGATTTAGTACATAAATGCCAAAACAGGCTAGTTAACACCAAAATATCTACTTATACAACATCATACACGAACAACCGAAGTAAACAAACACATACAAACATGAGTTCCACATACATCGCATGCGCAGACAATTCCCCATCGATTCTTCGTTAAACGGTTATATCGATAACTTATATACATATATAGAAACTAAAAATCTTGCATTTAAAATATTTAGTACATAATTGGAAATTAAACTAGTTACAGGAATAATAAAAATGATTACTATAATAACAAATAATTTGTATTTCTTCAAAATTAAGTTAAAACTTTTTAAACAATATTAAAATATAGTTAAAGCAAGAATAGGAGACTCGGTTGTCATGCTTAAAGACTTTTATACAAATCAAACTTAGATAAAGTGATGTGGCGCAGCAAATCTTTATTCTTGAAGAATTCTTTATTTGACACTTTATAGAATTATATTTTTCAAAAGTATTTTAATTTATTTTCTAACTTCGATTTTTTATTTTCTGTAGCTGAGGCGCTGATATTTTCACTTTTCCTGGTATATTCCTGGCTAAGAATTCCTCCTTAATGCTTTTAAGTAAATCCCTTTCACGATTGTTGCAAGTTTTATCCTTTGAAAACATATTGAGTGCCAATTTAGCCGCCTTTCCGCGTTTTCCAGTACCTGGTGTTAGCTTAGCCTTGAATCTGAAATAATATAATAAGTTTATTCACATAAATATGATCTTTAAGTTTCCAAACTTACTTATATTGTTGCAAGGCTTGGTACGGAGCCACAACTGGAATGGCAAATAATAGCTCATCATCTTCATGTGGTTGACCTGTTAAGCTATTAAGCATATCAACGTCCGCTCCAGTTGGCATTTCATCATTGTCATCAATCTCAACTTGGGGTTTCGGCATGGGGTTTTTTTCCTTTTTAACTTCAACTGCTTGTATTGGTTCTGATTTTGCATTAACACTGTTGCTGGTTACTTTGGCAGTCTCTTTTCCAGACGAGTTAAGTATCATCATTCTTAATTTCCTTTCTTCCTCATCTTGATCTTTATATTTTTGTTTCATCTTCTTTAATTTAGATTTCTGTCCTCGCTTTAACACACCTGAATTTGTTTTAGGCTCCATTTCGACTTCAGCTACTTGAACTTGTGGTTTGTTTTTACGAGCTTTATCATCTTTGCGTTTATTAATATTCTTTTGCTGCTTCTGACGCGTAGGGGCAGCAGCTATTAATGTCGTTTCTTCATCAGCCGTAGTATTTTCAACTTTGACAATTTCTGCTTCTTTAGCAGCTTCAATATCCTGTTGCACTGAATCAGATCGTATAGTCACTCGACCTGTATCGTGTTCAATTTTCACTTCAGTATCGGGAAATGCATTGCCTATATGATCAGTGCTTTCAACAGTATTGACATTTTGAGACTGCAATGATTCACTATCTTCACTTATATCTGGTAACAACTCATTGGCGATTTCACATTGTTTCAAATCAATGTCATTGGGATCATCATCTGTATTTCGAACTTTACGCTCTCCGGCATGCCGCTGAACAAAACTATCTTCCAGTTTAAAAAGAAAACTTAAGCCCATAATAAGATGGCAAGATGGAAGGAAATTCTTCTTTCCTCGAATCATAAAACTACCGGTGCCTAAATATTCTCCTGTTGGCGCCGTTTTACTAACTTGATCACTTGTAACCCAGTATGCATTCGTTATAACCTTTGCATCCCATGCGACACTGTAAGAAATTGCCATTGTTCCAGCTTCCAATAGTGTTTTAGGAGGAATTTCGTCCGCATTTGGGTTACGAATTATCACACTAGAAGCACCTTGAATCTCAGCATGTACATAAATATCTTTTGGTCGCATATATCTGTCAATAAATCAAAGATTACTATTCGATAAGCATTTATTAGTTTAAATTAATTTATTTTACCCACCTTTTGACAATCAGTTCATTTTGTTGAGCATCTCTTCCGCCAATCACAAGATAGTTCTCAGAACTTATAAACCAATAAAACTTCTCAAACCAAAATACTTTTCTTGCTTTAGCTATATTTGATATCGTCCGCACCTCTTTAAGAGTTTGCTGAGTCTTACGTTCTGCAGACTTGAGAGCCTTTTCTGAAGCATCAACAGTTTTCTGCTCCTTTTTAGCGGCTGAACGTTTCATATCATAATATCTTCTGGCATTAGCCCATGCTGATAAAGCTAGATCGACATCAACAACCATAGGATCATCGAATTCTTCATCGTCGTCGCTTCCACTTGTTTCACCGTAGGGATCGGAAAGAATTAACGATATGTGATTGACTTCCAGCTTTAACTGTTTTATCGAATTCGCCACGACATCTCCGTTGGCTTGCGCTTCTTTAACAAGCTCACGTATATCTGGCCATGGAAGCTGGCTAGCAATTGCCGATTGTACGGCAAGGATCGCCTTGTCTACCAAACTTTGATTGCTTGTTATTAACTCAGCTTTCCGTTTGTCAACCCCTTGAACCTTGTTAAGGTCTTCCAAACGCTGTGCATGATCTTTTTTAATATTGGAAAGTTTTTTCAGTGCATCTCGTTCTTGATTTAGGGTTTTCATATCAATCTTTTGCGACTCTTGTTTTGAGAAGAACTCGTCCACAGCAGTCATGAATGTCTCGTGCTCTTGATATTCCAGATTCTTAAGCTGGGAGAACAGCAATGGATGGAATTCAACGTTTCTAAAGAAGTATTCAGTTTTTCCGCTTTCTGTGGGCTTCTCTTCTTTCACTTGCATTATATAGCCTTTAGAGGGAGCTTTATGGCCTTCAGATATAATTTCATAGGCATTCTGAAAAGAAATTAAAAATAAAGAGATAAATACAGAAAAGAAATTAATCCAATCATGTACCAACCTTAATAGCTTCCATCAACTTTGGAAGATCCTTGTCAAAATCAAAAGGCACAGCATCAGATCTCGGGGCATGCTTGTTTTTCTGTTTACGCCTGTTCTTCACATTTTTCGAATTTGTCGACTTGTCATCTTCGGGTTCGGGTTCGTCCACCGGAACAGCAACCTTTGGAGTACAACGATCTCCCAAGCCATGCAAATTGAGGACATGTTCAATTACCGCCGGACCACAATCTAAAATTGTCATCAATGTGCGACGAATATATTCGCCAGGCGGTGCTTTCTCTATTAGCTCCCGTAGTGTTTCTAACGATATTTCGTCGTTGGCTTTCTTCGGTCGATCAATAGGATATTTTTCACGTACTGCAAATCGAAGGGTTTCACCCTCTGTATGCGGACGGAGAATGTAGAGTATGGTTTGAGCATGATCAGTTAAAATTACATTTCCCCTATCATAAAGCTCCAATATAATGTGGTAAGCAGCTTCCCCAGTACCGAATTGGAAATCCACAATTCGGTCCACACCCAATTGTTGAATGCCTTCAATGCGTTTGTTTTTCAAATGTTTCCGCAGCTTCATGCTAAAGCCAGAGGGTGCTACATTTTTCGGCCATTCGAATGCTGTTGTGTGAAATCGAGTACCAGACTCGATAAGCAAAGTAATTTTCTCCGCTTCACCACCACTGCCTTGAAGACGAATCAAATAAGTTTTATTGTCAATATCATAAATCTGATTCACGCGCAAACCGACCAATCTGTGAAATAGTTAAAAAATTATATTTATTATTTATAATTATGTATATGTATATACATATATACATACCTCTGAAGTTCCGCGACTCCGCAAATTATATCATAAGTACTAAAGCGTGTTTTCATTTTGGTTTGCTGTAAAAGCAATAAAGAAATTGATTAGGAAATGTTATAGATTACAATTACGACGTGGAGTGGATCTGTTCCACTTTACCTAGATTCCGTCAGTTCAACAACAAAAATAAAACAGTATGAGCAATAATTCGCACACTAAAAGATTTCCCAAATAATTTATCAATATGGCAGCACTGTCAAGTGGTGTAGTGTGACCGTACGAAAAATACTAAAAATCGTTAAAACCCAATAAAATTTCTACCGAAAATACTAAATTTAAATTACATTTCTTTAATACTGGACATTTTAATCGCTTAACGTCTAATATTATAAAGTCTGATATATCTTGCCTGGCCTTTGCATCTTTGATCCATATGCTTATCTTCAACAAGGGCCGCTTTTCGGTTCATTACAGCAAACGTATTAAAATTTCTTCAGTTCAAGAGATAATTTGAATATTAATTTGAAAAACCAAAATGTTAAAAAAAATTGTAGATTTACACTTCTCATAAACATATGTACACTTCTCATATATTAAAGCAGATCCCGATTTAATTTTTTAGAACATAAGTTTTTCTATAAAAAATGTATGAAATTAAAACATAGTCTTTTTTAGTTTATTTAAATTTGACAAATCACATGTTGTGTGCTACTTTCGACAGAATAGTAAAATAATTATTGTAATCAACACTAACGTTTCAGGATCTATGTAAACTATATTTAAAGCACATTGCAGGTTTTTTGTGTATTGATCATAGAACCCGATGGACATTTAAAAACTTCAGTCGCACTTCCTCCTTGAGCTACAAGCCAACCAAGTCTGAAAAATAAAAAATTTTAGAATGGTTTGACAAAGTAAAATAACTGTCGAAAAGCGTGATAAGACGTTCCATTTAACGTTTGAACAATTTCTTTTCAACTAGAGTTATTTAGTGTTAAATTATCAGTGCAGTGAAATTATTCTTCTGCAATTAAAAAAAATACTAACATGTTATCGAATTCAGGTGCATTTGTGTCAATTCCCAAATAGTTTGATTCAGCGCAAAGTTCTTGAGCGGAAACTAAGAAGAAAATTTGTGTGGGTGTCAAATTGAGACCAGGTAGGCGTGCCATCCCTTTGATAGGACCAGTTAGAGAAAGCATTGAGTGGTATGAAATCTGCATTCCTCCAGAATGGATTAAAATGTCCATTCGGCTAAAATTGGAAAATATATTTACGGAATGCGGTACACAACGCATTGCCTTATCATCGAAGGATTTGGTTATCGAGCGTAGAATCTCTTTGGCAATTGAAACGCCAACTGATGCGTAATGTAAATACGGAGGCAATCGTGCGTCAAAATATGGAATTAATATGACAGATAAGGGAACAACTGCAAATAATATATTTAATTTTAGTTTTATTCATTTTAACGATTAAAGATTATTTACTAACCGATTGAATGGCTCAATGTATCATAGAATATTGTTGAGACAATAGGATATGCCCATCTGTAATTAAAATTGAAAACCTAAAATTTATTTCAACGTACTTAATATATACAAAACTTACGCGTCATGGGTACTTGATCCCATATTGATTACATTTGGAATTAATTTATTTTTTTTATAAATCTCGAGAACGTTTTCAAACCAGCTTTCAGAGTTAATGTTTAATGATTCCAACGTCTGCAACAGTTGAGTTACATTCGAAAATCCTTCCCAAGTTTGCGATTGTATTTTTAAGGCTGATAATTTTACTAGAGCAGCGCCCTTTAAGGAAGGGGCTCTTTTTAAGTGAGCTTTCAAGGACTTAAAAACGATTTCCGCCTAAAAATTAAACATGAATTCATTTATATCATAATAAATACAGTATGTTTACTATACCCGTTTTATAATGTCCTTTAAATCGTCGGATGTGTGTTGAGCAATATATAGAGCGGACGCTAATTCGGGCAAAGCCCACATGGTAGATCGGGTACAAACCTCAGGACTTGGATAATCCTTCGGCAATATTTCAACTGCACATAACAAAAGCATTGAATTGTGAGCCACTCGTGATGGATACTTTGTAAGAAATCCTTCTAAAGCTCTAAGATAATCGGTATTTCTAACAACAATAGGTCCACTCCAATTTCGAGGAATTAACAATGTCCAATTCAGCTAGAAAATAAAATCGATAAGGTAATAAAAATAATAAAACGGTTGGAAATAATACTCACAATGGGATACATTTCCTGCAAGCTTGATGTGTTATATAAAACAGAACTATCCCAAAATCCACGGCGCGAATGCTCAACTTGGAGCTGTAAAAGAATTAAAATTAATTATACAACTAAATCTATATTTTTTAATATCATACCTTATTTAAATCTTTAATAAATCCAAAAATAGTATCCTTTTCTGATATTCTCTGAGCATATGATAAAGAAGACGGTAAAATATTTTCGATTAAATCTCCCAACAGTTTCGGAACGCCTTGTCGCATTCGATTAGGCGGCGCTTTAGGGCTCATCCAACGTATTTTATTCTAAAAGGAATAAATTTAACCTTTATTATATCTTATACAATTTAATAATAATTTCAGGTGTATGCCCGAATCCAGATTCTTCGAAAACAAATATTTTATAAATAATATGGAACTTAGGGCAGCTGTAATTTTGAAAAATAATTAATAATGAAACCACAGTTAATAAACGAGCGGCGATTGAAACTCAAACTTACCTCTAAGATTGTCGACGATGTACTAGGTCCACTAATTATAAGAAGCACATGGGGTCTTCTTCCGTAGCTAAGATCATAATATAAATCAACAATGGGACTTGGACCAAGCTCATAAATTTTTGCTATTAGCGGTGCAATAGACGAAGGACCTAAAGTGCCGATGGGTAAATATCCACCTAAACTATCAAATATGCGATGCATTATAGTTGAATTAGTAGTCTGTTTTAAACAGCTCTCAAATAATTTATGTAGTATTTTAAAACTTTCGTTCATAACCTTATTCTGAAAAAGGACTAAAAAGAGAAATTTAGAATGCATATTTTTAAAATGATATATTCGTTAGGATTCTTACACTGCAATTGACTATCGACACTTCTTTGAGAGTTTCCCATTTCTATAAGATTTGTTATGCTTTTATTTTGACTGCTACGCCAACAGCTAAATTTTTTAAATTCTGAACATGGGTCCTTATTCCAATTGAGTCTGGCTTGAATATTAGCAGCCACTGTCTCGCAGATTGACTCCGAGCATTCCGGTGGTGCAGAGACAGTGGGTGAACAACCATCACCCTCCATATAACAATCTCTGGGTAATGGTGATGGAGCCGTACTAATCAGAAACAATATTGGCGATGCAACGAGTAGTGTAGTTACTAGAAGTGTTGCAGATGTTATTGCCATTTTGTGCACTGCCGCTGACGTTCTTAACCATATGCATGGAGCACAACATATCCACCCGATAATGCTATCCTGAATTCGAAATATTCTTCAAAAAGAAGTCTTCAATTGTATGTACATAATTTACCTTGTTATACCGTCCAGCTAAGGTTTCTGAATTAGAGCTCTCAATGACATCGATTTCATCTGATTTGCCAAATTGGTTCGATCCAATGGGTGTTTTAAAGGATAATTGCTTTTGAAGTAGCGATGCACTACTTCCACCAGATGGGTTTGCCGTTGTTATAATACTCCGGCCATGTCCATTAATACTTGCTCCCACGCCGTTCTTTCGAAATGTATTGCGGGTATTGGAATCAGCTGTCATTATTTTCATTTGCGGCTGAAAACATTTACACATGAACTGTATTTTCAATAATGTTTCATACACACACATACATATATACATTTATATACACAAAGTTGTGTGAGTGAAATATATGTATATATTGTTCTTTTTATTTGTATCCCATATTTGCAATGTACATAATAATCAATAATTTCGGCGGACGTCAAGCATTTATATAAATGTACAAATTTATAGATTAAAGTGTATAAACCAAAAGCCACTTACATAATTTCACCTTGTAATTAAACCTGAATACCCATTTCAATAACTGAAGTAATTGTAAAAAATATATATATTTATATATTTAGCTATTTTGTTTTCATTTCCTTTGGATATCAAATATATACTGACAGCAACTCAGCCTATCCGTAAAGCTTGTAAAAAAGCTTCAATATAAAGTAAAAGCTTTTGCATATGGTGCTTTCTACCTGTGTGTACCCTTTGGGCCGACATCAAGGAGCCTTTTATTTAATCCTACCTGTGTTCTCCCCGCTTCAATCCCCTCTATATGCTATAATCCTCGGTAGGATAATTCTCTTTGAAAACCACTTTAATAGATTTTATTTACATGGGGAATTATATCGATCCAATCTATCAGTAAACTTTCTTAATGGCATTTAATTTTGTTATTAAAGTTCTCGTTAATAATGTAAAGGTCCCCAACTCAGAAATAAAATTAAGAAAAACCGATGCTCATTCTGTAAACAAGAGTATATTGAATTCTTTTATTTAAAAATGTATGTATAATATAAATATTTGAAAAATAATTTGTGCATATCTAATTTGAGTTGAGGCTTTTCATTTCGCATATCTTTGGCTTAAAATTTTTTATTATAAATATTAAAAGCTTTGGTTAACGCATATATGAAAATATGGTAATTATGTATTCCTTACAAATTAGTTCATACTGTATTTAAGGCAGTTAATTTGAAGCATGTATGTATGTATTTGTGTATATGAAGTAGTAATCGATCGTTGTATGACTTAGATTTTATTTTAATGTCATCCGGCCTAAGTGCTTGGAATTTAGAATAATAATTGATTTAGATTACAATAAATTAATTAGCTAAATATTAGATATTAAAATATGACTCGATAAATCTTCAATTAATTAATTATTATATTGATTTAGAATCTTCTTGTGCTCTTGGACCTTATGGAATTATCTTGTACATTTTCACAATCTTTTTCATAGTTCTTAAAATATCCATCATACTTGCTAATTTCTCTCGGCATTCCAGATAATGAGACCATGGCAGGAAGAGCTCGCAAAAAGCCATGCAAACCGGACGGAATGGGTGGTGTAGGTGGCACTGACAAGCCACACCGATTATACAAAAATGGCATTATTCCAGTGACATTCGTGTGAAGTGTTAGCACGGCCTCTAAATCAGCTTCTTGCGCATGCATTAAAAACTCATTGTAGGATCTAGCTGGTATCATGCCAAAATGATCAAATGAATCCACATATGCTTCTGTATCTCTTTTATAAAACTCAAGAAAATCTCCAAGCAATTTAGCTACCATAGCCGAGCGCGCTTTGCTTATCACTTTTATAGTTTGTGCATTTCGAAACAAAACTGGTGGCTTCACAACTCCACCAAACTTGTTTAAAAATTTTAGAATTATTTTCTCGTGACTATCTTTTGGTTCTTGGGTCAATCGCCTTAAGACCGATTCCAAATATAAGCTGAAAGTTTGTCGCGCCTGGAATTGTGTCAATTCAGAACCATTTGCAATCTTTTTAAGGAACTGTTTACGCAGCTTTCTGCCTTCTTCTTCGCATTTCGGCATAACTACTTTCTTTACAAAGGGTATTTCAGCATCGGTTTCTAAAGCACGTTCATATTGTTTGACTCGATTTAGTTGGAAATTATCTTCTTTACTGCACCTTGGATCATTACAGTATAAATTTGAGTGCAACATTTGGTTATAATTGTGCTGCATTACCGATGTCAGGAATGTTTGTCCTTGCACATTTGGCGTAGAAATTGGAATCCCATTTGCAGAATCTAGAAAATTTCCATATCGTTGCATTGTATCATCTGTCGGAAATATACGAACAAATCCCCCGCGTCGAGAGTACTGTAAGCGGGCATTGCGTAAAATACGCTGCTCTTCAATAGTTAAATTAACAGCACTGCGTACTCCTTTCTTTTTTGATTTTTTTGATCCTAATGAAGAGCTTGAATCCGTGGAATCTGTTCTTCTTTGACAACTGGAACTACGATATCGAGTCCATTTGCTGTCTAAATGCGATCTCATTTCCTGACTATATGCTGGGATGCCAACGCAAGTTAGGAGGTCAGCAATAAGACATGCTTTTACTTTTGTGTCTAAAGGACTATCCACACCCATGGATGGTGAAAGATTTACTTCCAATAGCCACGGTTTAAGCGCATTATCAATTAATATATCAAAGCCATATAGCTCGAAGCAGTTGTTGTTACTCGGTACAAACATTCTGCATGCGGCAATAATTGTTTGCGCACAGGCCAGAATGGCCTTTATTATTAAATCTTCAATATTTAGCATAAGCAGATGAGTATCACAACCCTGAAGTTTGAGATGCCTTAACAATGCTGACAATGTCCACTTGTGGCCAACATCCTCATCCTGGGCATCCGAAGAACGAATATAATCGGAATGATATTTGTTGATACTATAATTGCACAGATGCATACAGGGATTCCACAAATTATCCGCATCTCTATCATATCTAACAGTAGCCAATCTAACAATGCCCTCTTCGTAAAGATATACGATGAGCGGATCGAAAGATGTAACTAATACATAGACTCGTAGATCGCACTTGTGACCATCAATACAGAGAGGATCCACAATGTATTTTGATACCAACACTTGCTCATCTTGTGGAATCTGATCCGGCTATAAATGATATGGTTTTAACTTTTCTTTGACACATCATGAACATCATGTCTTACCGAATTAACAATAAAGATTCCACGACCTCTGCTTGAGGCTGCTGGTTTTACTATCCACGGACCTCGATACTTGTTATGTGCTATCAGTAAATCCCGGTATTCCAATGGAAGAATAAAAGATTGTGGCACAATATCAAAATGTCTCATCCCCCGTAGATGCTGCATACGCTCAATATTTTTATAGAGTCTATCCTTCCGAGTCAATTCGTATGATCTAAGATGATTTTTATTATATATTATTATGATTTAAATGATTCTTTTTTTGTCACTTACCTCGGAAAATGGTTAACTCTTTGGTAAGGCAATAAATTTCTTAACGTATCTAGTTTCATGTGTACTCCAGTCCATAATAAATTGAAGTTGGTTTCTCCCTGCACTTCAGTAAGGCCATGCACGTTAAATATTTTTCTTAATAATTTCGTTTCAGTTTGTATAAATTTATATGTGATATTAAGCTTATAAGCGGGCATATGTGTTCCACACTCATTATCTTCCTCACTGGATATTTCCGTATCCTCCTCACTTCTATTTAGAGTCTTGTTTACTTCTTCGCCCATCGAGGAACTATAACCACTTTCCTTACTTAAATCTATCTCTACATTGATTTTCACTGGATTCTTTTTCTTTTGCTGTAATCGAGGATTATTTTCATTGTTATGCGTTGATTCATCGCCATCACTTGACATTGACATATCGCTCGATGAGAGATCATGATGTAATTTACCAATTGCACTTTGGTTCACCGACTCATCAATAAGTTTGCAATTTAATGGATTTCTTACAGATACATAAATCTTTCTAGGTACTGAACCTTTTAAGGTAACATTACTACCAGACGGAAGGGATACTAAATCTTCCGTTTGCTTCTCATCCGGACAATTCTCTTTCACTCCGGTTTTATTGTTTTCAGCATCTACTTGAACTCGGTTCGATATTTCTGATGATAAAGACTTTCTGGTTTTTGGATTTAGAATATTGGTGCGAAAAACAAGTACAGCATCGCGCGAACCCAATTTACCACTCGTAATCCACTCATTCTGATTTTTATCATTAAAGATTTTTGGTCTGAAAATAATTGCAAATTTGATTAAATTAACAAATAAATCTGAATGTGTGCATTATAGGCATGAATTCTAGGTATTTTAAATGGATGGTGAACATAGTGAGAGGAAACTACTGCAGTCAAATAGATCTAATCAGTCAAAATTCTTTGGTTGGCCTCTAAAATGACAAACCCCGTGAAGTTCATCCGATTGAATATTAAAATTATTTAAACAAACGAACACTAAAAAAAGCTCAAATTTCTCTATATATGAATTTATATATGTATATGTACTTTTGTAAGTATTTAACATCCCTTTATTTACGATTATGTAACTTACGCTGTAGTTGTATGTACTTCACATAACGAAGGAAGCATGACGCAATCTGAAAATAAAAATAACAATAACAATTAATTTTTTTGGTAATAAAACACTAAAAAACTTTCCGGGTGCTGCTTTAAATGGAAGTCCTTCTTCACATTTAATGGATCTTCTGTATCAGCAGGCCGATATCGGCAACTCCAGAGTGCATAAATAAAAGAAAATTTCTTTACAAAAAAATTTATCCATTAAATGTACATGCGAATAGTCCGAATTGTTGCCTTTTTTCCCACCAGACATTTAGATGACAAGTTAAAAATGGTTTGGTATATTTAACAATCTTTAAATTTGAGAGTTGAATATTATAATAGTATGCCTCTGTCATATGGGAATTATAATAATTAAGCTATCTACGACCACACAGTAGATTACATACCCCTGAAGTTTTCTGACTTTACCAACCAATCCATATTCTCCCTCTCTCTTTTGTGTTAAAACGTAATAATAACAACAAATTATTTACATTAAATAGTATCTATTTTGGGAAACACTTTGTTTATGACACCTGGCATTGAATTGCCACTCAATTGCCATGCACACTTCGTTGTAGTTGTTTCTATGGCTGCCAATGTTTATATGATAAGATACACCTTGCGATCTGGACAAAACTTAGCCAATGTGTTATTCAAAAAATAAAAACTATGTCTGTCATTCGAATTCCAATTTCATTATTATGATAACTAATCTGTTTCGACTTTTTCAAGCAAGTTATGGGAACACAGATAACAAAAATGTAAAAGAAAATAATTGGAGGGAGTTGTTTGCATAGAAACAGACGGACATGCCAACATTGACTTGGCCAGTGATGCTATCTACATACATACATATGTATATGTTTAATGGAGGCGTTGCATTACAAACAAAACACCTGATTAATTCTAAAGCAACCCCTGCTGGGGTAAAATAGATGCGCAGACGCAGACCTTAACCACGGAAAGTCCTTTAATGTGTACATCTCAGCTCAGTTGATCCTGACACAATGGTAAATGTTTTCCATAGAAAGGACTTTAGTATTGGATAATAATCTTCATCTTTTATGTTGTTCAGTCCGCCTTGCTTATTTGCTAAAAATAATTCACTCATCACATGCAAAAAATGTTAATGTTTGGTTAACCAGCAATATCAGTCATATTGTTGAATGTGATAAACGTATACATAAATTTATTTTCATATAAGATTTCATTTTTTATATCTATTTATCTTATGGTTTTCCGTTTCACATTTGCTTAAGCTTAAACGTTTTGTTTTTGTTATAAGCTATTCAACTTTATCTTCTTATATAAAATGATAAAATTAGTTGTCACCAAATCTTTACAAATTCCTAGAACAGATCCGATCAACTGAAAACTTATTCAATATACAAATTTCATAAGAAAAAAAAAAATAAAAAATAAATGATATCGACATTTTGGTGCGTTCTTTATTCTATACAATGGATTGAGTTTCAAATATATGTCATATTAGTTTGCAAAAATTGTATACATTATATTTTTCTCTCAAAGTATAGTATTTCTAAGTTGCTTATATTTATTACAAATATTTAAAACTTATGATCGGTAAGATTTACAAAACTGTTATCTACGCTTTCAAGTTTTTTTTTGTATTCTGGTAAAAGTATATTCCCCATTGTGAATCATACTAATATTTAGTTACCAATTCTATATGGATTACAATAAAATGAATATCCAAATTGGTAAAACATTTCCATTACAATTAAAAACTTATATCAATCCTGTCTACGGTATCCTTCTTGGGTCGAAATTATTGTTATATGGAAACGACGGCAGGACCTGATCCATGTTACTTCGCATGTTGTTATATGTATTCATCGGGTAATCCCCACCGTCAGGTTTGTCATAATAGTAACTTCTGGATCCAGCATCGGGTTGATCGTGGAAGTAATTGCTTGCAATATTTGGATTATTATAGTTTGTATTATTTATGCGAGCCACATTTGCAGATAAATAATTTCCAGTTGCTTGAAAATTATTCATATTATTCATTATATTTGAGTTGTCATAGAAAGATCCAACTCCCCCTTTTTCAGGTGTGGTAACATTAATACTGTTATAGATTGGGTTTGACAATCCTTGATAGTTATCTGGGAAGTTTCCCAGAGCAGAATTCAGAGGATTTCGATTATTTTCGTAGACAGGCTCACGATAATTTATGACAGGTGGTTGGTTTTGCTTTTCTGGTGTATCCAATTGATTTACCGAATTTGTGCAAGTTTCCGTAGAGTTAGCAGCATTTTCCAAGCGTTTTTTCTTTTCAATCATGGAATAAACCTGCACTATTTGCTGTAGCTGTTCACGATTAATTGATGTTTTCCCTTGAGAAATAAGTGAAGATGCTAATTTGGCAGCCAATTCAGTTTTACATAGAGAGCTTTCGATATGATTCGATTTCAAACTAGAGATTGGTATATCTGATTTATCTGGTATATTCACAGTTTGCCTACTAACATTAGTAGGATTCAACACTTTTGAAGTGCGCTGCAAATTCATATTAACATTTGGCAATTTTCGATTTGTTCTTGGGACAGACTTAAGTAATTGATTCGTTTCCTTAATGGCCCTCTTCACAGCACGTTCCTTATTTGAATCTAATATTTTTGATATAACAAGACCAGTGAATTTTTCTTTAGCCGTTTCCAGAATGGCACAGTTTTCGATATTGAGTATCATAGAATTAAGATTATCTGGATTTATTTTTTGCAACTGCAATGCTTTGCCCAACATTTCTGTGATAAGTGGTCCCAAACTTCCTAAATTATCTTCCATAGCCGTTAAAAGACGAAGCACATGAATTACATTTACATCTTCTTCTTGTTCCTCGTCAACAACATATCTCTCCTCCTCCTCTGCAGGACCAAGATTAGCAGCAACCGGCACTGGAGCGGTTTGAAGTACGTGCACATGATATTTTGGATCTGGTAAATCATTATTGGTCATCGGTAAGCATAGCCTCTCACGACATTTAATTTTAATATTCTCAACATCTTGATTGTAGAGTTCATCAATGCGGGCATTAAAGAACAGAATCCATTCATTTTGATAATTATAGGTACGATGATTAATGCCAGAAGCAATTAGTTCATCTTTACGTCTTTTCCAGAATTTTTGCCACTCCTCCTGATACTGGGGATGTTCTTCTGGATCACCCTTATATAACTCAAAGAATACATTAAGTTCACGTACTTTCTGATCAACCATATGGCGATATGCCTGCCAAATATCACCCTCTCTCAACGGTGAGAGGGATCTGCGTTCAACATTCCATTGAGAAGACATCGTTCGTCTCTTTTTTCTTTCCAATGAATTAGATCTGGAGCGTGGACGTTTAGATGGTCGATTTTGGTTTTTATGCTCTTGAGATTGACCTTGTTTGTTGCCCCTTAAAAAGTTTTCGACCATACGTTTATGCGTCTCATCATCTACTATCGGCTCCATAGAATTCTGTTCAGGAAAGTTGTTGATATAATTTTGAGGCATGCAATTTGAATTATAAGGTAAAGGTTCTTGATAATGTGAGTTAAAGTATGTATCGACATTTATAACATAATCTGCCGGTGGTTGTTCCACAACCCTTTTCATGTTAGCATTTTCTATTAAAATATCAACTTCATTGCAGTCGACAACATGAATAAAAGAAGGTCCGATCATTTCAGATGAATGCTTTCGGTTCATAACTTTTGAGATAATTGTCTGCTTATTCTTTTGGTATGAATATTCATAGCATAGGAAGGCAGCTCCACGTCCGTGATGTTTTTCGATGGCAATGGCCAATTTCTTTAATATTGGCATCAATACTTCGCATACTTTATGCTCTGGAACATTTGCCATATACAGACGGTACTGGGTCATAGCTGTTGGGAAATGTTTTTCGCAATATTTTAACATATGATTGTAACCAACTAAATGCTTTTGCATTGCAGCCTGATCAGTGGTTATATCACAAAGGCTACATTGATATCTAGGACACCGGTCATTTTGAGATCTGACTATTTTAATAACATATTCGACACCCAAAACTCCATGAATTTCATGAGGATTCAGTTTGGATTCAAATATTTCCACTTTTTGCTCATCGTTTCGGTTACCAGCAAAAGGTGCAGCCGGTATTAACTCACGATGTCGTTCAGTTTTATCCGAACGAGCTGTTTTATCAATCTCTAAAAGTCCCTGGGAGCTCGAACCGATCACTCGTACATTATTTTGTTCTGGATCAGTATCATCAAGGGTAATTACTTCAATTTCATTAGTATTTTCTGATTCTTCTGGTTTCAAGCTAAGCAATTTTGAAAGCGGGACGCATGAAATCACCTTTTTGCTATTATTTGCTCCTGAAAGCGGATTTTTAACAACCTCGGGTATATTTCCATCACTCTTCTGTTGAGTGTCACGATTAACTTGATTATTCGAGCTACGTTGGGTTTTAGTAGTTGACGAAGTTTCAGCTGTTTTTTTATTTGTTAAAGGTGTTTTTGATTGGCTTCCAGCTTCACATACATTTGTTGACTTGACAATTCTTTCGCCTTTCGAGGAAGTTTTATCTTTATCTGAAATTGTTGTAGCTGTTGGTTTTGGTTTTGTAAAAATGTTAGTGTTCTTTTTAGGTTCAGTTGCATTATTTTTGGATTGGGATTCCTTGACCTCAGGTTTATTTCCTGTAGACGATTTTCCTAAAGTTGAATGCTGCGATTCCTTGACTTCTGGCTTATTTGCTGTAGACGATTTTCCTATAGTTGAATGCTGCGATTCCTTGATTTCTGGCTTATTTGCTGTAGACGATTTTCCTAAAGTTGAATGCTGCAATTCCTTGACTTCTGGCTTATTTGCTGTAGACGATTTTCCTAAAGTTGAATGCTGCAATTCCTTGACTTCTGGCTTATTTGCTGTGAAAGATTTTCCAAGAGACAGTTCCTTCACTTGTGGTTTATTTGGAACGCTACCTTTCCCTACAGGTTGGGACTCTTTTAGTGGTGGTTTATTTGCTACAGGTTGCGACACCTTTAATTCTGGTTTATTTGCTGTGGATGATTTTTCTGAAGTTGACTGCGATTGCTTGACATCTGTCTTACTTGGAATGGAAGACTTTCCTAATGTTGACTGTTGTGATTCCTTCACTTCTGGTTTATTCGCTTTGGAAGCATTTGCAAGTTTTGTGTTGATTTGAATATTTGCTGATGTTGTAGAACGAACATTTTTCGGTTCAGATTTCTTTTCCGCGGAAACTTTTTGAGATGGTTTCGCTGCGATTGGATTGGGCGCCGATCTTGTATTATTTGTTTGATTTTGAAATGTCATTCTTTTATTGTTTATGTTCATTTGCCTAACTGACGCCATATATAAATTATGCTTCTTGCCACTTAAATGGCTGAACAAATTTTTGTCCCCGTATTGAACTACACTGCAAACATTGCATAGATATTTTTTTTTCTCTATTTCTTGTAGTAAAATCATATTCTGCCATTTCTCGTGTGAAAAATTACGATATTGAAGATTCAAGATTTCTTCCAGAGAGATAGTTGATAACATATCCAGAAAATCCCTGGGTGACGCCGACTTTCTGTTGTTCATATTCCTCGAAGACATTTTGGATTTGTTTTATCGAACTAATGATAATTCTGCATGTGGCTCGTAATTTTTCGAATTTATAGTTTTGTAGTTATTTATATATATCTATCGATACATTCAGAACCCTATAAAATTAGAGGGGGGGAAAAAAAACTTTTATATTTATATTATATAGTTCAAAACCAAACACACAATACTATACTACAAATTACATTTTGTTTATATGGTAACAGTTTTAAACCAACCAAGTTTCTTAAACTGAGCAACAGAAAATATGTCTATTAATATGTATGTCAATTCCTTATCAAAATATTGTTTTTATAAAAAAGGACATCAATATTAACGAAATATCTATAGATAACTAAGACTACCAGAGGATTATGGTAAATCCCATTTAAATCTCTCACATTATTTATAAGAATTCGCAAGATTTGGAGCTAAATGCTGGAGTGGAGCTAGAACTCTATTGAGACTCAAATGATAGAGGGTAATTATTCCTATATATATTTGTAAATTTGATGTTACAAATTGCTAATACAAATATAACCGAATAAATACCTTTCCTATACATATGCAGTCCGTTTAAATCATATTGTAATGTTTAATTTACTGACAATTGTAGTAAATGAACACCATATTTGTTATTTTTTGAAATAAACGAAATGATTTCCTTGGCTAAAGCTTCTTTTAAGCTTGTGTTTCTTCACATTCTCTATAAAATGAAAGGAAATTATTTCATATACATATGTATGTGTATTTTTAGGACAATTCGTAATTAAAAAAAAAAAAACAAAAAAGTCAAAAATTATGTATTTTAAAACTATCTCATGAAAAACTTCGCAAACTTTGTGTCATAAATATAAATAATTCGGATGAACTATTGATAAAATCTAAACTTCAAGGCGAATTTCAACCTATGTTTGTATGTATGTATGTATATATTGATATACATATTTACTTGATTTTGACCACGTTTGGCAAATTGCATTTTACTGTCGAATGCCCAAAATTGGTGGTATAGTATTTGATATGGAAACATAATTAGTCGGGCATGACAATATGGACTCGAATATAGTTTATGGTATTTTAAAAGAAATTAACATTAAAAATATTTGAAATAAAATGGAAAATCATTTTAATTCATGTGTGTCCATCTCATATATCCACTGTTATTTGCAGTAGCTTAGATGTGACTTAATAGATATGTTCCAACTCATATCTGCATAGATAAAAATATGCATATCCTACTATATTCGTACATATGTATGTACATTTGTACACATTCATGACATATAAACATATACGTTCATACATATGTGTACATATGTATTTAAATGTTATAATGCGTGACCGGGCATATACATACATACATACAAGCAAATCTACATAAGTCAATATACATATGTATGTAAGTGCATACACTAACAGTGTCACGCAGGAATTGAATATGGTTGGAAACGCGTGGAGCGCATGAGGTCATGCATTACCATATCGATTTTTAAATGTTTATAACCGTAAATATATGTACATATATGTACATATGATTGCACACATACATACATTTGAGCAATTCAATACACGTATATGTTTTGGCCATTTTAATTTAATTTATCTATGGAGCAATTCATTTATTATTTGATTGTGAAACTTACCGGCACAACTAGAATGACGATTATCTGCTTGAAAATCAATTCTGCAAGAGGGAGTGGAAGAAGGATAAGACACCCACCAACGACCAAGCTAAGATTTACGATAGTGAAGGATTCCTTGTATCCTTGATTAATGCGCTTATATAGCACACGTTCGTTGTATTTACAATAACGACAAAACTACATTAAATTTTAATGCGAATTTTTACTTTAGGCCGAAGACGGACTGAAAATTTCGATGACAACACTGAACAAATCTCCAATAAGTTTTGTTAGTGCTGTCAATATCAATTATTAATAGGAAAAATAGTGATGTACTAGCACCGATTATTTCATATCATATTTTCCGTTATCATTGCTTCATTAATAGAGGAACTCATGGAAGTGAAACACAATATTTCCAATTAATGCTTCTAAAGGCGAATAAGAATTAAGCTCTTATTGATTTGGCGTAAGCCAAAAACATTGTGTTTACTTAATTCGCGTAATGTAAAAGATGAACATCATCACATACAACAAAAAATATGTGGACTTATATAAAGTAAGTGATACCTTTCCTAAAGGAGTGAACAGAATAAATGAAAAGTCCAATATTATTTCATAGATCTCTTTTCGAAACACAAATAATGAGTTAGATCATTTAGTACGTTTAGTGAACCATAATTTACAAGTCTTAAGCGTTATACAATTAAAACTTGCGAATTAAAACTTATAAAGTTTTCGCCATACTAGTCAAATTTTGTAACATACATATATACAATTGGAGATAATGCATTAACATAATATTCTTCCTAATATTTTGTATTAAATTTAAAACATTTTTAACATGCGAAACACAGAAACGCGTGAACAAAATCAAAGGTAGTGGAAAAACGTCGTTGGTTTCTTCAAATTTAGAATTATCGATACTAAGTTTTCATCGAGCTAATGGCCATCTCTATCTCATTCCTTTCTCCATGAAATGACTGTAAGTATGCCGTTCGAATATATGCTGTAAATACATCGAAAAGTAATCCTATTATAGCATTGTCATCCTTAGGCTAGCATTTATTTTTGAGAATTGCTTACATTATGGACAGTTCAGGAAACAATCGTTATGAGTTATTGTTCATGGACGATGACGGTGGAACCCCAGTCGTGCCAGTGGACATTAGTGCCGGTGCCGGCGCCGGTATTGCGAAAAAGAAAACGGAACGCCCGGTAACTGCCCCACAGAAGAAAAGCAAGCCTGAAAAGGAGAACAAGCCAATTGTGCCAAATAAAACGAATGCTCCAGTTAAAGCTGGCGCAGGCGGCAATGTGGTAAAGGGTAAATTGCCAGCGGCTGGTGGATTGGTACGCAATAAAAATATTGTATCAAACGGAACAACCAGTGAACAGCCACGAACCTTTAGAGGCAATATGCGCGGTAATCCACGCGATACTAACCAATCTGGAGTGGCTGAATATGGCAATGAACTTCCCCAACGTCAATTCCGTGATCGCGAAAATCGTGGTGGTCCAACTCCACGTTTCCGCAATGGTGAGAAATTCGGCAAGCGCGAATTTGATCGTCAGTCGGGTTCCGATAAAACAGGTAATTATCAAAATTTACTAAATTTTTCTATAGATATATACATCGAAATTTTTTTACATATGCTTTTAGTCCAGTACATATATTTTGCATTCATTAAATGACGGTATTCGTTAATCTTGATTTACACATTACTAGATATCAAATAACACCATTACGATAACAAATGATATAATTATGGTTACCTGAGTCTAATGATTTGTATGTTTTGTAGGCATTAAGGCAGTTGATAAACGTGATGGCGCTGGTGCACATAACTGGGGCTCTGCCAAACAGGACATTGAAGATCTTAAAACTGGTGAATCTGCCCCATTGGTGGACAAAGACGATTCTGCAAATGAACAATCTGGGGAACCAGCAAATACGCTGGAAGAAGACGAATCCAAGCAAATGACTCTTGACGAATGGAAGGCTCTTAATGATAAGCGTGCTAAACCCAATTACAATCTACGTAAGGCTGGCGAAGGTGTCGATAACTCGGAATGGAAAAAGATGGTCGTATTGAACAAAAAAAAGGAGTCCAACAGTGAGGACGAATTTGAATATGACCCATCAATGTATCCTCAGCGTGTTGGACGTCTTCAGCGAATTGTCGATATTCAGTTTAACTTCAATGATGGTCGCAAAGGTGGCTTCCGCAAGGGTCCTCGCGGACCTCCACGAGCAGGAGGTCCTCGTCCCGACTTTGGGCCCAATAACAACGGATTTGAGCGTCAGGCACCAGTAGCCGTCGCCCCAAATAAATTTGGAGAGAAACGTCGTCCAGGTGGTAAACCATTGAAAGTTGATGATGAAGATCAATTCCCCACTCTTTCCTAAGCAACTTAGCCACCACACACATACACATAATACCCATTAATGATTTTGGGTATACATATTTTTGAAGGAGTTCTTAAAACGCCTCATGGTTTTTACACGGTGTCTGTGTTGCTTGACATTCAATTACTAAAACAGTCAGCCATGCTAACTCATATTCCTTAGACTTAAACATTTTTGAATTTTTCCATCATTTATGCATTTAAAAATTAACTATTGAAAATAGTTTGGAATGTTGATGAAACAAATATACATCATTTATAGAAACTAATTGAATTATATAATTTTCTTTGCTTATTTTTATTTCATTTAAATAGTTAGCTTTCTTTGTCATCTTTAAAACTTTCCAAGAGTTTATTTAGTTCGTCGGCAGAATAAATTTTTCTTTTAAATCTTTTCGGTGACAGTTCCGATTTTACCTGCCAAGAATTTGTCTGTGGGGAAAACAATTTGTGTGAATCTCCGAAACATGGATACAAAAAATATAAAATACATACAAAATGCTTGTATTCAGGAGAGGTAGATTCTAATAATAAAATCCGATTTTCCACAAGCTTTAATCGACTCAAAAAACTTTCGTTTCCAACCGTACTTAGGCCCATATATGTCTCTACAGTCTTAAATCGTTCATGTAGCAAATCGTTCTTTGCTTGTGCAGTTGGATTATCAGAGCTTTCACTGGATCCCATTAACTTATTTAGTTCTTGAACATAGTTGGGTCGGATTTGCTGGGGTCCACTTTTATTATTTACACGACGAACTGCAAAAGAGATTATGTACGGTAATGTTAGTAACTATAAATATATACATATATCATTTCAATAATCGACGATCTGATCTGGAAAAAAACTATGTTGACTTTGCACCTAATGAAACTTTCTAAGTATCCAATTCAAAATGGATCATCTTACAGTATTTGTAAAAGTTATTCTAAGATTCCTTCAGTCTGTCAATAATTGATACTTAAATTATCTAAGAAACTGGATTTTTGTGTGTAATTGTATATATGGATATAAGTAGATATTTTAGCAGACCTTTAAGATGACAATTCGATTGTTCTTGCTTTATGACAGCCCCTTGGGTTCGGGCACAAGAGACTTCTGCTTCTTCGTTGTGAACATCATCAGGCAAGCAATCGTTACGGGTAAAGTCCCTTACATTGTGCAAATTAATTTCCATTCGCTTTCTCCTAACGAAACAATCAATGCGCTTCTTTAATTCGCCATCATGAACTCTAATTTGTACTAATTTCTCAGATATATTTTGACTTTGGTTTTCAACTTTGCAAGTTGAGAAATTAAAACGACTCGATGTGACATCAGATTTTTCTGAAAGTTGTAAATATATTTACATATGTAGGTATGTATGTATTAAAACAATATATTAACAATTGATATGTGACAATGCATGCAGCTCTCTTCTATAAGATCTTACTGGGGCGCAGTGATTCGGTGTTCTCCTTCCATTCGCCATTAGCATCGCCCTCATACATTTCCTTTTTCCATATGGGAACCCGCGTTTTCAACTGATCCACAGCAAACGTAACCGATTCCAAAGCTGGTAATCGGTGCGGAGCAGAAGCGGCAATGACAACACTAGCCTCGCCCACTGGCACTGATCCAAGGCGATGGAATATCACAATATGCTTTAGATCTGGCCATCGTGCTCGTAAATCTGTGCAAATTGTTTTCATTTCTTTAACCGCCATTGGTTCATAAGCCTCATACTCCAAAGACAACACCTAGAATTAAAAATCGTTAGGCTCAGATGAATATCTATAAATTGTAATCACATTACTTTTTTCCCTTCGAAGGAGTCCCGCGTTGTGCCAACGAACACAGAACTTGCTCCGCAGCCAGGGTCAACTAATAATGTATGGATAGATGCGATGTCAAGAGGGCTTGAAATTAATTTAATGTGATCCATCGTATTTAATTAGTTAGCCTCCACTTATGGGCGGAATTATAGCAATCTCGTCTCCTTCCTTTAATATGATCTTATCGTTGAGGTTTTCGATATATTCTTCGTTGAGGGCTAGTATAATGTTGTCCTTAATTGATGTCAAATCAAACTGTAGTACAAGTTTTTCATGCAAATCCGACGCAATTATTTCCGATGGTAAGCTGAATGTGGCGGTAGATGTTTTTGCTAATTCACGACACTTTGCAAATAATAACACGTGCACTACCACACTCATCTTCTCCCAAATATAAGATAATATTTTCTACCAATTTCAATTGATAGCAACAGTGTGACCTTTACAATGATAAATGAATTTCGCTAATTTTAGTCATTTTTTATCTACTTGTGTAACAGAGGGCATGAATACCTCTTATCTTTTTTCTACAAGTTTCCTTTTAAATTGCGGTCACACTGAAAAGTATTTTAGCTGACCGCGTAAATTTCCCAATTGCTCAGTACGTGTCTGGAATTATTACAATTTTTAAAAATCCGCGGCCTGACATCTATGCGTTTAACATGTGAGAAGTCGTACTACTTTTGTAAGTTTATGTTTTCAAATTTTGTACACCTACAAACTCGCCATGTATGTATGTGTGTTTGCATATGTATTTGTTTACAAATTTAAGGCTGATAAGAACATAGCATGCGATTTTGCCATTCGGTTCCGGCTGAATCATTCATCAATGGTCAACCCTTCAAGATTTGGAACTACATATGTACAATGTTGCCATAGACTTCCTTTTTAAGTTGCAATCCGAACCCCTAAATGAGATTAACATTACAAACGCCATAAAATAATTTAGCGAAATGGTCCATCACCATTTATAGTGTCTGTCTTCCAGACCACGAATGGACATCAGATTTAACAGTTAAACAATTTTTTTACCTACAGATTTGGAGATACTCGCTACACCTTCGATGAATGGAATTGATTGATTAATTTTCCTTAAGTAAAATGGATGTCGTGGAACTCAAGTATTTGAGAAAATATATTCCTTTCATTCGTTATTTATTGGATAATGGGGAAACGAATGTAAAATTCAAACAAATCATGAACTGGATTGATACGAACAAGAGGTATTTGTAAAATATTATTTCTCCCTCGCGCTTTTTCAACTTCATCTACTTCCAGGTTTAAAAGAAAAATTGCAGATCTCATTGAAGAGTCACTTAAAGTGCGTTATACCAAGCAATTGACTAAAAATGTGATTATACGCCCACTGAGTTAATATATATCGTTCAAAACTTTTTTGTATGTTGCAGGACTTACCCCTATGGGTACACGAACTTTTTAAAGATAAAATAGAGATTATCGACTTAGAAAGCTCGGATGACGAGTCAGTCGTATTATTAATTCCTGAGTCATTAGAGGAAACAAATGCTAATACTAAAAAAACTGAAAATACAGAAAAGAAATTCATTGAAAAAGACATTCCTGAGGAGACAAATGATACTTCAATCAATAAAGACACTCAACAAGTAATCTTTAAAAATCCAGTCGTACTTCTCAAAAAGCTTACCCCGCAATTCTTGGAAAAATATAAAATTTATCCTAATGCCAACACAAACAAGGAATCATCAACTCCACTGAATGTTGAGCTAGTAGAAGGACATAAAGAAACCCCTGGAGACTTAGTCAAATTGTCAAAAAGTGAAACTAAAAGACCCAGTACACACATATTTCTTACAAACACCGATTCAGATATGACTGAAATGAATACAACTACTTGTATAATTTGTTATTCAAAGCCACAAAATCTAACAAATCATTTTGTACGCATACACAAAATAGAATCCTATGTTTCTCGATTGAACGAAGAGGTTCTAAATGAACTGCGTAAGAACATACGCTTAGCACACCCAGTAAAGGAGTCTCCTCAATATAAGGTTGTTTGTGCGTTTTGCGATGAGACTGTTCAGGATTTATTTGTTAATTTTTATAACCACTTCTCATCACATACCGGGGAATATGGATTTTATTGCAGTTTCTGCAAATTAAAGAAACCCTATCTAGAGGATATGTTATGCCACCAAAAAAGGGCTAAAGTATGCAGTGCAGCAAAAGTTTTGACGGCTTATGTTTACAATGTTCAACATACTGTGATATATCTTTTTCGGTGTAAATTGTGTAATTTTGTGCAACTAAATGCAGCGAACATTGAAAAACATATTCTTGATCATCATGGAAGCCATTACGACAGCAAATCTATTGATAGGTATATAATTGCCTCAATCGATGGCGAAACAAAATCCGGACTTACCGGGGAAAAAACACAGCAAGAGAAAATCGATCAGTCTCACAGCAATTTTATTGATAGAGCGGAAATCGAACGAGAAGAATCGCAACAAGCGAAGAACAATCTGTGTATACCTATTGAACCCGTTGATGAAGAGATGATTACCACATTCAATGCAGCCGTTGCAGAAACGTTAACTCCTTTATATGAAGCCGAGATAAGTGAAAATTATTTTACATCGATAATGTTAAATGCAGATGATCTTAAAATCGAAGTGGAAGACGATTTAATAATCTTAAACAAATAAAAAATAAATATTTTTCTTTACAAACTCAGGTTACCGATATAAGGTATTATTTACGTAAGCTTTAAGCTGCTTTACCATTTATTGTTTTTTATTTTCCCTATGTAAATGAAAGTAAATGTTCTTAATATTTTCTTTTAAAACTGATTTTCTCAGAGTTACTTTAAAAAACGGACTGATAATATTGGTTTCAAACCAATGCTTTTTGGTCTCTGTTTTAAAAAATGGATTCAATTTTAGTACTATTAATTATTTTTAATTAAATCGCATGGTTCGTAATTTCCTTTGATATGTTCAAATTCATAAACCTTATGTATATAGTTATATAGACAGCCTGGAGTTAAATTATTTTAATTAAAACAAAAATAATTTGATATGTTTACCAATTGAGTTATAATAATAAAAAGTTAAAATATTAAATAAAAATGAGACAACAAATTAGAATCTCTACTGTTATTGGTGCTCTGTTATATATTTTTACCTCTCACACTTTTGCTAAATGCGTTAACGATCATACAACCCCGGCCAATTTAAATTCAATTTTACTGAAGTGTCATACAAATAAAAAAACAGATAAATCTTGTGAATCACAATTAATGATTAATATTTACATCAGTCCAAGTTTTAATGTGAATAATTTGGAAAAATATTTAGTTTTGGATGAAGCATATGAACCAATCAAACAAACTAATGTTAAAATAATGTCTCCCTACTTAATTGTAATTAATCGAGCTGAACCAATTATTATGTATCCACTGCAATATGAAAAAGTGAGTAAACAATCTGATTCATAAAGTATATTTATTAAATAGTACTCACCCAGACAATTAGTGTCGATAAGAACATGCAATGCCCTGCCAATATAAATATTACAAAGTGTCCCAGAGAAATATCATCTAGTGAATCGAAATGTCAGCAACCAATGTTCCTAAAAGACGATGCTTTCAAAAATAGTAAGTGCAACTAAATTTATATTTTTACTATTATTATTAAAACAAAATGGTAAACAATTCTTATTTTAAAAGAAAGAAAACAGCGTCATACGCAGGACACAAATGATCATATTCGAAGCAGATTTAATATACTTCATAAAAATAAAAAAATCGAAGCTGATGTATCAAAGAGTGACGGCACATATACTAAAGATGTGAATGAAAATATTCTTACAAAAATGGGACTTATTCGAATCCTTGAATCGCCTCAAAATGGTAATATGGTCGGTCGTTTTCTTAAACTATATATTTTTTACATAAACCCATTTTAAATCTATTACAGATCCTGAGGACTTTTCAACTACTTTACTACCAGAATTAAAATATTCGCATGACGAACAGAAATTACCAGAGAAAGAGCAGAAAGTTGTCGAGAATAACAAACCTTATTTGGAAAAACAAAATTACAGTCAATTAAAAAAACATTTAGATCAGCAATATGATATAAGTTCAACTGAAGTAGAAGAAGCCACCGTGAATCCGAAAGCTTTTAAAATAAAAAAAAAGGTATAAGTCATATACAATTTGTGCTTTACATACCAATTATTTAAAAACTATTTGTAGAAACTGAAAACTAACACTAAAAAAGAATGGTTCACTGACTATTATGAACCTTTTAACAAACCGAATATATATGAAAAACCAGTTGACCAGTTTAATGAGCAGAAAATGTATGCGGATCAAATTCACCGTTTAAATAATCAAAAGATAAATGCGAAGCCTCCTAGAATAAACTACAAGGTAATGTTAATACCATAAATATATAAATTGTTGAGTGTACATTGTTTCTAATGTTTAATTTTCATTAGAAATCAAAAAGTAATAGAGGAAAGGAATGGATGACCGACTATTATGATCGTGACAATTTCCAAGATCCGTTGTTGCCAACAGCAGAGGAGAGTTGGCAACCTACAAAAATGTATTCCCTTTCATCAGCGTTAGTTCTAAACTCTATTTGCAGATGCAAAATATTTTGTTTGTAACTCGCTTATATTTTTTTGCTTTTTCAGGGCAAAAAGACTAAACAAAGATGGATTCAATGAAAATGCCTTAAATTATGAGAAAGGAATGACATCAAAGTATAGCCTCTCCAAGAATGGCCTTTCAAAAAATGACCTCTATACCTATAACACGCCGATATTTCAACCATATTCTAAAGGAAATCGCATTGATACTTTTAATCTTAACGAAAATAATGATTGTAAGTGTTATATAACTAAGTTTAAAACTTTTTAGCATTATTTAAACGCAAGATTTAAAATACATGTCTTCATATTTTAGATAACTTAGATACGCCTACTGAAATAGAATTCTATCAGAGCAACCAAAATCAACATATTGGTGACCTCTTTTCTAATCCATATTCTATAAACAATTTAAAACGACGATACAGTTTGATGCCTTCATATCAGTTTACTGGTAAAAGAAAAAGAAAAAAACGAGGTAAATATAAAAATCTATTATGAAATGTTGAAAATTAACAAAAATATTTCTACTGTAGATACACTCGATTATGAAATCTCTAATTTAGAAGAAAATCCGTACTTGCGAGATAATGATATGAGTCCCTGTGATACTTGTGGAGGAAAAAATAAAAAGACTAATGGAAAGCCGACATTTATGTCGTCAAGCTCAGATAACGATGCTATACCTTGTGATACCTGTGGTGGAAAAAATAAAAAGACTGATGGAAAGCCTAGTTTCACGCTGAGCGCCATAAATCCAGCAAAAAGCAATGATATTATTTTTGAAAATGTTCAAACGAGAGACAATGATGCTATTCCTTGCGATACTTGTGGGGGAAAGAACAAAAAGCCCGGTGGAAAATCATTACCAAGTTTGAAAGTTGAAAATTTACAAAAAATACACGAAAGTTTTAATGAAAATCCCTGTAATTGTTATGATGAAAATTTAAAGAGTTCCTATAGAAAGTCTGGACATCACTCTTGCATCTGTCTTACAAATTCCGAATCGTGCAATTGTGATTCATCTAAGGCAACTCGCGCTTTATCTGATACAAGGTAATCTATATAAAGACATTAAGAATATGAAATTCAACATTTTTTAATAATCTAATATAATTTTACTTTCAGTAAAACAAATTCAAATTATTCTATATATAACATGAGTGTTCCAATTCCGTTTCTGACAACAAAGGTGCGAATTTTTATAAAGCGTCATAAGACTTGGTGGCGGATCGCCCCATCAATAACGTAAGATAATATTTATATATCATATTATATGTATAATTATATTTAATTTCCTTAAATTTGCAGATTGAATAGCCTATCTGGAATATTTGCAAACGGAAATCTCTCAATTTTGTTTTCTACCCATGTCGACGTCTTGGAGCTAAATAAGTCGTTGTATCTTCAAAACCATAAACTTGTAGTACCAAAATGTGAAAGAAAGGATGCTCAACTAGAGGAAAGTTGTGATTTGAAAGAACTTGAAAATGCCTTTCTCTTTGACAGTTCAAAAGGCGATATAACCGAGTCTGTAATAAAAAAGACTCTTATAAGGAAGTACAAAAAAGAGGCGAATAAAAATGTTATTGGAATCAAAGAAATAGCTGATCTGGGTTACTTTCCTAGTTCATTGAATGTGCTACAGAAATGTCCAAATAATGATCAACGATTATGTTTGAATGTATTAGATGACAAAGTGCCAGGTAATCGAGAATTGTCTTGTTACATCTATTAAATATAATGGATATTTTCCTTGTTAACTTTCTTGTTTAATTTTCAATAGCATTTAACGTTAAAATCAAAATGCCTTTTCGTGAAAACGCAATCATAGTACAAAATATTTACAAGGTTAAAATATCCAAAATTATTACGGATGCAACTACAAAAGATGCACTGCAAATATCGTTGGATGTTATTAATAAAGGCCTGGAAGCTAATGAGTTCTTAATATATATTAGCAATTGCCCAATATCACACGCTTTGTCAACCAAAACTAATGTTAAGAAAATGCTTCTGCCTAATATTGGTGAGACAATAACATTCTTTTTACCATTCACAATGGGATCAAAAAAGAACCACAAATTTAAATGTGATGGTAAGCATTAACAGAATTATGTTAATAATAAGATCTTTATTTTGTAATACATTTGTTTTTGCAGTGATTGTGAAAGCTATTGATATAACATCATTGACTGAACCAGGGCAAGGTGATTCTATTGTAGCAAAAAGGTCCATGGATATACAAACTCATGCAAGATGTTTTTGCGTGTGGAGATGTCAATGCCATTGCATCGATAAGCTAGAAACCCATGTAAACTTTAACGTATGCAAGAAAATGGGCTACTCTACTGAAAGAGAGGCGGGATTACTCTTGAATTGCCCACCAGGTAACGAAGAACATGACGTATGTCTGATGGATGGGGAAAATGAGAAAGAAACTGATGTATGTGGGGTCCTTTGTCAGATTATACGAGTTATAATCGCTTTTGTGATACTACTACTTTTCTTGGGTATGTTTTAAACATAACATAATGGTAAAGCATTATAAAATGATAATAAACTGCATAACCAAATTTGTTTTAGGTTTTCTGAAGGCTATCCTTGGTCTCTGCTTTCAATCAATCAATCGGTTTGGATTTGACACGGTTCAACCAGGAAGAGCCTATGAGTGCACATCTTCTGCAAGAATATTTTTAGTTAACATATTCTTTTTCATTATTTTCATTTTTGCATTTTGGTGTAAGTGCTTCAAGCCAAGAAAGGAGGATCTTATGGTCGCCAGCACGGAATGGTATTGCAAGCCCGAAAACAACAGCGAAACCGATTCTGATGTAAATAAATTTAAGATACATTTAATGATAATTGAATATTTTTAAAAGCTATTTTCCAAATTAAGTTTTAATGTATTTATGTCATTTAATTTCTATTTAGAATGAAAGATCAGATTCAAAATTACGATTACCTGGTGGATGTGATCAAGTTTACAATATACCAGATCATATTATAAATGCATTTGGACCACCCGATGAAAATGACTTATTCAAAGATGATATAGATGATGATGAGAAAAGTACAGAATACATTTTACAATTATTGGGCGAAAGCAAAAAATCATTAAGTAATATGGTGAGTACTTTTAATTATGCAAATACCCATATAAAAATAACTTAAAACGCTTTTGTTTCTTATAGCTAATTCAGCGACAAAATGATGCCAAATTATGCATGCAAAGCAGTGAATCAAATTCAAAAAATTCCAAGACTGTATCTGTAGCTGATGAATTTGTTGATGTCTTAACAAATTCCCAAATTGTTTATAGAGTGATGGACTCAAACGAGGGAGGCCTAACTAAAATACCACAGAATTATCGATATTGTGTTCAAGGATTCTTTTTGCGATCGCAGGGATCTACTTATGAATTTGTTAATTATCATCCATTTACTCAGTATTTTATAGTTAATTCTGAGGTAAATTTATTTATTTTCAACAGCGTTTTAGCTGTTTAAATGAATTGATTGACATATATTATGTTATTTTCAGAACAACGAATTGGAACAATTGGCTTGTCCAATTCATATACACACCAATGCATTTTCTAGAATATATGATAACAAATCTGATGTATTTGAGGCAGAAGACCTTTCAATTATCCCACCCACCGGAGTCCCTTGTATAAATATTGCCCAATCTAGTTTATTGGAGTCGTCACTGTTCAAGCTCACCACACAACAAGAACAGGAGAGAGACAATGAGGAACAATTCAGTGATTTAAGCGAAACATAAATTAAAGTTTTATAGGTATGCATGACCTTTTATTGCCCCACAGAAGTTTATGTCCACTAGGGCATCATTTCCAATCATGTTAATTTGGAAATAAATGATTGCATAAGCGATTTTTATGCTAATGATAATTAATAAATTTCTCTTTCTCTTTCACAGTATTTCTGGTTTTTGGCTAAATAGCTCGATTTCTTGTGGCTGCTATTATTTTGCATTTGTATAGTTGTTTTTGTTTTCATCTTTCTTTGTTTGATTTCGAATTCATGTATATATATTCATTACATTTTGCTAAAAGAGTCAGTTGATAAACACATCTGGTTATAGTCAAATCTCGGTCCCTTAACAATGTTAAGGTTCGCATTATTTATTGGATATTTGGGCATTGTTTTCAGTGCACCACAAGGCCAAATTCATGGACATCGCGGTGGATTTATTCCCCTTTCACCTTGCTTGGAACAGCACCACGCCGCATCATTGATACAATCGCAATCGGTTGGCCGAATTGTGAACCATCAAAATCACAAAAACGTAGAACACAACTTTGAGACAGCTGCCAGTAATAATATACCAAACGCTGTATATGCTAGCGGTAATCCTGCACCTAACAGGGCCCCATATGTATACGGAAATAATCAAGGGCCACCAGTGCAAGGAGTTGTGCCCAATGGAATTCAACCTCAATTTCCACAAAAATTACAAAGCTCTTATCAATCACAACATTCAGCATACAGTGGGGGCTCGGCAGCTTTAAATACGGTTGTGGGTCCTCAATTGTTTAGTCCAGCAACTGCGCCGGTGCAACTTCAAAATGCACAATCAGCTCACTTACATCATCATTACACAGTGTCCAACAATGCGCAGTCGATCTCCAATGGAGGATCCATTGCTGTAGCATCTCATCCCGTGAGATACGGCAATCCAAGTCCAAGTTCTGGCGCTGCGAATTACTATCAAAACAGTCACCCCTTTGTTTCTCAATTGGGAGACAAACTTAAGCAGGATCAACAGCTTGGACAAGTTATACATGAAACATTTGCAAGCACTCCCCTGGACCCATCGGCTGAAAAGCACATCTATGTTCATATTCCACCTGAAGATTTCGAGGAGAGCAGTAAACAGCAACAATTTTTACATCAGACCCAATTACCGCCAAAGAAGCATTATAAAATTGTATTCATTAAAGCGCCAACCCCAGCGACTCCAAGCTATAAGCAACAGATAGAGGCAGCCCAGCAGCAATCAGAGGAAAAAACGCTCATTTATGTATTGGTAAAGAAGCCTGACGAGCCAACTTTGGAGGAAATTCAAAGTATCCAAGAGACTACATTTAAAACCGACAAGCCAGAAGTGTATTTTATAAAATACAAGACGCGTGAAGAAAATAAGGGCCAACCAATCGAAACCACGATTCCAAATGAAGTGAATATAGCATCAGATAACCAGATTTTCGATGGCAGTGGCTTAATTGATATTAGGTCAGGTATAGGTGAAAGTGGTTCTGCAGGTAGTCAAACCTCCCACGTATCCCCTGTTTTACCGTCGACGTCATACAATGAGCACACGGCATACGGTGTTCCATTGAATTAAGTCGAAGATTGTGTTTATTAACACAAACAACTGCAATTTGATAATGATTTAGGATCAAAACCATAAATCATTTATTTATTTAACATTATTTACGTATACAATAAAATTATATTTATCAAAACAAACATCTGAAACTTTCTAAATTGGATGCATTATGTAATGTTATTTAGTCAAATTTGTGTCAATGATTCATATCAGTCAAAACATAACAAAACTCAACTAGACACCGCATCTGAATTTCAAATCTTTAATTGATGCGGCATTAGTTGCAAAATGTTGACACCTATTTGATGATGTCTATGATTACTATTTTATAAAATTACCACGTCGCTTGAAAGTAAATCGATTTCCCGCCACAATTCAAATTGCTTGTTGGGCACAGATGAATCTAACATTTGGTTTTTAGTAAAAACTTTTTAAAAAACGTTAAGTTGATGATGAAGATTCGTATGTCCACTAATCCCCCCACTAATATGTACACTTAAATTAAAACCAGATATTTGTTTCTGTTTCCTTTCTCACATATTCGCTTCTTCAGACAGTTCGCTAGTTAACTATATTAAAATCCATTGGTTGTGTATCATCTATCGTACTGTTGTAGTCCGGATCTCCTTGTCTTACCACAAATTTAGAGGAAACAAAGTTTAGATCTAAGTCTTGGTCTTCGGTTCTATGAGAATGGAGAAATAATTATTAATCGGGTAATTGAAAGCTTAACAATTCAATATACTTGCTTTGTAGTGGACCACATTCCCATTTAGTTTGAGATTTCCCAAGTAACCCCCCTTGCAGCAATGCCATAAAGAGGTACTTTATGAACGGAAAGTTTACTTAATAACGATTTTTTTAAAAATGTTTAGGCCCGTTAACAAGTAAAGACAGCTGACATTCGCAGTGTTAGAAACTTAGTTAGTGGGCGAAAACAAAATACTGGTTTTTCGACTAGTCGATATATTACGATAAATGAAACGAGCAGCAATGTTCATATCAATACTTACTGGTAATACCGATCGAATCGTGATCATAACCATCTCTAACTTGTCGTGTTGGTGGAAAGATGTTACTTTATAATATTATTCGAGCTTGTTTTATATGTTTAATTATAAATGATGTATACGGCTCTGATATAGACCAAGTGGATGACACGGACTTGATTCATTTGTTAACCGGCAAAGGCAACGTTATTGCTCTGTTTAGTAAGTCCAGAAACCATTTCGTTGAATATGACCTCATACATACATATGCACATATTGTTGTCATACAGTTAATGGCAAAAGTATTTGTATGTGTGCCACGACCGGTATGGTCTGTTGGTTGTGTTGCAAGTTTTACTTTTGTGATGTCATCGCAGATACATCTTTCCATATATGGTTTCCACTTGTTTAATTTATTCATTTTTATTTCCCAATATGTAGCTAAAAGCAAATGTCCGACTTGTGTGGAATATGAAAACGTTATTTCCAACATTCAGAATGAACTTAGGGAAACATTAAAAGCAGATATTGTTTTAGCCTCCGACAGTAACCTTGTTTCCATTTACGATCCAACAAGAGAGCCTGCTCTGATATATTTCCGTAGGGGAATTCCCATCTTGTACCATGGACCAGTCAAAGAAGACCAAATCATTGAGTTCTTCAACGAGAATCAAGAACCAGTTGTCAAGGAGCTATCCGATGATAACTTTGAACATTTAACCCAAGCTTCAACAGGTGCGACAACCGGAGATTGGTTCATTTTCTTGTAAGTACACAATTAAACAATACAATCATATTAATTAAACATTTAAATTATAATTGTAAACAGTTATTCCGCTGATTGTGTCATATGTCAACGCTTGTATGCAATTTGGGAATCAGTAGGAGGCAAGCTTAAGCGAACATTGAATGTAGCAAGGATCAATAGGCTAGAAGCTGGAGTATCCACCGCAAAGAGGCTTAAAGTGTTTGAATCTCCTGAATTTTTATTGTAAGTGTTTTTGCTGAGTACAATTATAAGTACAAATCTATTAGAACACAAACTTTTTTACAGTTTGAGGCAAGGAAAGATTTATCGCTATAACTCAAAAGATTATACACCAGAAGCTTTTGTTGAATTTGCTCAAAATGGCTACCTAAAGCAAACTCATCCAGAAACTGTGCCGCCAGAGGCGGGATTCATGTAAGTGCAAGTCGGAATATTCTTTAATAACCCACAAAACGTGTCAGATATATTTTTCGGTCATGGACAGTACTAATCTTATGTTTTTGAATAATAATTCAACATCTGTTCATTTTAGGAACGATATAGTGTTTGAAAGCCTTCAAGACTATCTAAAATCTGCAAATATGATGTCATTGTTAGCCGTTGGATTAGCCATAACTTTAATACTCTTGTTTACCATAAAACGTTTCTCTAAGAAAACGCAGCAGCCAGCAGCAAAAAATAAAGTTAAATAGTGTATAGTATTTCAAATTTAGGATAATACTATCACATTCCAAATCAATTCACTTGAGTGTATATATTTTATAAACAAAACAGACATTTTGCAGCTGCGTCTGCTCGCCTGTCGTGACAATGACTTTTAGAATATATGTACATATGTATACATACATACATATATGAAAATGTGAAAGTTCATTGAAAGAAAAGTTCATTAACTTTCTGCGATCTTATTATTACTAACCAGTTGGTCTAAATTTTATATGCTTTAATTGTTTATAACCCCATTTTGCTACAAAGAGAGTTTAAGTTTGTTGAACTTTCAAAAACCATTCTGTTATTACAAAATAAATAGATGCTCAAAGTCAAAACTGCTCAAAAGTGAACGAAATTGATTAAGTTTTTTTTTTGTATTGTGTGAAATCCGTAAACTAATAATACAATACTTGCTTAAATGTACGTAGTTATTAAGCTTAAAAAGACTTTAAGCTAGTATTTTCATTTTGTATATGCAGGTTGATTTCGTATTATCATTACTGAAGTCTTGCAAATAATAATACAAAGCAGTGGTTATCTTAATAACGTATAATATCCAACTATTCCACATTTTGTGCAGACGTTTTTGGTTTAAACTTTCTATTAAAGTTTAATAAACGTATATTGTTTTTAATTGTGGCTTTAATTCGGGAGGTATCACTGGCGCAGGTTCCGGTTTTCGAGCAACCAATCGTTTAAATCGTCCACTGAATTGTTTGCGGAATCCTTTAAAGCTACTTTTGTCACTTGCTACCAATAATTCCTGCAAAGATATTAAAAACAATATTATAAATTACTAAATATTTTAATGTATAATCTAAATATTAATGAGAACTTCTATCCGGTTTGTGTATTGTATTGAGTTTCCTACAATTGAAACCCATTTAAGCTTCGAAATTGGTTGCGTAGAAACAAACAGCTTGTTGTTAATGCTAATTTGGGTGATATACATACATACATACATACATACATTTGTATTTATATATATACATAGAATGAGATGTTTGTTTCTATGATGTCAAGCGATAATAGTCCCCAAGGGTATTTAAAAACGAACAAGATGTTTTTTCCGTTTTAATTTTAGCTGATGATTCAATGTTAGGGCATATAAATACGTAAATGTCGCTTACAACAACCTTCTATTTAATCGAATGTCAAAATAATGTATTTCCCATTTTATTTAATATCGCTTTCAAAATTATTTAAATATGTATATGTACATACATATAATATAGCCATATACTAAAAAGTCGTATTTATTTCTCAACTGTGACTTTTTTTTTTGCTTATAAAAATCTGTACGAAACGTCGCTGTTGTTAACCACGTCCGACTGCCTATATACATACATACAAATATATATGTACATATGTATGTGTATACGTCAAACGTGTACATATACTGCATGCATGTGTATATGTTAACACCTACATACAAAACTAATTGTATTTGAGCGCGTGTCGTACATAAAATGGAGAGCAATCAAATGTATGCATGTATTTGTATGTATGTATCTACGTATGTATGCACATACATACATAGATACATATTTATACACATTTTTACATACAAACAGAATGTATTTGCGAATTGTAAATATTTTCTTCTGAATCGTAAAGATACAAAATCGAAATGTTATAAAAAAACGAAAACAAATTGTGGATTATACATACATATACATACATACATAAATAAATGTATTTTTCTTTATATGTACATATGTATGTATGTATATTCAATAGTAAAACCAAATATCTGAAAAACCAAATTACGGAAGTATTACTAACTATTAAAACTACATTTATTTATGCATACGTATGTATGTATGTATATGGTGAAAGCGCGGTTTTTTAAAGAAAAGAAGTTTAATCACCGGAAATGTAATGGCTACAGGTTTTTCGAATGTACTCTCTGTGAAGTTCAATACGATTTGTGCCCAATTTAAACCGTGAATGTACATATGTATGTATGTATGTATGTGTGTATACATTATTCGAAATGCAGCAAAACTGTTTCTGAGCAAGTCACATTATTTGCAATGCATCACAATGTGACTACATCAGTCACGGTGCGATCATCTCACATCCACAATAATACTTTTAAAGCAAAACATGAGCGTAAATATATATTTTATATACATTCGTACATACATATATAAATTTGTATTTCGCTTACGTCAACAGAAATAATTTATAACGGGAAAACAAGCTTTGTGGTGTTTCCATAATTCAAAGAAATATCTAATCATATTTTCATTCGTCATTTTGGGACAAGCTAAATCCAAAATTCTTTTTAAAACCTCGGTTGTCGATATGTCAAATTTTAATACTGTCTGCAACAACATGATCAAGTAGCTAAATTCAACACATCCGATTCTAAATTGTTTCAGTATTATCTCTAAAAATGAAAATGTGTTGCATGTCGAGTTTAAGATACTCTATCAAAAAGGATGGCACTATTCGAAATTGTATTCGTTTGAAAATCGACTAAGACCCATGATATCTATAAATATAACATATGTACATTTTGTATATAAAATGCACTTATGTGTAAATAATATTTACTTACCGGGTTTATGCAATGGTAGATGTGTGGTGTTGGCGCTTTTGGAGGAAATGTCCACTCAGAATTATCAATAACGTTTACATGGTCGTTAGTCGCCGTCCCTTGGGTCCGCACAAAAGTAACTTGTTGGTTATTTTTAACTATTGCTTTGCTATTATTGTTGGACTCTGTATTAGGTTGAGACTTCTGCTCCATGTTTGGTTGGTCAATTCCGTGCTGCGTCGTGATGGCATTCTCCTCATGGACTTCTATGGTAGTCGTATTTGCGGAGGGACTCAGCGTCGTCTCTTCGCGTTTACGCAGCTTACTACGGACAAGACGCATTGTTAGTGTTCCAGTATTACCGTTGACCATTGCAGTGTACACTTAAATAATTCTATAGTTTTCTATAGTTATATGTTTATATGTATGTATATCACAGGCGGGGGCTACACATCCAAATTGCGAATTTTGTCAACTTGTGTGGCAGATATGTTTCTAGATACATATGTATCTCATACTCGTACGTATGTATGTATAATTATAGACACAGCACACAAAACAAAGGTGAACAAAATCGACTGAGTGGCGAAAAGGTCTTCAATATACTAACAACACGCTACCGTGAGGTAAGCACCAGTAGTTAAAATTTGACTAGAATATCGATTTTCTGTACTTGGGTTGGCATTTTGGGTGGGTTGATTTGTTGTCGTTGTTGGTTTTGGCTTGCCTCCATTTAGCCCTACTACTGATATGTATGTAACTATGTACGTTCGTACGTACGTACGTATGTATGTATCTATGTATATATGTACGTTTATTGGTGTCGTAATAGCAGCCTTTCGGCTGCAAAATTAGTTAACTGTACGCCACAAGATAGTACATTTGGTTTAGTATCTTTATTCTGCCTATCGTATCAATTTGTATTGGTTGAAATTAAACTGTTCCTTCTTATGCTTTCAATGTCACTGTTAATAACTTTCACAGTTTAAGAGTACATATATACATATATCTATATATATAGATGTATATATGTATTTCAGAATACTATTCTGTAGAGTCGCAACGCGAAATGTTTCACTTCACCTCGGGTTGAATGGTTGAGTGTATCTGAACAAAGTATCTGTATCTGAACAAAGGCTAAATATTAGAGCTGGAGGCTCATCGATAACAACGTTGTTTTAGAGTAAGCTGCAGACATCGATGTTTTTTTCGTTAAAAAATCGATGTTTTTGCAACCGTTGGAGCGTGTAATGTTAATTTTAACATTATTAATTTAGTTAACAGACCCAGAGATCACTATTTCTCTCTGTCGCTAGGCCCAGTCACAAAGATACAAAATAAACTGCCCATACACACATAAAAGTATCTACGTTTTGAAAATATGTTTTCTACCCGCAATGCTGACGTCAAATAACCTGCTAAACGTACATACATATATACATTTATAAATATCTAGATATTTCCGTTGCAAATGATTGTATGATGGAATGATGTTATTTTACTTCTGACAACTGTACGAACATGTAGAGGGAGATTAGGTCGGGAGTTCACCCTACTACCTCTTTCTCTCTTACTCTTGCCAGCACTTATGTATGTATGTATTTATATGTATGTGTATATCATAGATACAAATGCATAGATACGAATATGTACATATGTACATACATATGTACATATGTGCATGAATACATTTTTAAGTGTCTTTGTTTGCATATAGAATTTGTCTGCTGACCAATAAAGAAAAGAAACTGATATACATACATACATACATACATTGCTACATACATTCCGACGCGAAATCATTATTAGACTTGGTGCCTTTTCGCAGCAATTTTTGCAAAACTAATTTTATTAATTCATATCTGATCAGAATGTCTGTTGCTATGCCAACTGAGATATGTATATATAATGGTCACATATGTACATCTGACTTCCGTCAACGATCGATAAAAACTAAAGTTCTGAACATAATCTGCAGAAAGATTAAAGACTCTCTCTTTAAAAAGTATTCACACACGGTAATTGAAAAGTCCAAACTTGTCCAATGAATTAATTTGTATTCCACCTTTTCTAACTTTTTTGTGGCTTAATTTAGATATTAATATCTATTTATCATTGTACTTACTTCACTGCAATCACAAATAGTACTATTAATATTATAAGTATGATAATTCCAATTACTACACCGCCTATCAAGTAGGGGAGTTTGTTTGAAGAATCTGCAATATAGAATTAAAATATTTAAATTACTGTTGTATCGTGCAATAAAATAAACATAATAATAAATCTGCTTTTAAAATTAATTTTTAATTTTCTAGTCCACTTTAATCCTATTGTTACCCAGCTAATAATTTACACGAATTAAGTTATCACCAGACATTTGCGTATTATTTCTTCTTATAAATTTATTCTACCAAAATTGTTATATGCTTTACCCATTATTATACTTTTTGTCTGCGGATTAGCCGATTTCTTGAAATCTGTGCGGAATGTCCAATTCTTTTAAGCAAAGATGTTTTTTTTTAATCCTAGTGGTTTTCACTATTGTCCATGTGTTTAGCTAAGCGTTTTCACATTTTGCTTCTGTTGGAAAATTTTATGTGATATTCCTTTATGATTTTTGATGTGTTGCCAATGGATATACGGAAGGCGAAACTGGTAGAATTTCACTTCTTTTCCTCTATTTTACAACTCTTTTTATTTTTTATAGACTCATACACACTCACATACTAGAATTTTTACTGACCTGGATCATCAGTGGCCTTGTCATTTTGCACGTTTGTCCAATCTCTTTCAATGTGGAATTTCATTATTCGAGATATGATTTAAATCATTTTATAGTTAGTGTACAGATTTAACTAAACTATTTGATTTGATTAATTTACAGTTGTTTCATATCATTTGTTTGTTTTTTTTTTTTTTATTTCTAAATATTGTAATTTAACCGAGCTGCGCTCTCGGTTTCACGTCAAATACGGAAGCGGACAGAAATGAAATTAAATGTTTATTAATCAATCCGTTTTGATAAAGCTAAGACACATTAAATATACATTTTTGCTGATAGCCTCAATTACTTTATTTCTTATCGTTGATTGCCTTTGATAAACCTTTAAAGCAAAACATGTGACAATACATGAAATATATCAATTTATGTGGACATGTAGGTAGACTTTATACGCTCTTTTAGATTAAAAATTTCGCTTCGTATTGCCTTTTCCGATTCACAGTATCACAATTGCGTTAGTCGAACAAAGAATGACTTTAGCATTCTTTAATATATTTAACTTTTCGTCGGCGTTGTATATTTTTTTTTAATTTTCAAGTGTTTAAGAATTATACCAAAACCATTGACTCTGATCACTCAGAATGGGTTAGGCCTATAATAGAATTGACGTGATCTTGCTAAAGGCGACAGTCACAGCATATAAAAATTGGAATATTGGGAAAAAGTTAAGGTATGTGATACACAGAATAATTATTATTTTGCAAATAAATATTATCTTTATCCTAAATACAATTACTAAGGACCAAGTAGAGGATCGTTGAGAAATGCTTTTATTCGGTTAAAAGTAGCCTATTTGTAAGGTAAGAATTTAATATCCGTTTATGATAAGTATATCGTAGTCTAATTATTTTCACATTATTTATTTCAGAGACATATATTTTGATTCTGACCTTTGGTTTATGCAGAAAGAAATGGGTGAATTATTGGGATATACTGATTTATTATTTCCTAATGCTTCACTTCGACAGGTAGGCACGCCCACAAAGACGCTAAAACTTTCGAAGATTATTTTGGACTAACCAGCCAATTGCTGTTTAAAAGCTAAATCATTACATTACAGCAAGTTCTAAAGATAATATTATAAACTAACTAAAAAATAAAATAATTCGGTCTACATTAGATTTTAAAACTAAACCGGTTATACATACATACGTACTAGTCGCGTTTATAAAAATACGAATTATCTGATTTAAGGTCTGAAATAAAATAACTACAAAAATAGTTTAAATAAAATTCTAACACGTGCTGATATTTGATAAGTTAAGTACTGATTGCCAAAGTGTTTCTTATCAATGGTATTCTATTTTAATTTAAGATCAATACCCTATACCCAAGTGAGCAATTTGATTGCTGTCGAAGTTATGGACGTAAATATTGATTAAAAATAAAAAGCGTCAGTCAAAGAAAAAGACAGAAAATCTTTATTTTTGATGATCTAAATTACATTTTTTGGTTTAAATCTTTGCTAAGGTCACGGAAAATCGATCAAATTTGTCTTAATAGTATTGGCCAAAAAGTATGCTACAATTTATTGATTTCAAAACGCTCATAGAAAATACAATAGAGCGCCGACTTTGTCATACTCTATCTCAAGAAAAGATATACAAAATGTATTCAAAGTCAAAATAACCGCTCTTGATTTAAAAAGTTATGTATATTGTAAAACAGAATTTTGTTTATGAGCTGCTCCATATGGATGCTAAGATTCTGTACAAGTTTTTTGTATAACTTTTTATACCCTGTACCCATAGGGTAAAAGGATCTAGAGCTAGATCCTAGCTAGAAGCTAGAGCTTTATTTAAAATTTTTGCCGCGCCTACTTCAGCCAATTTTTTTTTGTAAATTGATGGCGACCTCAAGTGTTTGCCTTTATGAAGTTTCTTTACTTGGTACAGAGTATACTCAAAGGTGGCAGGGACGACTTGCTTGCTTTATTTCTACTGGACTAAAATAACTCAAACTAATTTTCAAATACATATGTATTTATGTATGTATTCGCAATCACATGTAGAAGTACGTACTATCCTTTCTTAGTCAGTTAGCTGGTGTGTTAAAATTTTAAATGTGTTTATAAAATATTTAATGTTAAAACATTTGGTTGATCTTAAAGTTTGATTGGTATTTGACATTTACCTTTTCAACAGCAAAGGCTTGTTCCCAATTAATGGTATGGTCAATCTTATTGGCCTTTTTTATGACAGCTAAATTGGCTTCGCTCATATCTGAAATGTTTTCTGAAATGTTAACGTCAAGTTCTTTAAAATCGGATGACTACGTCCGGTGGGGCAAGGTGTGAATTCGCAAATGTCTACATACCTACATTTGTTTTGTGTATGTTCTGAAATACTAATCTGATCTAATGAGGTGCAAAACACCTGAGAGTCCTTAACCATGTAATTAAAGGTGTTTAGTCTAATTCGGCCTATCATTTAACAGCTGTCTGATGTTAATGATGGAAAACATGCTGTTAACTAGTTTCCGCAGACACCAGTTGGAGACGACAGCCTATCACTGGCAATATCGATGATCAGCAGGCAGGAGCACAAACATACAAACACACAAACATACACACACACACACACAGCAGATACACCTATGTTTGTATGTATTTTGCCTTGTTTCGGACAACCGATACAAGAAACACAATACAAACACACTTACAATCGTTTGGATGAGCAAGAATGAGAATGATATACATTAGTATGAATTTCTGTATATATGTATGTACATATGTGTGTGTGTGTGTGTCTACCTTTTTACCTTTATATCGCCCTTTTCTAACACCTTTTTCTGTGGTTCAGTGCCGAACAACAGGCGTGCCGCTGCGTTGTCGGCGAGTAAAAAGTGAACAAATGTGTGCCCCTCGATTATTTAAAGCCAATATCTCTAATTACGGTTCTGACACCTAGCACAGCAGTTACCTTTTTAAATTTATGGGTTTCATTATTTAATGTAAACTATGACTAAAGGCATTGTTGGCTTCAATACGACAGGTGGTGTTATTACTAGACCAACTTTTTGCTAAAACTGCATCCTTTAGCCACATTTCAAGTGCACTCCAAATAAAAGAATCAATGATAAGATAACGAGAATTCCACAATGAAGCTTCTAGCCAAGAATTGTTCAACAAATTATCTAAACGGGTTACCAATAAATAAGGCTTTTAAAACACACATTAACTTCAACGAAGTTTTTACATACTACATAACTTTTATGTTATTTATCATTTCTATTTTCGTTTGCCAACTCTTTTGTTTAAAATAGTTTCGAATCATGTAAAAGAGATGACCCCTAGTTAAATATGTATATGATTCTTTAATCCAATACCATTTAGTAATTGTTAAATTATTATTCCGAGGCGACACAGGCCGCAAAAATTTATCAAACATAAATTGTCCAATTATAAATTATTAAATTAAATATTAATGCAGACGTATGTTAGATATTTTAATTATAATAATTAATATAATACTAAAAAAGATATTTAGTTAGCAAACGTGAGAAAATTTGTGGATTGTTTTAAAAACAAAAGTACTTATAACATAATTTATACCTAAATTATATTCAAAGAGTTTAATTTTAAATTGGTTTAAAATTTTAATTCCTCTTAAATTGATGACAAAGTTGAAAGCGACGGAGCTTTTGGTGGCCTAAAAAATGGTACATAAAAAACAACGAAAAAAAGGTTCTAAAAATTTTTAGTCAGTTGTTAAAAGTTAAATCCCATACTAAAAAACACACTTTTATTTTCAGCTTCAGGAAAGTTGGCTATTTAACAAATATTCGCATTTTTTAATTAGCTATAAATTAATTATTAAATAAGTAGATTCCCATCTCAACCCTGACTAGTTTTTGCATTCTCTGTGTTTTTATTTCCGCAGTTTTAGTGGCTCTTTACTAACTAGAGCATTTAATAATTAAATCCAAGCATACAAAATGCTAACTTGGCTACTGGATAACGATTGAGTTGTAGGTAATGGAGTGATAAGTGAGTGAGATCTTGAATTTAATTAGCATACTTAGCATAAGGCAACTTAAAGTTGGTTTCTGTTGATGCAAATCGTTTGTTAATAGCAGAGTTAGTAATCTTTAATTAATGTCTTATTGTTAGGTCGAGAGGTGTTTCATTCAATTTATTTTTAATCCATCATTTGCTTGTTTCTATTCAAGAATTATTTTTTTGGGGAAATATACATAATTTATAAGCATTTTATAGAAATTCAGACGCCACCGTTTCCTGTACAATTTATGTTTTGGTCTCTGGTCTGTTCTATATTATGTTCTGTTTTTGTTCCGTGTTGCTCCTGTGGTCCAAACAATGGATAATTGTAACAACTGTAAACCGTATACCGCAACCAATTACATTAAAGCGTTTATTTGGCAGTTCACATTGCATTGCAAGGATAGGAAGTCCTGATTATTACGCATTTACAAGGCAAATGTCAAATTGACTGGGTGGATACCCACAGTAGAGACAACAACAATGGCGCGGAATATACAAAAGAGATTTATGGTCTCGGGTTAAACAGCCAACCCATACCATTTTATACCATCCCAACCCAATTTTACCTACCCATAGCTATATAGCCCCGTTAACGAATTTCCTATGTTGTGTTAAAATTGTTTGGCGTGAAATTTGTTGTGATTGTGGTTGTGATTACATTATTTCACAAACAAAACAGAAAAAGGGCATAATACAATTAATTGAGCAAACGTCAGCAGCAATAAAATTGTTGTTAAGAATATGCTTCTTTACAAAAATGAAATGAAATTTATGTTTCAAGTTAGTCACGCTTCACAATTTCTCTATGCTTGTGCATATTTATGTAAACTATTATTTTTAAAATGCACGCTTAAATTGAATTACACGACGTGACATGCCATCCAAGGAAGTCCGCCACACTGAACTGATTTCGACCTGGAAATGTATTTTACAATTGTACAATTTATTTTCATACATGCATATATTTGGACAGCTTCTGTCTGTATCGAATTGCGAGTAAGCGAAACCTTTATATTTTTTAAAATTATTTTTAAAACAGTATCGTATATTCTCATGAAATTGTATATTTTCTGATATAGGTCTATAACATGTCAGAAATACCATATTATATTCAATGACAGTTGATAGGTTCGACATGTCATCAAGAAGAATACATATAGGGATATTTTAAATCCGGATCCGGATTGTTTTTCATGTTCAATATGCAAATTATAAATATGATTTCAATCTATTGACCGCAAGTTACTTTCTTTAAACTTGGTCAAGACAAACAACCAAAAGTTTGCAAATTATTAACCTTTTTTGAATTTTTGTGAAGTCAGGTTAAAATATTATATGCTAAATTATTATTTTTATAAAGAAGAAAATCATTTAACCAAATATTTAAAATGATTATCTCTCTTGCCAATGACTAAAATTAGCCCCTCAAATAAGATAATTTTGTGATTTTAAAGTTTATAAATTATCCAGTTAAATTTTTAATAGCATTTTTTTGCATTTTAACTACATAATTTTGAGATTTATAATATGATTTTATATAATAGTAAATAAGTATATCATAAATTAAAACACACTTCAAAATCAATAGGTGGGTAATATTAATTCATCTTTACAATTAAATACTTAAACGGAATAAATTTCATTTTTTCATCCGAGAACAATTCTAAATTGGACAGTATTAACGGGTTCGTTTTTCTGAATTGCGGAAATGTTTTTGTTAATAAATATGGCTTTAATGGCCACTAAGTAGTTAATGAACAATTTGGCATTTTCTCATTCCAATGTAGTAGTTATCAGTAATGATTGTTCAATCAATGAAAATTATACGACCGAAGCCTGAATAAATGTTGGTTATCAACTGGCTGACTCGAATTCATCAAATTAAACCAATTTGTGCTCTTTGTCTCTTTGTTAAACAAATGTATATAACTAGTTATTAATGGTTTGGTACAACAGAATGTGTATTTTTACATGAATTTTTAATAAGCTTGCACATCCTATTTGGCATGTTCGTATATGTAAATTTATATCCTGAGCTTTTTACAAATATGGTAGAATGTGTATACTTGTTTATATGTGCATATTGTGAATTTGTATTTGTCATTCACCAGTAGGATTTCTTGAATATGTGAATATGTAAAATAACCACCAAGCAACCTGGCCAATAGCCAGTCGAAATTGAGATAAAGTATGAGGGGGGACGGTGGGGTTTGGTGGTGTTTAGTAGGAGGAGTTATAAAAGTTGGTAAATTGAATTTAATATACACATCCGCCATATAAGGTTGGCTCAGCGAAATTGTTGTTCCTTTTTTTTACTTATAATTTCAACGCGTCAGAAATTCATTGATTTCAAATGGGTCTGCACATCCGGAAATGAGAGGCATACTCTAAAAAGATATATCGTTTATATTTAAATCATTTTAAAGTGCTTAAAACATTAAAATGCCAAATGCTTATAGGAAGAAATATGAACTTCTATATAAAGAAGTTCTTCGTATAATGAATTAATTAAAAAAAATTCAAGTATAATAAAGTTTTTTTTCTGGTCCCGTTCGAAATCTTTACAAAGAATTTCTATTATATTTTTAAAAGGAAGTCGTGCAGAATGAAGTTTTTGCAAATGTAAATTAGAAATACAGTAAAATTAATTTAACCATTTTTATATCTGTTACCGTTGGCAATTAAGAATGTCTCAGTCCACTCAAACTGTCGAAAACCTTAAGCAAACTACGAAATTAATTTACGGAAATATAGGATATAAAATAGCAAATATAATTTTTTTGGAAAACAATATTATCGCAATAGAAAGCATTAACATAATAGTTTAAAAATTGCGTTAGCTTGAAAGATTATGGGACAAAAATGGACAGAGAGAATTGAATAGTATTAAAAAGTTTTTGCAGATATTACAGTTACAAAAGCTAAAGACTTTACAAAAGATATTTGATTAAAAGACTCGTTATCAAAAAATGATTAAGCTTTTAGATCATCTAAATAAAAAAAAGGTATAAAAGGATTAGAAATTAATTGGAGTAAAGAAATTATGAAAATATATATTTGTTTAGCTTTTTCAAAAATAAAAAATTGATTTACTTATTTCAAGACAGCACTAACTAGTTAGTTGACGCAACATGTCAGTCTAGAAAAGACAACCTAAAAACCATATTACGCTTAGCAGCAGTATTAATATCCGAGTATCTGCCTATCAGTTGATTTCAGTACAAATTAATAATTTAGTCATTGCCTTTTACTAAAGTAGATTAAATGGTTAAGGGTCAAGAATAGTCACATTTTTAATTGGCTATTTCTGTTTACTGCAGTGTATTGTAAAATCATAATAAAAATACGATAATAACAAAAGTCTTTGCTTTTGTTAAAATCTTTAGATTTCACACAAAAGTCTTTACTTTTGTTAGAAGGTTTTGTTTCTTTTATAAAACATTTAACTTCATTAAATCGTTTGAACAGTGGCCTTCTTTTTAGTTTTACGATTAAATTATATTTTAAAACATTTTTCACAAGAATGAAATACAGAGATTACAAGCTCTCAAAAACCAATTAAATACTTGATTATTATATTCTTAATAAGGATCTATTAATTTTAGAACAGAACACAGTATAAAGTATGTATGAATAATATTGTAGATGGCTGTTCGACTATCTGAATTATCCCTGAGCAATTTATCTTAAACCACTTTAACTCCATAATGTACAAAAGTATTGCCATTGAATTCTTTATATCAGAATAAAAAGTTCTAGTACAAACTAATGAAAAATAATAACATTTGCGTGATTTTGTGCAATTTCCAAATATTTATACTCGCAATATTTATTGCTTGTTAAGTATTTTCATAAATTGAAACTTTGTAAATAAATGATGAATTATCATTTGGTTACATTTGTTTAGCGGCGCTACTGAAAAGCTATCCCCATAATAAGCATTTACATATCAAGATTGTGAACTAAACTGGAAGCCCCGCCCAACAAAATGTATGACCAATCCCGTTGGAGTACCATTTTGTAAAAGTGAGCAAGGTTGCGTTTGACTCGTTTTCTTGCTATCTCAGTCAGTTGCACACGATTTACTTGTTGGCTCCTCTCTTTCTCACACACACAGTTGCACTCACTCTCTGAGAGTTGTTTTTCTCTCTAAATGGCTATCGCTGTTGCTGTTATTGTTAGGGCCACATCGTTTATTTCGCTTCTTCTGGCTAACTACATATTTGATGACGAGTACCTCATTATCGCTATGAACAGCCTAATTATGACCAAATTAAATGTTCTCTTTAGACAGAAACGGAAGAATTAATAAGAAGAAAAACAATAATTACTAAATTGAATGGATATTGAAAATAGAATGATACCAATTTCAATAAATCATATCGAATAATAGGCTATTCCAGATGTATCAGATAAATACTGCAAATACACAATCTGCACATCAAGAATAAATAGAAAGAAATTCCCTATTCTTTTTAATTAGAGTTACCAAAAAGAAATAAAATGAAGAAGTCCATCGTAAAAGTACACGTGCGCTGAATGTAGTGGCAGTGGCAATATGCATTCTGTTTGTGTATTGTATAGAATCGCCGTCAAGTTTGTACCCAACCAGGCAAATTAACTAACAAGATTATGAAAACGTAAAATCAGTAAATCGGTAAAGTGGTTGTAATTTTCTTTTTCAACACCTCGCGCGCATTGGGCCGCTAGCCAGAGTCAGAGTTGGAGTCAGAGCCAAAGACAGAGCCTAAACCAGCTGCCGGGGCGGCTGCTCTTTTGTCGATTGTATTGCTGCAGTTTGGGACTAAGCCTGGTCGGAAACACTATCCCCACCACCATCACTTCACCATTGCCTCTTTACCATAGTTCGCATTGGGTAGTGTGGTTTGGGCTCTGACCAGACTGGTTTCGTTGTTCGTTCGCTTAGTAAATCTCAGACTCTTTACTTTGGCTCTCTTCTTTGAAGTTTCGCCGTTTTGGAGGGATGATGCATGGCCGTATTCGCATCGCGGTGATTGGGAGAGAGCACGGGGGCAACGATGTGAGTGATTATATTTTGATTGCATTGCCCACTGTGGTTGGTTGTACTGCATTGCTCACTTTAGTACTTAGTACAATAACCGGCACGTCGTCTGTTAGTCTGCTGAAACAGTAATTTTTTGTTTTTCCTTTTTTTTTTTTGTGTGCCGTGTTCTTCGTTTGTTGTCGTTTGTTTTGTTCCGTCTCTATCGTTATCTTCGACTCAACTTCGCTGTCGCTGCCACTGCCGCTCACGTATTCGTATTTCAGCTTTAGATGGTAATTTGCCAGGTCCGGGCCCAGGCCAGGGAAACCTCAGTGAGAGCGCTTTTACATTCGGTGTTGGTGTTGTCGCTGGAGCGAGCTTATCACAAACGTAGTAGTCGTGCAGAGGCAGAGTTTATTGCGCCGCTCTTATTTTGCCGTCGCTCCCGTCATGTCGTGTCGGAGCACTATAGAACATTGTGTTCCTAAATCGGATAATACATCATTTTTGCACACACAAATACATATTACCGGTGTCATTGTGGCGAGTGAGAGGTGTCGTGCTAAGAGAATTTCATAAGCATAAAACCATAAATCCAAAATAAACAACAAAAATATTACACAATAATAATGTTTAATGCAAGCAAACTAACAATAAATCTTGCAAAAAAAGTTTGCCGTGTCAAATAAATTAAAGTGTATTCTAAAATAAATGCATATGTAGGTCTCCCAAAAGTCAATAGAAATAAACGAGTGATGTGGAATTGAATTAAAAACTCCCCCTATTGAAATAAAAACTAAACCATAATCTACCGCATAAAATATAATGCCAAGACCCTCGCGTGAGTCCTACGGCGATCAGAAGCCTCCATATTCATACATTTCATTGACTGCAATGGCCATTTGGAGCTCACCGGAAAAGATGTTACCTCTAAGCGACATATATAAGTTTATAACCGATCGTTTTCCGTACTATCGGAAAAACACACAGCGCTGGCAGAACTCCCTTCGCCACAATTTAAGTTTTAACGATTGCTTCATAAAGGTGCCACGTCGTCCGGATAGACCGGGCAAAGGTGCCTACTGGGCTCTACACCCACAAGCATTCGATATGTTTGAAAACGGAAGCTTGCTGCGGCGCCGAAAGAGGTTTAAACTTCATAAAAACGATAAGGACCTTCTAAACGAGGAGCTAACTGCACTTGCGAATCTCAATCGATTTTTCTTCACCGCACGGAATGGCAACAATGTCGCTCATTTGCCGCCGTTGGATGTCAATAATGCATCCATGAGGATAGATTCTGCAGCTCATATGCCTCACTTAACAAATCGCCTGCCAACGCCCATGGGACATAATGCAACCGTTACCGATCCCGCGCAAATTGCGTTATCCAGCACTGATAGCACAAGTTTGGCCGATATGACAATGTCAAATTTGCGTTCACTAACCAATTCGGATAGTGAAGGAAACGCAAGTTTCCGACCAAAGCGTTCCTTTACAATTGAGAGCCTGATAACACCCGATAAACCAGAACATCACTCAGAAGATGAAGAGGATGAGGACGACCGTGCGGACATAGATGTGGTGGAGTGCGGGAATACCTATACCGATATATCTAGGCATTCTCGAACACGAACATCCTCCGACGACTTTTTATCAGTATCACGGCCCATCTGCACTGAAGATCAACGCGAACGTCCACTCCCGCCTTTGCATACAATTACTGCAGCAGCGCATCTACCGTTTCTTCACTACGCAGCCGGAGTTAATGTTTCCGGTATAGCAGCGGGAACGTTTCAACCATCTGGGATCCCTAGCAGCACCTATGAACTGGCCATGTCGCATCCTTTGCTTATGATGACAACACCCATCGCAAATATGCATAACAGCTACTACAATAATGTTGCACTCACAGCACCGTCGCAGACGTATAGGTCGCCGGAAGTTCAGAATAGAATTGAAGATGGAATGAGAACGATATAGTAGATCGTTGGAAAGGACACATGATGTGAACTTTAATGTGTAGACTTATTAATGGGCATGTATATCCTTATAAACGTAGTTCCTTTTGTATTAAGGTTAGTAGGTCCAACTTGACAGACAGATATACTATAGTTGTAGTTCTAGTTACTAAGTAGAAAAAGTGAGAATTGCAATTTCAAATGTTATCCATAACTAAGTAAATTAAATGTAAAAATAAATTATTTATTGTAATTAAGACTATTTATCTAAAGTGATCAAAGTTCCAATGACAAAATGAGGATAACAAACAATTAATGTAAATAGATTGATTTACCTATAAATGTATATGCTGATTTTGTAAATTAATATTCAAACTTTGCAAAAACGTTTAACAATTAAAACAGTTCCATTACAAAATATCGAATGTATATAAACATACATACATACATAAACATGTATGTATAATAATACGACTGGAATGAATTTGGAATGCAAAATGTCTGCCGTGAATCATCTCAGATGAAGAGATCACTCCCCCAAGAGTGATGCGATAAGGAAACTATGCTGTTTAGCTTAATGTTTGTATGTACATTTACTATATTCATCATTGATAATGTGTGAACGTTGAGGTAGAATGAACATTCCGGAGGACCAAGCAATGCCAACCTGAGGGTTGCTCTGCTTCGCGCAAAACAAGACTCGCAACCCACCAAATAAATAAATAATCATACCTACATAATAGCAGACTTTGTTGTTGTTATTATACCCGGATACAAGAAATAAAAAGGACTAAATGGGAATGCCCAGCTAATGCAACGTTGTGGCAATTCCAACTAAAAGTGTACACATATAGTAAATAAAGGTAACCAACATACTGGATACTTTAAAGTCGACTTCTTAATTCGTTGGCATTCTAACTTGTGTTTCAATTGATTTTTCAAATGGTAGTTAGCTTAATTTGGGAGACTATCTAATATCAGTTCCTTGGTAATTCCACTTAGACACGATAGAATTCAGGCTAAACACACGTTATACGGCAAATACAGCAATTTTAAATGTTTGTTATGTTGCAAATTCTTATTTATTGTCCAAGTTTCAACCAAGTCAATAAAATAAAAAAATTAAACTCCTATTTACTATAGTCTCTGATGCGTATCAATGTAAATCAACCTTCTGTAAGTGGTTATAAAAAGATTTAATTCCTATTTTCATTTCATTTACCTTTTCGGCTGCTATAAATATGGATATCAGCATTTCCCATTTTCATATTTTCAAAAGTTGATTTTAGATTATACAAATCGTAAACCAGCGATCAATCAAATAGCCTCACGGTTTTAATTTTAGAAAATTGAGTTTCAAAAATCAAAGTAAATGTTGGAAGAAATATTAAAAAAAAAAAAAAAAAACTATTGAACAATCTAAGTTCAAATTTAAATTTTTAACAATTTTTTTGTGAGTAAAGCTTACACTAGACTCAACGACTTAACCATAATATGAATCAATTCTTGCCAAAAATGAGTGTCGTTAGGTAAGACCATTTTTATTCTTCATAAAATCTTTCAGGCATTAAATCGTAAAGGGAATATTTCGCTCCGGCCGCTCATAATGGCAGATTCTAAGGAATTACAATTATCGAGATAGGGAAAGCTAAATAGAATTATTAATTAACTGTTCATTTATAGTGCTTAAATCACAAAGAAAAAATTAAAAATTTCGTTAGTGGGTAGTGTATATAAAGTTTCTTGTATACACTTGACAATTTTTTGATAACTAATTCTGTGTATTTATTGGAACGTTCACTGCTAAATAGCTTGAAAGAATTTCATTTAGAAATAGTAAATGTTATTTAGAAAGTTGGATCCAATTTATGTAAGTACTGCCAGGATATTTTGTGGAAAAGCTAAATTTTTCTAAGCTATAAGTCAAAAAAATATTCTTCACAATTTTCACAGTAGTAATGCCATTGTAAATTTAATTTTTTAAAATACAAAACACTGGGGAAATATTTTAGAGTCAACATGTCACGATTTACAGTTTTAAGAGATATACATGAAATTTGCAATTTACAGCTCGGGAGTTCAATATTTCAAGTTTTTTTCGTAAACCAAGCAAATGCGGAATTTTAAGCGAATTTTGTTTTAATTGGTACACCAAGGCATTAGAATCCGCTAACAAAAGCTTATAAAACACGAAGTGGTACTATATTACTAGATCCTTTATCAGTTCAATAGCATATTTATTGGGCGTGAGAGAGAGAGAGAGAGAGCTTGAGACTTTATTTGGTGAGAGTTAAGCTGTATCTTATCTCAAAGACTAATTTAGTGAATTTCAGAAAGATAATAATTTGTGTTAGTAGCCTGCACAGTAATATTATTATTGTTTGTTCATAACAAACTGTGATATACAGAGGAATATACATTCATATGTGTATATTTCGGTAATTATCAAGGTTTTACTATTACCGACGGTTTGTAAAGGACGGGAACACCAACTGCTGTAGGATAAACATTATGAAAAGCTTTGAAAATAGTTTCGTCCTTTCGTTTTTAAGAAATCTATATATTAGAATCGAACAACTTGAACGTTTAAAACTGATTAAAGTTATGAGTAAAAAATAGTAATCAAAAATTGTTATCTTGGTTTTTAATGTTTTCAAAGTTCCGAATATCTTATAGAATGAAAAGATAATTGAATAAATTCCTTAGATTTAAGGAATAAAAAACTTCTTTACAAAGAGCACATGGTTATCTCAGTAATAAGTCTCGTTGGCCTTACTGATTAATAAAAGATAATAAAATCGGAGCACATTTTATATTTCTAAAATATTAATGCAAATAATTAATATATTTTTTATGTTTGTGTATAATTTTTCTCTTTTCGCGTATTTTAAGTAGTATTTTTACCAGCGCAAGCAAAGTGAATGTTTTAAAACAATGCTTAAAAACTAAGTAAGTTTATGGATCAATTGGTTTTTTTTTGCTAGACACTGCGTCAGCGGTAAAAGAAAATAAGGTTAAAAACGAATCCAACTCAATTACAGCTGAAGCCAACACCTCGGTGAAGCTTTGAGTGTATTCCTTTAACTTGGAACTCAAGCAGCCGTCAGCGATTATTCATCAAATTGCTTTAACCAAAAGACATTCCGTCGCCACTCAAGAAAAAGGTAAAGCATCTCCAGCATACTGGTTTAAGAGATTCCCTTACTCTTCCGCGAGCTACTTAACTTGAATACATCTTTCCTTAGTTAAGGCGGCCAATTTGCTTGTTGGCCTATATAAGTATGTAGTTGCTCACATATATGTAGGGTGTCCAGCGTTTGTATAGAGCTTTGCAATACTGGAATGATGTTCATGTTGGACGGAAAAAGAGTTCGGGCCCCGCGTGAGTGGTTTTTCTGTGTTGCGGCCAAAATGTATTATTACTGCCGCCATCCAATTATGTATGTTCATCGACACCATCGCACCGCAAAGAATATTTTTAACGCTTAATAGTGACCGTACCGTAAACAAACCATCATCAATAATTTGGCAGATTCGTTCTTCCCTTTTATGTATTGACTTAGCCATATTATTTTGCCTTCATATCTCGTGCAATGATTCTTTATAATCGGTAATATAAACTAAAAATATTGCATTGAGTATGATTTACCACAAATCGTTCATCGTTCTCCTTCGAGTAATTTCATATACACATGTAAAAATAAAATATATATGTATAAGTATATACTATATAATTACAAAATGCCGAAAATATAATGGAACGGCAAAAGAAGTGGTTACTAAAATGTCATGCTAAAACGGTAGGAGAAAATAACCGGAATAACTACTACACATATATACAAATATATATCCGTGATGAGTACTCTACAGGAATGTTAGTTTAGTTAAAAAAATATGCTAATTAATGTATATGTAACCTTTGTCCAGAAAACCAAAAACCGTTTCATTGTGTAACCATTTCTAAATACTTAAAAATATCTCAACTTTAAAATATTTTATTTTAACTATTTTTCATTACTGATTAAGCATGCATTTGAAGAAAAAAACATAAATATCGCTCTAATCATAGTCTTTAATTTTGTTTACATCGTTTATTTTTCGTATTTTTGTATTATTATTTTTTTTTTCATTTTACCTACAGTGAGGCTTTCCATATGTATTTAAGTATGTATAATGATGAAAAATGCCGCTCTCACATTAATTTTGGTTTTAACGCTTCATTATTTAATTATATTTGTTTTGGGATCTACACTTGGTAATCCCTATAGATCGAAACCAGTTTGTGATAGAAAATTAGCGGCAAGTTGAAAGATTTGAGCGCAGCTTCTCTTTTACCTCCCGCTGTGAATGGAAGTGATGTTTCTCTTTTGTTTGTAATAATTACTTAAATGAAAACAGACATACAAAAATATGATTTTTTATTGTTGCTCACCTATATACATATAAAATCAGGGCAAAACGATCATTTTGACAAATATATTGTTTGTTTTCACAAAAATCAATGACGAACAGTCATAAAATGCTTTTGCTAAAAGTTTGATGCTGGCTGACTGGCCAATTCACATGAGAAAGAATCCTTTGAAACCAGTTTTGTTTTTTTTAAACATGGGTTCAAACCAAGGAGAAAGAGAGATACCAGTTTATATAAGAACAGGCACACACGCAGTCAGACATGTTGGTTAAAATATACAAATTGATAAAATTATAATACCCCAAACAAGGATTTAAAAAGTTAACCACCACTAATATGCATAAATTATAGAAGCCAAAACATGTATACCCAACAGAAAAAACCATTTTACATTTCCATTACCATTTTTTTCTTCAGAATTTTTGTAGTTAAAATTCATACTGTTGAATTTGTTTAAGAATACTTAATTGTTTACATGTCTACAAGTAGATTACTGATATATGTACATATATATAAACATGTATATATTATTGTTTTTGGTTAAATATTAAACTAAATATGATAAAAGTCAAAAAAATATACATATGTAGATTTAAGTTTATCAGATCAACATTTTAGAGACAGTTATATAAATCGGTAAACCGCGTTTCTACGAAAATGCATTATATTATACTTTAAAAATATGTACAGGTAAAAATGTATACTAAACATATTTTGTGAAAGGTAAATATAAAAGCTTTTGTCAGCTGGCTTGTGTACTCAAATTCAGTTATTTTAATGCAACTGTGACATATGTATAGACATATGTATATTAATTTTCCATAAATTATCATATTCAATTTTGTTTAAAGAGTTAACAAAAAACATTACAATTGGACACAAGTGTAATTACAAGATTATGATTTTCCGATGATGTAAATATTGAATTTTACTGAAACCAAAAGATAAGTAGTTTCACGCATGTTAAGCAATTTGTATACACAAACGTTTAAATGTATGAAATATACATATGTATGTACATAGATACATACAGACAAATGTATGCACATACATACAGACAAATGTATGCACATACATACATATATAAACAAAAAGGTGTGATGGCTTCAAAATTACCGCCGTGGGGTTTCTTGCAAGCGGTTTCTTTAACAGTTGGATACCTTTATAGAAATCCATTAACAAAACCATCGAAATGCCCATGTTTTCTTTTTATGTTTTCAGCCGGGCAGATCAAAGAAGAATCCAATAAAGTTAAAAACTAACTCGAACAGAAATACCTCCTTTGACCAAGTTTGCATGTATTTATACTAACTGAATTTGCCAATATGTTTTTTTTTTATACCAGTTGATCATTACAATCTATTACAGTAGTCAATTGGTTTTTTTATAGTAACCAAAAGCTGCCGACGGCCATGTGTCTGTGTTTACTCTATTGTATTTATCGATATTAAAAATGCCATCAATTCATGTAACAAACATCAATTATAGAAAAAAAAATAGATTTTTTTTATGGATTCATATTTATTAACAGACAAATAATAAAAGTAAAATATTTTAATTATCATGGACTACATCTAAATTTAGTTAGAAATCGTAAAATTTTAATAGCCTTTATGTGTTAATAATAGAAAAAACCAGTTTGTGAAGTCTTGGTAGATTATAGAAGGAGTTGGAAAGGACTATTCATATATATCCAACTGTAAGTGTTTCGTCAAGCTCGACAGGTTAAAAAACCCATATAGACATCATTCTATCACGATATTCCCTTATAAAAATAAATAAATCAAATGGCTTTCGTCATATTATGTGATTATATCCAATCAGATGTAATCCAAAATAAAGAGTGAAAAGGCTAATAAATGTAATGATACTATAAATCAAGGAAATACGTATCAACATAACTTCTTAAAAGGATCGTCATGGTATAGCAGTTTAATATTAACAAAATGATTGGCCTATTTACAATAAGGGATGCTGAATGCGTTAAGATGACGGACGACAAGGGTAACGGCTACGACGAAGGCAAAGGCATTGTTGCTGAGAAGAAAGAAAGGCAACAGTCCTGACAATGCAACAAAATAAGTTTCATTTTACCAACAGTCGGTTGTGTGGCTTTTAAATTGCCATGAAGAGTTAATGAGCCGCAATAGCATTGAGCCACTTGTTATTGAGCATTCGCCTGCCACTTCATAATTTACAACCACAAATGTCACGTGTACATTCTATTTAAGTTACTTAGCATTACTTGGCATTTTCATCTGGAGGGGTTGTCATGCAATTTACTAAATGCATACCAAAGTATAAATAATACATATCTACATAATGCTAATACTAATTATAATTTATATTTGATTACATTATTTCCCAAATGTTTGCAAACTTAATTAAACAAAAATTTTAAAATTAAGATATATTGCAATAAATCATTTGAGAATAGGTTAGTTTCTTTCGATTTATCATTTAATTGTTTAAATGTTTATCCGCGTTTAAAAGGATACTATACCCATTTTGTGGGATGCAAATAGCTTTTTTACAGAAGGGCTTTTACATAAAATTGAATATCCGGCTTTTCAGATCAAAAGCAGTTAAAAGACCTTGGCAAAAAAAAAAGAAGTTTATTATACAAATCCGTGCGTCGAACTTAAAATACCCTCTTATACCCTTAATAATTAATATAATAAACTTAAACTGACATTCTAAAGCACTTAAATCTGCAATTTTAGCCATAAAGTTTAAGAAGGAAAAACTATTTATTTGACTAAGAAAGCTTTTTCATTTATATGTAAGTTTCAAAACAAGGTGTTTATGGTTTATTTTGAATTAAATTTTAGATTATACTTATATACTAAAACTAATATACCTCAATTTGGTGAAAAACCCCAATGCAATAATGCCCTCGTGCAAATGTGAACTAAAATACGTTTGCACAAAACTTAAAAAGCCCTGTTGCACTATATAAAAAAAAGAACAGAAAGAAAGGAGAAAAAACAAGGTAAAAACACTGGACCCATGGACTCGCTGAGAATATCAGCGTTCTCCACTTTTGCATCATCAAATGGTGTTCTTGATCGAGCGGGAGCACATCGCCACACTGTCTCGCAAGTCAAAGGCGGCATTTTCAAATTGGTAGTCATTTCTTGGTTCGTAGAAAGGAGCTCGCTCAAGCCATTATGGCTTCCATCGAAGTGATTTTGCTTTGGCTGCTTGTGCGCGGCCTGTTTGTTAGCCTGATGTCTGTGCACACCTCTTATTATACGCATAACCACACACACACTTTCAAACTTTAAAGACTGGATGCCGCAACTTGAGGCTGTTCAAATTGCAAAATATACAATGTGTTCCGCCTTCGTCTACGCATACACACATAAGAAAAGAAACACCACTAACTTTAATTTGATTTCGATTCAATGCGAAATGAAACGAGAAAAACTCTCGGCAACCTTATTCTCTAATCATTTACGCACATATTTATAAATCTGCATTGAACGAAAAGATGCTGAACTCCGTTTTTAAAATTCTGCAAGATGAATGATGTAAGGTAAAGGAACGAGTTGACGATGTTCGTTCTCACCTCGTCCACGTCGACACTATAACGATAAACAAGGCTTGATAGAGCTTCCAGTGCCTGTAGAAAAGGCACAGTAGAAAATAAACAGATATTTATTGAAAACGCAGAAAATGTAAATAACGTACTTACACATGAGTGTAGAAATGAGTTTAACATTACAAGGGTCCAAGTAAAATATTTCTAGCTAAATTAACTTAACTGCCAATTCTAATGGTAACTATTATGTTTCCAAATATTCATAAGAATGTGCAACATTTCCACTAGTTCTTAATAGATATCTTTGGTATGTTATGTTATACAAACAAAACACCTTTGGTATATACATACATACACACGTATGTATAATAGGTCAGAATAAGCTTCATAATTACAGTTTAATTACTAGTTTAAGCATACAGACATAAAGTGTTGAAATGCAAAGTGTTATTTTAGCCAAATTCCAACTGGGCATCAGGTTCTGGCATATTTATGTTGCAGGTAGAAACATGAAAGATGCACTGCGGCTTTGGCTTGAACCAAAATACATACGAGCATACATACATCCTCAGGGTAAACACAACTCAACTCCTCAAATTAGTGTGTTAGCCTTCAATAAATTGGCGGCTTGTTGCTTTCAAACATTTATTCCTGACGAGTATAAAGCAATACAAAGCAGACAAAATCCCACCAGATGAAAAATAATAAATACTGATAGTTATTAGCCCGACGACTACAGACAAAGATTTTGTCTGTGCTTAACGTTTGCGAAGCGTTCTGTATTTGAAAGTCAAAATCGAGATCGTGTTGTTAAACATGTTATTACTTCACACCATTTATTTTGTAGGTCGTTATTTAAAAGATTAATTAAGTATTATCCGCTTATCCTCTCGTCAATATAAGCCGCCATCGTTTATATGGCAATGCACCTTTCGTATTTCGTACGTTTTTTTAACTGCCATCCAACCGGAACGAAAAATTTCAATAGTAGCGACTATTTCAACCCTCTTTGGGTTAAGTGGATTATTTAACTTAAAGTTGAAAACAAACATGGCTAACAATGCTGATGCTTTGTTGGTGTCGCTGTTATATAACAGTAATATATATGTAATTGAGCTTAATATTTTGAAAAATTATTGATAGTCCTTACAATTATCAAATAATTATACCAAAATTTAATATAAGCAAAACTATAGATTCTAAAAAATCCCATAGAAAATCATCAAAATATTTTTAACAATAAAGTAAAAGTGTATGCAGACATATGTATTTGTCCCCGCACCTTTACATCTTTATAAACACATTCATTAAAAATGGTTCTGCAGAAAATTAAAAAATTAAATCAGAACTTTGGTTCAAGATTTTCTATAGGATATGTTCCTTTGTCTGAAATTCCCTGGTAACAGTGTTAAGCCCAATAAGATAATATTGAAAATTACTTACTGGTAATTCTTTAATATACAAAATTTTATTTTAAGTAATCATTTACCAGAAAAGTTAAAGACAACTTAAGAAGTTTGAAATTGTTTTTCTTGAAAGAGTGGTTTTTATTAATTCGGAACCGCTATATCAATTATTAGTAAATTTGATCTGTTCTACAAACTTATTTAATTCAAGATTCTAATTCTCTTCAATGATTTAAGGCTTGTGAGTTTTGAATCCGCTGTAGTTAACCCCACTTTTAAATTGAAGTTAGTAATTTATTTTATTTTAATTCAACTCTACCAATAAAAATTAAATGAAATCGGAATACAAGGTGTTATTTTTCCCCGGATACTAGGTCTATTTACTTACATACATACATACATATATGTATTCAAGATTACAAACCGAATCTTTATTATTACTAAAAAGTTTTGTTTTTTTTTTTTGTAATACATTAGTAATAAGGTTATTGAGGATTCAAAAATTTAATTAACTTCTCTAGTTACTAAATAGATTTTTTGATATATTTGTATAAATGTTAATATATGCATACATATATGTAAATAGCTGCTTACATATCCACAAATATGCATAGTATGTTTGTACGGACGATTTTTATAATGTTAAGGGATGATACGGTAATACGGAAGAAAACTAAATGGTGGACAAGAATAAAGGTGATAAATAGGAAATGTTTTTTATGAACTCATCCCCAAACTGTTAATTCTGCGCACATACAAACGTTTGTGTACATAGATATTTAATTTTTATATTTTATCCCAATTTTCTTCGACTGGATTAAGCGCATTAGTGTCTAATCAAGTTGGATATGATTGGGCATAATTGCTTAAACATCCCATTTGAAAATTTGCTCAAAAGAACACCTTGCGTTTTTATTGGTGCTTAACAAAGAAAAAGGACAGCTAGATGTTTAACCAGTGTGTGCCGCAAAATGGTCTGCTTGCATATAGCCATCTCTTTCACGTAAATGTGCTCTCTCCTCCCCAGAAAGATATGCCTCCATAAAACATGGGTTTCCTTCACTTTTACGTCAGTCGTATACAGAATATCGTGATCAATAGAAGTCGGAAATTTGTTTTCGGTGCAAGAGCCTGTTCAATCCAGTTTTGAACGTCAGTCTAAACGTTGCTGCCGTCGAGTAAACATCGTGTACGCAAGAAATCAATCTATTTAACTGACGTTACAATGCCACGGCCACTGAAAATTACCTACAACGACCAGAAGCCCCCTTATTCTTATATTTCATTGACTGCAATGGCTATTATACATTCGCCACAAAGAATGGCACCACTTAGTGAAATATATCGATTTATTATGGAACAGTTTCCATACTACCGCAAAAATACTCAAAAATGGCAAAACTCCCTGCGGCATAATTTGAGTTTCAACGATTGCTTCATTAAAGTGCCTCGCAATGTAACCAAATCGGGTAAAGGATCTTTCTGGACTCTTCATCCCAAGGCATTTGATATGTTCGAGAACGGAAGTTTGCTACGAAGGCGTAAACGTTTTAGAGTAAAACAACTGGAAAAGGATTTACTTAACTGCGAGATGGCAACCTTATCGACATATCGGAAAATGTTTTCCCAGCAAGTCTATGAACCAACGACACCCCATTGGAACTTTATGAAAACGTATAACGCTGGCAAGGAGCAAACCGCAACAAGCGATCTTGTCAACTCGTCCACATACCAGAATCCACAATTTCATTTTCAACAGTTATTAGTTCCATCAAAGTTCGTCGATTTGGACCATAATACACCGGTTCGACGCAAACGCGACTTTACAATTGAGAGTCTAATAGCTCCAGACGACAAGAAGTTTGAGAATGTTAATTATGCAATTCAAGAAGGTGTTATTCAAAGAAATGTTAGCGGGGAAATATTGCCATTCAGTTTTAATCAATTGGTAACACAGTATCAATTCTGCTCGCCAACATTCACAAATATGTTATATAATGTTCAACACGGCATATCCGCCCACCAACAGATTCAGGAACAATTACTGGACTACTATAATGGTCCCTTACCCGTATTTTGATATGAATTTATAGCGAATTAATAATACTTCGCACATTACTTGTGATATTGTAGTTTTTGAATTATGTGTGTGTTCACATAAGTACGTAAATATTTATGCAAATTATTACAGTTAATATTTAGAATTAAGCAGTTATTCTATCACATCATTTTAGTTGTTTTAAGTTTTTCAATGTACGTCGAGTAAGTAAAACTAAATAAAATGTTTAATACAAAGACTTTACAAGCTTTTCATAACCATTTCATTGGAAATAAATAAACCGGAGTTATACTACCTCATTCTAAATACATAGTAGAGCCAAAAGCGTTCTTCAGAATCCTCTTTTTTACTTCCCATTCCTGGATTTATTTTAGCAGTATCGAGAAAATAAAACTATGTGGCAAACCTCCGCAGGAATCTTGTTTGACTGGTTTGATTTGCTAAAAATCAACTATCTTCAACTAACATTCTATCCCGATTGATTCAAGCACACATATATTTTATTTTCTTCGAGTGACAGTATGTGTCTTATATGTTATACAGAACCAATAGATTATATGTAGATATTCAAGCGTTAGAACATCCGGAAACTAAATGCGACTACTGGTTTCTTGACCGATCGGTAAATGTCATCGAGTGTCAAACAAAAAATCGAATTTAATGTTCGAATTGTGGTGCCACTATCCTAAATATTAATACATATTCATACATACATATGTATGTATGTACATACATACCAAATTTTATAACGCAGTATGTACTTATGTACATACAACACGGGTTAATTAAATGTGCGGTTTAAATATATGCTGCAATTGCTTCCTTATATTGATCAGATAGTAAAGTGAGAATTTATAGCCCTAACGAATTTTTTTTTATTAGTTATTTCAGTTATTTCAGTACTGTAAAATTTAATTTAAATGATTTGTTAACAATATATAGAATTACACTTTACACTTAAATTAGTTTCGCAACATTTATGTATATACATAATTAATGGATATTTGCCAATATTCCAATGCTATAAAATAGAATTAAATATTTGCGGAAACATTATTAACTCGCAAAAGAATATGGCCGCAAACGTACCTAGGCAACAGTAACCAAATGTAAATAACCATAAAAAAAATGTCGTTGAAGTCGCTAATTTTTTTATACCCTGCTGTAATTGCATTTTAAAAGAAGTGTAATTTTGATTTGAAATTTAATCAGACGACCAAATTCAGTCACCAGTATAGTTAAACATAGTTTATTTTAAACATACATACAATACAGTTCCCGTAGGACCAATTCAATTTATTTCAAATCATAATTAGCTATACGACTACATACATATGTATATGATTAGAAAATTTATTTAAAATCATATACATATGTATGTATGTATGTATGTATGTATGAATCGGTCGTACGGGAACTGTATTACATGCATAGATGTAATGTAATTTATTACGGCTTAAGTAATTTTGATAAAGGTATTCAAAAAACGTTAAAATATTTTAACAAGTTTATTTTAATTAATTTAAGTTTAATTCAATTAGATTAATTTATATGTATAAATGAAGGGTTTTCTTTCGTAATTAAAATATACATACATACATACATATGTAAGTATGTATGTATGTATGTATATTTTAATTACGAAAGACTACTGGTTTCATACATACATATGTAAGTATGTATGTATCAAAGTACATACCTCATGAAAATAAGTAGATATGTAAATAGCAAAACTTTTTTGTCTTCGTCTCTATTAAAACTAACTATAAATTCATTTTTGGTACGCACAATTTCTTTTATTTGAGCCTGCTGCAAAAATTCGCGGTACCGTTATCACTGATGTATGGCATCATCCCACACTCCGTAGAAAAGAAGTACATATGTATGTATACATTTGTCCAATCTGACATTAGCCGGTATTTGGCAGCGATCGCGATGACATAAATATACTATCTGGCAGGGCTTTTTACTTTTTTAATTACTTAAAACGTACATATGTATGTATGTATGTACACTTTATAAACCGTGATCAACTAGAAATATTGAACTTTAAAATGCGAAAATTTTGATTTGCTGCTCAAAAGGAGATGTCCTGCAAGGATCTGAATCTGAACCTGTCTAGAAGAATGGTCAATGAAATAATAACCGAAAATACATACATGGCAAACTCAACAAAAGGGTTTTTTTTTCCTCACCTTAACGACCTTAATCCAGTCTACGACATTTAGGGCATTTTGTCGCGCCAAGGTTTATAAAAATGGACGATTTGTAAGTTACAAAAATGTCAATATATTTTCTTTAATTTGTAATATTTTTTTTCCCCAAAAATTCTGCCCATATAATGTATACTTATTTCCATGAGGCACATACATACACATGTTTCATTTCTCTTCGTTTCTGAAATATCTCACCTCTGGCAAAATAAAGTTTAGTTTAAGGTATGTTTTTGTAGACTGCTGCCGGTCACACTGTTCGTAGCACACATATTATGGTATTTTTTAGGTCGTTTTGAAGTGTATTGGTATTGGTAGTTGTGGTTGTTTCCCTATCTCTATTAACAGTAAATTTGAGAGTACTAAAATTAAACAATACAGTTAAATTTTCTAACTGCAGATTTTTCATTATGGCGAAAACGGTGTCCAAAATCGCATTGTGATGTTCGTGTTGTGATCTAATTGTTCAATCGATCGGACCGGGCTTCAGCAAATGAGTCTGAACTTACATATTCTGCGTTTTTCTTGTCCTTTGTTCACCTGAAGAAGCGTGTAGTGCGAAGTTAAAGTAAAGTTACATTCCGTTGTGTTGCAATTAAAAAAGAGTGGAATATGTTTAGCATTAGCGAGTTGTGCTGCATGTTTTGCTGTCCTCCATGTCCTGGGCCTATAGCTGCTAAGTTGGCTTTCCAGCCGCCGGAGCCGACGTACAAATTGACACCAGCTGATGACACAAACATCAAATACAACTTGCAGCTCTTTGACCGAGCCGAATGGTTAGTTGACTAATAAGAATAAAACAGATTATTTTATAATATTTCTTTGGATTAGAGACAAATACCAAACACCAGAAGCAAAATTAAATAATCAATTATTTTATTCGTTATGATTTTAGGCAATATTCTGAACGTGAGAAATCGAAAGTGGAGGCATTCTTTACTCGGACATCGCGTGGCAATTTGATTACGTGCATTTATGTACGGTGCAGCAAGAATGCAAAGTACACTCTTCTCTTCTCTCACGGCAATGCCGTTGATCTGGGTCAAATGAGTAGCTTCTACCTTACCCTGGGATCGCAAATCAATTGTAATATATTTGGCTATGACTATTCCGGTTACGGTATGAGTGGCGGTAAACCATCTGAAAAAAATCTATATGCAGATATTGAAGCCGCCTGGCAGGCAATGCGGACTAGGTAATACCCTTTAAATTAACATTAGTCAGTGACAAAAGATTGATCCTTAATGGAAATGTGTTCACAGATACAACATAAGCCCAGAGACAATAATCTTATATGGTCAGAGCATTGGCACTGTCCCTACAGTTGATCTCGCATCGCGTCACGAAGTTGGAGCTGTAATACTACATTCGCCGTTAATGTCTGGACTTCGAGTTGTGTTCAGAAACACAAAACGAACATGGTTCTTTGATGCATTTCCCAGGTAACTTTTCCTAACTTTTTTTGTTAATTTCCCGCATTTATTAAATATATATTTCTTTTTCTACAAAACAGTATCGATAAAGTTGCCAAAGTCAAATCACCTGTGCTTGTAATTCATGGAACTGATGACGAAGTTATTGACTTTTCCCATGGAATTGGTATTTATGAGCGATGTCCGAAAACTGTAGAACCCTTCTGGGTCGAGGTAATTTCTTTAAAGATTTCATTTAAAAAAAAGTATCATAATTTTGGTTTTTATTCTTTGAATAAACTGACTCTATCCTTGACAAGAACCTTAATTAAATATTCAATCTTAAGTTATTTTGTCTTTTTTTTTTAAATTCTAGGGAGCCGGTCATAATGATGTTGAGTTGCATCCGCAGTACTATGAACGCTTGAGAAAGTTTCTTTCGGTGGAATTGATTAAATGACAATTAAAGAACAATGTCGATGGGGTAGTTAATAACACCGGTTCTAGTGGAGCATCTAATTCAAATCCCGTGGCAACAAGCATGTCACTTAGTTCAAAACCCCAGACTACTTCAACAGCAACCGGTAACGAAACATCAAACAATAAAAGTCTGGATTCTACAAATAAGCGAAGAGATAATGATGGTTTGTAATCTTTTACAATTAATTTTGGCCACTGTAATAATTTTTATTTATATTCTAAAGTTATATTTCTAATAACTCTTTAAAAGTTTCCGTATTTGTTTTTATTATTAAATAAAACTAATGCGGTATCACTTTTTACAGGTGCATCAATTTCCAGCTCGACTTCAACAAAACCTCTTGCAGAGAAATTTCTTTAGCAAAAAATTATGGGCTTTCTATCCACAGCCCAAGAAGCCTCCTCAGAGTTATCAAGTATAGGTATTTCTAAGAATATGTGCGAAAATAGTAAAAACAAACAGTTAGGAAAAGACAAGCATCAAATTAATGAAAACTCAAATGGATTTATTGTAACTGGAACTAAACCAAACAAAAGTGCTGCGCCCACACTACCATTGCTATCCCCTCATTCGCCAATTCATCCAAATTTCCATCCGAATAATCAGAATAATAAACTTTCCGGTCGATATATAAACAACAAAGTACCACTCCCACAAAAAGATGCTAAGGAGGTATATTCGAAAACTGCAATGTGTAGTTGTGACAAAGTAAATGCATCTAATGGGTCCGATTCAAAAAAGACTAATACCAATGTATCGATTTCAAAAATACATCATGTGAAACATGATACCGACATGTATTCCATGCCATCTAATCGCACAAGTAACGATCTAACTGAACTCGTAATGGGATCTGTGGATACAACTGCTTCAATTAGTGGTGTTAAAAAGAAAATTAAATCTCCTTTTAATCAAAAAAATCGTTTTCAGCAAGCTATTATTGTTTCCGATGAACATGAAAATAACACTTCGGTTACATTTGGAACTCCTATAAACCAGTTTTCTAGAGATTCAGACAATCAAATTAATCGACAACATCAAACATATACCATTAGTAAATCGGAACAAACTTCACCAAATAATATTGACGTGAACAAGGCAAACTTTTCATATGATAAAACAAATAGAAGCACCGGCTGCTTAGCATATCCCACAGATCCATGGATTAAAAAAAAAGAAACGCTAATGGCAGCCAGCTCCATTAAATTAGAGAAAAATATAAGTTTACCGTATAATATAGATCCATGGGTGAAACGTCAAACTGATGCTCCATCGGAAACATTACACGCTCAAAGGAAAAGCCGATTTCAACAAATAAAATCCACTTCTTCCAGGAAAAACGAACTTTATTCCGTATCTTATGATAAATCATACTTTTTGGAACCGCAACGTAAGCAGGCTGGTAATGAACTGAGCACAATGCTATCTGCCCCATCTTCCCCACAATATTTGAACGCGCCAGATAATATATTTATGCCAACAAACCATATATCAAAAACGGATTCTCAAATCAAATCAGCTAGTTTTTCACCCGGTAGGCGAAAGGAGTTTCAAAACCCCTTCGCAGAACATAAACATGAAACCACTGTCATAAATCCAATTGTATCCAACAATCATGACAATCCGACGCCGTCACACCCATTACCCAAAAAAGAAACTTCAAATCGGAACCTACTTACTGTTTGCCACCCGAGTCTTACACAGGCCAGACATAGTTTTTCATCTCTATCGACCCAGTCCACTGAGGAGTTACCGCTTAATATCCGCCGATTGTCAGATCAAATGCGTCAGGAGCCAATGGAAAAGATTGCACAATTGTCTTTAAGCTATTGCAATGTGAACAATGCTCGAAACTTTCAACGTAATGGAGATGATCATATTGAAGGAGAAAAGCAAGGGGATCATAATACGGTTAAAGCGGTGCTTGGTCAAAGCTTTAAGGAAGACTATTTAACAGCAAAACAGAGTCCCAAAGAGTCCGCAAGCAGTAGCAATAAAATGCCCTTTTCTATTAACCATAAGCCTGATCCATTACTAGAAACCACCTGTTAAAGCCATTGTCTAAAAAGATAAACACAGCTCAACGTCGATATTACAATGTCTACATTCAAATTCATTTAAATAAAAAAAATAATACTGCACACACGAACCTTCATTAACTAAATATATATATATATATCGAATCAAAATAAGAATAAACTAATTTGTAGTAGCTGTTCATAATTTAAGCGTAAATTTTTTACAGTAATTTTGCATTTATATTAAGTAAAATACATATGTCTAATGATACGCAATGAGCAATGGGTTTAAGTTATAGATTTAATTACATTCGCAAACATTATACGTACGTTTGTACTAATGTATTATTTACTTGTATTCATGTCATTTTATGTACGTACATTTTATTGATTGTAATAAATTCTTTATAAAGGATCTTATTAAAAGCAATCTTCATGAATTTTTTATATGTCTTATATTATTTCTTCCAGAACTCATTGCGATTTCGAATCAATCGAGAATGTAGCTGAATATTATACGAGCTTTATGTTTAGGCAGTTAGGTTTAAATAACATGCATGTTGAATATTACTTATGCAGACTTTTAATTCTCCAGTCGTAAAGATCCTCTACAGGATTTTCCTCTTCCTCACTTGAACTTGACTCTGAAGTTTGTTCCTCTTTCTTCGCACTTCTCCGCTGATTATGTAGGATAGTGTTTTTCTTTTCATTTATTTGTATGAATCTATTCCATTTGTCGATTTGTTCATCGATTTCTTTTAGATGTCTTTTAATGTTTACATCATCCTGTTCTTCGGCTATGATAATATTAGATTCTGTAGCTGCTTCTCTAATTTCTCGCTGAAAACGAGTCCATTCCTCATCTTGGGTGCGGTCAGATGACTCCAACTTGTTGGATTTTACTGGATCGAAGAACTTGTCAGGAAGGGCTTCGGTTTTAGCTGGAGTAGTTTCAACAGCACTAGGAACCTTAACTGGTATAGTACTTTGCAACTGCAACGTGTCCTGTGGAGTATTGTTCCTAGCGACAACGGGTGTAACATCATTGGCATCTTTGACAGCTAATTCTTTTTTGGGTGGTAACTTGACTTGTGATGGAACGGTGCTTTTTTGTTTGGCCAACTCCACAGATTGTTTATGCTGTTTGGAATTAATGTGAACCTTCCAGACATTCGGTTTAATGGGGATCTTGCACATTATGCATGTCAAATTACCTGACGAGTCATACGTGAAATAATAGTTATGGAAAACCAAGAGAAAATGTTTAAAATGCCTAAAGAATTTGAAATAAAATATAATGTATTGTGTATATCATATTATTATTAAAGTGCTGAAAAGGATATTTTGCTATTGGAGAATCCACTTTAACAACTCCCTTCCCTGAAAGTCCCGTCTTCTTTTGTAGGTGTTTGCGTAGTCCAGTACTCATTCTAAAAATTTATTAATTGAATTCGGCAATTGTACACAAAACCAAATAAACACACATGTTAGTGTGACCGAAGCAGAAAAGAAAACATCCTATATATTAACAAGTTCTATCGGATTATCGATGGCTTGATGAAATAAAATTAAGTCAAATCAAAATTATAATTCTTAGTACAATAATTGTAATATAATAATAATTATTAACAAGCTAGATGTGTACCAACCTAAACCTGAAAGATTTGGGAAAACATAGTAAGTTATTTTCAGTTTTTGTTAATTGTATTTGTCACTCTATACATAAACAACAATTACAATCAACATTAAGTTCTTGTTGTGATCCAAAATACATATCGTTATCTCATATGGAATTCCAATCATTCAACTTGTTGTCACAAATAAATAGGAACTAGTTGCGTGTTGCGTGGCTATACCAAAATTCTTAATGTTCAGCATCAGCATACATTAAGTAAATAAAGTATCGGGATCGCCACCAATTAATCATATAAAATCAAGATATTATCTTGATAATTATTATTGAACAATTTTTAAATTAATTTTTGTAAGTCTAAAAATGTTTCACTTTCATTATTCCAGAAGTCTGAAATTGTGTCGTTTATTTGGCCTTTTATCGATAATATTTTAAAATCGATAACACACATACGTGTATATTGTCAACACAAGCCGGTGGATTTTCAGGCTACGTGTCGAAGTAATGTTGGTTTTGTGTTCTCTCAAAAGTGGCGTTCATTTTAAGTAAAAGTCCTGGTTCAGATTAAAACACAATCATGAATCGGACACCGAAAATTTTAAATAGCAAAGTTGCTGGCTACAGCAGCCTTATAACATTTGCTGTTTTGCTAATAGCCTGGTTAGCTGGCTTTTCGTCACGCCTCTTTGCTGTCATACGGTTCGAGTCAATTATTCACGAGTTCGATCCATGGTTCAATTACCGAGCTACGGCTTATATGGTGCAACATGGATGGTACAAGTTTCTAAATTGGTTTGACGAGCGCGCTTGGTATCCTTTGGGCAGGATTGTTGGCGGCACGGTATATCCTGGTCTTATGATAACGTCAGGTGGAATCCATTATCTCCTGCACATTCTGAATATTCCAGTGCACATACGCGACATCTGTGTGTTTCTGGCTCCCGTGTTCAGTGGTCTGACATCGATTTCCACATATTTACTGACAAAGGAACTTTGGTCCCCTGGTGCTGGCTTGTTTGCTGCCAGTTTTATTGCTATTGTTCCCGGCTATATTAGCCGTTCGGTGGCCGGATCTTATGACAACGAAGGAATTGCTATATTTGCTCTGCAATTCACTTACTTCCTGTGGGTGCGCTCCGTAAAGACCGGCTCTGTTTTCTGGTCGGCGGGTGCTGCGATTTCTTACTTCTATATGGTGTCTGCCTGGGGTGGCTACGTTTTCATCATTAACCTGATTCCGCTGCATGTCTTTGTCCTGCTACTCATGGGTCGATACTCACCGCGTCTGCTTACCAGCTACAGTACATTCTACATTCTTGGTCTGCTGTTCTCCATGCAAATCCCATTTGTTGGCTTCCAGCCAATCCGAACAAGCGAGCACATGGCAGCTATGGGTGTATTCGTTCTTCTTATGGCCGTGGCGACACTTCGTCACCTTCAGTCAGTGCTATCGAAAAACGAATTTAGGAAGCTGTTTATCGTTGGAGGCCTGTTGGCTGGCGTCTCTGTATTCATTGCGGTTGTCATACTTACCATGCTGGGCGTGGTGGCACCATGGAGCGGACGATTCTACTCGCTTTGGGACACTGGCTATGCAAAAATTCATATTCCGATTATTGCATCCGTCTCCGAGCATCAGCCAACCACTTGGTTCTCCTTCTTCTTCGACTTGCACATTTTAGTGTGCGCTTTTCCAGTCGGTGTTTGGTACTGCATCAAGCAAGTCAACGATGAGCGCGTCTTCGTTGTATTGTATGCCATAAGTGCGGTTTATTTTGCCGGCGTAATGGTGCGTTTAATGCTTACACTTACCCCGGTGGTTTGTATGTTAGCTGGTGTCGCGTTCTCCGGACTATTGGACGTCTTTCTTCAAGAGGACGCATCGAAACGAATGGGCAATATCGGTCATGCTCCCGCCGAAATTGAAGATCACGAAGAATCACTGGAGAAGAAAACTCTGTATGACAAGGTAAATAAAAAATACTCTTACCGTCTAGAATGCCTTACAGATAAGAACAAAATGAGCAATGTTTCACAGATTGTTAATAGAATCATCGTTTGAATGTATTGCAGCAGCATATTGAAAGAAAAAAAAAAAACAAAAACCTCGTGGAACAAATGCGTTATCAAAAATTTTTATGACTAGCTCTATAAACGGGTATTAAAAAGATATCGGCAATGTATACATATGTATATGTATGTTTGTACCGAATAGAAGAAAGCATTAAGGTAGCATATTTTCGATCAGCATTAAAACTTGTACAATTTTACTTAGTTTATTGACCTAAAAGTAATCCAAATCAATTTTAGTAACTATTTGATTAAATTTTTTTATATTTTCTTCATGCAGGCCGGTAAATTAAAACACCGAACCAAACACGATCCAGCTCATGACAATGGAATTAGTTCAAACTTGAAGAGCATTGTTATATTAGCTGTTTTAATGATACTGATGATGTTTGCCGTACATTGCACTTGGGTAACTAGTAATGCGTATTCCAGTCCCTCCATTGTGCTCGCATTCCACAACAGTCAAGATGGGTAAGCGTCTACTAAAAAACTTAAACTTATCTACTGAATTATTATTTTTCAATCTTGTATTTTTAGATCACGTAATATATTAGATGACTTTAGGGAGGCTTATTATTGGCTATCCCAAAACACTGCGGATGATGCTAGAATAATGTCATGGTGGGATTATGGTTATCAAATAGCTGGAATGGCAAACAGAACAACTTTAGTGGACAACAATACTTGGAATAATAGTCACATTGCTCTGGTTGGAAAAGCAATGTCCTCTACAGAAGAAAAATCTTATGAAATAATGACATCATTGGACGTTGATTATGTGCTTGTTATATTTGGTGGCGTAATTGGATATTCTGGTGATGACATTAACAAATTCCTTTGGATGGTTCGAATCGCTGAAGGAGAGCACCCTAAGGATATTAAGGAGAGCGATTACTTTACCGATCGTGGTGAATTCAGGGTGGACGCAGAGGGTGCACCTGCCCTACTTAACTGCCTTATGTACAAGTTAAGCTACTATCGCTTTGGAGATCTCAAATTGGACTATAGGTAACTTAATGCATTTGCAAATACTTTTATTTATATTTATAATTTGTTCCCCTTTTTTTAATTTCAGAGGACCATCCGGATATGACCGTACTCGAAATGCAGTAATTGGAAATAAAGATTTCGACTTGACTTATTTGGAAGAAGCTTATACCACTGAACATTGGCTAGTTCGCATCTACAGAGTTAAAAAACCTTTCGAGTTTAACAGACCATCTTTAAAAGCAAAGGAGAGACACTTCCCGCCTACCAACTTTATTTCTAGAAAGGTATAACATTTTATCAGATCTATTAACAAAAATTTGGTTTTCTAAATGATTTTTACACTTACAGAACCTTAAACGACGCAAGGGATACATCCGAAACCGGCCAACTGTTGTTAAGGGAAAAAGAACATTGAAATAAAAGTTATAATTATTTGTAAGAGAGAATTACAGCAATAAATAACATAAAATAAATTTTGTTTTTATCGAACAAATATAACGTAGAAAATTATGGAGTGTCTTTGTTGTATCTATTTCTATAATTTCTAGTCTTTGGCATGTGTCTAATCTATGTAAATAAATATCTGTTGCTACATATACTTCAGCACATATAAAGCGTTTACTGGAAATAAAAAGAGGAGGATCGATTTAAAGTTGATATTGAAAATGGCAACTTTAATATGGTTGGCAGAGGTCCCGGGAATATATTCATTATTGAAATCTGGTTGTTGTCACAAGTTATCCGATGTCTGATTACATGATAATATAATCAAATACTTATGGTCAAATAAAGGAAAATGCAAGGGGGATTTAAATATAAAATTAAATTGCTATATTTTTATCACATTTTTAGTTATTCAATTATCTTTTGAACATTTCCTTTATATTTCTACACGACATATCTAGAAATTGTTTTAATAATAACGCTATTCAAGTCAATAGCTGTTTGAAGCCACCCTAATGTTAAAATTTCAGTCGTGTAGATAAGCCCTTGGACATCCACCATGTATCCTGTCATACATACACAAAAATTTTCATTCTTTTGTAGGTAGCCGACACAGACGAATGGAGAAATTACAGATGATGGAAGTCATTAGTGCAACAGAATTTATAGTTATAGTTAAATTTTGTTCTTTATCAGAGCAATTACAAATTGTTAAATTGTTCATAACAAAATGGTGTGAAAAATTTATTAATATTAATAGTTTGTTCTCTTCACAAATATTGATTTTTACATTTACATGCATATATATGTATTTATTCGTATATATACATCTGTATGCATGTATGTATCTACAAACAAAAGATTAAATTAGTTATATGTCTGCATATTTTAAAATTGCATTTGCAGTTTGAAAAATACTAAGGTCTAGATTTAAGATTGTGAAAAAATCAAGAATAAGTAGGCAGACGGATCAATAATACAAGCCGACAATTGAATGATGTGTCCTGGTTTACAACTATATGTAGCTAGTTGTATTTATTCATTTTAAAAAGGACTTTGGCTTTCTAGGGGAAATAGGAGCCAGAGCCTTTTTATGTGGAACATAAACTGCGATATATTTTATTTTGTCGGCCTGTGTATTGTGTATGTGTGTACTATATGTCTGCATAATTTTAACATTATGCACACATTTATCTACACAATTAGTTATATTTCTAATAGACTTAACCGTATTTAGATTAGAGAATAAAATATACATGTCAAATATGTTTAGGCAAAAGCTGAAAGCTAAATGTAACCAATATCTCTTAAGCCCACAGTCTGTAAAAAAAATTCACTTTCGTCCGATCGTTTATCTTTCAAATAAGAGAACGTACGAAAAAAATAATAACAGATAGTCGAATACAGGCAATACACTATAACATACTGTCATGTTATTTTGTCCGATCGTTCGAATAAGAACAGCGTTATTAGTTAAAATAATAGTTTTTCCATTTTTAATTTTGGAAGAAAGGTAAGTATAAACTTCGGCTGTTTCGAAGATCACCGATGGAACCTTTACTATAAGGAATAAGTTACATATTTCTTTGTAGAAATTTGTAATAATATCAAAGATTTTTTGCCTTGGTAATGTTATTTTAGCAAGAATTCCAATAATTTATTAAATAAGAAAATGAATTATTTTAGTAACTAAAACTGGGCATAAGTTAAGAACATAGAACTTTTTTAAAATATTTAATCAATCAAATTACCCAGTTACTAAAAGTTTAAATATTTTAGTTTTGTTTTCAGTATTTGAAAATATTTTCCTTATTTTATATTTTTTAGATTTACTACCCTAATATTCTATGATATATTTTAGCTAATTCTAATGATTGTGATATTAGTTTGCGATAAAATATGTTTTATCTATTTGTACTACAGGCAGGTGAGGAAAACTGCTAAAACAAATGAAAAGAATCGTCCGATTGAATCTATAAAATTTTGATAATTTGAAAGAAAGCGTAGTAAATACGGCTGCCCCTAAATATCTTTATAATCTATTTGTTTCCTGTAAAAAATTTACCATCAGCCTGAACCAAAATTTAAGGTTGAAGTAGTTGATTTATATTAACAGTTCTTAGGTATATAGTTATATATAACCCTTTAGTCTTATAAATAATCTATTTTTAGAACTACACATATACATATGTACATAAATATCGGGCGGAATTATATTTCGGATTGTTCCAGTTCTAATGGACTGTTGCCCAATGCTTATCTCAAAGCGACAATGAAACAATTCTAAGTCTAATCTTTGTTTTCTTGCTAAATTTATATGTCACTTTGAAGTTAAAACCCGCACTTGTCTATGAAAAATGTATATTGGATGAGAAGAATCCGGTGAAATTGAGGTATCCTCTATAGTATTCATATTATCAGCTTTATAAGCAACTTTTATTAATCAAGTTTACCTTTTGCCACTTACACATGTGGTAATACTGATTACATTTTGTCGGTAGATATACGATATTATTTACGTGGCTGTTAGTTGGTGTAATGTCTGTGATAATAACTTTTGTGGTACCTCTTTTAATTGAGCCCATAATATTAAAGTTTACAAATGATATACCGGAAAAATTTTAAGATCTAATACTCGACCTTACTGTATTCGGTGAATTTCCAATATCAAGAATATATATAATGAAAACGAAGAATGCGTTTTCATGCGGAAATGCTTATTTCTTTGGGATGGTTTGCTTGAAACGAATTGTTTTGACTGACACATTGTTCCTTAACAAAGAAAATATACAACAAAAGAGATCAGAAGAGGTCTACCAAAGAAACAAGTAGCGGCTGTTGATGCACACGAACTGGAGCGGATGCAATTTCTTTAAAATAATGATATTAACCCAGATTCATTTACTTTTCACCGTCATGCTAATTGGATTATTGTTTGAAAATCAATTCATTTATAAAGGAGTTGGCTTTGAGCCCGGTGTATGTACATATGTCCCATTATTTTTGGAATAATATTAGCGCTATGGTTTATGATTACACCTTATATCCGTTTGGCTGCTTTGCTTTTATTATGGGCTATGCGAAGTTGACTCAGCTGACTCCTTTGCCCAAGATCTTGGATATGCAAAAGATTTAAAGGCTGGTCTACTAAAATTGTATTATGATTGTCCGTATTGGCCGTTTTTTGGTGGCTTCTTTCATCTATTTTATAGGACACATCCTACAATAATACAAAGAACTAAATATCTCAATAAGCGAAACAGCGATAATTGATCAATAATTTGGTTGCTTTCCATCTAAATTTAAGTTTAGGTTTGATTTTCAATTAATTTGATATGATTTTCTTAGATAATGTACAAAATATGAAGTCGGTATGTATTTATTCAAACGGCAGTCCATTTTCTATAAATATATAGAACTCTATAAATTTAGTTTTTCTTTACTAATGTGTACAATGCAATGCGAGACTAAATAGCACATAAAATATATTTTTGTACGTATAAGCATAAAATCAATTTTATATGTTTACAGTATTCTAGATATGATTCGAATTCAGGATGATGAGTATTCTGAAGACATAAAGGAATCTGATCCAGAAGAAAGTACTCATCAAAAAGAATTAGCAATAAAATCAAGATTTCAACTTTCCCTGCCATCAGATATTTGTCCCGACAATTCAAAAAATAATTGTTTTCAACAGAGCGGATTTTTACATAATACAATATCATATGCATCTCATATCGTAAAGTGCAGCTCTCCAGCATCAAGTATAGGTGAATCCCAGTCTACTGGACAATTCGCCACAAATTCCCACATTCATCTGCCGCAAGGTCAGCATATGGGACCCATTCCAGATCTTAATTTCTACAATATGCCCGAAATGATATCTGAACAAGAGAAGATTATTATGTCGGATGCTGAGAGATTTTTAAGATCAAAAGAGAATGAAATTTGCAGTAATGAATATACATATACACATATGCATGATGAATTCGCAATGCGAAAATATTATCATCCGCTTTTTGCCCACAACGGTTGCCGTTGGCCTGGATGTGAGATGGATTTAGAAGATATAACTGCATTTGTGAAGTAAGTTTCTAGTTGTTATTTATATTAGAACAATTTCCCCATGGGTTTTTATTATGATTAGTTTATATCAATTATGTATATTACTCAATTTATAGGCATCTTAATACAGAGCACGGATTGGATGAACGATCTACTGCTCAAGCTCGAGTTCAAATGCAAGTAGTTTCCCAATTGGAAACGCATCTTCAAAAGGAAAGAGATCGATTGCAGGCCATGATGCATCATTTATACTTATCGAAACAATTATTATCACCAACAAAATTGGATCGAAAAGTAATTACATTATGATTCACTCAAGCACTTTCACTTTCAAAATTCCACATAAATAATATTTTAAATGCAATTTTAGGATATACCAACAAAAGATGGAACATTCTGCAATATGACCAGTCCAATTACGATAAACAGTATAGGTCGGCCGTTCCATCAGTCCAATTCTCCTGGGTCCATAAATCTGCCCATGGTAAACTCAACCAATATATGCGCATTAAAGAAAAGAAGTCATGATAAAAATACATTTTCCATAAATGGTGGTGAGTATGTAAATCAAATTTTAAAGTAATAATGATAAAATAATTAAATTTTACTGGTTTCGTTTTGGAACCACATAACTTAACTATTTTTATTATTCTGTTAAATTTTAGGATTACCCTATATGCTAGAAAGAGCTGGACTGGATGTACAACAAGGTAAGAGATCTATCTATGAACTAAGAGTAATAAATGAATTGCCAGTGTATCATATTCTTTATTTCATACGTACATATATATATTTTAAAATTGAATTGTCACCACTCCTTTACAGAGATCCAACGAAATAGAGAATTCTATAAAAATGCAGATGTTCGTCCACCCTTTACATATGCGTCTCTTATCAGACAAGTAAGTTTAAATAAAATATTGTCAATGTTTTTACAATGTTTAAATTTTTCTGTAATTTTTTTAATGAAGTCAATCATAGACTCCCCCGACAAGCAATTAACTCTGAATGAAATCTACAATTGGTTCCAGAACACCTTTTGTTATTTTCGCCGCAATGCAGCTACATGGAAGGTAAGTTATCTATACTTAACATTATTATGTCTCATAAACAATAAATTTACTTAAATATTTCTATATATATATACTTGTTCGGTTCACACGAACTTCTTATAAAACTTACGTGTCTAATCCTGGTAACTGTGGAAAGTTAAACCAAATACTTAAATTTTTGGTTAAATTTTCATTGGCAAAAGATAAAGGAATAGAAGTTTCACCGAAATATTAATTTTAAGCTTACAATTTAAACGAATAACGATAAGAATTGAAAGCAAATAGAAAATTAGATTGTCCGTTTGTAAACGAATATTTGCAATGTAGCAATTATCAGACTCCAAGTTCGAATACTTCTACAACTGACTTGAAAATGAATTATATTTTTCAATAAGTATTCAAATCTTTCTTGAAATTTCCTCATTTTAAAATATATAGATTTTCTGTAGCTATCTCTTAATTAATACAAAACACATTCAATTTAGAATGCAGTTCGTCACAATCTGTCACTCCATAAATGCTTTATGCGTGTTGAGAATGTGAAGGGAGCCGTTTGGACTGTTGACGAAATTGAATTTTATAAAAGACGACCCCAACGTACTGCAGCTGTTGCAAATAATTTGGCAGCTGCCAAAAGTTCAGTGGATTCAAATTTCTTTGTTGCTCTTAACTTTGGGTATGTGGGAAATTTAGAAAGCTGTGTTTGCTTCCAACTTTTTATTCAAAGATTATTTAATCTTTCTAAAACTTTTATTCCAATTATTCAAATAAGCGTTATTTTAAATTTTAAAACAAATATTATTGACTAACCAAATAATGATACTATTACTTTTAATCAACATAGTCATAATTGGATTTTAGTTTAAAAGTCAGTCTGTCTGTTTATCCTTGGAGTTGTCTGTCCGTCTCTCTGTCTGAAACTCAATAAGTCAGTTTTTATATTATATATACTAATATATGTATATACTTAATATACTTTGATAATCGTTTGTCTGTCTGTGTCTCTCCGTCAGTCTGTCCGTGCATTTATCTCTTTTTTTATCCCTTAAGCTGTTTTTCTGATCGTCCAAATAGAGTAATTATATATTTTATTCTACTACAAATCTAAAAGTTGTTAGCCTCTTACCGACTTCATCAAATGCCTATTTCTAATAATAAGTATGTCTAAATATAGTTTTGAATGTAGTTAATAAAATACACAATTTAAAAACCAAATTTTTCTCAATATTTTTCATAAATTAACCCTTTTTTCATAAAATATTTATATATATTAAACTTTATAAAATTATATTTTGTATTTTTTCATTTAAAATGTGAATTGCTTGCGCTTGCCTGGTTACTGACATTTGTACTTGGTTTCTTTACTTATCAAAAACAAACAAATGTACTTATTTCATATAATATATTTTATCAGAATGCCATTCGAACAAATTTATCTTTACACAAATGCTTCGTGCGTTATGAAGATGATTTTGGTTCTTTTTGGATGGTCGATGATAACGAATTTATCAAGAGACGGCACTTGTCACGAGGTCGCCCTCGAAAATATGAGCCGTCTTCGTCACCAAACTCTAGCCAATCTGGCAGTGGTGTTCGAACTGAAAAAAACTCATGTGACAACTGTACCCAGCAATGTTCAAACATTGTTACAGGTGCTGAAAAGAATGTTGATGCAAGCCCAAGCGAAATTGATAGAATGGATGGTTTTAATATGTGCAATAGTAGCAAAAATAATAATAACGAGGGTAAACTATTTTCCGAATTTTGTATCAGTGATGGTTTAAGTAGAAGCTCGAAATCTATATTAAATACAAAAGCAATTAGTAGCGATACTCAGAGTAGGAATAGCTTAGATGATTATTCCAGTGCGATATATCAATCTAGCGTAAATGAGTTTACTAATTAAGTAATAATATTGTCTAACCCTAGAATTAAATGCATAATTGTCTAATATTCCGAGAATACCTTTGGTGGGATCTTAACCAAATTATCAAAATAAATCTAAACTCTAATGTTTATCAATTATAATCTTCTTTGCAGTCAAGTCTATCCAAAATATCTAAATCGACACAGGTACGAGTATTGTAAATAAATGCCTGGATATTTGACTATTAATTGAGTTTCCAATGGATTTTTTCTTATATGGATAAGACTGAAAAATTTTAAAATCGAATTGATAACAAATCTAATAATAATAAACACTAGTTTAGTTTTCCATTTGTTTACTTTTATCTTTGAATTAACATAGATATAGAGTTTTACGACTTCGTTTATTTATGACTACATCTGCCAATTGAGGAAACATTAGCGGATAATATTCTGCATCGAGTATCTTGAAAGATCTGGACTATTAAAAGACTGAAAACTTATAAAAACTGGAAAAAGAGTGTACTCATTTGCACTTGAATATTAGGCTCAAGGTAATTTACTTTTAATCTTATATCATAATCTAGCCTAACTTTTCGGACTACTTAACAGCAGCATACGGGAGCACCTGAAATATCGATTGAAATGAAGTGCTTATCTGTGACACATAACAATGGCAGACTTCTGTGATTTTTGACATTTAAAATGGAACACGCAGATAGCTTTGACTACACGTAACAAACCACACACCAAATAAAAAAATGTGATAAAGAAATTTTAAACATAACAGCAGAGGGAAATGTATTGTAAATAAATAGTTTTAAAACAAACGATTTTATACTATTTTAATGCATATTACTTCATTGACTATGAACACAAACATGTATTATCTAAATTTGATTTTATCCAAGGAATAAATTTGCTTACGCGAGTATAAACGCCTGGGTATCCTTCACGGCCACAACCAACGCCCCAAGACACAATACCCACAATAAAAAATTTAACTCCATTGGATAGTAGCAATGGCCCACCACTATCGCCTTGACAAGAGTCCATACTGGGTCTCCCAGCACACAACATGGTCGTTGTGATCCGTGTACTTTTGTATTTTTGATTTCTGCATTCCGTGATCGACATTATGGGAACTTTAACTTGATTAACAATGGACGGTAGTTCTCCGCCTTCAGAGGTACGACCCCAGCCAACAACAGTTCCTATCCGACCTTTAAAAAGAAACGAAAGAATAAATAATTAGTATTTGTTCATCTGAATAAAATGATAAGCATTTTATCGACAATCTGATTTTGGAACTGATTGTATCGGTTCAAACAAACCATCAGACAATTATAATAAATAAGTACCTGCTGGATCATAATTATATCTGGGAAGACAAACAGGCTTAATAATTTTTGAGAATGCAATAGGTTTTCTTAATCTTAGAAGGGCAATATCGTTGTTGTAGGTATCCGGATCAAAACTCTTATGTTTTATTACAGCCGTCACGGCCCGCTGAATGGCTTGAGATTCTGAAGTAATTTCCTGGTCATGATCTCCAAATATTATTCGTATTTTCGATCTTCTCAACTTTTTAACGCAATGGGCTGCAGACAGGACATAATCTTTCGTTAACAATGAACCGCCACAATGGAATTTGCCATCATAAATAATTCGCGCCATCCAGGGATATTGATTCACTCCTGTTGGTTTTCCCCCAACAATTCTTATTTCTTCATTCGAAAAGCCACAATCTAGAATGATAAATTAATATACATAATAAGTAAAATATTTAATTATTTAAAATTTTATGAAACCTGAGCACAAGCGGCCTAAAAATTAATTACCGACAACCGTAATTTGGAGTGCAAAAGAGTGAAAGTGGTGCTATTATTTGGAATTGGGAAGACGTTAATAGCCAAAGCTTTTCATTACATTTTCTTTTAAATTCCGAACAGTGCGGCTTTTCTGTGGATATTTCACAGACAGGGGCTAATAAAACTTTAGAGTCTTTCTTTAAATGGGTTTATGTACTTTAACGACATATTAAAGAAATTTTAACATGTACTAGCCTTATTTAGAATACTTTAAGCTGGTTTAAAACCAGTCTAAAACCAATTGAACCTTTATTTTTAAACGGGTTTTTGGGGAAAGTTTTTCTTTCTGAAGATGGTCTGTATTTTGCACTAAGTACTACCAAAGTTGTGTTTGGCGATATAGCAAATATTATGTACATATGTATATACAAAAAAACAACGCTGCACGTTAGTATGGGTAATATGATGTGATAGATTTCGATATTGTGTTGTATTGTTTGTTTGGGCTCTGCTTATTGCCCCGGCAAGTGTGAATTAGTCTAAAGTCCAAGAAACAAAGACATTTTCTTGTTTTCCCAAAAGTAAAATATTAACAAATTTTAATATGGAAGTTAATATAAAAAGAAACTGCCTTGTTATCCATTTTTAAAAGGGAACTCCTTGACGGGGTTGTAAATTAAAAGTTTTAAGAGACACATAAGTTAATCATACATAAATACATATCGTCATGTCGACAAAAATAAAAGACAACAAAATGGTTTTCTTTTGTTTGTCAGGCAAAAGTAAACGTCACATACCAAAAATATGGAAATGCCCTGAACTAATTATAGCATGCGATCAAGAGTATTATGAAAATGCTAAGTGGAGTAAATCAACGACAGACACGAAATAGGCACGGGAAAGTAATTTTGTTGAATCACTGAAATGGAAGACTTTTGCCTACCGCCAGTGTGCTTTCTCTGCCAAAAACTGGGTCGATTCATGGATTTAATCAAGAGATGCGCAGTTTTTTTTGTTGTTTTTGAATAGGAATTAATATTCTATAATAAAGATGGACAAAAGATTAATGTGTCCATTTCTACGCTTCTGTTGATGTGTCACTAATATTTCACTCTATATTAAATTCATAAAAGAAGGAACTCGAGTTTGAAAAATACGTGGTTTACTTACCGCAATCACAATTCTTTAGATTTACATTTTCAGTATATTCCGTTTCATCTTCTGTATCAAGTCCAAATGCATTTGACACTCCAGAACTGATCCGAAAAATTGTATCAAAAAGAAATTTACTGGTTCTATTTGAGTTGTTACTACGAATATCGTTTCTTGTTTCATATTCATTGCAGTGCTGAGATTTTGCAAAACATATATTTCTATCCAAAGTCACCATCAAAATTAACCAGCAATATATTAAATTCATTGTTACGAAATAGTTGACATTGTTTTAGCCGTTAAATTAATTTTTGATACTAAATACTTTTACTTTTTTTATGATCAATGAATTGGATTATAAACAATTACATTTAATGTATTTATCTTTAATATAAGTCTAGAGAAGTAGATTAAGTTACTTAAACAGTACTATTTATTAACACCTATAAAATCAGTAGTGTAGCGTACAAACTCTCTTAAAACTAAATGCAAAACTTGAGAGAAAAGTAAAGAAACGATTGGTTCAAATGAATGCCTTAGTACTAGTACCAACTGACAACAAAAACCAGTTCTCCCCACAATATTATAATAGTTGAAAAACAAGATTTAAGAAATATCTTCTTTGATTTTATATTTTTATTTTTTTTTTAATGTTTATATATTTAGTCGCAATTATGATTCATATTGACGTTTTCTAGACAGCATTCGATCAAGATCTCGAGTTTTCTGTTTCTTGCTTGGTAGATGAACTGATGGGCTTATGCCATTGTCAGATTCTAAGTTGTCCATAGAAGAGTTATTTCTTGTTTTACACAATATTAATTCCGAAGTATCGAAATTGTATTCATCATTGCTGTTAGCCAATTGCCTACGAAACATTGCGGCACTGAAAGACACACGAGCTTTAGGATGAGATGGCGGTAACCATGATACTCTTTGGGTAATTGAGTTATAGAAGTAATAAGCCCCACATCCACTGTCATAAATATCTTTCCATCCAGCTTCTAAAGGATATTTTCGAAGCAATCTTTTGTAACGTCGAAGGTACTTTTCAGTTGGCTTCGAGCGTACATTGGTCCATTTGTTGACACAATAAAGGTTGCATTTATGCCAAACATTATATTTGTTAGGGCACAATTTATACCCATGAAATGACTCTGTAACTCCAATTCGCTCTTTTATCCGATCTGTCCACATATGCTCATCGGTAGTATTACGTTTGGTAGCCGTGTTGCTATTTTCTTTATAAACGTGGGATCGGTTTTTATCATCGTCATCATAGTTTTCAGCGATTATTTCCTCGATAGCTTCTGGAGCTGCTCCGGATGCTGGAAGTAGATATGAGGGTTTCCAAAAAATGGATTTTTAATATAAATTCTTTTATAAGTAAATAATTAGTACTAGTTAATAGCCTGAAATGTTGCAAATATAGATGTGTATGTACATATTTTAATGTACAATTAAATGTTGTTCATTTTCATACCAGGTGGTTTCATAAAAGTTTATATTTACCAGTTTGCTTTTGTACAAGTCCTCGATTTTTCAAACGTTTTAATAGCATTGGTGGCAAACTCATTGTGATTATTATTATTATTGTTTTCGTATTTAATTTGGCAAACAACAAAAGACCGGCCAAAAAATCTTCTTGTCCAGTATGTAATGTATTTATGTACAGAAAATACGTAAACACAAAATAGGTCAAGGTAGTGCCGTTTGTAAGACTGTGGAATATGAAACACTAGTATTGAAACATAATTTCAATACAGTTATTTCATGTTATTTTCTATATTAGTAAAAGAAAATATAAACATGGCACTCCAAAATACAACTTAACAAGAAAATTTAAGGAAATGTTATATGTATTTATATATATATATATTATAGCTTAACCTTCTTTTGCTTTATTTTTGTTTATTCTCTTATTTTAGTATGTATATGTATAATAAGTTTAACAACTCAAACTATATACAGACCAGAATCGAACTCCATTTGTATATAAAAAAAGATATTATAATCAATTTTTACAATTCAGTAGAGCTGATGGTAGATTTAAACTTTTCTGGCCTTATCGATAGCTTCATCGATAAATAAATCAAACGAAGTGTCAGTGTCATCTCTAACTTTAATCACACGTTTTGTGAATATGGCTGATGGACAGGTAATTTTATAAAAATGAATGAAAAGAGCAGAAAACCTAATTAAAACGATTTGTAGTTGGCAAATGCTTTGCGGGACTTACCCAACAGGGTACTAAATGTGGCTGTGGAAGAGCGACCCACCTTATTTCAAAATGTATGCACCGTGCTGACAAATCCCGGTAAGTCATAATATGCACAAATACATACATACATACATATGTAAGAATCTTTGCAAAATGCACTTACATATGACCACAGTAAAATTTAAAACTATGTGGAACAAATGTAAGTAGATTTTAAAGAATAAAATGTTCAATTTATACGCCTATGTAATCATGTATTAGCAACGTAAGGAGTGACATATGTACGTATCAGTCCATGCATATGTACATACATACATACATGTTTGCAAAATTAATTTCATACGAATAACTTCTTACAAATGTATGTATGTATGTACGTATGTAAGCCCGGATGTCTGCTTACACATACAGGACTTATTCAAATTTGAAACACAAAGTTATGAAACAAAGCTTATTTAGTTAAGTACTCCATTAATATATTCCTTTATGTATGTTTTATGCATAAGTTGCAAAATTTATAGATGCCTTAATTGTTAAAATATTGATTTTTGTATGAATAGGATTTTCCAATCCTGTCTGTCTGCTATTACAGACACGCGACGTTATTCAAGTTATCAGTTCTTTATAAACCAAACAGCTATTTACTCTAAATTTACATTATTGTTTAATGTACTTTGATTTTTAACAAACGTGGCACTTCTTTTATTTGGATTGTAAAAAAAACTAACATAATAATAGAGGTATATAAAAGAACAATAGAGGTTTATGTAGATAATCTGCTTTAAAGAAAACTTACTAAATAAATTTTGAATATTTTTCTTCATTTTACAGGCATAAATTCTTCAATAGTTCGGGGTATATGTAAAGTAATTGGAACAACAATTGCTAAATATAAGGATCCTCCATCTCAACTTTTAGTTCGGAAGCTAATATCCGATCTGATTAAAGTTCATCATGATTTAACCATAGAGCATATGTTAAATGTTTTCAAAACGCTATTGTTCAAAGAGTTTCCATCGACATCGCCTCAGAAGTCGTCAAAGCCAGCTGTTGTTGCTCTAGGATGGATAGCTTTAATTATAAAGCATGCTGATTGCAATTCAAACATATTTAAAACGGAAAAGCAACGCTTAATTGAATATCAGTCGTTGCTGTATCAAATTGCCTTAACAGCTCCAAATATTCGAATAACAGATGCTGCTACAAAAATCATATTTGAGCTGTGGGATAATAATTGTATCTTCGATGACACACTGGCTGCACTATTTCAAATGGAACCTACTTCAAATGTTACAATTATGATAATGATGATGATACGGTTTGAGTCTAAAAGTAATGAATCAGCTTTACTAAAAACACATAAGAGCAAAATTGCCGAATACTTTGTTAAAAGCATGATTTCATGTAAAACCAAGCCTGATAAATCATTCATTATATGTTGTCAGCCATTTTTGGCCTCACTAGTGGAGTCTGAATTTGATTCGCATATACATCCTCCCCTCCAGAGGGCAATACTACGAAGTCCTGAAAATACATTAGAAAGCGTTGGTCTAATATTTGATATAGTTAACATTGACTGTAGTCGTTACGCTTCTCAAATTGGAAAGATATTGATTAAAAACCTATATAGCAAGGGGGATGCAGCGCGACGCGAATCGCTGGAATCGTTAAAATTTTTAGCAAGGAAATGTTCTGATGTTCTCGTTGTGAAGGAGTTATTAGAGCATATTTTTGCAGTCCTTAACGGATCAGATGGCAAAATAAGTGTGGTCGAATACAGAATTAATTTAATTCAGGTAAGAGATATAGATAAACAAATTACAAATTAATTAAACAATAATTTTTAATATATATGTATATAATATCATTTCTGTTTCAGGGTGCCGGTTACTTGAGTTATAATAACGTATCTCAGGACAATATGCATAATATATTGGATGAAGCAGTTAACCTATTCTGGAAGGCTCTGGAAGCTGAAACACAGGAAAAGGTGATCTGCAGTACATTGGATATGTTTGGTTTGTGGACAGAAAAGTTTCGTAATGAGTTGCCCAGCGTCATTATAAATATTTTCAAAACTGGTGTGGAGCAAAAAAATACGAGTCAGGCCATCAGACAGAGTTATCTTGATTGGCTGCTTTCGTCAATACAAAACACCGAGATAAATAATCCAAGTAATATTGTACCAACCCTTATTACCTTATACAGTACAGCAATGCAAAATGTTACGCAATTGTCCAACACATCTGAAGCAGCTTGTATTGCTTCCATTTTGTTAATATTGGAGAAACCGTCCGATAATTATTCCTCGTTCTGGAGCTCTATTTTTGACATGAACAAATTGTGTTTCTTTAGTGAAAAGTTCTTAACAACAGCTACTCCTGAGACATTGTGTCACATTTCATTGCTTGCAAAAATATTCCTTAAACAGTATCCAGATAAAATTAAGGGCCCAATAGACCAATTGTATCGTGCCATAGTATATAATTTGTGTAACAATTCGCTCAAGGTTCGTGCATTCACAATACGACAAGTAAAAGAAATAACCAAAGGTTCAGGGGCACTTGAATTCGTTAGAACTGCTTTAGGTGAATTTGGTAGGCGTATAAATATAGCTAAAATTCAATACGATAGCGATAGTAACGATCAAACTGGTACACCATCTCAGTCATTTGTTGAAGCTTTGGAAGTTTTGAGCTATTTGGAAAACATTACCAATGAAGAATCTATGGAATTAGCTTTGCAACTTCTAGGTATTTCACATCATCCGGCAATTGTAACTAACAATCCGTATTTTTGGGAAACTACCATCCAACAGCATTTTCAGTTGAGTCCTGAATATTTTATTTCGACAAAGAAGCAAGAAATCATTACTGAGTTTATTGAAAACTTTAAAGTGTGCCCAACATATGAGAATATAATTTCCACATTGGTACGGATTAGTCCTGAAATAATTGTACCCATTATTGTTTCGAAATTCAAAGTATATCTACAGGATCGACAAAATGTATCCGTTACAAGCGATGAATACCAAACATATTTAACACCAGATGGAGAGCTTTATGATAAAAGTGTTATACCCCATATAGACGCACAGTATGCAACAGTTGGTGTTAAACGTGAAAATAAGGTGTACAGCTACAAGGAACAATTGGAAGAGATACAATTACGTCGGGAGATTGATGAAAAACGTCAAAAGGAAGGAAAGTCGAAAACTATTAAGCTAACGCAGAAACAGGAAGAGCTAATCAAGAATCAAACGGAAAAAGAATTGCGTATTAAAATACGTCTTCAACAGTTATTTGAGAAGCTAATGTCAAAAATATGTTTATTTAAAGCATCATGTGCTGGAAATTGTGAATATGTTGCATTATATTTTCATACCATATTGGACGATATTCTCAAAGCAACTGACAGCCCATTAAGTGCTGAGCCACTCACCGATTTGTACTTCTATTTGCATGAGATGTGCCTGAAGGAGCAACAAGATCTATGCCGTGACGTTGCAATTGCCACAATAAAGCTACAAAAACCTTCATTTGTCTTAAGAGATGAATGGACCGCATTCAATTTAAATGAGAAAATTGAAAGTATAATATCAAAGCTAAAGAAACTAACTCTTGTGAATGATAACTGTTTGGACGCACCTTCATTTTCATATACTTTTGAATTTTTGAAACGTGCAATTTTATTCCTAAATATCGAATCAAATGAAGAAATCATATTAACAAGTATACAATTGATTGAAGTGCATGCACAACTAAAGGAAAGTCGTCGTAATCATCCGAAATACTTGCCAAGATTGGGTATGTTTGAAATATTACTTTATCTAATCAAAAAAAATAATAAAGTCCAAGTTCAGGCAATTTGTGCAATTTTGGAAGTTGCAAAATCTTCATCTGGCGGTACTTCAAATGCTTCCCCTGATAATAAAATAATTCAATTATTCCTAAACTCATTGCAAAGTAATATAGACTCGGTAAGAGATGTCGCACTACGTACACTGCAAATTATGGTTGAAGCTATTGTTGATTATTTAAATACAAATGCCGAATTAAAAAAAGAGATAATTGCTAGATTGTGGATTGCTAAATTTGATGTTTCCCCCGAAAATGAAGATTTAGCGATCAACCTTTGGGATAGTGCTAACCTTCCGTATCCAGAATTTGATGATATTCTTTGTGATATTACCCATTCGGAATTGTGCATCCAAAAAGCAGCGGCGGAGGCCCTAATTCCTCTTATACAACGTGACAAAACATTAATCAAATATGGAATTAAAAAGCTGTTGGAAATTTATAACGAAAAACTTACGCTAATACCACCAATATTGGACCAATTTGATCGTGAAATAGAGCCAGCTATGGATGAATGGAAGCCCAGAAGGGGCGTTGCCATTGCCTACTCACGAATTGCTCAATTTTTGTCTGTTGAAGATATTAATTATATTATGCAATTTATGGTATCGCAAGGATTGGGCGATCGCGAAGAAATTGTGCACAAGGAGATGCTAGCAGCTGCATTAAAAATTGTCGATATCCATGGAAAGGAGACAATAGTTAGTTTATTACCTGTGTTTGAGGAATTCCTCGATAAAGCACCAAAATCGCAGAGTTATGATAATATTCGTCAGGCTGTTGTTATATTGATGGGTTCGTTAGCTCGACATTTAGAAAAAGATGATAAACGTATTGATCCCATTGTAAAACGATTATTAATGGCACTTTCTACACCCTCTCAGCAAGTACAGGAAGCAGTGTCCAATTGTTTGCCGCATCTGATGCCTTCTGTGAAAGATGAAGCTCCAGCTATGATTAAGAAACTATTACATTCATTGGCAAAATCAGAAAAATATGGTGAAAGACGTGGCGCTGCTTATGGCATAGCCGGTATTGTCAAAGGACTTGGAATTCTTTCATTAAAACAATTGGATATTATGTCAAAGCTGACAACATATATACAGGAGAAGAAGAACTACAAATCGCGTGAAGGTGCTCTGTTTGCATTTGAGGTATTATGCACAACACTTGGACGTCTCTTTGAGCCGTACATTGTCCACGTTCTCCCACATTTACTACAATGTTTTGGCGATCCTTCGCAATATGTTCGACAAGCTGCTGATGACACAGCAAAGGTAGTAATGGGAAAGTTGTCTGCCCATGGTGTTAAACTGATTCTTCCGTCACTATTAGACGCACTGGATGAGGATTCGTGGAGAACAAAGACCGCTTCTGTTGAACTTTTGGGTGCTATGGCATTTTGTGCCCCAAAACAACTATCATCTTGCTTGCCCAGTATAGTTCCCAAACTAATTGAAGTTCTTGGAGACTCTCACACAAAAGTCCAAGAGGCAGGAGGCGATGCACTTAAAGTGATTGGATCAGTTATAAAAAATCCGGAAATTCAAGCGATTGTTCCCATTTTGTTAAAGGCATTAGAGGATCCGTCTAATAATACATCAGCATGCCTTCAAAGCTTATTAAAAACAAAATTTGTCCACTTTATAGATGCACCATCATTGGCCCTTATTATGCCGGTTGTCCAGAGAGCATTTATGGATCGTTCAACTGAAACAAGAAAAATGGCTGCACAAATTATTGGGAATATGTATTCACTTACCGATCAAAAGGATTTGGCACCTTATCTACCAAGTATAATACCTGGATTGAAATCATCTTTGCTGGATCCAGTGCCAGAAGTGAGGGCAGTATCGGCACGTGCTCTTGGTGCTATGGTGAAGGGAATGGGGGAATCTTCATTCGAAGACTTGTTGCCATGGTTAATGCAAACGTTAACATCTGAATCGAGTAGTGTGGACCGCAGCGGTGCTGCTCAAGGACTTTCAGAGGTTGTCGGAGGACTTGGTGTGGAAAAAATGCATAAATTGATGCCAGAAATAATTGCAACTGCAGAAAGAGTTGATATTGCTCCACACGTTAAAGATGGTTACATAATGATGTTCATTTATATGCCAGGAGCATTTCCCAAAGAATTCACACCGTACATTGGACAAATTATCAATCCAATTCTTAAAGCTTTAGCCGATGAAAGTGAATATGTACGCGATACCGCATTGAAAGCGGGACAGCGTATTGTCAACTTATATGCTGAAACTGCCGTAGCACTCTTACTTCCTGAACTAGAAAAGGGTCTATTTGATGACAATTGGCGTATACGATATAGTTCAGTTCAATTACTTGGCGATTTACTATATCGCATATCTGGAGTATCTGGAAAAATGACTACAGAAACAGCTAGCGAAGATGATAACTTTGGTACCGAACAGTCGCATACAGCTATAATTCGTTTCTTGGGCGATGAACGACGTAATAGAGTCTTATCTGGTTTATATATGGGACGCAGTGATGTGTCCCTAATGGTACGACAAGCTGCATTGCATGTATGGAAAGTGGTCGTTACAAATACACCCCGAACTCTGCGTGAGATTCTACCAACATTGTTTGGCCTATTGCTAGGATGCTTGGCTAGCACCAGTTACGATAAACGGCAAGTTGCAGCACGTACTTTGGGAGATTTGGTACGTAAACTCGGCGAAAGAGTTCTTCCTGAAATTATACCCATTCTGGAAAGTGGATTAAACTCTGATCATCCAGACCAAAGGCAAGGAGTGTGCATCGGATTGTCGGAAATAATGGCGTCAACATCAAAGGAAATGGTTTTGTCATTTGTAAATAGTTTGGTTCCAACCGTACGGAAAGCTCTGTCGGATCCCTTGCCGGAAGTTCGAGAAGCAGCTGCAAAAACATTTGAATCCTTGCACAGCACAGTGGGTTCCCGTGCTCTAGATGATATACTTCCATTCATGTTGGAAGGTTTGTCAGATCCAGATCCATTAGTTGCTGAAAATACTTTAGATGGATTGCGTCAGGTTATGTCGATTAAATCAAGAGTTGTACTCCCATATCTTGTTCCACAATTAACTGCACCACCCGTGAATACAAAGGCATTATCCATTCTTGTGTCTGTTGCTGGTGATGCACTAACAAAATATTTACCCAAAATATTGTCTGCATTGTTAGATGCATTATCTCAATCCCATGGCACAGTTAATGAGGCTCAAGAGTTGGAATATTGTCAAACTGTCATATTATCCGTAACTGATGAAGTTGGCATTAGAACAATTATGGATACTCTTATGGTTTCTGCCAAATCTGATGATTTGTGTACACGAAAATCTTCCGCAAGTTTGTTATCAGCATTTTGCATTCATTCACCTGGAGATTATACACAATACATTCCTCAGCTTTTGCGTTGCCTGCTAAGATTAATGGCCGATCACGATAAGGAGATACTACAAAAGTCGTGGGAGGCTCTAAATGCTGTTATAAAGGGTCTAAATTCCACTCAACAAATCGCTCATGTAAGTGATGTGCGGCAAGCAGTTAGATTCGCTGCCAGTGATCTAAAGGAGAAGGAGTTGCCCGGATTCTGTTTACCTAAGGGCATCACACCATTATTACCCGTTTTCCGAGAAGCCATTTTAAATGGTTTGCCTGAGGAAAAGGAAAATGCCGCCCAAGGTCTGGGTGAAGTTATTTTCCTAACGAGTGCACAATCTTTGCAACCATCAGTTGTGCATATTACTGGTCCTTTGATTCGTATATTGGGCGATCGATTTAACTCTGGAGTTAAAGCAGCTGTATTGGAAACATTAGCCATCCTACTCCATAAAGTTGGTGTTATACTAAAACAATTCTTACCACAGTTGCAGACAACTTTCCTTAAAGCATTACATGACCAAAATCGAAATGTCCGCATGAAAGCTGGCAAAGCACTTTCAGAATTGGTAGCAATTCATTCAAGAGCTGATCCTTTGTTCAATGAAATTCACAGTGGCATCAAAAATTCAGATGATTCTGCTGTTAGAGAAACCATGTTGCATGCCCTTCGGAGCATACTTACTCCCTCAGGTGATAAAATGTCTGAACCGATTAGAAAACAAGTATATGCTACATTGTTAAGTATGATTGGACATCCAGAGGATATAACCCGAAATGCTGTTGGGGGGTGTTTAGGTGCTATGCTAAAGTATATGCCATCGGCTCAAATTAGCGATTTGTTAAATAATTATGTACTCGCAGACAATGCCGATGATCCATTGGTTAAGCATGGATACACAATTGTACTATTTGTTGCTTTAAAGGAATGTCCAAATGATGTGTTGACGGGAAAACTATATGAAGGGATTACAGGAAATATTTTATCTAACATTTCATCAGACAAAGTGCCGATTGCCTCCAATGCAATTAGAGCAGCTACCTATCTTTTGCAGCATGTCCTTCTTAATAGAGATGATATTCCAAATAATATTGTTGTGGCACTATCTAGGGCAATGAATCATAGTAGCAACGATGTCAAGCAATTAGTTGCTAAAAGCTGTACTCATCTATCGAAAAGTCTTACTGCTGATGAAATTAATTTAGAAGTGATGAGATATTTAGTGCCAATGTTAGTGAATGGTACAAAAGAAAAAAATGGTTATGTAAAATCAAACTCAGAATTGGCCCTAATATCTATCTTGCGATTAAGAACTGATGACACAACCTATTCGAAAACATCCGAAATTTTAGAATCTGGAGCCAAAGAGTCATTAAGCGAAGTTGTGACGAAAGTTTTGAAAAAGGTTGCAGCTCAGACACCAGTTAAGGAAGAAGAACTAGACGATACGCTACAGACATAATCGTACTTAGCAACATACATATTATATCGGTTTTGTCAGAAACTGAACAAGCCCCTAGTTTTAAAAAACATAGTAAAAGTTATGTACACCCTTTTTGTAAACAACTGCAACACAAATAAAACATTTTTATTACAATCAAATCAAATCATAAGTATCTGCAAACACATTTGATAAAAAACTAAACAAATAAATCTACCACAGGATTAGACTTGAGCATTTCTGCCATGTTTATATAAAAAGCAAAGTAAGTATGTATGTATATGACAAACTTAATGTAGGTTCGAAATGTTAAATGACCAGATAAGAAATTGTTAAATGGATATGAAACATTTTCAATTTAATATATTACCCAAATCATTAGCCGGAAAAAGTCGGGGTACCTCGTCAATCAGCTTTCAGAGAATTTGAGATATAATTTCGTCAGAGAATTATTTTATGTACAAAAAGAACTCAAATATTATTTACAGGTGCCTTACCCGTGTTCACATTGATTACAATCATGCAGAGATTTTCCAGGCCACCGAACAAAGCAGATTGATATAGAAGCTTTCATTAGACCTGTGAAATTAATAATATACAGTAAAAAAGTTATTAAATTCATTGTTGTATGTATATCTCATTAACACATCTTTGACTAAATAAATTTAGATCCTTTTGTTAATTTTCATCATAGAGATCATTTAATAAAAAATTAATATTTGTTTATGTCACTTAATTCACCATTAGACATCTAAAAATTTTGCTCCGCCCACTTTGATACCCGCGCAATTATTCAAATTTGGCGCGGTACACGCGATTTTCATATAGTTGACCGTACGTCAGCAAATCAGTGTTGCTAAATGCTACCATGTCAGTGTTGCAAAACAGTACAGTTTCAGTGCTGCACAAACTGACCTGTCTCATTTTTCCAACACTTGTGTGGCATTTCTTTTTCGAACACTTGGCATCTTGTTTATGCAACACTGATATAGTAGTATTTTTCAACATTGGACGGACGATTAAAAGCCCGCGTACCGCGCAAACATTAAGTAATTGTGTGGGCGACAAAGTACGTTTTAGCTGTATTATTTTTTTTTTATTAAACGTTTTCTACAATTTATTATTGCCATTTGCTATTCGGTAAATCTAATGTTTTTTTTTGTAGTAAATAAAGTTATTGATTGATGGTTGGATCGCAACAATAAACAAAGAACTTTATAAGTTTTAAAAAATAATAGTGTAATTTATTTTTAATCTGTAGTCTGATTATTTGGTAAGCCCGAATCGTTTGAAAAAATTTTGTTTTTCAAAGATGTATTTAAATATGGACGATTAACCCATTCGGTATCGGCTGCTTTAATATTTTCCAATGTCCCCAGTTTAATCTGATACAGCTTTAACTGAAATCTGGGTCCAACTTCTTTAAGCTCCAATTCCCTGTTTACGTATTTATATTGATGATGTCGGAATATTATCGAGTCGTCGTGGTTTAAGAATGTGATTACTCTCTGCGACGTTTCTTTTGGTACTGGAAACAAGTGCTTCAGGATTTGGACTGTTCTCAAGCCAATGGGAGTTTTGAAATTGTTGAATATTAAGTGAGGTTTTTGCTCACTCATAGTTCCAATATCAGGAATATCATGTCGCATTACAACATCGGATATATTGAAAAATGCAGTTGGTCCATATGGAAGGTGGCAAACTACGAGACCATCTGGTACACCGCGATGCTCGTGGACAATCATAAAGTCGGTCACGTTGTTAGCACGACAGGCATGCATTAAGGTGCTCAACTTGTATTTTCCTCTGTTCATTTGCTGTGCATTGGGAAAGATCAGGCGGAGTTCTTTCATAAATATTTTCAAACGCGACGAAGGATCGTGCGATGTGGTCAACATGATTTTCGGATCTTCGCAACCGGCAAAAGTATATTCATCATTTACACTAGGGTTTTCCCCACCTATGAAAAATATAAATATATATATGTAAGTAATAATTCCGAATTTGCTTTATAAACGTACCTTTTATATCATACTTCAGCGAGTTATACACGTTGAAGCCTTTGGATATCATTTTAGAACTAACCGGCTTATTATTTTTTATATTATTTTCAATGCTTTCTTGAAGCTTCTTTTTTGATTGTACACGCTCATCTCGGGCTTTGGTATATAAATATTCTCTTCGCTGCCTGGCTTGTTTTCTGAGCATATTTTAAAAATTTATTTCAACACGTGCTGGGTCAATGTTTACGTTTTTACTTTTGATGATAATTTGTTTGCTATTATCGATACCGATAACAAATATATTCTACACCGTAATTTGAAAACCGTTGTTGTGAAACGATGGAAATGTATTGCTTATCGTTTCACAGTCTCGCTTAAACGAAACGTTAAATTTGGGAAAATGTTAACAATGGTAAATAAACTGAACTATTCAATTCCCAGTACTCCATTTTTTAATTTTTACTACATAAATTATAAATCATAACACAGTTTTCAGTTTCTTAAATTGTATTTAATTTTATTAACAATTAACATATTTCACTGGTATTGTTTTTGGTTTGATGTACCACCAAAGGAAAAATTATTCCCCGGATCACCCAGAGCAGCAGGATCTTCTGTAGGCGGGCTAGGATTTCGGAATTGATCAGCAGATATTCGTGTGAATAAGATTCCAACACCTTCAATAAGTGCCAGAAGAACTCCTCCTATTATTGCACTTCCAGCCATTGCAGGAACACCTACATAGATAAAGAAATTAAAAAACATTTTAAAAAACGATTACCTTGAAGATTTAATAAATATACCATTTCTTGCAGCCAAAATTCCACCAGTTGCTGCCCCGCTTATAATAGAATTCCATGGGTCTTCCTTTTTTCGAAAATGAACAAGAGTGCAATCAATTGTACTGAACATACCACCCCAAATTGCAAAATTTCCTGCTATAACCGGTGAGCGGGTTTTAATTGCAATTAAGCTTCCAAGCTGAAAATAGATTAAATACAGTAAGTCAAAATAATAAAATTGATTTTTTTTTTAAAGTCCCTTTAGAAGACTTTTAGAGCTTCAACATATGTATACCTTATCTTTAATATAAATAACCAAGTTAGTGTTCAAATGATCGATATTGTTTCTTAGTTTTAATAAATCTTATTAGAAGTTGCTCATTTCATCATTATTGCACTTGAATGCTAATGGCTCCTCAGACAAGTTAATAATAATGTAGATAGTTGAGATGACTAAAAGTAACCGCAACAGATGGATCTTTGCCGCTTTTTGAAAAAAATCGGCTTACAAGCAATACCCCTAGCTACATAAACTCAGATCGTCCTTTGAAACGATTTAGAATGTAGCATGACTGTTTTCGTTATATAAATGTTTACATACCAGTCGTCTGTTCATGCCGGATGGAGCATTTCGGAATCCTTTAATTGCTTGAAAAACACCGCCACCTATGCAGCCCATTGCAAACGCACCACCACAATCGTCTACAATTCGAAATGGACATGGTTCTCTTGCATATTCCTCCATTTTACCGATTTTTTACAGACAAACGAAGTAATTGGGCTTTACTACAAGAAGCACATGTACTCGGTGTGACCAAACAAAGAAAACCAAAATATGCTGATTAAAAAACTAATACGATTTCTTGGTATGTTGTTCAAATATTCGGTATTTTTAATCATCGTTATCGAATAAGCATACTGCTATCTCTAATCAGAACGTAATGATTGGTTTTTTTAAGTCAAAATAATTAATTTAATATAAATTTTAAACACATAGAACAAAATGACTGCTGGTAGCGCGTCCTTTTCCGAGGACCAATTTGGCAAGAAATTGGACCGATGTGTAACAGATACCATTGTTAAAGGAGGTAAGTTTCTAAAATTGCACTTATGTAATGCCAGTTGTCTTGCTTATTGGGAGAAAATTGTTCGCTTTTGACGACTTTCCTGTGGGTTCTAACACTATAATAAAATAGCTTAAATTTATTAGACTTATGTATGAAGCTAGATGACGACACTAGCTATACTTTCAAATGACACTGTGTACGCATGTTTATTTATACAAATATATGCATATGTACATTTATGTATACATATGTATGTACACACAGATGTTTATGTATTTGGCATTAGAAATACAGGATTGTTTTGTGTTAAGTTTGAAAATAAAACTGGTTTATAATAAATGAATTATTAATTCTATTACAGTTGGTGGTCTGGTTATTGGAACTGCAGTTTCTTTATTATTCTTTAAACGACGAGCGTGGCCTGCATGGCTGGGTACCGGATTCGGCATAGGTGTGGCCTATAGAACATGCGAAAAAGACTTAAACTCATTAAAATAAATGTATTCGCGTATGAAACTCTAAAATAAAGCAAAATCCGTACAGTTTACTTCATAATAGTTATTGTAATTATTTGCACCCAATCTCAGTTTTTAATTCAACGAAAAATTCTGATAGCTGTTCAAAAGCTGTGGAACAGGAAAACATCTGAACAAAAGTCGTAGTCGTATCCAAAACATTAGTATTCAATAACGGCAAAGTACCAATTTAATTTATTATTATTTCTGTTTTTACGGTGGTTGCTGATTAGATCTTGGAGGTGGTGGATTATTATCATCATCCTCCTCATCAGAGGGACGCTGACGGGATCGAGTACTTAATAGTGAAGCGGATGCCTCATCTGGTACATCGTCTTTATATCGTGTCCATTTTATCAACGTTTCCGGTGATCGGTATAGGAAAATAAGTTTTGCGTACAAATCCTCCTCGAGCCGATACTCCTGCGTTTCTCTGACTAAATATATATCATTACATAGCTTTAGTATACGGTCGACATACGGTAAGTCTTCAAACATTATTCGTCTATGATTATTGGCGATAAGGGAGCGTATTATACGTGAAACAAGAAATACAAATGTCGTATAGAGTCCAATAATACTAGATAAAATAAGACAAATTAATAATTTCATATATTTCAATGCTATTTGTAATATTTAACATACCCGGTCTTTTCAATATAGCTCATGGTAGTCGGAAATGATTTGTCGTAAAAAACATATACCACAACGCCACTTTCACAATCACTTACAGGCAATGTAGAAAGAATTTCATTATAGAAAATATCGTCGCAATAGTCGTGCATCTCCCACCACGATTTTCCATCAGCTTGTTTTTTATCCAATATCATCGGACGAGTATATTTTCCTAACATTTATATAAAAAGAATCGTAAACAGTTAACCTTATAAAGAAACCCAAAAAAAGTATGTACATATATTATGTAGAAATATGGAATAAAGAAAAAAAATAAATACAAATGAAAGGCTCTATTCAAAAAGCCTTATAACAATTTTTTACATCAGATATCTTTTGAACTACTAAAATTATACGGATGTATCTATAGATTTCATGAAATCAAGTGGGATGGTGTAAGGTCCTAAGTTTGTTATTAAGAGTGAGCAAGATAGAAAGAGGTTGACATTGCGGCAGAAGAACAGAATTTAATTAGAATAATTGGTGGTTAATTCAAGGGTGTTTGTTTTCGTTCATGAATTTTAAAGCCCTTACGATACCCCTCACACGAAAGATGACTTTTCTGCCTAAAGAATTTGTTAATATTAAAGACCAGTTGACAAATGCTAAAAACGTTTTATCAAATGACATTTATTTATTATTGTTGAATTTATTATTGTTACATACTCACCATCGTAATCTCTTATAAATTTGCCGTTAACCTTCTGCTTTTGAACTGTTACGAATTTTGGCAAAATATCAGGAACCAATATCTTTTCTTTACTATCATTGTCTGATAAAACCTTAATTAACATTTCCCTTGTCATTTCTTTGTTCTTTGTTAACGTATATGTGGTCTCATAATTTGTAGGCTCCATTGTGTTTCTACTTGTCAATGTGAGAGTAATGCGAATAATGACTTTTCTGCCTAAAGAATTTGTGGGAAAAGGTTACACAGCAATTAACTAAAATGATTGTTTTAACTTACCTGTTTGTAAGTCGTCTAATAAGCGTTTTTTATCTGGAGGCGACATATTCCACACAATTACTGAGTTGGCATCGAATTTTATTGCTGAAATATCGACAGCATCGTATATCATAACATGATCAGAAGCATAATTATCCGATGAGAAGCTGTTAAGTAATTTTTGAAAATCGTCGTCGGAAAATCGATGAATTCCTGAGTAGCTTTGTGAAACATATATAGGTTCATATTGACCGATTTTAACATTAATTTCAGCCTTATGGGGCAGATTGGACTTGCCTACAGTTCCGACAAGTGCAAATAGAAACAATGGACTCCAAATTAAAGCTATTAAAATTAATATAATTGTTCCACCAATTAAAAGTTTTATATATAATGGTTTTGGTTCTCCCCTTAATACTGGAAAATCAGTTTCTAGTTGCCTGTAGCAGCGCACTATGAAAACTGATTGAAAAATATCCTCCATTTTTATCCATTCCATTACGCTGAGAGTAGTATCAATGCATACCCAGTCTAACAAAGTTCTCAATATATAAAGAAATGGAATTTCCATATAGCTATGGAAAGAGTTAATTTTAATTAATCGCTATGATAAAATGAGACAAAACTTACATTTTAAATGCGATATAATTGACCAAAGAATATCCTTTAATAAATACGTTGCCCAAAATACGTTTCGGGTAGCCGCAACGTATTTGATATGCCGATAAAACCATGTGACAGCATTTTATAAGATAGAATGTCACTGGAGCTGTTGCTCCAAAACTATGCGCCGTTACATAAGGTACCAGAAAAAACATCCAAATATGTATGCCAACAACCGTAATAAAATGAAATATTATTTTATAAACCAGAGCTTTTCTCAAATAAATGGCACGTTCTGTTACAATTGTAAGGAACTGTACAATTAACATAAGCAGAAAACTAAATGGAACTTTGTTTCCTTGAATATATGTTTCCAAAACACTAGTACTATATTTATAGCGGTACTGCAATAAAATATACATTAGTAAATATTAAAATTAAACAAAGTTACGTTGTTCCGGCACTAACCGCAAATTTAGGGAATCCAAAAAGCAAGACGAAGAAGTTAACAAAATCGCATAAAAACAGTAAGGAATAAACATCGGTTGATAGACGAGCCTTGTGTCGAAGAGCTAAGAAGAATTTGTAAAAACAAGACAAAAAGCCACCTTTGCTTCTGTGTGAGTAAAACAGTTAATAATACTATATATTTTCAGCTAATCATACTTTATACGTACGCTAAGCGGTGCATAGCCCGACGGTAATATGGAGATTCAATATTATGATAAACATATTTATTTTCCATACCGGGTCGCAACACATCATCCAAATCACGATCCAAAGCGGTATTACGAAGTGAATCAGAACCGGCTTCTTGTCTAAGTAAATGGGAAATTAAATTGTAATATTTTGTCTTAAAGATCTTATATTAATAAAAGTGTAATTTATAACTTCTGTGTACCTTAAACGTTCCAGTATGGAACCGGGCCCTTCTTTACTGAATGTTCGCTTCATTTTAGACTCTGAAAGAAGTATTTTATTTTCTATAACAGCGATGAAATTGAATTACATACTGTTTGTGTCTAATAACAAACTTTCTGCATTAGCTCGTTGCACGGTCCATATTCCCTGTTTTTTTAACATATATCTATGCCAAAAAAGGACTACAAGAAGCAGTAAATCGTAAACAGCGTTGCCATGTTTCATAATTTGCTCAAAGGTCAGCTGGTTGGATCGTTTTATAAGTCTTTGCTCCAATATAATTCTTTGATGCATAATGCACTTGAAGAATATCATTGCCAGAGTATAAGTAATTAACGTCACCCAAAAGGTTTTAGTTGGTCGGGGCAAGGTGAGAGCTCCCCAACAAAGAACCAACAATGGCAAAGGCAAAGATGTTATTGAAGAATTAGCCGATTGGTTGATAAACACCATCAGGTAACAAATTACCTCCGTGTTCGCAATGATTGCATACCACATGGCTATTGCCATTTGGACAAATTCGTTGTGGTCAAGTGTGGTAAAGTCATCGCCTCTATTAACCAAATAAATCGAAGAACCTTTCATAGAACCATCAGTAAGTTTGCTGTTTAAGAAAAAAGGTGTCCTCTTTACCAATTATAGATGTAACCAATACATTAACTAAAAAGGTTGACCTAAAGACAATTTTTTTTAAAACTGAATTGGATTCCTTTTTTTAAAATTGGTCCAATATACCGATTTTTTTTTATTGTTTCGGTTCTATTGTCCAAAAATTAACAATATAAACTTACTCGTTTAAAGATTGATTTAGGAAATCAAACATCGCAGCAGTATTAGATAATCCCAATCGATTTATTATACTGATTTCCTGTAAAGTCTTTTTTTCAGCTGACAGGACTTTGTGCACAAATCGGTAATTTCGTGAAAGCCGATTTAATCTGAACGTTAATAATAAAATTAGTTCAGAGGTAAGTTTAATCACTGGATGCGTATTGAAGTCATCATTATCTGTAATTGAGGATTCTTCCTCACCATTTAATGAGAGACTGCTGCGGGAGCGACGAGATACTCTAGTTCTTGACTGTAAGCAAACATAGTCTATAATATTTTATTTCATGTATTTCAGAATTAATTATGCCTTACTGCCAATAGAATTTGTCGACTGCGAAGATCTTCTCTCTCTAGAAAATCGTATTCCTCATTTACATCCACGTCGTCACCATCATCTAATTCGTCAAACATATAATAATCTCCCGTTCGAATGGCATGAGGATGAAGGCGCAAATCTCGCCGTTTTGGATGAAACGGACGTGCATAATATATATCCGTTAGCTGTGGGTTCTTTGTTTGTTTTGTGTGGTAGGAATTGGTTTCTGGAACGTCAATTTGAGTCTCTGAGTCATAATGTACTCGAAAGGGAGTTTGAGGTATCAATCCCATATTACGCACCCCTGCAAATTACAATATTATTCAAATTAATCATATTTCCCAAAGACTTTACTATATTTCATTTCGATTTTGATGAATTTAGATATTTAGTTTAAAACTTTAAAGTAAAGTTAGAATCTAGTGAAAATTGTCTTTATATAAATACGTATACTGAGTTGCAATTGCAGCATAAAATTTGAAATATTTTGAATACTTTAATTTACACTATTTACTTGATGGTTAAAAAATAAAAGAAAAAACTTCGAACACCCCTAATGTATAGATGGATATATGTATGTATATACATACGTTTGTATACATATACATACATACATATGTGGACATGCGCTCTGTTTGCCTCTGCTCCAGTTGATGGCGTTGAGGTTGACGTCGCATTCCATCTCGATTGAATATACTAAGCCATCTCTGTGTGCCATAACACGTCCTCATTTCATGGAACACACTGAGACAACTGAGTCCTCACATCAGTTAATCAAATAAGACCATACAGTAGAAGAAATATTTGACCGTTTCATATTAAACGTTAATAAAATCAATGTGTTAATTTACCTAATCATTGAATTACAATGAAAAGTTGTTGCAAAAATCTTTACAACAAAGTTCAAAATTCCAAATGAAAGAAGGAAATGTATTATGTTTGGTCAATTGAAATGATTGGGTCCTGTCTGATTAGCATAATAGGAAAACTTATCCTGAGTGAATTCGTGTTTTTGATTCAAATTCTAACCACGTATACTTAAAGGTTTAACATAATTATATATAACAATTTATGCGATAGAATTGGGAATTAAAATGTACTTTAAGAGGAGCTTATTACTCTTTTATGTCCTTCTAAGTATATGTGTATAACTACTCACTTTTATAGATTTTCTTATTTGCGTCACGGATCTTCTCCATTTTAGCTTTAACACTCTCCAAAACATTTTTCTCATATTCACGACGGTCATAAATTTGTTTATAGTGTAAATTCTCAATTATTGCAGCGCCCCTGTAAATAATTAATATATCTATTTAGTTAACTCTTTGCTCTGTGGATTTCTTTTGTTTCATTTTGTTAAAATTAAATTATAAAAGGTTTAGCATAGACATCTGTCTATTTAATCTAACAAATATTAAACTCTTCTCTATTTTAAATACTTATGTGAAAGTTAACAATTAATAGCAAAATTTATTACTCACCTTGAAGCTAGTATTGAATTGGCATGGGTATCCATAATTACATGGCAAAAATAATATGAACGAAAAATTCGACGTTGAAAAATGATGAAAGCAAAAATGATTGCGTGCCATACCACAGAATTTTTAAAAATCAAACCTTCAGGTCCATAGTGATATGCTTCGTATGTATCATCTCCATTTTTAAGATTTCTATTAAAATCATTATCTCGATTCAATGACTTGCTATGGTACGTAATTAAAAGTATACTTTGCAATAACGTGTTAGAAGAATCAAATGATCCTGCTAAAGCAACAACGCTGACCTTAACAATAATATTTAAAACATTGAATGCAATCAGGCAATTCCAACGACAGATAATATAATGAATATTTTGAAGGTATACTTCTGAGCCTTGAAGCAGGAATATTAGAGCAAATATAAGATAACCCAATGAGAGCAGATCCATGCTGCAAACTCCGCCCATAAATACAATTGCAAGTGTAACCCAAAAGAATCCGCTAAAAATAGCAGTTTTAAGGACATCCGAGTAGTTGCGAACATAGGAGCAGAAATCGTGTGTGGGATTATCAAAATAAACATGACCTAATTGGGCTATATTATGTATAACACTCTTGTTGTCGCCACCATCAAAGTATGGGTCATTTAAATGACGCATTTCTAACTTAAAGGCCTTCCGCTGTCGGGATATTAATAAAAGGACTATAAAGTCAAGTAAAAGCTTTGATTTTATAAAAGATTTCGCTGTTTCATCTAGCACAATCCAGATGTTTTGATTTCCCTGTGTATTTTCGTTTGCAACTGAAACAATTTGGCAATAGAATGTTAATAGAATGATTTAGATTAATTCATACATACCCAAACATAGGCTAGGGGGAAAACTTAATAAATACAAATATTGCAGCAAAACAGAAATCATAAAATATAATTGCAATATTTCCCAAATTCGGGCGCATTGTATTCGGTTCAGACAGAGTATTATTATTAGCCAAACGATATAGGTCAAACTAAGTGCATCACGGCGATGGGCAATGGATGCAACTAATGCGATTAGTGTAATTTCTAGTCCAAATTTAAAATAACCATAATTTAGGATATATTTTAAAAGGCCCGGCAGATCCTGCTCAGCAACTTGTCTTCTAACATTTGGAAAGAGTACCTTATGCTCTTTATAATCTAATGATGAATAACGTATTAAATGGTCTCGAAGTTTTACTACTGCATGCAATGACGTCACAATCATATAAACTATATAGGGCGATATGTAGCGCATTAATGCACCCCAAATCTGTGGTGTTTTCTTCAAACCCATCCATTCCGCAAAATTTGAAGTGACATTTTTCTATAAATTCAAACAATTAACAAAAAATAAAATATGATTTGTTCAAACAGTTACACATAAATAATCATATTTTGATTTGTCCAGATATTGAATTTGATATATCATTTTCATGAGGACCAATATAGATACCCAAAATGTCACCAAACGAAATAAAACACGTCTTATAAATCGATTTACGACCACACTCACCAGTGATAGGATAGCTATAAAGAAGTTAAAAAATGAAATTTCTGAAATGGCACAATAAAATGAAGTTATTAAGACAGCTTTTATCATATGCATCTGTAGGAATCCCCAAACAATTTTCTTTCCAGGCCGAAACCATCGGCGAGTTCGTGATCGTAGTTTTCGATATCCTGCATAAAAATATACTTTCCACGATTGCTTGCTCGAATCGAGAACACTATGTTGACTCCCAATATTGAATGCGAAAAGAGATGCATGACTTCGATTTATTGGCATTGGACGTCTCACCGAATCCATAAATCGCTGATGAAAATAATGCAATTGAATTACCGTAAATATAACTGTTAATGTAGGTATGAGTAGATGTAAAAATAAATCCTTCGTTTTGTAGCGTCGCAATCCAATATCATGTTGTCTACGTCAAGGATAATAAATTACTATACAACTTTAAAAATAGTTACAAAGTTTACTTACAAAGTTGGCTGCACATTTAGATAAAATTCCCAATAGTAATCGAAATTGTCAAACTGATATGTATAAATGACAGTCAATATGGACATTGCGTAAAATATAAGGAACGTCCAATAACCATAAAGAAATTTGATCCAAAGTTGCAGTGACATTTGAAATACCATCAGAAATAGAAGAAAAAGTGACATATAACAGATTCGAAAACCAGTTATAACACGATCAACCATTGCGCAAAGAAAAATTAAAAATATCAACAACCACATCCAAATTCTTCCCACAAAATTTGATACACTTTCAAATATGAATATTATAAATTGTGGTGCCTGGGATTTTTCAAAGAGAGAACGCTCAGAACGAAAGTGTTGAGGTCCAAAAATTAGTCGAAGAAGATCACTTTGCATTGTATCTTCAGCTTTTTCTTTAAAATACTGCCGAGATGTTATCCAAAAAATAAAAAGGAATCCAGTTTTCACTGCCAAAGGCATCCATGGCTGGCTGCCATTATTTTGTGGATGAACAAACCCGATTTGCTCTAGATTAACTCCACAACTCTATGTAAAAATATAGTGATTATAATTAGAAAATTAAACACATTCATTTGGTAAAAATGACAGAGACCTTCACTTTAGTAGGCAATTCGGATTCATAGAAATTCATGCCATAAACATATTGGGTAACCACAAGAAATTCGGCATATAAAACAACAAAAAAACTGGATGCCATCATTGAACGTCGATGATTGGGTATCATCCATAGAATATTAGCCCAAATGAGCAAAACAAATGTTAGCCAGCTATGATAGACAATTGACCAGATCTATGAAGTATTAAAAACGAATTCAAATTGTTACAAATCGATCCAAAGAGTAGTATTAGCTTTGCTTACCATCATTATGATATTCAATAGTAGATAGCTATTCTTGTATATGAACGATGTTATATCGAAAACCATATAGAAAAATTGCTCAAGCATTGATGGCGGTTCCGATAAATTATTATTATTATTAGGACTTGAGTCGTTATCAGGACTTGGATCACTTGATTTGGATCCCAAATTCATTCGTATAGTATCGAAAGTCAGTTCAAAGCGAGCACGATTTATCATACTAAGCGTTGTTACGAAATAGGCAAACATTATGGCCACTGGATTTAGATATGAATCTATATTTAGGTCATGATTCCAATCAATTTTTATTCCATTTTTATTATCGGTTAAAAAGAACAGAGCTTCCATTCCCATAATCCTACTCAAACAAATTTAAATATATGCATATAGTTTAAAATAATTTATTGATTACGTACCGGGCCCATATGCTATTGTGGTCAATATACTTCTGAACAATTTCCAATTGAAAGCTAACAAGACATATCAGATTAAGTGTCAGGACAATAACCATTAAAGTAAGAGCATAGTACATTCCACTTGTAAAAGAAAGGTTTCATTTATAAAGATATTGTGAGTAAAGTTGTCGATAAGAGTATTTACCGAGACAATGGTCGATAAAGGGCCCAATGAGTTCCAAACACCATAAAGACAATGAAATATAAGCCACCAGGTAAAGATGGTCTAAACGTGGCAGCAAAATAAAGTACAATGAGAGAAAAGATAGGAGCTGTCAAAAATGAGATTTGTTTAACAGCTAATTACGATCAATGTCCCATAGTTACATGTCTTTAGTACGGATCTTATATAGACAATGATCAGTAATCGATTAACTTCAGATATTTCTAAGCCAACTGGTTGTTCGCTGTCCTCTTTGAAACTGTCATCATTTTTCTTTTGGATGTACTTTTTCTTTCGTTTAGCAGAAATTTTGGAAAATATAATTATACCAAATGCTGTTATAAAAACAAATATATCGGGTACTATCCACTGTAAAATGAAAAGCAATCTGCAATTAAAACTTATTAAATGAATAAAAACTAAAAAAAAAATTCCAAAATTCGCACCGTAATTTCGTAAAACTAACAAAGCCAATTTGTCGCAATATAGAGTAAATTGTTGTTTTCGAGCTGATGCCTAAAAAAAACCTATCAACCAATTTGATCGTTATATGGCCAATAGTAAAGAGAGCGCTCCAAAAACAAAGAATTATTAAATATGTCAGCAACATAGTGCGATGTATTTTGCTCTTCGTTTGTAATAGCCATGGTGTTAAGAAGAACATGAAAAGGTAGATCAAAGATATGCCCACGGGTCGAACTAGGCAAACTTAAGACAAGGTTTAAAAGTGCACCTTAAAATCAAAATCGATCAAAACTTACCAAGAATTAAAACAAAAGGCAATAGTAATCTCACCAAAATATATAAAGTTAATTCAGTCATGATTTCATTATATTTAATTTTTATTTATATATAAATTTTCTAAATTGGCAGATTTATAAAAATGCTCTTAGATATTTTATTTTATTTAGTTAACTATATTCTACTATTAATCTAACATAGCTCGAGTATAGTAAATTTAATTGAAATATCCTTGGAAATCATGTTTTTATTTGTTGATAATAATATTGCTTAAATTTAAATCAAATATATTAAATCAAAGATTATTCTGTTTTTATATTGTGAACATATAAATATCATAATCACATTCTTATAGCTTTCAATACAAATTTTAATTGCAATTGCTATTACCAAGTAGTTTGGATTGGCTTTTGATAGCGAGCACGTGTCTATATTCAAGAATCTTTTTTCTCAAATGTAGATCAGAGCTATGTGAGTGATGATTCATAAGGGGAAAGAGTCGCAAGGGGGAAAAAAATATAATCAATAGATGTGCATATATCGGCAGCAAGGACATACAATAGGTGTTTATACAAAATATCACAGATGAGAATTTAATCTGTCGCACCTTTTGGTAAAATGTTGATTTACGTACACGTGTATTTTGCTGGACTTTCTTTTCTCTTGCTCTCAATAATAATGCATCGAAAATATTAAGCAAATATTTTGTTCACACATTATCATCCCCTGAAGTAAAATTTATTCTTGACGTCTGGTGGTGTCGTTAAGCACTAAGTGAAATGATTGGACAGCAACAACAAGCATACGTGTATACACCTATATATATATATATATATATATATATTCTACATATATATGGAGAGAAATCACAAACGTTGGCAACGCTACGTTCAACTTAAATAAATAAACTTACCCCCAAAATTTGATGCACGTGGCAAAAGACACGTGCACACAATTCAGGTTAAGCCCACGATTAAATTAATCGCTGATTAGTTACGGACAATATTACAAAGAAAATATAAAAGGCTCAATAAAAAACACCAGCATCTTTAAAATATTTTAAAATTATAATATATTCCCCAACATAACAAAGCAGAATTCTGTAAAGTTTTGTCTCCATAGAAGTTCCATTATCAAAATTGGTGGAAAGGTAAGTTATTTGCCTATTTACTTTTAAATATATATAAATATTTTTAAATCAATTACAAAAAAAAGAAAATTAACATTTTTATTTATAATACTTTAAACTTTTAACGGGCTCTTAGACAATATTTTTAACATGGCGGCAACTGAAATAAATCGAAAGAATTAGTTTATTCTTTACCTAAAATACAAATTACCAAAAATATAGATTGAAATTTAAACCCGTTTACAGGAGCGGTTGATTTGTTTGATTATATTCTTTTTTTTTGTCAAATTAATTTTTACAATGAAAACAAAAATTAAAGCCTGGTATTAAATTCTTTGCAAGCGCCTCAGCAACGCTTTTTTCTGAGGGAGTAAAAATATCCTGCGGGGAGGGTTTTTGTGTTAGTAGAATTAATGGATACAGTAATCATTTTAGTACATTTATGAGATGTTTACGTTTGCTAAAAACTATAATAATAAAAGGGAATCCAGCTGAGACAATAACAAAAATTACCGAAAGTCCAGAGCGAAATATGGTATCCCCTTTTGGCGAATCTTCTCAGCGCGTTGAATATGTGGCCTTGTATTCGCAATTTGATATGGCACAGGAAAGAGAAATTCTTAAAGGATTGTAAGATGTATGTAGTGGATGAGGTTAGGTTACGCCGGTAGACCACATGGTGGTGGTTACACTCAGATCTGGATGGTTTTTATTTTTACCAGTTAGTAACAAATTAATAGCTACCCGTTGTCTTAAGTTGGGGCCTTTTGGAGTTTTAACATCCTGGTTCCATGTTTAGCTGGAAAACTTTTCCGTAACGATGGTTGTAAGATTGTGGATAAAACTAGGACACCGAGAGATTAACTGATATGTAAGTAAAGCATAGGAATTTACGCAACATACAACCCAAATAGTTGATTGCAAAAATATTGCAGATTTCGTTACTAAAAGATCGTTGTGTTGGTTGTTGTCTTCCTTTTATTGTTTTGGTGCCCTGGCATAACGCCCTTTCATCCCCTTTATTTTATAAATCGACGAAAAAGAATAACCGAACCAACAGGATCAAGTGCTTTGAAAGTCCTTTACACTAGGGTGCACACAAATATTTTGAGTCCGCATTAACACGTTTTGGAAGTTATTCATATAGATAATTGTAGTGACAAAGGTCCAGATAACGTAATTTGTAATACAGTGTTAACTCTGCAAATTTCAGATCATAATTATATCAGTAGAGCAATCACCTCAAAAAATATAATTTAATAAGCATGATCACTCCTCTAATTTGGTCATTTCCGAAATTGATTATAATAAACTTTATTTCCACTTGATTTATATTTTTCAATGATAAAGTATAAAGTTCTTAAAAAAATGCATAATGAGAATGCAACGGATTAATTGCATGAATTTTCTTCTTGTGCTTGCATTAATTTAGTTTACCTTAAAGCCAAATTGGTTTCCATTTACCATTTCATTGGGGTATGTTTTCCAGGTCAGTGGGTTTCTCGTATTCGGTATGAGTATATCTTTTTTGAAAATCTGGCATAAAGTTTCCTACATATATAGTCTGTGATAACTTTTTAAGTTTATCGGTAATGATTTTCAAGTACTTTTTCATATTGCTCATATATAAGTATGTATATGTATATATAGTAGGTACATGCATATAGTTGAAATAAAATAGTAAGTATGATCGAGGACTATTTTATAAGTGCCTAAGTATAAAAATTTTCCCACCCTGTCGCCTGTATGAAATTAATTTCATGATCTCAGCAGGACATGCGTTTTCAGTTGAACGATTATATAAGTTCGATCCTCAAAAGTTAAATTACATTATAAAAGATGCTGGCAAATTAAAACATGCAGAAAGAGCAACCAAGAGAATAAATAATCATCCCCTTTAAAGAAAGTGAACAACAAGATGCAAAAAATCTGAAATGAATTGAATGGATAAATTGTGACAATAAGGGTGTTCAGATTGTGGTACATTTATTTTCTTTGTATTTCTTTTTTCTTAAGGTAAATAATTCTTATTAAACGAATGCACCGCTAAGAACTATTTTTTTCCCACTAAAATCCAGTTCTATTCGAATGTCCTATGTTGACTTTTTAAGCTTGAAAAAATCCAAACAAATTGATCATATTAAATAGTTAAATAGTCTCCAAGTAACAATTGAGATTAATTGGGTGTAAAGATAGAAGGGAAGATCGTATAGAGATTTTGTTTAAATAACTAACTAACCGAAGGGTCTTAAAAAAGAAATCGGAAGAATTCTATATAAAATATATAGCAACTACTGGCATGTCAAACTGGCTAGCTATATTAACTATAATTTATTTATTCTCGAATTCTCTCACTGCATTTGGTTTACTTTCAATAAGCAATTGCAATGAATGCTACTTAAGTACATGTATTATAAAATGTAAGCTCAAAACCCTTCCTGCAAAAGGCATCAAAAACCACCGTCGTTGAACGCGATAAAGCTTACGAACAATAGCAGCTTCAGAGAGTTCGGTTTGAGTACCAGTACCAGCATTTCAAGAGTTTGAGAACATAGGCTTCAAAAAAAAAAAAATATATTACTACATGTAGCGCCAAGGGCTCGACCAACGTATACAAAGTTTTAATTCTGAAATATCGTCAATGGAGGGCCAAATTTAGGGTTGTTAGACAGAATGCCAGTACAAATAATTGTGCTGACATGTGGCCCGTTGCCGACAATAAATTATACCTGAATGAATGACAAGAGGAGAGCAGCTCTGTGCCCAATAATAAAATATATGTTTATTCTTTTATACGAGTTTAAAAGAAAATATTAAGGTGGTTTCTGTAACAAAACGTTTTAACTACATATGTATATATGGGACATATGATTATTTCTAACAACTCAAAGATCCTTCCTTACCCTGTAACTTCAACATAGCCAAAGCCTTCTATAAAATTGAATGACTTACAAAATATTTAATGGTCTCCTGATTGATCGATTCATTAAAAATAGAAACTTGTATTGCCTACATTATTTTCATTGGCAGCATGGGCTTCCGATGTCAATTGTGCAAATTACTTGTATTGTAGTAAGATGTATTTTTAGCCTTCGGCATTCAGTAAAAGTAAAATCGTTGGCTTTTATTTTAAACCGATGGAACAAGACTTAGGTGTCATCTTACCATAAGCTTAATATTTTGAACAGCTTAAAAAAGCTTTAATTCATTTTGACTGAAAGTTTAAAATTCAAGTGTAAATAAATAAATGTCATAAATTGATTGGCTATACCCGTTTTATGTCAGTCAAACTTTTTTAATGCAAATGAGTCTGCATTTATATGTAAATATATATTCATATATCCAAATGGTGTAACAAAATCAAAAAGTTTTATGCGTCTTATTGTTTAAATATGTATATAAAGTAAAACTTAAACATGTTTCATTACTGAGACAAAAGATATATAGTAATTATTGGTGTATTAGGTCATTAATATAAAAAATTTATTAGTTTTCAATCTTCCATAGTTCCATTGACTTCAATGCAACCGCAGAGAGGAAAGGGCAATATCTTAACAGCATGAAACTCCTGTAACAGATGACCGTTCGATATAAATTTCGAATCACTGCATTTATGCAGCCGTTGAATTCATCGTTGATTGACGAAGTACTTGTGAAAGCATTGGCATAGAATTAAAGCGCACGGCACAACTCACCCCGAAGATACGTTTTTCGATAACTTGGTGGTTTCAGAAATCACATAGAAGTTGATTTTTTTTCCGCAAAATACATATACTGTTAATAATATTTCTAAAATATTACATTGAAATATTGTCTGAAATTTATTGTTTCCAATTATTTGCCATATTAAATCGACATAAGTTAATTTTGTCTCGACACAACTATCCTTATTGTGCGTTTTGTGTTGAAGTTTTTGCCATTTAAACACGTTTCAGAACGACGCATTAATTTGCTCTATTTTAAAGATTATAGTTAGTACTGGGAGCTATATAAATAATAGATTTATATACATACACACATACATATATATTCTATAAATGTGTTTAATGAGTTTCTTTTTTTTTTTGTGTCCCTGATAACCATATTTTATACTCATGATTACGTTTCTCTTTTATACTTGTGTCTGTGTGTGGGGGCGGTTCTTAATGCCAACCAATCAGAGAACGCGAACATATGCTATGGTGTTTCTGCTCCTCCCCCATCAACGTATTCAAGTAACGCCCATTGATTTTGGGTTCGGTTCATTTAGTCTGTGTCAGAATCAATGTATGGAATGAACAAAGAAATACAACTTTCATGGCGCCCGAGATAAACCAAATATATACATACATACATACTTTACATAGAAATGTTCTTTCTAATAATTAAATTGCTCTTGTTAGTTTTCCGAATTCAAGTTAAAGGCCAATTTACTGGGCAGTTTTGTTACCCAGATCCTTCCACTTTACCATAAAATATGTAGTCCAGCCAGTGGACGATTAAAGAGCTTGCGGTGAATCAAATTCAAATCTCCTTTTACCGAACCCCTCTTTCATTTGTCTATTCAAAACGAACTCTTGAAAACTCTGTAACATAAGTATCTATTTCAAATAGGGGATTAACACCTAAGGTACCCAATTGTAAAATCAATTCACTAAAAAGCATTCTAAATATTAACAAGAATTCATCTACAGCAGTAATTTTGGTTAATCGTTTCTTAAAATTCTTTCAACTGGTTAACTTTTTACTATGAATGAAATGCTGGTTCTTGATATTGAAATAAGGGTGAGTGGAACTTCACCAAGATCGACATGACTAGTTCGAGTGGATCTAAAAATAAACCTTCAAAAAAAAACGTGGGTACGATCAAACTTCCGTTTAGAGTTTTTTTGAATCTAACGATCGTTTTTCAGTTGAATAAGAATGAGAGAATAGAAAAGACTGAAACGTCACGGACCACCAGGCAGAATGTTGCTAAGCCGCCATGTTGCTGGCCAGCCATATTGCGGGCCAGCCATGTTGTTAAATAAAAATGTTGCTGGTGGTCCCCAATGTTGCATTTTTCTTGTTCTCGCTATAATTCTACAGAAAGATACACAGATATCTTTGGATGGTTCCATAATTAATAGAATTAAACTCAATATGCAGACCAAACTGCATTTTATGAAGATTTTGACAAAAACATGGCATACCCGTTTATTCAATTGTCACAGGGTATAATAATAGGAAAAACAAAACACAAAAGCAGTCAACCAACACTTGAAACAACAAAAGCAAAGCAAACAAGGGCACAAACGTAGACAGCTTCGTCTTAGAAATCCTCGGCAGTTATCTTTCCATGAATCGAGGCTCCATAAGCATTGCCATCTTTTTGATGTAACTTTTATAATATACCCTGTACAAAACATCGCATCGAAACATTTTTTTTATCCTTTAAAAATAGTTTCTTAATTATTTTCAATTCATTTTTATTATTTTCATTTCCAGTTTAGTATTTATTTTTAAGGAATTTAAAATTACTGGTTTTAAATCTTAAGCAAAACTTGGAATCGAAGATTATGGATAATTTTTAATGGTCAACATCTTAATTGAAACAAAGTTTTCAGAATACTGTTTTATTTATTTATTGTGTTTTTTTTTTTTTTTTTTAGCAATTTTGAGTATTTTTCTGGCATTCACTTTAAACTTTCATTTCTCTGTTGAAAATATTAGTAATTTATAAAAACTTTTTAAATTGCAAGAGGATTTTATTTTCTAGTACAGCACTTTTTACAAGTCACACAAATTCCAAACTATTTTGGTGGTCGAGAGCAAAGTATGCACGGGGAGAAATTGCAAATTGTCTACCGCAGATAAAAAATCTGCCTACTTTGTGGAAAAGTTTTTTTTTTTGTTACCACTTCCTTATCCATGACCATCAAATCACCCCATACAAATATGTATGTATGTATGTATGTATGTAGTAAATACCAGCCGGATGAATGGTGCGATTCCCCTTCGTACGTCCAATCATTTTACGGGGTTGCAGTGTACTCACATATGCAACACATTTAATTTGAATCAGATATGTAACTATCGAAAAGGTATAGGATAAATTTGCCTTATTCTATCATGGGTTTAAAATTTGTTTTTTGCTTAGTTAAAGTCTCTTTTTCGTATTAAAGCGACGCACTTCTGTGTATATCGAATCGGCGGCTGCGATAGACTGCTTTATGTATCTTTTGAAAGTTTCAGATTCTTAGCTGTTAGTGCAAGAAATAATATATACAATGGTTACTGAGAAGTGGTTATTTTGATTGAATGACAAATTTAATGGTTCATTAGTGACACAAGTTAAACAAACCCTTCTCATATTGCATTTTTGGATAGTATATGGACAGTTTTAAGAACTGCTCGATCCATGAAAATGTCAAAATTAATTCATCGTCGTGCATATGTAAATAAGTTTATATGTATATATACAAATATGTGTATGTATGTATGTATGTATACTAGATACGTCGTGGTTAACTACAATAAATTAACGTGCTGCATTTAGAGTACATCAGAGCGTGTCAAAAAAAGAAAGAAAGAATAAAAGAAAAAGAGGGAAAATCAAAGCCATGTATTTGGAGTTAGTACTTGAAAGAGTACGGGTATGCATTGTTTGGTTGTGTGAAAATACAAGCTTAGAAATCATTTTATTGTAGGGAGCGACACAATAAAAGAAAATTCAACAATTTAAGAATTCCTGCAGCGTTTCTGAACTAATTCCAAATGGGGGAAACTTGGAGTAGCAAACGGGGGTTGAAACAACATCAACTGCCATTGGTTGAATTTCTTTTGTCAGCTTGACAATTTAAATGTGTATGAGCCAGGCATTAGTCATCTCTTTCCAACGCACATTGGCCAACTCGTGGTAAGCCAGGGTGAGTGAAACAAATGGTGTTCATAAGCAAGCCGGAGTTATTATAACAGGCTGCATCTCAAATGTACTCTGCTCTGTTATTGGCCAGCTACAGCAAATGAATAAGCAATATTTTATGTTTGTTTTGTTCAACGAAGTGTGTAGCCAGTACGAAACACAGTACAAAGTCATCGTTAATAGGAAAAACTTATTCGAGGGCTATCCAGAAGCCATCTGAGGAGTACTCGTCAGTACTGTTCAGACCTCTTATTTCATTTGACGGAATCGTGTCGAGTGGATATTCATAATAAATTCACTGACGTGGGCTTATATGTGTTTAAATTTACATACATACTTATATTGTGCTGAAGAAACAAAAATCAGGTGTTACATACTCTGAGTGGTTTGTCAATATACATTTTTAGCTTCAATTCTAAACTTTAAATCCATCAATTTGTATCGGTGCTATAAATAAATAAAAGTTTTAAATTAGTGAAATGCCATGCAATTAAAAACAACAATACAACAAAATGTTCTAAAACAACTTTAATTGATGGATTATGCTCAATTTAACAGGATATTAATATGAATCAAGTAAAAAGAAAATCAGAGAAGATTATCTAATATTTCTATGAACCAGTTTGAATGACAAATATAGATTTTTCCAATTAAAAAGGTGATAAAACTCGCGATCTGTGAAATAATTTGTTCAAATCAAAAGCAATAACATTTAACTATATAAAATGTTTTAAATATGCTAAAATTGATAAATACTCAATTGTTAAGCTCCCTCGAAGTCTGTGTGAGCGAGAGAGCTATAGTTAAATTTAAATAGTTTATAATGTGTCAATCTCTGGTGCATATTTTCGAGATGGGAACACAACAGTAAAACTACTGTATCGGTAATTGTTATACATATATGACTGTGATACTTTATTCGTGTATAGAAGTTACAACAATATTTCTATGTCAAACAAAACGTTTCACTTAGATGCCAATTCAGTGTTAGTTCACGGTAGAAAGATGGAATAATGTATGGCATTTCTTATCGAAATACCGCAGAAACCAAATAATAGAAATATATTTGCAAGTGAATGGATAATATATATATATATAATCCTTGAACTCCATGAAGTTTGGTATTGATATGGTCATATTTGCTGTTTTATGTGATCGAATGCAAACGAATCTAATGGATTTGATTAATTTTTCAGTCAAAACGTTATTTAACAAAACATTTTGAACAAATTGTGTATTTATTACATTCCTGAACTAACAAATACCAGTGTATTACATATGTATATCCTATATTGCCTTAATAAAAGTGATCCGTCGGAATGTTGATAAACAAAAACTTTTTTAATGTTTTCTACGAATATTTGTATTTGACCAAAATAAGATCAATATTTACTGTAAAATAAAGAAGTTTTAATATTTTAATAAGGTTTTTAAATCGAAATTTGGTTAATAGCAAATGATTTTAACAAATTCATTCTATTCTAATTAATGAAAATAAAAAACAGCAAAGTCAACTGGAACAACCGTATTATCCTTAAAGAATCAGGACGAAACCATTCAAGAATTAAATTCTGTCAGAGACTTTTTACCACTTGAACGTTATTTATATATTTATTTGTAGAGTTAGGACAACAACAGCTGATTAAATGACAGAGATGACAGAAAAGCCAATTAATATACAATACAATTCCATAACGACAAGTTCACATTCATCTAGAATTCCTTGGTATCATGGCCGGAAACGTTAATTAGTGTTTATAAAAGTAGAATAGCATGAAATTTATATTCATTGCAATGTTTTTTTTTTTGTCATTGTTAAATTAAGCGTTTCTTTAATTTTAGAAAGTTGATACGTTTTGTGTGGACATTTGAATTCATGATCAATTACTTCGTATGTCAGGCCAAGGAATTATTTATCCATCTGCAAATGAGAAAAGGTGTTTTACCGATTTAGCTGCGGAGGCAGGCGGAAATTTATTAACTAACCTAAATGAAGCGGATTTGGTTATGAGTTTATCTCCAAAGGACATACTTATACCTCCAGCCGCTTCCCAACATCATCAACCAGAACCACTCTCCAAATTAACTGCGAACGATACATTGACGCAGGACACGGTTTCTACAGCAGCCGCCGCAGCGGTTGCTCATCACCATCATAATCTTTCTAGTATTCATCATTTGCAAAATCTGCACAGTCAGCACCAGAATACGTTATTCAATACCAATCATACAACACCCTTCAGTGTGACCGATATTTTGAGTCCAATAGAGGAGTCGTATCGTAAACTGGAATTGAACGGAAATCCACCATCGCCTTTTCGGTAAGTCTACTTTGAATAACCAATATAGACAGCTTACTAGACGGGATATTAAGGAGCCGTTTCGGTTGGTAGATGTATAACAATCTCTAGAAAAAAAGAGCGCATTTCTTTGCATACATTCCGATCTTTATATTTTTAAATTGTTTCTATTAGAATTTTTTCAATTTAATTAGAATTGGCTAACTATGTTTATAACTAAGTGTCCAATTTTAAATGCAGCTCGCTTTTTTAGCAAACATGATGATGGTGACATTTGTAATTTCATTTCGAGAACTAATCCAATTAATTATAGTCCAATTACGGTCTTTGGTAAATTAAATACCCAGACCAACAAAATTGCATTTAAAAAACTTCACAGTAAGCGGTAATCTACTGAATTTAACTGTGTTGTTATCGCTGGCAGATTGAAATTGTAAAATTTACTCGATTAACAGTCGTTCCCTGTTGATTTCCTGTGAGCGGTGACTGAAGTGATGCGCCTGGCACATGCGTTGAATGCCAGCTAGACACATGAACCCCAAGACTTAGACGTGTGCGATCTTCATGTAATATATATCTGAAATAATTGCACCAATAAGTACTATTGTTATCCATTTGTCAACAAGGGTTTTATTGTATCATGAAATCGTCTAAATACAATGGATACATTTTTAAGCAATCTAATGGCTAAAAAATTTGTCTATTAATATTCTGATAAAGGGAATTTAAAAAGGCAGCATTAAACATTCTAAATATAAACCCAAAAAACAATTTGCAAAATATTTTATATATGTTAGTACTTCTATGTATGTTTGAGCACCACATAAAATGTTTTCAACTTTTGATTTTTAAAAAATTACCGAGCGTCAATTAAAGCTCGTTAGGGCCAGAAAAAAAACCCGTGCAACTCAACTTAACTTTGAAATTGTGCACATTCATTATACGCGGAGTAAGTTAAAACTCATTATAATAACTTTTCCTTGTGCTTAGATACATACCCCCATTAGCCACTGACCTAGCAGTGAATGTTCCATTGAAACAAACTTTTTTGCCTCTACATACGTACATACATACATATGTACATGCATACATATATAGCCGCCATTTTGTATCCGATTATATTCATATTGGATACATACATGTATGCCGATGTGTGCATGTGTATGTGTATATGTTTGTGCAATTTGGTTAGGGTCATGGTACAGAATATTTCAAACAAACTGTGGCTGTTTATACAGACGGACAAGATTAATCCGTTTGTTAATGCTGATCTAGAATAAATATATATTTATTTTCCATAAAGTTGGCTTTAATATCTTTAATCCATTATTATAAGTATTACCAAGGCCATATTTTGTTTATCATAGAATGTGCAGAAGGATAGGAAAATAAATATCCAATGTCTAAGGCTTAGCTCTTTGAATTTATAATTAATAATTAATTTAAAGGCTATGAATGTATCAGAATTTTAAGATGTTGTTAAACTCTTTGATGAATATTTATATACTTCTTTTTTACATTTGCCAAATTATCGAAATCTTCTTTAGTAATAGGCTCTGTAACTCTAATCTTAACACAATTTCATTAATATGTGTGACCCTCATTAATTTGCTTAAAAATATTAATCAAGTTTGATTTTAAACTCTGTGTGGTATAACTAATAACTATCGTTAGAAGATTATTTGTCAAGTGTAATTGACCGTCAATTGCTTGACAAACACATTATCGAAAACCGGTTTGAAATATAGGTTTTGTTTCTCGTTTATAGTTCTCAATCGGTTCCCAATTTTAAAGTAAAATTTCGATTAGTTGTATTAAAAATACGTGTTAACATAAATCATACATTATTGTTTATTAAACTATTCGATCTGTAATGAAAGATCGTCACTTTACTAAGGTTAAGAAAATCCTTTGTTGCAATATTCTTTGGCAAGAACCTTTTCTTTTCTTTTAAGAAATATAAAATCTGAGAGTTAAATGGATTGTTTAAAGAACGTGTTTGGCCAATGATTTTATAGTGTTTTCCTTGTAGAAATTTTGCATTTGGAATGTGATAAAATAAAACCAATAAACTTGTAAATATAAAAATGTAATATTAATAATATTTTCTTCTATATTTAATACTCATTTTCAAATTCTTTTCAACTTAAGACATTAACTTAAGTTTAAACATGTATTATAATAATGCTTTAATATAAAACTTTCCTTTTTAAGGTCCAATTCAAGTGGTAGTAGTATTAATTCTCCAGGAACACTCAGTACTTCAACAATGGCTAATCCATATGCAATGGGTTCACTGTACCATAGTCCAGGCGTTCAAAGCTATTGCGGACCAACAGATAACTTATCATTGGCCGGACATTACACGGATATGAGAAGCTCTGCATCGTGGTATGGATCAACAGCCAATGATCCAAGATTTGCAAGTAAGTTGAATTCTAGAATTTGCCCTTTCTTATTTTCGTTTTCTTCCTTTCGCCTTACTGCCTTAAGTTATTAAAGTTTCGACAAAGTTCTGTAGATATATTTTAGATGTGTTTTAATTACAGAATACTTAAATAATACCATCAAATTAGTTGAGGTAAAATAGCTTCCTATCGGCTATATAAAACTTCCTTTTAAAATACAAAATATAATCTATTAGAGTTGTCTCGGATTACACAAAAGATCTAATATTACTCGTTAAATTAAATATTTGAAGTAAGTACATACATACATATTCCCGACGTTACATTCTTTGCGCAATGATTTTCAACCGTCGCTTTGGGGATGACGGCGCAACGCCTTCCTGTTGCGATGGTCCACTGAATAAGTTTATTTGGGTCCGAATTGGCATGCAACGCCTGTCTGCCACAGACGACCACACACCCAGATAACGGTACAGATGCATATAAATAATAGTCTGGTCATATGGACCAGAAGACACAGTTACTTAAGCGTTGCCGTTCTAGTTTAAATGGGATTTATTGCAATGTGGTAGCAGGAAAATGATAAATACTGAAACAATTTGAAAGGTGAAACTTGATGTCTTTAAATTGTTGGTGTGGATGGACAACATACATACATGCCTACATATTTATGTATATGGAAATTTAAAGAAAAAGAGAAAAAAAAGCGAGAAAAAAAACTGGTACTCGAAACGTCATTTCACCGATGCAAACTAAAACAACAATTCACACAAAGCACTTGAAATTTTGAGATTTATTTTCATGATAATCATAAATGCTGCGTCATGCAATCAATGTAGATTCTTATTAATTCTATGTTTATTTAAAAAAAGAATAAGCAAGAAAACTCGGACAAAACCGAACTCGACTATGGAATACTGAGGGCATAGAGATATGATTATTATATAAACGGTAGTTTTTATTCATCCTGCTTTATACCAATTTATAAGTGGAATATATGTATATATTATTATGTTAAAGATACCATTCCTTTTGTACATATAGCCAATAATTGCAAATGCATTTTTATCTGCATATTGAACTAGTAGGTATTATGAGTCTTCTATTCATTTTTTAGTTATCCTACACATATGCTCCAAAATTTCTGAAATTTGTCTGCTACACATAGCTAGCTATAATTATGCATTTATTTATGCAAATAGCAAGTAGCGAAGATGCCTCATTCTGTCAGTTACATTTGCATTTAGACTTTTGCCCAATGGGTACCTGGTGTAACAAGAAATGTGGGAAAATAATTGATTTTGAATTATTTTGTTGTCATTGTTTATTTAAGAAATTGAAAGATCATTAAGAGGTTTTTACACACATAAAAGACCTTTCCATTTTTGGTACCAGTTCGTTTTCAATAACGCTATTCGACGCACATATGTATATTTGTATGTATGTATATATATGTACATATGTACATATATACATATGTGTGCGTACATAAATACTTATGCATAGTTTGTTTTATGCATATTTAAATAAATTTGAATAATTTTTAGTACGCCACACATAAATATTGGGCCTACCAAGGCGTCGTTAAACTTTGCGAATAAACAATTATTGAAAAATTTCAACGGAAAGCAACCAACAATGGAATAGCATTAACATTGCGTTAGTTAACGTATTTCTTTATTTGAATATTGGCCCTAAAATTGGTCTAACCACTTAACAAAGAGTCGTAGCTTGTATGGGATACATACTAATTTGCCTCCTTTATTTTAAATACCTTTTTAAATAACTAAATCGTTTTCAATCGCTTACAGAAACACACAATAAAAACGAGTCAGTTTTTAAATTATAATAATAATAATTTAAAAATTTAAACAAATAAATTTTAACTTCAATTTAATTTGTTTCTGATCTGTTCTTATACAAATTGCCAGCCCGTCATGATGCTGGGTGTTGCTAAACAAAGGCTACTAGGCAGCCATGTTGCTGTACAGCAGTAAAGGTGTTTGGTACCGTAAATAAATAGTATCGATCCGCTTGATAAGCAAAGGTTTTTCTTTTTGCAATTAAATCTTTGTCTCACTCACTCTCGTTTTAACTCCATCCCTCGTGACCATCAATAAAAGTAACAGTTCAACGCCAGCAATGTCACACTCTATCTCTTCCTCTCGCTCTCTAATTTCTCCGCTTTGTTAGACATGCTGCTGCCGACGCTGCTGCTGCCAACAGCAGCTACCTCGCGCTCAAACTCACCCCTCACCAACAAGCTACATATTTGCCCTATGTTGCCTCGGCATTAATCGTTTATGCATATTATCCGACTATAAAGGTCTCCATTCTATATGTATGTTCTATATGGCTTTTATGGTCTCCATGTGACCAGGTCTATATGATGCACAGATTGAAAAATGACTGGTCTATGTGTGTGCTAATTAAGAATAATATATATATTTTGCATGGTCGGATATACTAACTTTTATCGGCTACATGCACTTTAACAGGGCTTAGATGAAATTTAGCTGACAATAAATAATCCATTTTGGCATAATTATGGCTAGAATGGATCACAATTTCGAATGAATGCGTTTAAAATGAAAACTATTTAACTTTAATTCTCTTAAATTTTAATAATCTTTTCACATATTTCAACAAAATGTAAGGTTTACGCAAAATTTGACTAACTTTTTGTTGGCTAGAGTAAAAAGAAACTCGGTAAAAATGCCTTTCTTCATTTCTTTCTATTTTTGTTTCCATCCATACACCTTTTCTAAAGGCAATGTAATTAGATGCACATTGCGCTTTTCATCCTGTGTATGGCAAGGATAAGTACTTGTATAGTATAATTGCAGTGAACATATGTATACATATACATATATGTATATATATATATGTTTAGAGTAAGAGAGTTTAAACAGTTGAAGCAATTGCAAGATTTCTTAAACTTCGGCGAGCCGAAATTAGGTTTGTCCATTCCAAAATAATCAAATCATGAATAAATCTATTTTACAGTATCACGTCTTATGGGCACTTCTTCATCTTCAATGGGCCATATGGGAAACATGAGTGGGCTGGCAGCATGCAGTGTGAGTGATACCAAACCCCTGCAATTTCCATTGGCACAGAGAAGAAAGCGCAGAGTTCTATTTACACAAGCCCAGGTGAGTGAAAATTTGTTATTTTTATTTACTTTATTATACATTATTTTCTAAACATAAGTAATATATTGCGGAAGAACGAATATCACTTGAATGATTGCGCATACAAAGTTGTAGAGCTAAAATATTGCATTAATTATTTAATATTCTGTTAAGGCGTGACAAGTAAAATAAAGTAGTTTTAACCTCGTACAATCCCCAAGATCTAAGTTTTATATTGGCAAGCCCGTTGTTTGATAATTCCATGTAAATATTTACATTGAGTAAGTATTTAGAATACCATATTGTGGAATTCAGTCAATATTATTAAAAAGTACTTTATCTACTTAAATGACAAGTTCCATACCAATCATATAAGCGGCTATATCAATAACGTTGTAGACTAAAAATTTCTAAATAGCTCTCCTAAAACCTTTATTTATTATTTTTTATATAAAAAATAAAAATAGTAAACGAGAACATCAGAATAATGTGAATTCTTTATTATTTGTCAGATTATAAATAATTTCTGCAAAAGTAATTGAAACCTAAATATAACTTTGAAACTCCAATTCAACAAGGCTAATATTTATGTACATATATATTGATATAGCATCCAAAACTTTAAAAGCGTTTTAATTCATTTGATTTTTTGCCGCTCCAAAGAAACTAAGTACTTAAGCATGTTTCAGCAATCTGTTTTTCTCAATTCTGTTAAAAGAATTTATTTATATTTGAGCTTTTGTTTTAAGGACCGCTGCCATATTAAACAAAGCTCGCGTATCCATAGGATACAGATACATATTTCTTACCTGGGCCATATTTCCAATCATGAGCAGATACGTTAGCGCTAAGTTAAGGCCACTTGGCGAATATTGTTGTTATGCCGTCGCATAACCGTTACCTAGCAAGTTGGCTGAAAAAAGGGCCCGTTGGTAAATAAGGCTCGTATACGCATATCTTTGTACAAGCCATATACATATACATATACATATATACGTTTATATACGCACACACACACATACATTTCAACGGTAGTAACCAACAAACGGCATGTATGTATGCAAACATGCATTTGCACAATGTAAACATAAACTCATAAAGATATTTGTATTTATTTAAGACTTGAGTCTTCAAGTGTATAGTAAATATAAAATTCGTTTTTCATTATACCATTCTAAATATTCGAAATGGATTTTATTTGAGAGCAGTGCCAAAATATAAAAGGCAAAAACTACGTAAAGCTTTATGCGCCAATTTTACATCCCCCGTTTAGTATTTGTTCACACATTGTGGATATAGGCATGTTGAAAATATAAAAACTGGGACATATTTTAATACAATTTATTATATTGATTTATTTTTTATTGAGTTATTGTATAATGTTTACAGCCAGTCTGTATAATAGAATTTTAGATAAAGATTATTCAAGTCTATCTTGAATTTAAAATCAATAAATTGTATTAAATTCAAAGTTATTAGTCCACAATAGTTTTTTAGATATCCTTTATCAAAACTATAAAAAACAATTGTTTAAAAATCTAATCTTGCGAAGCAAAACTTCAGTTAATCAGAAATAGATAATCCATCGAATGATATAATCAAAAATTATTATCTCTTACCTCTATTTTGCGCTCCATGAACTATTTAAAAAAAAATTTTTTAGGGTCGTTTTCTTAACCAAAAAGAAACTACTGACCTTTAACATAGTTTTGTTTTCTCAATGTCCTTCTGTATCGATTTATTCGTTACAGGACCCAAGGCTTTTAATGTGAACATCTTGGTTTTGTTTTTATTTTGGCAGCTGCTTTATATTATGTCAACATCCCACGTACGTATTGGTTTAGGGGAGGCATTTACCTAAAAATTAATTAAAAGTGAACAATAATGGACCTTTGCAGTGAAGTTTGCCAAGTTCAAATATATGCTTGTTATAGTTACATAAAATCACCTTAGCTTTTGCAAACAACAATTTTATTTGACAATTTATTTAAGTTGAATATTCATTTCTGCAATAGAGTTCTAAGCAAATAGACCTTAAATTAAATATTTTGATCGGACAATATTAAAAAAACACTCAGGATAACATTTTGATAGCCTTTGGATAGATGGGTAGTTTAGTTACTGACGGTTTTTCGGCACACACCCTTAAAAACCTATTGTTCGTACAAAAACTGGTGACAAATAATGAAATCGGGGATATTGAACTAGCTTTGGACTGGGAGCAGTTTGTAAACCCTTGCTAATTTTTCATTCAATAGAGTAATATTTTTCAACTGTTTACCTCTATATATTTCTGTGAATATTTAGTTATCGCAAATGAAATTTAAGAAGTAATATCTTTTGAAATATCTGTTAAGGATTCTGGAAGTTTAAAAATAAAAAGAAAATTAAGATAAACTCATCTTATTTTAAAAACTTTGGCTCTGGCAACTCTGTCACTCTTTTAAAGGAACGCCATATATATATGCATATTATTCATAATAAATTCCTGAAAATTTTACCTTTACATTATTTACATAGTTTGTATTAATATTGTTGGCTTAAAGTATCAAAAATCAATTGTTTTTAGTTGTAAGTTGTTTTCAGTGCTGTAAAGTAAAAGGTTTAATCAAAGATCTTCTACATCAGAAATTCGATTCTTAAAATTAGTTTATTAATATAAAATTAATGTATCATATTTTTATATTATATTATTTTATTTTATAAATACTTTTAAACTAAAAATTCTAATACATGATTTTTCCAACCAATAATCTACATTGAAATTATTATTATTTTATTATAGGTTTATGAGCTTGAAAGGAGATTTAAGCAACAGAGGTATTTATCCGCCCCTGAGCGAGAACACTTGGCCAGTCTTATACACTTGACACCAACACAGGTAAGATTCTTATTCATGTAACAATTATATTGAACGGCTGGTGGTTGATGTTGCTGAATCACTAACTGAGATATTTTGTGACCGAAAGATTATATAATGCCGTATCGGTTGTTAGTTACCATAACAATAAACGATTGTACGATTCGGTGATTAGACCTCCAATACAAAAATAATGATAATATGTAGTTTTATATATTTATAAAGATGCTGTACTTATTTATCTAGTGTCGTTCGCCAATGTTGGTAATATAAGCCGACGGATTCCCGTTTGAGTATAGTTTCTTAAAAATTGAATTTTTTTTATGTCAGCAAATGTTTATACTGTGAAATCACCGTAAAATGCTGTGAAATGTGGGGTGAAATCTGCGTTTGACCCAAATTTTTTACCCTAGCATCCCGTATGTGTTGGAAATTACTATATACATATAAGTGTCTGGTGGTTGTTTTTATTTTCAATCATCCATTTACCAAAAAAAAGTTCATTTACTTTTAAGGAAGTTCCAAACTAACAAAAAGAGGAACTAACCGCTTTCGAAAAAGTTGTCTTGAAGATGTCAATTGGAATAAGCCTCTTTGATCTCCAGTGGAGTCATCTATACAGTATCCGGTAGTCAATTTTCCTACGCGTTGATATTTTTCTTATATTAACCAATTAAGGGTCGCTGACATGAAATCTGAAACTTGATGTGTACCTCTTCAGTTCTTATTGGCTAGACAGACAAAAATTGTATTTGCCATTGCCTGTGGTTAAATACAGAACCACAATTCAATGGCATTTAAAATTTTCATTTTCATTTCATGATTTCCTGATTAGTTTTAATAGAGAGAAAGGTCCATGGCTAATAAAATAGATGCCTTTGTAATATGGCTAAAATATGTTCCGCGATTCCGAATGAATAAAATTGTTCATGCACAGTTCATTAATATAATAAAGAAGATATCAAGCTAGGTAGGAAAAATTCAGGACAATATGTGTATGCGTATAGCCTTATAGGTATCTTCTATACATGGTTAGTTGTGTGTTCTTGTCTGGATAGTTTTTTAATTTAGATGGTTTGTTACCTTTATATTAAACACAATGGCCATGCCCTCAAATAGCAAAGAACATGATCAAACAATGACCACATTTCAATACACTTTAGGGGTGAGTTTAAAATGTATTATTTTTCTTATTGTTTGTAAATGCATTTTTATCTTTCAAAAACAGCCACTGTTCAGAACTCACACACACACACACACACACACACATTTGTTCATGGTTGGGATCTGTTTTATTTAAAGGTAATCACCACTGCTGTTTATGTGGGTAGAGCTATTGTACGAAAAATTTCCACAAAATAAAACTGAAGGGTGACAATACACAATTCGAGTGTTTTTATTGTTATAACACGTCGCATCCTAAATCTATTGTGAGTACCGCAGAAGTAATTGCTTAACCTAATGACAATTATGTGTTAAGTGGTGGGCATTGTTATCATCACGCCCTTATATTTGTTCACTGATGTAAATATTAGTTGGTCCTCTAAGGACATACCTCATATTATATATTCCATGGTGAAAACAGAAAGAAAGTTCCATACGCAATATTTTATTGGCATCAATTTAAACTGTACATGGCAATGCAAACCACAAAAAAACATTGCAAAAGTGTTAATAATCTGTTATCCACCTTATCCACCGTGTTTTTTATTTCTTTTTATTGGCTTGTCGCCAAATTAATTATATCAGATCTAAACATCCACATTTTCCACTATCCTCAGATAAAAACTGTTCTATTTTTACGGCGGCATTATAGAGTTATTACACAGATATCTGAACTGTACAACAGCAACATTATCCCTACTAAAAATTAGGAAAAACAAACAAGCGTGTTTATTTTACTATAATATCAATTTTAAATGCATTTATTCAACTGATTTAAATTAAAATATAATATATACAAAAAGTATTTCACAGAAAAAATAATAAACGTTTTTCTTTCTTTACAGGTTAAAATATGGTTTCAAAACCATAGATATAAATGTAAGAGACAAGCGAAGGAAAAAGCAATGGCTGAACAAAATCAACATAATCAGGTAAACAGAGACACTCTTACACAAGACTATTCAAATAGTCTATATGAATAAGTCAGCTTTGGGAGGCTCTTTAGCTGCTGGACCCAGGGACCAGATAACCTGTCACAGGTTTTGAATAAATGTGTGTCCCTCAACTAGAACTGTATTTATGTTCCGGAAACTTATTTTATTAGCTCAAATTTAAATTCCATTATAAATGATTCCGCTAAATATTATTTTATTGCCAAAATACTTTCCGTTTCTTATCAAAAGGCAATCTCTAAGACCAGTCGTTCGGTCCAATTCTTGTTGATGTTTCTCTCTTTTTAAGTTTGGTCCGATTGATTTTAATGGATTTCTATTTTTTAAGGGCTATCCTTATGTAATATCTTGCGTCAGTAGCTTACCTGAACAGTTCTGCCCTTCAATCTTACTATAAGATAAAACAATATATGTAAGTATTGTTATTTTCGATAGGAGATTTGTCTAGATATGAGCAAGATAGAATTATTTTTAAGACAATTGATAGAATCCCGATGCGACACCAAAACTAAGCGTGGAAAATGTAGATCTTAACAAACAATGGGATTGTTGGTTTGTTGTTCACCGTTTGTTTTGGGGATGAAACCATCATCTATTGCTAATTTTATAAAACCATAATTTAAAATTGAATTCGAAAATTTGAATTGTTTAATTTTCAGTCTGCAAGCTCTCCAAGACGTGTCGCAGTTCCAGTGCTGGTAAAGGATGGCAAACCCTGCTCTGGAAACAGCAATGCAACCCAACCGCAACCCCATGCTAATAGTTCGACAACGTCGGGTAACAACAGCAGCAATAGTAATAGTGGTAACGCAAATAGTGGATCAACAGCCGTTTCAGCCAATGTGACGGGTGGGCTTAACCTTATAACTGGAGACGCACCCAATTCTCATTCACCTGACACATCCTCATCTCTGCTAGCAAGTTATGGAACAGTTGGAGGTTCCAATGTTGCTATGTTACAGCAACCCTGCAATAATACACTTATGTCAAATAGTTTAGCTATGGCATATAGAAACCAAAATAATTTTATATCTAATGGTCATCAACAGCAGTGTGGGGGCTATTTGCCGTTACAAGGTAGAGCTTGGTAAACATATCATAAGTATAATTACATTCTTTCGGTCATGCTTCAGTGTACTCGATTCAGTTCAGTTATGTATGTATGCAAATAAAGCTTATATATAAATATATTAGTGTTATAGTCAGTTTACATTGAAAGATTTTGTAACTAAAACTTCCAAGTGTCAACAGTCCTTAACAATACAAATGTAAAAGGATGGAGTTTCTGTTCAAATGTCACCTAACAGTAAAATCTATGATATAATGCTTCATTATTATAATGAATGCCGTTCTGGAATTAGCAGATTTTATGTCGTTTGTGCTAGTTCTTTATGGGTGCTCTCAATGTAAAATGAATATTAAGTATATTGGATAACAATTTCATAAAATGAAATATATGCAACATAAATATAACAGCAATAGAAACAAATTTAAATATATACAACTCCAAAAAATCTCAATAATATAATGGCGACTATGTATAAGTAAGTGTATATAATTAGGCCAATGTATGCAATAAACAAAAAAATCAATCACGCTTTTATGTCTTACACTTGCACTATTGTAAGCACCTTGAAAAAATCAAGTCTTGTCCAAGCCCTAAAAGCCCGAATTTGACGATGTATTTGTTTCATTTGCGTGCTGCCCTTTTATCATTGTTATTTCGATGGTTTTACAGGATATACCAAATATGAAGTTTTTAAAATAAGAAAAGTTTAACATTTTAACGATGTTTTAATTTTAATCAAATTAAATATAAAACCGCCAGCTTCAAGGTAAGTTCAATCAAGCAGTAATCACAAAAATTACATATAAAATTCTAGATATTAATATACATAAAACTTTAACAAAAACATGAAATGTTGACTGACAGGGTCCAAAAAGATGTTACAATATTGGAAATTCGTTACTAAGCTTGGGCTTTTTAAAAATCCAAAGTTCAAACCGTAATTGCTTTTTGACAAAGTATAAACAATTGTTTCGGTATTTTTTGCACTTAAATATTCGATAAATATTATAAGTTCGATTTTTTGTTGCAAAAATATGTATTTTCCAAGTTACAGTTTACGGTCACACACAAAAGTATTTGTAAACATCTTGTTAGTTAGTTTCGAGGGATTCTGTTTATTAATTTTAAAACAAATCAAAAATACACAATCATGAACAAATATGAACAGAGATATAGAAGGTTAAAACGCACGATTAAAAACTACATGCTGGTATGTAATCCAAAGCCAAAGTTAGATTCAGACATAACTTTGTTTATTCTTTAGGAAAACAGCTCCATTGCTGATGAAATTTGCTTCGTTCAAGGGGAACTTACTGCAGCCCGCTCCGAAAGGCTGTTTTTAATTGAACGTCTTATGTTCCATGAAGGACTTGCTAAAAACAACCATATACAAAATAGTGGATCAAATGAAAAATCCGAATTAAAGGATAAATCCAATGGGACACCTAGTATCATTACGCAGGAACAAACGCTACCGAGGACAACAAACAACTCGGAGATGAAGTCTAAAAATTCTTCAACCATTCGCAAAAAGAAATCGATATTTCCTATCAACCTTACTAACATTTTGCTCCACTGTCTTGGCGAGATAATTCCAGGGAATCCGAATTTCCACACTTCTTGCTGGATATACCCAGTAGGATATGTAGCCACACGAATCTATGCGCACCCAAACGATCCGCGAAAAAAGTGCGTTTTTACGTGTAAAATTCTTAACAACGCTGGAGTTCCTCAGTTTCAGATAATCCCGGACAACGATTTGGATGGTGTCTTTTTCGGAGAATCAGCCGATATATGTCATCAAGAACTCATCAGCACTATTCAAAGATCTTTTAAAGATAGTACAAAAGCACATCTAAAAAAGCAAGGAGAAGTGTTTTTTGGTTTGTCAAATTCGAAAACACAGTCCCTTTTAATGTTAGATGCCGGATTTCGACATTGTAGCAACTTTAAAGGATTTAATTTGCCAAACACGGAGAATAAGGATCCAGCATTATCATTTGAAGAACTTCAACTTTACTTAACATAACACAAACGGAAGGATTTTACTATTGTGCATAAATGGCGACAACAGTTGTAAAAGTTAAATTAAATTTCATTCTAACAGAAAATACGGTGTTTCATTTTCAACGTTTCAAATTCGACATTAACTAAAATCACATAAGCCCTGTCGAAAATTATTTATGTGCTCATCAAAGTGGGCCACACTTTTCAAAACAAATCTGGAGCAAAAAGAGATTTCATTTTTCCAAAATATTAACATTCTAACTTCATCATGGGAAGAAGGAAGTCTAAAAGAAAGCCGCCTCCAAAAAGGAAAAATATCGAGCCACTTGACCAACAATTCAATTGTCCGTTTTGCAACCATGAAAAATCATGTGAAGTAAAAATGTAAGTAGCTAGAGCCGGTACATTCTTTGTTTGTGTTATGCATTCTTACAAATTTCAGGGATAAGCGAAGGAATACTGCTAAGATAACATGTCGCGTCTGCCTAGAGGATTTTCAAACTGGAATTAACTTTTTATCGGAACCAATTGATGTTTACAATGATTGGGTGGATGCATGCGAAACTGCAAATTAATTAATTCATACATAGGTATACTTACAAATAGCCATATTTATATACTTATACGTCTGAATTAATGTACAAGTTCACAGAGATCCCTTTGCGAAGCCGAGTTCTATAAACATTCCTATGGAAACCATTTGGTAAATAGCTCGGGGATCCTCTGGTTTTCTATGCATATATTAGTTTTGATATTGTAAAAATAATACTTAAAAAAATCTCAAAATTCTGACTTTATTTGAATGTTGTACTACCCACAGGATTGTTGTTCCACTAAGCTAAAATGTTAATCTATTTGAGTATCACTTTTTTATTGATACAATTTTTGGGAGGTTCATCAATATACAATTTTCAGTAAAACATTTTCTTAAAGACAATTTTAGCTTTTGTGATATGTGTTTCCAAGAATCAGTTAAGTGCTTGATCAAATAAAGTATACATATGTAGGTTGTAGAGATTTCTTCAGAAAGTCGATTATTAACATACAGTTGAAACCTTGTATTCATTCTATCCTTCAGATCTCATGAGTGAAATCAAGGAAAAGTAAACGATTGTTATTAACTAAAGGTAAATGAAAATATACATAAAAAAAAAACATATAAGATGGTTATTAACGGATATTAAAGAATAAAGCAACAATCAATATGCGGAATTTATTTTATATAATATTTAAAAATTCTAGTTAGTACACGGTATCTGAAATTCGTTCACAGTATGTTTTGGAGCTCCTTTTTGTTCGTTTTTCTTATCACAAAAATAAAGTGGATTGTGTCTTATGCCACTTGTTGATAGTATTTTGGTATTTTTCAAAGAGAAGCTTTGATATTTTGAAGTTAAAAAAATATGGTTACTTTTATTTGGAGTCACATGTAGATTAAATTGTGTTGAGTCTCAGTTTAATTGTCAACGCGCCCGCGTTACGTCTAATTATTTTGGCAGACCGGTACCGATTTCGAGATGGATTTAATTTCAAACGGATGGTTCAGTGAAATACAGAATGAACTCTGGCCTGGACAATCTTTTTCTTTAAAAGTTAAAAAAGTACTTCATAAAGAAGATTCAAAATTCCAAAATATCCAAATTGTCGAAACGTAAGTTCGTAATTTTAACCACATTTACATATAAACACACATACACAGATATATAAAAAGATATACATATGTACATACATGTATGTATTGTCCAAATAAATTATTTAGATTAGCCCTAGAAAGGTAACCTTTCTTATCTTTAATAACACGATGGTATTAAAATTGAGACTTTTGTATACAATTACGACTGTACACATCGAACCGTTGTATTAAATTTCGGTTTACTGTGTTTAAGATTCTCTTCTTATAAACATTTACACATCATTGATTGAACGAGAAACAATTTGTATACTCGACTTAATATAAAGCGATTTGATAATCCCCATAATAATTTCTGTTCAATCAAAATTGAATTGTTTCGTTTCTCTGATGTACACAAAATTTTGTCTAAGTATTATCTGCTTATCTCTATAACACTGGATTGTTTTTTTAAATCTTAGGGTTTTTTAATCTTTATATGTAGGTGTGTATTAGGCTTTTCTTACTGTTCAAACCGTTTATAATAATCACATTATCACTTACTTTTAGCGAAAATTATGGAATGTGCTTGATATTGGATGGGATTATACAATGTACGTTACGGGATGAATTTTCTTATCAGGAAATGATATCATTTTTGCCCCTTTGCTTGCATCCAAATCCAAAGAAGGTCCTGATCGTCGGCGGTGGCGATGGTGGCGTTGCCAGAGAAGTCGTAAAGCATCCATTGGTTGAAGAAGTTCATCAGGTTGAAATTGATGAACGCGTTGTTGAGCTTTCCAAGGAATATTTGCCCTCTATGGCTTGTGGATTTAAAAGTCCAAAGCTGAAACTGACTATTGGAGATGGTTTCGAGTACATGAAGAACCACAAGAATGAATTTGACGTTATTATAACAGATAGCTCAGATCCAGTTGGTCCAGCTGTTTCCCTGTTTCAGGAAAGCTATTATGAATTAATGAAAAACGCATTAAAAGAAGATGGCATTGTTTGCTCTCAAGGCGGTAGCTTTTGGCTAGATATTAAGCATATTAAAAAAACTATGGTTGGTTGCGGGCAACATTTTGCGAAAGTAGCCTATGCAGTGACATCTGTTCCATCCTATCCTTGTGGCCATATTGGCTTTGTCATAGGTTCCCTGAATAAAAATCAAACTTTTAATAATCCTGTTAAGAAATTCGACAAGTCGGAAATTGATTCCTTAGACTTAAAATACTATACAAGCGAAGTTCATGCTTCTGCTTTTGCTCTACCCCGCTGGGTCGAGAAAGAATTATACGAATAACTAATTAATAAGTTATTGTAACAGGGACAGCAATAAACAGGGTTTATTAAAAATAAATACAACAAAAATATACTGCTTTTATATGTATTAAATTCAAATTTAAAATGTGACTTTTCTTCATAATGTTTCAGGTTTGATGCCCGATAATTGTTTTTTTTTTATATAGATACAATTGGAGATTACTTTTACTGATTATGAAATATTACTTTATTTTTGAATCCTGAATTGTTCATATAGTCACATCAGAATTTGACAATATCAAATTTAAATTGAGGAATGATGATTATTTTAGTTTCCAATTTTTTCGATGTCGTCTGCATTATCAGTATTCAAAAACTCGATATCCTTTTTAAAATGATTCTCAATAGAAGAACACACCTCCATACTCTTCTCACTGTCGACTAGATTAATAGCAATTCCCGATTTTCCTGCAACATTACAAACAATTCATTATACAAAGAATACAGATATGTATTCGAGAACACTTACCAAATCTCCCAGTTCTTCCAATACGATGCAAATATGTTTCACAATCAGCTTTTCCACGAGCATCAACAGGTAAATCAAAATTGACCACTATTGTAACTTGTTCGATATCTATGCCTATATATGAATAATAAAATGTTAATCAAAGTAAGTAAGTATACTAATTATAATTACCTCGGGATAAAACGTTTGTGGTAATAAGTACTTTTTCAAGACCGGACCGGAACCGGTCCAAAACAGCAAGCCTTTGCTCAACGGTCAAATCACCAGAAAGCACAGCAACTGAATGGCCTTCTTTTGCCATTTTTCCAGCAAGCCATGTCGCAGTTTTACGTGTCTATAGTAATTAATAAAAAAAAAAACTACGATCAACCAGAGTCTTAAGCAACATACAGACTTTGAAATTTGCACTTACATGACAAAATATAATGGCTTGACCAATGCTGATGCAGCCATATATATTTTGAATGGCATTATATTTGCCTTCTTCGTTTTTGCATTTAACATAAAATTGTTTAATGTTATCCAATGATTCTTCTTCCCGCATTAACCTGGCAATGCAAATTAATATATATTGAATGATTACTATACGTTTATTGCCTATTTAAATTTGAACCTACCTTATAATAGTTGGATCTGTTACAATCAAGCGGGCAAAATCCATCACGTCTTTATTATATGTTGCCGAGAAAAATAACATTTGACATGATGGTTTAAGCATTCTGAAAATATGTAATTTGAAACACATTTATATAATTTTAATTTCTAAAATTGACAATACTTACTTATGAATTCGAATGCATTGATCATGATGACCTTGCGTAGCAATCATAACATCAGCTTCATCTAAGACGAAAACTGTTATCTTCTTCATATCAAACAAACGAAACTTAATTCCCCAGTCTAACATTTTTCCAGGAGTTCCAATTAAAATGTGTTCCGTGATCTTTGATGAACGATCGACTGAAAAAGAGCACTTAACGGTTAAAATCTAATCTTAAGTTTAAATGTTTTACCAACTTACCTTCCTCTCCGCGAACAGCAAATCTCAATTTAATATCGGGCGAAAATTGCCCCATGCGTGCTGCAGCTTCCCCTGTTTGAATTGCCAACTCATAAGTTGGGGACAAACAAAGTACCTAAAAAGCAAGTTTAACGTAAGCTTATATGAATTTATATAAAATATATTTGCAACTCATTTACCTGAGGATGATTGAGCTTAACATTAACACGGCTAAGCATTGCCAATACAAAAGCTGCCGTTTTTCCTGTACCCGATTGGCTTTGTGCTATCATATTTTGTGGTGGATCTGCTAACAAAGTGGGCAAAGCTGTTTCTTGAATTTTCGATGGGGTGTTAAAGCCCATGGCATATATGCCTTTTAGAAGTTCTGGTTTCCTTTTAAAAGTTTATATAATGTTATATATTAAAATTTATGTTTTGACATCTGAAGATATACTTACAAATGTAATGCTTCGAATGTTTTAACCGAATGCAAAGGGGAATTCGGATTTTTCTGTTGGATGTCCAGGGATAATTTTGTGTTTACCAATCCTTTACCTAATATTTTAATCAATAAACTCGTTTCTGCTGGACTATAATGTTAAAAAGAAATTCAATACAATTTAGTGTTAATTCATATTTTAAGGAATACACAGGTAAGTACCGTTAATTCCGTTCACATTCAACGAACATCTACCACATTAACATTAACATAATAACAATATTTGTTATTTCAACAGTTTGTGTCCATGGAAGAAAACAGTGCATTTTTTTTGCATTGGCGTTCAAAAAAAATTTTAATTCTTAACTTGCTGAAGATCAATCGCAATAGAGCTTATGCTGAAGTAAAATGCCCCGAATTTTTGGCGCCTAAATATTAATTACATGTATGTATTTGTATGTATAAATATATAGTCCAATATAAAATAGTTGTTTCACGCATACATAAATACATATGTACATATACATACATACATATTAAGCTAATAATATGAAATCGACTGAGTATGTATGTATGTATGTATGCGAAGGATCAAATTGCCGTCTTACAGGACACCCAATTGGAATTCGGTTGGTCGCGTCAGCAATCTTATATGAAAATATTAAATATACATATACTGATTTATGCAAACTTACTCAGCAACGTCCGGTTGAGCCTCCTCAGCACTTTTAGATGCCGGCTGATTTGAACTTTCGGCATTCTGCGCATTGTCTGTATCATTAGATTGTAAATGAAGTTGATCAACCTACACGAGTAATCATTAGAACAACAATAATAAACAGAACAACAAGTGACATGACCGGTGAGTTACAGATTTCTTACCAGTTTCGTGACCACTTGGTTTTCAGCTATTTTATCCCAGCTCTCCGTCATTATTTCGCTTTGTTTCCAAATTGAAGAAGTAAAATGCCTGTGGTTAAGCGATAACAATATTTAATGTTATATTCACTCTATCGATATATGATCTGATAGAACATCAATAAAATCGTTTCAGTTTTTGTCTGTTTGAAACATGAAATCGAAACACTCTGTTTTCCCAGAAGAAGCATTGAAACTAATTTCAAATGTTAGTTCCGAATACGTTACTGCAAACTAGCCAACTAACAATAACAAAAATTAAGGGAAATTAAATAACTTCAATTTTGGCAAACGAACATTTAGATTGAAATCCTTCATCATGAGTGTTAAATTTTCCTGAGATATGTTGTTGAGTAAGTCATGATAAGGTTATCACTTCTTATCCATTTCTTTGGCAAGATATACTTTCAAAATTTTTTGGAAAGTAAACAAACCTCAAACTTGGAATGGTCAACAACTACAAAGCAAAGATTTGAACCGGTTCTGCAGTCGATATATTTTTGCACTATTTTGATTTATCGGTGTTAAATATCAACGCTGCGTTGATTTTTATCAACATAAAAGTAAGACGACTAAAATAATACAAATATGAACATAGCTCGAAATCTTATTTCAAGCCCACAAGCGAGAAGCTTTTTCTATGGAAGCATTTTAAAGAACAAAGTGATCCAACGTCAAAGTCATGTGTAAGCAATTGTACTTCCCCAATAACGCAATTAATTACAATTACATAATAATTTTTAAAGAGTTTCCTATCGAGCCCCACCACCGCCGCATTCAAAAGCGACTAGAATTGGAGCTGTTGCAGTGGGCGCAGCTATGTGGTGGTGGGTTATCTGGCATCTGTGGCACGAACCTGACCACATTACGGTAAGTTTTTCCATGTTCTGTAAACATGTAACTTTTTTTTTATAAATTTATCTGTTGCAGGGTGAATTTGACTATCCCAACCCATCCAAATGGACAAATGCAGAGTTGGGTATTCCAAAAGATGAATAAACAGTTGTAGTTATATTTCTACGCATTCAAATAAATGTCGATAAATAAACATTGCTTATACAGATAATTCAATATCAATCAGTTTGGGAATTATTAATCCAAATTTTAATTGGCTTTAGGAATCCTAAATTAGGATATCCTATTGATCAGCCATGTCCAAGTACTGGCTTCGAAAAGTTACATCAAAATTTGGGCCGAGTTTGCTTTAATTAATGATTAAAAGATGAAGCAGGGTATTTAAATCTTGCGATTGGCAATAAAATTAGAAATTTAATTTCAGTTTTTTGACAAATATGATTTGAAGCAAGGCGTCAAGACCTTTGCTCAACATATGCATTTTATTGTAGAAAATTACATTCTGAAAATGTTTAGCGCTTCCTGTGCATGTGTTCGCGATTCTTGCGCTTCCAGGCTGCGCGCCTGGATCCTCCAATTGTCTGCGAGTACCTGTATCCCTTGCCAAGGCCGCGAGAACGCTTGCCTGCAGATGTCAAACCACGCAGCTCACGGTGCTTGTGCACGTGCTTGCAAATCCAATTGATCTTAGCATCGCGGCGAATAGCATTGTGGTGGATGTCAACCAAGATAACTTCGAAATATTTGTATGAAGCATCCTGGGCTACCCAGTACGAGTTAAGAACTCTCAGACCACCAAGTCTACGACCAACACGTTCCTGAAATAATAGAAAATACATCAATATACATAAGCGAAGAATTTTATAGACACATTGGGTTCTTTTAGGAGTGTCAGACATCTAAGGAAGGTAGAAAGTAGTCAACATAAATGATTTTTGACCAAAGTTGTTATCATCACCAGGATACAGGCATTAAAATAAGTCATTAGTTTCTCTTCATAACTCACCTCGGCAATTGATTGCAAACCACGATACGGTTTCAACTGGTTCACACCGTGACTCTTTGGCTTGCCATAAGTGCATCCCTTGGGGACTGGGCGCTTGCGACCACCACGGCGCACACGAATTCTGTAAATGACATAGCCTTGCTTGGCGCGGTATCCCAGACGACGGGCCTTGTCTGGACGTGTGGGCCTGGGTGAACGGTGCAGCTTGGTCAACTGACGGTACTGCCAGACGCGGATGCGAAGCAAGTAGCGCATTACATCGCTCTGCTTCTTCCTATACAACTCCTGCATATACCGGTATGCCCCCATTTTCGATTATTGATAGACCTAGTAACAAATTGAATGTGTTATTTATATTTATAATAACTGTCACATCATCGGTCTATCATCAGCCCAACGGACTGTGGTGTTAACTTTGTGTGCAACATTTGGTATTTCTGCAACTAAAACACAGATATTTATATTAAATATAAAACCATGTTCAATTAACTTATTCATGAAAACATCCACACTGCAAATCTGTCAGAATATCCATAATCGTCACTTAACCATTACTGGTTTAAGAGTGGTGCATGGAAAATATCATCATTCGGACCCAAACCATTGCCACAAATGTATTCAATAATTAGAAGCATTCATTTACCTGTCTGAAAAATAAGAATGAATTTTTAATATATTAATGTTGTTGAATTATATGGAGTAATCATTTCAAATGTTAGTATTGGGATGAACCCAATATTTCAAGATTAAGTTAAAGCAGACCTACCTCGCACGCCGACCAATTTGCAAAAGAAGGAGGTTTGTCGAGTGTCCAAAAAGGAAACCAACACTCAGAGTTGCCTTGAATGTTGATTCCATCGATACATATATCGTAATGTAATAGCTGTACATTTTGATACGATGAACAAGGAACATCAATTTAACGTAAGATCACATAAACGAATAAACAGTTAAGAATCCGAAAATTAAAAGCACACTCTTAAATAAAAATTAAATAAATAGTCTTTATATGTCTGGTGTATCGCTTTTTTAATTTATTCGGAACGAATTAAAAGTTATAGACCAATTTCAACGTTCCAAAGTTAACGTTGTTTATCTAAATAAATTGATTTTCAGAATATGTTGTTGATATACATTTTGTTATCGATTTCTAATACCATCTTCATTTCCGCTTATCGCCCTTTCTTCCTTTTGTTTTGCACCGTCTCAGAAGAGGTTGGTAAAGCAGCTTTGGTTAAAAATCTGTTGTAATCGGCATTAACGTATACAATTTTGTAAAGTGTACATTTTATAATTGAATAGTTTTTCTTCAAGAAAAAACATTTATTAATATTTATCTCGTTGTTATTTTATTTAAGGTTCAAAATGGGTCGCCGACCTGCAAGATGGTAAGTAAAAGTGCCCTCTCATTCTGTGACTCATAAAGCTAATTTAATTGGTTTTTCCAGCTACCGTTACTGTAAAAACAAGCCATACCCAAAGTCGCGTTTCTGTCGTGGTGTACCCGACCCTAAAATTCGCATTTTCGATTTGGGTAGGAAGAAGGCAACTGTGGAAGATTTTCCACTATGTGTGCATTTGGTTTCTGATGAATATGAACAGCTTAGCAGCGAAGCCTTGGAAGCGGGTCGCATTTGTTGCAACAAGTACTTGGTGAAATACTGCGGCAAGGATCAGTTCCACATTCGTATGCGTCTGCATCCCTTCCACGTCATTCGCATCAACAAGATGTTGTCGTGCGCTGGAGCTGATAGGTAAGACTCGCTTAAAGAATAGTCTAGAATAACTACATCCAATGGTGAAATTGATATATATATATATATAGGTATGTATGTAGCTATTGACCTTCATTAATGTCTCACTTGGAACCCACGCTCTTCTTTATTGTAGATTATTTTGTTCACATCTGACTTTTTGTGCATTTTGCAATCCACTCAAAAACGCTTTATTGTTTTAATCATATTTCATTCATAAAAATTAAACAAATTTATGTAGTATATTAAAACTCTTAATTGAGTATTTAATTCTATGCTCTTTAGCTTTAGTTCACATAGTCTTTGATTTTTAAAAGATCCAAATTACCTTCAATTGTATGTCAAAGAATATTACTGAGAACGCAAGCTATTCTTTTACGTGATAATGCCAGATATTTGAGCACTGGGTTCTGACATTTCACCATGATTATGTATATATCTTCAACTGATTCATTAGATTCAGATTCATATTCACAAAAAGTTAACAATTTATTCCTTGTTATCTCCACACGTACTTGCATAATACAGGCTTCAAACTGGAATGAGAGGTGCCTTCGGCAAGCCTCAAGGTACTGTGGCTCGTGTGCGAATTGGACAACCCATAATGTCCGTTCGCTCAAGTGACCGTTATAAGGCTCAAGTTGTAGAAGCTTTGCGTCGTGCCAAGTTCAAGTTCCCTGGCCGTCAGAAGGTACGTGCTTTTTACATCAAGAAAATACGTTTCGTTTTACTAAAAATGTGTCTTTTCATATAGATCTACGTTTCCAAGAAATGGGGCTTCACTAAGTACGATCGGGAGCGCTACGAGGAACTCCGTGACGACAATCGCTTTGAACACGACGGTTGCAACGTGAAATACCGTCCCGAGCATGGCCCAATCGCTGCTTGGGAGAAGGCTCAGCGTGATGTTTATGCTTAAAATAAAGTCGATCTGAATCAATAAAACGTGCAAGACGGTAACATTTTAACTTTTCACCGAATTAAATGTGAAATTTATTGAGTTACAAAATTGGCGCGAGTATAATACCTCGCAAAAGGAAATTGTGGTATCTTGTACGATCTTGGTACGACACAAAGTCGTAAAAAATATATAAAAAGATACAAATCGAAAAAGTTTAAAAGGTGATATTTATAAGGTATACAAGTGATTTCTCTTGTACCTCCGGGGAGTAGGAGCGACCAATGGAATGTATTAGAAAATCATAAATTGTTCAAAAATGAAAGATAATGAAATGTATCATGGCTCTGAGGATTTGGACGAGTTAAAAAGAAGAAATGTTTAATTCCTTCTACTGTACTGAAGTAAATGGCAATTAGGTGTTAAAAAATTCTTCAAATGTGAAGGGCAAATACGCGGTTCAACGGAATTTTTTTTTTTTTACAAATAAAGAATAATTTCAGTGTGTTCCAGTTTTAAAGTTCCAAACTTGTTCACAATTATCGATAATATGAAACGTGAGTTCGAAAATAAATCGATAGTTATGTAGAATAATTGAATTTAGTGATAAAACAAAACAAAGTAGAATCAAAATGAGTGTGTTAGAGTGGAAAAAGCTCGATTTGTTTCATTTAGTGGCCCCGCCCTGTTCAAATTTACAATCCCTAAGCGCCGAAATTACGGCCCACTGCTTCAACAGGAATACAACGGTGTTTTGTGACCAAAATGGATATATTCACGTTTACACGGAGAACTGGGAGTACGCCGTCTTCAAGAGTAATTTTGCCGATAAACAGCGAATAAAGTTTTGTGCATTAACGTTTAATGACTTACTAACAACTGCGACACAAGACGATAGCTTTGTTGTCAATATTCACGTCTACGATCTAAAAAGATTAAGCAAGAAACATGGTTCTCCAATTATTGCAACTGCAAATCTGCCCGCTACAAGTACCGTCACCTGTATGCAAGCGGAAACAGTTACAGATAAACTATTTGCGCTAAGCATTGGATTCGACAAAGGTGACATTCTATTGCACTACGGTAAAATAACCAGAGACCTTTCCTCGAGTTTGCGTCAGCATTCGATTGGTCTGCGGCCCATAAATGGAATCCACTTTGACACCTCCCACCGACCTTTGGATGCAACGCAGCCAATGTGTAATATTTTCGTAATAAGTTTGGATGGAGTATTTTGCTTTGTGGTAAATGAAAAGGGGCAGGTGGAACCAAAACTTACTCTTGACTATGATAAAACGAAATATAATCGCTGTTGCACTATGCGTCAGGCAAGAAGTCCAGAACTTAATTATCCGGACTCTGAAGCTTTTTTCGTTGTTGGTCGTGATGATGCCAATTATTGCTTTACACATGATGGAAGGGGTCCCTGTTATGCCATTGAAGGAGAAAAGAGATACCTTTCTTGGATAGGGCATTATATGATCGCTGTAATACAGAATCAGAGATCAATTTTAACCCCTCAGCCCGGGACTACCCTCATTGTGGTCGACACTGAAAATAAAATGATTGTTTTTCACCAGCAAATCGAAGATCTATTTTGTATAATTAGTAGGAAGGATTCCTTTTATGTCATCACCAAAGTGGAAACTTCTGACAAAAATTATGCATACAATATACAGTTATTAGAGGAACATGATTTATCCTTCAAAGTACGACTTCTAACAAAAAATGTTATGTATGACACAACATTAAGGCTATTGGAAAGGGAGGGATATGGTGATTCTGAGGATGCCGCATTTGTAAGATATCAGTTTGGTAATCATTTGCTAGCCAAGGGCCATCCCAGCAGAGCTGCAAAAGAATATATCCGAACTATACATTTTGTTAAACCGTTTAATATTATCTCTAAATTACTATCTCCCAGATATAATGAACATCTTATTGAATATCTAGAGGAATTGGTGAAGAGTGATGCGGCAACTGATGAGCATAAAAGACTACTTCAAAGTTGCCTTGATCGGAAGGACTTAAGTTGTGGCATCGAACAATTGTCTACAGTTGAGAATGGTACCCATAATACGGATAACATACAGCTTTGTGATTTTAAATATCCATCGAATCGAGCTGCCAATTTTCAGCTTTTTGCCAATGTGTGGCATAATTTAAGAAAAGATCAAAATTTGGTTGAACTCTATAAGGAACAAGAAATTCTAAATTTCTTCTTGGAATCTGGACATGATTTGTTGGCAAAGCACTCGGAGACTGTATCCCGGACAATTAAAGCACTTGTTCAAGATAAACAAATTGACAATATTTTGAATTTTCTTTGTATATTGTCACCGAATAATGAGTTTTGTCTCAACATTTTATCGGATATTATTCAATTGAATCCGGATTGCGATGAGAACTTGTATTATTATTCGCTCATCCTTTATCTTGATCTTTGGCGAGACAAGAAAACTTCATCAGAAGATATTTTAACTTTTTTACAAAACAAGCGATTACGTCAAGATAAAGTGCTTATTATATGTGGCCTATATCTATTTTCTAATGGAATTAAACACATTCAAAACAATCCGACAGATGCTGAGCTTTATACAGGTGGTGAAACCATTTTAAAAGAATGCATAAACAGTCTTATCAAAAACTATCCCGATCATTCAGTTTTGTTTGAAACCAGTTCAAGGTCATTTCTAATGTTGCTAAAAAGTGCATGCAGTAATATGGCTATGAACGCTTTGCATCTTAAACAGTTCTTTAAGGATAAAACTTTGTACACATTCCTGGATACGGACAACGAACTGCAATCTATTAATGATCTCAAGGATGAAATCAAACAATCAACTTCTATGATTGCTCGCTACAAATATAATCCCATTGAATTTCGGAACACGTCCTGTGATATTTGTAGGCAACCGTTGCATATGCCATCCGTTTATTTCCTTTGTCAACATTCCTTTCATAAAGAATGCCTTAATTATAATTCAAAAGACGTTTCTAATGCCTCATGCAGTGTTTGTTGTGGAAATGTAAACTACTATGTTGACAAACAGGATACGAATCCTTTTGATGATGAAGAATCAGGTGATATTATAGCCGGAATTTCGAAAAGTTTGGCAACGGGAATTATCGAAATGATTTCTGGTAAGAATGCCAATACTAAGACATGGCCAGGAAGGTTTGAAGAAAAGAAATTAGCTGCTAGCAGCAATCCCTTTGACGCAAATTATAATTCTTTTGACTAATTAGTCCAACACCTAATGTATGTTCTATATTATATATAATGTTCACAATAAATTGTATTAATTGTATATAAATACGATATCTTTTTATTGCCACAAGAAAGAACGTAAAGGTAAAATAAAGAAAAATGTATCGCTTAAAATTTCAATTTGGTTCAGTTATTCATCTAGAGTCTAGACCATCCAATTGGAATGCTTTTGTCATTAGCAATTCACAATTGGAAATCTTATGAAGTACAGAATATTGGATATATATTTAGGTATTAATGGTATAAGCATCGAGCAGGTTTATTATCTAAGCTTCTAATGAATTTGATAGAAACGAAGTTTATTATTGACTAGAATGATTCACAATAAATTGGGGAAGTTTTCTTTTTTTCTTTGTGTTTTTTGTTTTATCTAGGTATTACTAATTTTTGGTATTTATTTAGTAGGAAAGTCCGGCCAATAGTTGATATAGTATCTATGTGTTGTTCCTTCAAACAAACGTTCGAGCCAATTGCTAAGACCATCCAATAGGTTATCCTCTAGCAAAACATTTGATTCCGAATCGGATTCTTCCGAGTTACTCATTTCAAGAAATGTACCGATTTCGGGGTCGTCACTGCTCCTTAGCAGTTGCTTGGTCATTTTAAGCATTCTCTGAAAATATATAATTATGTATGATTTAAAATATACGGGAAAAATAATCGAAATTAACAAATATGCACATAAAGATTGATCTATATTTACCTTTGTACCACGTGCGGATTCGGGATGTTTAGCATGATACATGCAAAAGTATTTCCGGTGGCCATTCAATGCAATTACAGTGCCAACACAGTTTCTTGGATTAATTTGCAGATTTTTGTTGGTACATAAAGATAAACGAAGAATTTCCGAATACCAAGACAACCCCTTCTCAATAAGCATATGTCCAAACAATAATGTCTTGTTTTTTCTATAGGGCCAAACAGCTTTATGATAATGAGGTATTAGTTTTGTGCGACTTTGATAATCTGTTATTAATATAACAGTTCGACAACCAGGCTTTAACAAACGAATCATTCCATTATATTTCTCAGCTCGGAGTTCATAAAGTTTCAGTTCCGGAGTCTGTTGATTGATTTTATTGCCTGCAAATAAAATTAGCTTAAAGTTAATTTATTTATTTAAACGTTAAAAATTTATTAAATTACCTGAATTTTCACTAAGATGTCCTTGAGCTTTAAGATTCTCCTCTTCTGCACGTACAAAGTACATCATAATATATCCAATACCAAACATAAATGCAATGGTTCCCAAGAGTGACACTGCCGCTAGTAGGTGCTCATTTTCTATGTTATCTGATAAATAGTCCACCAAGTAGAGTAGACGAGAGATCCATTTAGTTAATATTCCTTGTGCATGTTCATCAAGCAAATTCTAAAATTATATTTAATTAAATTAAAATTCTCAATATATATACATATATCTGTTACTTGATTACCTGCACAAAAGCTTCATAGCTTAATGCTTCAGATGTTTGTAATAGTCTTTGTATAGTATGGGTAATTTCAGTTTTAGTTGTATTTATTATGTTGTCCCTTGGGTTATCGGAAGTATTTCTAACATCCAATTTGGTTCCATAAATCCATTCATACTTTATATGGGTATTATCCCTACGCCAAATGATGACAATACGTAACAAATTATCGTCAAATGAACCCTTTGAGATTGCATTTATAAACTCAGGTTGTTTTTCCTAAAAATTAAATTAAATTAAATGAAAGTAAATTACGTAGATATTTAATGCTTACTTTAAACATGTAGGCAAATCGAACCCTCTCCAAACTATATCCACTTTGAAGGGCTATTTGTCGCAAAGTTCCTCTTGCGGAGTCATGTTCGACAGAATTTTCAGTGATTAAAACAACGCACAGCCGTTTCCTTGGCCTATTCCATTCAGCTGGACAAACACCTAAAATAAGATATAAAATACAATAATACTAAAACATATAACATTTGTAAACGATGGTTCTTACCTTCTAACATATCTTGGCACGATAATCTTGGTAAGGTTAAAAATTGATTGGAAGTTATAACATTTGTTAATGTTTGTGTTGGAATTTCTGATATTGAAATACTGGCAATGGGTCTTGAAGAATCCTCATTAAAAAGAAATAGAGTGTCCAGATTTGGATTAACTTTATATCGTTCTAAAATCGCCTTTGTGAATTTACTTCGAAGATCGACAAAGCTGCAAATAATATTGTACATAATTGATTAAATTTTGAATTTTTTGAATACAGTTTGCTTACCCAAAAGCTACACGATCATTAAAAGCAAATGCTGATACTAGATATCGCAGTCTAGGGGTCATTCTTGGTTCCAAAAGTAATGCTCGTACCCTGTTATCCATCCAACCACCAAGGAACTCATCTATGTTATCATCATTAATACGTTTGGCAATATTAAAAGGCATCTTCTTTCGTATGAAATCTAAATCAATTTTATATATACATATATTATTATCTTCAAGATTGAAATATGTATTCTATATGTTTATAGTTATATATATACTCACCTACAACTTTTTGCGCCGTGTAAGTATTATCTCGGTAGACATAACTGTGGCCATCTAAAACAAGTACCATTTTTGGAATTTCATCTACTCCAGCTTTTCTAAGTATATTTGGTTCATGCACAGCATTAATAGTTGCAAAATGTATACCTGAAATTAACAAATTTCATTAAAATTAATAATCAATCATTGATTAAGTAGTTAGTAAAGAAATTATCATACCCAGTGGTTCGAGGGTATCAATTAATTTTTTGAATGCTCCAACTATTCGTGTACAGCGGAAACACCAGTCATTATAAAACATAACAATATGCAATTTCTTTGCACTTTTTGGTATAATTGTTTGTTCAAAATACTTTGATGTTACCGATAGCTTATGGTAAAGCCCTATGTCTTGGTCAAAAAAGAAATGCTTTCCAAAGAAATCTTCTGTTGGATCAAATCCGAAACGATTATATCCACTATAATCATGCTTTTGTTTTAAAAAATGTGAATCTTCATTAGTTATTCCATGACGATCGAATACACGCCGACGCTCATTGTCATTTAAAAGTTCGTAGGCTTTTTTTATCTCTACAAATTTTTCCTCAGCTTCGGGATGTTTATTTTTATCTGGATGCCTAAAATATTATAAACAAATTAATTGATTTTATTATTTAATTTGTTTTCTAATCTTACCATTCCTTGGCCAGCTGTTTATATGCTCGCCTTATTTCCTGTGTTGTCGCATGACTGTTTATTCCGAGCGTGGTATATGGATTTGTTGTAATACACAAACATATCTGGACTATTAACAAAACAAGGAACCCACAGTAGTAGGCTGAACTACATAGTTTCTTGAACATTGTGGTTTTTTAAACTTTTTGCATTACATCCTTAATTGAATTACCTGAAATATTTTAAAAATCGTTAAAAAAAATCAAAGTTTATTGATTTAATAGTATTTTTATAGTATTGGCATGATCGGTTAAAATTAAAGTTTAATGGATTTCTGTTTATATAGTATTATAGTAATTCTTATTCTTTTAAAATTTGTATTTTTTTCTTTCGTTGTATATGTTAGAATTATATGGTATACATGGAGATGGATTCATGCAATTTCCATAAGCTTCCTTTTTATTATTGGAGGACCTAATTTTCGCCCTTTTACTTAAAATCAATAAAAAACAAATGGATTTGGGAAGTTGTTAAGAAAAGTTTAATTTAAATTATCATCTTCGCATGATAACTATTATTCATTAACATTTAACATTTGAATTTTATTTTTTGGTAATGGAAAACTTAATCTTTCTTTCGTCATTTTTGTACTTTATGAATGAATGAATGGTACATATGTATGTATCACACCAATATTTTCAGGCCATGATTTAACACTTCAGAACAAGTAAATCTATTCAAAGCCACATTACATTTGTCTGAGAAAGTCTCTTTTGTTAATCTTTCTTAATTGTTAACAACTGGCTCGCTTTAATTATTTATATTTACAAAATAAATTACTCTACCCGAAACAACAGTGCTGATAAGTTCAAAATTGCAAAAAAAGTATTGGTAAACATATAATTTATTTAATGTTGCCGGACTCTTTAACTTTTGTGAGTCATTTTCAACTCTGCTATCGCCATAGTGGTATTGGTGTATCGATATTTTTCCACTGCAGTTCCATATTTTCCAACACTGTTTATCTGGCTTTGCGAAGAACGCTTTTTTTTTGTTAATTTTTACAATTGTAATTGCTGGCAAAATTGAAGAAAAGAAGATAATTTGTTAAACATAGCATTGCCGTGGCCATGTCGGAAACTAATGGTAGGTCAAATTGTAGCCAATTCTGGCTTAATGTGTGATAAAAGGTCATTGCCAAATTTTGCTACGTTTTTATTCATGTTGTGGCTCTACGGTTCGTTTTTCAGAAGCGTCAGTTGAATCAAACTGTTTCCGCGGTGGCTTCACCTTAAAAGCCTCAAGATTAGGAGGCACAGTGCTGCGTCCAGCCGTGCTGGCCCCATCAGTACTGGGCTCGAACACTAACAGTAGTTCCAGTTCCACATCGTTAGCCGGTACTGGAACTGATAAGGCTACCGAAAGGGAAGGGAATAGGGATAATATTGCAAGAAATCCATTTTTACGTGAATTAAAAGACGATGAGGAGGACGACGAAACCGGACAGGTGGTGGCAGCAGCCGAGTCGTCCACTGAGAAAAAAGATAAAGATGATGATTCAGATGAGCGGCCGGATCCGCTGACCAAACTGCGTAGCAATGGCATTGAACGTTCAAGCATGTTCGCTGCAGCTAAGACAAACATGCCACATGTCCAGAGCAGTGGCTATGTATTTGGTCAAAATGTACACGAACGGGTTGTGGCACCGACAGAGTTGGCTTCAACAGATCAACACAATGCTGAGTCTGCTCCCTTAGCGGCTACCTCTTCCTCCGCCACATCCTCCTCATCAGCGGCGACGTCCACGTCACAGCTATTATTTTCCAGCGTTATTCAAAAGGCTGACGAAGAAGGAGCTTGTTCTAGCTCCAGTGCTGCCATTAATAACAATAGCAAAGAGGTACCCGAAGGCAAGAGCCTAACAGATGTGGCACGAGAGTATGAGGAGAGTCGCGCCCAAAAACGCAAATATGAGGAGGTAGAAACATTCACCGGGGAGGAAAACGAACTAAACATTGTCGACGTCAATTGCAAGCTGTTCGCCTTTGTTAACAGTAATTGGGAGGAAAGGGGGCGGGGCAGTCTACGTCTAAATGATGGCAAAGATGGACGCGATAGCTCCAGAGTGGTCTTTCGCACATCGGGCAATTTACGGCTGCTGCTAAACACGAAAGTTTGGGCAGCCATGGTAGCTGAACGGGCAAGTCAAAAATCTTTGCGACTTACGGCCATCGATAGCAGCGGCTCAGTAAAAATATTTTTGGCCATGGGCCGTCCGGCGGATATAGCACATCTTCATAAGGCACTCAGTGAGCGAATTGCCAAGCGCCAGATCACACATCCCGAGGAAAGTTCAATGGAGGAAACGAAAAATGGGGTAGCCACTGAAGTTGCAGTTAGCCTGCAACCAGAATCCACGACTCATGATGATGAAGATGATGCTGATGATGGCTTCATTGCGATTACAACCATTGCCGAACCGGATAGCCATGAGCCTAGCCAAAAAAAGAAGGCGGCGCTTGTGCAGCCAGATAGTAGTGCTGATCTTCCTGAGGCGGCAGCGAAGCTCCACGACAACGATGATGGGGAGACCGAGGCCGAGGCCAAGAAGCAGAATTAACAATCGCAATTCGCTTGCTTCAATTTTTAATATTTTCCTGTCTTGGTAATGATTTTTCATGAATAAATATGCCGTGAATTATTATAAATTAATTATAAAAATTATAATAATTTATTATTAATAATTATTACTACAAAAGTCAAATAAATGAAGTGCTGAAAAGGTAATCACTAAGAAGCATCTCCTAAAAAAGGCAAACGAGCCTGCTGCTACCTGTCTTGCGAACTTTAATTTCTTTTCTGGGATTTCTAGGATTCTGGCTTCTAAGATGTATAGATTTTGTTGTACGTAAGAATAACGATTTTGTTCATTTAACGTTAGTATGGGTCCTTTATAAGGGTCATTAATAAAAGGTCTCTCCAGTGATCTCGATTGCCGATAAATCTAAGTTGTACCTAAAACTAAGCTAAAAACTTAAATTATTGTTACTCTATTTTATTAATTCCTTAATTATTTTAATTCAAATAATCTTTTCGATAACTTTAATAATTGCTGCAAGGAGTAAGCTCTTTGAAAAGCTACAAACGTGAAAGCTTTCAGCACATGAACAGTATGTTAAAGAAAACGATAGCGATAATATTTGAATTCGATTCTCCAGCCCTGGTTTCTTTTTGGTTGGCAAAAGGTGCAGAAACGTAGCCGCGCATAGTTTATTTATCCAAAATTATTCGGATCTGAAGTCCTCAAAACAGGAAAATTCAGAATGGGCAACAAATCATCATTGTTCCTGCTGAACGAGGAAATTGCACAAATACAAGATGAGACAGGCTGTAAGTTCAGTAATCAATTATTTTCCAGCGACCTTGATGACAGACCAAAATCAGTTTTAAAACAGAATACGCAATTTGATGGAGGGAAGTATATTGGATAAATTCACACCTTCCGTTAAGATCCATTTATTGTCCAAATATTTGCGGTAGTATTGTGTCGTCGGTGGTAGGGGGCATAGAGAGAAGGGCATAGCAGTTAATTGTTGTCTAAAGTGATCAATAAACATGAATGCCAGAGAGTACGAAAGTATATAAAGGGAAACTTTATATAATTACTGACTATACTCAGGCATTTTCCACATATTTTTGCATTTCGCTTGCTTCCATCTATTGTGCTGCAGTCTTGACCAGCACCACCTGATTGAAGTCCAACCTTATATCATTAACACAATTGAGTCTATTATCTAGTGTCCGAATATGTGTAATTTTATAATTGCCGATAAGCTGCCTACTGATTTCATTTAATGTTTTCCACAATTGGATAGGTGTATCCAATGCTGTTTAACCACCTTTAATATCAATATCAAACTTTCTGATAATGATTATTATGTTTCCTTATCTTTCACGTTCGCAGTTACCCCCAATCAAATTGAACGTTTATATTCACGCTTCACATCGCTGGATCGCAACGACTGCGGCACACTCTCTCGAGAGGATCTGATGCGTATACCCGAGTTGGCCATTAATCCGCTATGTGAGCGAATTGTTCATTCCTTTTTTGCCGAGAGCTCTGATGATCGGGTGAATTTTCGTCAGTTTATGAATGTTTTGGCTCATTTCCGACCGCTGCGTGACAACAAGCAGAGCAAACTGAATAGTCGAGAGGAGAAATTGAAGTTTGCATTCAAAATGTACGATCTGGATGATGATGGTGTGATTAGTCGTGATGAGCTGCTTTCCATATTGCACATGATGGTGGGCGCCAATATAAGTCAAGATCAGTTGGTTAGCATAGCAGAGCGGACCATATTGGAGGCGGATTTGTGCTGTCAAGGTAAAATCTCTTTCGAGGACTTTTGCAAAGCTCTGGATCGTACAGATGTCGATCAGAAAATGTCCATTAGGTTCCTCAACTGAGCTGCAAACCAGAAAGGACTAGTATCGCGTCTTAGTCAGTGTGTACCAAATAGTCTAGCAACATGGAGTCCAGAGGCATTCAAATTGTATTAGTAGTTGTTATATATCAAGGGGAGGTCATATAAAAATTCAGTTAAAACTTAGAGGCGTCGGATATTTGACAATATTCACTTCGTAATATATATAGTGCTTATATGATTAACCCTAGAGAGCAGCAGATTTTTGTTAATTGCTTATATTTATTTGATTTAATTGCTTGTTTATTCATTCCGCTTATTGTAAATTTCGCAAAGCATTTGTTTTTGAAAAGGAAATAAACCAAAAATATTAATTTAACAAAGTGCTAAAGAAATAAATTTAATTAATAACAGGTATTAACAGATTTTAATTGCCCACATTCCTTAATATATTTATGACAAGGACGTTTCCTATGTTGTCCAGAATATAATAGCGAAATTATCGTAATTTTTCGAACATAATTGCATAGTTTATTGTTGGAATATATTTGTATATAATTGCTTAGCCATGATCATCGATTTAATCCTATGTTGTGGTAGACACGGCCAACTTCTTGAGATGCTCCATAAATAGTTGCAGAGACACATCATCCGTGAGAACAGGAGCACCACCATCCTATGTAAAATGGGCGTAAAGGAACATAAGTTAGTCTGATGATGGGCAGGGTAGGATAAATGTGGATAGAGGGAAATGAGAGAGCAAAAGCGATACCAACACCCATAAAAAAAAGGAGTCTAAAACCAAGAACCGTAAGCAACTTAGAAATTAACGAGAAACCAAATAAGTAGATCTGAATGGAACACAAAAAAGTTACTACCGTGGTCTGACCAATGGGCGGCTGCACATGACCATAACAAGGGGGGCACACAGGGTGGACACAATGAGAATTAAACGAATTTACGAATCAAATTGAAACGAGAAATGGTCAATAAGAATATAAATATTAAATGACAAAACCATAAAATCAACCGGGATTGAAATGAAACATACCTGCCCATAGGCATACATATTGTTGTGCGTCTGCGATGGATTGACCTTGGAGAGCAGGAAACGTGCTTGGGATCCACCATGTTCGGTGTCTATGTAACGCGGCATGGGAAAACGAGTCTGTAATATCTCCTGGGCATCGTCCACCGGCGCCTGAAGTAGCTGTTTAAAGTTCTCATACTCAGGCATGTCCTGATATTTAAGGGCACGCCATTGGGCGATTGTCTCGCCATGATAAATGAGAATCTGGAAGAAGGTGTCCATCAGGAGGATGCGATCTGCCTGAATCGACGCCGTGTCCAGCAGTACAGGCTCTGGTGGTCCATTGAACGAATAGCTATAGAGAATGGGTTGGATCATGATCAGCGACTGGGTGAGGTCCTCGCGCATCAGCATGTGTCGATAAAATGTGGTCTCGTCGGGCGAATTGTTGAAGACCTGCAGGAACTGCGAACGACGCAGATGGTACATAAACTGCGGGAATAGGCTAAAGTTTTGCGACAGTCGGAAGCTGTTCGGATCATCCTTTGAATATTCGCCAAACTTTTGGCACTGCCAAAAGTAGAAAAACAAAATTGTTAGATAGACTGATTGATCAAATAATGACATTCTTACCAAACGTATAAGCTGACGATCCACCCACCGCAAAATGTCTGGCCCTTCATCGGTTTCGGCGCGATAGACCACCATTCGAGCCATAAGCACTGCTGCTGCCTCCTGATCAAAACCAGCGCTAATATGATGCACATTTGAGGTTGCATCAGCCCAACTATGGGATGAAAATAGAAAAGTGACACGGAGGATTAAAAACATTATAGAATTCAAAACTCACTTCCTCGCCAGTGTGGTGACCCTTATGCGACGCTGCCCACTCGGATGCTGATATTGTGTTATGAACTGTATGCAGCCACGCCCGCCCTGCGGTATAGGGGCCGCATGCTGATTAACCACCTCAAAGAAATAGGCTACTGTCGAGCTGGGACTCAGCGTACACAACTTCCATTGTACCGTATTCCCCATGCCGATCTCCACATCCGACACCGACGGGCTCTTCACATTCAGCGACACACACGAGCCGATGCCGCCAGATATTTTCAGCTCGCGCGAGCACTTCACCTCTAAAGTAGCATTGAAAGCCATTTTTAAGTCGTTACGACTGTCTCGGACAAAGACACGTTGGAACGTCTGCTTAAAAAGCGACGAATTGAACGAATCGCCCATTACCATGTGACCACCGGTGGAGTTGCACAGTTGCTTCATTTCCAGCAAGCCAGTTTGGTCGAGGGCGCAGGAATAGATATCGACGCTGTGACCATTAGTGGCTGCCCTAAGGGCTAGGGCGTCATAGTGCTTGATAGCTTTCTTCATGAACTTAACATTATCTTTGTGTATGTCATGATGGGAGCGTATTGGATGCTTCAGCTCATCGTCGACCACTTGGCCGGGTCCCTGGGAGCAAGGGCCACCGACAAAAGTCATAATGCGACCACCCGTGTTGGGGTAGGTGCATTCCAGCAGACCTACTGCTATGGAAAGAGCAGCGCCTGTGGAACGCAGGTAGCGCTTGCCCTGCGGCACCGGCCAAGGATCGCGCTGCAGCTCACTGAGCAGGTCACCCAGTGCTGCATCGCACTGGCTGATCGGCTGCAGGAAACGATGAGCCGGTGGCATCGGCGCTCCGGCTGGAGCATTGGGACGTTGCTGTTGGCCTGGTAGACCTGGCTGACCACCAGCCGGCTGGTTTGGTCCTGCAGCAACTCCACGTCCAATGCCTAACATATCCTGCACTTGCTTGGCTGTCAAATCCTTGGTACCACGGAACACATAGCTTTTTGAGCACCCTTCAGCGCCAAGTTCGTGAACCTGAATCATTTTTCCAAACGTAATCAACCCGACCAGAGCATTCGGAGGCAACAGACTCAGCGACATTTGCAATGAATCCTTAAGAGCATCTAGTTCCTCCTCGTCCATGCAAGTGTCTACTAGGAAAATAAACACCGGAGGCATCGTTGGCGCCCGGACAATAGTATACTCAATGGTGCTGAATCCTGGAATAAGCTCAGCTGGTTGATGCTGCTCCGAAATGGCCGCATATTGGGGTGGAAACTAAAAGAAAAACACGATTATAAATCCAACCCCCAGATTGAAACATATCACTATTAACTTACAGGATTACGCTGAAAACAAAAGTTGCAGACCCACAGCTTGGCTCGATAATCAACCTGGCACAGAGGATTCAGAATAGCTCGACAATTGCTACGTGTACAGAGAACTGGCTCATATTGTATTGGTGGCAAGTCGGGTCGCTCCTTCAACGGCTGGTAAAGACACGCCAATGGCACCACCAGGCGACTAGCGTCAATCCGACTGGAAGGCCAGACATTCCACGTCAGACGCACTCCGTCACGATCCTCATTCTGTTGGATGAACTCCTCGTAGGTAGTCATCGTTCAATCACCTAATTTATCTCTTATTTTAACTTGATTACGAACTGAAACTATATTTTTCGTCTGCTTATTGGAAAATCGCTGGCCACGTCACGGACATTGACAGCTGGTTGCGTAGCAGGCAGCTTGACGGTGTATCCACAGCTGACACAATAACAAAAACGTTAAACAAAACAGAAATTTGGTGGCACTTTACAATGAAACTTCAATAAATATTTGTTAATTTTATTTGATAAACTCTTTGTGAGGAGTAAATTGTAATTATAAATTGTAATTGTTTCTTAATATTGTTGGGAGTATGCCTCAAATTGACACTGTTAACTTACATTTAGCGGCTAACACTTCACTGTGGCTCCATCTAGCACAAGTTGTTCCCTCCGCGTAAAGTCAGCTGTTTACTCGCCGTAGTGTGCGTGTGTGTGTGTTCGGTTGTTTCTAAGATGGCGGAAGAAAAAACGCGTCTTATGTGAAAAAAATGCAAATGCAATCATAACAACTTATATTAAATGCTAATTAAATGTGCGCTTTTCCTAAATAAAACAATTGCAAAACAGTGCTAAATAAGTGCCGAATATTTTACATGTGAAGGTTTTGTGCAAGGTGTAGTGAAAATGGCCACAAATATGTATCGAGTCGGAGGTGAGAAAATTTTTTTCCATACTCGCTTTTCTATCATCTTCGTTATCGGCGCCCGTACTGTGCCGTGCCTGTGTGTATGTGTATGCGTGTGTGTGTTTTTGTCTGAGAAGACTCAAAGGAAAATCACACTGAAAGTGCATTTCCATTTATCAAGTTGTAGTCAAATTTCCCTCAACTCCCACGCATTCAATGTGGTTATCAATGATGCGGAAAACTGTAATGAAAATGCTTTAACTGAATGGCTAATAAGTGCCTACATCACATTTACATGCGTACATATGTATGTATGTATGTATGTACATACATATTTTTTAATGGTTGCTTGCCGGAACGAGGCGAGTTTTAAACAACGCAGCCATCAGTAAGAGTAAAAGAGTTTTTGGATTGAAAGAGGGGTTGAGGTTGCTAATGTGTGTGTCCAACGAAATTGTCGCAGCTGTAGCAAGTGTTCTTTTCATTTACCTTCCGATAAGCATTGTTTAGTATGATGAATAATAAATGGAATTGCATTTTCCAATTTTATGATCTCTATCTTGTATCTGTGTGCGTGTGTATCTAATTTTTGTCTACTTTGTTGTGTTGTTTTCTTATGGTAATGAGTTTGCAAGTTTCGACAAAGCATCTTACGGTTCTTTCTCCTTCTCTCCCTTTCCCTCACTTCCTCTCGCCCCTTTATACACTAATTTTTTTTTAAATCTATCAACTCCAATTTTGTTACGCACTTTGCACATTAGCTAGTTGCTTGCTCACTCACTCCCATTGGACTTCAAACTTGAATTTAGAGGGGGAGCGGGAGCATAAGGTATATGATTATGATGACGTTCACCTGCTTTTTTTTAGTTGTGTATGTGTGTATGTATGTTAGTCCACGTTGTGTTAGTGTAAGTCAATTCTTTTGTTTGGTTATTAATGCAAATTAACCAAAAAAAAGAAATACTTAAAATTAATTATTGATAGGTAATAAGAGTATGCAAATACAAATGTGTATACATAGATATTGTGTGGGTTAATACAGAATTTTTATTAGCGCTTTTTCTTTTTTCCCATTTTTAATAGCCACGCGCACACACACACTCAAACTTTCTTTTTCATATCTTTGTGTAATTTTTATTATATATTTTAAGCAAATGCAAAAGTAAGATTTTCTTTCGCCCAGTTAGTTAGTAATTTTCTCTTCTATCGAGTTTTGCTTTTGGTGAGACAGGTTCCAATTCAGCAAACGGTTTTGTTGTATTTGTTGGATACGATGGATGGATGCCCACATTTGTATTTAATTGAGCAACTCTCGCATGCCTTTTGCTTAAATGCAGACATTTTGTGTGAGTGTAATTAAGGTACACTCACACACATATACATTTCCACGTAGCGTAGGTTTTGTAATGAATGGATTTGTGCACCAATGCACCCCCTCTTCTCCCCATCTTATCCCCATACACAGATACAGAGGCATACATACATACGTATGTACATATATATATACATATACATACTACATACACACACATACTAGAAACATCGTATACTCTTAAGATTTGTAATAAGCTCAATTTTCGTTTTTCTTTTGTGTATCTTTTTTGATTTTTTTTTTATTTCTTTTGCAGACTATGTCTACGTAGAGACGACGCCGAATAGTCCCTACCTGATACGCCGTATCGAGGAATTGAATAAAAACCAAAGCGGCAATGTGGAGGCGAAGGTCATGTGCTTCTATCGGCGTCGTGATCTGCCCAACCCACTGGTACAGCTGGCCGACAAGCATCAACGTAAGTTCTTTTCATATCCATTTAATTTAGGTAATCATTTCATTTTGATTTCAATTTTTGGCCAACAGAGTGAGGTTATGTTAGAAATTAATACTGCTATTGTTGCTGTTGCCATTAACCATGGCCAAGAAGCCAAAAAGTTAGAATACCTCCAACTCCTTAGCCCCTAACAACGGTCCTTAAACACTAAGTACATTTCACCACAAAACATAACAAAAAAATAAACCAAAGACATTCAACACCAACAAATACATACATACATATGTATGTACATATGTATGTACATATGTATGTTCTATATAGATGTGTACATATGTACATATGACTGTTAGACTGGTTTTATTTTGTATGAAAATTACAATGATTAAAAAATTGAAAAAAAATTTGGTTGTGGAACCATGGGATTAGCATATGTTAAGGAAAAATCAAACAATTAACAATTTTAATTGTTGAATATTACTTGAACCATTGGAATTTCTTCAAGTTTTGCACATTAGATATATAAAACTGAACTAAAATAATATTTTGCCATCATAAAACGACCAGTCTAATGCACATTTATACGCATTAACCACCACCCCAAAAGACAGGCATTGCAATGTGTTAAGGCATGCGCCCGCCTCCCAGGTTTACTCATCACCATCCGCCCTTTGGTAAAACGCAAGCCAACATGAAGAGCAACAACAACCGCAATGACAACAACTGTAAAACACACTGAAGCGGCGGCAGCGACGCGGCTAAAGGATAGAGAAAACGGAGTCGCAGCATCCGTCCTATCCGTTGGCAACAACATGAGCATAATGTGCACTGTACCCCCATAGTTGTTGTTGCTGTTGCTGTTTGAATGTGATACTCTCTCTGCTTTTGGAATTGGTAATAGGAGTGAGGGGGTTAGAGGACTAGTAGGAACAGCAGGTAGACTTGGTGTCTACTTCGGTGAGCGAGTGTACGAGTGTGCACGAAAATTTTCATGAGTGCTATGGTGGGGACAGGGATAGATAAGGAGATGGGGTGGACATGCCAGGGCAGTAGAACAAGGCAGCAAACACAGAGAGGCAGCGCTTTGCATTTCTGTATACATACACAGAGGAGGGTATCCCAAAAAAGGCAACAACAAAAAGAATACCACACCAACACCAAAAACACAGCCACACATACACACACTAACACACAAGTCCGGCCAAAAAAATAAAGGACTGGAGCCGGCTTGTGTTGGACTTCGACCAGTAGAGCCCGCCCACTTGAATTCGATACGTGACCCCAACGAAAATGCGTTTTCCGTGTGGGCCCCCACCCTAACGTTATTTGCCTCTGTTTTCTACCCACCACCCTTTATATAAACTCAATATACAATGCGCCTGAAAAAGACTATTAAGACCACCCCTTTTCCATCCCACAGCACGAAAAGCAATTGGTAATCATTAATGTGTGAATATTCAGTGCGTAATATTCGGATTTGACTTTTGCTGATTTGCTATTCAATCGTTTATTAAAAATTAGTATAAAATTAACATAAGTATATGCACATACATATGTACTTATTATCCTCTCTATCTTATGCATAAACAAGAAGCAAGTATATTGTCGTTGTGTCGGAATTTAGTTTTTCTTCTTATCTCCTTTTCAAAAACGAAGAACTATTCTCATAAAAAATCACAATATCCTCGTCAACTAGGGTAAAAATTGGTAAACATGACGGGATACCAACTGTTAAATACCCTGTACGACTATCATAAAAATAATCGATAAAGTCAAATGATGGAAACATAAAAATACAAAAAAGTATTTAACACACAGAAATTTTTAATGACTTGATTGTCTTTATGATATATAGAATATAGATTTCTTTTTATAGTAATGAAAAAACATTCTCAATGTTCATTTGAACAAATAAAAGATTTCTGTTTTTACTAAGGGCAACAGGGTATAAAAACGAAGTTAATATCAACCGAACGACTACAGCGACGACTTTGACTACGTCGATGACGACGGCGATGCCGACGAAGCTGGGGCGCACAAAAAATTGAAATGCGCGAAGCAGACTCACCAACACCCCCCATACCGTATTGTGTGTGTCCTATCTATGGCCGCCAAACCAAACAGCCAGGCAGCCAACCACTTCAACGCCCGACTTCAAGCCGAAAAAACCCCTTGCTGGTAGTGTCTCCTTCTTCGCCTGATGTTGTCACACGCACACACATATACATACATATATATACTACACCTACGTTGCTGTAGCTTCAGCAAATGCACCCACAAAGCTCATGTAGCTGTTTGTTGGTGGTTGGGCGGTGGCTAAGCAGAAATATCAGCCCACCCACAATCTTTTCCCTTTGCCCTTACCATTAACCTAACCCCTGGTGGCAACATTTTCATGCCTCTCTGTTTGTCGTTGGGTATTAAAAATAAATTCCAAAAGTTTTCTATTTATTCTGTTTCTTGAGTAGCAAAATTCTTGCGCTTCTTTTTGTCTATACCAAACAGCCTTCCTTCGCCCAGTAAACCCGAAATCCCCACTTTCCCTTCGACTCTTAGGACAAGATATGTTTTAGTGAAATTACTTTTTGTACTTAACCTCACTTTTAGTTGCGTAAAATTTGTTTCCATTTTTCTTTTTATATTTTATAAATTAAGTTTGATTATAAAGCATCATAAACCATTTGTAAATAAATTCATTTCCCTTCAATATAAAAAAAAAACCATTCTACAATCTTCAATGATGCAGTGGCAACCGCCGAGGATTCACCGCTGGCGACGAAACTGAAGAAAACCTGGCTTAGAACACCCGTGAGCGAGGAGCAGGCGGCGCAAGCTGTGCTTGATCCCTCAATAGGTACACACTCACAAAGACAATTCACAAATTTGAGAATGCTAGTATTTCCCTTAGTTAATATGTATCTCGTAATATGTAGTACACTTTTAATATATATATATATACCTATCTATCATATATATTCTTAAATTAGTATTTAGATTGTTTTAATTCTTATTGTTGTATGTAGATGGTAGATTGGATTGGCTTTTGTAGTGGATATTTAATTTTTATGATAAGGATATATTTAATTCTTTGTTGATCTTTTTACAGCTGCCCTCGATGAGGATCGCACTAGTCCGACGACGCAAACGAGTAGTGGAAGTTCGGCCAGTGCCAATACCACCAACAACAACAGCAGCGGTTCTAACAACAACAACAACAATAATAATAACAACAGTAATAGTAGCTCCGGTACAGGAACCGGTGGCACTAGCAGTGGAACGGGTGATATTGAAAAGGGTGAAACATTATCCAGCAAACAACGCTATCAGATTAAACATCGCGAACTGTTTCTGTCGCGTCAAGTTGAATCCATACCCGCCACACAAATACGAGGCAAATGCTCTGTGACCCTTCTCAATGAGACAGAGTCACTGCAGAGTTATCTGAATAAAGACGTGAGTCGTAGTTGGTAGACGCAACAATTAATTCTTGTAGCTTAAATTAAACTAAACTAACATATACTAAACATGTATTTTTTTCTCTCTATTTGTGTTTCAGGACACATTCTTCTACTGTCTGGTCTTCGATCCAAATCAAAAGACGCTGCTTGCCGACAAGGGCGAGATACGTGTCGGCAGCCGCTATCAGTGTGATATACCCGCTAAGCTAAAGGACATCGCAACGGATGAGCGAAAGTTGGAGGAATTAGAGTCGCTGGTATGGACACCGGAGCACAGTTTGACCGACCGCAAGATCGATCAATTTCTGGTTGTTTCGCGATCAATTGGGACCTTTGCCCGCGCTTTGGACTGCAGCAGTTCAGTAAAACAGCCCTCGTTACATATGTCAGCAGCAGCTGCAAGTCGGGATATAACACTGGTTAGTGTACATGATGGAATTAATAAAGATTGAGACCTGATCGATTACTTTTCATATTTTATTGTAGTTTCACGCCATGAATATTCTGCACAAGCACGATTATTCGATTGAGGAGTCAATGTCCTCATTAGTTCCTTCCACTGGGCCGGTGCTCTGTCGCGATGAAATCGAAGATTGGAGTGCGTCAGAGGCAAATCTTTTTGAGGAGGCGCTTGATAAATATGGAAAAGATTTCAATGATATACGACAAGATTTTGTAAGTTATCAAAACAAACGAATAGTGACAAGAACTTTAAACATAAAAATCTTAAAAGAATCAGTTAAATGTTGTGGAGAATATAAATTTATGATTACCAATTTATCTTACAGCTACCATGGAAAACGCTTAAACAGATAATTGAGTACTATTATATGTGGAAGACCACTGATCGTTATGTGCAACAGAAACGTGTAAAAGCCGTTGAGGCGGAGCTCAAGCTAAAACAGGTCTTCATCCCGCAATATAATAACACTGGTGTTAAAGGCAATGGAGCGAATGCCAAAGTTGTCAGCGGTGGTACAGGTAACATTTATAACGGTACCACTAACGGAGGCACTGACTTGTCCAACAGTGGTAAACCCTGCGAATCGTGTGGAACAACAAAATCATTACAGGTTAGTGCATATGACTCCAAATATCAAATAGAAAACATATCTAAATGCTCTCTTTTAATATTCATATGCACAGTGGAACTCATTTAACAGTGGGCATATGACGTGTCGATTATGTCAGAACTGTTGGGATTATTGGAGAAAGTATGGCAGTATGAAATCGGCCAACAAAGGCGATATAAGTGAAGGCGAAGCAAAGAAAAAGGGAGTGCTACCGGTGACACCAACACCAATTGTTGCAGCCGGCACAACACCTACAGCAGTCGTCGATCTTAATGATGAGGAGAAAATCAGTGATCTAACTAATCGTCAATTGCATAGGTAAGGACAGGATAGATTAATACATTTTTGTTTAACAAATGAGACTAACTTGGCAAATGTGTGATGTGTCCCAAAGGTGTTCCATAGTCAATTGTGGAAAGGAATTTAAGCTTAAGAGCCATTTCGCCCGGCATTACGCTCAAGCGCATGGTATTGCCATTAGCTCTAGCTCACCTCGGCCCATCATGAAAACGCGCACTGCCTTTTATTTGCAAACGAATCCGATGACGAGAGTGGCGCGTGTTATATGTCGCGACATTGTTAAACCCAAAAAGGCGGCACGGCAAAGTGCGTATGCCGTCAATGCCCTGCTAGTTAAACAGGAATGTAAGTAATACTAATCAATGGTGGACATATTTGTTGATTTTAATGAACGGCTACTCTATTTGTCGTTTTCAGTTACGAATCGTATTAGTGGTAAATCGCAGGCAGAGATTAAAAAACTGCTCTTGCTGAAGCCGAAAGATCGCGGAAGTGTTACCAAAATAGCCAATCGTTTGGGTGCCCCTGGCAACGGTCCACACGAATGGCTGGTGCTTACGCCGAAGGATAAAATTCCACAGCCCCTTGTTGTCTCATTCCCCAAACCGCCCAAAGCACCCGATGGCAGTTTAGTGTACGATCGCGTGCCAAACAAATCGCCTGATGTTGTGGCAGTGACGGTTGATAAAGAACTATCTATAATTCCAACGCAAGCAACATCCACGATACGGAAGCGAGCACATGAAGAGCAACCGCTAAATGGCACCGAAGGTAAATGGATTAAATTTATCTCCACACCTGTATATGTGCAGATGTAGAGTTTGAGAACTGTTTACAAATGCAATTTTCACTTGCTATTTATAGTGACTATAGTGCCCAGCGGTCCGCCAGCGAAGCGACCAAATAAGGATCCGATGCCCTCGCATTGCCCTAGCCCCGAACAGTTTGCAGCTATGATGGCGGCTTCGGGTCAACCGCTTTCCAGGCATCAGGTGAGTCAATGTTTTGCTGCCCTTTTCCTTCTTCAAACTTAATATCGTTTTATTTTTAGCTCAACGGCAAGCAAAAGATTGCCCAAATGGCTCGTGGTGGCAATGGAAGAAAACAGGTGATCAGTTGGATGGATGCACCGGATGATGTATATTTTAGAGCCACCGATGCACACAAGTGAGAAGTGCAAATGTTAAAGTTGAAACTTTTATTTAAAGAAATATCCTTTTTTCATTCATTTTATAAAGGAAAACGCGAAAAATACTCCCAGCCTTGGATTTGCGTCGCGCAGCGCGTAAACCATGGCGCACACTGCCTATTCAGCCTATGGCTCCCGAGCCAAGTAGTAGGCCTATTGAATCACAAATCGTTATACTGGACTGACCGTCGCCGGCACACACCACATATACAACAACAGCAGCAGCAGCAACAAAATTGCTGTCGTCTTCAGCAAATAGATACGAGCATCAGCAACCTCCATTTCCATACACCATGGATGCGCTGCTTAATTAGCGACCAGATTTTGGTTTTAATGGCTTGCCATGTACATAAACTCTCCTTCTCCACAACCACGCCCCCCCCCCCCCCCCCCACACATGCATTACACACACAGAGAGCCACCCACTACATACATACATACATACATACGTTTTATCTTAAGTGTAGGCAACTGAAATACAGCATCACTGTAAAGCATTGGTATTTGTGGCATTTGACCACCAATCAAGAGCAACAGCAAAAGCAAACGAAAAGGATAAACCACTTTACTACCGCCTAAATAGATGTCTTTTTTAAACAAAACACAAATAGTAAGATAATAAGTGTTAAGTAACAGTAAACAGTAACGGTAAGCAACAAAAAGCAAGAAAAAAGTGAAACAAAAAATATTTATAAATATTTTATATATTTTTTTAAACTTAAAATCTCAATATACCCTACACAAAAATAAGAAAGAAAACAAAATAACTACACTGCATGAAACTCGAGAAATCCAATTTATGTTTTAGTAATTCATTGTTCATTTCTTTCAGCATGTATGTATATGTAATGTTTCAGTTTTGCCTAGATATATACCCTTTTAATTTGTTTGAACTCTCTATAACCCTAGCGAAAAACCAGATACGTAAATTTGAAATTTAAAGGCCTCTGCAATTTTAACATATTTTTCGCTCCAAAACTTGAAATTTCTCATTAATCGAGGAAATTGAATTTTCAAATTTTTTAAATGCTTTAATAGAAAAAAATACCTAATGAATGTAAAAGTAAAATCAAGATCTAAAATTGTTACTAATATTTCCCACGTGCAAGTTTATTAAAAAGCAAAACAAAAAAAAAATTAACTAAACTAATGTTGTACAGTCAAAGGAATAAAATTATAATTCGAATAAAATGTATTTTCATAATTTATATAAAAAAAACAGCGATGCATAATAACCGCACACACATGCCCACGCATATAATGTAATATTGTATATTTACGCATATAAATATTTATATGCATGGGAAACTAAACTTCATTATATACATTCAAAAATGTACGATTAATAAAAACTGTCGCATTATAACATGTAATGTGTAGATGTAGATCAGCCAGACAAGTGCATAAAACCAGCAACAACAAAACGAGCATCAATTTAAACAAAAACCAACACAAGAAAAGGAGCATATTTACTATAAGCAAATCGTATTTGTAAGCCAATATACTTTTAAATTTATATGTTAAGTAATTTTGTAAAATAAATGAACTCTTCAAATTAAAAGGTTTAGTTAAGCAACAAAACAGATATGGAAAGAATGCTGCAACTAATGTCATTTAAGAAACACTATCCCAAAATCAATAACAGACAGCAGCAAAAGCAAGTGCAACTCGAAATCAATTGTTTCAAAATCGTTAGAATCGTTCTGTTCGATATCAAATGCGAATAGATAGCTAGATAGAAAGATAGGGAGACAAGCAACAGAAGCAAATCAAACAGAGCTATATACATAATTATATGCCTATATATAAATATATTCATATATATTATATACAGATATACAATATAACAGTAAATTAATTGCGGATTGCATAATACAATTCACATCCAACATTTTTACAAAGCCAACAACAGATGACGAAGAGAGAACATACATTTAGTGTGAGAAAGGCAACCGAAAAAGTTTTCCAAATAAAGTTTTAAAACTTAACATTTTTCCTAAAAATATGTAAAGAGTAAACGAATTTATTTGAATCTACATATATGTACATAAAAATATACATATATAACACAAAGGAACAATCTATTCTCCCGTGAAGTTAGCTATGCAGAGCGAGGCATTGGTGCCACCAAAGCCAAAGGAGTTCTTAAGAGCTATGCGGCGTTCATCGTGCTCCCAATCGCAAGTTTTAGTCACTACATTTACATCTACATCCAGCTGTTCGATGTTAATTGAAGGCGGCAGTTTATTTTCGGCACAGGCATGCACCACAAACAGCGCTTCCAAATTGCCCGATGATCCCAGAAGGTGTCCATGGGCGCCCTTAGTTGAGGATACCCGAACCTTGGGTGTGTGGTCGCCAAATACACGTCCAATAGCATGAGCCTCAATGCGGTCCCCAGTGGGCGTGGATGTGGCATGTGCATTAACATATGTAATTTCCTGAGGTGCAACACCGGCATCCGCAATTGCTCGCTTCATGGCCAAAGTAGCGCCAGCTCCATCTTCGCTGGGCGATGTTATGTGATGTGCGTCGCCGGACAGGCCATAGCCCAGCAGCTCTGCAAGAATAGGAGCACCACGAGATCGGGCATGTTCCAGCTCCTCGAGTAACAGCACAGCTGCTCCTTCACCCATTACAAAACCATCACGCGATTTGTCAAAAGGTCGCGAGGCCACAGCCGGGTTATCATTGAAGGTTGTGCTTAATGCCCGTAATCTACAAAAACCAGCTATCGAAAGGGGATCTATACACGCCTCGCCGCTGCCAGCCAACATTAAGTCTGCGTCACCATTGCGGATGAAGCGAAGAGCATCTCCTATGGCATGTGCTCCCGTTGCACATGCTGTAGAAACGGAATGATTGGGGCCCCTTAATCCGTGACGCATGCTGATGTGCCCACAAGCCATATTTGGTAACAATCTGGGCACGAAATAGGGACTGACACGGTTGTAGCCTCTCTGGAGTTGCTGCCAGGTGTTATAGACCTCCGACAAATCAAACATTCCCATGCCAACGCAGACACCAAACCGCTCCCGCTGTTCAGTACTTAATTCGCAAGGAATCAATCGTCCAGAGGCCAAAGCTTCGTCTGCTGCCAGGACAGCCAGTTGTGTGGCAGGGCTCATTAATTTAATATCCGTTTTGCTTAAATGTTTGTCCAAATCCAAAGTGTCCTTTGAGATTTGTGCAGCTACTTGACATGGTAATCCTTTGAATTCCGGTCCTAGCTGTGTGATGGCTGACTCGCCAGCCAAAATACGCTCCCAGGAGTCTTGGGCATTATTGGCCAAGGGTGTTACGGCGCCGCTTCCAGTTATTACCACACGTCGTCGAGAAGCCTGAACCGAGGCGTTTCGTACTTGTTGAATTAAATTGCAAAATAATAATTTTCGCATCTTCTGGCGTAACCCGTAACGTATTGTCGATTATTTTTATTTTGCATCCCTGCCTGGGTCACCACATTTTAGGTTGCTGTCACGGGTAGAATGGTTTCTATCTTCGCTATTCAGGCTATTTTCAAAAACTAATGCGTTAAATTTCATACGTGTTCCTAAAAAACTTAATCAGAAATTTTTGTATACATTTATATATATATATATACATACAGAAAATTGTACTTTGTGCGTTTCAATATGTGATGAAATCTTTAGTTTGATAATTTTGTATATTGTCTTTTGTCAGTAGATCTAATTAATATAAATATTATAGATCTGACCTATTATGAATTCTTATCTTAGAGAAGGTAAATTCCTTCGCTAATTCTGTAATTTTTATTGGACACTGACCAAATTCAGAATGTGATCTTTGGCATTGTTTTTACCTCGTTATCTTTCGTTTGTTTTCTCTGAGAGCACTGTTTGCGATACCATTAAGTGAGAAGCCGGGAGAGCAGCAGCATATAAAAGTCTCGCTCAATTGTGGATCGTTCTCAGTTGCTGTCATTAATTGAAAACAACAATGTCCAACAAATGTGGGTGACTCCGAGGATTAATAATAATAGAATACATAATGTACACAACAACCGTGATTAGAATAAAATGATGGTTTTATTTTTATATTTTTTTAAGATTGCTGTCTTGGCGTTGGTCCCGGTTACGCAACACCTTTGGATGCCACAAATGGTCCAAGAGAGAAGCTTCTGTATACGGTGACGATTCAGCCAAATTTAGATGAAAAACACGGTGATTATTTATCAACGATAGATGTCGATCCAGAGAGTCCCACATACAGCCAGGTAAACGAAATGATGATATAGAGCCAGTTTATGAGAGAGTTTATTTTGAGATCCCCTCCCAATTACACTATTGAATAGATAATACATCGCACTTTTACGAATCGTAAAGGCAACGAGTTGCACCATTCGGGCTGGAACGCTTGTTCCAGTTGTTACTACGTGGATAAGAATGCTAAAAAGGTGCCTAAAAGAGATCGATTAGTGTTACCTGCATTAAATTCGGACTTTATCTATGTACTCGATGTGGCCACAAATCCGCAGAAACCAGAAATCGTTAAAGTAATCGATGGAGATGTATTGAAAAGCCACAATGTTACAGCTCCACATACAACCCATTGTCTGGCCAATGGCAATATAATGATATCCGTCATGGGTGATGCTGAAGGATATGCCAAGGGCGATTTTATTCTTTTTGATGCCGAATTTAATTGCGTTGGCACATGGACAAAAGGCGACAAAAAGGCACTGTGTGGTTACGACTTTTGGTATCAACCGTATTTTGATGTAATGGTTGCATCAGAATGGGGAGCGCCCAATAAGTTTAGACGGTATGTTTTAATGTTGGTTATTAGCCCCAAAATTGGAAATCATTCATGTGTGATGTATTTTTCAGTGGATGGAAAACGGAGGACCTGGATGATATGACCCAGTACGGATGCCGAATTAATTTTTACAAGTGGTCCACACAAACACTTTATCAGACCATTAATCTCGGAATTGAGGGAACAACACCCTTAGAAATTCGTTTTCTGCATGATCCTAAACGGGCTGAAGGTTTTGTTGGTTGTGCATTTTTTGCAAAAGTTTTCTACTTTAAGAAAAAGGACAACTCCGATGAATTTGAGGCCAAAAAAGTAATTGACATTCCGGACAAAGTTGTTGATACAGGAAGTGGAACTAATGAAACTATGGGTGGCATGATTTCGGATATTATAATATCTTTGGATGATCGGTTTCTATATGTGAATTGCTGGCGACATGGTGATGTTAGACAATATGATATTACTGATCCTGAGAAGCCAAAGCTAACTGGTCAACTGTTTTTGGGAGGTGCCATTTGCAGTGATCTGCCCAACGTTATTGTTAAAGAGGATAAGGAATTGAGTGTAAGCTATAAGCACAAATTTTATATTTAAATATTATTTAATTGTTTTTGGATATACATATAGGAAAAACCATCACCTCGTTATATAAAGGGTCGTCGCTTGGAAGGTGGCCCACAAATGATGCAACTATCACTCGATGGTAAACGTTTATATGTCTCATCTTCCCTATATTCACCCTGGGATAAACAGGTTAGATTATAATACATATATAAACACTTATTTATATAATATAAATTGCTTATATTAAACTTTTCTTTTCGGATATTTCAGTTTTATCCGAGCATGGTGTCAAAAGGAGGACATATTTGTTTAATTGATGTTGATACCGTAAATGGCGGCATTACATTGAATGAAAACTTTTTCGTAGATTTTGGAAAGGAGCCATATGGTCCCAGCTTACCACATGAAATGCGATATCCTGGTGGAGATTGCACTTCTGATATTTGGCTCGCCAACGATGCTTAGGTCAGACTAAACGTTGAATATGTATTTCTATTATAAATTCTGAATAATAAAAGCTTTCCAACAAAATAAGTATGCACAATGCAGGACGATAGATTACCCATTGTATTACATACTGATTTTTAAAAGCTATTTCGAATACTTTAAATTCTTAAATCAATGGTGATATCATCTATTAAACGTAATTAATTTGCGAAGACTATGAATGTTTTAATTTGTATTAAATTTGTCCTAAATGACCCTATTATTACCAAAATGGCATAATTGGATGTTTATTCACCGTAGACAATATAGTGTTTATATCGGGTAATTGCATTAAATTAAGCAAACGTCGACCGCTGTAATTTGTAAGAATTAACTTGTTAAATGTAAACATTCAAGTCACATCTGTAATGTCTATTAATATACTTACTTTCGATCACAGGTACAGTCTATAAAATCTCTCGCCAGGCTATTTATAATCCTTTCATGGAAGAAGAAGTTATGTACTAAATATGCTAAATTACAGGGTATTAGCAATTTTGCCCAAGGTATACTCTGCAATACAAGCAATATCTTGCTCTTTGTGGCAAGTTCACAGATCTGTAACCAAATCACTTGAATTGCAATAACAACAGCAAAACTCATAAATGTTAAACGATTAAGAAAGATATAGGCACTGCCACTTAGAAAACCGGCCACTAAATTTGCTTTTTGCAGGTCAAAGGCCTTTCCCAGCAGCAGACATTGGACCAACTGTAAGGAGCAATTGTTTTGATAAAACTGGCAATTAAAAATTAAATTTTATATACCTTAAATATTCCAATGTAGCTGCCCAAGAAACCTGTTGATCTCAACTCTCGAAGTTTTCTGGGATCCCATTGCGTTAAAGCGTTCAGTAAATCCAAAGCTAAACCAATACTAAGACAAGTCCGAAGTGGTATTATACTATGTTTTAAACGATCGACTAGTGACCAATCACAGTAATCTTTGGGTAAAGCAGACGGTTTTATAAACCAAAATCCGGAATACTTTCGCAATTGTTGAAAATGCAAAATTACCAGTGAACATATCATAAAGATAAACGTCTGTTGGGATCGGGAGTGAACTAGACCAACATTCAACTGTCGCAGCAAACACTCTAAAGCCTATCAAAGAGTCAATTGACTTTGAATCAATTTGAAATAAATAATTTACTTACAGCATGGGTAATTCCTGTCACGTAGTAGAGTAGAACAGGGGGTGGCATCCAAAAACAGATCTGGCTAGATAGCCAACAGGATAAATAAGGAGTGCAGCTAAAAACAAAGCGCCCATTTAGGCGCCTTCCCACACACATAAAATAGAAGGTGAATGCATTGATGAGAGCGGCAAAACTTGCGGATTGAGCATAATTTTTTACTACATCCTTAAGGACTCTTGTATTCAGTTGGCGTCGTTTGGTGAGCAGAGGAAACTGCAGTTTTGAGACATAAATGATAGATTACTATATCACAAATGCATTATTTATGTTACATTTTAAATATTTCGCTTTTTTAAATCCAACAAATGATTAAAAATACAAAATCGTAAACCATTTTTATTTTAAACTAAGTACAGCCCGATTATAATAATATGTGCTTTGTTTTAATCTTTCGCTTTAACGTATCACATAATTTTTAAAAAGTCTTTTAGAATATATACATATCTATGATTGACGTTTATTCTAATCTCACCAACAACAAAGGCAAATAATATTTCGCACTGGATATATGATTACGTAAAATATTCCAAATCAAAGCTTGTGTACAGGTTTGATTTGGTTGGCTATGCAAAACCCGAGAACAGTGGAGCTGATTCAAGGGCCACTCCAATAGTTTACTAGGTGCCACGGCCATTTCACCACGAATTCACGTTCTAGACTACAGAAATTTAAAAAACCAGCGTTGCGCGACTGCTAAAAAAATTAAAACATATGTACATACATATTACTCGAACCGAAACAAGTCAAAGGTTAATAAGCAAAGAAGAAGTACGAGAATATAAAATATATGTACATAGTATGTATACATATATATTTCTACACCTATTTTATGTATGTACATATAATCCATGCCCTTCCTCATTATTGCAGTTGAAGCAATCGTTTGTTGATATTCGCAGCGCTGTGGACAAGAAACAGATAAATTATACCAATAATTTTTTTAATTAAGTTATTACACTTACTAATTAGCCGTTGTACTATTTATAATGACAGCAGCCAGTCCACTAACACTGCATGGATCCAGAACATAGTTGTGTATAAGAAAGGCAAGAGCTATGGGGAATAGTACATCACTGCAGCCAAAGCGATATTTCAATGTACCTTTAAATCTTGCCCAAAGTGATCGTATGGCTTCTAACAGTCCAAAGCTCAGAATTGTTCGTTTTGGATACCACAAATAACTAAGCCCGGCCAAAAAGCTAGCCAAGATATGCTTTTGGTTACCAATTAATTTCTGACTACGAGTAAGATAGCAGTTGGTGGCCTAAATATAAAAGGTAGTGGAATAATTGGTCATATTTCATAGATGTATAGATTGCATTCAATTTACCCTGTAGACGCCCATATAGCAGACTAGCCAACAGACAGATTCCAAGCTAAAGTGACCTAGATCCCATTGGCCACTTTTCATGCAGGTAATCAAAGCTTTAAATAAATCTAACGCCAATCCAATTAGAAAATAGTTTCGCATTCCTTTCAGAATATGAAAACGGCAATTCAGTTCCTTGTGGACGCAGGAATTACTCGAATCATCTAAAGCAAGTACCTCGGGACTTAGAAACCAAAAACCCTTGTGCCAACCTTTTTGTTTGCCTTCCATAATTACAACACTGCAGCACATAAAAACCAATGTTTGCAGGGTCACCGATGATGTTAAAACCCCAATCATTGGAATTTTACTCTGAAGAAGTAAACTTTCTATAAGCTGAGATAAATATGGGTCATTATTATTGCCTTTTACATTACATCCTTTTTTTTTTTTAATAATTACTCACCGATTGAAAAATTCCCGTGTGTTGAAGATGCTTAACACGTTCTGGGAAACAGGCAGTGAAGGCTCCCCCAAAAATGGATGGTAGGAAAACCAAAGAATACAGCTGAAACTTTTTAAGCAGGTTCCTGAAATATTTGTCTTCGGTCATAATGTTTTTGAGGAGGATCAGGATGATCATTGGTTACCGTAAAGCACACATTGTGGTCGCAATTACCCAGCCATTGATTAGAGCCCCAAAAGTTAACTGCTGATGGTACCATATAGCACCTCCGAGTATATTCCAGAAATTGGCATTGTTTCTTAGACTCTGTTTGATCAGATGTAGCACAGCCACGGGTATGTAGTATTTGCTATTGGACCAACAGAAATGCCGAAAATTGTCCACCGTTGCCCGCTTACAAGTATGTGGATGGAGGAGCTCATTGCAGCTAAGCCAACTAAAATGCTCCTCAAACAATTTACTCAAGACAGCCATTAAAATTCAACTGAATGGAAAAAATGACAAAATGTTCAGTTTTTTAATGACTTGCTAATTTAATACGAAATACATACATATGTATGTATGTATGTATTTAACAAAACAATACAGCCGAATAAATTTATTGTAAGATATTTTGTTGAATACGGGGAAATAAACGCTTAGTCAAGCTCTTCCACAATAGGGCCACTACCACCGCTGCCACTGGTCCCTTTTTGCTGTTTGCCCTTGGCTTGACCACCAGCAGGACTTCCGGTATGCAACTTGGACATAATAGGACTACAAATACGTTGACTCTCTTTCAGATGGTGATCGTATTCCTCCTTCTCGGCCAGTAAATTAGCATCTAGCCAGGAGCACTCATTGGAACACCTATCACGTACTTTTTTGGTATCAGCGTCAGTCAGGACTCCAGCTGGTGCTTCATCTATGGCCTGCTTGCAACCGTAGATATAAGTTTCCAGATTATTGCGTGCCTGCATCCGTTCTCGTTGGCGGTCATCTTCAACCTTGTATTTTTCTGCATCGGATAACATCCGATCAATCTCAGCCTTGGAAAGGCGACCCTTGTCATTGGTAATGGTGATCTTTTCGGACTTCCCAGTGCTATTGTCTTTAGCACTTACATTCAAAATGCCATCAGCATTGACGTCAAATGTTACCCCGATTTGTGGAACACCACGCGGTGCGGGCGGAATCCCTGCCAGATTAAAGGTGCCCAAGAGATTATTGTCCTTTGTCATGACGCGTTCCCCCTCATATACCTGGATAGTCACAGCGTTCTGATTGTCACTGTAAGTGGTAAATATTTGCTGCTGTTTGCAGGGAATCCTTGCATTGCGCTCCACCAATTTGGTCATTACACCGCCTGCCGTCTCGATGCCAAGGGAGAGGGGTATAACATCGACAAGCAATAAGTCCTGAATCTGTGTGCTACCCACACCCGTTAGTATAGCCGCTTGTACTGCTGCCCCATAGGCCACCGCCTCGTCCGGATTGATCGACAAATTTAGTTGTTTGCCACCAAAAAAGTCCTGCAAGAGACGCTGTATTTTGGGAATGCGTGTGGATCCTCCCACCAAAACGACATCGTGTATGGCTTTCTTCTCCATCTTTGCGTCACTGAGAGCACGTTCTACGGGCTGCATAGTTGAGCGAAATAGATCCATGTTCAATTCCTCAAAACGAGCCCGAGAAATCTTTGAATAAAAATCAATGCCATCGTGCAGAGCATCAATCTCAACAGAAGCTTCAGTGCTGGAGGATAATGTACGTTTAGCTCTCTCACAAGCTGTTCGCAAACGGCGCAAGGCACGGGCATTGCCCTTCAGATCAGTTTTATGTTTACGCTTAAACTCTTCCATAAAATGATTAACGAGACGATTGTCAAAGTCCTCGCCACCGAGATGTGTGTCTCCTGCTGTAGATTTGACCTCGAAAAGGGAGCCTTCGTCGATCGTAAGAATTGACACATCGAAGGTACCACCGCCCAAATCAAAAATAAGCACATTGCGCTCACCTTTCAGATTCTTATCTAAGCCATAGGCTAAAGCGGCAGCTGTGGGCTCATTAATGATACGTAGAACATTTAAGCCAGCTATTGATCCAGCATCCTTGGTAGCCTGGCGTTGTGAATCATTGAAATATGCCGGTACTGTGATGACAGCATCCTGGACTTTGCCTCCCAAATAGACTTCGGCAATTTCGCGCATCTTGGTTAACACCATCGAGCTTATTTCTTCGGGAGCAAAAAGCTTGCGTTCACCTTTAAATTCCACTTCAATTTTTGGTTTCCCCTTCTCGCTAACAACTTTAAATGGCCAGTGTTTGAGATCATCTTGAATTTTTCGATCATCAAATTTTCGTCCAATCAAACGTTTGGCATCAAAGACCGTGTTACTGGCATTCATGGCGACCTTTAAAATAAACGTAACAATATATTGTGTGTATATCGTATATTATTAAAATTAATTTCAATATTTATACTAACCTGATTCTTGGCTGCATCACCAATCAAACGCTCTGTGTCATTGAAGGCCACGTAAGATGGAGTTGTGCGATTGCCCTGGTCATTCGCTATAATCTCAACTTTACTATTTTGCCACACACCCACGCAGGAGTAGGTGGTCCCTAAATCTATGCCGACGGCTGGTGCCTTAACCATTTTATAAAATTATTACGAAAAAATGTGGGAATTTAATATTTGGAGCCGTTTTAAAATTTTGTGTTCGTTAAGCACATAATATTGTATGACATATGAAAATTTTCAGGTGATGTTATTGTTAACTATTGACTTTTTTCTCGTAGCAAACTTAAGCAGGAATTTTGGAATTTTTATGAAATAATAAATAAGAACTATTATGAAGGGCAAAGTGGCAAATTGATTAAACTGGCTGATCTAATGATTGATCTTCGATAAACAGAATAATTAAAATATTCTTTAAAAACAAAATTTTATTTTACAATTATTACAACTTTTTTAACGTTTGCCTTTCTTTTTCTTCTTTTGACCATCTGGCCAAGCAAATCCACGAGATTTCAGCACATCCTTGAATATAAATTTTGAAATTGTTAATTGGTTTATTTAAAAGAGGTTCTTTGGAGAAGCTCACTCACCTGAACATTATGGCACACATAGTAGGCATTCTCCATGGCAGCATCGTTAAAAATATCACAACCGATGGATTTGCCAACGCCACCTTTCTTCTTTCCGCCTCCACCGCCTTCTTTTTTCTTCTTTTCATCGCCCTCCCCACTGCCAGCATTACTGGATGTGGAATCCTTACTATTACGCTTCTTTTTGCTCTTCACGACCATTAAAAAATAATGAAAATATCTAAATTCATTTCAATATATTCTTATCGATTTAATATTAAAGTAGAGGTAATGTTGCCGCGCAACCGACCAACTTCAAAAAGTTAACAGTCAACTTAACATTATGGCAAAGAATCTGAGTTAATGATGAATGATTACTTATACCCTTTAAAACTATCGCCTGGTGGAATATTCTTGATAGTAATTGGGCCAGACTATAGATGCAATCCAGTCAGTGTAAGATGAAACACGTGTATAGACGCCTGTTATTAAATTAAATTATAGTTTTTTAACACGTAAAATTAAAGACATAGCTTACCAGGGTACTCGCTGCGACAGTAAGTGCCGTAGGATGTGATGCCCACCAGATAGTATCGAAATCGTCTTCTATTATGGTGACGACGTCGTCGACGCTCCAAATTAAGCTGCAGTGGTCCACCAGAATCGCCCTGTGTCAATTACATTAATATAAAATTAGCCAATATTTTAAGACACAACAGAATTTCTTTGAATTGCTCACCTGACAAGTGTCCCGATTCCTTTCATAATCATGGGCACATATTTGGCTAGTTATTATACCTTGCGGAGCACTATCGTCCTGTGGTAACGTACTATTGCACTGTTCCTGTGGCACTATGGACAAATCCAACTCAGTCAGGACATTTGTTTGTGCCTGAGCGAAACCTGTTGATCCATAGCCCATGCTGTGCAATTTGCCGTAAGGTATTTCATTTCTCACCCAAATCCTTACCGGTTTTACAAACCAAGTGTATTCAACTGGTCGGTTTAACTGTATAAGTCCAATATCATGATAGTAATATGTATCATTATATAGGGGATGCAGGTAAATCTTAGCCACGCGACGCCGCTGTGGAGCAACATCATTTTCCCATTCCTTTAACTTTATATCACCTATTTTAACAACATCAGGTGCGGTGCTAAATCCAATTAAAACAGAAGCATACACATCTGAGCAAAGATTGACAAACAAAAGGATGTGGTCTTTTGCAAATCTTACCCATGTGTGGTCAAACAATGAGCCGCTGTTAATACAAAATATTCGCTTATCAAACTGCCTCCACATTTGTAATCAATCTCCCCATTCTCATTGTGAAATCCCAGAGCGGCCTTCAAAAAAGAGAGTCGAAAAGAAGAGAGAGAGAGAGCAAAAGGTAAAAAGATATTAGCATTGTTTTTGAGTTAAGCTTAATAACTGTTATTTAAACAAAAGTTCGAAGAATCGATTATGATAATCGAGTCTTGTGTTAGTTGCCACTGTGCTGCCGCCAACCAGGTTATAGCAACAATTCGCGAGATTCCGGTTTTGTGTGATTTTTTCAGTTTTTTTTGTCTTTTTTTGTTTACTCACCATATGCGGGTATTGCCCTGGTGCCACAATTGATCTTCCATTAAAGTCGTCGTGTAAATCTTCAGCTTCGGCCGTTTTATTGTACTCTTGCGAGTTCATTTTTTCCTCCATGTTATGGAAAATGACACCAAAGTCACGATAATGATCCCTTGGGGGTGGGCGCGGTGCAAACCATTCATCTGACGGTGGGCGTCTAGGTGGTGGACCTCTTTGTGGCGGTCGTCTTGGGGGTGGACCTCTTGGCGGTGGACGTCCACGGTCATCAGGACAATCTGGTGGTGGTCCAGGAGGCGGAGGACCTGGCGGAGGTGGTCCTGGAGGTGGCGCTCCGCACGGTGGTGGCGGTGGTGGCGGTGGTGGCCTATAATATGGGTTAAAATCGCGTTGTGGCCATTGATTGTAGTTCCATTGATTATAACCGTAGCCCCACCTGTTTGGCTCCGGCTGCTGTGAGAAATCATTTCCATTGGCCCCTTCGTTGTCCCAATACTGACCGTTGACATTCACTCCACTTAAAATTAGAGTAAACAAAAAAACTGCTTTTAATTTTGGCAACGGCGGAGCTATCAGCTCCATGATATGTCTTGTTTGCTTGACCGATCGATTTGAACTGTTAGATGCGGACGCTACTTCTCTCGCACTGTGTTGTTTTTATTGATATTTAGTGGAATTTTAAATTAGGCACCCGCATTAATTAATGAAAATACATTGAAACTTGTAGGTACATACTCACACACTGAATAAATAAACATATAAACACAAAGGTTTGTTTATGGTTCCTATATGTGTATGGTGTTTTACTAAATCTACATTATACATATATAAACAGATGCATAGATCTTTAATAGAATTATATGGAAAAGAAATTTATGGATATTTAATTGTTTTAAAGAAACATAAACATTTTATGGGAGATGTTAAACACCTGTGATCAGTTCTCTAGCCATCCCAAATAGTCAGAAAACAAACATTAATATTTGCTCTAGTTATATTGTGTTAAGACACAATGAACAGTCAATAAACAATGAAACATTGGCTAACAAAATGCTATTTTCAACTTCAATTGATCGGTTTACATGTTCTTCTGCAAATAACACAGTTACAAGGTAAGTTCTTATTAATTGACCAATCCCCAGCTGTTTTAATATGCTGCATTTTTCCAGCTTTTGACGCGCTTGAAATAATCAACTATCAGACAACTAAATTTTGGACGCAAGATTCTATTCCGCCAATTGAAGTAGAAGATGTCCCCCGGCATAGTATGGACGATAGCTATTTGAAGTTTGACGATGATACCGAGACGTTGAGTATTGCTCCCGGAGCTGAACAACTGCATGAAGGTGCCTTCTGTCGACGAAGCTTTGACGGACGTAGTGGATATTGCATTTTCGCCACACAGTGCCTACATGTTATACGTGAATATCGGTTACACGGCACTCGCATCGACATTTGCACTTACCGCAGCAACATTCCAGTGATTTGTTGCCCACTCGCCGACAAACATATTCTTGAGCAGCGTATCAGTGCAACAAGTGGGTAATACCAAAAATATTATCTATTCTAATTTAACTTATCTGATTTATCCGTTTTGGCATAGAATGCCAGGAATACAATACAGCTACCAGGCGCCTTCAGTTGGCCGATTCCATTCGTTTCTCGGGGAAGCAGTGCGTACCTAGCGTACCCCTAATCGTTGGTGGTACCCCTACGCAAAGGGGTCTTTTCCCTCATATGACAGCTTTGGGTTGGACGCAAAATAACGGTGAAATTAAATGGGGCTGTGGAGGGACACTGGTGAGCGATTTCTATGTGCTGACGGCAGCCCATTGTGCTACATCGGGTAGGTAAGTTCCCTAATTTGAGTAATTAAAGTTTTATAACTCAGATATAAATCTTTCCAATAGCAAACCACCAGATATGGTGCGTCTGGGTGTTCAGCAGCTGAATGAGAGCACGTATGCTCAGCAGGATATCAAAATCCTAATAATAATCCTTCATCCAAAGTATCGTTCGTCCTCCTATTATCATGATATAGCGCTGCTTAAGTTGACAAAGCGTGTTCAACTTTCGGAGCTGGTGCGTCCAGCCTGTTTATGGCAACTACCGGACTTCCATACCAGAACGGTTCTAGCAACAGGCTGGGGACGCACTGAGTTTTTGGGCGCCAAATCCAATGTCTTGAGGCAAGTGGATCTGGATGTAATATCTCAGCAACGCTGTAAACAGATCTATCGCAGAGAACGTCGTTTACCGAGAGGGATCATAGATGCTCAATTTTGTGCAGGTTACATGCCTGGCGGCAAAGACACGTGCCAAGGGGATTCAGGTGGACCGATCCATGCTGTGCTACCAGAATATAACTGCGTAGCCTTTGTAGTAGGCATAACGTCCTTTGGCAAATTTTGTGCAGCTCCCAATGCTCCCGGTGTATACACGAGGATATTTAGTTACCTTGATTGGATTGAAAAGATAGCATTTAAGGACCGATAGATTTTCGCAAGATAACTACAAATCTTTGTAAGACTCTAACTTAGGTCTTATCTTTGTTCATAAAACAGATATAAAACATATTTTAATTGAAATACTAAAAACCGAATAATTGATCGAGTTAAAGAAAACTATTATGAGTGTTTCTAAAACTAATTACTACAAGTTTTTTTAATAACTACAAAAATGTTATTGTTTAAGTACAAAAGCTTAAGTATACTTTTCATAAATGTTTGTAAATTCAAAAAATTGTATTTGAAACTCTTATTACGTTTGAGTGATATTTCTAACAACAAATCCGCTCTTTGCTGTATTAGAGGCCAAAAAATTTATACGAACTTGTATGCAGATTACCATATAGCTGATCACTCCAAAAAGAAACTATAATTGAAACTTTTATTTAAAAGAGATAATTTTCAATATTATTCTTCTTGCCTTACTTACCTTGCCAAGCATTTCATTGTTTATTAACAAGAATCCACCAACACTAAATCGACAGCTCTCCTGTCCCAACTGCAAGGTGATATTAATGATTCGGAATTGGGCATTTTGTCGATCTAATGAAACCCGGTGGAAAAGTGACCGAAATTTTCGTTGCATCAGCTCGCAACGAGTGCAAATAAAACAAGGTAACAGAATTTCCACCACTTTACAGAACTCTTCCACCATACAGTCTTTAAGAAAACATTAATGAAATTAAATATAAAATACATAGTTTTGTGATTAAATCTTACAGCGTTGAGTATCCAAATATGAGGGCTCTGAAATATTCAAATACATCCAATAAGGCAGAACCGTAATATCCACAAAGAACTTCAATAGAATTGTAATCAGGCTCAGGACAAAATTGCTTTCAATTTTGCGTACCATTTCCCATAACGAACGATGTATCTCCTGAAGAGCATTTAATTTATCCGGAATGAAAAAATTATCGGGATACTCTTGAAATCTGGGCCGCCGTAGTTCGTTAATGAGGCTAGAGCTGACTTCAGTGAGATCTCGATAGAAGGCTAAAATTACGGCTGTATATAAAGTGAAGTGGCTTAAACGTATCATTAAGACAAGCTCCGAATATAAAGAATATAGTAATAAATCGGAGGTCGTTGTAACAATAACGCAATAAATTGTCATAGCCACCAGAAGAGCCGAACGGAAAAACAGTGAGGCATATACAGCGGCACAATAGCGACGAATCCTTTGGTAATTCACCTGCCTGCCTAATTGAACGTAAAGTTTATGGCATATACTCTCGATTTGTTGCTCAATCTCAGCACTGTGATTGCGCCAAAGCAATTCCATAATTATAATAATATTTGCACAAATTAATACTACAAAATTAATCATATCGATGAAGCGAGAAAAGTGATCGTGAAGTAAATCATATACCAAATCGTAATTAAAACTAATGCGCCAATAACATAACGCGCTCAAATAGGTTAAAGTGAACAAACTGTAGATAATCTTCAAGTAAAGATGTGGCCAAGGTGGAATCAAGCCTATCCACTTCATTAGAAGAAGCATGCCACAAGGCGAAAAGAAACCCGATTCACTCGAAATACGACACATGACTGTTTTACTTTCACTTATTCAAATAGGTAATTAGCAAATTAATTATTTTTATCAAAGACAATCAAATTGCGCACCCTGCAAAGTGGAAGAAATTGAAAATATATTTAAATGTAATAAAAGTAGAGTACAATTCAAATTATTCCTACAAAAGAGGAGTTTTAATCGAAGGTTAGGATAAAAAATATTTAAAGAAGATTAACCAATATGGATTGAATTCGATTGGCATTAAATGTTCAAATAGATCAAATTGTCTATGCCGATGCTAGCCCAAATTGATTGATTTTAATGTGTAGTTTTGTAAAATGTTTGATATTGTAATTAACATTGTGCTTATTTCCAAACCCGCCTTTCGATCCAGGGAATGTAATGTGAAATCCGTGTATAAATACCAGGAGCACCACTCGCGCATATTCCACCCAAAGAGGTAATACCTATAACGTAGGGCAACCGATGGTGTCCGTGCCTTTGATACATTACCAATGGTCCGCCGGAATCGCCCTGTCCATTAAACAATAAATTAAGCCTTATAAAACATTTAAATGCCATTTAAGAGCAACTCACTTGGCATGTATCCATGCGACCAGAATAGTCACCAGCGCAAAGTTGTCCCGGTCCTATGCCATTTTTCAATTTCTCAGCTCCTTGTAGAAAGCCTGCGCATTGTTGATTATTCAGGGGATATAGTTGTACTTGGAGTAATTGATTTGATGGCGGACCCGCTAAATGAATTGCACGATCATTCACATTCGAATCTTTAGATAATTTCCAATTTAATAACTAACCGAAACTCGTCTGGCCATAGCCCATGGCGGTCAATTGATGTTCTGGCACTGCTTCATTTGTCCACAGGCAAGCTATCGGCTGATGTGCTCTCTTCTCCAGTTTAATTACAGCCAAATCATTGTAGATGCTCTCATCATCGTAATTGGGATGTATTTTAATCTCCTTAATATGAATTATCTGGCTCGACTGGGTATCATTCAAGTCAACACCGCCAATTAACACAATCTCCGGGGACTCCCTAAACGAAAAACTCATTAGTATGTACATATTTTGAGATATTGTATCTCTTTCCATTAGCTCTCACCCTCCAATGCTAGCACAGTGAGCTGCCGTTAAAACGAATTTACGTTCAATAAGCACACAGCCACAATTGAAAACATATCGATCAGTGGTCTTGCCTTTTGCTTTCCCTTTGTTGTTGTTCGAGCGCCATCCAAGTGCACACTGCAAAATTGTAATTACATAATATTAATCAAATTGCGAGACATTTGACCCTAACGTACCATATATGGGTGCTCATCGGGCTGCGTAAGACGGCCACCAACTACTCCGGTGTCACTAAAATTGACTCTTCTTATAGGTTCCTCGATTGACTCCACTTCATCTGTATTTCTTGATTGACGTCTACGTCGTTTATGTGAACCCCTTACATAAGCTTTCCAACATGCTGTATAAATATAATAATTTATTTTAATTACATATTTACACACTTAATGGAGTTATAAAATGAAAAATAATATGTTCAGATATAAATGGAAATAACTGAGAAAATTCAAGGTAATAAAAATGTAATTTTCTAGTTTTAAAGTTGGGGAAAAATTAAAGTTCAAAAAACTTTGCTAATCATTTGATTTAAAGAAAGTTATTTATTTATAAGGAATACTTTAAGTAGAGGAATATTTAAAATGTTAACCAATATCTGACACTATTTCTTACTCCAGAAATGAATTCATTAGACATACCTCGTTCACTTTTGGATTGCCTCTGCTCGGGTACCACATATCCTCCATGAGGACAACACACATATCGATCATGGGAATAGCTTGGAGAAGGACACTCTAGAGGGATTATTTCGTGCCTTGCTTGAATAGCACTAATGCATTCCCGATATCTTACACAATGACCAACTAATGGACGATCGTGGGCATAACAATTACCATAAGGATCGATCGAAAGTGGAATTGGTGGCGACATTGAAACCACATTATATTCTTTTTTGTGCTTTTTTGATAAAACAACAAGAATTAATATTAAAATATGGCTTAATATCAAGACATATTTGGTCAACATTGTTGCCGATACACATGCTCTTGCGTCCGATTCTGATGGTCAACTAAAATTATATTCGGAAATCATGGCGTATACATATGTATGTACTTTTACTATAAACGGGTATAAACATTTTTTTTTTTTGTTTTCTTGTTTCTTTGTCTCGCCATTCCAAATTGATTTACCTTTAACATGAAATTTTTCTAGTATCAATGCAAATGTTTAAATTGATACTCAATTAATATTTATTCATAGTTTTAATATGTATAATAAAAACTGTTGCGGGTTCACCTTATGTAATTTATATACAATTTATATACTAAATTTAATGCCCCTTAAAAGAATTGTTAAGGTATAATATTCCATGGAGTGTAGGTACCCGTTGCTGGCATTTTAATCTGCAACAAATCGAAAATGTCAGTTTAATTTATTGTTGAAAAAAGAAACTTACCAAATTGGTAAAATTATCTTCGCAGGCCATGCGTATTCTCGCCGAGGTTAATGGCGCCTCAACTGAACATTCTGGACTTAAGCCTCGATCTTTCCGGGCAGCTGATATGGCATCCTTGATGGCAAAAAAGGCAGTGGATCCGATGAAAAGTGGAGGTTCGCCTACAGCCTGCAAGAAATTTTTGTTAGAAACAACTTCCATTGATTGTGGTCTATCTGTGGGATACCTTTGATGAGTATACAGCCCTTGGATTGGGTGCACCAGTCAGAAGGCTGACATTAAATTCGCCAGGTATATCCGCAAATCCGGGTAGTTTATACATTCCTGGGCCACGGGAGTATAATACTCCTTGCGGCGAGTACATAAGCTCCTCGAGCGTGAATAGACCGTATCCCTGCATAAAAGCACCTTCTATTTGGCCAATGTCAATAGCCGGATTAATACTGGATCCTATATCCATTACAATGTCCGTGCTAAGCACCTGATGATCTCCAGTAAGGCAATCGATTTCTACTACACTTACGCCCACACCATTGGTGTAATAGCTGTATGTGCGAGCATTTGGATTCGTCTCTGGATGATAGCCAATTCCGGGAATTGCATAAAAACCTGTTGCTGACAAACTAACCCGCGAGAAATATGCTTTGTTAACCCATTCTTGCCAGGTACCATTGGGAAGATCCTTCTTAATGGGAGCTAAACGCTTATTAAGCTTCTCACAGGCATCAAGAACGGCCATGCCATTGAGATCTGAACCCACACTGGCCGCTGTTGGCGATGTATTTGGTACTTTATCCGTGGATGTCTCCGAAATGTGTATCAATTCAATTGGAATGCCCAAGGCACGAGCAGCACATTGAATCATCTTGATGTTGAGTCCCTGCCCAATTTCAACTCCACCATGGGAAAGCAATACCGATCCATCGCCATAGATATTTATTAGAGCACCGCCCTGGTTTAAGTGTAGCACACCAAAGGCTATACCATATTTGGTGGGCACCACGGCAATACCACGTTTGCGCCACCTATTCTTTGAATTGAATTGTGCGATCTGTACACGTTTCTCCTCGTAACGCGACTGCTCAAGGCAATCCTGAAGACATCGCTCGATAGGGAAACGTTCCAGCTGCTGAGAATAGTGTGTTACATCACCGGTTTTGTAGAAATTTAATCGCATGACATCAACCACATCACGGCCAACAATGCGTGCTACATCCCGTATAATGTGCTCTCCGGCGAACATTCCTTGTGGACCACCAAATCCACGGAACGCTGTATTAGAGGCAAGATTCGTTTTGCAGATCCAACCGCCGACACGAACATTGGGAATACGGTAACAGTTCTCAAAGTGAAGCATTGCTCTATCCAAGACCTGTAATAAACGCAGACACATTAAAATCTAATTCTGAAAACCCACTTGAAAAATTATTAACTTACCGAAAAGGATAAATCCATTGACCAGCCTGCATTAGTGTAGCACTCAATGTCGCAGGCTGTAATCAAACCCTCCTTGGTAAATCCTATTTTGTACTTAAACAGGAACGGATGGCGAGTTCCTGTAATGACCATATCCTCATCACGATCCAGCATGCAACGAATTGGACGACGAAGACGATAGGCAGCCAGTGCAACAGGCAAAGCTGTCAGGATACCCCGAGACTCCTTTCCGCCAAATCCACCACCAAGTCGCTTAGCACGACAAACAATGCGATGAGAAGGTAATCCAGTGACATGAGACACTAGTTTCTGCACCTCCGATGGATGCTGAGTCGAGCAAAACAGCTCCAATTCATCGCTGTCTCTTGGCATGGCCACAGCTGCATGAGTTTCCAGATAAAAATGCTCTTGGCCACCCATTCGACAGCCGCCCTCGTAGACATGATCAGCCACTGCAAAGGCTTCCTCCACATTGCCCTTAGTTATATATCGCGGGCTGTCGGGAAAATATGACTTGTGTTCGATAGCTTGTTCGATGGAAACTATTACAGGGGACAACTCTTCGTATTCCACCTGAACAAGTCGTCCTGCTCGCTGGGCGAGTGCCTAAAATACAAAACAGAAAATTACAATTTGAAATAATTTTAATTTAATTTTAATTACCTTACTATCTGCCACTATGGCTCCAACAACCTGACCAACACAATGGACTTCTCCATCTGCAAAGACATGCTCATCATGAAACACTGGACCCACTTCGTTTTCGTGCTTTGTTAAATCCATATGGCTAAAAAAGGCATGGACTCCTGGTAATTCCATGGCTTTGCTGGCATCCAGTTTGGTAATCTTAGCACGTGCTTTAGTGCTAAGGACAAGACTCAAATATGCTTCACCATCCATTCGAGGAATGTCATCCGTGTAGATGGCTTCACCAGTGGCTTGCTTTAAGGCCGAAGAATGAATTTTGGGTCTTCCTATTGGATCGCAACTATTCTGTTCGCTGGAAACCCGCTCAAAAAGCTGGGCACTTTTCAGAGCTGGTGTGTGAAACGTATCAGCACCACTGCGTTCTTCCTGGGATAAGGAATCCCTCGGAATAATGCCAGCATCCGATAGCTTTCGACTGATGGAGAGAAATGCCTTGAAAAATAGACTTACTACCAAGGAACGACGGTAAGCTATCATACCACCCGGTGCAGTGGCATCTAAGGGCAACTCGGCACAAAGGCTCTCTCCGACACGCTCCACCATCTTGTGGTTCCATGCCTCCTGAACCATTAGACCAGCTGTTCGTGGCGCCATTACAGTTGTGGGTGCCATACCACCAAATGCCATGCTAATCTCCTCAACCACATTTGAATTGGAGGCGAAGCGAACATTAAAGGCGGCATTAACAATGGCTATATCGTCATCGCGCCGACGAGCTTGCTTAAAGGCCACCACATGTTGATCTGCAGATGTTTTCTTAAAGTATATACCCAGGAGCACCTCATGAGGTTCTATGACATTACGTCGATAGCCGGTAAAAAATCCAGTTCCCATGTTAACAAACCGTTCTCTCGGTTTACCGTCCACTAAACCGGCTACCTTTAGGCATGCTCCAGCTGCTGTTAGCACAGGATTCATATCGGAAATTGGACTTCCAGTCATAATGTTACCACCAAGACAGGCCACATTCCGGATTTGTTTACCGGCAAAATAATGCAACATATCAACAGAACATTGAAATAAGCGCGTCTGCCACTCCGGCAATTCTTCAATCCGCTGACGAAGATGGTTATCAATTTCCATTAGGCTTACTGCAGCCCCAAAATAAATGCTCTCCTCTGTCTCGCGAACCTCCAATAGCTCTGGAACTTGTATGGGATTTATGAGAACTGGATAGAGAAAATGTTTAAATTTGACCTCTACTCCGACCTCTGTATTGCCCACAATTAACTTGGCTGCAGGATGTTGAGCCTTCAGGTGTAACAGTTCCTCTATTGTTGTAGGGCGATACCAGCTAACGCGTTCCGAACGGAATATTAAACTTTCGCTGTCATATGATGTCGTTAACTGCAATTCCGGTGGAAAGATTGGCTCCTGGCTGGCATCCAAAGGCTGAAACTCACTACGCTCAAACAGTTCATCATTTGTGATTGTTGACTCCTTATCGTTGCTTTTTCCCCTCTGCCCATTGACGCGACAACATTTTTCACCCATGCCACAGGCAAACTCCTTGGTGAATGTCTTATAGCCCTCAAGAATTGGACGATAGCCGGTACAGCGGCAGAGATTACCCTGAAATGCCACCTCTAGGTCACGCATTGAGGGCTGCGTTGCATTACGTAGCAATGCATACATGGACATCACAATTCCTGGTGTACAGAAACCACACTGCGATCCATGAGCTTTTGCCAAACGTTCCTGCACCGGATGCAGACGTGTTCTCGTACTACCAATTCCTTCAACAGTCGTAACGGCACAACCATGCATTGAACAGACGGGAGTTAAACAAGCATTAACTGCCAAATGATTGATCTTATTATTTGCACGATCTAATCGCGATATCATCACTGTACAGGCCCCACATCCTCCCTCGGCACAACCCAGTTTTGTGCCACATAACCTTAGATTATCTCGCAAATAGGTAAGCAGTGTGCATTCCGGATCCGGTTTGGCGTCTGTAACCTACAAACAATTACAATGAATTGTAAAACTTAAATAATTAAATTTTAAAGTTGATTCTACTTAGTTGACTAGTTCAACTATTCAATCTAACTTTGTAAGTAGAGTGTTCTATCCCTGGGAAAATGTTACGTACTTATCTATTACTATCAAGTGAACAAATAAACTCAACGCTTCGTTATAATTCCTATCATGTCTGCTAGGCTTGGCAATAAACTCAAGTTTAGTCAACTTTTAATTTTAATAACATTTATTACTACTACAATACAAAATTCCTTTGCTGGAGAACTTTTATGATAAGAAACAAAAGAATTAGTTTTTATCGTAAAATTTATACACATCACAATAAATAAAAATTATCTAGTAATGTACTTTTTTATATATAACAATAGTTTTGACGAGGAATTTTAAAAGCAATTTCTCTGATAAACATTTTCTATTCTTTTCATAGATTCTAGAAAATCAAATACTGTAACTTATTTAGTTTTGATAATAGAAATCAGTTTACTAGTGCAAAATTGCTAATCTATAGGATGAAATCAGTCTGATATTTGCATGCATTGCACTGCATTTAATTTTTAAAATGAAAATCTGTTAAACTTTTCAAATATATACTCTTGAGCATTAGCATATGGGATTCTCGGCTCACTCCAATATCAGCCCCTATCATAAACAAACAACGCGTCACGGGTATTTAATATACATATAAAGGTTCAATAAAAAAATTTACCAATATAAAGGCGTGTTTTGTTTTTAGCTGATAAGTTGAAATATTTGAACCCCTGCATAGCAGGTCAATTGTTATCAGTCACAAGTAAGAGATATAAGTGAAATAAAAAATATATATATACGTTTATATATAGATATATTCATTTGATCAATTACTCAAATTTGTTTAACAGCAATTAACTAACTGAAAGCAACTTTGAAAATCAAATAAGGCAAGTGTTTCCATACGGTCATTAACCTTGGACTCATGAATGCACATACATATTTATTAAATATTTTTTGAAAACACGCAGTTTATTTACCCCAGTTACTAACTCCAATTACTTTTTAGGCTATTTACCTTCTTTCCATTCACAAAAAACACCAATACAGAATTCAAGACCTTGTCACACATGGTTATACAGTAACTTTTAGTACACCAACTTATTTATATAAATAATTTTACATCGATTGTGGAACAAGTTTGAAAATTGCGAGCCCGCATGAACACAACCTTCTCGCCTCGTTAACGTAAACGATCTGAGCATGATTGAAACGAACAGTGTCGACACCCATCGTTGTGAGATAAGAAAAACATCGCCAGCAATTGCAGCTCACCAGGACCGTCTAAGAGAGTAATTTAAATTCTTCGATATGTATTCAGAAATCGTCAATTCGTTTTTATCAGTATACTTTAAATTGAGAAATCTTATTTACAAGCAAAAAATTAACCCTTTTTCTGCCTGTTCTAAATTTTTTAACGCTAAATTCTTGAAGGTAATCAAAATGTAATCTAGTTACATGTTTAGGATCCTATATCTCAAATATTCATTATTGGTTAACTACATTAAAGCTGTAAATAAAAATTGGCCGATAGAGTCCGATAGTTTATCTAGCTTATGTTTAATTTAATAGATTACACAATCATCGGCAGAGATAATAAGTATAGTGATATAACAAACATAAAGGGAATATTGTTGTTCACAAAATAAGATTAAAAAGAGCTACTCTTTGTAGGTCTGAGTAGGTCATATGCAACTGCCACATCTGTTCATAATATGTACACAAATCTAAACACATATGTATATATGTATATGTTACGCAGGCTTAAGATCTAAGTCTCGTTCCATTTGCGTTCCTTCGTACGTTGCCTGAAGGCGCATAGCTTCCCGCAACTGCTGCTGTTCAAACCGGCGTACGGACCACTGATACCTGTAAATCCAACATAATTAATCATAATTATATTTATGAGATCAATTAAAAAGTCTATTTACCTGCAAGCCATCCAATATACAATAGTCCCACAGAAAAAGGAGCCAAAACCCACGTGCGTAGACAGATGAGTGCGGGACGTACCTAAAAATGTAAGAAGTCCGACGCCTATGCCCCCACTGATACCATAGAGAAAACTGTTACGAAAGCATGGTATTTGGGACACATCGCGTCCAAAAATTACGAAGCTCTGGAAAAAAAATGGAGAAATGAAGTGACATATGTTTTGATTTGCAAGAGTACTTACCTTTTTTTGGTCTGTCGATTCGTCATCCATGTTACTTTTAGTCGTAATTATTTAAATTTTTCACATAAGTGGAATCAAAACAATTATTAAACGCTGTGGAGAGAACAGCTGTGCGTTGCCAGTGTTGCGAAACGCCAAATCGAATCTTGACAATGCATGCATGACACAAAAATAATAAATGCATGTTGCATGATCCCATTAAAATAATACTAATACTGTTATTGTGTCTGTAATTCTGCTGAAATCTTCCAGCAAACATTCGTAAACAATAGACTCGTCCATATGTATTTAATTTTTCAACATTTTTCCATAAATTCCAGTAATTTTCCGCAAACATTCAATGGAAAATCCGTCATATGCAATATTAACTGTAGTAAGCGTCAAGCAGACTAAACGTCATTGCGTTTTCGCTCACTCGAACTAGACAACACTGGTCAGCGTCGCGAAGAAGAACTTGCCACAGTCACAATTTCGTTTTAGTTTTTTGGGTTTTTATTACAATTATGTATATGCACTCAACGAATTTAAGCAACACCAAAACGAATCCGAAAAATTGAAACCAAACAACAATTATTTTGTGTCAATTATTTCGCCTCTCGGAAATAAGAATATTAAAGCAGCACCAGAGCAACAAAGCGAACATCAAGAGCAGAACAAAAACACCCACGCCTAAGATAAATTTTCAGGTGAGAATGGGCACCTAGCACCTCCAAAAGAAATTAAATTGATTTAGCACTGATATTTCCTTCACACAAATCAAAATACCTATCTGAAAACCTAGTCTCAGCACTAAGCACTCAGCACTAACAATGTACACGTAGACAAAACCCCAAAAATCATTTAAATTTGTTTCATTTAGTCATAGTCATTGAGAGTATTATCTATGTATATATATCTCTTCTAATCGCTCTTTAACTTTTGCACCTCTCAGTTTATTAGCCAAAGACGACATCAAAACACACAGACACGCACATACATATACACAAACACAGCAAAGTACAGATGTCATGCCAAGATCTAAAACATACGTGGACGCAGCCTGAGAATTATTTAAAGCCGAATTTCAACTAGTAACCGATTCTTCCAAGCCAACTGTACACACAAAGTTGCTGCAGCACACATTCTAAGAATACGAGAGTGCACCATGGACTTATCAGCTTCAGCCTCCAGTTCGTTTGAGTCGACAACTGACACAGACGACCAGAAGCAAAGCAGCTCAATGATTGGCGATGGAGATGGGAACGGGACTCTTTATGACAGCGCCCTGGATCAACTGTCGACAACAACATACAAATCCTGTGACGGTGAGTTGGCCTTGAGCATTCATTCGATAGCATTTACAGGAAACAAGGGATAAAATCTAACAATGAGTAAGTGTGATCAATGTTCAGGAGAAAATTCACAAATTATATTGTATGAGGAGCAGCTAGACGACATCTACCATGAACGAATCAAAAAAATACGGGATCTATCCAATTCTGAAGATTATATGCTGTGTAAGAAATGGCTACATGATTTACATAACTCCACGACATCGACAAAATCTTACCAGCATCGTCTGCTGGAAATGATGCAACATCAGTTGGAAACTCTTGGCCATCTGGTTGCCCCCTTTAATGATCCAAAATGTGATATAACAGAATTTCTGCTTCATGAAACTGAACAGGATACGAATAAAGGCTGCAACGATTCTATGGCTCAGTATAATAATGACCAGCTGAAAGATGAACAAATAAAACTCCAGCGACAGATAAATACTCTAAAGATGCGCTCATCTGCTCTTCGAATTGAAAACCATTATATGGAACAACAAGTGGAAAAATTAAGACTACAGAGCGTTAATAAGGCGCAGGCTAGTCGTAACATGAAAGCCACTCTCTTGTTGGCCGCCCAAGAGGCAATAAAATCGCAAACACCCGATACTTTCCCATTGAAATTGCTGTCTAAGATCTTTACCATATTTGACAATGACGATAAATTGAAAAAACATTTTAACGACTTGGATGATGAGTTGGCCAAAATAATGTGGGAGCTCTGTAATCAGGCGTATGAAATGCAAAAGCCATCTTTGACAAAAATGAGTAGAGAAAAACTAGCAAAGTTTAGAGGAAAACTAGTGGAAAAATACAAGAATCAGCTAAAAGAATCGCAGGAAAAGCATGAATTAAATGGCTTAGCATTAAAACATAGATGCTTTGAACTGCTCAGTGATTTTTTAAAGAACAATGAAAGCCACAGCTATGATTATCTAAAGGATTTGAAGGCTTTATACGATCGCGACACTGAAATACTTTAATTTATATTTTCTATTATAAAAACAAAGATTTCGTTTATAAATGATTATAAAATTGGCTCGATCTGGATCCACATCTGGTTCAGTTTACCCTTAATTAACAGAGTCTGTTTTATTTTACTTTTTCTACAGATATAACCATCAGTGACCTGAATCACAGTTCGATAAACGCGAAACCCGCACAGGCGAAACACACTGATCTTGCTGCTCCAAATGGCAATACTGGCGAGGTAAATGCCTTTAAATCGTATTCGACTGCTACAACACCAGCAATGAATGCCAGCATGTTATTGATACAATCCGAAAGCACCGATACGAATACCTCACAGGAGGAAGTGGATCCAAAATCTCAGTTGGCCAACAAGACAATATTCAAGACGGATAATCCCAATTTGTCAATTATAGAGATAAACGATAATTCAATAAAAGAGCAGGACCTCGAAAAAGAGGTGGTACTGATCGAAGGAGAGGAGGTAAAGAGTATTTTAAAAAAGTCACCAATCAAAGCACCAACAGCAGCCGCAACAACAACAACAGGGGATACTGCACAGACAGATAAACGGCGTCGCAAGGCTGACTCATTGTTGCAATCCAGTAAACAAAAATTGGATATCTCTATTGCCGAGGCATCAGCAGCTGCCGATGGTGCTGAGAGAGCTTTGGTGCCGGTCAATGATCAGCCCCAAACTAGACGCGAGATTGAAATCTACAATACTTTGGAAGAATTTGAACAACACTTGCCTCCAACAGTGACTGTACTAAATACTCCATTTGGCAGCAAGGTCTACCTTGTAGGCACGGCACACTTTAGCGAAGAGTCACAGGATGACGTTTCTTTTGTAAGTCCTTCTGAGCACTGCTAACAGATCTTAAATATCTAATTTATCTCGAATACCAGGTCATACGCAATGTCCGTCCAGATGTGGTCATGGTTGAGCTATGCCCATCCCGCATACACATATTAAAACTTGATGAGAAAACACTGTTGGAAGAGGCCAAGAATATCAACATACCCAAGGTGATAATAAATTTAAATACTCCTTGATTCTTAGATTGTTAATCTACATTTATCTTCGCAGATACGTGGCATTTTGCAGACCCACGGCTACATCAATGGCATCTTTTTTATTCTGCTGCTACAGATGAGCGCACAAATTGCCAAGGATTTGGGGATGGCACCGGGTGGCGAATTCCGACGCGCCTTCGAGGAGATACACAAGTTGCCGGGCTGCATTTTACATTTAGGCGATCGACCCATACGGATTACTTTATACCGAGCTCTACGAGCTTTATCCTTATGGCAAACCATGAAATTGGTTTGGCGTCTGACTTTCACCGATAGCATCAGCATCGAAGAGGTGGAAGAGTGCAAACAACGTGATTTGCTTGAGAAACTCATGCAAGAAATGGCTGGAGAGTTTCCGGCCTTTTCCGATGTTTTTGTACGAGAGCGGGATCTATTCCTGTGTCATTCCTTGCAATTGGCTGCTCTGCCTCAGGCGGCGCCTGGAGCTCAGCAAGTGCGTCCTGTGCGTGTTGTTGGTGTGGTAGGCATTGGTCACGCTAATGGCATTGCCAAGATGTGGGGACATGTGGATCCAGAGAAGATACCCTCGATACTTGAAATTCCACCGGCAAGCCTCAGTCAACGTATCTGCACGTATACCCTAAAATATGGGCTTATCGGACTGGGTTGCTATGGCGCCTTCCGATTCATGCGTCCACGTTTAACGCGCCTTTTTTAAGTCGACAGTCGTGTGAGCCAAGTGTGTCCTAAGTTATTACATTTGTGTCCTCGGGGGCTTTGGCAGCTGTATAAGAATTGTATTAATATACAATATTGTTTTTGATAGAAATCATTTATACACAGCATGAGTATGTGTAACTATTGATGTATATACAAGAAAATGAAAAGACCTTTACAAATATTCCTGGTTTTAAAAACCCAAACGAAATTGTAACGCTGCGGCTGATGATTAATACATACGTATGTACATACGACTAAAAAACACGCTCAATCCCCACAAGAAAAAACAATTAATTATATATGGGCTTTTGTTCACATTGTTCTTAACGCATAATTGTTAAAAGTAAACGGAACCACATACAAAATTGAGAGTTATAATTAGACAGTTTATACAGCAGCGCTTTGATGTATGTACGTGTGTATATTCAAATGGTTTCCTAGCTGGCGCTGGTGCCGTTTTTGGTTTTAGCTCAAAGATCCAATGTAAACATTAACGAAGTGTAAATGTATTAATTTATTTTATAAATGTAGCTCTAAATGTGCCCGCGATCGCGCCCTCATACAATTCAGCAGTTACCAGACTTTAAATGTTCTAATTCCTACTTGTAGTTGTTGTTCATTCCAAACATTAAACTCTGATATTTTTCTTAGATAGTACTATTCATAATTGAGTGCAAACGTGATGGACCTTCCAATAACCGTGTGTTACATTATACATATTATAAAAAAAAAAAGAAACAAACAAATCAGAGGAATTTTACAAACACAAATCCGAAACAAAACATACCAACCTACACATATATAAATATATATGTATGTATGTCTTTATTAACGATATCATCTGTACGTTCGAAACGTACAAAACTGTTTTAGAAATACATAATTATTGATAAATGTATCTCTATCTTATAGCTGTGTAGTTTGGCTCATTTAAAGATGATGTAGCATTTAAATTAGTAAACCACCCGAAAAAAAACGAAAACCTCTGTGTATAACAGACTCAAAAATAAATGTTTTTATGCCTAAAAAATTTCTTTATCTAAACTGGTTTGCTGACTGTTTTGTGGAAATTTAATAAAGGTAAGCATAATTTTTTACCTGAAAAATTATAATAATTGTGTTTTTAATAGTTTTAAGTGTCGTGTCCGCCTTGCACTTAAAATCCAATCCAAAACAGTGTGGATCTAAGTTTGGTCAAAGTTGGGTTTTCGGTTTCCATCTTCACTTTTTGTCGAAACATTTTGCTAGGGTGCAATTGGTTTATTTTTCTGCAATCTTGTCGATTATCAAAAAGTCTGCCTTGAGTTTTAAAACTGTTAAAAAATACAATTTAAAAAAGTTAGCAACAGTTCCTTTTGGCTTAGAATTTAAACCATAGGTTGATTCCTATGCATTTTCAAATGGTTTTGCATAAACAATTCGTTTTAGAGTTTGATGTTATCTTTTTTAGTTTTTTGTTTTTTATTATGTACTTTAAACGTATCTTAAGCACTAAACGTCTCTCTTGTTTTGTGTTGATTTTTGTTTGCCATAATTGTTTTTTTTCTTATCGTTTCTTTTTTAATTAAAATTTTCCAACATTTTTTGTTTGTTTTTGCACTTATATGTAATAACATATTTTCACTTACAATTTGCTGCAATACAAATAAAAATCTTATATTGTAACTGTAAAATTCTAAATAGTTACAAATTAAAGTCTAAATATGTAATTAAATTTGAGGCGTGTTGTGTGTAATTAAGGGGATTTTTTCATCTTTTTGTTTAAATGTTTGTGTGTTGTTTCCTTCTTGTTGGCTTTATGTTTTGTATATATATGTTGTTTTCTCTTTTTTGGGGTTGGTAATGCAAATATGTATTGTATTTTTTGTTTTTTAAATTATAACATAGAAACTTGGAAAAATTCAAATCAAGGGCTGGCGCAGTAGCCTCATGGAATCCTTACAAAGACACATGACAGATCATCATTTCACGTATACCATTATATATATAACAAATAAACATATATTATATATATATATGTTGGTGTATTTATGTTTGGTGGAAACTTGCCGACTATTTCCAAATACAAAGTATGTAGAATTTGATGACAAACATATATGTATCTATGGGTTTGCTGATCGTCTCTGTTGTATTATATATAGTAATTCCATAATTTGACTGCCCATTGTCATTCCAGCTGGTTCAGGTCGGCATCCTGTTGGCGCTGAACACAGCAACGTAGTAGCCTACGGCGCCTCCGATGACTCGGCCTTTACTTCAGTTTTTATGCTCGATGACAGATGATTATTAGGGTCGGGCGCACTCAGGGGCTGAAAGCAAGATGCCAAATAATTAGAGATCGAAATATTTAATACTGTTGACGAGCTACGCAAGTCATTCAAATAATTAAGACATTCTGTTAGTTAGGACCCTAACCTAAGTCCTAGACAAAACAACTAATTGTCAGCATTAGCATCAGCAACAACAATAACGAAACATAAAACTAAATATGCTGGCCCACTGCACACAAACACATACACGACTACCACAGCACTGAAAAACCGGATATCTGGATATCGGTCTATCTCGGGTATATGTGGGGGTGGATTGGGTCGGGGAGTGGGGATGGATAAACTGGCAAACTAGCGCACACACAAACACAACACAACAGAGGTACGTGTACCTACCGATTGGCTACTCACAATTCCGAGCGGCAATCCACCAACTTGCGGCGACAAATGCGGCACTGTTGGCACAGCGTTCGGCGGCACCGGTGATGGCAGGAGTGCGGCTGCTGCTGCGGCCACAGCGGCTGCAGCAGCGGCAGCCATGGAGTTGGTCGGCGGTGGAGCCAGAGCAGAGCTGCTGCTACCAAGATTTGTTGTACTGTGGGGACCATCGTGCGGTGTTGTACTGTGTGCCCGATGATGCAGTGCGCCTGTATAATAGCCGCCATTTAATCCTGTTTTGTATTTCGATTTTTGGTTTGTATTTTTTTTTTTTTTTTTTTTTTTTTTTGATAATTAGGGTATAGATAATGAAATGTTGCTGTTCTGTTGGTATATTATGTGAGGGGGTAGGAGTGGTAAACGTTGTAAACAGAATTAGAGTTCTGCATATTGTTTGCGATTGGCTGCGTGTGTTCTAAGAAGAAGTGGCGACTATGAATGTAATTCTTCTTGGATAGCAAAGTTAAAAGAAATAATATGACGATGATATAAAAAGGGGCAACCCAAGTCAAACTGGCTACGTATGAAATTTCACACGCAGCTGGGTTAAAATATGCGATGTTGCTGATTTTCCCAGTAATTCCTTAGGGCTAAGCTAAATGACACAGTCCGACAATTATTTCATTTTGATTGACCTTAAAAATATTTAATTAACTCTATATTTTTTGGTTTGTGATTTCTGAAAGCACCAATTTTAACGAGTAATGGTTTATAATGATTTATGAATTATGATAACATAAAGCAATGATCCTTTATCCTGATTACTTTAGGAATAAAGGAAACCTTTTCTTTCTTTCTTTTCAAAATTACAAAGAGCGAGCAAAGCTTTCAGATAATGTTGAAAACATTTTTTCTTTTTTTGGAAAATGAATGTGTAATGAATTGTCATGTTCTTAGATATAGACAAAAATGACAAATATTGCACTAATTAAAAAAATTAAAGTTAATTAAATAAGTCTAAGGTTACAGATTTGGTATCTGCATTTGGAATACCGTTTACAAATTGCCTAACATGATACAGGTAAAATTGTCAGTCTGTGTTTGAAATGGTTTCCGATTTCGTTGAAACGATTACATTACCGTGTCTAACTGTTGCTACTAATCGAAGCTTACTTGTGCTAAATATGATTGTAAATTATTGCATAAATATTTAATTTCACTATAGATCACACTTGCTCTGCTCTACTCTGCACACAATGATGCCATCATCCCATATAACAAAAATGCATTACAAACGATTTCGAAACGCTGCCACACAAAAATAACAACAATCGAATAGTTGGCGCAAATGGCAAGATAAAACAATAATTATTGTTCGTTAAAGATTTTGTTTTATTTCTTTTGTTTTTTCTTCCTTATTATTCTTTTTGCATTGTTCTCTTTTCTTTTTCTGGAAAGGTCTTGTCGGTTTTGTCAATTAACTTTTTAAATGCTGCTCATCGACAGCGTCAATTGTTACGTTTCTTTGTGTTTTTAATTTTATTTAGCTTTCACAGTTATTAAAAATATTTTTTATACATTACAAAATAACAGTATTTCATTCTTCTTTTTTTTGTTTTGTTTTTTCTTCTCATTTACTTTTACGCTTAGGCTTATTTACTTTGCTCATTTTGTTTCTTTGCAGCTTGCTAAATAGGATCTTGAGTGTGAGTGTGTTGGTTGTGTGTGTATGTGTGTGGGCGTGTCTTGGCGCATTGAGTATATCATTATGTATTAAGTGTGTGTGTGTATATATATATGTATGGTGTATGCTTTGTGCTCGCTTGTAAATGGTCAAAAGTTATTTTTAAAAACGTTTTCATAATAGAAAAAAAAATAGCAAAAACAAAAAAGAAAAGGAAAAAGGATTTAATTGGATTATCGCATGTTGGCTACTGTTTGCTGGTCGTCTTGAGCATTAAATGATATAAATAATAAAATGCTAATATTAGTAATCAAGAAAAAAGCTCTCGACTTCAACTGCTTGAAAATGGTTATTTACTTTTAACTTAAATTGCAAACTTGTACAAAATTATACTGTCTAACAAAATTTGTTAGGTTCTTCTTCCCTACTGTTTTTCTCCTTTGTTTAATGTAAATATATAAATTTTCTTTTCTTTTATTGTTATTACTCGCTAACAATTTTTACTGTGCCACTCTCGGTTGTTGTTGTCGATAAACTTATTAAACTTCATTGCTGGCTTCCTTTAAATTTATCTTTAGGGTAAATCTAAGTTCATTAATATTACATAATATAATTTTCTTTTTTTTTTCCTTTTTTTTTTGTGTTTTTTTGTGTGTGTTTCTATAATATAATTTCTTTTTTATATTGTTTTTTTAAATGTACATAGACTATATACTTTAATTTTAGTTGTTTTTGCTTTGTTATTTGCTGAAGATGCGGGTTGCTGATTTTCACGCGCCGTGTTGTTTTGGGTTTCTTTAATATTTATCCATCTCGTTTTTCAAATATTATTTTCTTTTTATTTTCAGATATTTGTTAAATCTTGACGTAAGGCGAAAATAAACTCGGATGATGAGATCATTATGCATTATAGAGCAGAGTGTTTGTTGAGCAGAAGACATTGTAATGGTGATTAGAATAAGTTTAACAAAATTCTTGTAAGTAATATTTCTTGATTTGAAGGTAAAATGAAAAAAATATAACCAATTCAGGAGACTTAGAATAAATGTTTGCTTTCCCGATATTTTGGTTCTTCCTAGATACGTACAATAAATATATATTTATCTTTTTCCTGTATTAGCTACTCTCTCACATAACTATAAGAACCTTTTATCTTTGTTATTATTTTTTTCTTTGTTGCTGTTGTTAGTAATATTTATTACATTGTGTAAATACAATAGATACATATAGATAATGCTAGGGTATATGCTCGCTCGCAAAAGAATTACATAGAAGAAATAATGAAGAACTTTAGTTATTACACAAACGTATAATGATTGATTTCTGGTTTGAGTTAAGCCGGTCAAAAGTGAGTGAGGAAGGAAACATTATTAACAATAATCTATCATATTGTTTACTTTCACCTTTTCAATTCGCTTTCTTTCTTTTTTCTTTACTTTTTTAAACGTTATGAAATAAATTTATATATATTTGTATGTATATTTGAAAGGAGGGACAAACACCGAAAAGAACACTTAATTTAATTTTGGGGTAATGAAATTAAATTTGATTTGATTTAAAGAGGAATATGGACTTTACAATTTTTACTTAAAGGTTTACATTATTTAAGACGATTGTTCTTTTTTTTTTTTTGTAATGTAGGAGTATTCACAGTCGGATCGAAAAACGTTATATTTATAGGATTAGCTTTAAATTTAATGTGGGAAAATTTTAACAATTGAACTCAACAAGCGCGCTTCATTTATAGAGAAAATGGAAATCTTTCTGTGAACATCCAGTTGGTTCTACATAGATCACTAATCAAATTGATTGCATATACATACATATATATATAATTATTTAGTAATAATAATCATTTCAACATCGGTCGCGCTCTAGTCCTCCTCCTCATCATCAACATCATCGTGGCGTCATCGTCGTCAAACATTCTGTTTGCAAAGCGGCTTCTGCCACCTCTAGGTATATGTACATATATATGTATATATATATATATATATATATATTTATATATATATATATATATATATATATTTATATCGGTATGTATATACATACATATATATATATATAAATCGGTATGTATATACATACATATATATACATGAAATCTTAAACTGTGTAACTTATCTTCAACTCTTATAGCTTGATTTCTTGAATATAGATAGACGACTCTCACATCTCCCTATATATATATATATATATATATATATATATGTTCAAAATGAGTCAGAAGAGTAGAAGCATGTATGGGATGTTTAAATGAACGTATGTTTGTATAGTATAGATATATATATATATATATATGCCTGCAGCATACACATGCATACATATATGTATGTGTGGGTGGTAAGGGTGCGGTTGTAGTGTGCCGTGGTATGGTATGTTGTGCGATTTTGTTTGGTTGTCTGCATACATATATATAAATTTATATATATACATACATATATATATGATATCAACATATTATATATATATATATATATATACATACATATATATATATATTATATACATATATAAAGTATGTCTGTGGTGTTTAAACGATTTCTGGTATTATTATATTGTTTTGTTTTGTTGTTTCACTTGTAACGCTCTCTCGCTCGCCTGTCTCTCGCTCTCACTACTTTTCTTGATTTGATATCATTTGTAGTTTACCTTCGGGATAAACAGCCGCTGCTACGCCACCAGCAGCAGCGGTTTGGGGCGTACGCATAAAGTACTCCTTGTTGACACAATTTCTCAATACGTCTGGAATATTACCGACAATCGCTCGTCGAATTTCAGTAGCTGCCATCTCGCGCAGCTCCGTGGCGGACGCATCGCTGAAGAAGGCGGCATGTGGTGTGCAAATTAGATTGGGGGCATCTTTCAGTGCACCCTGTAATAGGTTGAAATGGTAAATAGGTTAGCACTTCTCTTGTCCAGTGTAGGCGCGGCTTCTACTCAGATTGCGTAAAATTTCTCGTTTTACAACAATCTCTTACTTGAAATACATTGTATGGTTCATTTTCATGTACGTCCAGTGCGGCGGCTCTTATCCGTCCCTGCTTTAATGCCAACGCTAGAGTCTCGTCATCAACCAGACCACCGCGGGCGGTGTTCACCAAAAATGCACCGGGTCGCATCTATATAATGTAAGTGTGTGAATGAATTTATTTATAGTTATCAATATTATAATACTCCACTTAATCTTATGGTATTGTTCCGTCTACCTTACCTGTTTAATTGTGAATTCATTGATTAAATGATGATTGTGCTCGTTGAGCGTGCAATGCAGTGAGACACAGTCGGACTGAAACAGCAGATCCTGCAGTGTATATACGCGTGTGAGGCCAAGGGACTTGTCAATGCCGTCGGGTAGGTAGGGATCGTAGAAGATAACATTGAAGCCGAATGCTTTTGCTCTCAAGGCCACAGCGCTGCCGATGCGACCTAGTCCAACTAAGCCTAGAGTATCGCCGCGAATCCGTGCACAGCCCTGCGCAGAAGAACACACGAAAGACAATCAATTATTCAGAATAAATTATATATAGTAATTAATTATTAATCAGTATTCACACTTACATGTGCTGCTTCTCGCACTTGTTCCGGGCCCGTGAACTTTTTACCTTCCCGCACCATATTCGCCAGCCAATACGTTCGCCGGTAGAGGTTCAGTATCAAGCACATTGTTGTGTCGGCCACCTCCTCGACGCCGTATCCAGGGACATTACAAACAGCGATGCCCAATTCACCGGCTGCTTTCACATCAATGTTATCCGTGCCGCTTCCAATGCGCACAATGATGCGTAAAGCTTTAAATTTCTCCAGGTCCTCCTTTGTCAAGATGATGGTATGCCACATTAATGCTCCGACTGCCTCGTTTAGCACCTGAGCAGTAGCAAAAGAGGAAAATAAAATCATTTAAATAATCAAATTGATATCCATACATTTGTTCTTGCCTCCCCCACTTACTTTCTCGTGTATTTCGGATGTGCTTTGTGCATCACAGAAGGCCACTGTAGCCACATCCTTTAGTATGGGCATCTCAATTGAACAGTCGCGTCCATCCAGCAGGGCTACCAGCGGTCTCGCCTGCAATGGACCATTGGCGAAGCTGCCTTTAACATCAATGCGTGAACGCTTCGGCATCATCAGATTTTTGTCCATTTTATTTGATTCGGTCGGTCGGTCGATAGGTTGTGGTCTATCTGGTGTTTGCCTTACCGGCTGGCTGGCTGACTACTTTTAAATCCTTGCCTCGCTGATTATATTTAGTTGATTTTTGATTGAGCGCTGGGCGCAGTTCAACTTTCTGTTGAATTGTTGATATATACTCTATAGGTCACTTTCTGTCAGCCAAACCGATTTCGGTGGCTCTAATTAAATCAATGAAAAAAAACCTTTTCAAGACGACGATGCAAACGTTGCAATCATTTTTGGCGCTTCATATTGAAATCGAGAATCCTGCAATAAACCAAACAAACAGAAAAACAAAAAGAAAAAAACCAAAAAGAAAATTAATTAAATTAAATGGAAAACATGAAATGTGATGTAGTCGTTAAAGTACAGAAACAACATCAACCAATGTCAGCACAAATTTGCCGATGACAAGTTTCGTTTGGATTTCGCAAACATCAGCGATAAAGATACTTTTTTTTTCCTGTGCTCACCAAGTCTCAACCACAGACAGACCAACAGAGAAAGAGAGAGAGAAAAAAAAAACACACAGCGACAAAGAGAGGGGCAATGAAAGCGAATGTGTGATAGAGAGCTCTTAGCCGACAGAGGACGACGAAGAAGGTGTTTGGACATAAACATATGTAGATATTTAAAACCGAATTTAGCTCATAGAAATCATCATGATTATCATCATGGCAGACCACGCCTTCCAAACATCCCTCAATGTCCCCCTCTAGAGTCGACTCATGCTTTTGATTAGAGGACAAACACTCTAAATTCTTGTGTATAAAGTACACAATAAAGTACACTGTGACCATATTGCATTGAGTTGAATTTTGGATTACGTGTTAACGTATCTTATCAGTAATACTTTAGTACACCAAGGCACCATTTAAATCGCCCATTGACGTGGAATAGAATATAATGGCAATGTGACCGACTTTCAAAAAAAAAAAAAAAAAAATGAAATAAAAACCATATCTTGTTCAAGAGATTAAACTTCTTTTAAAGTATTTATGGTATTGAGAACCAGTCGCAGTTAGGTTTTTAATGCGTTTTCACAAAATCACATCAACTGACTAAAAAGGTTATCACCCAAGGCAAATCTGAATTAAAATAACAAAAAAAAAATCGAAGAATTTAATGATAAGCCGTCAATGGTTGTGTCTATGTATAGACCGGCTGCCAGTCATCACATCAGCCATGTGTCACGTATTGTGCAAAAATATGAAATACGTTTACACAAAAAACAAACCAACCGCTACGAGACCCGACAATAATAATAGCAACAATAGATTGATACAAAAACTTGCACAGATACAGCGGCACCACATAATAAAGCGGGTCGGTCGGGGGGTCGATAAGGAGAGGAAGAAGAGAAAGACCAGATCGGGCCAACACACTCGTGTATAAAATGGCAAACAAAAAAAAAGCAACGCAATTATGACATAGAGCAATGAAATACAAAACAAAAATTCTAGATTGAGTTGTTTGTCAAGTAGCTGGCACCAGGAATACCCTACAGCTATTTAATATAATGTGGTTAATTGATTTTACTTTTTATTGATTAATATCGAAAGATTAATTTTAATTTTTTAGAGTACTATAACATATTTATTTGCGAACCTTTTATAAAAGTCTGTATCATCCATTTTATCTAAAGTTTAAAGGGTATTCTCTCCCCCTATATATGTATACCCCTACCCACACGTTTTCCCTCAGCCTAACGCCATTAACCAACTGAGCGTTGTTTATTTGTAAATAATTTTCTCTATGCTTAGATTATTGGCTCTTTCTCTGTCCCGCGAAATGGATGGATGGCGCGGGAGAGACGAACGAAGTGAAAAAAAATGAAATTTCAATGTTTGCATGTATTTCGAAAACACGTTTTACCGAGGGGCAGACAAAATAATAAAAGAAAAAAAAAGACAGAAAGAAAAGAGTCGATAAGTTTTAGTGGCGACCAGCAGAAATGTGGAAAAATGTCAGATGAACATTAAAAAGAGGTTTCGGAGCGCGCCAAAAACAAGTTTGTTGTTGCGTTGCCAGGATGCAATGGGTGTATGTATATGTATATACAAGTGTGTGTGTGTGTAAATGTGCCTGTGCCTGCGCCCACGCTGTCGTCTCTTTTCGTTTGTATACCCAGTAATTATATGAAAGAGTATACAACTTTAATCAAATGCGAGTAAATAAAAGAAGACAATTACTTTTTTTCACTTTCCTTGTTACAAGAATTTTAAAAAAGACGGATTTGACTTGCTGTTAAATCTTAAATAAATATTCTTATATGTACATTTGTACATAGTTATTTTGTAATTTTTAGAGATTAAGAAAAGATTACACGGTATATTGAAACCCTTTCTTATTTGTTTTATTTCTTTGCTGCTGTTTATGATTAAGAAAGTTTTGACTTTGCAGCAGAAACCGAAACCTGTTGATGCCTATTGAGATACACACATAAATAAAAAGGGAATCATATCACACACATTCATCGAATCCACACAGGATGAGGGGAGAGCAGTCAAGGAAATGTTATAAATCATCAACTGTGTGTGTGTATACATACAGATACAGTATCTAATATATAGATAGGTACATATGAATGTATGTACCTATGGATACATTCTACGATTGGCCTGGCTGGCTACCTGAGCCGCTGCTGCCTTTGCCGGCTGTGCTGTTGTCTGACAAAACAGTGAATTGTAAGTCCATAAAGTCAGCCAAAACCGCGGAATGGGAGAAGAGGGGGAGTTGTAGTTGATGATGGTGATGATGACGACAACAACAATATAAGCAACAGCGGCCGATGGTCGTGTACATATCTTTTTATGGACAAGGGGCAAGCCAGCAACAAAAACAAGAAACCGGTTTATCAACACGAAGCAGCAGACGACAACGACGGCGACGCCGACAACGGGGCACGATAACAGAGCAACGAGGAACAGCAGCAGCGGAGTCAAAACTCAATGGTGGAGTTTTTTCTTTTTGTTTCTTTCGATTTTATTTCCTTTTGTTTTTTCTTTCCCAATTTTTTTTGCCACAATTTCAGGCAGGAAAACCCATGTTCGTTTAAATTGTTTGTTGGCTTAATGCCACTCCAAACCATTGGATGCCGCCGTTACCGGGAGCTTGCTTGGGACCCTGTCCCCCACCAGTTCCCCCACACCCTCTTCAACAGTTTTTTCATCACAGTATAAACACGTTAAATAAGTCATGCGCATTTGAATTGTTTTTATCTGTGTGTGTGCAAAAGTCTCTATGTGTTAGTGCGGCTTGGGAAGGCAACGTATAAAACGAAGAAGAATGAAGGAAAACTTTTTAAAGCTATGGGAGACTGACTAGGAGGTGGAGAGTTGGGGTGGATGCGGCGTGTGTTGGGGTGTGCTGTGAAGTAGTAACTACACCGATTTAAAACTTTTCAACTGGCGGCAGCAACTTGTTTTGCCCAGTTTAACGGCTTCTGCTTTAACTTTACGATGCGATCCGATGCGATGTAGTGCGTTGTGTCGCGTGTGTATTTCTGTATCTGTGTGTGTGTGTTGTATTTCCCGCGTTTTCTCAAGCCGGTAAACGTCGAATGAATTGTCGACAGATTTATGCAAATCTGTTTTCAATTGCGCAATGAAAGATTCTCTTTATGTAAAATTGAATTAAATAATAAATTGTGTATACATTTTATAGTAGTTGTATTTTTGTTATGCTTCTCTCTATCTCTTTCTCTCTACCACTCTTTCTATATGTATATTGATTGTATTTGCTGTTGCTGCTGCCGCTTTTCCGTCTCCGCTTTATGACGCAAATTGAAAAACTGCAGCAGTCAGCAGAGTAAAAGGCAACAATATATGTACATATACCTACAGACATATAATTGTATATGTATACATTGTATGCATATGCATACATATGTATGTATGTATACATACATACATATTTATAATAGATTGCCCTTGCACACTGGTACAAGTGTTTTAAATATTTTATATTCATTATATCGCTTAATCAAAACTACATTAAGTACTTTCAAAAGAACGTCACTTCGGAATAAGATAACTGGATATGACAAAGTTGAAGAATATTTAAATCTGGGAATTGCCCATTTATATATGGATTATTTTTTATTTTTCCCCCACTGTGCTCCGCACGCTTACAAATTGCTGATTTTGCTATTTATCGTTTCTGTTGTTTTTGTTCTTGCGAAAAGGCATTTGGCACAAAAATACGAAAGTGTGTGGCTGCTGCTATCTGTTTTTATATAGACCGAATATCGCGTCAGTGAATTTGCCCCATAGATCGATATACAGCGCCTCAAAGATAGGGATAGGCAGAGGGAGACGGAGCACGCGGATGCGGTGGCACTCACTTCCACCAATCGACCCACCCCAACCCATAGCCATTGATGTTATATGAATTCATCTCATAGCCATTTAAATATAAATGTTTTCTATCTATTTTGGTGCTGCGGTCAGTTTGCATTGTTTTTAGTTTTTCCTCATCTTCTGTGCTTGGTGCTCACTCTTACGCTATCTACCTCTCTCTCTTTCATTTTCTTTCTCTTGTAGTTTTATTTTTGCTTGAAAGTGTGAAATTCTTTGGGCAGGTGTGCATTTTTTTTACTCATATGCGCAGTCAGCAACAAACAGAACAAAAAAAAAAGTAAAATAATATGATAACAACATGCTAGGCGGAAGGGGGAAGTGGTGATAATAGTAGATAATAATAAGCGTTGGTAAGCCCCAACAACAAGCGCAACACAACAATCAAATTTATTATTGTGCCCCACACACACTCATAATGGGGTTAAAGGAAAATTTTTTCAAGTATTTAATTTTTTGTATAAATATTTTTAGCAGCAATAACAATAATAAATTACAATGCAATTTTCAAATGGTAATAAGGCTATTCGACGATGATATACCCTTTGCGTTAGTTATCCCCAAATTCAAAACTATCAATTAAGAGAATAAACTATTGCCTTAAGAAAGTTATTGGTTTAAAATATAGTTTTAACCAAGTAGGTTTTTATGAGATATTCTATATATCTAAGATATGAGTGCTGCTCGTTAGTGTCGGAAAAAAATGTATTTTTGACTATAATAAATACTATATTGGAATAAAACGTTGTAATAAAAAATTATTTGAAGAAGTCAAGGAAAAAGTTTGAATAAAAATAAAGCATAATACATCACCACGTTCATTTTATTTTATGTATCATTTTTTTGTTTTGTACATTTTGGCCAGTTTATAAGTGACACAGCTCCAACAATCCTATTGCCAAAAAAGGAATGATGGGAAAAGGGGGGCTTCAGTGTCTGTCTGTACATCTGTATTTATGTGTATCTGTGTGTGTGTGTTGGGTACAGGCACGCCGCCCAGTGAAAGGGCGAAACAACGACAAAAACACGAACACGACAAGCGCAAAAAATTGTAATAAAACTAGAAACAAGCTTCAATTTGAATGGAAAACAGACAAGAGAGTTTAAGTGCGAGGGTGGGGGTTATTGTGGAGCGCGTAGGGTAAGGGGAGTGGCATGTGTGAATAAAATATTTATGGACACTGACAACAGTAACTTTATAAAACTCTTTTTTTTTAACATGCATCCAATACATCCCATTCCATGGCATGCCATTCCACTGAACAAAAATGCAAAACAAATGTAATTCGAATGGCGAAGAGGCTGATTTTCAATCAATATGCAGCAGTCGCAAATGCTATTTATATCACCCACTCATCGCTGGCCAGGATAGGGAACAGGAACAGGAAAAGATGAAACTTTAATGCGCACACGTCATGAGTAGAGTATATATATATATACATGTATATGTTTGAAGGCATGCGGGAGAGCTTGCGACTTTAAAGCTCTTTAAAGTTAAAGCGGCGGCTCTCGATCCAGTTACAGTTATAGTTTGCCAAAGTAAGAATAAAAAAAATGAGAAATCCAATTGAAACCAAAGAAAAAAGTTAAAAATGGAAACACACAGACGAAGAACACACACATACACTTTCACCCTTTAAAGGACTGCAATTGCTTGAAATGTGTCAGCCATGGGTTCTGCTTCTGGCCTTTGGCTCTTACACGCACACACAGACGCAAACACTGGCAGTCATGCAAATACACACATACATACGCCTATATATACGCTCGTACTCGTTAAAAACAAAATGAAATGAAAGAAACTCCACTGAACACACAGATTGCTTATTATATTATTATTTGGAATTTCTAAAACGCATTTTACACAAAGCGGCACACTAATTTTTCTATTTTTTCAATTTTTTTCATTTCTTTTTCGTTTTTCTTCTTTGTGGTTGGTTAGTTGGCGGCAGTGGCGGCGACAGCGGCGGCGTCTTTGCCATTCTATAATTGCCCAAAATTCACGTGTCAAACACAAAATTTTATTGAAAACACTTTGCCACTTGGTTTATACATTATTTGTATAAGTTTTTTCTACATTTATTACACTTTTTTTAATAGTTTGCAACAATTTTTTACCAGCAACGCGTCCAAGTTCCACTCGCAGCTTTCAAAATGGCGGAAAATATTTTTTTTTTTTAGTTTTTAGTACAGCATGACGCGATGCTACTCAAAATTGAAGAGTGCCGCGATGCTACTCATTGCGCGTTTTAGCGTGTAGCTGGCAGAGGTACCACGTTAATTAAACACACCTGGTTATTGGTATATATTTTTCATTAATCACTGGTGATTAATTTTCGAATTGCACAAAATTACACAAAAAACTGCGTTGGTTTCTTTCTCTTTCTTTCCACTATCTTCTAGTTGCCATTCGCGTGTTTGCGGAACATTACTTGCGACTTGGCATCGATATATGTACATACTGAGTGGCATCGATTAAATTGCAATGCATTGTCATCGATAAGCTGCACAAAAAGAGAAAAAGGAGAACTAACGAAATTTGAAAAATTTTAATATATTAAAATACAGATAAATGTCGTCTAGAAGAGCCACCCACGCTGGAAGCTGGTATACGGATTCCAGTAAGTAATTGCGTTATGTAAAAATGACTTCGTGTAAAGATGTTTGTATATAAATGTACTACATATGTGCATTGCACAGTGGGCCACAAGTGGCACTTCCAAGAACGAATAGAAATCCCATCAGCAATTATCTTTTACTTTTAATTTACATGCGATGCTTCTAAAATTTATTATGATAAGTAATACTTTGTGTACTGGACATAAAAACTACACATTTGGAGACGGGCGATAAAATTTCAGTGTAGAACTGCAAAGGAACAATGGAATGTTAATATAGGCAGATAACGAAAGACGTCAGAATTGTTTAACATTCCGCCCTTAAGTTGACCAATTTAAAAATTGGTTTGAGGCTTGGAGCCCACTGAATTGCGTATCTCGTCCACACGATCATATGCTATTTCAGTAGCCCAACAAAGACGTTTCTCCAGATCGCTGCTGCGGCGACGCTGCTTCTTTAGTGCATCCAAGCCGCGTTCCAGCTGTGTACAAGCCTGAAAGAATCTACTCAGTTCAGGAATATCACCAAATTCACCCGGATGACGGCGAAATCCCTGGCTCACATCTGAAGTCAGCTTGTCCAAGCGGTTTTGCAAGTAGCGCGTCTCAAACATCTTCTGGAGCTCCATTGTAGTCAGCTTGCCCATCTCATTGGTAGAGCTGTTTAAATGCAAGTCGCGTATGCGATTCTTTAGGCCACCAAAGCTAATGGACTCAAACTTTTCGCTAATGCCCTGAAAGAGCTCATAACTTTGTTTTAGCTCTAATTGCATTTTCTGCATGTCATCGTCTATGCTCTTGGCCGCTTGCGAGTCCATAAACTCAACTCTTAAACTTGGATCCTTGGGTAAATCGCAATTAATACTGCTGGCAGCTGCATGAGCTGCTGGCGTCATGTTCACGGATTCAGTCTTACCCTGATGGGATGGTCTTATATTTATGGTCTTGCCACTGTTTGCCTGTCTGTACGATGACCCCTTAATAAAACTGACGGACTTCTTTGCGCCAGTCTTGTGTTTTTGTTCCTTTTCCAAATTAATAAGAGGTGAAGGATTTGGTTTCATCAGCGCTTCATAAGAAATCTTTTTATCTGTATCGGCGGAGGCCCTGTAAAAGAACCATGTTTGAAAAAATATACATATGTACATATGTATGCTGTAACTTACTTCTCCTCTAGTATAGCTGTTAGCTCGTTTCGTATACGATTTAGTAAATCGTCGCTTAACTTATTCTTCTCCATTTTGAATGAAAATTAAGTGAAATTACACAAATTTTAAATTTTAATACGATTCAACCGTATGTTGTAGTTTTTCTTCACACTGCTGTATGATGAAAAGTGAAAATAAATTTATTTTGATTGTTGTTAAGGTAACGCAAGGGTTACTTCGGTTACGACTTGCTTTCATTGCTATTGATTTAAAGTCGTTGTTCACTGTGGGTTATTATTTTGTACAGGTTCGGATTTGTCCAGGCAATTGGATCGTTGGCTGGCAGCAGCTGAGTTGTCGCACGGACCAGCACGTGCCATTATTGCACCGTAAGTTTAAATTTAAAGTTGTTTTTTAGTATATTTTCATTAATGGCTATATACTTATACTCCTCTATCAGACATGCTGGTTATACGTATTGTGGTGCCTGCGGTGCATTTGCCTATCGCCAAGTGAGCCCAGTTGTTGTGTAAGTTTTGTTACATCCCAATTGGACGCCACTCGACATTATCGAGATGTCTTTTCGCTCTTCCAGGAAACGTATATTCATTTTGGGCCCATCTCATCATGTCCGCCTGCGTGGGTGTGCCTTATCGGTAGCAAAAAAATATAAAACTCCATTATATGATCTCAAAATTGATACTCAAAGTGAGTACTCTTCTTTAAAAATTATGTATATAATATCAAATAATATATAATATATGTATATAATTTGATATATTATTCATTCTAATTTGTTGATTATTTTAGTCAACGCCGAGCTGGAGAAGACCGGTCATTTTACATGGATGGATATGAAAACCGATGAGGATGAACACTCAATTGAAATGCATTTGCCTTATATAGCCAAAGTTATGGAGGAGTGAGTTCTCAATTATATTAAACACGGCAAAACAAATGCAGGGAAAGGATTGAAATATTTTCATAAGTTTTTTTTTCTTAATTTGATAGGAATATACCCGAGGTCCAAACTTATTTTTTAGTTTTAATTGGACCTTTCTTTTGAGTTATCTCCATCTTTCTACCCATTGTTTGCCTTTTTTCCTGTATTAAAACATGTTGTAATTTTGTATTATTTACATTTTAGCTTCAAGGATCAGTTCACCATTGTTCCCATACTTGTGGGCTCACTTAATCCCGATCAGGAGGCTCATTATGGTAGCCTTTTGTCATCATATTTGATGGATCCAACAAATCTATTTGTGATATCTTCGGATTTTTGCCATTGGGGTCAACGCTTTAGTTATACTTACTATGATCGCTCCTGCGGTCCCATACATAAGTCCATTGAGCAGCTGGATAAGCAGGGTATGGACATTATCGAAACCCTCACTCCGTCAGCTTTTACGGAGTATCTGCGCAAATATAATAATACAATATGCGGTCGTCATCCGATTGGTGTGATGTTGGGCGCTGTTAAATCTCTGCAGGATCAGGGTTATAATAAAATGAGCTTTAAATTTTTAAAATATGCACAGAGCAGCCAGTGCCTGGACATGGAGGACTCTAGTGTGAGCTATGCCTCCGGTTCGCTTATCTTTGAAGTTTAACCACAATTGTTTGTGCAATGGAGCATCTGTTTTGTGGAATTTAATATTAACACATTTTTACAATTATTAGCATTGAATTAAAAATAAAAACCTTGAAAATCAAAACAATAATGAACAAAAAATATCCACTTGAATGAATTCGTTTATTTTTCTCGGATTTTTGTTGAAACATCGAAATTGACTTCTAAGCCATTTGAATGATTTCCTTTGAGTTTTCGTTTTTTTTTTTCCTTTTTGTATATTTTTTTCCTTATCAATGAAATGTCTGCGTTATGTGGGTGTGACTGGCGCACGGATGTATATGAGGGATGTGATTTTTGTTGTTGGCCATGCAACCAGCCAATCTTGTCATGCGATGGCGCCTCCCTAGGCCTCTCACTCTCTTAATATATGTAATTTACCACCAGGTGGAACTGGCTGCGCCTCCGGCTGCGGCATCAGCAACAGCCGCATCATTGGCAACTCCTGCTACATTTAAACGCGAACACTGCTCGGCATCGCTCGCGGCTGTGGCTATTTCTATTTGTAGGGCGCTCATATTCTGCACAAATGTCTCCAAGGCGGCATTTTCGTCTGGACTATAGGGCGAAGTGCGCTGGCTGTGCGGGCTGCGGCGTAGGAATTCATTTAAATCGCTAGCCACGCTAGCTGGCTTAGAGCCGGCAGACTCAAAGTCATAACCAAAGGGATCAGGTGCCGCCGGAGGCTGCGGTAAACGTGGCATCATGCTGCTCGGCACAAAAAGGTGGGTATCTGTAATTTTTGATAGGATTAGGTTATATTACTTGTATTACTAGTATACTGGCAGCGTCTTACCACTGCCATAATCTGCAGACACATTGTCGCAGTAGTTGGCACTGGACTGTGATGACTGCTGGTCATAGGCATTTGAGGAGCAAACACGATTTCCAAATACACTGGTTATTTCAACGTGATGCGGTGATGGTGAGGTGTTGTTGCGCACAAAGTTGGACTCCGATATGTTATGTATGGAGACCTGTAAATAAAATGCAATGGAAAAATGCACATTACATACACATTAAATACATAAATATTTATATTAATATTTTTTTATTAACTAAATTACATAAACTTGATGAAAATCATGGAGATTTGATCGGCCATTTTGTGGTCAGTTTGCTTTTTCTCTTCCATTTAAAAAGAGAAGTATGAGAATAATGATGATAAAATTTCTTGATAATTTTGATTTGAATGGATGCCATAGTGATCACGCACCTCGTTGTTAAGATGTTGACCCGGTATCAAATTCTTGAGGAATGCCGCATCATCGTAGCGTATGACGCCCGTATTGGGTATACCCTCAAGATAGGAATTGAAACCGGTGATTGTTGGCGGCGGGGAATCATCGCCACAGTTATGATGCTGATGCATATGGCAATCACCAGGTCCGCCACCACCAGATGCCGCTTGCGAAGCAGACGGTGAGAATACCTCAAAGCCATTGTAGTAGCTGGACTGCTGATACTTTTCCTGTAAGGCAGACCCAGATGATGTACCACCACCTGGACCATATTCCGACGGTTGACCAAAACTGGACCATTGACTGCTGGACGAGGATGAGGGGGCTGGATAGCTGTCTTTGGTCTTCTGCTTCAATTCACTGCCAATGGCAGATAGACACTTTTGCGTCTGTTTTGGACGGGCAATAACAGCCGCATCGCCCACAAGCCGACCGGGACTGTTGCTCGAGGTAGACACACTAGCACTGGGAACATTTGTGCAACTAATACTGATATTATTGTGCGTGCCGTTGCCATTGCTACCGCCACTATTAGCCGAGGAGCCACTAGATGAGAAGTACGAGAAATTTGTGGATGTCGGCGCAGAGGGTGGAGCAGCAGTGGAATTGCTGTTGGTTGGCACTGTCCCCTGCTGCTGTTGCTTTAAAAGCGTTGCACGTGCCGCCTCGGCCACCGCCTCCTGGGGTGTATAATAGTTGACATTGCTGCCAAACTGTCGGTATCCGCCCATCGACAAGCCATTCGTCACCGCCTGATGTAGAGCAGGATTTCGAATAGTGAACATCCCGTTCTCATTCTTAATGATTGCGGCCGGTTGATCCATGGCCATTGGCGGAGCAACGGGAAGCCCACCGCCATAAGTTCGTGCTGTCGGCAAAGATTGTAAAATTATTTATATCCATTTTGATGATATTCATCTCATCCAACAAAACTTACCAGGGGGCATAGGATTGGGATTTGGCGGCATAATACCACCGGCCACGGGACCGTTACACTGGTGGAACATGGGATTTCTAAGTGTGATGATATTTCCTCCAGCACTAGTCTCAATTGTGGCCCCTGTTGAAACTGACGTCTGGCTATCGGCTCTGCCTACTCCTGCGCCTCCTCCTCCTCTCTGTTTGTTTCCTGCACCGCCGCTGCTGGCGCTACCGCCGCCCGACATGCCACGATTACGACGACGTCGGCGGGAAGATTTACCGCTGGCACTGGCCGCTGCTGCTGCTGCAGCTACATTTGGTGTTGCTGCAGATGATGCCTGGCTGATGCGATTGGGACGCGGATTAGCTTCAACCATAATCACACCGCTGGGATCTAAGCCGGAGCCAGCCACTGCTCCATGATAGCCGGCCATAAGATGATGCGGCTGGAATGGCATCTGCTGCTGCAGTTGTTGCTGCTCGGCTAGCGGCTTGGACAGCAAACGAATTGATTCGCTTTTCTGACGCAGTTGTTCACTTTTGGCCGGATCCACCTTGGTCAGAGTAATGCCTGGCGGTAGTGCCAGATGTTCCACTTGCACGCCACGATTCAATTGATCCATTATACTGCAATTGGCCGACTGCTGGGACGACAGCTTTGAAGAATTGGTGATACGTAAATTCTGCATCTGATGGGTCAAGGTGTTGGCATAGCTGTTCTGCTGTGGCATGACCATTGTCGGAGGAATAGCCACTTCGTTGGGATTGAAATAACCCATATTATTAGGTATGCCAGACATATCCTCTGTAAATGAAATCAAGTATATCAGCATATATCTGTATAGTTTTTGAACGAGTTATCTTACCCTGCTTTTGCCTATGTCCCCGTTTGCTACGTTGTGAACGTTTAGATTCGGCAACATGGGCAGCTTGGTGATTGGAGTGGTGCTGCTGCTGTGGCTGTTGTTGATTGCCGACGGATTGCTTCGAGCGACCGGTGCCACGAGCTCCACGCATCGACTGCTGCTGCTGTTGTTGTTGACCCGCTGCAGTTCGATTTCCGCCAGCACACGCCTCTTCCGGTTGACTTTTAGGTTTACGCGCGGATTCTGTTGTCATACGCTGAGATTGATTCTTGCCCAGAGTCGATTGTTGTTGTTGTTGCTGCTGTTGGTGGTGCAGCTGAGGAACGGACTTGGCAGTTGATTTGCGCTGATTGGTACTGTTGGCTGTCTGTGGAGGCTGTACCAAAATCTTGTGTGGCTGTTGTTGATTCTGCGGCTTTGAGGCACTCTCTATTTTGGTCTTTTTGGTTGGAGCATTCGGAGCAGGGGATGGCTTTAGCTTTCCCAGTACTGGTGGTGGCAATTTCGGTGCAGGTGCCACTGGTTTTGGCTTCACCAGTGTCGGCTGTGGTGCCGGCTGCTCAACACTTTCTGTCGAATCCGATTCGCTACCCGTTTCCCATTCGCCTTCTGAGGAATCTTGCATATGCAACGATTTGAAGGGATTGTTATCCAACTGACCCTGATCCAGTCTGGATTTTACCCGCTTTTGTCTTTTTTGTGGTGCATTTGGTTGCGGTGTCACCGGTTTTGGCGGTTGCGCTACAACTGACGTCTTGTTTGTAGGCTTCGCATCCTTCTTTACAATTGCAATCGTCTTGGACTTCACCCTGCACACGGAATTTTCCCGCGTGTTTACAGCGCTGCTTTGAGGAGTTTGTGATTTGGAACTGGTGTTCGATGTTGAGTTTGAAGCATTGGCTACCATTATGGATGTCTTTGACTTCTTTTGTGGTTTTTTGCTCTTCCCATTATTTGCTTTGGCCGCTTCCAGTTCAGTGACAGCTGCGGCAGCCGCCTCCGCCGCCGCAGCAGCAGCAGCAGCGGCTTCTGCTTTTCTAGCCTCTTTTTTCTTAGCCTTAAGACTCTTCTCCGGGACATTTTGTGTTACGACTGGAGGCGGTTCAATCTCCGGCTGGGCCGAAGCCACCATATGCCCATTGACAAATGTATAAAGTAGTTTATCCTCATGTGGTGAACTGCCCTTGGCCACCACAGTTACCTGCTGATCGCCTCCAGAGTGCGGCATTTGGATTCGTCGTATAGTCACAATGCGCTTCGAGGGATCAGTAGTTATGGCATTGGCTAACGCGTTAGCCGGCACCTCACGTTGTGACAGATGCTGTTGCTGCAGATGCTGGGGAGGAGCATAAAATATTGGAGATACGGTTGGTGGATAAAAGGAGGTAGGGCTGGTAAAGTCGGGATATCGCACTGTGGGCGAAGTTGTTGATGGTTTTGGTGCTTCAACTGGAGTCGTTACTGAAGCATTGGCCCCGTTGAGCATCGCCTCCAGCTGGGCCATTTTTGCCATCAACTGTTCTTTGGTGGGCAGATAGGAGAACTTAAATTCTGAGTTTGTTTGCTTAACGGTTGCAATTAGCTCCAAAATGACCGTTTCAACTTTACCCTTGGCACGCTGCAAATTCTTAATGTTTGCCTCGAGTTCGGCAATTCGTTTCTTTTCACGTTTACGGCCGCCCGCAGCCGTCAAATTCCTCACTTGGTATTTGCCAATAAACTCCTTGAAGTAAATATCAAGAAATTGACTGCGCAAATCCTGCAACTCCTTGATGCGCTTCTCCTCCTCTTTGCGCTGTTTCTGCTTGGCTTTTTTGGCTGCCTTCTTAGGATTCGAGGTCTGGGGCTGTTGTGCTTTACCCTCAATAAAATTCAAAGTTTCGTTGATCCAACGCTGTTGATCCTGTTCGCGCGAATAGCTGCCTAGATTTTCGGCAAAATCCTGCATCATATCCTCCTTACTGTAGTTGCCCATCTCTTGAGAAACGTTGCTACCACCACCAGCTGCCACAGCGGCCGCCGCATTAGCCGCCACAGTTGCATCCGTGTGCATTTGTATGCTCTTGCAAAGACTGTCCAGACAAAGTAGACTATTGTCACAGTCCTCGGCTATACTTTCGCCGATATCGTTAGGCGTTGCTGCCGCAGCGGCGGCTGTATTTGCCACTGGTGGCACCTTGCGGGAGCCAGACGACGATTGCAATTGGGCGGTTGCAAACACTTTCAATGTGGGCGGCTGAGATTGCTTAGTGTTATTGTTGTTGGTTGTGTTATGAGCGGTTGACAACGGTTCCGATGATTTTAGGCTACGCTTCGTAGACGCCACTGCCGGCGGAAGTTCAGGTTTTGGTTTTGTTGCATTTGTAGATGAGGATGATGCTGTCGCTGCCGTCGCCGCAGCAGTATCCTGAGCACTTTTAGTCTTCCGATCGTTTACAATCTGGTTGAGCTTTTTACGCAGGCGATCACGAGTCTCATTAAAACGGGCATGATTGCATTCCTTCTTTACACGCTTCTTAGAATGATTCTCCTTGCACGGTTCACCAATATCCGCATAATCGGCACAACCTGAGGAAGTAAGAATAATACAATATTGAGAAATTGATTTAAATTTATTTCATGATGAATGAATTTATTTCATAAGGATTTACTTACATTTCCGCATCTTCTCCTTACACTTTTTGGGATTGGCTGCTTCGTTGTTATTTCCTGCACCGGTTTGCACAGATTCGTTGGTCTTGGACTTGGCACTCGCCATATTTGTTGTGCTATCCGGCTTGGTTCGTTTGCTGCTCATCATCCAAAAGGGACGAGTTAATTGAGTTACAAATTGTGTCAGTCGTACAAATTGGCACTTACATTATCTGGGAGTCATGCAACATCATTAATTGATCTACACCAAATTGCATCTTCTCTATGTTGGCATCGCCCAGAGTGAAACTGCAATAATTGAATTGAAAAAATGATTGTCAAATAATTTGATATAAATCAGCCTACTACAGCTACAACTAGATGGGTTTAGAAATTTTGACTTTTCTAACTACTTTTACGTTGTACAACACTATAATTCTATTACTTAAAACCAAAAAAGAGATTCTACTTACTCATCGGTAATTTTGAATGGAGAATATCTGTAATTTATATAAAAAAATTGTAGTATCTTTTTAAATACGGAATCGGGATGCTTACCCAATCACCTGAGCCAAAAATTGCTCAAATCGCCCATCATCCTTATCACCTACTACACTGTTTAGTCGTAAACGCAAATCTCCCTTAATTAACTCCAAATGCTTAAAGTCCGTTGAGCTTGAATTAAATTTGACAAAAAAATTGGCATATATTGAGAGCACAAAGGTCCAATAGGTCCTATAAACATAATGCTGATTCTTAAGCTCATGTAACTCGGCCGGAGTGGGTGCAAGTTTACGATTAAAAAACATCAAAGATGGTAGCGTCGAGCGCAATTCCTCTCGCGTGAAGGACAGTGGTTGAAAGCAGCGCAACAGATGCTTGGTCAGTGGCGGCGACAATTGATTGCCCAGTATTTTGCGTGCCAATTGACATGCGGAGACACGACAGTTTTCACCGCAAAAGAACTGCGATTCGATACTATCGTGGCGATAGCGTTTACGTGTCGTCAAATGTTGGAATACAGCCCAAGCGATGTGATATGTTGTGCGCAGGGTCTCTGTGGTTTCTTGACGGCGAAATATAGCGGTATTATTGCTACCACCACCACCCACGTTATGGGGCTCCGGTTCAGCATCAGTATGCGATTCATTTCGGCGCTGCTGGGCGGCCGCTGTGGCCGATGCGGCGTTATGTTTAGCCTCGTCGCTAGTGCAAGTGCTGAGAATCTTTGATTTCATCAGCTTGGCGTCCTTCTCAACAATGCCAAGCGTTGTGCACTTGGCACAATGGCCTGCTAGTCGCGGTCTTAAAGGAGTACCGGCTATGGAACAAGTGATGCATTTGCAGTTCCTGGAATATTTGAATTCAAATCTTAAATCGTTTTCTTTAATTCATATTAGAGACAGACTTACTCGTCATGATGTTCCAGCAGCGAATTACACTTCTTACATACATCCTCATGCACTAGCCTATTGGGCGGATCATAAAAACCATCGGGCCATTTTAATTTCGTGAATGCCATTATGTTTTTCCATGCCAGTTGACGATCGACAATGCGTTGAAAATCAATAAACTCATCGTCGCTAATATCCGGCAACGAAAATGATGTGGCATCCATGACAACCTTATCGAATATGTTATACACATCCAGCAGGCCCATGCGACGATCATGTTCCGTTTGCGACAAGTTGAACTTGTTCAGCTCGATCCAAATGTCCGTCCAGCGGCGCTCAATTGAGTGCATATGCTCATCGAATAGCATGTAACGCTTAATTAGGGCTGAGCTTTGGGTCGAGGGGCCCGTTGCCTTTAGTGATAGGATGCAGGCCAACATAGTGTCCCCTAAGGGACTGAACACATGTTGTTGAAACAAACGTTGGCATAGTAGCACCCACGATAATTTGAATTTTCGCAGAAAATCGTTTTCGAATGCAAAAAGGCTGAGGGAGATTTTCTGCGAAATGCAATTCAGATCAGAGTAGCCGTCCAACACATCTACAAATGGATTAAAAAGAAAAATTATTAATGTAAGATCTACGAATTTCTTAGTCATTAATGTATATATAAATTCAGTTTATAATTTAACATACATGTCAGCATTCTCTCGGCGTAAACCTTCTCGTTCTCTTGCACATTCTGAGCAATTTCTATCATGCCCTCGGAGAAAGCCTTAACAATGCACTCCACATTATAGGCGAGTATTTGTAGCAGTAGCATTGGATTATTAGCCATCAAACTATAACATCATATATACAGAATAAGTTAAGATTAATAAATAATTCTGTTAATAACGCCGACTTACATGGCACTGAATAGCACTAATATCATATTATCAGAGATCGCTGTATCATCAATAAAATCAAGATATTCGGCATTCTTATCGTAGAGATAACCACTTGTGATCCAATAGATTTCCTTATTGCACTCAAGCAGCTTCTCAAATTTATTATAGGCAGCATCGTTTCTATAATACAAATAACATAATTAAAGACGATATTTTTATGAATTGAGTTTATGCAGTGTTCTTACTTCAGCATGGGACTGTAGGCCTTGATAAGCACATCGAGCAACATGACAACCATGTGAGCAGCCTTAAATTGATCCATCATAATGGCCATGATGGTTTCACGATATTCGAGACATTCCTTGCAAGAGCAAAATGTGAAGAATTCCTCCTTGCGATGTTTAACAAATATAAAGGCAAGATTCTGAAAATAGAGCTGTAATGGATTAGGCTTGAGTAAAATAGACTTTTAGCCTGCTGGCGAACGAACGCACCGTAATTGCACGCAACTGTCCATCGGCATCGCGTAGAGGATTTTTGGGATCCTCCGAGAACAAGCGCATATTCTCAATGGCCATCTGAAATTCAAAAAAATTCGGGATGTCAACAGGTGATCACCTGGAGCTTCTATTTAAATGAATTTACCAAATATGAGCGCGTCTCATCGTTGGGATCACTGCTCTTATGCTCACATTCATGCAGCAATTTTTCACTTAACTCCAGTTCAATGGCATTGTCATCGCGCAGGCTCCACTGCATCAGTGAGACAACCTCCTTGTATATTGTCTCCGATTTGGCGGGCGGAGCATACGGATCGAATGGTGGCAGTGCCAATATCGTATGCAGCGTATTGATTATATTGCCTTCTGGAAAATTTAGACGCTCCAGAAGCTGGCACTGCGGCGTGCTACTCTGTGCTGGCTTCGCCAGCTTGGCGGCCACGTTGGCGCTGGAATTGGTGGCAGCTGCAGTAGAAGCGGAGCTAGCCCCCGTTTCACATTTTACTGGAACCATTAGTGCATCAGAATTCTCCTGGATTTTCATGTTTACGTGGTAGCATGAGGCATCCAGCTCACCGTTGACAACAACCACGGACTCAGCCCCTTCAGTGTCGGCCCCATCAGGATCGGGATCTGGATCGGGTTCGCCACCAGAGCTAGTGCATAGCATTTGTTGTTGATTTTGGTGCTCTTTGGTGTGCCTCGTCAATGCGTTTTCCATTTGTTCAGCCATTTTCAATTTCCTTCACTTTCTTCTTCACCAACTCGACTCTCCTCTTCTGCTCCACTAAGTTCTCTCCTCCTCGTTTTCTGTTTTGTTACACTCTTTCGATTTTCAACCGCACTTAATCTTTGGAGTAAGCGTAACAAAAGTTTGCGTATGCGCGACGCATTATTATTATACAAAATCAAAATCACAGATAGATGCACTTCCGTGAGGGAGAGAGACACTTTCACTCGTCTTCGTCGTCTGCGTGTGTGTGTATTCACACAATACACAATACTAACGCACACACACACAAAATGGGAAAAAGAACGCAACGCGCGCGCCTTCAGCGAAAACTTAACGTTTCGTTGCTCCACTCTTGATTGATTTTATTCAATTTCCTGAATTTGCTGAGTTAGTATCGACGGGCCTGCTAGCTCTATTGTTAATCTCAGAGAAAATTGTTTGCGAGTTTTTTCTTCTTTCTGCCTCACTTCGTTTCGTCCGTGCTCGGTGCAAATGCAATTTTCTGCCTCGCCGTGTGTGTGTGTGTGAGTGTGTTCAGTGTTGCAGTGCCACCGAATCATCGATAGTCAGCAATACAAATAATCGATATTTATTTTAAAATGTTATCGATACTTTTGGGCGGTTCGATAGTTTATTTAAAAAATTAAGGTTTTGACTAGACATAGCGTTTATTCCGATAAAATTAAAATTTTTATTACTGAAATCCATATATATGTGTGAAGTTGATTGGACGATCATAAGAATCTGTTACAAAATTACTGTTGGTTTCCGTTTGGTTATGAAATCTTTAAATGAGCGAAACTTCGTTTCTTAAGTTAATAATAGCGTTTTAATTCCCATAATTATTTTTTAACTGTACGTATTTAAACATTTTGTATATGTCCCGTCTTATTTGATAATTTAAATGCTTTGAAGGTCACTGTTATCGATAGGTCAAAATTAATGTGCGGGCGATATGTAATTTTAAATACAGGTCAAGTGAAATTCCAATTATTCTGAGTTAGTACAACGGAACCTGCAGTACCCATTTCGTGTGCCAATAAAATCTAGCGTAACTTAGAGCTCAAACAGGTTTCGACATAGCGATTGGAATCTTATATTGGCAAAAAATTTCTCCTATCAATAGTTTGTCGAAACCTCGCCGTTGAATTTTAATTCTCAGTCGCTTCTCGGCAGCTTTATAGTCTAGTAGTAATTCGGAATGACGGGCAATCTGCTTGGGCTGTGCCTAATCTGTTGGTTACAGATTATTGTTGTGCAAGGCGAGGGCATGATAGAGGTCTTCAAATGGAAGCAGATGGACTTTCATAATCGCGGCGATGAAACAGCCCAAAAACTTAGTCCGATGAGGAAAAATCCTTCTGAAGATTTGCCTATAGTTTTTCCGGGCCGTTATGGACGTGATCGTAAAAAACGTGATGTGATCACCTCTCGTGATGTCACTCCACTGGTTATTGCTCCGCGAACTCTTGTTGCAAATGAAAATGCACCGTACATTGCGTACAATAATGTCCCCATGGGTGCAACGCATTTCCAAGGACGACTGTTTGTCACGATGCCTAGGAGGCGGTTGGGTATACCCTCGACTTTGAACTACATTGATATGCGTCGTGACGGAAAGCAGAGCAGTCCCAAGTTGTACGCTTATCCGGACTTCGAAATGAATCAATTTAATCGCAGTGCACAGAATCTGGTATCTGTTTATAGGACAACAGTGGATGACTGCCAACGATTATGGTTTATTGACACTGGAATGCTAGAGTATCCAAGTTAGAAAATTATTTATATGTATTTAGATTTTGTAGTTTTATTCCATGCCAATGTATTTTATTAGACAATCGCCAGCAAATCAGACGTCCCAGCATTTGGATCGTAGATTTAAAAACCGACCTCGTTATCAAGCGTTTCGAAATCCCAGAGAGCATAGCAGAAACTGGACGTGGTTTGGCCAGCCTTACCATTGACATTGAGAATAAGCATGAATGTAATCAAGCATATGCTTACATACCGGATCTTGTCTATCGTCGGTTATATGTGTATAGTCTGAATCAAGATCACATGTGGTCCTTTGAGCACAACTACTTTAATTTTGATCCCTTGGCAGGAGACCTTAGCATTGGAGGTCAAACCTTCCGCTGGGATGATGGGATTTTTTCCATCACATTGGGACCCCATCAGCCCGATGGGAGTCGTACTGTTTACTTCCATCCAATGGCCAGCAACAATGAGTTTATGGTTTCCAATCGAGTGCTGCAACGAGAATCCAATGCTGCACGATCCGATCATGGAAACGATTTTCGTGTTTTGGGTAGTCGCGGCGAACATAAACAATCCACAATGCATGTTTATGATCCCCGTACTAAAGTGGTATTTTATGATGAGATACAAACCAATGGTGTGGGCTGCTGGAAGACTACTAATCCATTTTCGGTTGTAAATCATGGTACTGTTGCGTCTAATGCTCAGGATATGATCTATCCAAGTGATTTGACGGTTAGTAACAATATACATTTAGTTTTCAATTAATTCCTATTAACTTACACTAATTTCCATAGATTGACAACGATGGCACCATTTGGGTAATGTCTAATTCCATGCCCATTTTCATTTACTCCACATTGGACACGAATGTGTATAACTTCCGTATCTGGAAACAGAATGTACATGAAGCTAAACGCAATACTGTCTGCGAGTGATTTTTTCGGAATTGTTTTATTGATCATTATACTCTTATACTAATATGGTGGAATATACCCATTACACTTACACGTACATAACACAAATCAAAAAGCATTTACAATTAAGTGTCCATTTAAAAATTTCCTAAATTTGAGTACTCATTTTTATCACATCCTAAAGGTTACGTAGATGTATAAATTTTGTTTTTTAATATTTGTTAATTGTCTTCTTTTTGATCTAATTTTTCTTATAACACAAATACGAAACGTAAGAAAATAAAACATTAACAAAATCAGAGGCACTCTAATATTGCATAAGGATACTAAGTTGCACAGTTTTTTTTTATAATATGTTTTGACAAATAAAATATTTGAATTATCATAAAATACTTGTTCATTCATTGTTTTTGTAAAATTTTCATAGTTTCTGATTTGAAAAACGGGTTTAGGTTTACTCGAGGTGTACATTTCATAACTATTGGAACAAGTTGATATATAGTAAGTATATATATATATAATTCCAATACAGCTTCAATGTATATAATATATATGTATATATGGGTATATATAAAAATTTTGCAAAAATATATAGGGATTTTTGTATTCAATTGTATATGATTTATCAATGCTACACCTAATTGCTATAAGTTAATATTTATAATATATTACGGATGTATATAGCAAAAAGTTTCTACAAATACATATGTAATATATATATATAGTTATATATGAATGTAAATGAGTTGACTATGCAGCATGTTTGTTCAATTTGAGTAAGATTAGACGGTATTGGAATGATTACTGGCCCAAAGTTATACAAAAATAATTCGAGTATAACAAAGCATATAACAGTTTCGAGTTAATTCATAGCTATATGGACTTATTATTAGAATTATTCACCAGATAACATTACTTTTGAAGTGAAAGAGTACGCAATTACTATTGCACCAAATAATCCTTATAGCCACGCAACGACTTTAATTGCTTTTTTAATTTGGTTATTAAATCGGAAGGTTGCACCAATATTGATATATCACGTCCGACCGAATTTAAACGATCGCGTATCTCCATATCTTTGAAAAACAAATTTAGTGTTCGCCCATTGATCTCAGTGAGCATCCAAAATGTCAATGTAGCGCCATCGCATGATTGTGCCTTCAAGAAAATGATATTGTAATTTAATTTTTTTTTTATTAATTAAATTGGCTTTATATGTATACATACTTTGGGCGGCAATCCATGACGGGCTGCTAAACTATTGGGCACAACATCCACTATTGTCGACGTATTGCCATCACGAATTAGACCCAAGCACTGACCTTCCCTATCCCGGCGAATAGCATAGGCGCGTCCAAACGGTACGCGTCTTAATAGTACTTCAACCTACGATAGATTTGTAAAAAAGTTAGCAAAGATTGAAAAGGATAATCATTAATTAACTTACGAAGAGCGTGTTAGTATTGCGTATAATTTTGTTGGCTTCCGCTGCACTACTGATACTAACGCCAGCTATCGAGAGCAATTGGTCACCAATATGGAGAGCATTGTATAGCACTGGATGCTCTTTCTGCTTCCAGCCAGCAATCCTGAAAGGAATTATCTAGTTGGATAGTGGCTCAAATAGTTTTGGATGTATATTATAGTTACCACACGCCGCCGAATGCATCCACCCAGGCAATGGAGCCCACACAGTCCTTACGTCGTAAATTTAAGCGCACACCTGGATGCATAATCTCTCGTCGCAGTTGCATGACCTGCTGTTCCCGCAGTGTTAGACGTTTACTAGGTGACGATTGCTGTTGGTTTGATGGAGCTGTAATGCTGGGCACTTGGGGAGGTGGTTGCATGCGAAATACGGTTCCACGTCCTGCGACGGAGCAATCATTGTTGTTAGCACTTCGTTGATTGCTTGGCTGCTGCTGTGGTGGTGCTGGCATTGCGGATCGCTGTAGCGGTGTCTGTGCATCAGATGTTGAGGAGCTGCGTCTACGACGCTCCAAACTTCCAGTATCCGGGGTCGGTATTGAATGATTATTTCGTGGTAAAGGAGTGGCAGTTGTGGGACAAGGCGTTGTAGACTGTAGTTCGATATTATTGTTGGCAGCGCTCGAGGATTTTTGTGTTGACGATGATGACTTGGTCTTTAAGGGCGTATTGGGCAACTTAAGATAATGGAAATCTCTTCGACTTGGCCGTGTACTGATGACCAGCTCAGTCAGTCCTCTGGTTAACTGTGCAGGCACACGTCGGACATTGATGGGCGAAGCCAAGCGACGCCTTGGCAATGCTGGGCTAGCAACTGGAGCTAAAGTATTTAATTGACTACTATTGGATAAGCTCCGTTCTTCCTGTATTCTTGTTGGGCTGCTGGTGTGATTGCTGCTGCTGCTAATGGGTATGCTGGAGGAGAGAAACACTTTCTCATAGTGTACATTGCCGCTGATGACAGGATCACTTATCTGCTCATGATTGACACTGATGCTCGTAATGCCTGAAGTATTAGCGCTGAGTATTATCTTCTTGCTTAGTTTTGGCGTTTTTGGCTTGACTGGCGAGGCTACAATACCACTACTACCGCTTGGTCCAGCGGCTGTTTCAATGGGATAGCAGGTTCCATAGACAGCCACCGTTGTGGTGACAACCTCATTGGCACTGCTAGAATTAGTGCCTTCACCAAGTACTTGTACCTTTGTTGTGTTGGTACTCGATATTTGTGGAAGATTTGATGGAATGGAAGCATTTGGTTTCACTGGCATGGTATATGGATTGCTGGTACTGCTGCTGGGCTGTTGGGCCAGCACTTGTATGGTACTTGCATTGGACGGAATGATTTGTACGTTGCTCTTATACTCCTTCTGTTGCTGAACAGTTTTCTTTCCCTTGACACTGATATCAGGAAAGCGAAATATATCGGCAACTATATTATTGCTTTTGGGCGGTAATTCGGGAGGTCGGTTTTCCCCATTTGTTGTCGCATTGGACACCTGTATAATTGTGATGTTATCCTGTGGCTCATCCACAGCGGTTGAGGTAGTTCCTTGAATCTGCGGCTGTTTTCGTGCTGGCCTTTTGGCTTTATCGGCGGCACCGGCGGACATAGAACGTGATGTTTGCGGTCTACAAAAAATAAGGTAAAAGCAAATTAGATATTAAACTGTTTTACCAGTCACTTTCTAGTCGATCATGTCATATATCTCAGTATTGACTGAAAAAATAATTCATAGTAAGCTGCTTCTTCCTGTTGCTTCATTTATTTTATATTACAATGGCAGAATCCAAACTTGACCTTACCGATGAAAAGCTGGACGAGCTGTTTATCAAAGAGGTTGACAGTGTAATCACATTAATTTCTAAAGTGCCGGATAGTGATAAGATTATGCCAAGTTGCACCCGCTGGTTTCAGATATTCCAGCAAGCCACACCCAACGAAAAATTTGCCCGTAATTGGATGTTGCTTGAGATGCACAAACAGCTTAACGATCAAAACACTTTGGATTACCCTTTTACAAATGTCAATTTTTGCCACAGGGATCTCCTTACACTTCAGCAGATGTCCATGGACAAGTCACAGATGAGCAATTTGGATGTTGTTGATAACAGCAAGACTACAGATAAAAAAGAATTGACTTTGGAAGGCAACACAAGCTTGTTAAATCTTTCTCTCGAGGATGCAAATCGGAAATTGATTGAAGAGAATGCCGCCTTTACCACCGAGCTGGAAAAGCATCAACATAAGTATGAACGCTTGCAACGCCGCCAGCAAAGAAACTCAGAAATCAGGAAATCCTTAACAGAGGAAAACACATATTTTGACAAGGAACTAGCCTATATAAAACAAATATTATACTGGTCGGCCATTTCCTCGACCAAGTATCTGAATACGATACAATTACCAACTATGAATTCTCAATATTTTGCTACCCTTTTCAGTGTCTTGTGTGATACTAAGGAGGATATCAAGATGCTAAAAGAATTGGATAATAAATTTGAAGAATTGGTACATTCACAAATTAATAACTTTTTACGCGAGCAACGCGTTCCTGTGGTGCAAAAGATTAGCAAGGATTACGATACATTAAGGGCCAAGGTCAGCCAACGGTATAAGAATGTTCTGCGCTCGCATCAGGCTGCCCAGGAGAAGGAACTATCGTTAATGGCCATGAGATTTTTCACCCTTCTGCGCAAGCTATTTCTTGTCAGTTTTATGGGGAGCAAAGTAACAAAGAAGGCAACGCTTAAATTCTTGGAAAAATGCTACAACGAGATGAATCCAGATTCGTAAAACACTGTCAATAACTTTACCTGGGTATAAGACGTTCACATTGTAGCATGTGTTCCAAGTTTAACACGGGATCTGTAAATATATACAGTATTATAATCATTTACATATATGTGATCTGGGCAAATAAATTGTTTTACCCGCAGAAGCTCGTTGTCCTGCAACTACATCTAGGCGAACCCCATTGTCCGTTGCTAAGCAGGCTTTCCGGAGTAATGGGGAAAGGAATTCATCATCGGATAAATTGACTTCGTCTTCGCTATTGATTTGTTCGATAGTCGCATCATTTTCTTCAATTTTCTCCCCCACCTGTGTTTCGTCGGGTGCTGGCGATGTTGTCGTCTCGCTTATTTGTTCGCTATACGTGCTAATGGGATCCGAAAGCAAATTGAGCAGATTTTGGCTCAGGGTATTCGACATGGCTGTTGGTAAAGGCGGTGCTGGAACTGTTATTGGAACTGGGGCTGGTGTTGGTGCTGGAGTTGCGACTGTAGCTGGTATTGTCACTACGCGCTCTACACCAGGTACCATGGCTGCTGGCACAGGTGGTGGTGCTGGTAGCGGCGATGTGGGATCTCTTGTTGGCAGCAATGGTGCCCGCACTTCAGGTAACTTTGTGTAGAGGTTTTCACGCGGCGAGAGAATTTTCATTTCACGCAGCTTCGACCGCAACGTTTCCACCCATTCTTGCATAATTTCCCTGAAAACGAAAGTAAAAAATGCATTATTGCGTGCCACAGTCTGAGCGCCAATGGGGGAGCTTGCCCCACTTACCAAGACACTGCATGAAAACGCAACACCTCATTGCTAAGCGTTACAACAAACTCAAACTCATGCGAATTGGGTATCAAAGCGTGAGAAATGTGCAGCGTTTCCCGTAACGAAACCGTCCACTCAGGCAAGTGGGCAGCCGCCTGTCGGGGTTCAGCATAACCTTCGAGCAAAGCGTCCGTATCATCATGAACGCAGAAAACAACCCAGCAGCACTCCGATTTCTGTGGGCGAATTTACATACACAGACACGCAGCAAATGATAATTTTGTATGCAAATCAAGAACTTATATATCTGTGGATTTACCTTGGGTCCGACGGTTAATTTTTTTCCATCAGCCGTCAGCCGTTTTAACCAAGTATTCTTGTGTATTTCACGAAACTGGGCGCCCACTACCATAGACCCAATTCCAACGGCAGGTGTATTTGCGCTTTCAGGTGCTGCAGGTGTAGGTGCTGCTGTGGCTGCTGCCATTGCATAAATTTCACATCTCAACACAGACCTCGAATGGCCAAATTAGTTAATTTTTTCAGATATTAGCACGGCGTTTATCTTTTATCTTTCCTTCCTCTTCTTTTACCAAGCCACAAATACCAAAAAAATTTTAACATAATGCGTTAGTCCGATAAATATGCTCGCTGTTAAGTCTAACATTGCTCGCAAACGATGCTGTTAAGTTACCCGTTACATTATTCAAAATCCACTAATCTAAATTGTATCAAAGTTTCGACCTTATTTAACAAATAATATTTAAACACAATTATTTTACCTGTTTACAATTAGGACAGAGAATTCACTAAATGCATATACATGTGTTAATAAAATAAGCATTCAAATTTCCATCTAGAAAAATTACGCCTTGAACTTTCAACTTTAGGGAGTTACAGCTTGATCTTAATACTCAAAAAATAATATATTTCAAAAAACTGTGTGAAAAATTATGCTATAATACTTTTTTTATTGAGACTTTTTAAATCATTTTTTGATATTTTTTTGTTTGGAGTTTCTTCCATTTATCTTTATATCACACACAACGTAATTAAATGTAATATATCTTTTTTAATGTTGTCTTAAATAAGTGTCTAAATCTAAGCTGATTCGATGAAAACAAAATATTACTTTAATTAATAAGCAAAACTTAAAAAATGACCTAGACAAAATGTTGTATACAATTGTGCATTTTGGATTACTGCGGGCAAACAAGTGAAATTGAATTTTGACTTAAAATTACGAGAAAACTATTATTGCAGCGTTTCAGATTAACACTAAGTATGTTTGTATATAATTGTATAAAGAGAGTTTTATCGTTTTAATATTAGTATCTCATGTTTTAGTTACTAAATTACAAGTGTAAATTACAAGTATGCGAGTCAGAACGATGAGGTTAACAAGCGCTTCTCATTAACATAGGTATAGGTTTTGTATAGAACGTACAACAATTTAACAACAATGGGGCAAATATATTTATAAAAAAAAAACTTAAAAAAAAAATGGAAACAATATTAAACACTCACGACCAGCTAAAAATTGTAAATAGACGACAGTGGCAGGGCAGGGAGATTAAATTAAATACAAAACATAAGTTCTAAATTACAATTAAAGTCTTTAAATGAAATTTCGATAAATGACTGTGAAAAAGGACTATACATTTTTAAACATATATATTCCTAGTTTCCGGGTTTGTTCTTAACACAATCGAGTCTCGTTTACAATTTTGTCACATTTCGCAAGAAATTGCTGTTTAGTATACATATTTAGTACATATAGAATTTGCATTGTCATTTAATTCGGTTTTTTGTACGTTAATACGAAAGTTTTACTAGCTTCAGCAAGCGCCTGCGTCTGCATTTACATTGGATTTTTAAGAATATTTGTGGAAATTGAAAAACAAACTATCGACATACTGCTGCTCTATATATGTATAGTTTAGAATATGCTTATTATTGGTTATTCTTTTCGTTCCATTTACTTCTTTTAAAAAATTTGTTTTTGTATTTGTCTTATTGATTTTTGTGTTTATGCTTTCGATAACTCTTTTTTTCTTGTAAAAAAAAAATAATTATTTGTTTACATTTCTTCGGATGCCAGCGTTCTTTTTTGGGTAAGTAGAATTTAGTTATTCCTCGTCTTTTTGTTTCGTTAGGTTGTTCTTGGCCCAGCTGCCTTATATGGGTTTCGTATCTTTCTTAGGATTTTCTTTGCATACATATATGTGCATGTGAATGAGTGTGAAGGACTTTAGGAAGTTGGAAAATCCATTAAATGACTACGCGGTATAAATTCATCTGCCATAGGATTTAATATTGACTTTTCCACATTACATTGGCTTTTTGGCAGGGCCGAAAGCGCCGTATTTTGCTCTTCGGTTCTAAAATTTAATTAGATAATATTTATATGGATTATGGATTTAATTGATATTTATATGGATTATCGAATTATGTTTCTAATATAGTGTATGTACACTTACTTGGCTTTCTCCCACTCATTGATTTTTTCTTCCAGCTCATCTTCGATCATCGCCTCGAAACACTCTTGCATAATCTCTTCCTCTTCAAGGCGTTGCAGTTCCTATATTGCATTCCAATATAAAAATATACATAAAAAGCTTAAAAACGTATTTCAAAAGAATGTATTATAATAGGTCATTACATTCTTATCGAACTCCTCCTCGTTTTCCATCCACATATATTCGGAGAAATCTGGCTCATCGTCAATGTCCGATAGGGATTCGTCATCTTCCACAACATAAATTATTTGGTCCGTCCAGTCAACAGATGGTACTTTTAACAACATGATATGTAATCGCGATGCTAAAATTAAATTCATTTAGTAAGAATATTATATAAAGATAATATAACAATTAAACCTTTATTTCAATGAATACTAATTGATAGTCCCCAGATAAAATTACTGTTATTTGAAATATAAACGATTCTGAATTTTTGCATCTATGTACATATAGAAATCTTTCTTCCAGAATGTTATTTTATATATGTAGATTGTAAAATCTGTTAATGTTTGTTAAAATATGTCTATCCTATGGTACGAATTTTTAAGTTATATATAGTCAATTGTAAAAATCGAATTAATTAAACTTTGTAACACTCAATTATGAACCTACATACATACATGTACATACAATATGTACATACGTTTATTCTATATATATATGTATATACATATGTACATATGTAAGTTAGTTTGTTTGTATAAAATTGCCGGCTATCATCTATGTATGTATGTCTGTAGATTTTTTTAGGTTTATTTCTAGAAACCAGTTTGACACGCTTTGTTTTCTTTTTATTTAAAACAAATACAATGTACATACATACAATATACTAAGACGCAAATACATATGTATGTATGTTACATACCTACTTAGAAATATATGTATGTATATGTACATATGTATGTAGATTTGTTAAAATCAAATTTTCTCTTTTTTTTGCGCAATGGTCTTCACCATTTTTTGCGTTGTGACAAAAACAAAAATGTTTTAAAACAGAATGACTAAGCTCAAAGTGTAAGAGCAAAAGAGAGAAATAGAGTTAACCAAACAAACACAAACAAAAAATACACATATGTACATACATTGAAGATCAACACCACTTGAAGACACATACATACATACATATAAATGTAAGTATGTACATATATGTTTGCATACATACACGTACAGGTCAGTGTGAATTGTTTATAAACAAGTGCCAGTGCCTTTTAATATGTATGCATATGATAAGGATTAATCAAAACAATATGAAATTCTACTTGATACACGTTCTTAACATTTAACGGCATGGAATAAAAAAAAAACAACTTTACAGTAACTTTATCAGCTGTTTGGGGCGTGCAAACAGCAAATAACTAGACATAAAGTATTGAAAAATTTATGAAAAACGCAATAAGCAAACGTCATCGGCACTGGCATTACCACCAAAAAACACCGCTAGAATCGTCATATACGATGATATAGAAATATTATCGACAGCGGGAAAACACTTATTCACTACCAAAATGAAAGCCGAAAGCGTTTTCAGCCTTTTATGGCTAAGCGTGGTCACCACTGAATTGTAGAGTGTATATGTGTACGTGCTCACAAGCAGAAACACACGCACACAGGCTTGTATATGTATGTATTTGTTGGCTGCCATATTTTAGTTAAAATTGCGAAAATTAAAATGTACATATTTGCTTAGACTTAATTAAAAAAAAAAACAAAATACAGACACATAAAGGTGTTGAACAATTATATAAATACATACATACATATATATGTACATGCATATACATATGTATATGTACATATGTATATTCGATTGAATGAACCTCCATCAACCCAGGCCCCCACAACTGCGTAGCTTTTCTCAAGGTAACAAGTGTTTAAATTTTCGACAAAACGAATTAATATTCATCGTTTTCTGTACTTAAACAACAATAACTAAATTAATCCGGTTAAACATACACAGATACATACATATACTCAAGAACTCACGTAGGGTATTGTTCACTTGCCTCACTTCTCTCCCCCAGAGTTCCTAGCTTAGTCTTACTGTTGCCTCTTTTATTGATTTATCGAGAAGAAACTACTCAAAGTTTACACTCGCGGAAATGCTTTCGAAACAAACAATTATAATCAGGAAGTATTTAGCTGTCGATTTCCGCCTTTCTTTTCCACCTTCGCTACTCACAAACGCGATAACAAAACAAAATAATAATTACAAATTATAAGCTAGTCCTGGAAAAAACTGTCGTTCTTTTTTCTACTCACTTTACAAATCGGTTTGTTATTGTTTTAAGCGGGCTTTCCGATGTGTTGTTGGGCAAGGATCAATGGTCACTTTTTCGAAATCGTTTCTTTTGTGCTGATATCATCCACTGAGAATTTTGCGTGTTTGAAAGGAACACTGACAATTTAATGTAGCATCTAGAAATAATCCACACGAAAAATTTTGATATATCTATTGCGAAACGTATTTAAATATGTGCTGTGTGCGGCGGATACACGTCCGTAAACGTCAAACAAATGAATTGAAATTGACTTTTAAAGCAAAACACATACACGCAATTTATTTATTGTTTTTTTTTTTACAATGTGACCATTCGCAGCTTTGTGAAAAATACCCTTTATTAAACACCACAATTATTCACTAACTGTAATTTCCTTAACATAGGCGCAACGGTGTCTAGATTCTGCCGGTATAACATGAAAAATATTTGAAAGCTTGGCGCGACTTTTTAAAATTTGTTTGTTCATTATTTAAGTGGTGTCGCCACAATCACCTAGTGGTTGTGGTCGAGGCTTATCGTTTTGCCTAATACTTCGTGGATCCCAATGTTGCAGTTTTATGCTGCTAAACAAACAGAAGACAAGCATGGCTAGACCATTGAACACAGCCAAAGTTACTAGCACCATATTCCACTCCGTCTTCAGTCCCTGTAAAATTCATGGTTAAGCTTATTTTAGTTTGATAAATATCTACCTTTATATATCAACTTACAGAGGAAACCAATGCGGCAACAATATAAGGGGCCAGAAACCCAGATAAATGGCCCAAACAGTTGGCGACCCCCGACAAAAGTCCAGAAAACGAGGGGGCAAAATATAACAAAGTTGGCCAGTAGCCACCACTAAATCCCATATCACAGACAATACCCAAGAGAACGTACATAATAATAATCATAGTTTTTTGTCCGCAATTTGCCAGAATAATGCCGCTAACAAAAACCATGCTCAGGATCATACCTATTAAGATTTGCATTACCACTCTTAAATTGTTAAAAAGATTAAGTCCACTTACAAACAGCATACAGCAGGCGACGCATACAACCCAAATAACTGCTCAGACGGCGTTCAATAAAAGAACAACTTAGGATGCACATCAATTTGGAACACAAACTGCCTACATATGGAGCAGATGATAGCAGACCTACCTCAGCTAGGCTAAATTGCATGGCCTCTCGCATAAATCTTGGCATTACCAGTGAAATTAGAAGATAACCATAATTGTGGAAAACATGCGTTAATATGAACGCATAAACAGGTACAGAAGTTATCAGACATCTCCAAGGAATGGCCAAGGGCTGAAAACAGTAAAATTTTCATTTTCATCAATATAAATAAAATAAAATCCGTAGTCCTAATCATATAGCAGAAATGGGAACATGCTAACGATTTGTTTTTCAATTTATTAAATACCCCCACAAATATGTTGGAGAATATTTAAAACAACAATTCAGTTGTTGCAGATAAAATTACGAGTGCATTTTGGACATATTTAAAATGGACGATAACTGACATTTATTGACCTACTTATTGGATATATTCTTTATTAACATTTATTTGGCACATACCTGCGTCGATGTTTGTGTCGATAATTGTAACTCTGTTTGCAGGAATGCCTTTTCCTTGTTGGTAAGACGGGGATGCTTATGGAGGTCGTCATAAATAAGCCAATAGCACGCTATGCCATATAGGACCACCACACCGCCAAGGACATAGAACGGTATCTGCCAACCGAATTGACTAAAATAACTGGCCACAGGATATATAATAATAGAACCAACAACAATTCCACTGTAGGCCAGAGAGAGTAGAGCTGTGCGTTCTGTGGGATGTGCCCAAATCGCAAAGAGTTGATATATCGGTGGATTGCCGCAGCCCTACTGAAATGCAACATGGTGGTTGTATGTATGGACAGTTTTACGGGTACTCTGTAAATCTCTCACCGCAAATATTCCGGCAATCACCAAATTGGATGCAGCGGCAAAAAAACTATATTGAGCCATAACTGGGAGCAGAAGATACGTCAGACCCTGCAGTGTCAGCGACATAATGAACAATAGTTTACTACCGAATCTATCCGAGAGATGACCGGCCACTGGCAGTGTAATGACATAGCCATAGTAAAAAATACCAGGAAAAGCAAGCTCTTGGTTTCGGGTCCATTGCAAATCCCCAGTAGAAGTCTGTAACCGAAACAATCAATTCAATAAACTATCAGAAACTAAAGCAAACTTACCTGCATTGACTCTATTTTAGTGTCCAGAAGTGCCACAGATCCACAATCTGATTGCGACATCGATAGATTAAGTCGTGAATGATTGAGTTCTGGTAGGGAAAGCTGGTTATCTGCGTCCCGATGCTTGACCATACTAAGTATTATTAGTCCAAGCATATTCCTCAGAGCTGTGTGAAACATCAACGCCAAAAAGGCACATACCGTATAGGTTAAACGTACAGAGCCCCATAGAGAAGAATGTGAGAATTTGGTGTCAGACGCCACCACTAGGCTTGGGAGATTCCATGACTTTTTTACCATTCTCCTTTACCTATTTTCTTTTCTTCCACTTTGTTTTGTTTTTTTCCTTGGGGAGTGGGGCAACATATACACACAGGCAACACTCTACACAAAAATTAACGAAGAAAATATTCACTCAGACCAGCTCAACTGCTAGACACTGACTAACCCAGATGTAATAATGAAAATAATTTGCAAATTGTCACGACTCTCGCAAACTTAAGCGGTCATTTATCTTGTAACGGTAAAGCAAATAAATATTTTTCGAAACGGACAGCAATAATAAGACACATACCTGAAACAAAATTTCGATAAGAGATTGCCATTAAAACAAAAGCTATGGGAAGCTCATTCAGAACAGAAGAATTTAGACATATTATACATACTTAACCAGTTTGTCGGTAATTATCTTAACTTTTAAGACTTGAGTTAAAATAAAACATTAAAGTTTATATTTAATCTAGATACATCTCTCAGCGGTATTTAAGAAATAATACTATTTGTATAAGCAATTTGTTTAAATGAAAGTTAAAACAAATAATGTATGTATATATTATAAGCTGCCCAATAAGTAATGTAAATTCCTTATTTTGTTTATTCCTCTAATCCTAAATGTTATTAATTATTTATTATGTTATTATATTATTAACGCTTAGTTTTAAATGTTTTAGTTAAATTGCTGACTATGACCTTTACTTGTGTTCATATATTGTATATGAGTTTTTAATTTAACTCATATTACAAAAGCAATTAAGTTAAAAAATTGAATTGTTTTTATTTACCAGTTGAAATCTTGCACAATTAACATAAATGAAATAAATAAATCAAAGGCCTTCATTTGGCTAAATAAAGTCGTTTAAAGTTAAAGAGAATCATTTAAAAATAAATACTTACTTTTTACGCATTGTTAAGCTTTGATGTGCACCAATTTTTATTTAATTTTGCAATTTAAATACATATATGTATTCACACGTTTAACATTGTTAAGAACCAAAAGGTAATATGGTTACAACTTTTAGATCTCATTCCAATGCTAGAATCCGGATGGCGTGCTGAGGAGATTTTTATAGCGACTAGTTCATCGTTTTAGATTAAACATATTCGTAAACGGATTTCTCTTTTTCCTGCATAAAGTGGGTTTTCAAGCTAGCTGCAGTTGGTTCATTTGATAAGGTGCAGTCAACGTTCATGCACCTCATCCCGCTGCTGTTTTATAATATGTCCGTGTCATGTATTCGTGCTATCTTTTGTGTTCTATTTTTACTGCAAAGTTGTTGCACTATATTTCGATTAAAATTTTAAATATTTTATAAAGCTACTGATATATTGTGGCACGTTCATTTCCAACTCATTTCGAATGTATATCGGCCTCACGGACTGGCTAGGCTTTCCTCCAACTTGGCATGGCATTTTGATTGATTTTTTATTTATACAACGCATATGTCGCAGTGTTTTGTAAACTACTTTGTTGCTATTATAGTTTTCCATTTGTTTTCTCTTTTTTTCTTTTTTTTTTTTGAAGCATATGCTAGTGCAGTTTGCTTCTCCCTTGGGTAAATGCATTCACTATTTACATTTGCATAGACCAGCCATAATGGTAACATTACCCCCTCATATTGTGATTGTATATACTAGCCGCTTGCTTTGGGCCAGTAAAATAATGTGTTTGGGTCTAAAAATAGTCAAGCTTACCGCATTGGGAACTTTGTTACGTATGCCAACTGAAATGAGATAGGGAAATTCCAGCATATTATTCGCCCCACTCATAAAACCAAATTAAATATTAAAACAAATATTATCACTAAAAAGACAACAGCAGCAACAAATGACATAAAATGAAACATACAAGTAAATAAAGAGTTCTATGTACAAATGTCTTTCTGTCTGTATGTATGTATTTACATATGTATATATATACATATGTACATTTGTATGTATGCCTTCATTTAGGGAAGGCTCTTCACTTTCTGTAGGTTTAATATTTAAGTATTCATTGGTTTCGCTTTTGTTTAAGTCATTATTGTGATGCCCTCGTTTGCCATCTGTCGCACTTCATAGCACAAACGTCATCGAAGTAATATATATTCAACAACATGTGCTGCATGTATGTATATACAAACGTACATAATATATACTTTTTGTAAGTATATGTATTACATAGACATCATTTGTAATGTCCGACTGTGTTCTGGTTTTGTATTTTACTATAAATCGAAAGTGGATTCAGGTAATGGCCATTAATTACTGACAGATTGGCAATTCTATTTCATGCCAACACATGCAACATTAAGAATATATGTATGTATACTTAAATACACTTGTACGATTTGCTGATTTCTTGTTGAATTTTGATTCAAATGAATCGGTGAAGCAATGTGTAATAGCTGCTGCTCCGTAAAGTATGCTATTAAATAATATGTAGAAATAACTACGAAATAAGAACGGGGAATTACCTTCAACCTTGTGTGGCATAATATAATATAGTTTAGTCTATGATACAAGCCGCAATAAAGCCCACTAAAAATGTCTGACACTTGTGAGTTATGCACTCACACATACTTAAATAAGAGTACCATAATGTGTATGTATTTCTATATGCCTGTGTATATACAATCATACATACATACATACAAATGTATAAGTATACATTTATATATATGTATATATTTATGTAAATGACTTTTTCTAGCCAAAGGCATTAGCTTGTCGTGCCGCTAGTTGAGTGGATTACCTGGTATTGGTGTATGACGACGACCACTGCCCATTTCATGTATTTCCTCTGCCCCTTTACTGCTTTCTTTCTTTTTGTACGCAGTGGTCCGTGTTATTGTTGGCACTTTGGCCTTTTTTTTTTTTAGTAAACCATTTCCGAATCCTTTTACCGAGCATTTTTTGTAAAGGGGAGACAGAAAGCGATAGCGAAAGCGAGAAAGAAACCGAGAGCAAACATACAACTATCCGAAAAAGTTGTAAGTTGTAACTAATTTGAATTTCAATGCGGCCACTTGACCCAATTTAGTTTAATGGTAAAATTCTCTTGTTTTCAACGTTCAAAACAAAATTAAACTGTTTAAAAAAAAACTGCAACATGCATTTAAATATAATTACCATACGTGAAATTAGCTTTTACTTTCTGTCAGCTAATATATAAATATTTAATGATTTTTGCGTTTATCCCTTTTTGTGTTAAATTTCTAAATATTTCAAGTCCATTTCAATGCATTAAGTTTTTTATTACCTACATTTGCGTTTATTATTATTATTTATATGTTTTTTTTTGTGTTCATAGCATAGTTTTTCACACAAACACACACACACACACATGCACAGACAAAATTTTAGGGTAATCGTGAGGCGTAAAATTGTTGCTTTTTCCACAACAACAACATCAACTCACTGCAAGTTTAATTCGCTACCGAATCAGACGAGAGTTTCGTGTACTTCGTGTTTCTCTTTTGTGCTCGTCGTCCCGTCTCGTTGAACTGGCCGACAGGCAACGCAACCATTTAAAATAAAAGGAATCGTGCTTACAGTCGAGCTAGCTGGCTCACTTAGCAAGGATCGAGCTGATGCCGTATCGGAATATGGCTATATTTTCGTTAACATTTCGCGTATATTTTCATTTCGCGTCAAATATGCACTGATATTTTAATGAGCCATTCAATTTATTTATAAAAATTAAATAAAATCAATAATTTTAATTCGAAATATCAAAGTAAGAGTGCAAAAATAAGTGTGTGTGTGTGTTAGTTTTTTATACATTTTTGGTGTATGAATCTACAAGAAAATGATGCTAGAAATTTTCACAAATTCTATTTAATAAATATTGTACAGTATTGATTATGTGTGTGCTCAGCAGTGCTCGTTGTGAATAAAACAAAAGGTGTACTGTGTACGCAAACATTCACAATCACTTGAATAATTTAATACAATTTTTAGCATGTGTATGTCCTTCTTCTTTAAGGTGAATGGATTCTTTTTAATGGCATTTATAAGATGAATTACCAACAAATTGTGCTGGCATCTTAAACATTCAAGACTTTTGCTATTTTATATGTTTGTTTATATATATTATATATTTTTACTTCAGCCTAATTAACTAAAACCTATTAAGTTACTTTGATTATGTTTTATGCCATCTTTTTTAATTAAAAAAACATGATTAAATAGCTTTAGAGTGTTTTTGCAGTAACGTAACTTTTCTATTGATTGCGATTAATAAAAAATGGTTGGCTGAATTATAGAGTATATAGTAAATTCTTCCACTCAATGGTTATAAAACACAATTTTCCCTCCTCCAAATATCGCCTGAAAGCCTTGTGGTAAACCTAATACGTCATTAAATAATTTTATTAGGCTAATGGCATGAAGTATAATTAAATAGACATTATCTTGTAGACCGATAGTTGAAGATTCTTTATGAAGATTAAGAATGCCATATAAAAATTAAAAGAAGAAATACCTTTTATTATAAAGTAAACCATTTAAATTAATGGTTTCTATAATTTTATAATAATTTATTCAAACACTATTAATATATACAAATAGGAACACAAGTTTAAAGTATTGACAGTCAGTTAAACATATAATTATATTGATAAATTCAAATACTAAAAATAAAGTCAATGATTTTATAATTTGGTTTTGAGTGAATCAATCAATACAAATTGATCTTACTGACCAAAAATTAATTAAACAGTGATAAACTAGTTAAAACAAGTTAAATATAATATTAAAGTGCAATATATAACAAAGAAATGCTGAAAAATAATAAAATGGAAAAGCCAACAACAATGCATATTTAAATCTTTGGACAATGCAGTAAAGGATACAAAGGGTACAATTACAATTAATACAACTACAACTCAAGTGCAACTACAACAACGAACAGAGAAATGTGAGTAAATTAAGTAAAATATAGTAAGAATAAATATACTGGTACGTACATAATAATTGGACTGATAAATAAGCATTTGTTGGAATCCCACGCCAGAGGTTAATGCCATCACTATTTATAACTAATCAAAGAGCTAGAATGATGACTTCTAGCCTTCAGCTAGAGGCGTATCCTTGCACTAGCTAACATAATGCTATATACTTATGTATATTATATAGACACATATAAACACATAAATGTATATATATATATATGACATATGTTTGTATATATGTACATATATCGGTGTATATGTATTTCTTGCACCTGTCGCTGTACTTTTGTTTTTTTTCCTATTTCTTTTTTTTATTTTGTTAATTTCATCGCGTGCGTGGAAAAGCATTTTTTATAGCCACAAAATGTCCTTTAACGTAATGGTCTAAACAGAGAGAATGAAACTAAAAATGAAATGAAAACTGAAACTAAATTTGATCATGAAGAAGTTTATACACTCTAACAGTTTCGCTGAAGTTTAAATATATCTTTGAACACAACTGAACACTATACTATCGACTTGATTGTCGTTTTTATTAAATTAAGAAAATATATAATTAAAGGGACATCTGAAAAAATTGCATCAATAAAGGGCTTTGAAAGGGTATGTAAACGTATATAAACAAACAGAAAGATGTACACAGGTGTATATAAATTTTTGTACACGTATGTATATACATATTTTTCTATATATATATATATACATTCGTAGGTATAAGGCATAATGGGTATTTCTCCATGAATTCCCAGTTATCCTGTATCGATTTCGACTCACACGTGCCTTAGCTATATATATCTGATAAATGCAACATTAATTTTGTTTTGTGTATCCAGTACTTGATATTTGGAGGCAAGTGACATTCATCTTGTCCGATAACTTTTTTAGGCCGTCACATACTCAATAAGCTATTTATAATCCATATTTTCTATTTTGACCTTGCTCGTGAAATGATTTCAAGGTTCTTCATTGTCGCGCCGAATACTGGCATTTTGTTACACTATTTTTAACACATAATTCATATTAAATTATAAATGTTGCGATTATTTATTTACAAACCTGGATGGACTGACAACTGTCAGAATATGAAACGAAGGTCACACCATCAGCTATAGTCGCCCCTCTCCATGAGTAATTAAATAGTGTGCAATTAATTATACCCTTGCAAAAAGGTTTTTTAAAATATCTCTGATGTTTGTAACGCACAAAAGGAAGCGTTTTAAAGGACATAAAATATATAGTTTATATTCATTATTAGCACTTATAGTCTTTACGTTATTAATTGGGAATAAATCTGTTACCGATTGAATTATATGGATAAAAATCTATAAAGAAGTTAATTATTGATGCGATGTATCGATATATATACTTATATTAATATATTCTATTCTGCAGAGGGAAACAATTGAAATATATTTATGTAAAAGACTTCAAAAATGGTTTTAACATCTATCTTTGTTAAAATGAAATAGATTCTATAAATAAAGATGATGATAACAAACGAGATGTTTTATATTTTCTTCAGATTATCATGACAAATTCCTAACAGGTCTTTAACTTTTGTTATAAAACCAAATTAACTTGCAATCTATAGACAATATTAAAGGTTCTACCAGAACAAAATTTGCAGCTGATTCATAAAAAAAAACTGAACTGCTTAACTGGTCAAATGGCTAATGGCAAACCCAAAAATGATTAACTCTTTACTACACTCAATAAATATATTCTTACATATATATTTAGAATGAACAGGTGGATGTTGGTGCCCAGGTGTTAGATGTAGATAAGTATGAATTTCACTGCTGTTAATGATAAGTGGCGATTAGGATAGACTGAGACAGAGGCGTAGAAATATTTGATTGACACATTATCGTATGCCCAGTATACTGGCTATAATCGGTAACAATAACAATGCATATGTTCCGTTAATGATTTCAAGCCAAGCTTAGGGATTTTTTTTCGGACCTGACAATCTATGAAAGCACTTTAAGTACCATGTTTCCATGATTGCATATGCAGATAAGATTAGTCTAATCAAACACTTGATACATTTACTTACATAGAACTACTGGCTTTTGGCCACCTGCGTCCGTATATTGGTTAGTTGCCAATTGACTTATTGCCAAAGCAGTTCACTGATTGATAGAAGAAAAAAAAAAAAAGAATATAAAAAAAATGTCAAAATTAAAATCCCTTCTGGCCCTTGTGGTCCTTTGTGCCATAGTTAATCCAAAAGGTATACAAAAAAAGGAAAAACGAAAAAAACCAACGAAAAGAAAACTGTTTTATTCCTTAAACTCATTTGCGAGCATTGTCCGGTAATTGAATTAAAGCCGATGGCGACTCCGGCACTAACATCAACGGGAAATTGTGTTTAGGTCTATCAAATGGGTCAAATAGGTGTACAAATAGTATAAAAACGGCAGCAGTCATAACATTAAAGAAACTAAAGTAATTAGTGCAAACACAATCAAGGTCAAGTGCTTTGTCCTATTGACCCAAACCCTCCTACCTACCCACCCGCCTACGATTTCTTTACCAAAAAAAAACACAATATCAGGCACTTCCAAGGTCCTTTGCCAGGCCACGGAAAATGGAAATTAAAGTGGAAAAGTGGAGAGAGCGCCATTTCACTATTGTTGTCGGTGGTACAACTGTTTTGCATGGAAATTTCTATAGCTCATCCGGAAGTTGTTGGCGTATACGTAATAAATTTTACCCGGACACTTGCGTGCTACTACTAAATATGCAACAAAAACTGGAGAACAAAATTTTAGGATTTTCCTTTCTTGTTACTCATTCTATTTTCTAATTTAAATGAATGGCTAATGGTGGATGGGGACACGCAGATTGTTGAAGCTATTGAATCAATTTTAAATTGATTATGGGAATCGGAACTTTTTTTAATTATTAAGACTAAATTTTTTTTTTTTTTTTTTTTTTGACACAGACACGCATGTGTTTTTGACGCTGACTGACTCGGGATTACAATTGGTAAATGTTTAATAAGATAATTCAAGAGAAAAAAATTGGTTTTAATACCATTATAGGCGACGGCGGCGTTTTGGCCGTATTTTGGCCATGTGAAAATCAAGCGGATTGCACAGCTGACGGCTCCAGTTGCGATACGGACTCCGGCCAGTGCACTTGTTCCACATTCGATTCGGTCTTCTCGGAGAATTTCACGGTATGCCTGACGACGTCCCAACTTGGTGACACATGCAGCGATTCCGTTCAATGCAATCTTATGCCAACTGGAGCTAATTGTAAAGCGGGGCTCTGCGATTGCGCCGATGGCCAAACCTATCTGCGTGGCAAGTGTAGGCCATTGAATGGACTCGGCGAATCCTGCGTTACGGTAAGTCCACCATACATGTAATCTGATTATGCATCAATGTTTACCTTACATCCTTTGTCTTAGGACTTGGACTGCTATTTTGGCTACGATCGAGCTTCTGTGAGCTGTCAGGAAAACGTTTGCGCCTGTGCAAATGGCTATTATAACAGATATGGCAACATTTGTCGTCGCAAATCAATGGGTAAGTTTTTATGCCTTTTAAAAATTAATTTTTATTCAATCTATTATTCGGTTAAAGAAAAAAATGATGCCTGCGTCGTGGATGAGGATTGTGATGCTTTGGGTTCAAATGCCGCTTGCGTGAGCCTAGTTTGTATCCATGATGATGATGAGACAACCACTAAATCTGGTGTCGATGAACCCGCTACCGACACAACTGAGGCCAATAATACTGAGGAGACAGAAACAGCAGAAACAACTGAAGAAACAACAACAACAACAACATCATCTGCTGCTGCTACTACTGAAGCAGCAATTCGATCAGACATTTCCTATTCCACATTGTTGCAAACCAAAGCTTTTGTCCATTCCCCGCCATCACCTAGATATATTGATGTTGGTGCCCAGGCTTCTTTATCCGTTCCACTCAATTTAATCAATGGCGAGAGCGATAGTTTGATTTCACCTCGTCGCCGTTCACACGAAATCGCTGTCCAGACCAGCATCGAGAATTACGAACTGAAGGATTTTGAACCACGTAGTGTTAGAAATGTTGGCACCATCACCACCGCATCGACGAGCACCAGCAGCCGTCGCACCTCAACCCGTAACTTTAATTATCGAAGACGATTGCCCGCCCTCTTGCATTTTGATGATGAAGATGTTAAAACCTATTCCACATTGGGTTCAAGCCGAGATGATGACGATGTTGATGAGAAAAAGTGTAAGTGTAAGCTACATAATAATAATTAAATAATTAATAATATTTTTATTATTTAACTCTCGTTTCCACAGATGGCAGCAGTTGTACGGAGAATGGCAAATCTTGCAGCGGTTTGCCACATTCCATTTGTACCAACAGTGTTTGTCTATGTCGTCAGGGTTACTATGCACGGAATGACAAATGTTTTGCAGGTCAGTAAGAATAATGGAAAGTTAATTAAAACCATTCCCATTAATTCTTGATTCCTCTTACAGAACTGGGCGAGATAGCGGAGAGTACGGATGAATGTGAATATGAGTTTGATGATTTATCCAAGACTTGTATATGCCAAAAGAACTATTTCTATGAGCGCGATCTACGCAATTGTAGAAAACGTAAGTTTCCCATTAGCCTAATAATTTAAAAGTTATTTTAATATAAAATATATATATTTTATAGCTATTCAGTATCACCTGTCCTGCACTTCAAATAGTCAATGCAGTCCATTTGGTGCCTCCTATTGCCATCCGGAGATACCAAGACGCTGCACCTGTGAGGAGTATGCCATCTATGATGCCATTAAACAACTTTGTGAATACAAGCAGGGTCTGGGAGCTGAATGCGAATCGAATGATGGTTGTCCTGTTGATCACTCCATTTGCTCAAATCGCTTGTGCGTCTGTCGAGACAATTATCTCGAGAAGGATGAGACATGTGTGCCGGGCATTGATGCAGAGTGCCTAGAAGATACAGATTGCCTTGTAGAAAACACTGTTTGTAATAGCAAGGAGTCGGATGATCAGGAAACAACACGCTCATGCCAGTGTCGGAAGGGATATGTGCACTTTAAGGATGAATGCCTGAAAGAAGGTAAGTTACCTTTACTTACGTATATTTTGTATACATAATATTTCATTCTTTTCATTTAAATTTACAGCTGAGGAACTGGAAGATGAGTGCATTGAGGATGAGCAGTGTAAACCACTGTTAGCCAGTTGTAATAAAGATGGGAAATGTGATTGCACGGATGAGCAACACGAAAAGAACGGACGATGTGAAACGAAGCGCGGTATAATTAATTATTTTTTCGATTACAATTTGGTTACATAAATTATTATTTTGTTTCAGAATTGGGTGAGTCCTGCGATAAGGCTGTCGAGTGTTTTGTGGAAAAGGATCCTGAGAATGTGGAGTGCAGAAATTCCGTCTGCCAGTGTAAATTTGGTTATCAGGCTAATACTGAGCAGCATACGTGTATACGTGTTATGCCCAATAAAAAAAGTAAATATCACTAAGGATATAGCAAAGGATTATGCATTTAAATCAATTTTAATTTACAGATTCTTCCGGAAGACCCAGCGCTCTTAAAATCATCACATTTGCGTTGATTGGTTCCGCATTTTTGATCACTAGTGCTGCCATCAAGCAGGCCTACTATTAGAAAGGAACTCCCTGCGGGGCAATCCACTTGATAATGACTCTTGATGCCACGACGTACCTAGTCCTAACTGATGGTTAATCAGTTATTGTTTATACACATACATACATACATATAAATATTATTAATAATATCGTTGAAGCTAGTAGTATTAGCTAATTGTGAAATGATGTTTTGGGCCAAGTAACCAGGCGTGGATTTCAAGTCCATGCACACAAAGTGAATATATTAAATCATAAATTTAAGCTCATATTTAAGATTAAAAGCAATATATATAATTGGGGACAAATCAGTGAGATATTTGCTTTTTCAATTATACGAAAATAAAAATAAGTTTAACCATTTATTGCTTCTTAGTGAGCTAAAGCAATCACTTTATGAACAAATTGTAAAATATACATACTACATACATACATACATATATAGTTACGTTACATACTTCATACAAACATACATAATATACATATATACACATAATGATGCTAATAAATAAGGCTAAAGCAAATCTATCCAAATATGTATGTATTTAGCAAACATGAAAATGGAACATCGAAAGTATTATAGTGTCGGTGGATATAATACGATATATATACATAAAAATTATTGCTTTAAAAAGACAAATGGAAATAAAGAACGATAAATTTAATAGATATTAATAGATAATTGTAATTATTTAAATTACAAATGTTTATTTATTTTGACTGCTTAATGAAACAACATATGTGCAAAATTTAATCTGTTTCATCTGCAATTTAGTCACAGAACTCGATTTTAAAATGTTCGTGTATTATTTTTATTGTTTAGAAATATTTACTTTACATAGCCGCAGTACAGTCTTTGATATTAGTGGGGAAATCCGTAAAACTTTTCTTCACCTTCTCAGTGGCGATAACAAAACACTGATTCGTATCTGATGGCAATTTTTGAATTTGCTTTAGTGTGGACTTAATTTGTCTGCGAAGTTTCAAAATTGTCTTCACCAGTTGAACAAAACACTTTTTAGACGTTGTCTTCTCTCCATCCGTCTCATCATCATAGTTGGCATTATTACAGACATTAGAGTTCAGATGAATTATATCATTACAGGTGGATATTATACTTTTGCATGACTGGACTATTTTGGCAACACTTTTTGGTATTTCCACCCCACAGGCATCAACGGCATCAACATATGCGGTGGCTGCATTCAGAACCTCGACAACAGCCTTAATGGTGCAGTTAACACCACGCAAAGTTTTTAAGGCCTTCTTCAGAATGCGTCGGAAGCCCTTGAAAATTCCAAACTCTTCAATCTCCATATAATCGCCATCAAGTTCAGCAGTTAGCGAATCCAATTCAATATCCAAACCATCAAAAAGAAGAGAATTTACATCTTGCTCACTGGAGTCAAAAATGTTGGCCTTTAGTATAAAGAAATATATATTAGAAACAACTTGGTAATTATCTTTAAGTGTCTTGAACTTACATTTGCACTAAGTAGACAACTGCCAGTTGCTAAGATTAGAAGACATAGGGTTATTACTCTCATATTGTTTGTGATTTCAATTTCAATATTTTTTAAGTACTACCTGGCTCCGTGTCTGTGTCTTCCCTTTTATAGCTTCTTCTTATCAACCACTATCAAGTGCAGGCTTTGTACTCAAAAATTCTAAAATTTATAGATAACAGTTTAGGGCATTGATATGCATCTACATAATTAAAAAATTATCAATTTTAATATTATCTAAAATACACTTATAGCCAAGATTTATTGATACTAATTATTCCTTGGTTTCTAAGGCTGTCAAAGAAGGTCGAAACGTACATGGTCCAAATAATTTGAATTGTCTTATAAATATTTATAAATAATTGTTTATACATATAAGAGTGTTTAAAAAAAAAAGGAAAAACTAGAAAAAGAATTAATTATAAAATGCCAATAAAACATTAGACAAATTAATAAATTCTTCAAAAGCTATCAATCTATTGTCTTCCCATCAAATTTTAATTAAAAACAACAAAAAACGAAATTCTTTTGGAATTGATTGTTAAATTTTGAAAAACGCAATTAATTTGTTAGTATTTCTTCGATTAGCTTTTGGAGAATAATCGAAAATCATAGAAATCCATAATTCATGCCTAAATTTAAGAAAGTCCAACTTAGTAATACTTGAGAATATTGCCAGATTAATACATACATATATTAATACTTAAAAAATATAAATTTTTTTGGCAAAGTCAAAGCTAAAGTTATTGAATTATTAAGTTTTCTGTAAATTTGCAGTTCGAAAATGTCTTGCAATTGCAATACCTTTTGTTGGTTTCCGGATGTTGTTGACATGTAAGTGATTATATTTTATATCCTGATTTCCTATACTGAAAATCACCGCATCAAATCACTGCATCAGAAATAGAGCAGCGGAGAGTGACGACACTAAAATCGCAAGATATGCTTCATTGGAATTGGCCGCTTGTCGTGCCGAGAATTGGCAATTGAAACAGAAACTAACAGAATATGAGGCTACCATTAAGAATCTGGAAAATATGGTTACCACTATTGCGAATAAGCAACAACAGATATTAAATGAGTTACATGAAGAGAATCGTAAAGCAATTATCATTGTGCCCCAACCGGGTCTCAATATGCCAATTTTGGATAATGATGATGGTGAAATGGGCGATGACGAGGGCGATGATGAGTTCTTGTCACAGACATCAATTCCATCTGATTTAGAATCCGAAATTGGTGAATCTGAGGATGACAACGAAGATCTAGATGAGTTGGCGAATACCACAGATGCCGACAGTGATTTAAACTAAGAAAGCCCAGATTTCAAATATATTTAATAGCATTAATCGTGCCAGCATTAAGTGTTAATTAAAAGTCTTTATGAGTGTCCACTATTTGTCATCCAATTGTTGATAAAAAATTTCGCCATTTTGCTCCTTTTACAAAATTATGAATTGTATTTTAACATAAAGAAAGCGAAAAAGGTTTGGTAGGCAATAAAAGAAAATTGATTTTAAAAAATTGAAATAAACAAAATTGTTCCCAATCTCTTAATTAAACAACAGACATATGCAAAAGTTTCATTATTTATCATTACCCATATTTTACTATATATAAATATCTATATAATCAGGTAAGACAATTGTTTTTTCTGCAATTTCCATTCCCATCATACATCATCCATGTCCATTGTAAGACTATTCTGTCTGGATGTGCTCGCTTTAGCTTGACGTTCATGTTCCGCTGACCTAACTAGGCATTCTTCGTATGTCCATTTGGGGAATACACGTTTATATAGATACATGAATGCCGTATCGTATGATTTCAATTGGCCATCAAAATAGCATTTCATATGGCCGTGCGTGCCCAACGATTCCTTAATGTGTCCCAAACGTCCACATTTTGTACGTAGTTTAACAGGCTTAAAGTATTCCACATCTTCCTTATAGAAGAACATATAACGTATAGACGCCGATTTGCGATTAATACGCATGGGATGACCACTAAGGACAACACGTTTCAACACTATACGATCTGGATTGCATGAGAGCAAACGTCCACGTGCAACCAAGGCCAAACTCGAATCGGGATTCACTTTGAAAGCCAAGACAGCCGAAGGTGGAAATTGTATGGGAGCATAGAAAGTGGCGCATACTGTTTCATACGGACGAAAAAAGCGTTCAAACTGGAAAAGATTACGATTAGTTGGAATTTTGTTTAAATTTAATATTAATTACTTTATGCTTATCTCCATTGGTATGCTGACTGTAGATGGGATTTACCACAAATCGTCGATATCCACATTGCACAATCAGTTGCTCTTTGGATTTTAGAGGCACTTCCGAGTCGGGTATACGTTGGAGTACCACATTCATTATGCACATTTGATGTTCATGGGGCAACATACCATAAACTATAATGTTATTCAATAGATGAAAAGATTGAAAGGCATTCCAGCGGCTAAGGGGCACATTTATCAAGTGCAGTGTGACATAGAGACCAGGCTAAAAGAAAATATCATAATCGAGATTAGGTAAAATTAATAAACTTAATTATGAAATTCCATTATTATATATGGGTAAAAAGTATGTATAATTACCTCTATGCCTTCAAATTCCTTAGATTCGGCAAGAATCCTTCGTTTGGTACGATCAAAATTCTGAAATTGATAGATTCTAGCATAATCACTGGGCAAATTCTCTTTGGTATCCCAGGGTGAAGTGCGAAATGATTCAAGGCCACGATATTTCTGGAATCTCTCGTGAGCGGGCACATCCAGAGGAGTGTCAATTTCATCCGGCCACAATTGATCGGTTCGAGCCTGTTGAAGTTTTTGCAACGTTTCACGTTCTTCTTGAAAATCCATTTCCTGATCATATTTTTCATCATTCAATGCCGCTTCGGAGGCCACGGAAGCGCTATCCAGATATTCTTCGGTCTCAGAATCGCGTTTCTCATATTCATCTTCAAAGGACTTGTTGTCGCAGGACATGAAATCATCATCAGCCTCCTCATCATCATCATCGTCGTCTTCATCACTCATATCATTCTCTGCAACCTCCTCCACTTCGGGAATCCAAGCAGCTTGATATTCACTGTATCCCTTGGGCACTCGTTTGATTAGTTTCATTTTTTTTGTTTCTTCTTTGGAGGCCTCAATCTCTTCTTCAGTTGGCCATGTTTGTTCGGCATCCATGGGATCAGGAATATTTTCACTTTGCAACGATGTCTGCTTAGCTGGATCACTGCGTGCTAGCAGACGAACTTCAGCATGTTCACCATCACGAGATTTGTCCAGTTTATAAGGATCTGGTGGAGCCACAACCTGACTCAATTGAAAGTCACCCAAACCAGGTACATGAACCAAGCCATTGACATCTAACGATTGACCACGCAGAAAACCAGTAATTTCCAAAGTGCCCAATTCATCATTAGAATTCTTTTTGAACTCCACTATTTCACCAAAGAGATGCGGCCGATTTGCTACATTATGGAGAGTTCGCTTCTTCTGGCCACCTATCCGACGCATTACATTCAATCCCTCACTCGATGTATCCAATTTCATTATCTTCTCCTCCGGCAATAATTTGGATATGAATTTTTGAGCCGCCTGCTTGGCCTGTGTCCGTCTATTTGGATTTAGGGACTCCAAATCCATGAGAGCCACCACCGGAGTGGGAATGCCCTGAGCGGATATCATATTAAAAACACGTTGACCCCATCTATCGAATATCTCGTCATCGCCAAAGGCAGCGGATGACAAAAGAAGTGTTGTATCGCACACTTTGAGGTAATCCAAGACAAAGAGCTCATTGCCGCGTCCTACTGGAGGCACAACAAAGGCAAAACGTTGCTTAAAACGAGGCAGATTGACATAGACAATTCCACTGGGTGACTTCTCCACAACTAGTTCGCTGTCGCAGCCCATCAAAATGTTCAAGGCGGAATTGGGATCAATTTGCTCATGCATTGGAAGCAAACAGACCAAATGTGGAGCTGTGTTTTGGCCGCCCAATTTCCGCTTCTGCTCCAGCACATCATTACGTTTGTTTTTTCTCAGTTGATTTAGTTGATTACGTCGTTGATCCTTGCTCTGTTGTTGCTTCTGCCTGTGAGAAATCGCTTTGAGACCCACCTTGCCTGGCAATGGTAACAAAGTAAAAATGTTGTGTTTAGTCTTGGTTCTGCACTTGTCTCTCGGAGTCTTACCTTTTAAAGCATTATCGATAGCGCCTTTGGAGCGGTGCCTTCCAGTTTTGTGGGCCTTGTTGGTTTGCTTCAGCGGCCCAGGCCGATGAAAACCATGATCTGCCATAATTCAAGCTAGAATACTATATTTTGTAGTAAATTTAAGCTCAATCTTCTGTTATTTTTCTTCTTCCTCTTCGCCAGCAAGAGCACATGTTTTAATCAGAGATACCAGTTTAGCCTTAACATTACTAGAACTAGCCATAATGTTAAACATTTAAAATGTTTATGTGACAATACCAGGTTTCTTTTGATGTACCCCTAAAATTTAATGCATCAAAATTAACTAATAAACAGTTCAATTCAATTTGTCCATAGCAAGAATGCTATATTATTATGAATATAGAAAATATTTTTTGAAGCTATTTAAATGGCATTACTGATAAACTCAAATTGAGCTGGTAGAATTCAAACCACATTTTAGCGTTGCCAGACTTTTCACCGGATTTATATTCAAATTTAAAACTGAAACCGCGAAAGTATAAACATAACAACCAATAATAAAAACCCTTTGTTGTTGCCGGCAGGGTAACTAGGTGTTAGAAATATCCCAAGTGGAAAACTTAAGTGGTTTGTAAGGTACTCAAAAATATAGATAGTGTCGCTCTTACCCATTAACCCAGTATGTGTTGTGCTTTTCTAAATATTGGGTATTCTTAATCAAGTATGACTGCTTTATGATAAGAAGACAGCCAAACAAAAACATTGGGTAGAATTAATTTTATTTTTTAACGTCTATCAGTTCACCTTTAGTTCATCTTAATCTAATCTTTTTATTTTTGATCCCATCCAAGTTTTATTACTTCAACCTTTCAAAGCAATACTTAATATATGAAAATATTTGAACTCATCTTGGTGTAAAAGTGAAGCTTATAAATTAACTAAGAAATTCTCTAATAACCATAACTAAAATGAATGAATATTATATTTATAAACAACCAAAATAACTGAATTGCACATATGTTGAGCTTTAGCAATGTCCTTTTGAGAGAAATCAATACATAAATCCTTTTTTAATGACTACGCTCCTCAAGCTGGACCCAAAAATCAGGAGTTGTGATTATTAAACCATTGAGATTTTTTGATAAATCGGGTAACTTATCGCCAGGAGCAAGAATATAATTAAAGTTTTGACACATGGCTGTTGTCATGAGGAAGAGCATATTGCGGGCGAAGGTTTCACCAGCGCATAGACGCTTGCCAGCACCAAAGGGAAACGATACATCCAGCTTTAAGCAGAGTTTCCCCTGATCATCGAGAAAACGTTCTGGACGAAATTCTTTAGGATCAGACCAAATTCGAGCATCATTGTGATAAGCATAAAGACTGGGTAAAATTGCAGTATCCTGGAAATTAATCATTTGGTTAATTAACATAATAAATTGCAGTTTTCCTTTCTTACTTTGGGTATGCGATAGCCCAACAGTTCTGTGTCGACCAATGCCTTGTGGGGTACATCTGAAGGTACAAGAGTCTCGATTCGTAAGCCCTCTCGTATTGTTGCCTCAGTGTATGGCATATTTTTGCGATCTTCAAGCGTGGGTAGACGTCCGCATCCCACAACTTTATCAATTTCATTCTGTATACGTTTCGTTACATCCGGATAGAGCATTAGATATTGAATCAAAAGTGACAGTTGCACGCCCACAGCCGTAAAAGCCGGAAATGAAAAGTCAATAAGACCCATTATAAATTGTTCCCGATTAAATCCATGTCCCGGACATTTCCTCATTTCCGTTATATAGAGATCCAAAAAGTTACGTTCACAGCTTTCATCATATGTTTCAATATGACGATCAACAAATTCCGCAAAATATTGGTAAAAAAACTGATTTGACTCGTTCAGTTTCCTGAATCCACTCCATTCGGGCCAAATAAATCGTATCCAAGGTATTATGCTCAATAGCCGTCCATAATCATCACCATAGCGTTGAAATTGTAATCCCAGCTGGACGAGGCGAACTAGTTTTGCCATCTCGGCACGCGGCTGACGTTCATTATAAACAATATGGAAAACGCTGTTGGCCGAGAACGGATTAAATAGCAACGGCAACTGTACACGATAGCCTCCTGGCTTTACCAAATGATGTTCGTGCTCATATTTTGGACCGTTGCGTATTAGATCCAGCATATCTGTTATTTGTTCCTTAATTACCAATTCCAATTCATCGAAACGCCGCCCAAAACCAAAATCACGCAAATAACGAAGAATAAAGCGACGTTGTTCCTTCCAAAGTAAACCCTCCTGAAAGAAGATGCCTGTTTAAGGAATGAAACATTATCACCAATGGTAAAATGGACCAAATATTTTTACTTCGTATATCTGATAAGACGAGACTTTACCCCTAATAGTCCCACCTACTTCAGTAATTGATAAGAAATTTTCTTAATCATACCTCTCCAAATAGCTTTATAAATATCAAACCGATCGTTATTAGAGAGAAAGCAGTTGTTAATTGATAATACTCAACAGCTGTAGTATACTTTATCAATGAAAACATGTCGTGATTAGAAGAGGTCATCGTAATAGATTATAAACTGGTATTAGTTGATAATATTAATTAAAGCTGACCCTGCCTTTCAGACAATAAATAACAATTAAAAAGCAAAGTGCAAGTGGGGTCTTACCTCTAACCTTGTAGCTGGGATCGCGCATGGCGGCTACAAACAGACCAGGACGTCCATCAAATGCTTCATTAGTCAGGACTTCCCGAACACCCTCACCACTGTGGACCACAGCGACGGGAATATTGCCCACATACAGACCAATAATATCCGATTTGTACCATTTACTCAGTTTTAATGCGGCCTTATGAAGATATTTGAAATTAATCAGCAACAAGAAAAGATAACTGCCAAAGATCGGGATGCGCGGCGGACCTGAGAAAACACAAATCCTTTAGTTAATATCTCAATATAGATTGTCAGGAGGGCGGACTAACCCGGCGGAAAGCCCGCTGGCCGATCGAAAGCATATCTATATGATAGGCATAAAAAAACGATGGCACAGATGACACAAAGCAGTTCGGTAAGCATTTTCAATGCGTTGCGCTGAATTTCCAGACACCTAGTGAGGCGATCGATGTGGAATGGAGAGTTTTTGTAGGAACCGCTTGACCGATTGCTGCTGCTGCATACATACATATAAACAAAATAAAAAATAAAAATGAAAGCGCGATGCGAACAATAATCGCACGACACTTGAAAAAATGTCGCTCTTAACACTAGACATCGTTCATTTGCTTTTTTTTTTGGATTTTATATTATTATTATTATTGTATTTAGTTTGATTCCTTATCGCCTTAAGGCAGGCGACCTACCTAAACAGGAAAGTATTGTGAAATAGTCAAGAAATCATTAAGTATGTTTTGTGTTGGCGGGCGAGGTTAGATCAATTTCAATTATTGAGGTTACGGGCGGCATATTGGCATTTCCAGAACCCTCCATCTTATCTTCAATAGCGTCTGCCACTTTAAAGGCACCCGAGAGAAGTTTTCGCCATTTGTCTGCGTTCCCATTACTGTATAGTTTTTGCCAAAGTGCCGGCAGTCCATTGAGATCGCCAGCTGGATAATTAAAGGGTATCCAATTTTCTTGCATCACAATGACACCTTTTTCACGTCCGGGCAATGCTCCATGATTAATATATGTGCCAGTTACCTCCTTTAACGTGTGCATGCTGTGCGTGGGCAAAAACAAAGCGCACGTGCCGTATTTTAAAAACAAATGCATATTATATGTGTCAAGCATCTTTCTCAATTAAATGTCTGCTCACCATTCCATTATCATATTATTTTGCGACTGGCTCTGTTTTAAAAGATCTTTCTTATTTGAATTGCGTTTTTTAATGGCATCGATTGACTCTTGTACATGACAACAGAAGGATGCACGCTCTTCCACTTCCTTGGAACGTTCTGCTACCACCTGAACGAGTTTTTGTACCTCTTTTTGCTGTTTTAAAAACGCCTCTAAGGCGCTTACTATAGGGAGAATACAGTTAATATGAGTATAATATATATATTATATATAATCGCCAAGAAAGGTCTCTTCTTACTATATTTCTGATGGATCTTCGCGCTTTTTTTGCATAGGACTGTTTCTCTTATTTCAATTTCTGTTTCATTGGCCACCAAACGCTTTATGCGTTCACGATAATTGTGTTCATCTAAGGCATTCGAATCCATATTCATGGCGTATTTGAGCTATGCAAATTTATTTATTTAGGTTTATTATTTTAAATTGATTGCGCGTTCTTTTTCAGCATCTTTTATTGTTGTTTGCTTTCTACGTAACTAGCGATACGTTTTTTATTACGATGGCTTAGATTATGTGAACTAGTTAACTAGTTCAATTGCTATTGTGTTTGTAATTAATTCAGAGCTATGGAACAAAATTTAAAGACAACTAAAGCTATTAATTTGCTCCAATAGATATAAATATTTTTAAGTTTGAATGCTGTTTTATGATAAAAAAAATGTTCACTTTGGTGGTTTTTGTTTGGAACCAGTGCTTAGGATCATACCAGTGTTGCTTAAAATCAACTTATTCATATACCGGTATGTTGGGATTATTTACTCAGTGTGGCGAATTATTTTTCGCATTGTGGCGAATATATTTTACACAGATTTGTTTTTGTTTTTTGAGCTAACGGAAAATTTGTTGTACGTGTTGCACACCGGCATTTTTCTGCATCACAAAGAAAAGAAACTTGGAGTACCAAAACTATTAAAAATTGTTTTGTTTTATTAATGCGCCTGCTGCATACCGCTCAGGCCTTTCGAAGCTTAGTTACTTGGACCAACACCACCAGCCGTCGTTTAAGCAAGGTGAGAGGGTTAGAGAAAAGTCAAGGAATCATCAACGATTCCAGCTAGTTGAGTTATTCGACACCTTGCCGTTCGGCAACAACAAAAGCATCAATTTGGCATTCTTTTTTCTATAAATAGCACAGAATAATTTGCAAAAAAATAACAAATACAAAGTCATCAGCGCTATTTGTCCCCCCAGCTGCAATACGCACACACTGATACATTTACACATACATTCCCACAAAGTCCCACCCGCAAAGCGTTCAACGACCCACTTGTTGTTCTTGTAGTCATTTGGCTGGCCTCAAGGTCACACACAAGAAATCGGCGTCTAATAATGACGTCGCTATGCCCCGGCATTATTTATCAAAAATCGCTTCTGGAGGCACTTCTCCTTATCAGTGAGGGAGAATTATGAGCGTAATTTAAAATTTTGTTGATTTTTGGCTACTACAAAGTACCTATTGTTAGGTTAAGCAGGTCCGCTTAATATGACCGGTTATATGGCACTTGGTTCTAATCTCTGGTTTGAATAATGGGTGTTGAATCATACCTGTCTTTAGTATGTATATTAAATTATGTTTAGTACATACTTTCTATTGTTATCTTTTTAGACTAATTAAATTTGCAAAGGGGCCAGGGCACCTCCATTGTCTTTAAGTGCGGCACTGTAAATAAGATTGAGAATCTGTGTCATGTGGCGGATTAGTGGTTGTACTACGAACCCATTGCTTGATAAGAATCTTAAAGTTTTAGTTTGATAAGATTTAATAATGCGTCCGATAAGCCTTTGGAGCTGTCTAAATTCATTCACATTATGTTCTCTATTCTCTTGCCTTACAGATGGCTACGGACATCAGATTTAATGCCTCGCTGAGTGGGAGCGATCCCCAAGCTCATCCCGTTTTGATTATCGGACAGCTGCGTCATTTGAATTTACTCAAGTTTAATCAGTTGGCCAATAAACTGCAGCCACGGGTCACCGAGGAGACTTTCCGTAATGCTTTGGCTTGTCTACATCCGGCACCCACGGACAAGGTGTCCCTCTATTTGGATGTGGCAACTATGGCTGCCTTGCCCTTAAAGGCATCGCGTCACAATACTTCATCGCGTGCCCATGCCATCACACGGCTGGTTAAGAATCATGTCCTCAATGTGGCCGAGGAGAGTGTGGTGCTAGTCTGTGAACGGGAGAATCTATTTGCCAGCGCCTGTGCTGTAGTGCGTGCCTTTCCCCTCTACTCCCGCAAGACTGGTGGTGGTAATGGCCAACAGTCGTCCTCGCCGGCAGGCGGCGACTCTGTGGATAATGCCGACATGTCACGCAATGTGGTCAACGTGGAATTCATTGTGATTGACAAAGATGGCTGCATTGAGACTGATCCACTCACCGCCGATGAAATAAAGTGCCTGACTGAAACTGCACATGGCATTCGTCTAACGGCTCGAATTGTGGACATGCCCTGCAACGAAATGAATGTGGATCACTTTGTCCAGGCCATTAAAGAGCTTGCCACAGATTTATCGCTGGAGCCGCAAATCATACGTGGTGAGGAATTGCAAAAACGCGGCTTTGGTGGTATTTATGGAGTTGGCAAGGCGGCCACTGTGCCACCAGCTTTGGTAGTGCTTTCCTATGAGCCAAAGGGTGCCCAGGAAACCATTGCCCTGGTGGGCAAGGGCATTGTCTATGACACTGGTGGTTTGAGCATCAAGGGCAAAACAGCTATGCCAGGAATGAAACGGGATTGCGGTGGCGCAGCTGCCATTCTAGGTGCCTTTTCTGCGGCTGTCAAATGCGGATTCAAAGATAACCTCCATGCGGTCTTCTGTTTGGCTGAAAATTCTGTTGGTCCAAATGCTACGCGGTAAGCTAATCAGTTAATTATCCAATTAGATCATTATTACTATATTATATACATTCCTCTTCCATTATTTAGTCCCGACGATATACACACTTTGTACTCTGGGCGTACTGTGGAAATTAACAATACAGATGCTGAAGGTCGTCTAGTTCTGGCCGATGGTGTTTGCTTTGCCAATAAGGATCTAAAGGCCAACATTATTCTTGATATGGCCACATTGACCGGTGCTCAGGTAAGATTATAAAAAACGTTTACTATATACATACATAAATATACATATAGGGAAAATACGAATGAGAATTTTACAACTTTTTTTCTCTTTACGTGTTTGAAAGAATTACATTCCACCATTCAATTGGCCATTGTATTATTATATATGTTTGTTGCACCCCACCAAAAAAAAATTTGATTTCTTCCCGGAATTATTTCCAATGAATCCCTATTTCTTCACTCCTACTCCAACTCCAACTCCCTGTGTCGTCATTCAAAAGTCTTACATCTTTTTTAATGCGACTGAAATTTATGCCAAGTACTTTCTACCAAAAGTCACGAGGTTAATTGGAAAAATAAATTGCAAATTTTTGGTTGCTTCGTGAAACCTTGCCGTTAAACAAGAAGAACAACAAAGCCCTTTGTGATCCTTGGTGGGAGAGAGAGAGAAAGAAGGAGGAGGGAGGAGAATGGGTGGCTACTGACTCGGACTACTTCGGTTGCACCAAAAACGGAGAGAGCAACAGTGAAACCAACGCGTTGCGATGGGGCACAATTACCATAAATCTTGGCTGCAATTTGCTTAAAATATGATGCCAATTTACGTTATTTGTGGTTCGATGGGAAATAAATCGAAACTGGTTATGGCCAATATAGCTGGAGTGGCAAAAGTCAAAATCATTTTGCGTTGGTAAAGCAGAAGGGGCAAGTAATAGTTGCAAGACAATGATGGCAAAAATTCCATTGCACTTTAATTTTTCTTTGTTTATTATTACATTTTGTTTTTTCAATTGTTTTGCTTGAATTTAAGTAGAAATCGCCTTGAAGTAGGCAACACATTTTTATTTTTACACTTTGCATTTCTCAACAGTTTTCAATTTTGTTTAGAAATTCGTTTTGGCGCTTGTTGTGCTTAATTTCATTACACAGACACACATACACACACATAGAGCATGGACAGCATGCAATAATATTAATTGCCAACATTGGCGCAACTGCCACTGCAACAACAACAAAAGCAACAACAAAAAGAAAAATTTTTTTTCGCTTTTACATTTTATGTTTTTGCTGTTCGTTACACCTTTTGTTGTTGTTTTCAATTGAGTGTATATGTATGCATGTATTTTATTGTGTGTTTGTATGTGTATGTGTGTGAGTTGCCTTCATTTGTCCGACTGCAGTTTAACACGTGCCATGGAGTCCTTGGCTCTCGTTGTTGGTCCTGGCTCTGGTCTACACTGTTCTGTTCTGTTCTCTACTCTTGTTGTTTGGGTGTTGCTTGTGCTAAATAACCTTGCACCTTTTTATTGCTGGTCGCGTCGGAAGCTCGAAAATTTTTCGTTTTCCCCTCCATCCTTTCTACAATTCTCCTTTGCCACCATCAACACTTTTTCCCCTTTATTCCAAACTTAACATTGTTAGTTGGTGTACAGTTTTATTGCTGGCATTTTGTTGATTGTTGCTTGTTTTTCTATCAAACGGGAACCCCCAAACTCAGTTGGGTAGACATCAACATTTAAAATGCTTCAGAATTAATTTGATTTTTTTTCTTTATCTTACAAAGAGCGGTATTCTAGATTAACATTAGGTTACTTTAAAAATTGATAATAATATTAATACATTTAAGAACATTAATTTGGATTATGTATAAATGATTGATATTTAGTCTCTGATTTATTTTTCACAACATTTTTGCATTAATTTTCTTTATTTTTTGTTGCAGGGTATAGCAACTGGTAAATATCATGGTGCCATATTGACAAACTCGGAGACATGGGAGTCAAAGTCTTTGCAGGCTGGACGCAAATCTGGCGATTTATTGGCCCCCATTATTTATTGCCCCGAATTGCACTTCTCTGAATTTGCATCGGCCATTGCTGATATGAAAAACTCTGTGGCGGTGAGTAAGAAACTTTAACATTAAAAGAAAACGTACAAAAATTGAAAAATATAAGAATATATGTACATACTCGTCTATATCCTTAAGATTTCCATGCTTCTTTTAAGTATAATGTTGAATCTTCATTATAATCGAATATGTGAATCGATTATATTTTTTCTGAAATGAAAAAACGGATATAGCGTTACTTGAAAACAAACAGATAAAGTGTTAAGTAACATTTAATAAATGGCTTAATTCATAGCAAACAATTAAATTAGTCAAGTGAACAAAGTTATTTTCCTATAGAAAGAATCGAAGAGATTTTACATTTTATTTTGTATATATTTATTAAATATCTGATTAATTTAATTGTTTGCTATGAATTAATCCATTTATTCTTTGATCGGCTCAAGTTAATGCCAAAACATATTTAACTAATTTTTTTTTTTAAATTCTATTTAACTGGTTTGGTTTTCTCATCACATTTTAGTTAGTTCCCTTTTAATTAACTTTATCTCAGATAGCAATCATCCGTATTTCTCTTTCCGGCTTTTGCTATTTTACATTATTCTCTTTTGTGGCATCGTTTTATGATTTTTCTCGGGCAACCGCAATGTGGCGAAAAATGATGAACGTCATGTTTGGTTTAAAGATTGATTAGTATTACTGTGATTTATGCCCCACCCATGTTAGAACATGCCCCCAGACCGACCCACATCCACCCACTGGCATTCGTGTAAAGGAAGAAAAAAAAAGTGAAAAACTTTGGTGTTCAATCTATGCTAGCCAGCCACTTTTGCAGCCATTACAAAATGGAAACTATGCGCTTGGAGGTGGCATAACCCCGCTGTTGTACCGACACCTGGCCAAGACCCCTCCAGACAAGCAGCGGCCACAACAGAAAACCAAATCGAGTTACCTTTATTGTACAACGTCTAAAATGCTTCGGATCAATGGTCATTCATCATTGTCACGCCGTGGGCGGATGGCCAAAATGGTGCGTAGAGGTGCCAGAGAGGTCAAGTGGCATGGCAATTTTGGCTACCTGCCACACACACACACACACACACACACATATATATATATATACATTTTCTTTCACCTCGTCCCCTCTGTTCCCTTACGCCTGTTGGCTGTTTGATTTTTCGTCGTTGTTGGTCTCTCCAAACCAAAATATCAAACAAAAAAAAAAAAAAAACAAGTCAGAATATCACACCATTGCTGATGCTGCTGTTGCTGCTGCTGGCGTTCACCTCCTCTGCCTCTATGTTGCCCCAAACTCTGCAGTAACTGCAGTTGATGTGACAGCGCCGCGCACTTTGTCAATGCTGTGCTCTGATAAAGTGTTTTAAATTCCAAATGCATTCAACGTTAAATGCAAAAAAGGTAAAACTTTCAGTCAGTTTTCCACAAAGACAAACACGAAAAAAAAAATACACACACAAAATGGTAGGTTTACGCCTATTTTTACTGCTCTGCTTTTCACGGAAAATTCCCATGCGTTGCGTTTAAATTACACGAGTTTTTTTGTTTTAGTCCTTCTATCCAGCAACACTCACTTTTTCGCAGTTCCCACTAAATGGACGGATTATGAGTGTAGTTAGTGGTCGCTTAACTCTGGGGGCGCTCTCTGCACTTTATTGTTTTTGTTGTTGTCTGTTGGAGCCACATCTCATTTTGGCTAGCTTTTGGTGAATCTCTATGGAGATATGTAGATGGTTAACTGCCATTTTGAAATGCATGCAATTCATTTGGCTTCAGTATTAAATTATAATTCATGAGAGGAATGTGAATGAGTCTCTAATTACTTTCAAAAATAATATAAAACTAATAGAAATATGAATAAAACGAGATGAGAATATAGTTTTCTTTTGGCTTAATTTTTATTTTATTCTGAAAATATTATTTAAATCCTAAAAGAGAAAACCTCTTTTCTCAATTAAAGTCTTATTGAAAAACAATTAAAAGTTAGTCATGCAAAGTCAGTGTCTCAATATTATTTAACTTTAATCTATTTGCCATTTTATTATGGTTTAGTTTCATAAGAATTGAATCATTTTATTGATTTTTTATTATGCTTTAATTTTGTGTTTTTCCTGTTTTTGTTTTGTTTTGTTTTATTGAACCGATATTTGAATTTTCATCTTTCGCTTCAGCGAACAAAACATAAAAAACGATAAAGACCAAAAATTTCTTAAACTTTATGACCGAATTTTTTGGGCTAGAACCTTTGGAAACTGTACCGTGACCGGCACTGCCGCCCACTTGATTCGCTAGCCTGCTCCAACTTGGCTTCTTAAATCAAATGTTTTGGTTTCTGTTTAGGCATCGATACGCTGGGGCATTTGGATGGCATAAGTAAAACATAAGAAACAGAACAATAAAATTGTTTAAACACATTTCATCCAATTGTTTCTCAATTTGGATCTCCTTCCCGCACAATTGCCATTTTGCCATCCTCCGGTCTCCCTCTCAGCCTATTGTGTTTCTCCACCGAGACTAAGTTAAAAAAGTTACTCAAATTTTATGACTGTGAAATTTTACCATTGTTGGTAATTGATTTTTATGTTAAATCGTAAAATGTGCGGTGGTTGGAGGGAAAGCAAACATGAATTTTAGATAAGTCCAATCTCCAGGAAGAGAGGCGGCAACAACGGCGAACAGCAACGTGTTGCAACCTCCGTGGCATATGCGTAATTGTTTCTCTCTTTCATTATTTTTTTTCTTTACGCTGGTAAAAGTTGGTAAATTTTTATTAAGCGCCAACATTTTACATTCAATTGTACGGCGACTTTTTGCATTTCGTTGTTGGTTTTTTTTTTTTTTTTTGGGTTTGCCAAATGAATTAAATTGAACTTTTTATGCAGAAAAGTTTTACTTTTATGACACGACCTCAAGGCGTCCAAAATTATATTACTATATTTTTGTTGTGGCTGTTGTTGCATTTCGATTTAAATCAAGGTCCAGTTTAGAAGTTCACAGCATTAAGTTTAAACTTTCACTCTCATCTCAGTATCAACTCGGGCAAAGGTCACGTAATTCGCTCAATAGCCGCGACATCCGTTTAGTACAAATGGTGGTAATAGCGAGGGGTGTGTGGCAGGAAAGGGGCGGCGTCCACCATCGGTTGGTAACAAGCATCTTTCCGCTTTTGTTGTGTATCGGTTTCCGTGCAACTTTTGCACGTCTCGACAAAAGCTTAAGCAGCAAACTGCTCATTGACTGCTTCTAATATATAGATACATATATTATATATATAATGTATAAATATAGGAATTGTCTGGTAGAAGTTTTTCATACACTATAAACTTGGGTATATGCAATTAGTTGGAATTAAATATACATAGATAAAAAGAAAGACTTTAATATAAGTTTTCAATGTTCAACTCAACATTTGAAGATCGGTTCATGTCTTTGTGTTCGTTTTAGTTTTAATTATTATTATAAGACCTTTAATCTTTGAATTTAGTTTTGCGGAGATAAGACAAAGAGATTAAATCCTATGTACACCTATTTAAGCATCTTCTGTTTAGATACATAGAATATGAAATCTTAATAATCTGGATAGATAGAAAATAAATTGAACAAAAACAATTTAAGTAAGCACAAATACTAACTACATGTCAAGCAATAAATTAATTACTTTATTTATTATTATCTATTATATTTATACACTTATAAAAGACAGACCGTTTCTCTACTTTTTTAACGTTTTTCCTACGATTTTTTATAGTTAAAGTTATACTTGGTATTTAATTGAGTGATAGGCTAACCTTTAGACTAAGTTAGTTGGCAGATAAAGTTGGCTTAAGTTAGTTGAAGGGTGCCAAGTGTTATACAAATTTCTAATTGATATTGAAGAAGATTCAAAGGTTAGATGGCCACATCTAAATTTTGGTTAAATATTTTGTTTCAATCGAAATGGGGGCAAATCATTATTGGCTGCTAATTTAAATTCTTGTTAATCGCAAATGAATCGCATGAGTTGCTGTCATGAATGCGCCGTGTTGCATCAGAAGTCCATCCGCTTCATCCTCTCGAGCTGACACTTGTGTTTGTCAAACATGTGACAATTTGCGTGAAAATGAAGAGGGAGGGAGAGAGAGAGAGAGGGTCAGAATGAGCCTTCTATTGGGTTCGGTCACGTTCTAAACCGCAATTAGTTGTTGCGTGCAGAGAGTGGTTGAAAGATTGTCATCGGGGTTTGGGAGCAGGAGAATAGAATAGGTGCTACATACATACATATATGGGATTTGGCTTGGTTATTTACAAAAGGCTGAGAGACAAAATCAATGCGTTGCCTAATGCAATCAATGTTAATGACATTATGTTGACAAATGTTTGCCATTATTGTTGAAAGCACGCTCTGGCCCGTCATGACTGAGAAATTGGTTTGGGGTCGGTCACTGAAAATAAAGTTGGCTACCTCTGGATGTGTGTGTGTGTGTGTGTGCGGGGGGAATGTGAATGCGTGTTTGTTTGACTATCTTGATGAAATTCAATGAACAACCATTCAATATTTTACAAGACTTGACATTTAAGTTGTCTTTGTTATAATATATTGGTCTTAAGAATGAAACTATACAAATTAAGATACAAAAATAAAATCTTCGATTTTCAATCGAAAAAAGATCTTTTATAGAAAGAAAGTATTAATTTGAGTTTCTTGTTTATTTTTCTATAACTGTATGTAGTAAATATTTTTGAAATATTAAAAAACTTTCTTTTAGTTAGAATATACTTTTATAGAATCAATTTATGTTATCCACATCCCGACGCCATCAACTGATTTAGTTACACTGTGCACACACACTGTGCTTTCAACTTTTGACAATCAAACTAACTCCAGGGATTGCCGACAATGGGAAAGGGGAAAGTGGCACGGGGGAGACAGCCATAAGATTTCCCCGACAAAAGCATCACTTGTTATTAGTTGAAAGAGCCGCCAAATGCACGGGCTAGAAGCAACAACTGGGTAAAGAAAAACAACAACTATGCTGCCAAGCAGTTTCGTCAATGGACATTTGACTTCCGCTATTCCGACGGACGATGTTTGCACCCTTTGTGTGTGTGTGTGTATGTATGTGTGTGTGTGTGTTTTTCATCTTGGGGAACTAACGCAACGGGGGCAACGTTGCGCGTTGTCATGCAATTTGGACAGTTTGCTGTCTGCTCTCTCTCTAGTCTGTTGCTGTTGCTGCTGTTAGTGATGGAGCTTGACAATCACCTCCTTTTTTGGCCAACTGTCAGCAGGGGTAACACGCATGGTATGTGTACAATGTATATATGTATATGTATATGTATATATATGTATGTATGTATATGTGTGTGTGTGTCTGCTTCTTGTCTTTCTTTGTTGCTGTGTAAAGTGTACTTTATGTTTGGCATTTAAGCGCTGCAATTTCCGTTCGAGTTAGTAGAGCGACTATTTCCGCTATATGCAACTGGCACACTGCATGGCATATAATTTAGGCATTAACACACCCAGGCATTGCCCAGACTTCTATATATATACATATGTACATATTCTAATATATATAACCGAGGTTAGTTCGAAAATAAAATCTATTTTAAGCTTCAATTCATCTTGAGAAAAAAAAATAATTTTTTGCTAAAAACTGTTTTTACTTTACTCATTTTTGACAATTATAGTTTGATTCGATAGCATTTTTTGTTACTATTCCTTTAATATAAGAATGATTTAGTTGTCTAATTCAGTTATTAATTGGCTACAAGAGGACTACCAAAATATTTATTATATATTTAAAATTACTTTATACTTGTATAAAAACTGTCAAAAGCTCCTTGCGTCCCCTTTCTATTGCAAAGTAAATATATGTATGTAACTTTAGAAATATGTCTTTGTTGTTCTACTCAGCGGGACATTTTTTAATAAAGCGATGCCAACTTTTGCTTGTTGCACATATGAAGGAGCACACATACATACATACATACATAATATACACATTCAAACATTCGAGGGATGCATCAAAAGTAAGCCTGTATTTTTTGTCACATTGCTCGTAAATATACATCTAAGAAATATATTCGAATTTTGGTTTCAAAAAGACTGTAAAGACAATCTCATACATTCGGTAAACTTTGTAAATCAATTCGAATGAAAAGCTCCCTTTATCAGTCAGTATTCCTCCAATCATGTCACCCTAATCTGTAAATGGTCAACTCAAATTCCTTTTCAATATTGTTTCGTTTTCTTTTTTTATTTCTTACAGGACCGTCAGAATGCGCAATCATCGTGTGCTGGTCTTTTTGTGGCTGCTCATTTGGGTTTCGATTATCCTGGCGTTTGGATCCATGTTGATATGGCCACCCCGGTCCATTGTGTAAGTGATTTGCACATGTTGTTTTAATAGATTTCATATTCTTTCCATTCAATTGATATGCTTTGTTTATTCTTTTGTCGTTAATAGGGCGAACGTGCCACTGGCTATGGTGTGGCCCTGTTGCTAACACTCTTTGGGAATCATACGAACTCAAGGCTGCTGCAATCGATTGCCCCCACTTTGGAAGAGCCACCATCGAAGCGCCTGTGCCGCGATTAACATATATGTATAACATGATCTTATATCAAGTCTAGCCATATTCATTGTGCATTTAATAAAACGTTCGATATATGCCAATTTTATTAGCCGACAGGCACTAAAAAAAATGAAAAATAAAAGATTGAATCAATGAGATAAGTGCAAAGGCTTTAATGAGCCTTTGTTTCATCAATAAATTGCTTAAGCAAATTAATTCAAAATTCTCTTTTACGACTATTGAATTGCAAATAGAAGGGGAAGGCAAGTATATGATTCACATACATGGACAGACTTCTACTATTCACACACTCACCCTTGGCTGTTAAATTAAAGGATTCTCCTGTTGCTGACTTCTTACAATTAAGTGGATTCATCATCATCATTATCAGCAGCAGCAGCATTATCATCATTATCATCACTGTCACTGCAATTGTGTTGGCAGCAACAATACACACCGACAATACAAATTAAATTGCAACATCATTGTGCCGCGTCTCCGTCGTTGCCATCTTTGTTGCCTACTTTTGTGGGTGGTTGTGTGTGTGTGTGTGTCTGTATGGGTGGGTGTGTATTGTCGGCACTCGGGCGTTTGTCAGCTGTCAGTGGCAGAGTGAGAGGCGTGGCAACATGCCCACACCCTTTTTCCTAATACCATCACACCTAATTGTGCACTTTCATTTCTCTCTTTCCATTTTTTGTATTTGTTTTTCTGTGTTCTCTCTACTTTTACCCTCCTTTTCTTTCTTTCAATTTGCGTTACTTTTTGCTTTTACTGTTTTTCATTTGCTTTTGGGGCTGCGCATTCTTGCGCTTTTATTGTTTAATTAGCTTGAAATGCGTTTATTTTCATTTGTAAGCGTTGTAAACAACAGCGTCAGGTGAGACTATATAAGAGTGAGCAGGTGATTTGTTAAACCTCGAAATGTAGCGCAAGTAATTGTCCAATTGCATTAGATGGAATAAAGGCATGCTGTGTTGAGTTTGTGTGTGTGTGTGTGTTTCAATGTGTAAGTGGGTTCTATCTACATTGCTCAAGTTAACTATTGCATTTGTATTGAATATATAAGCCATGGCAGTCAGCAGATGTAGTACAATTAGTTAGCAGTTTTAAGAAGATTTGACGATAAAGTTTAAAGGTGTGGCCTAGTTACATGTTAATACTAAATACATTTAGCTTAGTTCTACGCTTTTAAAATAAATAAATTACTTACATATATTCAAAATAGGAAAAAACTCCGCATACTTCTCAATTTTTCTCAAACTTGATATAATTTCTTGGCTTTAGGAAAAAAACTCACCTGTAGTGAACTTTGTTTTACGGACTTGTAAAATCCATCGTCTAATGGCAGCGTTGTTGTTTTCATCGTTACTCATGGTTTATATGCCAGTATACACTGCGCGTCATCAGGTTAGCGCCCCCTTTGCATTCTTCGTTTATTTTCGTTTATTTTCTGAACCAATTAAATGACAGTCTTACAATTTTTATGCAATAAACTTTCAAACATTATTGATAAAATAAGATTAAATTGCCTGTTGTATCTGTTAAGATAAAATGTCAATAATTTTTTTTAGAAAAGGTATAAAAACAACGTTATGAAAATTTGGTCATCAGGATAGCGCCCTCAGCAATAAATTTAATTTGATTAATTTTTTTTGTAAACAATGAAACTTTTTATGGCTTATATTTAGATTTTAGATATTTTGAAACTACTTAGTAAGGCGTGGTACCGCCTTTGTTACTAATAACTTCGAGAATTTGATTAGGAATGAAGTCGTATAAATTGGCAATATAATTTAATGAAATTGTGGACCAAACTCGTTTGATGCCTTCAATTAACTCCAATTTTGAAGTATATTGTTTTCCGGATTCGTACACTTTTCTGACTAACCATCCTCAAACATTCTCGATGATATTTAGATCCGGCGGGTCCATACCCGCCCCATGGCCCCCATGGGCCATTCAAGGACCTCGACATTTTGGCTCTGTATCCACGATTTGACGGACCTGGCGGTATGTATTGGGGCATTATCGTGTTGATAATACCACTTCGGATTTCCAAATGCATCTTCGAGTTGGGGAAATGCAGTTTTTAAAACGTCTTTGTAGTTTTCAGCATTCATGCGCGATGTTGAGAATTACAATTCGCAGGTGCCATGGTAAGGGACGGCTCCCCACACCATCAGACCTCCAACCCGGCTGTGAAGGCGGTCCAAATGATGCTCCTTTTTACGGAGATCATGAAAATAATAATTAAAGCCATCAAGACCTTCAAAATTAAATTTTTTTCATCTGAGAAAACCAGGTGCTTTTACTGAGAAGACCAAGTCATACGCACTCTGGCAAAATTAGGGCGAGTGTTTTCCGAATGTGATTGAGTGGGGGTTTTTTCTTTCATTTTAGTCGCTGCAAGTGTTTAGCATTCGGAATAACTCTTTGTAGTGTTGATAACCTCGCTTTAACACTGCATTTTTTTTTATAATGGCAGTCGTGTCATGCAAATTTTACGCTTCCCTTGGGATTTTTCTTTTCTCTGCTTGCGAAACTACCCGACTGTCGCACTCTTTGTCATTATTTCTATATTTTTCTTTGTTCCAAATAAAGTTGGATACTTTTTTCTGTGTTTACCCGTTTTTTTTAGCTATTTCATGCAAAGATAGACCCAATTCGGAGAATGCTTCAATCTTCGATTTTTCTTCCAAAGATGAAATCTATTTTTGTCCCATTTTAAACAGTAAAGTCAAGAATATTTACTACTAATGATGCACAAAAAATTTGGTGATCGTTGATGGCAAATTAAGCGAGATAACTAAAATTGCATTTGGGGGCGCTAATCTGATGACGCAAAATAAGTGCAAGCTTTTTTGTCAAAAAGAAAACAAAATTCGAAAAAAATATAACGGTTCTTCGAACGACCTTTATTTTTTTGTGGAAGTGATCACAAATGAATATTACAAAAACAAAAAAAAAATTTATTATTTTTATTGCAATGGAAAAATAGAAATTAGACAAAACATATGTGAAAAAGGGGGGGCGCTAACCTGATGACGCGCAGTGTATTCTAAAAAATTGAAAAAATATTTAAAGGGTATACTTAGTATTAGATCAGAAAAATTAATATTTGTTTCGAAGCGGCTTACGCACAGTTAATTTATCCCAGTTATGTTTTTCTTGTTCTTTCCAGTTTGTTTTCTATTATGTGCTTAAATCTGCGAAATAAAATTAGAAGTAATATATTAAAATTAAAAGATATCTTGGAGTTCGTATTTGTTTTTGGTTACCCGTTTTCACAATAAGAACAATAAGTATATTAGATATAAAACATAATATGTATATAAAAAAAATATGTATTTATTTTTACTTACCTGATGATGGTTCAGCAAAAATCCATGTCCCTTCACATCATATAATGAAGTCGTATTAAAAGGGGAATATTTTTAAGTATGAAATTTAATCCAGATATACTCCATATTTTAGCAGAGTTCAAGTTGCCGCCAATATCCATCAGATTTCGGGAGAATCCAAGATCCATGACAACTTCAATTTTTAACTTTATTAAAAATAAAAATAATATTTATTTTATTCACCTGATGATAAAACAGCAGAAAATCCAGGTCCGCTTGCTTTACCGCCCACGCGCTGACTGATATTCCCGCTTTTCATAGCAGTTCGTCGCACTGTTAAGATAACATCGTTATGTTAACTTAGCATTTCGAGCCTCTGTTAACTTTACAAGCCTCTGTTAAGTTAAAATTACTCTCAAATGATGCTGCTGTGATCACAGCATGGCGCGAAAATTTAAAGAATACTGGTATACCGCGCCAAAATTAAAAAAATTATGGTAAAACGGCCTCTTATTAAAAAAAACCCGTATTTTTTATGTAAAAGCTTATTTTAAATAAACGATTATTTTTTAAAACCACCGCCTTTTTAGTTAAACGCTTATTTTTGAATAAATAGTTATTTTGATGCTTTATGTTAGCGTAACAGAGTGGTTGCAATAATTGGACACATTCGTATTGAAGTTTTAAGTCTAAATGGTGTAACAAACGCAGAGCTTCTAAAGTCAAGTGTCCAGTGGGTCATAAATATCTTCACACTGCGCCTGGGACAGCATCCTTTGACTTTTGTCGCATTGGCGCTTAGCCCCAGCGGTCCATGTTGGATAGTTTTAGCCTTGCACACAACTCAATTTGAAGTCAACTGGCCGACTGGTTACATTGCGTGTCCAGGGTAAAGGGCAGATGTTGAAAGCAACAACAAAAACAACTAACAAAAAAGGTTTTCAAGAACGAAAACAAAAACAAAGACGAAAGCTAAAGCTAAAGGAAGAGAAACGGCAATATTAGAATTTGTTGCTATGCCATGCGTCGAGAGTCGACGATGGCAAGCAGCTTTTGTGGGCATTCTCATTGTTTTCCTAGGCATCCGCATCCTTGTTGCTGTTGGTAGTTAACCCCCAGCACAGCATTTAAGCTTCACAAGTTTCGAACAAATCCCGTCCAGATACATAATTCTTTTTCGCACCTCAAGTGACAGAGATCTGGCTTAGTAGTAAAATTTTTTTTTCTCTTTTTTTTTTTTTGTGCAACTTCTTAAATTATGCAAAAATTTCAGAGATTTCCCTATTCAACCGAATGCTCCACTCACTCAACTCCTGTTTTCCACCGCCAACCAGTTGGGGATATGAAAAATAGATAATAATTTCAACGCAACATAAAAACAAAGAAAAAGAAACAATGGCGAGAAAAAAAAAACAAATTGTCAATTTATAAAGTGAAAGTTTTTGTCAGCTAATGGATGCCAAAAGTTTAATAAATAATAAATTAACTGAATTATGTAGCCCCCCCCCCCGAAAAAAAAACCCATAGCATAACTTAAGGCACACTCTCAACGGAGCAATAGCTGTCATAAAAAGGAGAAGAGAAAAAAAAACACCGAAACAGAAGAACCGAACTGAGGGAGAAAGCGTTGGCAAACAACAACAGTATTAGCTAGAGGTTTTAGGCCGATGTGGATTCTTCTTTTGTCTCAAAACCGCAAAACAATTGGCCTAGAGAGGAGAGAGAGAGAGGAAAGAGGGTGTGGGCATAGTCTGCAGGCCACAGGGCAATAGCTTAAAATTAGCTATAAGCAAAATTACTATGAAATGGTTTAAATGAGTGTAAAAGCAAAATATAATAAGCCCAAAAAGCAAGCGACTCATAAAAAAAAAAATCCAACAAAAAAACACACCGCAAGGTAAATTCGACGCTCTGAAGCTCATATACCCTGACAAATATTTAAAACATTTAAAATAGCTAAAATATTGATGGCAAATGTAATAGCGAAATATATAAAATATTAAAACTAATAATTCATACGAAATAATCTCAATAGTTAAGACATGAGTGTTTTAAATGACACTAGGACTCTAGTATATATATATACATATATATATATATATATATATATATATAATATATATAATATATATATTGAATTTCTACTAATTCTACAATTTCTATTCCACTTTCTACACAGAAACTTTGTTTATTGGAACAATAAAAGTATTAATAAAGAATAAAGAAATATATATATTTATATATAAATAAAGCAGGTTAACAATTTAATTTTTTAACTTTTTTCTTAATAACAATAATAATCTCTATTTAGAATCACAGGATCTTCTATTTTTGCTTTTAAAGTTTGTAAGAAAAGTTATATTACCTTAGGAAAGGGTATAAAAAAAGGACCAGCTTCCATTCGGTGAGGTCCGTAACGAAGGAACGAAAATAAAACAAAAGGCATCGTGGGTGGCCACGCCTCCCGTGGGGCGTTCTGTTAAATGAAGAATAAGGCAATAGCAGATACAAAGTCTCTTTCTCGCTTTCTCTTTCACATATACATAAGTGTACGCGCGTGTGTGTCTGTGTGTGAATCTGTGTCTGATGGCAAACATATTTTATGTGCCGCTATTGTTGTTGTTGTTGTTGTTGCTACTACTGATAATAAAACTTTGCCTCTGGTAGGGAAAATACCCGCTGGGAGCATAATCGAGACTTTTGCATTTGGTCAGGGAGTGTGCGTGCGTACGTGCGTGTGTGTGTGAGTGTGTGCGAACGCAGCTTGATTTCATCTCATTGTCAGTGTGGGTAAATACATTTATAAATGTTTATATTTATAAAAGAAAACTTTATAATTTGATAAAACAAAAAGAGCAATGCACTTTTTGTGCATACTTTTTAATTTTTCATTAAAAGATAAAAATATTTTATACTTTAACTATAAGAATAATTGTTTCAGTTCTTGTTAAAGAATATTATTAAATTGCAAAATGGCTAAAATTCTAGTATATACAATACAAACAGATGACCAGTATAAAGTAAATAACATTTTGTATAACTTAAAAACAAAAATATTTAGCATCTACTTTAAAATCCTTTGAAAAATGAAACCAAATTGATTGAGAAATTCATTGTACTCAGTTGAAGTTGAACATTTTCTTTATAGAGAAATATCCCCTTGCCACATGGTGAGTGAGTGTCCTTTACTTTAGCTCCTGTTGCGTTGTCTTTTCAGTCTTGGTGCATTTTTGCTTTGGTACAAAAGAAATTGAAAATGCAGTAAACAAGCAGCTGCATGTAGCCATAAGAATATTGCACTATGTATATGGGTTGGTTTCCCTTAGAGGGATCCTTTAGTTTGTTTTGCTCATTAAACATTTTTAAAGCAATGTTTCATCTCTGGCCAAATAATGGCTAACAAGCAACGAAAAGCCGGAAGACAAAATATACTGCATAATAATAATCTTGGAAATTTCTTTTTAGTTGTATTTTCTTTCTTGTTTTTTTTTTTTTTTTTTGTACGGCTAGTTGACCGGATAATAGCATCGACTTATGTTACAGCTCAATATACGTTGCAGAGCCATAGAGGAAAGCTTTCTGGCACTGGCTAAAGAACTAAAGGACATGCAAAAGGATTGACATGAGCATATTCAAATTGCTTTTGGGTGGCTAATAAAAAGCTTGTAATCAATGGGCGGTCTTGCACTAGATGGCTGAATTGGTCGACTCGGTGGTGGGGATAGAAACTTTTCACAAACTTGGACATGTTGGACTGAAAAAAAAACAAAATAAAAAAACTAAAAAAAAAAAGAGAAAAAATATGCCACTAGGATATGCATGAGCAGAATCTTATGCACAGCATAGCTCATGAACCTTGCAAGGCGTTCTGAAGTTGATAGTCGAAGGAACATCGAAGGAACAGCAACAACAACAACAGGAGACTCTCTGCACTTATCATAGTATACAAAGTAACTAAGCAAAACACTCGTTGCTACTAACTTAAGGCTAATTTAAGTGACTGAATACCTATCTATCCTTCTGTTTGCGTAAGTGCCGAGTTCGTGTCTCTATGGAATCCACTGGCACCCTCTTCCTTTACTCTCTCTCCCTCTCCCTCTCTCTTTCTCTTTCTATCTATTACCTGTTCCATACCCCTTTTAAGCTACTGCAGTTCGACATCATCAATGAAAATGCTTGTAAATTATGCAAGCCTAAGAAAATAAGCTGCACTCAAGTGCGCTTCTTGAAGCCATCATCTCAACCATTAGTCAGTCCTTGAAAAGATTTTCTTTTTTTTTTTTTTGTAAGTTTTCCCGCTACATTCTAAGCTAGTTGTTGAACACAGGGAATGGGAGTTAAGTCTTTATGAATTCAATCAAATAGAAAAAAAGGGGAAAAATAAGCTATTCAATAATGTTTACCTTGATCATGATTTTCCATGCTTTGCTGTTTATGTAATAACTATTTTCGCTGAAGTTTCGCAAACTCTTTTAAATTTACATTAGCATTAACAAATTTAGTTCAGTATATTAGCCAGCTAAAACATAAAAAATAATACAGCCTAATTTTAATGTTTCTTAGTTTTTGTTTTTACTAAAATTGTAAAATTCTTAATATTAACGCTGCTTTAAGTTATATTCTAAAAATCATTCTAAATTTATTTTTTATACGAAATATGTACGTATTAAGTTTCAATTTATGTTAATAAATTTAATTCAATAAAGTAAATAAAGCCAATAATATTAAATGAAATAATAGAATATGGAATTGAATTTTTATTAAAGATTTCTTATGGCATTGTCTAGTTCGTCTGTGATTGAATTAATATATCAATAAACTTTTGTCAAATTCATAGGAATTCGAATAAACATTTCATAAGCAAACGGTTTAGTGCAAAATCTAGAATTAAGTTATTAATAATAAAATATTGCTTTAAGTACACACTTTAAATCTCTTAAAGTCATAAAAACTTTACATTTATTGGAATTTAACAAGCCAAAACGATGGATGACACAAGGAAAAAAACAGAATACAAGAAAAAAAAAAGTTAAAAAAAATATATAAAAAATGTTGTGGCATATATGACATGAAAAAATTTATTACACCATAAAGTAGAATAATTGAAAATATATAATGATGGCAACTTTATTAATTACGCTGATGTAGTTTTATGGCATTTTATTAAAATCAGCGAATCAACGCGCCCACCAACAACAACAAACACCTTCTCCTACTCCTCCTCCTGCGACTCCCACTCCTTGGAGACGAAAATTTTTAATGAAAAGCCAAGCAAGTAAAATGATTAACTTTACGAAATGTGTTAAATGAGACAATAGCAGGGACAGGGGAAGGTACTCGTTAAGAAGGCCATGAAATTTGATATAATCAAAAGCTTTTACCCCATATCGATACCTCATTATTAAAAAAACGAAATTAATTTGCTTGAAATTTGCTTGAAAAATAAGAAAATTTATTAAAAAGAAATTGCACACCGATTCCTTTAAACATTAGGATTTTCTATATATAAAGAAAAGTTATATATTAATTTAATTTATAAAATTAAATAACTATTTGATTTTCGAAAGCAACTTTTCGATTGACTTTATAAAAAAAAGTTGTAAAAAGTTATCGTATTCATTTAATATCTAAAATTGTTGTATGAATAGACATTTTTATGTTGTAATAAAAATAAAAAACTATAAACTTTAAATTAAAGTTAAAATTACAAAGATTTAAAGTTATGTCCAACCCAAGAGAGTCAGAAAAAAGTAAAAGCAAAAAGTGTGCAAGCCAAAAAAACTTGAGACACAACTCGAAAATCACACAGGACACTTACATTCATTGTGTCACAGACACATAAACACACACAAAGACACGCACACAGGGATAGACATACATACATACTTACATGTAAAATAGGCGTTACATGGTCGAAAAACTTGGCCCAAGTAGAACTTTGGCCTACGGAGTTTGGTCGCGCTTACCTTGGCCGTAAACTTGTCCCGGCGAGTTGTTGGCAATTAGTGCACCTTTCACAACGTTGCTCTCCCTTTCTATATCTATGCTTGTGTGTATTTGTGTGTGTGTGTGTGTGCGTGGGTGGGCGTGGACGTTTAATTCATTTGCACCAGCAGAACCCGGTCTCGACGGCCTGACATTGTCGCTTTTGCACACAATTTCTCATTCAGAAGTTTTTGTACACCGCTCGCGCGTACAAGTTTGTAATTCTTGGCCTGTTAACAAAGTTCATAAATACTTGCAGAAAGTTGACTTGGCCTCTCCCTGCAATAGTAACTACATTCACAACATTCTATCCTATCCTTCTTTATTCTTCTAACGTTGTATCTTGATATTTGAAAATTTATTTGCTGTTTATTATTAACTGATTGACAATTCGACAAGACCATCAATATGCCGCAACTTTGCAATACGAAAAAAAAAATAAAAAAAGACAAATAAATGATAAAAGAGGAGGTTGGATCGTAAAAATTCATTGACCATTTGCAATTCTCTTTATGGCCAGCTAACTGCGCTTAAAACTACCAATTTTAATGTTTCTCAACCATTTTGTAAGTGCCCGGCTATTAAATAGAATCAAGCATATTGAATAGGGATATATTATCCGTGCAGTGCCCGCAGAGCACAATTTCTCTTTACCCAATGCCAACAACAATGTGCTTTGTAAAATTTGTTGCACACTCAACACTAACCACCAATTCTGACCAACCTTCTGCTACTCATCCCCATTCTCATCCCATATCCTTTACATTCTCCGGTACACCATCAGTATTAATAGAAGCTGCTCTGGCATCGACGAATCCAATTCGTTTTATTTTATATAGATATACATATATATATATATATATGATTGTTGCTCAGTTACTGCATCTCTCGGTTCCTTCTATTTTCTTCTTCTTTTGGCTAGCATTTGAAATTTTAATTATAAAATATAGTGGGCAAAAAGGTTTTGTGCAACGTTCGACCAAACTTGCCACTGTTTCTGATGTTTCCTCATCTAATGCTGGAGAAGAATGTTTGCTATCAAAGGGCATAGCCAATAGTGGTACAGTGCATCCTCTTAATATTAACCAGATGCATCATTTGGTTGTCATTAGAATTTATAATGCATGTATATATTATATATAGTACATAAGCAGATAAGATCATAATCTTTATCGAGAATTCATTTAGCAATTAACCTTTTAATGAAAATATGGGATTTTCTTTAATATTTTTTAATTTGCAAATTTATATTTGTATATTAGTATTGGCATTAACTTTTAATAAGATTAGAACCAACTGCATAAATTGATTATATATATAATCATATATGTAAATTTTGATCAATTATCTACATTAAAAAAACATAAAGCTTATATAATAAAAAATAATATAAAAAATATAAAAATTTACCAATATTTTTCCAATACTTGTAAACTTTCTATGAAATATTTTTTAAATAAACTTTTAAATATGAAAAACCAAATGAAAAAAATAATTTGTAGAAAATATTAATTATAATTCAAAATACATATATTTGTTAAAGAGTCATTTTGTCTTGTGATGGTGTTTCCAAAGTTAAGTTAAAAGAACGCAAATTATATGTATTTAAATTATGTAAAAAGAATGGAATATTTAAATTAGTGTCAATACATATTAATAAATGAATGTAGCCTGTTTTAAAGATAACATTGTCTTAAATAAGTTTTTCTTTCGCATTTCTAATTTAATATCATATTATAAATTGGCTTCTTTTAATCATAAATAGAAGTGTAAATAGTTGGTTTCTAAAGCAACAAATTCAATTAATTCTATCTATTAGTTATTTTCTAATATTCTTTTCGATTGTCAAGAAAATGTTTCCCTTATACTCAATATTTACTGTGAAACACTATTTGCAATCATGTTACACACTGTTTTTGCCATGACAGAAGCCAGCTACCATGTTTGAGCTTGAGGCATTCCATCGATGGTTCGTTATCTGGCATTTGGAATGATGCTAGATCAATGTGGCACAGGTGAGAGGTATTTCAAGGAGATAGAGGGAGGGGACCTGGAGGGGGGGGGCCTTTGCAGTACTTCAAAAAGTAATTGTTTGCGATTTGGAGAGTGTGGCGTATGTCAGTAACAGGAATGGATAAAAGGAGTGAGAGCAAGAGAATGAGAGAGAAACTGTAAGCTGGAGTGCAGTGAGCCAGGCTGGCGAGACTCTTGAGACATTTGAGTGGCAGTTCGGAACGTTGACAGCAACGAGTTCCAGTTAAAGCTGACTCTGGACTGCCTTGGGCAGCAGATTTGGCTTTGGCTATGGCTATGGCTTTGGATTTAGCGACAAACGAGTTTATTTGCAGTCGAAATATGTCCCTAGACAGCAACAATAGCAATTAGTTCATTGTCAATAGTTTGCTTGTTGAAAATTTCAACTCTAGCAAGGACAAATGGCTGCTCATAAGAGCGAGAGAGAAAGAGGCGAGGCGAGACGAGACGAGGCAAGGGAAGGGTCACAAATTTAACTAAATTGTAATCGGAATATGTGCATGCAAATGGCATTAGCTAGAAATGCAAATTACTTTATGTCAGGGCAGTTGAAATGTCAGACGTGTAGGATGGCCCCAATGATGATGAGGCCAAGTGAATGACAAAGGATATTTTGGCTCCCGGCATAGTTGCAGTCAAATTGCAAGCGATTAAGTGAAGTAAGCTAATTAATTTTGCATTGTGTATGAGCAGTCTAAGTGCCGTCTCTAGATTGGCTTGCTCTTTGATTGCCCCACACAGACACAAACACATACACACACACACACAGCACATATACAAACAATATATATACATATATATATATATATATATATATATATTATACGTAGTTTCAAGAAGCTCTTTGTAAAGGCCTCGATAAAAGGTCGCCACATCGTCATCGTCGTCTGTTTACTTTTCATTAATTGAGTTGGCAAAAGTCGTTCATAATTTTGACAATGCCGCGGCTGATCCTTCGCATCCTTCTGCAGCTCCAGTGCTTGGCCATTAAACAATAAGTAGTGCACAAGGCCAGAGCAGGACCCGGACCAGGGCCAGGACATTTCAGCCATGGGTTACCATGGCGTCATATCGTTTCGTTAATGATGTCGTTGTGCATCTTTTGCCAATAACAATTCCGCAAACTTAACATTATCACCGACATTTGCCATTATTGCTACGAAATTGCATTATCTTGTGCACAAGTTCTTGAAACTTTATTGAAGTTTTTATTGTAATTGTTTGTTAACTCAACTACTTTGCAACAAATTTCCATTTATCAGGTGAAAAATTCTTTGTATATTTCAATAATTGTTTTCTGATTTTTAGTTATTCAGAGATTTAATGCCTCAGTGAAAATGATTGAGAATAAAATAATTATTTTATTACCAATTAGTTACTAGAATTAAAGTAAAAAATAAAAAAACTTAAATTTCAGTTAAGTAAATAACTTTAAAGCTTTTACATCAATGTAAAATTGCTTTCAATTTGTAAATGAGTTAATTAACGTGATATATATTTATAAAATAAGAACAAATACTAACGAAATTGTTATTAACAAAATATTTGCTATTATTCCCAAATGGCAGTTTGAAATCTCATGATTGAGTATTTGGCAATAATTTTCAATCTTTTTTTTTAACTTTTTATTACACATATCTTGATCGTAATCCGAATGTGCTGGATTTCGTAAATTTCCTGAATTTTGTCCTCAGAGGAATATAATCCAAGTATTTCTCATAGTTTTTCTACACTATTTCTTTGTTTTCAACACTCAATTTTACTTTGATGCACATATGCACATCTTGCGAATTTCTGCCTCATTACATATCCAAGAACTTTATCATATTCCTTTCTTCAATTGCCATTTCTTGATGATGTTTTTCTCCCTTTGTTTTTGCTGCTAAATTGGCATAAATAAAAAAAAAGAAATAGAAGATGAATCAAATGTTCTCTACCACATTTGGAGGAGCAAGACGACAAATTGAGCGAATGGATGACAATTTCGATTTGTGTTGTAAAAACTGCAGTAAAATGCAAAAGCAGAGAAATAAAAAAAAAAATATATATGTATATGTACATATTTCCAACAATAGAAAATTGCAAAAGTAGTGTAAAGCAAACTGAATTTCCTTAATAATTTTACTTATACCGAAGTATTTCTACACTGGCATTTATATATATTATACTCTTAATACAAGAAAATTAGAAGAAATAATAAAGAATAACATTCATTTATTTAGACTTCATAACTAAAAGTTGTATATAGTGTACATATATCAATTTTGGATATCTAATTTATTGAAGTTTACAGTCTTGCGTCCAAATCAAGCGAAAAAATATATATGAAGATATTACAGAGTCTATAGATACGTTATAAATTCTCACATTTATCACTAATCACTGATCTTCGATATTTACAATAACTATAGACTATTCCATCTATATATGGTTTAAAATCGGCTTGATTATTTATCTTTATCAAAATATTTGAGTTCTTATTTTACTTTATTCTTAATATCAATTAATATATTATAATTTCTGAACTATATTTATATATTTTAATTCCTACTATATGTTACCAATCAAATGATAAAATCATATACAAATTTATTATTAAAGTGTATAGAAAATGGGGACACCTAAAGGCCACAGGGTTTATGGGGAGGCATGGACAAACAGGAGGAGGCGGGGGGGGGGGGGGGGGGGGGCATTCTCGCATGTGCATAAACATTCGCTTGTTATATGTTTAACTTTTTCCCCGTATAGCAGAAAAACATTTTTATAGAGTTTTGTTTTCATTTTATTTGCCATGTTTGTTTATTTTTATTTGGTTGCTCGAATTGTTGGTTGTCCCAGCTCCATTGCCGGTTGGGTTTCCACTATCTTTAGCTATTTTTCTTATATTTTGTAAATTTTTTTTTTTGGTTTAGCTCCTTGGCCATTGCCGTTGTCTTTGCCATGCTCGGCTCGGGTGCCCTTTTTTAGTTTTCTTTTTTTTTTTGTGTTTAGTTTTTTCATCACATTGGGCAAATGAAAAATAAGCTTTGAAAACATTTTGTGCCATTTAAAGAAAAACATTTTGTTGCTGTCTCTTGTTGTTTTTCTTCTATTACAAGTTGGTCACCAAAAATTGCTGGACTTTCCATTACTTGTGTGTGTGTGTGTGGTGTCCAATTTGATTTCTATATGTCGTTTGTTTTTTCTCAATTATACCCAGTAACCTGAAGGTATATTTATAAAAAAAAGTTTGCCAAATAAAAGTTAATATGTGTAAATAATCAGTATTTATAACTAAATCTAAATATAAATACAAAAATTTTAAGTTTGCTAAGCTCAGTTAAAATGTATTCTTTATTTTCAAAGCTTAAATAATACTGTTGATATGCATATTTATAAATCTGAATGAAAAAGGAAAATATATTTGAAACAAACGCAGGTTAAATTAAAAATTGTTTTATTTGGAAACAATTTGAACTCTAATCTGGCCAAAAGTATTGATCAATTAAGTTCGTGTATAAAAACAAAGATTTTATTTCATCTTTCACTTATTCTAGGGTATCTACAATTCGTTCTATCAATTTGTAATGCAAGGAATTCAGTTTTGTGGTTTTGGGTCATAGATGAAATGAGTTTCTGTTTCCAGTTGATGTGTTTAATGGTGTTTGGTTTTACAACTTTCTAATTTTCGTATAGTTTTTGTTTGGTCTGTGGGTATTTCCTTTTCATTGGTTTTTCGGCCTGCATATTTATGCTAATTTTTTATGTGTCACCCAACAAAGAAGAGAAGCCATCTCTTTGGTTGCTTTTCTCAACTGATGGTAAAGCAAGAATCACCTTAAAAACGGGGCAGAATGAAAATGTCGACACATTGTGTAAGAAGTAACAAAAAAAAAAAAAAAAAGGAAGAAATGGAAAAGGGAAAGAAACTCGCTTGGCTGCAGCTGCTTTTAGTGTAATTAAAAATGCAGTCTACAAATCTTGCAACATTCACTCTGCCTCTCACTTGGATGGTCTGATGGTTATTTTCGTTTGGTTTCTTCTATGGATGCTGTTGGTAGTAGGTCGACTCCGTTGTGGTTTGTTGCCACGCGGTCCTTTTGGTTGCCCTTTTCTTTCATTGGTTTTCGACGTTTTTGTTGGTGTTGCTTTAAAAGCTCTTTAAGACAAGTGAAAATGATTTAATTTGCCGCATTTTGCAATTAAAGGCAAGTCCTTGAAATGAGCAGAGCGAGAAACACTAATTGCATTTTTTTTAACGCCATTTTATATATACATACATATATATTTCTTTCTCTTTCTGTGGCTTAAAGAGAGGAGTGAAGGGTGGTGGAGAATGGCTAAGGCAGAAACTTAATTAAACGCCAGTGCCAACTGCCTACGGTGGTAATGAAAGAGAGAGGCTAACCAGAAAATGAATCCGAATCAGAATCCGTCGGACATTATAGTAGGGAGAGAGAGTGAGAGAGAGCGAATACTGTCCACACAGAATCTTTAATAAAGCGTTTGGCGTTGCCAACTTGGCCGCAGGTAATGAAAATCCTGATGACAATTTTTAGTTGTTGCAATGAAAACATTTCAATTGCGGTTTCACAGGCGTTGTCGTTGTTGCGGAAGTTAACGTTGCGCCTGATTGCCAGTACCCCACCCCCACCCATCCCCTTCATCACCACCTTTATCAGGACCCCAACAGAACTAGCTTTGTTGTTGTTGTTGTTTCAAACAAAAACGGATAAAGTCAATTCAAGTAAATGCTTTTCTACTTTGCTTTCATTTCCCTCCATATTCTTCCATTTAGTTATTTTTTGCCCTTTTTTCCGCTCTTTTTTTTTCTCTCCTTTTTTTTTTCCTTTATTCTGCCAGCAATTGCAATTGTCATTATTATTGTTGTTTCTGTTGTTGCTTTGCTGCTTTGTTGCTGGTGTTCATGTTGTTGTTGTTATTGTAATTGTAGCACTTTCTATTTTGCAGCATTGTTTCTATTTATCTTTTTACCCACTGCCAGCGGCAGCAGGTGGCATACACCATATACCATGCCCCAACCATTTTGTCATTCCAAATCATGAGTATTTCCGTTTGCTTCGCACCTTGGTGCCACAAAACTTTCATTCTTTCTTGCAACATTTTATAAAGAAATCTATCAAGTTGCAATAAGGTTCTATATTTTCTATATATGTATATATATATTTCAATGATTACTATTTAAGTTAAAATAAAAATAAATATATATACGATATATAAAAATATAAATTTAATTCAATTTACTTTTTCAATAAGTTTGATTCAAAATCCTTTTTCAATGGTTTTGGGTTTTAAAAAGTTCTAAATGTTGATAAAATATAAAATATTTTAATAAACTAAAAATTATTCATCATTTCTTACTTTATTTGGAATGTATTTGGTTATAAAAAGAATGGAAAATTCTAAGCTTTATGTATTTAATTAAGACTTTCTTTAGTTATAGAAAGTATTTAAATCTCAATTTTTTTTTCAATTATCTTGCTTGTTTTTTTTTTTTTGTAAATGATACCGAACATATTATTCAAAGCTTTGTTCAAGCCAACATTAGTAAACAAAAGAGTAAATTAACTTAAATATTTAATAGTTAATATATACAAACGCCTTTTCTAATAAGATAAATATTAAAACCAACTTGAAATACTATTTTATTAACTTCTTCTTTGCCTACTTTAAAATATATGTATTCTTAAACTTAAATTGCTCAATTTTTCTTTTTATAGAAACAAAAATGATTCAATTCAATTTCAGCTATGCCCTTTGGTAGTAAGTGAATTTATTTATGCATGTATGGATGAAACTGGTACTGATATCATCCACTCATCTCATCTGGCAATGGTTCATTAGTTGGCTAAGAAATGTGCTGCCAAAGCAAATTGTATGCAATCTCAGCATCCAGATCCACATCCACATCAGCGATGGTGCATTTGTTGATGCTTTTGAGTAAGATTTTTCTTAGCATGGCTTTTCTATGGTAGCTGCTTCCCGTGTGGCTTAAATAAATAATGCCAATATGTCTTTTGTTTGTCGACAGATCAGCTGATGGAGTAGATAGATATTTATATTCTTTACATTGTGGGCCTTTAAGAAGCTTTTGTCTCATTCAATTCGAGTAAATCCTTATGGAACCCTGGCTTCTTTTTGTTGTCTCTTAGTTTAAGCGATATAAATGCATTAAAAACAATAAATGTGCAAAGTAGAGCGTTGCCGCGCTGAAATTGTAGTAAATTGGAGCAATGTGAGACAAGAAGCCATCCAAGCTAACCAGGATAACCAGAGTAACCAGCGGAGTGCGGCAATGTGGCTGGGATTGGCAGTATGCCCGTCGGTTCTTGCCACGGTCATTGCAAATTAATGTCCTTCAAAGTGGTTAAGAAGCAAAGGAAGAAAAGGAGATGCAGCTCGTTGGACTCTCGTTTTGCCGGACGCCGGCAGTTCATTGAGTCCACAAAGAGCAGCAGCAAATTTTATGAGTTTCCACGGTAAAATAAGAAATTTTGCACAAAATAATATTACCCAGTTTGTGTGTGTGTGTGTGTGTGTTTGTGTGTGTGTGTGTGTGTGTGGAATGGTAGTTGGTTGTGGGAGTTGGAATGGGACAAGCTGCTACTGCTACTACTACTGCTGCTCCTTGCTGTTACTGCTGCCTTTTCCGTGTTGCCATTAAGTGCAAAAGGATTTTCATTCTTATGCGCATCCTGTGCATAATACAGCAGCCTCGGCACACGCAAAACTCATTGCCATTGTGTCTGTCTGTCTGTCGGTCTGTCTGTCTGTCTGTTGTCCTGTCTGTGCGTGTATTTGTTTGTCTGTGTGTGAGTATGTTTGCAAGGATATGCCAATTTATTGCACACACGAGTGCATTAGAGTGCCAGTATCCTCGAGTCCTCGAGCCCTGCTTCTACTGCCCCTACTCACTCACTTACTGCTCCAACCAACCATTCTCCCATTCGACTGTTTGGCTTCGCCTCAATGCTTTGCTCAAGTTTTTGTGTTCATTTGGCGATTGTGGTTGCTGCCATGTCTGGCAGAAATTACTTAATCCTTGCGGTTTTCTCTAACAGAAAGTGCATTCCCTTTTTTTTTTCTCTTTCCTTTAAACATTTTCTTAATCGCATCACCGGCTATTAAAAAAGTTGTAATTGACATTTGTTGTTATTAAAGCAGCAGCAAACCAAAATCATTTATTTATCCCTTAATATATAGACATATATATATATACATATAAATATATATTTATAAAGGGCTTTCTCTTAAAGCACAGCTGTCCACAATGTCTGCCTCAAATGGCCCCCTAAGAGCCAACTGACCTCCTTCGTCCCCCCTCCCCCCCATTGCCATTTTATACCGTCTTTAAATATTTGCTTCAGCTATTTTTACCGTGAACTTCTCCAGCCGTTTTATTACCCCAAGAGAGATGGGATATCCTTTCAACTGCTATTCCCCCCACTTTCATGTTGTATGACTGCAGTTCACTGTTGGCTCTCATCGCCTTTTCCACAGCTAGTTGCATCATCAGCAGACAGGACCAGCAGACAAGCCCACCCGTCCACGTTGCAGATTACAAATAAATTATCGCTTAATAGTCTTTTCACTGTGCTTGTTTTTTGTCCTCCGTCTCCGTCTCCTTATCCAGCTTTAACTTCTCCACTATCTCCGCCTACTTTTTTCTTGTTTTATTTTTTCTGCTCCTACACTTGCTGGGCAACACTCTTGATCCCTCATTTTTATATGATTCAGTTTGTTTGCGAGTGAGTCGTTTATTATTACTTTCAGGTTTCAATGTGGGCATTTAACACATTGAATATTTTGATGAGGTGTGATCTGAGTAGCGAAAATGTTATTTTGGTTATTGATTAAAATTATGTAACAAAAAAGGAAAACTTCTTAAATATGCCAGGCATTGAGAAGTATTATTACTTAAATAATAAAACATTAAAAATGATGGTAATTTAATTAAAAATAATCTATAATATAAATCTATTTAGGGAACTTTGTTTTGGATTAATTAATTGAATATTATACCAATTAATATAAAGTTCAATTCATTTTGTATAATTGCAAAACAAACTTCAATGTTATTGACGGATTTACCCTCGACCAGGTCCATGACTTAAGCCTCACTAAACGGAACAATCGGGTTGATTGATGTTCTTTACCTTTAATCATATAAGTATGTCAAATGAAAGATTTAGATTGAAAAATGAAGAAACCAAGAAAATAATAGATAAACATATATTTATGTATATACGTAATAATAGAAGGATATGCTTGTTCATTGGCTTGGTGATTATTGATTATTGGTATTGAGAGTTGCCATAAAGTAGGCGCTATCGATATATGGCTCGCATTTTTACAGCCACAATCTTGTGTATGCAAAAGGGAATTGCAATTGAATTCATTGAATTCGATTTAAAAACACACAATGAAAACGAGACGAACTCTAGGGCACTCATACACACACACACTTATTTATGTACATATGTGTATGCAAATGGCATGGCCCAAAGGAGAAAAAAAAAAAGAAAAAGAAAACTGTAAAACAAAACAAAAAAGCCAACAACATATTTAGGGAAACTTTTGTGGTTTATTGGTATCGGCCAAGTATACCAGATAAAATAATAATAATAAAAAATTGAAACAACCAACTGTTTGCTTGTTGCATGTTTATTGATGATTTTACGTAATTTTTTTATTGCATACTTTTAGGCTATTTACACAGTTTGCTTGCCTTGTGGTGAATGGAATTTCATTTGTTACTGTTTTGTTGTTGTTTTTGTTGCATCTATGACATTTATTTGATATTCTTATATAATAAATTTTATTAATTATTTATTTTATGGTTTTCTTTTTTTCTTTTTTTTCATATTTCATTTTGTTGTAAATTCTCACGTGCATTTCAGTTTGCTTAGAGCTAACAAAATATATGTTTTAAACAAAACCTTAAATACATATACATACACATCAAATGAATATAAAACTAAATAATATATTATATACTAAGTCGGCCGATCTAACGACGTGTCGCTACTGCGGTTACAGTCGATGTCATTTTATAACGTGCTGACTTCCGTCCATTGTATTGAAATGTCAGCGGCATCAAGAGTCGCGTTGCGGTCAAAGTGACTGCCATCAGCAGAAGCAGCTGCAATTGCAATGCATATCCTGGCTGAGGGACGACGCCTGGCGTGGCCACTGCAGCATTTCGCAATAAAAAAAAATGGAGAGAGAGAGAGAGAGAAACAGAAAACGATGTGCGGAAAGTGGAAGAGTGAGAGAGAATACAGAGTGCACTTTTATTTATTTGTGTTAAAAATTGTCCAAATATAATTGTGACCGCGTTTGCCTGTCAGTCTGTTTGAAAATGTATTTATTTTTAATTAGCGGCCGTTGCAATTGCGGTCGAGTGCATTAAGGGACGCAGAAAAAAACAACAACAAAAAAAAAACTAAAGTGAAGGCCATTTTGTATATGACAACGATAAGGCACTGAGGTTAAAGTCAGTTGGCCAAAAATTGATGACATTTTTGAAATGGTTTCGAAAAAGAATGTATTTTTAATTCGACCTTTCTATAGAGAGGCAAGACATGGAAAAATTATATCTATATATACCTAAACTATATATGGCTACACTCAACTAATTGATCAATTGAATTTGATGAAGATTATCATAATTAAAAGGTAAATCTCTAATTAAATATGATTTATAACATATTGAATATTTAATCTTTCTGTCTGCATTTAAAAAATTGACTGATAAGCAATAATACCACAGATATCCTCTATAATAGCATTTCAGTGAATTCGTTGATCAAAAAGTTGAGTCACTATAATAGGTATGAAGAATATACTTAATTAATTAACTGAATTAATTAAAAAACTCTAGTTTACAGCTAAAAGGTTAGCTTAAATCATAATGCTTTGCTAAAAATCAGTTTACGTTTTGGAAAAGTCCTTTATTACGGATTTTTAAAGGCTATCTGCATGATTGTTGTGAAATTCAATTCGAATCGATTTATTCTTATATGGTTGCCATATAAGCCATTTGAAAAACAGAAGTTTTAATCAAAAAATCAGATTTATATTTATTCTATAGAGTAATAATTGTAAAAAGTAAATCCACATAAGAAGTTTTGATTAATATCTCATAACATTTCCATATTCTAAGTATTAATAATATTGATGGCAGTGTTGGTATTAGAATCTAATATTTTAGTTTTCAATTTTAAAGAAGTGTCTATAAGTATATTTCTCATTTTCGGAATATAGTTTGTGATCATAAAATAAATAATCTATTTGATATATATTATTATATATTACTTACCCGATTTGGAGTTAATTAGTTTCTGATTTTTTAGATCGATTTCATCGCGAAATAACTGTGCATACATGCTTGCCTCTCGCTGCAATTGTGGGTATTTATCTATTTCGGCCACACAACGAAGCTCTAGACCCAGTTTTGGTGGTGTGATGATGCGTTTTTGTTGTTGTCGTTGAATTAGCAATTCTTTTAATTGCAATTGATGGAAACGTGGATCATTGGCATAGAAATTCAATTGGGAGACTATGCGCCGTAAATTGTATTCATGGGCGGTAATTGTGGTCTCAATGCTGGGCAGTAGATCAACAAGAAATACCTAATAATAAAAAAGTAGCAAATTTATATAAATATTAATAACTACAACAATAATTGTTAAACTTTACCTTAACGCCATTAATGTACCATGTGATTTTAGTAAATAAACTGGAAAAATCTGTACTGCAATTAACCTGAACAAAGTCATCAAAGTGATACATAGAGTGAAAACTGCTGATAAGAGGATTATTTTGTGGCAAGGCTAGGAAACGAAAATAGAAATAGAATAAATGTAAGTATAATAAGTTTTAGAAAATAGTATTAATCTACAATTAGGTATATAAATTCCTAGAGATAGAAATGATGATGAAGAAATCCCGAGTTTGGTCTCACCTATCACCTAAATTAGATAAACAATTATTCTTTCAAAGTTTTATTTTACTTTTGGAATAATTTGTAATTTTCCTTATACTCTGTAAACTATTAAAAAGAAAACTATTGTTGGCAAAGCCTTTTCTTTTGTTTGCTTTTTATTTTTTTTTGTTGTTGGTTTTTGTTCTAGCTGTTGCTTACTTTACAACTTCTTTATTTGCTTTTGATAAATTTTTAAAAAATATTTTAGCTGGAGAAGGAAAGAGACTACTTTTCTTTCTCGACATACACACACACACACGCATCCTACACATACACACACACATAGATATTTATTTTATATCAGCGGAAAAATAGATGATCATAAAACACATGCAGAGAAACATCCTCCATGTTGAGGGTAAAAAGTAAAAGCGAAAACAGAAACAAGGAAAAATGGGGAACACGTATGTATGCAGCAAGAAACAGGCGGTGAAGGGGATGAAGGAGGTGGGTGGGTGTTGGATAGATGGTGGAAATGGGAGTGGCAATGGCTGTGGCAGTGGTAGTGGCAACGAAGCTTTTCATTTTAGCGATATCCTTTTTAAGCATAAAGTGCTGCCGTAAATCACAGAGGCGCGCACACAGATACACTACCATAGAAGATGGAGGAGTGGCGCCTGTAGATGGTTGGTAAAAATGGAAAGAGAAGAAGGTAAGCGCCATTCCTGTACGCGTCCTTGTAGCGGTATATGTGTGTGTGTGTGTGTGTGTACGTTTGTGTGTGGTTGGCTGACTGCCTTGCTGTGCGGATGTGAATCACATGCATCTCTTGGTTACATTTTATGAACGTTCACTGTTCCATTCGCGGTAGCATCCAAGCTGGCCGGGCTGCCGGGCTGCCTGGTTGCATTGCTTATCCTGTGCGTGTGGCATTGGCCGACTCTCATCCTTGGTTACAGCTGTAGTAGCAGCCACTTTGCCAGCTCGTCATATATGCAAACGGCTCTGCATGTTTCTTGCAGTATTCCTCTTGTGTTGTTTACTATTAAAATATCACGGAAATTACACATTTTACTATGTTTATGCTCTGCAGGGCAACAGCAACAGCAAGGGAATATAACAACACACTCACACACATATATATACATACATACATACATACATACACGATTGTAGCATAAAAATATTTGCATTTACATATACTCACACAAATTCATATCCAATTTCTTTAATTTAAAAGTAACAAATTAAAATTGTATTGCATCAAATTAAGTTGATGTTGACTCGCAAACAAAAAAAAAAAAAACAAAACAAAATGGAAGAGAAAAAAACTTATTTACCTTCAACACTCATGTTGGCAGCGCGTGCAGTTAGCTTGAAATGTGGAGCATCGCCGGATACTTCGCACCTGTAGATGCCCGACGATTTGATGCCCAATAAATTAAGCTCCACACGACAAGAGGATTCATTGCATTCGTTGCCATCATCGATCAATTGGACGCCCTCTACGGGGAAGTTCATGTAAACGGGCTGCATAAGTGGCGAGTATCTGTGGTAGGGAGAGAGAGGGAGAGAAGAGAGAGGAGAGAGAGTGATTAAAATAAACGTAAGCAAAAGATACCAACGAATTTTGTGTTACAAAAAAAGGCAACAGCAAAGTGGTAGCAAATTGCGTCAAGTTTAAAATTCTTTTTTTCCATCTTATAATTTAGTTTTCTTTTGCTTGTTTTTCTTTCTCTATTGTTAATCATATATATTGAAAGAGACTTGGCTAAAAGCTTTTAAACTAGGCCAGGAAATGGAGATTTTTCGTAACCAGACAAGTGGCTTATATGCACTCAATTTTAACTGATTGCCAATAGTAATGTGGGTAAGCGATAGAGGAGTGGGTCAGCATCCTTTTAACTTTTATTTTTTTTCTTTGTTGTGTATGTGTGTGTGTGTGTGTGGCGAATTGATGCTCATTAATCCCTCAAATACTTCAAAACATGTAAAAAAGAAATCGACTACAAGAGTGTTCAAGTGGAAAACTTGTCCAGCACACACACACACACACACACAACACCCCTCACACACATAAATAAAATAGCTGTCTCAATCGAATCCCTAGCCTAGTCCTCGACAAACAACAATAACAACAACAACAATAAAAATGTTGCCTATTTTTTTGTACAGTGTGCCAGTGTTGATAAGTCGCTTTGTGTGCCCTATTTGTTAATAGATGTTTAGGCTAGAAAATGGCCAAGAGAGAGTGTGGCAATCGGATGAGGTCGGACATTTAAGCATTATTTGCGGCTTAAGCCCGCCAACAACTGTGGCAGCAAATCAGCAAATTTGATAAGCAATATAAACGGTTGCTACAAGGGATTTGTGTGTATACACTCCACCACATCCCTCACCAATATAAATGTTGCCCATTGGCAATAAGGGGAAATTACAAAAGAGTAAATGTTTTTTAAGGGGCCGCTATGGATAAAAGTTTAAATGTAACCTCGAAATTGATCCAAACAATAAACAGAAACATTTGAAACAAAAAAAAAGTTTAGTTAAAGAACTCTATTATGATCTATTAACTGATAAGTCTTTCTACATATAAATAAATAAAGTAACGTCATTAAAAACCAAATAAATTGCATTCATATGAAAAAATGATGCATTAAAGGCACCTTTCCTTTTTCTTTTTAATATATTTGAGTTACCTTGAAAATATCAAAGACAACTGAAGTTTTTATGTATAATATTTGGATAATAACTTGAAACTTTTAAACATTTAACACTGGACTATACTGATGAATAATTAATCAATGGAAAGCATAACTCAATTCTGGTTTTTGGTATTTTGGATTTTCAGAGTTTTGACTTAAATTTTTAAATGTTCTTATTTTAAATTTTATTCTGCAAGAACTTGATGTCGGTTATTAAATTTGTAGCTATTATTTTATTTATTCGTCAATACTTCTTGGATCCTATTTTTATACCCTGTACCCATAGGGTAAAAGGGTATATTAAAGTCGCTAAAATGTATGTAACAGGCAGAAGGAAAATTTTCCGACCCTATAAAGTATATATATTCTTGATCAGTATCAATAGCGAAGTCGATTGAGACATGTCCGTCTGTCCGTCTGTCCGTCCGTCCGTCCGTATGAACACCGAGATCTCAGAGACTATAAAAGCTAGAGCAACCAAATTTGGTGTCAACATCCGTCTATTGTATAAGCAACTCAAGTTTATTTTAAATTTTTGCCACGCCCACTTCCGCCCCCGCAATTCGGGAAAAGCCTATAACTAGAGCAATATTAAAGATATCGTATTCTTGTTTAACATTCACATTTATATGGCCAAAATGCACGACTTGACCAAATTTTGTCAAAATCGGACAATAATTATCGGAGATATACGTATTTCCGTTTTGTACTGAAACGTCCCATGCAAAATGGGCTGTTAAGTGTGAGCGAGATAGCATGCGTTCGCTGTTGCTGCATGCTAAGAGAATTTTTATTGTAAATGATGGCGATTTTGATCGTTTTTGACTTTATGGATTACTTTTACTTGGTACAGGGTATAATCAATGTCGGCAGGGACGACTTGCTTGCTTCATTAAATGTGAGTAATGAGCAAAAAAATAAATGAAGAGATAAACAAATTGAAAATATTTTTAAAAAAGTTTTATGAAATTTACATTATGCAATAGTTAACATAACATAATAAACTTTTTTTCTTTCTTTAACAAGCCTTAAGTTTTAACTTTTGATTATTATTATTATTATTTTTTTTAGTTGTCTACTTTAAGTTGCATTTATTTACTTTCATTTGAATTGCAAGTTCAAGTCAAATTGCAATTTGCTTTTAGTTGACTTTTACGTGCTGCTGTCTAATTAAAACTTTTCCTTCCTCCCTTTGGGGCATGGTATTTTTGCCCTTCATTTTACATTTAAGTATGGAAATGTGTGAATGTTCGTCTATGTAAGTGTGTGTGTGTGTGTGTGTATATATATCTATGTGTTGCTCATTTTTAATTAAGCAAAACGCGAAGCAGTCACTTGAGATTTTTCATTACACTGAAGTTGTACTCTTTTAGCCGCACATGCATGGAAGTATTTATGTGTGTGTGTGTGTGTTCATATGTGTGTAAGTATGCATTTAACTATATGCATATGTATATGTATATGAATGATGAACCAAAGTCTTTGGTTTTATATCGGACATATTAAAGTTTGTATACCCTTGTTAAATTTTCTATTCTACTACACCTTTTTATACTTTATGGGGTCGGAAAATTTCCCTTCTGCCTGTTACATACATTTTAGCGATTTTAATATACCCTTTTACCCTATGGGTACAGGGTATAAAAATTATATACAAAATCTGTTGGAGAAACTGTTATTATTAGAAATAAATACTATCTATTTTGAATATATTTCCACTCTTTTGATTTAAATCTTCACATTTATTCCATTGTAATATCTTTGATAAATTTTACACGATAAAAGAACTTCAAAAATCTCTTCTTTTAGAGCTTCAAGGATCACATTGAAATAATGAATTCCTTTTTTAAAGTGCAATATATTTATATAAACATACTCAGACTTTACAGAATATACATTTATATATTATACCTCTTTTCTAAATATACGTAAGATATTTTCCCCAATTAATTGCCTTGTATAATGCAAAACAATTTGTGTCTGAATAATAAATGCTGCTTAATAGACAAGCTTGAAAATTTGTTGACGGAATGGCAAAAGACAGAGCTTTAAACCAAATGTTGGTTAGGTAAACTGGGTAACCAACGAACCGAATCTGAGAGAGAGAGAGAGAGAGAGCGAGACCCGAATACATTTTATATGACACAACATTTAAATTAATTTACCATAGCATATAAACATAAACCAACACAAACCAAATTAATTTATTTAATAATTAATTGAGCAAGAAAGTCACAGCAGCTGTCGCTGCCTGACAATGAGCATATTTATGTGGCGATGCTTACATAACCTACCATTTCCCTATATATGTTGACTATACCCTGGCCTGGCCAAGTCCAATGACCATGGCACAGATTTTTCATGCATTCGACAGATGTGAACTGAAATAAAAATATCATAAATTATGTGCCCACACAGGCAGACAGACAGACAGGCAGGCAGGCAGACAGACAGAATTCGAGTGAGATGAAGGAGACAGGACCTGCCATATACCATATATATATACATACATAATACACACACACACACACCCAATCACCCATCCACCCATAGGAGAATTCAAGCTGTGTACTTACCTAAAAAACTCCATTTCGTTTTTGTACCACTTAACCGAATTTAACGTGTGACCACTTATGTCATAGCTGCAGGATAATGTCACGTTATCACGAAAATCAACAATTTGTGGCACATTGATGTCAGTCACAAGTAGACACTGAATGCGCCGCATAGCTGCCAAGAGAGAAGAGAGATAGATAGAGAGAGAGAGAGAGAGAGAGAGAGACTGAGTGAGACAGGTTGAATGGAGACCAAGAGCAAAAAATATCAGATAAAATGATGAAAAATGTCACAAAAAATAAAGTAAAAAGAAATATAAAATATTTTGCATTTGCAGTTTTGCTTTCAATTGAGGTGCTTCTGTTGCTGCCACACATCAAGCAGATTATTATGGGGCAAATAATAAAAAAAAAATATAACTGTATAATTTCATACATACACATCGCTTGGCACATTTAAATATCAGCATACAGTAAACAAATTGAACAATTACCAACAAATGGAAATATTTTCTTTCTTAAATGTTAATTGCCATTTACTATTTCATTGGGAAAAAATTTATCTGCAAATGTGTCCTTTTGCTTATTCTTGGAACATACAAAATTTACTAAACAAGAATACAAACGATTTAAACGAATTAAATATTATTTTATATATCTAAAGTCAATTATTCCGCTGAGTAAATAGTTATATACATAAAACTTTTTAACATATTTTGTTTATCTAGAAAAACATCTAGCTGAATTCTTGAATATCTTTTAAAACGGGACAAAATTTACTCTAAATTGTTTTCTTTTTTACATTTAAAATAACCAAAGAAATTATTAAATTTAGAAAGTTGCATTATAATTAAACAACTGATTATCAACCATTTTCCGTGTTCCCAAAAACATTTTAATACCACATCACAAAGAAAATCAAAATGCAATCCCTAAAGAAAATTTCATAAAGTTTTAATTTCCTCAATCGTTTCCAATAATCCTTTAACAGGAAATAATTATGGTATAATATTCTCTTATTGTAAATCATTTTTGTCTACATTATACATTAAATTCATATTACAATTATCTTTAACATTTAAAGCTTTACCAAAATAAAAACAATACACGAAGATAAGGGAAAAAATTGGACTACAAACGGAAAAAGAGAGACGCAGACGGCTAATTGAATGAACTTGTAAAAATGTTCAACATTAAAATGAGACACAAGGAAAAATGGCTAAGAAAAAGTACAGCGAGGGTTTTACGACAAGTTTGTAGCCAGATTTTCACAATATAAAACAAATAAAAAATTAAAATTAGATTTATTAAATGTAAAATAAAATAAACATATAAATATATGTTGCTCTGATTGTTCCGATTTTTGGTTCTCTATTAAAATACTATATATTTTGTGGCTATTTTATTTGAGTGTTATTTTGGGTCATTTACTTATCAGCCAACCCACGCAGAAACTGCTAAACGTTTCGTCTGAAAAAAAAAAAAATAAAACAAAACAGGAACTGAAGAAATAAAAAACCGCTTGCTCGGGTTTTTACAATTTGCTGAACGCTTTTAAGTGCAAACAGGCAGACATACAGACAGACAGACAGATAGAATGCGAGGCAAACAAAAAAGGGAAATGCCGGAAAAAATGGTTAATATCATTAGCTGCAATGAGTTTTCTCTTGTTGGTGTTGTTGTTGTTGTTGTTCGTGCTGCTTATTGCACTAAATGCCGACCGCATTTCTCCTTTTTCCCTTTTCCCACTTTCCAAAAAAGTTGCGCGCCAAAAAATTTCCATAATCTTGGTTGCACTTGAAGTACTGAGTACTGTACTGCATGATAAGCAGGCAAAATTAAAGTGTGGCAGCAACAGCTCCGGCCAGGACAACAACTTGTGCATAAATTTTGTTAAATCGCATTAGGTAACCACTGTGCTGTGCAAAAGCCTAAGCGACAGCAACCAACAAAATGGTCGTGAATTTAATTTGTTGCACTTTACCCATTCAGTTGAAATAACTTGGGGACTATGTCAAAAGTTGTACTTGCCCAAAGCAGTTACTTTCTGTTTCTCTTACATTTTGCTTACTTCTTTTTTTTTTTTTTGACTGTTTAAATTTTGTGGGAGTCGACTCTAGGCGCATTTTGATTACCTTGTACCAGGAAAAGGAATCGCAAATAACTCGAACTTGTAAATGCAGCTGCAACAGTAGCAGCAAGAGCTCGTGGCATTTGTGCATCGTCAGTGGCATTGTCAGTGGCAAACAGGAAGGCAGAGAGACAGACAGACAGACAAACTAACTGCAAACTTGTTTAAAGTTTCAATAGACAAACAAACAAGAGTACCGGGTACCGAGTACCGAGTACCTAGAGGGCTTTTATTCTGACTCTGACATGGAGGAGTCTTTTGAAGCATGTCAAAGCTGTCGACCAACAACAGCAATAGCAACAACAACAACAATAACAACATTAACAACAACTTCAATGACAACAATGGCAAACACATTTGCAAATGGCAGCGGTAACCGCAGCTTAATGACAAGGCCTGACGACACTAAATACCAAGTACAAGGGAAAGGAGTGAACCAAAGCACATGAAAAACTTCACCTGCACGCGCGTGTGTGTGTGTGTGTGTGTGTGTGTGTGTGTAAACAAATACATATGTTAACGTAAATAATAAAAAAATAAAAGGCAAGTACATAAAATACAGCATACAAAACTTTTGCTTTTCCATTTGTATTCTTTTTTTTTGTTATTCCTGATGCTTTTCTTTTGCTCCGGCAATCAACGCACTTGAGTGAACTTTGCTGCCTAACAAACAGAACATCATGGCAATACATGTATTCCTTGCTGTCTGTTTGTCTGTCTGTCTCTCTGGCTAGTCTGTCGTTTTGTCTGTCTGTTTGCTTGTCTGATTGTTGCGCAGCTGTTCGCTTGCGGTCTATAAAACCGCTCAAACAATGAACTCGATGAAACAAACGTCTTTGCAATTCGTAATGAATGCCAAGGAGCATTCAAGGAGCCAGGTCAAGGGCATGAGTAAGACCACAGAAAGAGAGAGGGAGAGAGAAAGAGAGAGAGGTTTATCGAACTTGTAATAGATTAATGCAGAAAATGAAATTAATAAAATACATTATCAAAACGGATAAATAACAAAAAGCCAGACATAGCTAGCAAAATGCTTTAATTCTTCTTTTATACTGTTACGAGTTTCTATTAATAAAATTGCCACTAATATCTCATTCATAGAACAACATTTTCTTTAATGTTTAAATTGGTTTTCTTATGGTTTATTTAAGAATCGATTCGTTTTAAATCTATTTATTTTAATTATTGCTGAACTAAGGCTCAAATAAGTTAGACAAATTATATTAAAGTTACTGTTTGCTTTTTGTTTGGCTTTTATAATCTTTGTATACAAATTATTAAGCAATATTTTTTTGATTTTTTTTATGTATTTTTATACCATCGCTAAAATGTATGTAACAAGCAGAAGAAGCATTTCCGACCATTTAAAGTATTTGATATTATTGATCAGTATCAATAAGAGAGTCGTTTGAGACTTGAATATCGGAGATATAAGCAAGATATCTTTTTGTAAATTGATGGCGATGACTTTGAGCGTTTTTCACTTTATGAAATACCTTTACTTGGTACAGAGTACCCTCAATGTCGCCAGGGACGACTTGCTTGCTTCATTTATTTTGTTTAAATTTTTCTGGAAAATTATTCGGAACAGAGGTAAATATTCATATTCATTAAGAAATCTATTTCAGATTTACAATTTAGTTCAATTTAATTTGATTTACACGGCATCTCAAAGATGTTTTCAGGGATCATCAAACTTGTCACAGAGCTATAATATGTGTATTTCAGGTTAAATTTTTCCTTGAATTTAACTTTTCTAGCATAATCTTTTGTTATCCTAGTTGCCAACTTCTATCTATTCCATAAGTTTAGTGGCTTTTGGAACTAAAATAGGCCGGGACGAGGGGGATGGGGTGGCGCAGGCAATACACACAAATTTGCCAAACTGGCCCTTGTCTGCTTTTATTTTTGGTTATTTTCTTGTTCAATTTAAATCCGCTTTAAACATTTTCCGTTTACGATAAATGCCACAGCAGCAGACAAATCTGGTCCGAGAATGAGGAAAAGAAAGAGAATGCAAAAAAAAAGAGAAATGGAAAATAAAGAAAAAATCAACGTCCAACCGTCTATAATTTGCATATAAATGCGGGGGCCAACGACAACCGTGCCTAGAAGTCCGGGCGACTGTTTGTTTGGATTGAGTTTTTGGCATGGGTATGGGACTTCGGTTTGGTTTGGTTTTGTTTGGTATGGTATGGACTGGAGTTTTTGGGTTTGGGTTTTTTGGAGTTTGTTTTGGTTTCGTTTTTGGGGGCAAGTTGCGTTGGCTGCGCTGTGGCAAACAAACACAAATAAAGATGCTAATCTCGGCAAAGCGCAGCATCCAGCAAAAACAACAAAAAAAAAAAAGATGGAAAAATTGAGCAGCTAAATGGCACACAGAACGAGCAACACGAGAGTGGGACAAAAACACAAAACAAAAAAAATATACAAAAATGGTAAAAGATGGCGGCCAACTATGCTGAACTGAGCTGAGATTCTTCAGCTGTCTTTATTGTTCGTGTTGTTGCTGTTGTTGTTGTTGTTTTTGCTATTGTTTAAATCCCATTTGGTATGCAGCTAAAACTGAATGTTGAAGCAAAATGCGGAAGCAAAAACTATGCTAACACTGAAAAGTTGAAACTTGATTTGCCGCATCGACTTTGGCTTAGTTTGCATAAGACTTTGGCTTTAACTTTAGCATTTGACTGAGCCTGGCATCACATTAGTGTCAGTTGCTCTACCATGACATGACAGTGGCAACAAAAAAAAAAAAAACTCTTCCCATCTTAGTTAGCTTTCGATTTTTTCCGCCACACAATGAACTTGAAGTTTGCCAAAAAAAAAAAAGTCACTGCTCTAAACGAACCCTTTCCCTTTTTTTTTTTTACTATTTTGTACAAAATATTTTCGAATGAGAGTAATTTTCTTGTATGTGCAAATATGGCAGAGACACATAATTTACTCAGGCCACATCCTTTAGTTAAAAGAGGACTCTCTGTTAGTGCTCCTTGGAGAGTACATAACGTACACTTACTAAAATTGAAGACACTTATAAAATCGGCAATTTGTTTAAATAAACTTTATGGCACTTGAACTAAGCAGAAGCAACGTAGTAGAGTGTATAGGGTAAGAGAGAGGGGAAAGGCAAACAACATGCCACTGAGATACTTGTCCCGATTCCTGCTTGTTGGCTCTGAGTTGTAGCCAAATATTTATTTTCTTAGCGCAGCAATTGCCTTGGCCCATCCCAGTGTCTGTTGGCAGTGAATTTTTGAAAGCGCCTATAAATTTTAAAAGAGAGCAAATAATATATAGCGCATTGCAAATCCTTTAAGGCCTACTCTGAAAATGGAATTGTCACATTTATGTTTGGTTTATGCAAATTTTCATCTTCTTTTCAGACAGTTGGGCGCATTAGTCTGACATTTGTCTGTTTCTTTTGCCCTATATCATTCCATTTTCCACTCACAGACACACACATACACACACACACATTCATCATTCAAATTTAGAACTGCACAATTTATGGTTAAAAAAGTGGAAGTACTTTAGTTTAAATGTTTATTTCTTTTTCATATTATTGAAACTATATCAAGAACTATCATTATTTCTCTAATAGTTCATTTTTAGAAGCTTTACGATAAAAGAAAAAATATGATCTGACATAAAATTTCAATTGCTAGAAATAAAAGTGTTAGTTTTATGTGGAGTTGCTTTCAGCAGCATGGTGCAACATGCCACACACAACACAATGCCAGTTTCCATTTATTCTGGAAAATATTTGACAACCACACATTTTGAGTAATGTTTAATTTTAGATTAAAAGTTAATTTCTAAGCATTTAAATTTTTGTTTAGATTCTCTATTGAATTTAACCTTTTAAATTTTCCTTTATAACTCATACGCCGCATTGTACAAAGAAATAAAAATAATCTTAGTTTATGGTAAAACATTTAATAAAACAATGCATTTATATACAAATATGTATCTTTATGTCTTAGTCGTTCACAAATGCAAACATTTAAAAAAAGGAAATTTCAATTATTTTAAAGTATAATTTTTATTTGTCTGCTTGGTGCTTTTTTTTTTTTTGGTTTTTTTGGTATGCTTTACCTTTCATTGGGCAATAATGAAAAGTGTATTTAAAAAACAATTATTTCTGGCATAAAATTTACATAAATTTATGCGGTCGAGGTCAGTCAGACGTAGGCGACACCCAAACAAACCAACAACAACAAAAAGCATCAGTAGTAGCAGCCACAACAACAACAACAATAACACCAACAAAGGGAACACATTTATTGCTATGCTAATTTCGAGTAGAGTTTCGGGTCACATATACATATTACAAGCCATTGGTTTGTAGAGGCACAGATACAGGGAAGGAGAATATAGGGGAGAGGGAAGTTGGGCAGAAGGGATGGGAAGTGCACAAAAGCGCAAAGCGGAAACGGAAATGCCTAAATGACTTTTCATGGTGTGAGGCAAAGGCAACCGCAAAAGTTGCCAACATTGTCGACTTTGTCATAAAAAAGGTTGCGGCCGCACGGAAAGGATTAAAAGCAAAAGGCAATAAAATAAAAAGTTTTCGAAATATTTTCATTATTATTATGGGCGTGGCTGAAAAGGGCTTTAACTTACCCAACAGCATGTGCACAACCAGCTGCAGCAGCCAACAGCCATAGTCCATGGTAACAAGTCGCCTTTTAAAGTTTCTTCCACTGGGTTTTTTGGCTTCACCAAAGTATTACTTTGCTTTTTCTCTCTTTCTTCTTTTTTCGTTGGTTTTTTCCTTATATTTTTTGGGCTTTTCGGGGTTTTTTTTTTTCTTTGCTTTTGCTCAACGCTTATTCATATTTTCTATTAGTCCAAACTTCTTACATATAACTTTTACTTGGGCAGTATAAGCGGCTGCCTTATGATTATGTTTGAATATAGTTTCGAGATATCGATAAATGCCATTGACAGGTCAACAGGCCAATGAGCTAAAATAGAATAATGATGGATATTTGCTGAATGGGCTGAGGGGAAAATGTTAGACTTTGTTTTAAGGTTATTAAATTTGAAAACTTTTCTCGCCCCCAACCCGTGCACGTGTCTGTTTTTCACAAAGTTTTCCCTCTGACATTTTTCGTTTTTTTTTTTCTTTTTATTTTTTTGTGTTTTGGTTTGTTCTTTTTTCTATTCTGCTTAGCCACTGCATTTGTTTATTGTCATTGTCAGCGTTATTTAAACGTTGACAGTTTTTGAAAATTTCGTTTGTTAGCATCACAAACAACAACAACAAAAAGGAAAAAAAATAAAGAGATGAAAATTACAACAACAGTCAGTAAGTTACGACAACTTTGTCTATCCATGGCCAACATTCATTTGGCCAGGGCAAGTTCCACTCTGATGCCCCCGACATGGCGCTTCGGGCTTTGTGGCGCAAAGTCCTTTAATGCTCTAATCAAATTGTGGCTTCTTTTTTGTGCACTCCCTCGAGTCCACCTTCCCCCTTCCATCACCCAATAACCCCTCACACAAACCCCCGCAGAACTCATGTTGCTGCTGTCGTCATTGTTTTGGTTTCATTGACGCGTTTATTAAAATTACCGTGGTAAAGTTTTGTTACGGCAAAAGCATTTTATTTTTAATAACAGTTTGTGGCAGACGAGAGACAAATAGGTCGAGACCAATAGAAGGGAGAAATGAACTTGATTTTCTTTTTGTATTTGATTTTATATAGCGAACTATAATTATGAGTAATTTTAGTTACTTTTAAAGATTATTTGAACAGATTTTTTAAAGAAATGCAATAATTTTTGCTGTCTGTTTATATAAAAAATTGAAGTTCAGTTTAGGAATTAGGTGAATCAATTTGATATCAATCGGAATTAGATTGGGCAAGTAAACAAAGTAATATCCTTAATCTTAAAACTTCAATTTTAATATAAATCAAAAGATGATAATGAAACATTATTTAGTGTCAAAGGTCAAGATAAAAACAGAATATCGTGTATTTATAGGATATGATATTCATATTTATAATTATTTTTCGCTTTTGTTTAAGGAAATGATCATACTTTATACAGTAAAAGTACAAAAATTGTACATATAACTATTTGCAATAAACAATTCAAAATCCAGTCAATTTCAAAGAAAATATTTCAATGCTCATAAAATATGTGAAAATTTATTATTTACAAAAGCCAACAACAATCAGTGAAAGTTTGCTTTGACTTTTCTAATTAAGTAGCTTAAATATGTTTCGATATACTTGTGTCTTTTGTTTGACTTAATACGTAATATGTATAACACACACACACACACACACACACACACACACACACACACACACACTGTTATGGAATGTGTGTCTTGAGGGCAAGGAGTTAATGTGCCAAATGGATTTTGATTTGTTTGGCATATTAATTTGTAGGCAATTGCATTCACATTGCGTATACGCCACGTGCTCTTCGATATATGTAAACATACATACATAGAAACAAATACACACAGAGACACACAGATGAGCTAAGTTAATTACTTAATGGCAATGTAATGTCTACACATACATAATTAACAAACATTTCATTCACTGACTTAAATGACACACTCTCGTACACACACACACACACACAGACACAAATACACTTAATCAGAGTCTCTAAAATCTACATTGAGCACTCGGTGGCTGGATTTTAAATATTTACGAGTTTAGTGCATCAGCAGCAACAGACAGTTTGCCGTTGTTGTTTATTTTTTTTTTGCTTTCTATGGCTTGATTTGCATAAATGCATAATTTGACACACACACACACACACACATGTAGTTATAGCTATAGTATGTGCATGTGTGTGCGAATGTATATGTGAGTGTTTGTGTTTCTATTATTTTGTTTTTATTTATTTATTTGCCAGTCGCTGGTCTCTATACGCATTCGTCGTTTTTGTCATCGAGCATACCGTATCGCAATGGACCGCACCACACCGCACCGCTCTCTGTACCGTGCCACACAAAAGTTGCCATCTAACTGACTACTGCCCCGGATTGCTTTCCTGTAAGAGCCAGTAGGCAACTCTTTTATGCTCCAAACTAGAGTTGCCGGCCGAGAGCTCTTCTGCGGATGCTGGCGTAGCAGCTTCGTTTCCTTTCAGCTTCGTGATGTTCCCCAACGATGGCCGATTGCCAATAGAAGAGCGAGAGATGAGAAGATGATAGGAGAGCGAAGAAGAGAGAGAGGCAACACCGGATCCGAATGGGCGCGCCTTCAATATTAAACTAGTTATCCTTCATTCTCTTTTTAGAAAAGAGAGGGTAAACATTTGAGATGTAAAGCGGTTTATTTTGTCGCTTTGTGGTCCCTGTATGCCAACAGAGATGTTAAGTCTAACAGAGTGTAGAGATTTTAACATGCACTGCTAATGTTTAACAGGTTTATGGGAAGTGAATGCCATAATGTTATGTCTCTTATAAGAGTTTATCCCACCAAAAAGGAATATTTAATTAAATTTAAATTAACAAAGTTATTAATTGGTTTCAATAATGATTACAAAAAAAAAACGAAAACTATTTTTTTCCGTATATAAAAATCATTTTATAACTAAGTTTTAGATTATGAATAATAACAGTACATTTTTTGATGACCGAAATAAATTAAAAAACTTACTTATCGTTATTGCTGTAAGGGTAAATATTGGATTGGAATGCTCAATAAATTAACCAATACACTAGAATTTCTTTTTTAAATAACAATGCTAAAAAACAACAGCAACTTTTAATGTAAAAAAAATATTTTGGCTGGCCCTGAATCATTTTTAAATTTCAGCTTAACACAATGGTTATATATATACACAATGCACATTGTATTACATCTTGCCAGAAAAAATTGCCAATTTTATTAAAACAATTACAATTTTTTTCACCGCAAAGTATTTTTATTAAAACGGAAACCAATACTTTATTAAAAATTGTTTAGTATATCCTACTGTTTGTTTTAATGCGCTGGGAAAATGATAGGGAAACAAATAAGGCAATTAATTCAACATATTCTTAGTCAGCAAAATAAATTGATGTATTATATGTACGAAAATCAACTTTATATTTAAATGCTTGGTTAAAATTTTATTTTTAGGTCATTTCAGACGAACAATAATATTGCAATCAATTTGTATTTCCTTAACTATTCGAATGTTCATATCCCATTAAAAAAAGGGAAATCCACTTTTATTATTATTTCTGTGCTAACTAAATTGCATTTTTTGCTTTGTTTCTTTGTAAAGAAAAATACTAGTGAAAAGCCGCTTAGTTTCTTATAGATTTCATTTGTTTTAAAGCTAACGCCCAGCCACGCCCAGGCCAGACACAACAGTGCTAAGAGGCAGAGTAGAAAATTGGGTTACATATATTGCAACTGGCTGCACTTATCAGTCAGTGGCAATGACGCAGCTGCACAAGCCTGGTCCCTTCTCTAGTTGCACTTGACAGCTGAGTTGATGTTAATGCTTTGTTATGTGGCCATGTCATGTTGCTGTTGTTGCTGCTCTTCTTCCTGCGAATGTCAGTGCCACAAGGCATTGCAGTGCCAGACGTTGAAACCATATTATAGACAAAGCTATTTTTGCTTTGTTTCCTTTTCGATAGACAATGCATATAAAATGCCAAATTGTATTTTGAAATATATTAAAAATCCATCGCAATTTCTATTGAAATGTTTTTTGCTAGAATATTTTGTAACTGATATGGTGTTTTTTCCATTGTTTTGATTCTCATCATCCTTTTAAAAGAACAAACATAATTCAGGTTATCTAGCGCTTTTGTTTTATATTAAATAGTTTTGTTTTTAGTTTATTCAATGCATATTCTATATTATATTGTATAAAATTATTTAAATATTTCTTTGTCAACTGTTTTTGTGGGATATTTATAAGTTTGGCAAGTCTTTTTAGTTAGTAAGCTAAACACATCTTCTTTCTTCTGTCTTCTTTTAGAGCTTAGTTATTCTCAATATTTGTTTGAAACATATACAATACATATATGTATCTATTCAAGGAAATAGATCTTAAAAGAAAATGCAATAAATTTTATAGTATTCTTGTTGTAAGTTGAATCCTTTGCCTTGGTTAAATTTTTCAATTTTGCTGTAAATTAAGTCCAGGATTCTGAAGCTTCGTTAATTATTTTGTTAAATTAATACCATGGCCATTTTAGCTTGTTAAATATCAATAAAGCTTATAGACATTTAATGAGCCTCAGGATGCCAGTAACTGGCAGCCAACTGGGTTTAAGTGTTTGTGCACATTAAACTGATTTCATATTTAAATATATGAACATATATATATATATTTTATATACAATATGAAGAATTTATTTATGTAAAATATTGTTATAAATTTATGAAATGTAATTGAGAAAAAAAAAAACGATTCACAGGTATTAAAAATATTCAATTTGATTCAATTGAACTTATTTTATTTATAATTGATGTAATCATGGAATAACTGTGCTGCTGTGCAATAATGTAATATATATATGTACATATATGCATTTTTTACTAGCTGAGACAGGACTGCAACTAGAGAGTTATATATTTTCAAAAGTCGCAAGCGACGCTTTTGCGGCAAAGTTTTTGGCAAGCAACAAACACCGCACGTGAGTTTTGCTGCAACCGGCGCATGACTAAGGAACTAATGGCACTCAAACACACACACACAAACACATACACATACACACATATACATGTCACGTGTTTTGACTACAACAAATATGCTAAAAATGTAAAAGCCAGCCAAGCTAACCCAAGCATCTAGCCATCCCTTCAGCTAGTGAAAACAACAAAAAACGCTTGGGTTTTGCATTTTACAGCGACCAATGCCGCGAAGCTGCTAAACTTGGCGCCATTTGTTGTCATTTTGTGAAAATGTGAGCAAGTATTTTAAAAATGTATTTTGTTATTTTTATAGTTGTTGTTTCTGTTGCTGCTTAGCCATGGTAACTTTGGTTTTTGAGTGAAATAGATGTAGCACGTTCTATGTAGCAGGATCGACTCACTAAGCATTTAGCTATGCTATAGTTTTTACCATACCATACGATACCATGTCTATGAGTGTATTTGTATCCTTGGGTGTCCAGGTGCGGGTGAGAGTACTGGTGTCATCTTGGGTCCCAGCGGACTAATAGAACTTTAACGCATGTAGTATGTATGTATGTATGTATATTTGTAGATGGTCCACAGCATGGACAACTGACTCAACCCTGATAAAAGTTCATATTTTCAGCTGGCAAAAATTTACATCGAACAAAAGTTACATTGGACAAAAAAAAGTTGTTTCATTTTGCAATGCATTTTCAACTTTTTCAACCCACAAATTTTATGAACTGCCATTGCCCACTGACTTGACTTTGTTGTTGACTTTCCGTTGGCTCATTATGCAGTGAAAGCCAAATGAAAAAGGAATGGTAATGGGGATTCTGATGAGAGGTATCCGCGGCCACTTGGCTAGCAAAGTTGTAGACGTCGGCCGTTTGCTACAATTCTAGGCAAATACTCAAATACAACAACAAAAGCGAAGCTAGGCTACCACAATGGCTTGGCGGCGATTGTCGCTGGGCCCCCAAGAGTACGGAAACTAAAATGGCGCCCGCCTGTGCCAGTCCGGCAAGTTTATTAAAAAATTTTCAAGCTTGCTCTGCCGTACTCATGCCTTCTGACCTCTCCCCGACAACCGCCAACACCACCGCCACCACCACCACTTGTATATATGATTCCTGTTCTGTTTTTCTGTTCCCTGGTTTATTTCATTCTTATTTTGCAGTTGTTGTTTGTGGTACTGTTTCTCTATTTCCTTTTTTTTTTTTACGTTTTTCTGTGCCACTTGGCTAGCGCAACATGCACTTGAGTTTCATTTGCTTGTTTTTGGGCCATGTCGGGCAATGTCAGAGAGTGCATTAAAAATTTTACCATCACCCGGCCACTCCGAAGACTCCTCCTTACCATAACAAAATAAGCCAAAACAAACAAAAAAAAAATGAACCAAGTTTTATGTATTTCGCCAGAGAGCGGGCAAGGAAAAACCGCAACAAAATGAAGCTATTTTTTGTTGGCTATGTTGTTCTTGTTGGTGTTGTTATTGTAACTCACTTTGTTAAATTATGTGCAGCATTCCAAGGGATAGAACTTCTTGGTAAAGCGCTGGGTTGTGTTCTCTAATTGTAAGCACTTTATCATTAGTTTCCATAATTGGCTGATCTGATTAGATGAATCATTCAGTAAGTATCTTCTTTTTTATTTTTTAGTTGTTATAATTAAAAATTTCATTTAACATGCTTAAGTTTGGGATTTCACTAAGCGAATAGATAATTTAAAAAAAAAAACAAGAACAAGAATTTAAAAAAAAATATCACAAAAAATTGTCCGAAAAAAAGTCTGATTCCGATAAACAATTTTTTTAATTTTTAGTTATCAAACACTTAAAGAAACGCCACAGATCCAACAGTTATAAAGATTGTTATTAATTTCAGTTTTGTTTCTTTAACAGATTTATTACAACTCTGAGGTCGAAAATATATTATAAATTTTATACTTAAATTCACATTTTTAAAATGAAAATTGATTTCGTGATAAATGTATATGTGTATATTTTTTTTATATAAATTAATGCTATAGCATTAAGCAGTCATAGCCGTAAATAGCTTTTAATGCTTTTCATATACTTAAAATTAGTTCGATTATGATTATTAATCAAGTATTAAAATAACATTAGTTAAACGATTCTCGTCACACCCGATTAAAAATATTAATTACAATTTTTAAACGTTCCATGGTTTTGTTCTAGAAATATGAATTTTATTGATCACTTTTAACAAAGTTACAATGAATTTCACATTTATTCAACTACGGATAATTTTCCTTGCGATTATAGCTGCTGAGGTAAGCATTTCTTTTAAAATACATTTTTAGAAATTTAAAGAATTTCTGGAAATTGTTCTGAAAGACTGCAGGCCGTGTAGAATTTACAAATATCAAATGTGAACCATTGGATAAAAGTTTTGCAGACGTTGAATATTGTTACATCAAAGCTATAAATCGGACTTATAAATACGCTTCTGTAAAAGTGAATTTGTTTAAGTTGCCACTAACAAAAGTAAAGGTAAAAAGGTAAACTTTAAATTGTACACACACACAGGTAAAAAATAATTTCTTATTTTAGGGAAATTTGTGTTTAATGAAACGATTTAATGGATATAAACCATTTCTTTATAATGTGACAGTTGATGGTTGTAGATATTTCGAGAACCCTGGAAAAAATCCTATAGCTCAATATTTAGCTGGACTCTTTCAATCGTACATTAATATTAAACAATGCCCAATCAGTGTAAGTGAATATTGACAATAGTTTTTAAAGTTGTATAGAATTGTTTTTGTATTTCCAGGCCGATATTATTCTAGACAAGCTTCCTATTGATCATTTGAATAACCATTTAACCAATGTTTTGCCTTTTCCTCATGGTGATTATGCTCTCTTTACTAGTTGGATCGCTTACGACATTAATCGTGCTAATGTTAAATTATATTTTACACTTTCGTAGATTTTGTTTATGGCGACTAAATATTTTGAAACAAATCTAAAATAATAAAAATAATGTCACCAGTATTATTGCATTGCTGACAAACTACTTTTTCTTTTTTCTTTACTTGGAATTGTTTAATAATGATGGTGATCGATTTTATATAAAACTATAAAAATAAGACATTGCTTTAAAAATCAGAAATTAAACAAGAAAATTAGATCGATTATTTCTACGGCAACATTTTCTACTATTAAAAGGTGACTTGCAATGCTTTGGAAATCTTGATCTTAAGCTATGTCATTTAAAAGAAGGTTTGCCAAATACAAATGCTCTCGATATTACATTTATTTATGTGTTTTAATTCAATTTGCCGTTAAGACAAATTTAAAAAAAAATGATCAAAACTTTAAACTTTATAATATTATATATATGAGTGGTTTCGAATACATTAACCCAAGCGATGGAACGAAGCAAGTGTATAAGCTGAAATCTAGGGTATATTAATAATTTGAATATATTATTGAATATATGTCATTAACAATGCATTGTGCTATTCACTGAAGCGTTTCTCGCCAGACATAAAATTAACGAATTTTTACTGATTGTTTGGTCTATTTGGCATTATTCTAAAAACAATCATTGTTAGTTCTTTTCAACAAAGTTACAATGTCTTCTGTACTTGCTTTACTTTGTCTACTTCTATTTGCAATTAAAGCTACTGAGGTAAGCTTTTTATATGGATAAATTTTGTTTAGAGAAATTAAAAGAATTCATGAAAATTGTTGTGAAAGATTGCAGCCCGTGTGGAATTTACAAATATTAAATGTGAACCATTGGATAAAAGTTTTGCAGACTTCGAATATTGTTACATAAAAGCTATAAATCGAAGCTACAAATATATTTCCCTTAAAGTGAATTTATTTAAATTACCAGTAACTAAAGTAAAGGTAAAAGTAAATTCAATAGTTTTGTTTTCTTAAGACAATAACTTATATTAAATTTAAGGTAAATTTCACTGTAATGAAGCGATTGAGTGGATATAAACTTTATAACGTCACATTTGATGCCTGTAATTATTTGGAGAACCCAAAAAATAATCCTATAACTAATTATTTAGGGGAATTCTTTCTTCCATTTACTAATCTGAATCACAAGTGTCCATTCGATGTAAGTATATGTCAAATTAACACTGAATAATCAATTTAAAGGACTTATCTCTATCCACAGCACGACATTATTCTGGATAAACTTTCCATTGATTATGCAAACAACCATTTTACTAATGTTTTGCCCTTTCCCCTGCTGATTATGCCTTTTTAACCAATTGGATTGCTCACGATATTAATCGTGCTAACGTCAAAATATATTTCAGACTTTCATAGATTTTGTTAGTCGCGACTAATTAAGATTTTTAAATAAATCTTAAAAATTTATATATGTAAAACACATTTTTTCTTCACTACAAAACTTTAGACTATCGATGCCAAAAAAAAAGTCGTTTAAATACGTTTGCTTTTCTGCATAACTGAAATTTGATGGATTTTCTTAGAATTATTTAATTATGGTGATCGATTTTATATAAAATACAAGTATAATACATTTTGCAGCATTATTTGTATAACTACATACATACATATATTATTTAATTTGTGTAAAAAAGGATATACACATTTTTAGAAGTTATGAGTTGACTTATGTTCCTGTTATAAAATTGATGTTTAAATTTGATATTGATTTAATTAATCATCATTGTGGCAGATACAACTATAGTAGGTACTATTAAAATGTGACTTGGTGGTTTATCTTCATCCTTTACAAATGCTCTTTATAAGAGTTATTTTAGTTTTTTAATTAAATTTCTTGTTAAGACAGTGTTTATAAAAAAAATATAGTAATTCTAGCGATGTAACGAAGCAAATTTATAAGTTGAAATCTAGGGTATACTAATAATTTGAATAAATTTATGACAGATCATTAGTCATTAACAATGCATTGTGCTCTTTACTGAAGCGTGTCTCGTCAGACGATTTACGATTTTTTACTGACTGTTGGGCCAATTTGGTATTATTTTAGAAGCAATTAAAGCTACTTAGGTTAGTTTCTTTTATTGATATATTGTATTAGGGGAAAATATTATATTAAATGTGAACCATTTTGTGTTTTTAAGTCAATAATATATGAATGCAATAAATGAACACTGAAGGAAGAAATTAAAAGAAGTTTCTTTATTCACAGCATGACCTTCTATTAGAAAAACTTACCATTGAACACCCAAACAACTTTTTAGTCGCGACTCAGTGGACTCTGAACACTTAAATTGATTATTAATATTATTAAAAATCATCAGTGTTATCATTGAATGACATTAGTAACTAAATCTATTCTTGTTACACATGAATAGAGAAAATTCTTAACAACTAATTGATGCATTTCTACTATAAAAATATTTAAAAAACATATATCAACCTTAGTCAACAGTTTCAACCACGCTATGATGGCTTCCGAATTTTATATCCTTTGGATACTTTTGCTTGCAATTAAAGTTGGAGAGGTAAATTTTCTACACACTTTAGTGTATCTGTAGTAAAAATTCTTGTGACAGATTGCAGCCCGTGTGGAATTTACAAATATTAAATGTGAACCATTGGATAAAAGTTTTGCAGACTTCGAATATTGTTACATCAAAGCTATAAATCGGAGCTACAAATATATTTCTATTAAAGTGAACTTGTTCAAATTACCAATAACTAAAATAAAGGTAAAAGTAAATTCAAAATTTTTTTCTTTTTAAGACAATAATTTATTTTAAATTTAAGGTTAATTTCACTGTGATAAATCGATTGAGTGGATATAAATTTTATAACGTCACAGTTGATGCCTGTAAATATTTGGAGAATCCAAGAAATTATCCTTTAATTAAATTTTTAGGAAGCCTCTTTCTTCCATTTACTAATATGAATCACAAGTGTCCATTCGATGTAAGTATAAGTATATGTCAAATTAACACTGAATAATCAATTTAAAGGACATCTCTCTATCCACAGCACGACGTTATTCTGGATAAACTTTCCATTGATTATGCAAACAACCATTTTACTAATGTTTTGCCCTTTCCCCCTGGTGACTTTACCTTTTTAACCAATTGGATTGCTTACGATATTAATCGTGCTAACGTCAAAGTATTTTTCACACTTTCGTAGATTTTGTAAATAGCATCTTATTCACATTTTCGAAAAAATCTGAAAAAATTTAAATGACACATTTTTTCTTGACTACAAAATTGTTGATGCATAACCCTAAAAAAGAATTGAAATATGTTTAAATAAGGTTACTTTTCTGCATAACTGAAATTTGATGAATTTTCTTGGAATTATTTAACTATGGTGATCGATTTTATTTAAAATACAAGTATCAGAGTTTCCAATAAATAACACAAATAAAACAACTACTGAGCTCACTTTTTTGAACATTATTTGTAAAATTTATATTGTTTAGTTTCTATAATTGGCAAAAAGAGTATACACACTTTAAATCACTTTTTACTTTGATTTTTAATTAGTTGATAAACAACATAACAATTCATGAGTTTATTTCAACTGTAGTAGATATTATTAAAAGGAAACTTGCAATATTTCTGAAATTTAGAATCAACAATCAATAATGGAATTTATGTTTTTTAATATCCACTTATTTCTTATATATGAAAAATATTCTAAGGATACAACTTAATCAACATCTTCTTCTGTTGTCAATTCATTGATCTCGCTAATTTTGTATATAAATGTGATTACTATGGAAATTATTAAAACGAGCAAGCGACCGAAGTTATATGTCCTTCTTGTAGTAATTAATAAAATGTTTAATTGATGATTAACCATAAAAATACATTATGTTATTTACTGAAGCTGATTTTTAACTGATACGTCACTTTTATAATAAAGTTACAATGAATTCTTCGCTTGGTCTGCTTTTAATACTTCCTTTTACGATTAATGACACTGAAGTAAGCTTTTCTTTCTAAATGTATCTATAATGAAACACTAAAATCAATCAAATTTATTTTTGATTCGTTTTATATACTTCCTTATGATTCTAGCAAATTATATATAAATCTAAAAGACAGTTTGCAAGGGTATACGAACTTCGGCACGGCCGAAGTTAGCCCATTCTTCTAGTTTACTGAGTATTGGGTCAATTTGACATTATTCTAAAGCAATTAAAGCTACTGAGGTTAGTTTCTTTTATTGATATATTGTATTAGGGGAAATTATTATATTAAATGTGAACCATTTTGTGTTTTTATTTCAATAATATATGAATGCATTAAATGAACACTGAAGGAAGAAATTAAAAGAAGTTTCTTTATTCACAGCATGACCTTCTATTAGAAAAACTTACCATTGAACACCCAAACAACCAACTAACTAATGTTTTGCCATTTCCCCATGGTGATTATTGTTTCGGGACCAGTTGGATCGCTTACGATATTAACCGTGCTAACGTCAAACTATTTGTCACAATTTTGTAGACTTTTTTAGTCGCGACTCAGTGGACTCTAAACACTAAATATTTTTAAAAATCATTAATTTCCATTCGTCACACATGAATGGAAAAGCTTTTAAAATGCGTAACTGATCGATGGATTTCTTCTATGAAAATATATGAAAAACACATATTGTTCTAAGTCAACAGTTTCAACAAGGTAACGATGGCTTCCAACTTTGTTCTCTTTTGGATACTTTTGATAGCAATTAAAACTGGCGAGGTAAATTTTCTATACACATTAATTTATCTATTGTAAAAATTCATTTGACAGATTGCAGCCCGTGTGGAATTCACAAATATTAAATGTGAGCCATTGGATAAAAGTTTTGCAGACTTCGAATATTGTCACATCAAAGCTATAAATCGGAGCTACAAATATATTTCCCTGAAAGTGAATTTATTTAAATTACCAATAACTAAAATAAAGGTAAAAATCCAAGAGTTCTTTGTTTCAAAGTGAATAATCTATTTTGAATTTTAGGTTAATTTTGCTGTGGTGAAGCGATTTAATGGATATAAACCATTTCTCTATAACGTCACAGTTGATGCCTGTAGATATTTGGAGAATCCAAAAAAAAATCCGATAGCTAATTATTTAGGGAGCCTCTTTCTTCCATTCACTAATATGAATCACACGTGTCCATTCGATGTAAGTAAGAACAAGAAATGAACACTGAAGGATCAATTTTAAAGAATTTTTCTTTATCCACAGCATGAACTTATAGTGGATAAACTTCCCATTGATTACATGAACAATCAGCTAACTAATGTTTTGCCCTTTCCCCATGGCGATTATGCATTTTTCACTAGTTGGATCGCTTACGATATTAATCGTGCTTATGTTAAATTATATCTTACACTTTCGTAGATTTTGTAAATCGCAACTACAAAATTAATTTAAAATATATTTAAATCTGAAAAGTTGGAAATACCATTACCAGTACTCTCCTGATTGGAGTTGGGTTAACAACAATTTTTTTGAACCTTAAAAACTTTTTTTCAATGCTGCCACCAGTAAATTATTTTAACGAATTTCTTCGAATATTATTTGAATTATATAAATGAAATACGTTTTAATATATGTATTTCAACTAATGGCTTTAAATGGATTCGTTGGCCATTAATCATATATTATGTATGTTTTGTCAGCGTTTAATTACAAGCAACAATTCTAATTTAATTTGGGGATTACAACTAATAAAACTTTTTCATTTCGCTTACTTGACGAGGGCATCCGGCTAAGAAGCTTCCCCCACTCATTCCCACTCCCTCTCTCTCTCTCTCTCTCGCTCTCCCTCGCATTGTGTGAAGCATTTGTTCAAACAAATGCATGGCGAAATCTTAATTAACCTCAGGGTGTAGAGCATAAACCAGCAGCACACAATCGCACTCGTATTCGTACTCCTTTACCCACAATTCCGTTTACAACAGTTGTCTATTACGCGAGCATTTCAAATGAATAAAAGGAAGCTAAGGCTGAGCAAATAAAACTATATATATGTATGTGTGTGTGTGTGCGTGCTTGTCTATGTATATGTACGTGTATGTGTGTGTGTGTGTGTGCCCATATTCATTTTGTATGTTGCGCACTTTATTCCATCTATCTCAAAGACAAACCATTCAACTAACCAGCCACCAACCCAGTCTCTGACTCTTTCTGACTCTTCTCATCATTCTCATGCCCTCCATCTGCCATATAAGTGGAGGTCGTCTCTTGGCATGTGAAGCGAAAATTTCGCTTCTCGGGAATTACATTAAGCGTTGGGCATAATAAATTATTCCGTATGATATGATTCTGGTACATGATAAGCGTTTGTAATTTTAACTGTCAGTTAAATGAGTAAATGGCTCACAGTGTGTATATCTATATGTGTGTGTATGTGTGTGTGTGAAGGGGTAGGGCGTGAATAGATATACATACATATACATATATATATATATACATATATAAATGTATGTATGGGCGTGGCTTGCCAACGATTTAGAATACTTCATATTTATCTTTTGTTGGAAACTTGAACATTTGTTCGCGTAAATAAAAGTTGAGCGTCAATATTTGCCACACACATTTATACATATTCACATGGAGACTCTAAAAAACAAACACACTATATACATATATATACATATATATCTATGTACATTGCACACACACACACATGTGTATAATTACAACTCTGTAATGGAGAGTTGGAGTTGCCTGGGTGGGTGACAAGTACGTGACTATAATCATCGCGATTTTCCCGCCTCATAATCTGGAATGCGTTCTGCCAACACCAACACCACCGCCCCCCCCCTGCGCTTAACCACCCAATTGACCCACTCTGCTCTCTTATATATCCACATCTACACCCACATACACATCGACCATTTCTCCCATTTTGATATTTGCTTTGAAATTAAAAAACTTTTCACTCTGCTCTGTTAGATTTTTCGCATTTGGGCTCTGCCTTGATTTACATGTTAAATAATTTTATCCCCTTCCTTTCTCATTCCCCATGGCGTCATTTACACCGCCTACTAACACAGCTCCATTCTCCACTCTGTTCTTAACGACCCTACATCAAAACTGTTTGAAACACACAAAACATCATAGCATAAAGCCAAATATGAGCTGAATTTGTCAGTTTCTTTTGGATAACATGAGTTTGTACAATATTTACTGCCGGCAAATATTGTATATGAACTGCCAGTGCCGACAAAAATCTACTCACGCGCATTTGGCCAAATCAACAGTTCATTAAATCACGTACAAAGCCAAATTTTGGTCCTTACAAAAAAGAGGCAATGACCGTTACTTTCAAATGAAATGTCAAAAATGAAATTTATAGAAGTTTGTATACCCTTGATAAGGGATTACCTATAGATCAATTCTCCTAACGTACAGCTCTATTATATCTGGGAATAATTCAAATATTACAAAAAAAAATGCTGCTAACCATGTTTCAATCAAAAAAGTCTTTAGTATATAAACTAATATTAAAATAGAAAGCTACTTTTTGCTATGTTTGGTAATGCCATAAAATTTATATTACAAATAAGAGTAATAATGATTACATAGTTTAATCCAAAATGTCATTAAATAAATGTTCTTTGACTGAATAAATATAGCGACTTAACTTGTAGATAAAATATTAGATAATTTTTTTTTATAGATAACTATAAAAGAAGCTTAAAATATTAAGTCGAAAAATCGAAAGAGAAACGATTCACATTTGGAATCAAACAGAAAATGAGTTCAACATCAACTATTACAAAACATAATTACTATAATTAGACATTTTTATTGTATTAATTTTTGTATTAATTTTATATAATTTCAAATTTTTCACAGAGAATTCTGGCCTATACATATATTTCAGAAGGTGAGTATATTTGATTGAGCGATGTGATCAATTTTTAAGCATAAATCACAAAGAAAAATGTTACAAATTTAACTTTGAACTTAGAGAGCTCATTTTTCATTTCAGTACTTTAATGGTAAAAATTAACTCAACAACTCAATTATTTAGAAGCAAAACCGTTATTCTGTTTGGTTAATCGGCAGTGTATATAAAATGTAAACTTTTATTTTCTCAATTAAACGAATAATTCCCCTATTTCTTTATTGAATAAGAATAAACAAAAAAACAATATTACTAAATGATTTCTAAATGAATGAATAAATGATTTCTAATTATTATGTACTATGCTGTTGCAGTTTTTCTTTGTGGATTTCTTTTTTAGCCGAGCGTATTGGGCCAAGACTGTATTGGCCAACAACTAAGATGTTATCTGGCATATAAGGTTCCAGTGTAATTTGCTCAAGTGGCTCAAACTGTTCTTGTTTTAATCGCTTCATTTCATTGGCACAGGTCTCCTTTGGTGGGACATTAACAGATTGGAAAACTATCGCAAAATGTCCGCCTGCCTTTAGATAGTGGCGTGAATTTAAATTAAGTATACGAATTTGATCCGATAGTGGCATATCAATAAAGATCATATCAACACAATCTATAATAATTTTACGATATTTATATGGCATTGCAGCATCATCAATAATTGGCACAATATTCACATATTTTCGTGACAGAGCAATTAATTCTCTTTCTGACCAGGCTCCCTGATCTACGGTATATACTTTACCCGATTCACCCACAATATCGGCAATATGCGGTATAGTGCGATCAAATCCTGAACTTAAATATAATACTTTTGAACCATTACCAATGTGTATATTGGTAATGCCGCTCAAGACAGCGGCACCTAATTTTGATTGAAATGGCGACCAGGAGCGATATTCATTGCGTTTGCCAAACATATCGGCAGAGAAACGCTGTTCTCCCGCGTCATCTTGGCCGGATGTTAGAGCACGGGTTAGCAACATAATGGCATCATCTCGGCTACGAGCCAAAAAAATTCCACTATGACGATGTGGCTCAATGCTAACCATAATCATCTGTTGAAGACTACACGCGACTTCTGTCTTGTCAGACGGATTCTCTTTTTTAGCAGTTTTCTTTTGCGTTTCATTCTGAATTCCTTTTTGAGTTTCTTTTTGATTTTCTTTTTGATTTTGATTTTCACTTTTGATCACATTTTTTTGCTTATCACTTTTTTTTGTTGCACTTTTATTTGTTGTTTTTGTTGTTGCACTTTTTGATAATGGTGTAATTTTAGTTGGCACAGGTGTTTTACGACCATGAGCATCTCGTCCTTTTGTCTTGTTCTTTGATATTGATCCCTTTCCCATTATACAATATGAACGATATGTTTTCAATAGGCTATATTTTACATGTGTTTATCGATACTTTTCAATAGATTATTATTGTTGTTGTTGTTGTGATAATAATTTCAAAGGCATAGTAGTAGCAATCGTATTAACAACTAGTTAATCAAATTTCAAATAACATCATGTATACGAATTAGCCTTAATACATATGAATGTATTTACACTAGTTATTTTATGTATGTATGCATATACATATATGTATGTATGTACATATATATTGTTGCTGTTGTTTTATCTACATTTATTGCACAATGCTAAAAAGGACCTGCAGCTAAAATGAAATCTGCATTTGAGTTGTGTTAAAAAGTTTGCATTTGCAACGCACAAATGGAACAATAGAATCTAAGCGTGGATATATTGTGGCCCCAAGCTAGTAGCTAGCGCATAGTGGTCCCTGTCCTATTCCTGGTCGTATGTATATCCCGATGCTGGTGAGGATTTTGCAGTTGAAAGCAAATCAAAGCAGACGCAGGACATGCTAAGGAGGCGAATTTGGGTTGGCATGGCAATGCAAAACAACTTAAAATGTCATATAAAATTTGTAGCATTGCTGATTGCGCGTGTTAAACAGCGAATGCAGGAGGGGTACCATAAGAAAAACTTCTCCCTCATACTCTAATTCTCACTCTCTCACACACACACGGCAATATAGCGCGTAAATCCAGTCACGCCCAGGCTCTAGGGGGGAGCTACATAGATATGTATATACATACATACATTGATATATACTTGCTACTACATACATTGATATGTATGTATATATGTTTGTGTGTATGTCTACATGAATATATGTCCCTAAGTGTGTGTGTGTGTGTGTATGTGTGTGAGTGTGTTTGTGTGTATACGACTTTTGGGGCGTTTCAAACTAAAAACAAAAAGCCACGAAATCCTGGCATAGCCAAAAGCGAAACGTGAAAAATAAAAACTCAAACGAAATGCGAAAAATCACAAATTCCACAAAATCTTTAAATCCCACGGATTTATGCATTTTTACGTTGCATTTGCTGCCGTTGCATGTGGGTTGTCTATCGACAACGTGCCCCAACATTCTCCCATTTCATCTCTCTCTCTCTCTCCTCTGTCCCTATTTTAAAACCCTACAACTCACTCACTTATTCTATGTGCTGCTTTTGCGATTGTGAGACAACAGACAGAGAAGAAAACGGACCTGGGCTGGGCATTCACGTTTTATGTGATTTCTGCAGTTTGCCAATACCGCCTCAAGGTGTCACTGCACTGTGCACTGTGCACTGCATTCTCCACTGCAATGTCTGCTGATTTGTTCTAGAGTGGTTCTTAGTCAAAATTACTTCATTTTAAATATTTCATTAATTAGATACTTTTAATTAGATATTTTTAAAGAAACAATTTGGTGATCGTCCACTAAAGAAAATTAAAGACTTGATATTGATTTTAAATTAAATTTGAAATATTTTAATACTACATTATTCTATTAATATTGTAATATATATTTTTGAAATGTAAGTTATAAATTTCATTTAATTCTTTTAAATGTATTGCTTTAGTTTATTTTTAATTGGGTTTATTAAATTGTTTCCTCTTGAGTTCTTAGTTTCTTCAATTGTCTCTACAAATTTCTATATGTTTGAAATAAAATCTGTTTACATTTCATTTACACATTTCACACTTATTCGAATTATTTTTTTTTTTTTTGGGCACCAGCCTAATGCACCTTCTATAAGGAGTCATTGATGATGCTGTTGCTGGTGCTGCTGCTGCTGCTACTTGTGCAGTGTCTTTCTCGCTGTGTGCCGCTATCAGGACGACGACAGCAAAAGTTCTACCGCCCAACACTTAACGCCAACAAAAAAACAAACAAGAAAAAAGAATAAACGAAGTCACCCACAATCGATTGGCGCTGCCTCCAACTGTGCCCGCAATCAACATCGTTGAATGGGTAGGTGGGTGGTGCAGGAATAGGGGCAACAGCAATGGCAGCACATCGGTTGCATATTCTGGGTTAAGCCTGTTGTTGTTGCTGTTGTTGCTTTTGTTGTTTCTCGTTTTTATGGCACGCTGCAAACTATCTGTCGCTTTTGTTTTACGATTCCTTTTGCGCTTGATGATCGTCACCGTTGTTGGCGTTGCCTTTGCTGTTGCTGCTGTTACCGTTGTTGCTGCTGCTGCTGCTGCTGCTGGTTGTTCCTGGCCCTGCATTGCCATCGGCGTAATCGTGTTGCTGTTTGCTGCATTGGATGTTTGTTTGTCTCCATTTTCTTTTCGCTCTTTGTCATGGCATGGCAGTGAGTTTCATTTTTTTTTTTGTTCGCATTTCTGCTGCAATCTCTGTGTAATATTTTATTTTCAATTCGCATTTAGTGCAGCCGTAGCCGTAGCATCTAAGGGAGGAATAAATTGTATCTGACAATTGGCAATTGGCCTATCCGCCCGTTTGATAGTGGAGCCAAGAGCAGAACGAGGCCCATTTACACACACACACACACATACACACACACACACACACACACACACACTGCCAAAGCCATCATGCTCAAGCTGAAGCAGTTCTGGTCTTTGCCAATAAATCCTGGCTGTGGGTGCGGCTCCCTTTGGCAGTTTATGCTGAATCACGAATTACATTAGACAAGCCTGGGATTTGGTTTCCTTTCTTTTACTTTTTGCTTTTTTTTTTTTTTTGTTCTTCTTCTCGTTTTCCTGTACTATTGCCAATTGGATTAGCACACTTAGCGGACTTTGTCATGAGAGGAGCAAACCACGGTCTAACAGTTTTCATTAGAAGTGCGTTTGGCATGTTTTAAACTGCTCCATCAATGCCAAATCCCCTCCGACTCTCTAAACGTTCAATTTAGAACAGATGCACACAGGCACAGTGAGGCATTGACTATAAAATGTGAGGTGATATATAAAATAGTTAAAAAGGGCAATTAAATAAGAAGCTAAATATAATATATTTTTCTAAGCTTTTTATAGATTAGATAGATTTTTTTTAGTTTCATGATTATGTGGTATAATTTTGAGGCAATTATTGTTAAGAAATTTTTAAATTTTATTTATTATATTTGATTTTAGATTTTAAATGACTTTATCCCAATTTGAATATAAGAAAAAATATATTTTAAATAATACGCCTTTTAAAAGATATTTATTATTTTTAGTCTAAAGTCTTTTACTTATTTAATTGGTACTAAAACAAAAAGTTGACAATGCAAAACAAAATTAAAGTTGCTTAACTGACACAGTGCATAGTGATAAATGTCAAATCAGTTACGAGTGTCCTTCTTGCCGGGACGGGCGTGAAATGCTTTTTAAGCACTCACATGAACCGATGTCCATGTTAAGGCCACATTACGAGCAAAAGTAAACAAAAATGTGCGCTGTCAACTAAATGTCAGAAAAATGGTTTGGCAACCGTTTCTTTGCCTTCCCATGCCATGGTATGGCATCTCGTTGCTGTTGCTGCCACTGTTGGTGTTGCCGCTATTGGTGTTGCCTCTGTCCCTGGCACGCACGCACTTGATCAATCATGCGAGTGCGAGGACGATGACGATGCCATCGATGAAACTCTGATGCTGACAAGTGCGCTGCCATTGTATTTGCATTGATGACAACTACACGTCCGCAAACGATTATGGAGCACCGTTCGCCATGCGGATTGGATTTGTGAAGCCATCAGATATCGTTGAAAAGTAGGCATTGCTTTTCTATGTCAACTCTTGACTACACCTCTCCTTCACCTTTGGCATATTAATAAACCGTTTGTCAGACATCCATAATAAATGGCCAGGCCATTCATCTTACCCAACCAATCGACAGCCATTAGCCATCAGACAGACAATCATCAAAAACAAAATCCACAAAAAAAAAAAAAAAACAAAAAAAAAACAAAGAAAATAAATGTTTTGAAAATTTCATGTATATGAAAAATATTCGAAAGCGACAAGCAAATCTAAATAAATGTTTAAGCTTTTAAATGGGATTATATCGAAGCGAACACAATATTTATGCTCATCATTTTTCTTAAGCTTCAACCGCATAGTCTAAAATGCAAATCGATTTTGTTATCTAACAAAAAAAAAAAGAAAAGTAAAGAAACAAAAATATAAATAAAAGATAAGTGATTAAGGCTCTCAATAGTAGAAGTAGTAGAATCTGCTTAAATAACGGATATTTAAGGATATCTAAAGCCATTCACAGCGGTTTCCCTCGTCCAATTTCTAAGTCCACTTTAGTCTACGGTCTGTAGACGACTAATTGAAAATGGATTAGCGGCGAGTTTAGTATGTTTTATGCTTGTGCACGTTGTCGACGACAACCTCGATGGGAAACCGGATTGAAGGAGTGGTGGCATGTGTGTTTATCCAACACGCAAATACATTGAAAATTAATTAAACCGCATGCTGAAACCATGTTAACAAGATGCTTTAAAAAACAAAGAAGAAAAAAGAAAAACAGCTTCCATTTAAAAACAAATACCAATTCCATTCATTGCTATTCAGCCAACCACCTTTTTTGGCCCTTCTCTTTTTTTTTTTTTCCTGAGTTTGTTGGTTACCTACGATTACGCATACGCAGTGTGTGGCGCGTGTGAAAAATACTTTAGTAAAAGTTTTGGCCTTTGCCAAATATATATATAAAAAAAGGGGGAGCTAAAGAAATTCTAAGCCTATACTGGCAGAGGTTTACAAAGCCCTTTTTTCATTAAGGTGAATGTACCCACTCAGCCGTCTTGTCCTTCTGTTCTCGATGGTTTTATGGGCAAAGAAGAGGTCTTTGCTTAGACTAACACTTTAGCTTTCTTTTTCTTTTTCATTTTCATTTTCCTTTTATTTTATTTTGGATCTTTTTTTTTTTGTTGTTTTGCTCAACTTTATCAGACACCCAATTAAAAGGGCTTTATAACAATTAGAGCTAATAACACGCTTCAATTGTGCCAGCAACACCCGAGGGTAGATTCACAATCCACCCAAATGTACCATCAAACCAGCAATCCAACCGCTGCCGCCCATTCCGATCTAGGTTTTTATTTTTATTGGCCACTTTTTTTGTATTTTTTTTGGTTCTTTTTTTCTGGTATTTTTGGTAGCTTATGGTCTCTGGTGTTATTTCGTAGAATTGCGGTTGTAATTAAAGGGAAAACCACAGCAATTAGCAAATAGACGACTAGATTTGTTTATGCATTACTATGTTGTAGGATAACCAAAATTGGTTATTTTTGCTTTTGTTGTTGCTGTTGTTGTTGGAGATAAACATTATGTACTTATCTAATTGAAAAATATGAAAAATCATTTTTATGGGCCATTGTTCTGGCATTTAACTGGCTACTGGGGAAACGCTAACTGTAATCTAACTTAAGCCAAAGCCATTTCCCACTGAAAAACTCAAACAGAACAAATCTCTGAAATTTGATAAATTAGTTGTAAAACTAAAAAACTTTTCAATTTTTCTCTCTCTCTCTCTCTATCTCACTCTGTCTCTCTATCTTTCTCTCTCTCTCTCTCTCTTGTTGTCTCTCTGTGAGCGGCTTATCCGTCTGAGTGAGAAAACTTTTGTTAGCCAAATGCAAAATCCAATTTTTCGAATGAAAAGTCAAACATGAATTTAACTTTTGATCCGTTTGCCCGGTTGTCTAAGCAGTCAGCACAAGTCAACAGTCAAACACAGCCAACAAATTTTTCCTAAACTCTACATATAGCATCGTATATGGATCGAACATACAATATAAAATAAAAGAAAGAGAAAGAGAAAGAGAGAGAGAGAGAGAGAGAGAGAGTGAGAGAATGAAGGCTGCCACAAAAACCCATCAACAAAACGAATCGATAACAAATTTCAATTTTTGGGCACATTTTTAGCAACTAATTTGCAATCAGGCGAGTTTTTGTTAATTTTAATTTGATTATAGCTGCTTCTGTCATTTCCAAATGATAATCATTAAAAGCGATTTCATTGCCGTCCATTGGCATTGATGGCAAAGGGATGGTGGAGTACGGGGGGGGGGCGGGACCACACTCGAACGCATTGAAATAACATTTGTTGATTTAAGTTAGCATTTTATGCATGCATTTGCTATATTTTAGTATCACATACATACACGCAAATTTTATTTATTTTCGTCGGCAAATAGCATAAAATTTTCAAATTCAAATCTAATTAACATTCATTGGAAAAATGTTTATAATACACGATTGCTGCATATTTGGTGAGAAGGGGAATTTCAATTTTTAATGAGCTTCAATTGGCATTAATTGCATGCGGATGGCGTATGGCCGCCACCTAATGACAGACAGTCGATCGAATTATTTACATTGGTTGTAATTTAATATATGTATAAAATTTGAGCATTTTTTGCATTTGTGACAAATAGTTTTCAATACAAAATCGAGTTGCCTTATTGACAAAGCCGCTATTGCCAGCATTATATGGCTGATGTTATATCGTTTTCCAACTAGAAGTGACAATGCAACAAGCAGCAAGAGCGCAACAATGCTCACACAATGCATCAGTACGCAGACATTCAACATGCACCATCTATACACTACACTCTCGGTAACACACACACACACAGACGCTTACACACACCCACACATATTGAAGTAGAGATAGATATAGAAGCATATGTATGCATGTGCCGCTGCAAACACATGCTCAATTGAATTGAAATTGAATTTGCAATTCTATGCGCTGCAGCTAACGCCATTTTCTTTGCCGTGCGGCACAACTCTGGCATACATTTCAATTTTGTTTTTTCCCTTTTTTTTTGATCTACCCTCTCTATTGCCCTAAGCAAGGAATAGGCATGTTGGCATTGTTAATCAGCTTGTCATTTCAAAAATTCAAAAACAAAATATGGAAGTAATTGTAGGTAAAGTTATTGGCAAGAAAATATTAAATATTGTGACTCTTAATGTGCAGAAATGGTGAGTAACGATTTTCTTTAAAAAAGTCTTTCAAAGAAGTTTTGTTTTCTTACTTCTATATCATATATTTGAAACCCTAACTATAATGTTTATAAAGTACATATATCCAGTTTACTATCCTTTTTTTGTTTCCACCTATCAAAAGTGTATTCTTGAGGTTGTCATCTCAAATTGATGGCATACTTTTTTACCGCCTTGTGACTCAACGGGCACTCGGCAGTTTTCTGTTCGCTTTTGTGCCATTCGATTTGCTTTTGCTATCCTCTACTCTCCTCTCTTTACCATCATCATCTCTTTCACATCGTTGTGCGTATTTGAGAGTTTGCTTTCGCTTTTTGTCGTATTTGCATTTCGTTATTGAGCCTGAGACAAAGCAGGAGAAAAAAAAAAGCAAAGAAATAAGAAAAAAAAATAACTGAAAAGCAAGTAAAGAGGATCCTGCCATTGACGTAGATGCGGCTGCCTCTTCTAGTTGCATTCAATCATCAATGAGTTTCTTTTGCATTTTACACTTTTCACTTAGATGCTTGTATTTGGTTCTATGGTCTCTGTTTTTACCATTTGGTTTTTGGCCCAATGTACGTATAATTGTGCTGTTGTATCCACTTTTTGGATCTGAGTTCAGTTTAAGTTTTGTGGGGGGCAAAAAGTTCTTTGATTTATGGGATTAATTGTCAAAGCGTATGCCATTTGCACAATATAATTGAAATGCAAATACAACATTCTGTTCTTTGGCAAACATCTTGTTGCCAAGATTTTTGCATTTTTTAGATTTAAAGGTAAGTTAAAAGTTTTCCCTCGTCATACATAAAATATGTATTTTTCCATTTCGAGTTTGTTTTACTTACATTACTGTGAGGCTTTCTCTTCCCCTTCTCGACTCCCACACTACCTCTCTGAATCACCCATAGTATTTCTTCTCTCTCTCTCTCACCCCACTCAGCAAAATGATTTGTATGTCAGACGAAGTGCCGAATGGGCACAGGCACATGTTTGGCATGCTAAGCGCCACAAAGTATGCCGCACTTTTTGTTTGACTATTGAGGTAAAGTGTAGCGCTTTCTTTTTGTTGTACCTGTGGTTATGGCTGTGCTTTTGGGCAAAATGCAAATGGTATTTTGCAAGGACAAGTAGACCAGCAAACAAAACAAAACACTGAGAAACAGAGAGAAAGAGAGAGAGAGAGAGAGAGAGAGCGAGAGAGGTATAAAGAAAAAAACCAAGTGAAAGAACAAACAGCAAATTGCATATAGGAAAAGTTTTCCTCATTACATAAACGCAAGAAAAACCGGCCAGAATATGGGGGGGAAAAAAATCTCAAGAACATTTCTCCTTCTTTAAATATTTGATTTAAGTAAAAGTTGTACATAAAATTTGCTGGCAAGTGCAATTATAAATGGAATGATGGAAAATAGAGAAACCACATAAAAATTTAAATATGTTTATTTTTATTCAATAGTTAATCAGTTAATCAAGTTGGTTTACCTCGTTAGACTTTCTTCCGCATCCTTCAGCATTTTCAGTTCAAAGATTTTTTACCTTAATTAGCTTTATGTATAATGAAAACTTATTTGTATTTGCATATATGCAAAATAACTATAAACTTTATGACCAAGGCCATTCTAATAGGCCGCCAGTGCCTTTGGCTTGCTTTTAGGGATCTTAGCAAATTTGCAAAAAAGGATTTTCCAACGGACGTGGCTGAATGGTGGTAAGTTCTTCACATTTTTTTTTTCTTTTATTTTAATTTTTTTTCTCGTTCGTTACGTGCACTGTCATAGTTTGCCAGGTACTTTTTGGGATGGCGCTTTATGCAGCTGCATAAATGTTACTTCTACTTCTACTTACGTAAATTACAAAATAAAGTTATTACGAAAAGTAATTTAAGTTAAAAATTTTTCGTATGCCAGCGCGAAAATGTTCAGCGAACTGGCAATGCCATGGTACAACAGATGTGGGGCGGATGGGGGTAGTGGGATGGTTGGCTGGCTTGTTGGTTGGTTAGTTGGTGTATATCTGCCTGCGGTAAAATCAGGTAACAAGTTGCATAATAGTTTTTCTTAAGGACTTTTCTTTATTTTTTTTTTTTCTTTTTTGCCCCCTCTTTATTGTAATTTAAATTTGCTGCAAATTTCATTTAAGCCAAACTAAGAAGAACAGAAATGAGAATGGCAAATCAATTTGCATTAAGCATTCAAAGCCAAAATGCATGCAACACTAAGCATATGTGCAAAAAAGTATGCAACAAAAAGCAGCAGCAGAGGAAACAGCAGCAAGAGTCATAAAGAATGCAAACCGAATGGTTTTAAACGGAATTGGCAAAAACTTTTAGTTCAGAACAAGTTACGATGCCTTGGGATAGGTATGTATAACCAACAGTTAACCAACTCGCCAACTTGGCCACGCTTAATCAATGGCCCAATAAACAAACAAACAAACGAACAATAACAACAACAACGTGTATCAACTGTATTGCACCTGCAGTTGGCATCGCAATCATGGACACATTCAATGGATCGGCCAAACAAAACTGTTAGCGATTGTAATCCGTATAATGTCATCGTCACAACCCAAAATCAAGTTGAAAGTTCCTCGACAACTTGAGGTGCAAGTGTCGTGTTTTCTTTTTTTTCTCTACCCATCTCCTATCCCATTCCTCTCCATTGCTTCTTCTTCTCTTTTTATTTTTTTTTTTTTGGTTTGTTTGTTGTCAACGGGCCAACAGGAGCAATTTCCGTTTCCTGGTTGACCCGTTGATGTTAAAAAAAAGGCAACGAAAACGAGGCAACGAGTCAACTAGTATAAAAGTTTAGATTACGAATTCACATACGTCCTGTATAGGGCAGTTGATTTACTCTCGTTGTTGTTGCTGCTCTTGGTCCTGTCGATGTTGTGTGTGTGTGTTGTTGTAGTTGTTTTTTTTTTAGCATCCATGTGCCTGGCTAACCAGGCGCATGTTTTGTGGTCAACTCTGTGTACTGCAATTGGGGCCGCATCCTGTTGTTGTTGCTGTTGCTGCTGTTGTTGTACTTTTTGCCATTGCCACTCATGCGTGCCACGTGCTATGCTTTGATGTGGTGCTTTTTCTCTCGCTTCATGCGCTTCACCTAAATAAACTTAAAAGTAATAAAAAAAACAAAAAACAAAAAAAAAATGGAAGAAACCAAGAAATACAAACTCGCACTTGTACATTTGGGCAAATTGGACTCAGCCAAAGCCACACACACACACACACACACACACATGCATTCATACATACATATATAACTTGGTAAATATTTTATGCATAAACACATACAGTAAGAGAAACGTAAGGTACTAAGCAAGAACCACCTGCAAATGTTTTTCCACACAACATCAAATAATATTTACTTTAGTCATACACACACACATACACAAACACAGAGAAGAACACTCACACCTTTGCATACTTAAATGTACGGTTCATTAGGCCCAAGAGTAAGTTGTAACTCAAAAGTTACAGCTCAACTTCAACTTGCGGTAGCTCATTGAATTTCTTAATAATTACTTAGCCTCAACAGGACGAAGGATATGTAAAACTAGCTTAGTAAACTTAAGTTGAGCTCTTAGACTGTTTGATCAGCATGAACAACAAGGTCATATTATACGCTATATATAATTTGATAGAATATTAGTAGACGATTTAATCCAGTTTTGTAGTCAGCTGCATTTAATTATTATTGAACGAAAATCAACTAGGAAAGAGACCTTAAATAAATATTAATAAAAGAGACTTTACTCTGCTAAAGAGTATTTCAAAGTCGGGCATTTTAACTTGTTCATTTGAGTGTGCATCGACATTCAATTCTATGCCAGTTATTCCCATGTCTCTTTTCTCACTGGCTGGAGCACGACTCTAAGAATTTAATACATATATTTTCTATACTTGGCAGCATCTGACTATCTGACAACATCCTGGCAACATTATTCTGACATTTGTTATCGGTTATTTAGTTCTTGCTTTTGGCTTAGCCAGAAAGTTTTTAACTTTGAGAGTTTATAGTGTGGTTATGTCATTCTGTTACTTTTTGTGGTTTGATATGAATAATATGAATGCATTTACATAAGCTAAACTAAAGTTGATTAATATTTTCTTTCGTAGCTAATAAATTTTAAAAATTAGGGAAACAGTTTCAAATATATAAAATAAACAAACCAATGTGGTTGTTGTAGTGAATAAATAATTTATATAATGGATTCAATCTATTCTATTTATTGTACTTAATACAGGGAATTATCAAGTCCTCGCCTTATTGTGCTATTGTCGATTTTTAATTTAATTTATTTCTATATATGTATGCATATCTGTGTGTGTATGTATGGGTTAACATTTATGTTGCAGGCCGTATGAAATTTTTATGGCCCGTGTTGAAAATGTAATACATAGATGAGATACATACAAGTAGCAATGGAAAATTGCTTGTTGAGGACATTTTGGTGTTAAGTTCATTCTTTATTCCCCATGTTACTTTATGCTAATTTTTTTTTGTATGCCTCACTTTCACTGGCAGCTTAATCATGCATGTTTACACGCAAGTACAAAACTCAAACACCAAAAGACAACAAAGTAAACGAATTGTATACAGGCTTAAGAATCTCAGCCTTATTGTTATTTGCATACCCCTAGGCGTGGCAAAGGCAGCGGCGTAGCAAGGGCAAAGGGAACAAGAACAGGAAGGAACGTATGTTTAGGTTCATACATGACCTCGCATCAGAATGTTAATCAACGTACGCAAGCCGAAAGTTAAACATTTAACTAAATTAAGATTGTTTGCAACAATTTTTGCATAAATAATTAGAGATGCAAAAGATTCGACGAGGGATGTTTCAGATTTTAACTAAAAACAAATGCCAAAAGTAAAATTTAAATATTTTCTTGTTATTGTGGATCTTCAGTCCATTTAGTTGTTGAATGACATTTTTTTATTCATTTCGTAAAAATTTTTGCATGTCATTCATTTCTACCATTAATTTTTATTCAAAAATAGTAGTCGAAAAGTCTTATTAATTAGACTGCCCTCGTTGGCAATTTGAGCTGGTAAATATCCGGTCGGAGTTAATTTAAATTTTTCACGAATTGAAAGCATTGCCAAGAATCCTATAAGAACATATGTATTACATCCTCTTGATTGTATTCCGTTAGGGAGGATAAAAATACTGAAAAATCAGTCTAAAAGAGATTTTATAATTTAGTTTTCTAGGTATCAGAGCCATACGGACAAGATTTCTTTTTTTTTTTTGTAATTTGGTTTTTCAGTCTTGGCATACGTTGTATGGCTTAAATAACATAATAAATCTACAAAAGTTTTAATAACGCCGAAAAGTTTTCACTACTTTTCTGTCGTCTATCCACGACACAGATGAAGTCATGGGCACGTAAAATATGCCCCATAACAATGTGAAAATAGTGGAAAAATTTCAACTTGTTGTTCTTTTGCTGAACATTTCTAGCAACTTTGCGGTGTGTCCCATGCGAAAGACTTTGTATCATTTTTTTTTACTTTGATTTAAGCAAACGAAACTTTTTGAATGCAAAAAACTTTGTTTATTTTTTTAACTTTAGGTTTACGCATGTTTTGATATTACCTAACCAGAAGAGAGTGTAAAGATTTAAATGAGTTAAAAAAAATATTAGATAGAGGTTTGTCATCGGTAAATAAAAACTTACCATTTCATTTTGTAATTGGCAAAAATAAATATTCAACACCTTTCAAATAATATTGAACCAACAGTAAAACTAAACCAAACCGAACTTAATCAACAATGAATATATTACTGAAACATCAGTTCTAATGAATCTCTGGTTTTGGCTAATTACTAGTTAGTAATTGTTTCATAAAGTTGCATTATATTTTTGAATGTTATTATATTCGATTTCTAAATCTGATATCTGTAATGACTTTTAAACTCATTAAAAAGGTCATGGTTCACATGGTTCACATGATAAACAATATTATACTTGAAGTTTTATATAATCTTCTTTTAATTGTATTCATTAGAAATTAAAAAAATAAATGTATTAATGACAAATCGTTTTTAAATCGTTTTTATTTGTCATAATAACTTTTTATTAAGTGCTTTTGCCCATATTAAACGTACATTACTTAATTGTAATGTGATTCTCCAATAAGATTCTTTTTGATAATATTTTTGGCGATGTAAGTGACAGAAGATAATCAATAGTTGAAAATCAATGAACTAGGATTTCACAGCATTTGCAGAATATCCTTAAACTGGATAGCATATTCTGCAAATGCTTCCTTCTGAGTAGTAATTAGGTAATGTTTTTTTTTTGACTAGTTCGCATCCAATAAATATTTTTAGAGGAACTATTATGTATGTATGAATGTATTATGTATTTAAATGTCGTTTGATTATTGTCACAATGATGATTATATTGACATATAGTTTGCTTACTGAATCGTTGTTATTATTCACTTCGATCACTTATTGACACAATTCATTAAAAGTTGATTTATCCAGTTTTATAATTCAACATTCGAACAGAACGGTTGCGGTTTTTTTCTGTCCCTAATTATTACAAGTTGCAATGGCTTTTAAATTTATGTTTTTACTTGTTTTAATGTTCGCAATCCCAATTTCTAAGGTATGTAATTTGCAAACACAAAATTTATATTATTAAATTATAATTAATAATTTTGAATAATGAAAATTCTTTCAAAAGATTTCATCTTCCGTAGAATTTACAAATATTAAATGCGATCCATTGGACACAAGTTTTGCAGACTTTGAATATTGTCACATCAAAGCTATAAATCGAAGTTATAAATATATTTCCCTTAAAGTGAACTTGTTTCAGGTACCAATAACAAAACTAAAGGTAAAACTGTTTTTTAAAAGTGGTTTGTGTTTAGAAAACTAATAATTAAATTTTATTTTTAGATTAATTTAGCTACAATGAAACGTTATAATGGATATAAGCCATTTCTCTATAACCTCACATTTGATGCTTGTAGACATTTTGCCAATCCTGACAGAAATCCAATAGTTAAATACTTAATGGAACTATTCGCACCGTTCTCAAATATAAATCACACGTGTCCATATACTGTAAGTGCCATCCATTTATTTAAAAACAATGGTAAATTATTAATGGTAACAAAGGATTCTTTTTAGCAGGATAGCCTACTTGTAGATAAACTTCCAGTTAGTTATGTGAACAATCAAGTAACGAAAACTTTGCCAGTTCCTTCGGGGGATTATGCCCTTTACACAAGTTGGTTCGCCTATGATATTAATCGTGCTAATGTTAAGGTATACATGACGCTGTCGTAGAATAAAATTTTTATTTTCATTCATTAAATTACAAAAAAAAAAATTGCAAAAACAAAAGGTATCCTTTGGTATATATGTATGTGCTTATAAATGAATAAGTGACCAATAAATTATTTGTGTTTTCGGGAAATTGCGAGTTTGCTTTTAAAAGTTTGGCAAATACTGAAAACGAATTTCCCCAAAGTGAAGTTGGGGAAAAATAATACAATTTCTTATTTGTAATTATCAATTGGTTTCTGAAAGTGACGGTGTAAGTCAGTAAGGTAAATGTCAGAAAATGTCAAACATTTTGTTTCCATTAAACTGATATGATATGATATATTATGTAAAAAAATGTATTATTTTCTTCATGTAAGCAAGATGTTAATGATTAAATGAACAGTTTATTTTGTTACACTTTAAATTATTCACAAACTGTATTATATTTGGCATCGAATACATTTTGCCTCCAAATGCGAAAGTTATACACATTTGTATCTAATGTAGAATACACAAAAATTGGCATTGAATTGGACATAACCCAAATATTGCCGTCTTCGTCGATCTATTAAAGAAATTTAAAAAAATATTATCAACTGATTGAAAAGAGAATCTTTTACTATAGGCAACCAACCGTCATGTCACTTGGATAGATCATTTCCTTGGGATTCGATACGACAGTGCCATGATTAGCTACCGTAAATGGTTTATTCGTATTCCAGCAGCCTACACCATTATTTTGTATCTCATTATAGAAAAGAACTTGGGTTCGGGGATCATATTCATGAATGGTAGATTGTTTACGTTCACCACGAGAACCCAGTAAACGGAAATCATTGCCATGATCGGAACGAAGTGCATTGGATTCGTGTTGCAATACTCTATTGGAGACCACAAACTCATTGTAGCTGTCCATGGGATGGAAATAGACAATCCGACTGCCATCCGTCTGCCGTGGTCCTAATGTTGTGGAAAAGATGCCATCTGGCCAACGGAAGGTCTGGCCACCAATAGTGAGCTCAGCTGTCAGTGGATCAGGATTGAAATAATTGTGCTCAAAAGACCAAATGCGATCATTTTCCAAGTTATAGACATGTAAGCGTCGATTGATCAGATCAGGTATATATGCAAAAGCACAATTGCAATCTCGTTTATTCTCAATATCAATGGTAATGCTGGCCATGCCTCGTCCGATTTCTGCTATGGTTTCTGGAATTTCAAAGCGTTTGATAACCCGGTCCGTGTTAAGGTCAACAATCCAAATGCTCGGTCTTCTGATTTGCTGACGATTATCTTTTTTTTAAAACAATAAAATGAAATAAAAAATACGTAGAAGCATTTAGGAAATTCCATCTCACTTGGATATTCCAGCATTCCGGTGTCTATGAACCACAATCGTTGGCATTCATCTACAGATGTCCGATAGACAGATACGAGATTCTGTAAACTATGGTTATATTGATTCAATTCAAAATCCGGATATGCCCGCAACTTTGGGCTACTAGTCCTCCTGCCATTCGAGTGCAGATCAATGTAATTTAAAGTCGATGGTATGCCAGTCTGCCTTCTGGGCACGGTAATAAAAAGCCTGCCCCGAAAATGTGTAACTCCGATCGGTACATTATTATAGGCAATAAAAGAAGTGTTTGTATCATTGGATATTGGCACTCTAAAACGATTTCGATATCTGCCATGCCCAGGCGAATGGTGAGATTCATCGCCGCGTTTATAATAGTCCATCTGCTTCCATTTAAAAACTTCAATCATGCCATCTCCTTGAACTAATTGAATTAATAGCCAACAAATGAGGCAACGTATGAAATTATATTCCAACATTTTAAACTTAACTTTCAAGCTGTTGAACAAAGACTGAGGCTGAAATTCGACTGAGCAATGCTTTACTGATAAGACACATTTTTCTATATGCATATATACCGCAAAATATAAGAGAATTTCAGTTTGCATTTTTATATTGAATCGCTGCTTAATTATCGATCAGACATGTGAAGTAAAGCAAGAGTATGTCAGCTTTTAATATTAATCAGAAGTAATTTGTTTTTTTTTTAAAACTTGTTTTTATACCGTTTACTGTCTCTTGAAACGAAAAAGCATGTTTTTGCCATTGTAATGTTTGCAGAATTTTATTTCGGATTAATTGCGATTTTGAGGTAGTTTGATTTAATAAAATAGCTTTACTTGGTACAGGGTATAGTTTAGTCGACAGAGACAACTTGCTTGATTCATTTACTTAATTAGGTCTGTTGTTAATTATTAATAAATTTGCTTTTAAACAAATACAAAGGAATAATGAAATAAAGCAACTTGTTTAGTCTGAAATAAAATTAAATATACTGGGCAAAATTTTTCTAAATTTGTTGCCTGTAAATATGGCTTCACTACTCAAAGGATCTCATCTACAGAGAATTTTCTTTTTAGACTTGTTTCTCTACTTTTGGTGCATTTAATAAAAAAATTACAATAAAAAGCTTGTTTTCAAATAAATAATTAGCACAAAAAACTTAAAGGGGCTTCCCAAGAGGCCCGCATCGTGTTGCAGTTGAAGTGGCAGTGACAGTGCCAGTTGCAGTTGCAGCTGCTGTTGCTTACGCCTTGGCGGGCGCTCAACGGTCGTAAAATGTCCCGACAATGTAGTACACCATCCATCAACTGTCAATTGTATGCCAACTGCCAACAAATCAAGCTGTCAACTAGCTTCAGCTAGCCGGCAGTGCATTCAACCATAGCAAAGTATATTTCTAGAGCTCCATATATGAAATTATGTTACTGAGCCTGGAGACTAGAAACTGCGAGTTGAGAATTTGAGAGTTTGGAGAGCAATAAGTGAAGCTCTGCCATACATACATACATACATACATACATACATATGTATGTAGATATATGTACATATCTATCTAGTTTGTGTCTGGTTGCAGCTGTCAGCGCTCCATTTTGCAGTTCATCATCATTGTCATTGACATTTGCGAGTGGCTACAATGGCAAACAAAGTCGCTTAAAGTAAGAAAGGGCAAATGACGACTACTTGGCATTGATTTCGATTTATTTCTGACTGTTGGATTTATTGCGAATAGGGGAAACATGGCAAATTGCCCAAAAATGAAATGTATCGTTTTTACAGCGACAATAAATGAAGCAAATTTAGTAGAATAAATAATCACAGGTCGCTTTTCATTGGATCAGTGAAACATTGAGTAAATCATTGAGCAGTGAAACAATTAAAAATGAGTTGTAATTAACCATTTAAATATGTACAAACATTTTAAAATGTTTCAAAAGCTACTAAATTTAACATTAATTCGTAAAATCTGAATGTTTATGTATCGATAAAAATAGTTTAACTTAACTTAATTTCAATTCCATTATCTGAAAAAACTATAGCATAAGTATGTATGTAATTGTTGATTAGAATTTGTTATTGCTTCTCAAATAAAATAAATAAATCTTAGAACTTAAGAGAAGTTAATATTCAAGTGATCTTTTGATTTACTCATTGCATTTTCTATATTTTACTACCCATGGTCATGTTATTTATACAATTATTTTCTTATAAAATGATTCAAAAAGAACTAATATCAGAATAAAAGTAAATTCAGGTCTTATTGTATTCAAGATTGTTTATTTAATTTCAAAGGGCACACTGCATTTAAAACAAGAGAAAAGATCAAAAGAAGGTTATTATTGAATATATATAAATTTGCCATATGTTTTCCATATCCGGCTTTAATTCAAAACCAAAATTTCTTCAATATTTGTTTTGACCTCAAATAGGATTTAACACAAAAAAATAAAAGAAGCCTACCCAAAGTCAACTAATAATAGAAAGTTGAAAAGAAAATGTCGTTTGTGGATGTAAATTTGAATTTGAATTTTTGGGCAAGCGGAAATTGATGCCATTACGCTTTTTGTCTACCGTTTTCTAGTGCACGAAAGTCGCTTGAGGCGTTTTTTTATTTAGAGAAAAATGGGGTGGAGGGGTAGAGGGAATAAAAGTGAGAGCAATCGAAGCGTAGATAACAGGGGCTGCTGGTCATTTGTGTGGAGCCAGACGCATATATCAAATTGGGAGACAGGCAGACACACAGAAAAATGTACAGATAGACAGACAGACAAAGAGTTTTCTGTATGTGTGTGTGTAAAAAATTACGCAATTTATACAAGTATATGGACATAGCATTTTGGTTTTGTTGGGATGTGGAGGAGACCCAATTGAACTTTAACTGCCAAACCAGAAGAAATCTACATATTGATAAATGACCTCTCGGTTGAGGCATGAAAATCGATGAATTGAATGCCACTTGACATTTTAAAATGTGCTTTCAGTAAATTTATGCGAATTATACTTTGTAGCCAATGCCAATCGCCATCGAAGTGGAAAAGGAAGTTGAAGTCCAAGTTGTATTGGATTGCGTTTCGATTTCATTTAATCACATTGGCCCCGATAATTGTACAATCCCCAATGGCAAAATGCATTAAGCTTATGCCATAGCTGTGTTTTTACCACTTTACCCCTCCACCACCCATTTTTCAGGGATTTAACAAAGTTGAAGGTAAATTTTATTATCCATATGCGACAGTTGTTAAGAGGAAAAAGGGGGTTGGGGGACGGCAGTGGGGTGGATAAAACTTTATCACAAAAAAAAAGTGCAATGCAAATTCGATGAGTGTGAACAGCGGCATGGAAGTGTAAAATAATTACTCGATATATATACTTTTTTCATTTTTTTTTTTTCTCATTTACTTTTGTATGCCCGCACTTTTTGATGCACTGTTTTACGTAATTAATTCAATAAGCGCCTTGGACCGCAATTGTATTAAATTGCTGACTGCATTCCCTACCACTGAGATTGACTTTTCGGTCTGACTTTTCATTGAAAACGCCAACAGAACCAATAATTATTCAAAATGGATGAAAATACAGTTTCTCCATGAGCACCAATCAAATTGAAAGTTGGCGAAAATGCCAATTACATTCTCATTGAAATAACATTAACACTGACAGTGGCAAATGAGTGAAAATCTTGTGGACAACCATTTCAGAAATTTACTGAAATCAGAGTTGTAGGGTACACCAATAATTTATTACTTCTTTTGGCTTTCGTTCATGTTAAAAGCATTAACATAATATGCAATATTGTTAAGTTGTTTGGTTAGAGATACTACAACATAACCAACTACTGTCTGAATACGCATTTGTACAATAAGAACTTGGCAAGTGGTTGTAAACTTTTTTTATTACGTTGCTCTTGGCGGCCTTCATTGAAACAATATTTTTATTCTCATAGGGATTTTTCTCTTCCCTTTCATAGGGTCTCTGTGCATGTGGAAAAAAATTGGTATTTACACATAAAGAGTAGAGAAAAGCGTTTGTAACCTAGATAGCAATAGTTTAAATGTAGTTTCCTCTTTTAAAATTAATAAATGCTTAACTTTGTACGTTGAAATTTTGTTTTTGAAGAAGATTTCCTAGAAATAAATAAATCTTATTTTGTCGTAATTTAATTTTGCTTAATGAAATATATTTGGATTTTGGCAAAAAAAAAAAGCTAGTCATTATATTAAAATATTTAAAGAAACTTTAAAAATATTAGCTGCATAAGTCAATTAGCAATTAATACAGGGTATTATATAGTCAACTCACAAATATAAAAATAATTTTTTTCTTTTCCGTTTTTTTTTAAATGGACTTTCAGAGAAACATGTCTGGTTATTAATTGTACTGTAGTTGGGGATTAGCAAACAGACACAAGGCTCTTGTACTTAAACATAATTGAAATAGCCTGGTCGTAAGCTGCAAGTGAAAGTTTCCTCATAACATTCTGAATAGTGGGTGTGCCAATTTGAGGGCGGGGCGGGGCAGGGCAGGTCAGGGCAAGGTTATGCAATTACAACATGTGAATGAAAATAACTATGCAGATATATGTACGCCCTTATTAATTGCCAGCACAACTCAGTATGCAAAATGTTACTGCCACATTATGTGGAAATAATTTGTAGCAAACCGCACGGCAGCACACACACACACACACACACATACACACACATGAAATTATAACGTTTAATTTTTAATTATGAATGTTATTAACATTTTCTGAAAGTTTTCGCCACAGACACAATTTGAGTGCCATGAAATAAATGTGAGAATAAAAGACACAGCCAGTTGCAGTGTATAGGTGAAAAACAGTTGCAGATAAATTTTAAAGCAGTTTGTGGCAAAAGGAAGCCAAGCAATTATAATGTTTAATGTTGAAGATACAAATCTGCATATATGCTGCACAATTGTTCTGGTTAATTTGTCGAGAAATATTAAAATATTAAAGACTTTGATGTCATTATTATAGAATCATTATACATTTCCTATATAATGAACATTGAATATTTGAATGCTCTTTTTTATCCTCTAATACGTATGCTTTATACAAAAAAATATTATATATATTAAATGTTATTCATAACTATTTAAACTTTAAATTTTAAAGCGATGATTTTGTTATATAAAATATATATATTTTTTTATGTCTCATTACATTACTTTAGCTTTACAAAATTGTACAAAAAGTGAACCAATTTACAATCCATTACAACATATTTACCCCTGTATTTTTTTGGTAGTTTCTTGGTTGATTTATGGCAACACCAGGAACTTTTCGACCTAGGCGTGTCCGTGTCATTTGCACTGCATTCAATCCAAGTGGAACTGCTGCTTTTGGCTTTGTTTCCACATTTCCTTTCATTATTTATCAATAGTTGTTGTTCTTGTTGGTTTTTTTTTTTTTGTTGTCGTTGTTATTTGCGGCCACATCGTGTTAATGCAAAAATTCGAATGGTTTTTATGTTGTGTTGATTTCAACATTGCAGATATTGCCAGGTGTCGTTGCAATATTAATGGCATTTTAAATGCCGTAACTGGTCGGTTCGTTGGCTTGCCTAAAAATGCACTTTTTCAAAATGCTTTTCACCAATTAATTTGTCATTTAATTTTTAATTATATTATTTGCCAACAGCGAATGCCTTTTATATCATACGAACATTTCATTATAAACTTTATACCAAATTTATTGCAATTTACTTAAGAGCCCGTTTGCCATTTGCTTGTAATGTGCATTTTTAATGACATGTAAATAAATTGATGCCACAGCATATTAAGCTTAATGGCACCAAATACAATTAACAATTGGCAAAAATAGTTTGTGGCATTAAGCAAAATGTGAACTCTTTAAATCCAACAAATGAGATTGTCCATAAATTAATGCTTAACTGTTTGCCAATTCTCTGGTCCGTCATTAAGTTTGACATTTGCAGAAGAAGCCAAAATTTAATAATCATTAATTGCTAGAAAAGATTTCGTTTAAGCTATATCATAAAAATAAATTGGTCAAGTTTTGTTGATTTGGTTTTTTTATTACGTGACAGAAATAACAGATCATTAAAATCTTTCTAGTATCTACTGGAGTGTATATATTATGTATGAATGTAACGAGGGTCACACTTATAGTTATGCAAATGTAGTGCTTAAAGATAAAATAAGTATAAATATACATATATAAGCCATTTAAATTTTCGATTATGGATAAAACATGGAGAGAAAGAATAGTTTCATTCACCGATTTTAAAAATTAAGTAAATAAAAGTTTTATGTTGATTCTCTTCTAAGTTTTTCTTATTCTTTAACCTTTAAGTTTAAATTGTATATTTTCGGCAGATTATTTTTAATTATTGTCATTATATTTGTATCTTTTACTGTGGAAAAAATACAGTACATTTTCTATATTAAAAATGTATACAAATTCAAGTTAAGGACAATGAATTTAAAAATACTTTTTTTTCATTTCCGACTGTCTTTCTGTCGAAATGTTATTTCAGAAATTTTTTCTATTTTTGGTGTGTAAAAGAAATTCTATAAAAATAACAACTTGGTTTGTTAGCCGAAGCGTAGAAAAATTTTAAATATTCAAATTGATAATCAAAATAGAAATTTTCCTTCAGAATTCTTTCTTGGGCTACTACAGCATACAGCATTGTGTGTGTGTGTATACTACCCACATACATATACAGATATATATATATATATATGTATGTAGGTTAATTTGCATAAATTATGATGGGACATTATGTGCTGGACGATGGTCATGTTTCCTTTACTAATCCCAGTGCCCTTGACCAAAATACATTGTCAACAAAGATGGCAAGAGGCAAACACTTTGGAAATTTAATTAATTTAAATGTTAATTCGTTTATCGCGTTTTGTCAACGCAAATCCGATGCAGGCTTTTGCCATAATTGCCAATCAGAGACGAGACACGCCCTCCTGTTTCATCCTGTCCCTGTTTAACCAATGGTTTATGTTATGAGCGTAAAGTCAATTAGTCTTTATTAACCAGCATTGGGCAGCAGGAGCAGCAGAAGCACAAGCACGGCAGTCGCTGACTGTTGTCCAGTAATGCAAATGTTGTGTCCTTTGGTCCATAAAAATGCAACCCAGAGAAGACTACAGATACAGACACATACACATATACAGTTGGCAGTCAGATACAGAGATACAAATACAGATGATAAAGCAGCGTTAATAATAAGCAACATTTACAAACAACAAAAGGCAATTTTAATGAAATAACCATGTGTGTGCGTGCTGAAAAAGCAGAAACAGGGCCAAGAGTTGAATCAGGAGACGGAGTTGGTAAAGTGAACTGGCTGTCAGGATGGGCGAGCACTAACATGCGTACAAGATGAAATCATTAAAGGAAATGAGTTCCTTTTTTTGTTTTTTTTTTTTTGTTTTCTTTCTTTTCCCCATCGGGTTATGACAAAAAAATGCGTTAAAATAAATTATTTTAATGTAGTTCTCATGTCACTCCTGTGCTTTGCGTCAGTGTGCATGAAAACGTGTGTGTGTGTGTGTATGCGCGCCTTTTAAAAAATTCATGTAATCACAAAAGTACACATGTAGTAAAAAAGAAGAAAAAAACGAAGTAAAAACGAAAGAAAAAGTAAAAATACATACTCAAAGCGCGCCTGAGTTGTGTGCAAATGTTTGCCGAGCCTACCGAGGCCGCTTGGATATCAAAAGTAATATGCAACGCTTACATGAAAATATGGGTCAGAGCCAGTACCAAATGCGAGAACTTTGCCACCTTTGACAACTGAGTGGACAAATGATGAAAAACTTTACTACATTATTGTTAACAAGATTGGATAGCTGAAAACTAAGGCCAAGTTAAAAGTAAAATAATGCATATAGAAATGTAAAACAATTAAAGAATAAAATCTAGCAAGGTTTACACATACATACACAAACATATTTCTCTAGTGGAAGAAAATGGATTTTTATAACTTTTTTTTAACTATCTGAAAAATATTTTATGTGCATATATAATATGAAATGAAATTGGAAATAAAATCAGTCAAAAATATTGTAAATCGTCTACTTTGTAAGAAAGATTAATAAAAGGAATTGATAAAGCTTATCGAATGTAAATAAAAAGAACATAAATTAATTATTTCTTTTAATATTATGTACAATTGAATGAAATATTTTTAAACCGGCTGTTAAAAACGAAATCACTTAAAAAAATAGCAAAATTAGTTGCTTGCTTTAATTAATACAGGAAAAATAAAAAACAAAAGATAAGTTAGTTTTATATATTTTTTATACATATATATTATTTATAATACCACCAACATAAACTCAAATTAAGTTGGCAGTTGGTTTTGGAAAGACAAACTAACTGAGAAAAAGGGGGCAAATGAAAATCACCACCGACTAATTCTTTGAAGAGCAACGTGGCGTATGATTTATATTTAAAAAACTTTCAACATGCTTCTCTATGCCATATGTACATATAGTATGTATGTCTGGGTAAAACTGAAAGATTAACCCCACAATTTCAGTCCGAGTACGATGCACTGACTCGTGCGTGTGCTGGTCAAAACAAAAAAAAAACAAAATTTCAAAAATAACTATAACAAAAGGCTCACACACAAACACATCCACACACACACACACACACAGAGGGAGCTGCAATTATTGAAAGCATTTCATGTTTTGTGGTCTGGCGGCTTCTGATGCGGCTGATGCTACTGCTTCTGGTGGTGATGGTGGTTATAGCCACATACAGCTGGGTCGGTTACGGTTAGATGGCCACAACAAAACACAAAAGTCAAATTTGCATTTGCCATTATTGGGCTTAACATATTTTAATGAACAGCCGAACAACAACAGCATCAACAGCAACAACAAAAGCGACAAATTGCCAACGGGTTAAATTGTTGTTGATTAAACCATTAGTTAGTTAGTTAGTTAGTTAAGAGAGTGGGCGGTTAAAGTAACCATAACTAATTAGCTGACACAGAAGTTGTTGAACAAATTGATATTAAAGTCGCAACAGATTGAGCAATAGAAACCACATTCTGGTTATTTTGTATTCAATTCTAATTTTCCTATATATATTTAACCAATCAATATGATATGCAAATCATTCACACTGCACACAAAGGTTAAATGAATTGCTATCAATAATAATATCAAATTCAATTAAATGTCATTCTGATTGCTCCACAAATAATGTAGAAAATATATATATGTATATTAAATAGACATTTTCATTTAAAGCGATTATTTTAAATGTGTATTATATTTTGACAAATAGTAACTATTAATGGCAAAAAGTTAGGTTAGATATATGTACATACATACATTTAAATCTATGCACAATTATGTATGTGTGTTTGTGTGTGTTTTTGTATTTATTTCTATTCTTTTTTCCTAATTTGTCAGTCTCTGTCATTGATTTAAGATTTTTCATTTGAAATTCAATTAAATGGAATTTTATTTATGTCGCTGCAATTAATAATCCTTTTTTTTTTTGTTTTTGTCAATTTTATGAGATTATTGTTGTTGTTGCCACTAATGTAATTAAATGCATTGGTAGTGATTTACAAAAACAAAATATACACAAATTTAAAAAAAATTAATCACATCACTCCTAAATATGTATACCCTTTTTTAATGGTAAATTGTAAAATAAATATTTAAAATTGCTTCCTAATTCATGTATTAGACTTAGGAAATAAGTGATTAAAAAGCAATTGCCAACTTCCTTTTTACACTGGGAGTTAGTTTAAATTAAGAAATTTGAACAAATCATATTGATAATCTACGAATATTTTGTAATTGATTTAGTTTTATTTGGCTGTGTCGAGGCTTTGGCAGAAGCCAATTAATTCTTTAAAAAATGGATAAATAAATATTACAAAGGTTGGTAAAAATTTGTTATACCATTTTTAAAAAAGTGTATAAAAATTAAACAGCAAACACATGTCAGTGTTAATTTAAGTTTGATGTTAATTTTGTCATGGCACATAATTAATTCTAGTTATTTAAGTTTTTCACTTGCTGTACTTTTCTTTCATGCAGTAAAACTTTAATTGGAATAAATTTCACCTGCTTTCGGTGAGGGGAGGCGGTGGCAAATTCTTTAAGTTGCCGCAACATTCAGCATAGTTGCAAACACACAAACATTTGCCAGCTAAGCTCATTACATACTTCATCATGCCTCTCACTCCACTTCTTAAGTACACACACACAAACACACACACACGTACACCCACATGGAGAAAGATGTTGGCCCTGTTTGTTTATTTTACTCAGGAGTATTTTTACTTTTGCCATTGCTGACTGGCGCTGCTCATAAATATATTTACTTTCGCTTTTCTGTCTTTTTCTCTTGTCGTTTCTCTCCCTCTCGCTCTCTCTCTCTTTCTTTCTCTCTATTATGCAGCTAGTACGAAAACTTGGCCTTTTGTTGCAGCTACAAATCTTGACTGAAAGTGGAAACAATGGCGGCTGGTGGCAAAGGACCTTGCCCTGCCATGAGAATGACATCGACAACAACTTAAATGACAGTTTATAGCTCCCACGTTGAACACGTTGGGTAGCAAGGCGGCCGAATGAGCGACCGACCGAGCGACCAACGCGACTGTTAGACAGATGAATGAAGGGAACGACAGATCGACGGACAATGGTTATTAAGCTGCAACCGACCCCAGAGCATGAACAACCCAAAACGGCAATGAGCGGATTTGTTGGCACAAACAGCCAGAGCAATTTATTTTCGAAAACCAAAAGCGCAAAATGAAGAGCAAACGATTCAAAGGCTCTGCCTAGTAAAGTGTGCCAGTGGGTGTGTGTGTGTGTGTGTGTATGTGTATGTGTGTGTTAGTAAGTGTGCGGTGTCGATTTGATGTATCGATGCGTGTGGTTACCTAAGCTTTCGCTACCACAGTTCGTGTACTGAAACCTTTGCCAACAATTGTCCATTTCATTTAGAGTTGATTAAGCATTGCCAACGATATTCATCATACGCCATGTGGCCCGCTTGACAAAAGAGAAAAACAAATAGATAGTTATTGCTGGCCTGGTTTTATCAATGTATTTGTCGACTGGGGGGCCCAAGTCGATAAAACGGCGTTAAATAACTTGAAAATTGAGTTTTAGTCCCCCAGACAGGCATCACCGCAGAATAAATGGCCAAACAATTGTAATGGAATGGGATGAAGCAATAGCAACAATAGCAATGCCAAACGATTAGTTTAAGCCAATTGTAGGCGCCGGACATCAATTATAATCCAAATGAGCCGCACAACAATTGCTAAGGCCCAAAACCACAAAATCCGCCTTGCCAATAAAATGAAACAAATTTGTCCCTTTTCTCCCATATAAAAATATACATCGAATAGTAACTACAAGATTCCGATTTCGTAATGGACTATGCGTAAGGGCATTTGGTATCTGGCTTAGCTCTTCAATCGCTTAATCGTTTTGTTATTTATACATCTAATTTGATCCGAAATCGAGAAACGAGAAACGCCCACAAAAACAACAACAACAACAACAACGAAAAGGGGATTTTGGGGTAAGTAGCATTTGACTTGGTTTAGTTTCTGTCTGACACATGACACTTGTAAGCAAGCTTCTTGTAATGGAATCCATGTCGATATCTGTATCCCTGTACATCTCTGTATATATATGTATGTATGGGTGTGTGTGTAAATGTCTGTGTCTGTCTCTATATGTTTATGTGTGACATTAAGCTGGATACATAAAATACCAAAAATTATTGAACAGCGATTACAAATGTCACAACAAATTTTTTTTTGAAAATTTTTCTGTAATACAGAATGAATATTTCTTTTTCTCGGATTTTTATATCGTTTTCAGCATTTCTTCGAACTAAATAAATATTTGGCAATTTGTAGGAATTTTATGGCTATTCAGCTATTAAAGAGAGATATACCAATATGCTTTTCTTAAATATATCATTTAAATATTAATTTATTTAGCCATTTGTCTCAGCATTAATCTTAAGATTTTATTTAGTTAATGGTAAAAAATTTAACATTACTTTAATCGTATATTTTGCATTTAGTAATCCAATTTTCTGACACTTTCGCTTGCACATAATTGATGGCCCGCAGTGCATTAAAGTGTCTTAGTGGTTGGACAAAAAAAGGGGTTGAATGTAAAGGCATAATTCAATAATAATACTGCGGCGGGAGTGTGAGCGTCATCCCACAGAAACTCCAAAAAGCTGACAATTTTTGGTATGGAATAATTGAAATCCGGCAAAGACAAAGGAGGCATACATGCACATACATACATATGTCACATATGTTAGGCACACCTACTGTTAGCTTTAGTTCCCCTTCTTTATTCAGGCCCTTTGGTAAATGTGCTTTCAATTGAGCACAGCACGCATTTAGCACAACTTCATTTGTCTTTTGCATTTTCTTTTAGCATTTAATTAAAAAGACAAGTTCCATTGTCGATGGCGGCGGTAGTCAGCCTGCTCTAGACATGATAATGTTGATTCTAATGTGAGGGTGCGTTCTTTGTGGCAGCCAGACGCAGCAGTTTCAACACCAACAACATCAGCCAGGAGACATATTTGCGGTTTTTGCGCCAACATTGTCGTTGTCACATATGCCAAAATCCTCGCCAGACTAATGCCAGAAGCAAGACCTGAACCAGAACCCGAACCAAAACCAAAAACAGTCCTGGTATTTTGGTATTCTCTTCAAGCTCATACTAAACTGACTATCATCCCTTTTGCCTCAGGCCTCTTTACCTTGCCCATTAAAAGCATAATCATGTAGCTGTGATAAATGCCTACAGTCATTGCTATGGCCTTTGGTTGTGCCACATTTAAATTAACGCTCTGATTAATTAAAGGTGCAGCGGATATCGCACAAAAGTGTGCAATGGAAAAAAAAAGAGCAATATTAAATTCATAATGCGATGTCTCTGGCGCGTAAAACAGCAATTAAAGCCCATACATAGTGTGTGTGAGTGTCTAAATGAGTATGTGTGTGTGTCAGATTATAGCGCCAGAAGTTGGAAAAGGGAGGCATACAAAGAAAAGAGGCATTCAAGTGCTCTCGACATACAGACAAAAGGCAAAAAGCTTATTAACATTTCCACAAATCTGATTGCGAGCTTGAACATGTTTGGAAAGTGTGTGTGTGTGTGTGTGTACGTTTGTGTGTGTAAGTGCGAAATTAAATGACAACATATTTGACACTGATTCTTGTCACATGACAGTGTGCAGCATGTCATGAAAATTTATCAGCTCTGCCTAAATGCCCCTCAGACGTAGTCCCGTGCCAGTTTGCGCGTGTAATTTTTCATGTTTTCATCTCTTTGTCTTTTCTTTTTCTTTCTTTTTTTTTTTGTTTGCAAAAACTCTTCAGGCAAGCTTACCTCACTTCATTTCAATGGAATTATAATGAAGGCCTGTCGCATTTACCTTTCACATACACCGCTCTTCCAACAAAACTGCTAGAGTCCAAAACATGTTTTTTCTTATAATCATTTTCTGCGGCTTTGGGACTACAAAAGATGCCCCACTTTACATTTGGTGACATGTCGCATTTAATTACAATTAAGAATTTACATTTAGCATTAAGGTTGGCATTATTTTTAAAAATTATTTAACATATAACATATAAAATTAGTTCATTCTGGCATTATATAAATATATCCATTCATTTGAATTTAATTTAAATTTGTTGCTATTCCGGTTTACATACCGTATAAAATAAATACAAACAATAAAATATGCTTAAATGTCTGTCTCATAAATAAAACTATAAAAAGGCTGTTAAGCAATATTTTTATATTTTATAAATCTAGCGTGATTTTTTAATAGCTTTTAACAACAACAATTCAAAATTAAATGAAATAAAATTAAACTTTTAAACAGCTCATCAAAGAATATCAATGAATCAAATGTACTTTATATTTAAAGAAAAAATGATTTGCACAATTTTGGCATTGGGCCTTTTTAAATAATATTTGAAGTAAAACTATTTTTAACTAAAGTTTGAAACAAATGATATTTGAAATCATTTTGCGTTTACTTTTAGATGATAAAAGCGTCTAATTTCACCGCGGATGTATTTATGGCTAAATCAATTATTTTTCCCTAAAAATAAAGAGTACTGGAAATAGCAAAAGTAACGGTGCTTTGCATTTCTCTTTATTTATTTCTTTATTGAAAATTTAATTACTTGTAAAATAATTGTGTTATCGCATGGCAGTTATAATAAAATTTACAAACATTTCTATATTATAAAAATAGAGAAATAATTTACTCATTTAGTTTTAACACACTAATCGATTAAGCTACATTTTAAGATACTTTTCCGGTTTTACTTTTAAAACTAGTTAGGAAAAGCGAATTAAAGTCGTCTACAAATAATTAAAGTTCTTTTCAACTATTTGGCAGTGTTTATATGTACTTACAAATAATCATTTAACTTTGACAAGAACAAACACACATGAAAATACAGACACAAAAGGCAGAAGAAGTTTTAGTTGAATGTGTCCTTAAAGCAGAAAGGGAGTGGCATATCCACAGACATTTCTATCCCTTATATAAAACTACCTATATAAGTCTGTATGTGTGTATGTGTGGCTGTGCCTCTCTGTATGCGTGTGCGTGTGTGTATGAGGAAACACCTTAAAACATTTTCGTGTGATTTTGAAAAGATGTCAACAAAATTTATGCAAATGATATGTTAACGCTACTTATATGGAAATTAGTATAAGGAGTCAGAATGCGCCAAAGGCAGCCGCAGCAGCAGAAACTGGCAACTGGCAACAGCTCAGGAGCATCAGCATCAGGAGCAGGCAAGGACGAACATTGACAACAAAGTGTCGAGGAACAGAGATGGCTAAGGCAAAGGCAAAGGCAAAGGCAAAGTCAGAGGCAAAGGCAGAGGCAACAACACTTTCTGCACTTTTAGTCAAAGTTTTGATTTCGTGTTACATGTGTCAGAATTTTAATGATGCTGATAAAAGTTGCCCTCAAAATTGCTTATTAGGTGCTTTAGTGTGTATATAAGTGTGTGTGTGTGTGTGTGTGTGTGTGTGTGTGTGTATGGAAAGTAACTTGCAAGTATGTGCGGGTGTTATCCTTTGAGCGGCTTTCGTGGCCTCATAATGAAACCCATTTTAAGGAATAACTATTTAATAATCATTTTGTACGAAACCTTAGTAAATCTCCCTAAAAACCAATGGATTTTGGTTTAGTCCAAGTAATTGTGCATATTTTAAAATACTCAAAAAAGAAAGGAAAATATATTGTGTATATATATATAGATATAACTATTACATATATAATTTAATGTTTACTTATCATCTTATTGTTGTTGGCAGTTTTGGTATCTTTTGTTTCGTTGCGGCTTTTCATGTAAATTTGCAACTTCATGGCGCAAATAAAATGCGAAATTTTAGAGTGTATAAACAAGAATTAATGCTCATGATAATTACCTGAAGCTAAGACGATTTTCACCAGTTAAATGCCATAATTTAGCATTTAATTTCAGTATGGGGCAACGCAGCGTGGCATAACATTGAATGGCGGCGACAACAGAAACAGCGGTGGCAACAAGGACATTGAGACGAAGGACTCGAATGCTCTACAAAGGGCTAACTGAACAAAGCCACTTGAGGTGCGCTCGAGCACTTTAAAGGCTTCACACGCACACATATAGAATTGCTATCTGTGTGTGTGTGTGTGTGTGTGTGTTGGGGCTGTTTTAACACCTTTTAGCAAAAGCTAGGCAGACCAGAGTGTAGGCGTTGAGTACGAAGAAGGACAACAACGTCAACGCCGCTTAGCGTGGCTGTTTAAAATGTTAATGAGCTTTTAGGGTAAGGTACCTGGCTATAGGATGAATGGATATATAGAGCAGGATGTTGGTAGGGGTTAAAGTGTGGAATAAAGTTTGGGTGAGACGGCATACGGATGCGGTGAGGCCGGTGACTTCCGGTTTGCTGAGTCTTAAGCGCCAGCTACGTGAGTGGTGTGCAAATAGTTTCAATTGCGGCTTTTCGTTTTTCTTTTTTTTTTTTTCTTTTTGCTTTTGCGTCGTTTGTTTTATTTATTTTTATTAAAACATAAAGAAGTCGGAATGGAGCTGCTGAAAAATGAATGACATTGACTTTGTTCACCTTGCGTTAAATTGCCAACCTTAGATGGAAGGCAATGGCAGCCTGGCGAGGGGTATTCGGCTTATGTTGGCAAACAATAAGAACTTTACACAAACATTTCGAACAGAAGCAACAATGGCTGCTTGAATCTCTCCCACAGGACCAGACGCACTCACCCACTGACTCACTCATTCACTCAGTCAGTCACTTGCACTCACTTTTATCAGTTGTAATTTTCTCAACGAGGACAATGAAAATATACTTGAAACTTCCGTGGTAAGTTCTCACTGGCAACAATAGTCGAAAAACTTCAATTGTAAACGCGATAAGGGGACAATACTGACTAAAAAGAAGAACTAATCAGCTTGACGGCAAAATAAGTGAGTGAAAATGAAAGGCGTTTCTATAAAACAAAAGCATACTTGTATTAAAGACTTAAAGTTATGCAGATTTCTAGTGGCAAAATCACATGCAATAAATTTCAATGCTTTTGCAAATGATAATAAATGTAAAATAAACGCAAAAATTTCTACAACTAACAGAAGCATACTAAAATTAAGAACAAACTTTTGTGCACAAGAAGTCAAAACAATAACAAGGACAAACATTTTCTATGTGTCCTCCTCCTAACTATATAAGCGAGGGTTAATCTAGAAATAACTATAAAATCTAGTTTCATTTTGGTTGGCAGAATTGAAACTATTTCAGTTAACCCTCGTTGCTAGGCAAACTGCATTGTTTCGTTTTGTGCTTTTTGCACATGATTTTTACTATTGCCAGTTGTGATAATGTTTATTTTATCGGCCACGACACATTCTGCTGCACTTTTGGCAGCAGCACTTAGCAGCACAGTGAAACAGAAATGGAGACATTACCCCAAGACAGGCCAGGGTCAGAAGAACATAGAGCAATGGAGCAGTTTTATTTTGCCCTTCTATTTGTTTTTTGTTTTTCGTTTTTTTTTTTTTTTTGTCCATTAAAAGTTAATATCACTTTGCAAAAGTTGCAACTGTGAGCTTTACTGGTAGCAACTTCTTTACCCCTTCTAGAACCAACTAAGGTCTGGTCTTGTCTGTGACTTTCAGTTTCGGTTTGGTGCCGCAACTTTCTGGCAGCGACAATCAACGATTTTCATAGTCAGTTGCACATGTAAAAGAGAAAAGAAAATAAATAAAAAGAACGAAGCGAAACGACCGACCGACTGACTGACTGACACTTGCACAATTTGCTTATGCCGAGTGCCGACTAATTTACGATCCCATTCTCAGACCAAGGTGCAAAGAAATTGAACTAAATTGAAGTGGTGGCAATAATTTCTTCTTGCCTTAAATCCTTTGGAGAAACATTGCTGCTGTGTTTGTGCAATGGTTGGGGGAGATGGAGAGGAGTATTATAGCCGTTACTCATACGCACCGTGCGCAAAGTGAATAATAATAATGATAAAAGGCCTTTAATGCTTTTATTGCCAACGATTGTGACCGTCGAAAATCCGTTATAATCCACACCAAGTGACAATAAACGAAGATGTACGAGACAGATAGAAAGCTGGCTGGAAGGACCAAAAGGACTGGCCAGAGTCAAATTGGAAAACTATTTTCTTGTCTCATGTTGCAGCTCTCCTCGAATGTAAAAAAAGAATTTCTTTAGCTTTTGTTTACAAGATATTCTCTTCCTCTCATCCATAATGAGCTTTTTGGCTAACTTATGCAATTGCAAATACAAAAGATATATATTTTAAACTCCTTAAGCATGATTATTTGTTAGTAGGGAATAGAAAATTTCTAACCTCAGATAGCTCATCACGTTTTGGGGACTCTTCTGTGACTTGTCGCTTGACTATGGCTTTATTAGTTCACGCATAATGATGGAAATATCTTGGCACGTAATGTCTTAGATGTCTATGGGTTTCTGTGTGTCTGTGTGTGGGTGTGTGTGTGTGGGTGTGTTTTTGTGACATGCGTGTATCTGTGAATGTTTGTGCTTTGGTGATTTGGCTTCTGTTGCAACAATTTTTATGTGAGACAGTCATAAAAAATACAAGCAACAGACATGAAATTCAAGTCATAGGCATAGCCGAAAGTGTGTAAAAAGTATAAAGTTGAAATGAAATGTTTGTTTTGGTTCCTTCTATACCCTATAAACCATAGTAAAAGTAAACATAAGAAAATTGTTTATTCATTGGCGCATTTTGCTGTAAAGTAACTCTATACTATACTATTGTTGTTAGATCTTTTTTAGAGGTGGCATTTAAACATTACAACTTGGGTCAAAACAACTCTCGGTTGCAGTCTGTTTAGCTGATTCTTTGCTTTTCGTTTTTAATATGATGCCATGATTTATTGCACATTAAATTTGCAGTCATATATAATCCATCTCACTGCCTCAGGCGGGATTGGCTCTTGTTGATGCTTTATTCTTGTCTTAGGGAAATCAATAGCTGTGACTGTGATGCCACCCCGTGATATATATATATACATATATATCAGAGTGGGGCAATTCTTATTGAGAATGGGGTTGTCTGGGGAAGGGGTATTGAGGGGTTTGCCTTGTGAATGGGAATGTTATTTACGTATGCGTAACGCATCATGCGGCCGCTAAGCTGCAAATCTCTTTAAGATGATACTTTGCAACATTTACAAATGTTTTAGTGCCACTGTGTATGTGTGTGTGTGTGTGTGTATGTTTCATATGTATGCGTATGCTTGTGGGTGGGTGGGTGTGTGTGGGTGTGTGTGTGTGTTGCTTACACTCTTGTCTGTGATTAGCATTCCAAGCATATCTTACATTTATGTTGGATGTTTCCGTTGCAGCAAATATGTGCCGCAATAGAGAGGGGAGAGAAGAATATACTGGATATCGGGTAAGGTTACGGTTACGGCTCGTTATGCCCCTTTTGCCGACATTAAGCTGTTACTCCTGGTATTTGTATGGCTGGCTGTCTCTCTGTCTGTTTGTCTGCTCCTCTCTCTCTCTGCTGCCTGCCTGCCTGCCAGCCTGTCTGTCTGTATTTTGAGTCTGTTGCTCTTGATGTAACACAAGTTTCCTTTAACCTACTTTTTTCTCCTTTCTTTTCTAAAGTATGTACAATGATTGTGTGCATTTGCAAGTCCATTTATATTTGATTTTGATGTTTATGTCTACTGATGGGTCAATGCTACAAGGTTCCATTACCCTTATCCGCCCTTCTGCCGCAACCTCTCATCAACATTCCTTACAGCCTGTAAATAATTTGAAAATGTTTCTACTACTTGTGTGGTTTACCATTTATGTGTGGTCAAATTCTGATTTGAAGTCACGTTTACAATACAATCCTTCTATACATTTGTATCGTTTACTATAATTAAATTTAGTGCACTTTTGGTTTAACAACAAATGGTATAACTATGACTGCCATATACGCACATGGACTCAAAACAAAAAAAGAAATATTCCCACTTGCCTTCTTGCAATCATTTGTAAATGTCTTGTTTCTTGGCACGCCCTGTCCCTACTTACTCTGGGAAATAGTATATTATAGGTAGTTGGGTGAGCTGCGTCTTGTTTTTAGCTCTCTTCCTCAGGTTCATTTTTTTATATATATGTATTTCTTTTTTTTCTGGCATTATATATAGCCATTTCTGCTAAAGCCACGCCCCTTACCCCCTGCATTGTGTGTGTGTGTGTACCTTCGGGCTGCTTTTGGCTTTTAACTTTTGCGCTTTCTTGCGTCCAAGAGCTGTGAAAATGAGATAATGGGTATGTGTGTCACATTTTGTCGTTGCCATTGCCGTTACCGCTGCCCTTTTCCAAACCATAGCCCTTCTACCCCTCCGGTACGTTGCAGTGCTGTTGTTTTTTTTTATGCCAGAGACTTGAAATATGTTACCTTCACGTTGAGCTCATAAACTAACACTAACACCTTGACATGTACGCTTTTTGTAGCCAAAACACATACAAACACACACAATCATATATATATCCTATATATGTCATTAAAATTGCAGTAAGAGTTCGGTTTGGCTGGCTCTAGCACGACTTGGACTTGGCAAGGACGAATCTGCCTCAACATACACATACATACATACATATATTCGTAAAAAAAGAGTGCAGTATGATTTCAGTCTTTTGTGTTTCTATATAATCCATACCCTAACAAAAGGTCAACTGATAACCCAATGAATTATATAAATAAATATATGTATTAGAGATCGAATTACATATGATATTTAAATGCAATTAAAATATGCAAAATTAAAATCATAATTTTGATTAACAGAATTTTCATATATGTATGTATACATATATCAAATTTTGGGACTATGTATTTTTACTATATCTATATATAATTCGTTATTTTTTCCGTTCTTTGTTGAAAAGCTTATCCCTAATTTGTATTGCATACTTTTTTGATTTCAAGTTGTCTTTGTTAAATAATTTATAGCATATTTTTCTGGGCTTATGGAAAATACTATAAGAATCAACTTTTAAAGGGTATCATATAAGCCACATTTTTCTACTCTAATCTATCTCTTTCAGCTTTTCCAACTTGCATTCTGTAAGATATAATTCAAGTCTTAGAACCCGCATGTGTGTAAAGCGAGAAGAGAGAGAGAGAGAGAAAGAGACGGATAGAGTGCAGTGTGAGCGTTTAGTGAAAAACGGCTTTTGTTTGTTTGTATTGTTTGGTTCGCTGGCTGGCTGGCTGGTTGGCGTAACGGCAGTTGGTTCTATAAGCGCTCACACCAGTTGATTTATTTGTAAGCTAAAAACGTGCTTAATCATATTAGAGTGCATTTGTGAGATTAAGTGTGAAACCGAGAAAGAGACAAAGATTTTACCCCACAATGAGAAAAGAAAGAATAATGAAGAGAGAGAGAGAGAGAAAAATATCACATATTATCTATCTCATCTGCTTAACAGTTCAAAGATGGAGACCATGGTTACTGGTAATTAGCATAAGCCACAAGCCAAATTACAAAATTCAATGAGCATAATATGTCATAAATGCTCGATGAATACATTTTGCTGATGATTATCTCATTTGTGATTGAGTTGAAGTTGTGGAAATGAATGTGGAATCTATCGGAATCGGTCTATCCGTTTTGTGTAGCCGTCATGTCTCCGCTTGTCGGTCACTGTCATGTGTATGTGTGTGTGCGTGTGTGTGTGGGTGAATTCGATGCTGGCTAGGCAATGTGGTTCCGCTGAGACTAAGCCTGTCAACGTCCTCGACACTGACCACACCCCATAGAAATGGGGGGCGGTTTGAGGTACAGGCACAGACACACGTAATGCATAAAGTGGGCGGTTATTCCTCGTTTTTCCTCACCAACTTACCTCACCTCACCACACCGCCTCTCCTCTTCTTTTGCAGCTTCTTCATTTTGCTTGCAACCAGTACGCCCGCCTGTGGCATGTGTGAATTTTTCATTAAAATTCAAGTGACATCAAAAGGGTTGACTGCGGCGGCAACACCGACAATTCATACAAACGTACATTGCAGTTGGAGTGTCTATGTGTGTGTTTATGTGTGTGTGTCGATAGTGACAACTGTGACGACATACTTTTCCCTTGTACTCTGTCAAATGCACGCATACACACACTCATTTACATCCACAGACACACACATGGAGACACTTGCATAAGTAGTTAGCTGTCATCACTTAGTCAGTTGTCACTAAGCTCATTTGATGGCATTTAATTGCCATTCGCTTTAAAATTGAAATAAATGTTGGAAAAAAAAAAAGAGCCTTGACATATCGCCCTTATAGCCCCCGTAACCATTAAGAGCAGATCCCGTTTGGGTCTTGGCTCATCTATTAATAAGCATAATTTATTACCAGCCATTTATAAAATGCGGCATGGTGAGACATTGCTCTGCCGCGCGTTGCCTTGTTGCCCTGCGGCTGCGTGGCACGCAAAACTAATTAAATTTAAATATTGAACATCTTACGCGTATTTGTCAAAAGAAAAGGCAAAACAAAGAAAAACGAAACAAAAAAAGACACGAAATAATTCCCAGTAAAATCCGCATTCACGAAGAGGCAATAACTCACCTAAGAACCGCATCCGCATTGCCAAAGACTGAAAGGGCGCACAGGAGATACATACCATAAATACAGATATGGCTAAGGATATATACAATATATACAGCTTCTAAGGTCTCACGTGCTGTTGTTCCTTTTGATTTGCCTAGTTTTTGTTTGCCTATTTACGGGCTACATATTTAGCCGATGACTTTGCCCGTCTCTTGACTTATTTAACATTCAAGTTTTTTGATGAAGTGGCAAAAGAAAAATAAAACAAAAACAAAGTAGTAAAACAAAAACTAAAACGGAAATACAATATAAAGTTGGAATATAAACGATTGCTATATACTCTATCCAAATTGTTTATGTATCTCATACCAAGAAATAATTAGCAAATGAAATTGAATGTTAAACTTTAACAATGAGAAAATCTATAGATCATGAACATATAAAGATAATTTTATAATGGAAAGTAGTTAAAATATTTTATATTTTACCATTTTTATGCAATTGGATTAGCGATATGTGCCTAAAAAAAACTTTTAGAATTGTAATCAAATAAAAATGAAGTTGGAAAACTTTAACTTTTGTGGATAAGAAGAAGTATCTAGAAAATGTAGAATAAATAATAATTAGCATTATTAGAAGAAACATAACAATATCGAAATTTATGTAAAAATAAATTTAAATTTTAAATTTAGAATATTAGTAGGAAAATGCATTTTATATTGCAAAGTTATATTACAATTTTTATAAATAAATTCTAAATATTCTAAATTCACTTTCTGCTGACTTATGAATGTGTATAGGCAGATGTCCAAGACAAAAAATACTCTATAGCCAAAGCAAGTCCATGCTACTCTATACTTTGTTCGTTATCGGTTGAAACAAAAAAAAAAAAAGTAGAAAAGTATAAAGCAGCAGCAGCAGCAGCTAACCCTGCCTTAGTTATCCCAGCCACAGCAATTCTCGTAGAACGTTGAAAGATTCAGTCAAGGCCAACAGCAAATAAATTGTTTGGGGGCGGGTTTTTGGGGGGATAAAATAGACTTTTGGTTTTTCGTCTTTCAACCAAATTGTTTATGCAAATTTTGAATAAATAAACAAGATTGTTAATTTAGTTAAATATTTCATTTTTGTGCCGTTCTCATCAGCACGTTTCGAAGACCATCCAGGAGGACTCTACCATCATTTGCCATCACCAACTCTGACTCTATCTATCTGTTTCTGTATCTGTATCTTCATGTGTAGGTGTGGTCGCTTGGTAGGCGGCGCTGTCATGAATTTTGATGCCCAACTCTCATTAGGCAACGAGGGATGTCGACGATGACTACAACGTCGACGACGATGATGACTCTCTCGCTCTGGCAAAGGATTGGTCCTGACTCTTGCTGATGATGTCGATGCCGGTTTGCTTTTGTTATTTTTTGTTGCTTCTGTTGTTTTTTGTTTTTTTTTTTTGTGCCAGAGGCGCATAAAATATTTTTGTATTTGTTTGTTTGTTTGTTTGTAGGGTGCCCCCTTCCCAAAACAGTATTGCCATTCCCACTGTTTACCCCTCTCTTACTGTCTCACTCTCTCTTGCATCGCACCTCCTTCATCTCTGTTGTGTTTGTGTTTCTGCACTTGTACAAACACATGTTAATTGGCCGTAATTGTAAGTTTTGCCAACGCACCAACAACACAAATGCACAATGTAAGCAAGTTTTTAAAGCAAGAACAACAAAAGGAAAGTACTAACTGAAATTATTATCAAAACTTTTCCCAAATGTTTGCCACAGCAATAAAAATTTAAATATTTGGCCACAGAGTGGTGTTAGATGACTCTGAACTCCCGGTGAAAGTGGGTAGGCAATGGCAATCGCCTTGGCCTCATCCACATCTCATTCTAAAGAGAGTGTGCGTGTGTGTGTGGGGGGGGCGGGGGGTTAGGGTTCACAATATTTATGGCGACGGGCGCCACATGACGTTGAACTATGCGTATGACTAACCGACAGGCCGTTGCCTAGGTCGACTGCTCCCCTTTCATTCTTTTACAGCACCCTCCCATCCTCATTCTACTCCTTCGGTGCTGTAGCCGCCATTTTAATAAACTTCATATGTCGCATGTCGCCATTTTTTTTTCTTCCTTTTCACGTTTCTTCCTATATATATGTTTTTTTTTTTTTTTTTGTTCTATGTCGTTTCTCTTCTTGGTACACTCTTGCGGCTTTATTAGTCCGTGATTTATGTAGTCCAAGATAGTGCACATCTAGTAGGGCGCACTGGCTGCTTCATGTGTATGTCCTGGCGAGAAAATTTATACATGTGCCGCAAGTAGTCGGGCGTGGACAAATGAATGACATGGCACCACAGGGTTTTTTTTCCTTTTTCCTCCTTTTTTTTTTGGGGTAGTTAAATTGAACTAATCGCCTGGCCAAGATCTGTTATGCAGCTTTATGGCTAGGAGGCAATTTAAAAAGCAAATTATTAAGTGCTTTGTATTGACTGCACACACACACACACATCCGTCTAAAGAATGTGTATATGAATAAATATATGGTTATATATGTATATAAGCAGCTTTTTCATATTCGTCCGCTGTTGCCATCATAGTCACGTATTTGACGCAACGTTTGCGCCTTTAATTCGTTGCGCTAAGTCGCGGACTGCGAACACGTCTACGTAATTATTTACGTTTTGGGGCAGCACAGAAATATAAATAATAATATAACATATTGGTATAAAAACACATCAAATGAAATACACAAACACAGTATATATGTATGTATAGATGTGTATGTATGTGTTATTTATGGGGTTTTTGGGCGAAAACGTATTTACTTCTTTATTTTTATTCTTTTTTTTTTTTGATCCTTACGACTTTCCAGGGTCAGAGATATGAATAAGTTATTAAGCTGCGGAAAATATGACAGAAATCTGTACGAAGGATACGACATTATTGGAGTGAGTTAAAAACGAGCATTCATATAATATGAAATAATATTCACATTCTAAGACAATGAAAAATTCTATATAGATTTCATATGAAATGCTTCTTTAGAAAAAACGATAAACGGTAAGGATATTTTATTAAGAATAATATCAATTTATATTTTCAGGATGAAAATTATAGAACAAAAATGATTTGAAAGGAACCTATATATATAAGATATAATATAAAACGATATTTAGATTTAAATAGAAACGTCAAACCAGTTTTGTTCAAATTATCAATTGTAAAAATAAAATGGATTCCGTATTATGTTGTAATTTAAGGATTTGTAACGTGTATCAGATTTCTTTATCTATGAAACTCATTTAAAAGATTGCCACAGTTATTTCTTAAGACTAAAAATAAGCGAGAAAACTTCCAACAAGCAGCCAAAAGAGTTCCAAAACAATTCTCATAATTTCAATTTATATTTTTGTGTATTTTGCACATAATTATTTTATGTTTCTATACAAAATCAAAATATATTTACCGATAATTAGAATAGGAAAATCCTTTGGAATTACATTTGAGCCTCTAATAGATTTCCTTTGTGAAGTGAAACTCCAATGGTTGTTAATTTACTTCTAAATAACAAAATAATATTTGCCTAATTCATGTTTATGTCTATTGTAAGTTACAGTTAAGTTAAGTTAGGACAAAGTATCTTAAAATTATTACAGAATTTCAAATTGAATTCAAATTGATTTTCATTGACCACAGAAAGGAGATGGATTCAGTTTTAAGTTGGCGGCGGCTAACCAATATTTACACTCAATTAATAGGTCCAGCCACAAAACTCTTGTGTACATTTCTGTGGTTCACGATGACGAGACGAAGCCTGCAAATACTCATATCATGGCATTTATTCATATTATCCATCAGAAATAATGCCAATGGAAATGCATACAAATGCGTTGGCTATGGTACATTTAAAATCATCATGCCAGAGGCACAGGCAAAGCACAAACATAGCAACGTACCAAGAGGAAATGTTTTCAATTTCAATTACAAAAGTGTGGGCATGGTGCAATACATACATACATACAAGGTGAGGGGTGGGGTTTTGTGTGTGGAAGGGGCTTGGTGGATATTTCACTGTTTTCGAGTATTATGAAAATTAAATTTTTCATTTCAATGCATCAGTCCATCGATACGGCAGAGAGACAGACAGACAGACAGACGATTTTGTTATTGCAATTGCTGTTGCTGTTGATGGTCGTGCTTGCCTGGCAATGAATGAAACCAGAAAGATGGTTTCATATTATTGCGACTAACGCAGGACGACTGGATCCTGGATACTGGCTATGAATCGACCAGTCCAGACCGTCTGGCTATGATGATGGTCCTATTGAAAAGTGCAAAGTGCTTAACTGAAAATCAATGTGCCCAATTGGTAGAAATTTAATAGTCATATCCTCGTTCAGGACATGAACGTGGTCAATCACTAAGAAGATTATGTATGTATGTCCAGTTGTGTGAGTGTGTGTGTGTGTGTATGTCTGTTGGGGTGGGGCAACAGCATTTGTAGCACATTGCCAACCCAAATGCAATTTATGTACGTTCAAGTTTCTTCAGTTCAAGCCATCGTTGAGTTTGACAAACTATTTAACCATTTCCTCGGATAAACATTGAAAAATGATTTTGGTCCATATTGTCAATATTAAATACTGATGACAGATATATCATTTTTTTTAAAATTGATTCATTAAACATTTAGTTTTTCTGTTTGCATTTTCTTTGATGCTAAATAAAACTCAAATATTTAGAAATATTTGGCGAGCTATTCATGAGTTTTTTATGCAATTACTTTTTGTTGTTAGACAAAAAAAAAAAAAATCGATAACTAATCTAGAATAATTTTTCATTTTCAAAAATTTGATGACATATAAAAAGTAAATTTCTTATAATTATATGAAATCCTATTATCCGTAATTTCCTTTTTTTTATTCGTATATATAGTGTACAAAACCTTTCTTTATATTGTTAGTTTAAACAAATTAGGTTTATGGCCGCGCCTTCGCATGAATTGATCTCAGAGCTAACATCATTGTCTTTGGCAGAATTTTATGGCCCAACATAAGCCGAGCACTTTATCCGCTGGCAATGTTTATTAATGAAACTGTTTGTGATTTGCATTTTAATTTATGCAAAATTACAAAAATACATATATTTAATATGTGCACAGAGCAGAGGGGCAAATGCGAGCATGAATTCTTCCATTGGATGAGGGACAAGCAAAAGTACAAGCAACCAAGCAGTACAAGGATGGGGCTGGCCCCCTGGCGGGTTTCTCCATATAAATACACACAGTCAGACCGAGTAACACTAAAGCATGGTCGGGCGGGATTGGTGGGGTGTGCTCCAATTGAAATTCAAAGGCAAGCATACAATTTTTAATGTTCTCTCCGTTGGTATTTTACGACACTGACGATGGCGGAACGATGGTTGGCTAAACTGAATTGATAATTAACAAGGCAAATGCGCGTGTAATTAGCATTCAGTGAAGTTGCCTCTGGCATGGGTATGGCTCCTGATGAAGGTGGAGAGGTGGTGAACTCTGAATATGATGATGGTATACTTTCTTTTCATATAGAGAAACTTTTGGAATATTCTTAAATCTCAATCGAAAAGACTTATATCAAAATGCTTGACATTTATACAAGAATCAAGCTTTAGGTTGTATGTATTTATGCTGGTGCAACATTTTGATCGCATTGCCTGTCTGTCTTGCCCCCTATTGTCTAGCTGTAATCCGCTCCACCACAGAGAGAAGGAGGCAGTCTACTGACTGCCACTCAACCGGCTTCAAAGTCACTCACTGGATGCGCCTGAGCGTAAATTTAATGCGCTCGAATGCATCACATTGCATTTCATTTCATGGCAGAAGCTAAACAGAGTTTCACAAATGCAACCAACTTCAAATTGAAAAGCGGCGAGATTATAGAAATGGCAATTTTTTTTCTATTGTTATTGTTAATAATTTTGCAGCCTTTGTTACCTTGAATTCAACTTGTTTTTCTTTCTATTTTTTTTTTATTTAGACAATAGGCCACCTTTCGATTGCTTATACAAGGTAATGTCAAGCTATTACATCTTGGTCCTTCTTTGATATACTTTTTAGCGTCAATCGGAAAGTTAATGGGATCTTTTCGAAAGCGTGGTTTTTTAGATTTTGTATCTCACATTGTTGTAGAAAAGTGTAAACAGAACGCTTCCATATTCAGATTGGCCAGGCTATGCTTATATAACACAAAGGCAAAGGGTTTCGCTGCAAAAGATTTAGTGGCAAACAAAAAAAAAAAAGAAACAACTTTACTTACTGCTGGATCTCAGTTGTTTGCTTGGAAAGGGCGTGCTTTTCCTTTGCCTTTGTGTTGCACTGATTTTGGCAATTCGCTTTTCAATTTTGTAGAAAAGTGTAAAGAAAATGCTTCAATATGCAGTTGGACTAGAATAAGTTTAAAGATTTTTTTCGCACTGTACAAGGAAACACAAGCTAAGGGACATAATTGCTCATTATTGGGATGAATTTTAGCCATTATAAAAATAAGGCTCCAACCGATATATAAATAAAATAACTATTTGTAAATTTTTTCTTTTTTAATTTAAAAGTTGGTTTTGTAAAACAAGCATTAATAATGCAAATAATATGGAATAATAACAACGACGATTCAATAAAATGTCAAAATATAGTTTTCCCTCTCAATCAATTGGAGTTAAGTTGCGTTTATTGGCTTTATACATCAAAATTTGGCCCTAATGTCCACTGGTATTTACGGCTAAGGGTAAAGGCAACTGTCAACGTTGACTTGGGACTTTTCAGTTACGTTTTGTAGCAATAGAAAATGTTTTGCAACTAGTCCAACAGCAATTGCAACTGCAACTGCATTTGAAACTTTCCTTTTTTGCTTTTTCGTTCCTTTTTTTTTTCTTTGTGCCTTGGGCAACCGACTAATTGTCAAGTGGGGCAGCAATGCACACTGAACCCGAACCCGAATCCGTTTATTTGTTGCCACAAAAGTCGCTAGGCAGCCACCCACAAAAAAGAGAAGGGGGGGAAAAAAAAGAAAAGTTTCCCCACACGAATTTTGGCCAGATGAAATGCAGTTGGAGGGCCCATGCGTTTGTATGCCATCTGTTGACTGATTTTCAAAATGATCGGAATGCATTGCATGGTAGGGAAGGGTTTTGGCTTTCCAAATGCACGCAGCTGACAATAGAAATTGGCCAGGGACGCCAACTGAGTGAGTGGGTGAGTGAGTGAAGCACATTGGCAATAGCCAAAAGTGGCCAAGTCTGTGTCCTGTCTCCTGTGCCCCGCATTGCGTTTGACAATATGCTCAACATGATGCTCCAAAAAATTGTAAACTATACGCACACACATACACACACACAAACTACATATAAAGATACGAACACACACACACACACACGGGCACGCACGCACATACACACACACACATACACACGTACGAACTATACACACGGGAATTACTGCTCTGGCGTTGGTAGAGCAGAGTGGCATGTTGCAAATATAACGTTGACAACTTTTATGTAGTACTTCTCCATTCCTTGCCACTCGACAAATGGATAGTAGGTGGGCAGCATTCAGGGGAATGTGGCTGTGTGGTTATTTATGGCAATTAAAGGACTAATGATGTCCCTGTGCATCCAACTTGTACATGATGTTGCTGCCGGCAACTGAAACTACAAGACCAACAGCAGTAACTATTTGAGTTGTGGTCGGTTTAAAGCGAACCACAAATATACCCTACAAAAAATGTCTACTTAATGACATATATAGAAATGTAAAGTTTTTAAATATTACATTAGTTTAATTTCAGTTTCAGTGTATTTAGTTATCGGTTATATTATTTTAAGGCTAGTTTCTACCAATTTTAGTTTCATTGCTGCTGGTTTTAACTCTTTTACGGCTGGTGAGTTTTTTCTATATATTTTTTTTTCGTTTTTGGTTTCGGTTTTTCGTTGCTCTCGTTTATTATAAAAATTTGACAACATTTTGCGTGGACCAAGTAAAAGTTGCTTAAAATTCAATTAATTTGTGTTCTGTGCAACTTTCGTTGCGTGCCTCATGCGGCAAGCGGGTAACACAAAATTTTGGTTGACATTTGTGTGTATGTATGTATGTGTGTGGCCGAGTTTGTTGGTCTTGGACTTGGCTTTTTGCCTCGCACATTGATGTGTGGTGTAGGCAGATGTATGTATAAATAGTATCTACCGACAACATGGCAACAGTTTCATTTTTCTTTTTTTTTTTTTTTCCTGGACTGTAGCTAATTTGGTCAGCGACTGATATGCAACTGGCATTGCCGCATTTGTAGATAACCAAGGCAACCAAAGCAAAAGTAGCACCACACAAAGATACTTCGTAGCTCTGTGGAGTAATTAGATTTTGTGGCATATATGACACACGACACAGGCTCTATTGATAAAGAAATTGAGAGAGAGAGAGAGACAGAGATATAGAGATAGAGAGAGAGAGAGAGTCAAAGTTTACGAATCAATTAAATGGACAGAATTTAGTCAGTGCTTCTTGTGGGGATTTCTGCGTGTCTGTATATTGTGGCCAAAAACTGATTAAATTATCAGTTCTCATAAAGCTGGCCAAGCTAACCAAGTGGCAAATCATGAGACCAGTCACAACAACAATGGTTTGATAGGGTGAATGGTAATGTTTAAGCCATATGGACGTGGAGAATGGGGTTGGTAGGGCAATGATGCACACTGAGCGCATCTCATGACTGCACGCTCGAATGCTCATTTTAAATTGACTTCAAACGTTGCTGCGTGATGTGCCGCATGGACACGAAGTCGGCAGGATGCCAGGCTGATGGTGCTACTGCCAGGACACTACTGCAGGCACGCACGCATTTTGATGTCATGATGAACGTGGACAACGTGGGCCAGAATTTGGTCTGGTGGGGTTTCACCAACAATATGGTTAACACTTTGGGCGAGACAAAACGGATGCATTGGCATTGCCTTTAATTGTGCCACATCATTCATGAGCTGATGTGTGAGACCAGTGGCAGGCTTTTTATTGATGTTACTTCAATGAATTGTTGGAATTTCATTTTAAATTTCAACAAAATGGCACGATGATTGAAAAAAATTTCACTTAAAGGTTAAACGCTAAATATCTTCAAGGCCACAAGCCATCTGCTTGGCCTTATTGCGGGACCGAGACAAAGAAAATGAAAAAGTTTATACACACACACAACTACACAGAAACATACATATAGAAAAAGGAATGTCCAAAAAGTGTGCAAGAAAAGGCAAACTTTTTGATGCTTCAAAAAACTCATTAAAAAGGATTTGACACGTGAAGTGCGAAAACTTTCTATTTTTATATTATTTCCCTTTTACATTTTTATGGCAACGTGTGAAGAGTTTGACTGCATATATGTATGTATGTATGTAAGTGTGTGTATGTTTCCGAGTGTGTGTGCGTTTGATGTGTCTTGATTGCCATCGCCTAAAAATGAACGAGCGCACACATCAAACTCAGCGTGTGAACTCTTACTGTGTCGTCATTGGCGTCGCTCGTTAGAATTTGCGGATTGAATTTCAATGGCGATTGATGATGCCTTCACCCCTGCATATATGTGTGTGTGGTTATGTGTGTGTGTGTGTGTGTGTGTGTGTGTAGTGAATCGTGCAACAACTTTGGCAGAACCAAGACCAAAAACGAGACTCTGTTTCCTTGAGTTTCCTGGCTCATTTTATGATAATGTTCAAACCTGGCGTTAATGAGCTCTTAAGCTTAAATAAGAAACGTGATTTAGTTACTAAGTAAACTAGGAAATAGTCGGCCCCCAATACCAAAAATTGAGTGCGACAAAGAAAGCGATAAAAGAAAAACAGCGACAGAAAGAGAAGGAGAGATAGACAGAGAAAAAGGGAAAAGGGGAGTGAATGTGTGTGTGTTGGGAGAGAGTTGAACGAGTGCAACTTTTGCACAAAATCTGCGCTTAATTTGAAAAGTTTGACAACGTGAAGGCGACTCCACTAGTTAGGTGTAAAAAAAAAAATACCCACACACATATACAAATACCCATAGATATATATATATACATATATATATATAGATGTACATATACAACTACATACAACTATCAAATCATGCGTATTTGCCAGCGGAATTGAAAAAAAGGGGGAAAATGCCAACTTTTTGCATACAAATTTTGCTCCTTTTTTTTTTTTTTTTGTTTTCCTTTCCATACATTCTTAATTGCCCAGCTAAGTTCGATGTTCGAAACGGCAAAAAGCTAATGAAAAAACTTTGTGATTTATTTGAAATATTCTACTGTCTGTCTGACTGTGTATGACCAACACGTGGCCGGTCATCAACCATGTCAGTTTTAATAATTTCGAACTGAACTCGACTCGAACTAATCAAGAGTCAGACCAGGACTAGGTCCAGCAGGATCCAGGGCCACACCCAAGCCCAGGCGAGTTGACAGTTCAACAGCAAAAGCAAAGTTCATGAACCAAATAAAAAGTTAAGCCGCAAGGTAAATGCTCTAGCATATAGAAACAGGACTATAATAACTATATAGTAAATTTAATGTATATAAGTAAACTTAAAAACTTTACCTTTAATTAAAAAATGTTTGAAAAATATATTTCATTTTCATTTATAAGAATTATTTTCAAATAGGTTTTTTTTTTCAGTTTAACAACTTTCTCATAAAGTTTGTATAACCCTTACAGATTACAGGACATCAGAGAAATAGAAAGAGAGAAAAATAACCCTTTTCATGAATAACTCTGCCCATGAAATTTATGCAAATCTGTTGAAAATTGAAATATGCAGATGCTCGTTTTGGTAAATTAGGACAAAGCCAAACTAGAAGGATGGGCTAACTTCGGCCGTGCCGAAGTTCGTATACCCTTGCAAACTGTCTTTTTGATTTATATATAATTTGCCTGAATCATAAGGAAGTATATAAAACCCATCAAATATAAATTTGATGTCCGTGTCATAAAAGAAAAATTAAAACAAATTTTTTTTCCCCGATTGTTCCTATGACAGCTATAGCATATAGTCGACCGATTCTGATAAAACTTAAAAGATATATTTCTTTTTATATAAAATTGTCAAATAACAAATTTCGTGACGATTGCTTCAAAAACACCGAAGTTATTGATCAAAAACTATATTTTTGACTGATCGTTCCTATGGGAGCTATATGATATAGTCGACCGATTCTGATAAAATTTGGTATATGTATTGAGGATTATATAAAACTCATAAACACCAAATTTAGTGACATTCGATTGAAAAACAACAGAGTTATTGATGTTAAACCCTATTCTTGTCCGATCGTTCCTATGGGAGCTATATCATATAGTCGACCGATTCTGATAAAACTTGGTATATGTGTTGAGGATTATATAAAACTCATAAACACAAAATTTAGTGACATTCGATTAAAAAACAACAGAGTTATTGATGTTAAACCTTATTCCTGACCGATCGTTCCTATGGGAGCTATATGATATAGTCATCCGATCGGGATGATTCCGAGATATACAATGCCTGCAGCAAAAAGAAGCCTAGGTGTAAAATTTCAGCTCTGTAGCTCCAAGGGTCTCGGAGGAGATTGCGTTGATCCAGACAGACGGACAGACGGACAGACGGACAGACGGACAGACGGACAGACGGACGGACGGACGGACGGACAGACGGACAAGGCTATATCAACTCAGCTCATCATGCTGATCAAGAATATATATACTTTATATAGTCGGAGATGCTTCCTTCTATGCGTTGCAAACTTCTGACCAAAATTAATATACACTTTGCAAGTGTATAAAAACGTTAAAGCAACAAAAATGTATTAAAATGTATTTCACATTTTATTAAATTTGCCAACATGATAAATTCTTTGTTATAGAGTTCTGTCAGGTTTGTATGTCAATGTGTATCTGTGTGTGTGTATGTGTGGGGATCCCAACTTAAATTAAGTAATAACTTTTATATGCCTTGACCTCAGGGGTTCACTCACACACACACACACACACACATACACACACACACACAGCAAGAGATACAAAGAGGGATATGGACATGTGTTTGCCTGTTGACATTTTCTTGGTAGACTTTTGCCTTTGCGGTTGAAAGGTTGAGTGCGTGAGTCGCACAAGCAGATTTTCTTATTAAAATTATATAGATCTAAGAACTAAACGAAGGTGGGGGTTAGAGGGCAAGTCAGCAACGGGAAAACGGTCTTTAGGGTTAATTTTCGTAGCCTCATTCAGGCCTCGATCCCAGCATAAAAGTTAATGTGATTAATGTTTACTTAATGAAATGAAGTTATCAAGTTGATTTTATCAATTTACACACTGGCAGCCATCTCAGACAAAAGGTTGCCACAGTTTGGGGCGGGTTGGGGAGTGGTGGTGCACCAGGATCTGTCTCCAGAGCTTTGGCCTGTCAAAACTGGCGCCGGTGTGATAAAGGTGCTCAATGGCAATGGTATTAGTAAAGGGGAATGGTTACCTTTTGTGTGTGTGTGTGTGCCGACTGAAAGGCATATTAGTTAAATGTGGTTGACAAGTGGCTGCTCAAGTGTTAGCCAGGCAAATATTTGAAAATCCAATAGAGCAACCTTAGCCAAAAGTCATGGCAAAATCAAAATCTTTCAGCCATGTTTGGTGTGGTTTTTGCAATCAGTTTGGTTCTGGCAAAAAAAAAAAAAAAAACATGAAGAAGAATACAAAATAAAAACAACTTCAATTAAATGTTCTTCAATGGGATTTTCTTTTCTGCATGTCTGTCCGTCTGTTGGTCTGTCTTTCGTTTCGGTAATCAATGCGTTTAACGTTTTCAATCAAGCAAAAACTGGCAGAAAGAGCAGCAGCAATGAAGAATGGAGACACAAGAGGGCCAAGCAAAAAGAGAGACAGCTCAAATTCAGTTAAGCATTTCACTTATTTGCATATAAATTGATTAAAAAGAAAATACATGGCAGACACACTCACACAGTTGAGTTTTGAGTGTGTCAACATGGCAAAAAAAATATAAGGGACGAAAGGGTCCCACCATTTTCCATCCTTTTATCCGCCTGCCTCCATTTTGCCATTTCTGTTGGCATCTCTTTGCTTTCTCTCAGTCTCTTTCTCACACTCAAACTCTCTCACTCTATCTCCTCCTCCTCCTTTTCCTTTGGCAATTTCTGACACTTCAAATGCGTATGATTGTTTTCCTTTTGATCAGCGAATTGTGAAGTGATTCACTGATTGAGTTCAGGTTCAGTTGATGCGTTGACAACGTCAATGCGCAGGCACATAAAAAAACACACACAGACACACACTCAAACACACACTCCAACACATTTATTGGGGGGCAGTTATTCAGTCAGCCGAGCAAATGTGTCGTTGGTGGACGACAGGATTTGGTCAACTGCCTACCCGTTATTCCCCTTTTTGCTTTTTGTAAAGCAGTTAATCAACCTGCCACACAACTACGAACAAAAAAGAAAAGAAATTCATGGTTTATCTCTAGTTATTGTCGATTTTATCATTACAAATAAATTTATTTCACAATCTTTTAATTTTTGTATTCCCTGACCTTCTAATTGAAGTCGGAATTTGTGACACATTCCTTGGTTCAGTTCATTGCCTTCAGTCAGTGTGTTGTGGTCATAGTTGCCTAGTTCCAGTTATTACACTCGTTGCCCACAAATTAATTGGGCTTATTAAGTTGGACAAAAAATGAAAGTGACATGCAATAATAAATGCTTTCACTTTGGGGACATTTTGAATATGATTGAGAATTGACATTTTCATCAAGAATTTAACTAGCAGCGAAATTAGTAAATTCAATTTTACTTGGAGTAAAAGAAATATTTTAAATGATTTTTATAAAACAAAATTTCAAAACAATTATATCTTAATTTTAAAATATAATTTAAAGAAATGTGGTTGTATATTAGGAATTGCATATGATTTTATTTAGAGACAATTAAAGCGAATATCGTCAAGTGTACTTTAATATTTATTTTTATAGTTAAACCCATTTTTCCATAATTTTTACCTTTTCTCCAATTAACAGAGCCCAAATTAACGAGTAACCGGCAGTCGGATAAGTTCAATTTGTACCTTATTACAAACCCCAAAAAATATTGTGACAAAGTTCGGCGGTTCCAATTAATTTGACAGTCAACGAAATTTTAGTTCTATTTCTATTTGTGTACTGTAATGTTGTTAAAGGCCATGCGCAGGCCAAGTTGGCGTCGCCATCAAATGGTAAATGTTATGAATTAACCACAGAAATGGACAAATCGGACTTGCACTGACTGAAACTGAATAAGTGAAGCCAAATGAAATAGTTTATTATTTGGGTCAAAGTAAAATGGCAAGGTAAAACACTTTTACTCCGAGATGTCAATATTAAAAATGCAATGCAATTTAGCAAATTATATGTCCTTGTTGAATGCAAATAGATTCAGACAGGTGGCGTGTCTGACAATAATATTTAAACAAGCATTATAATCAACTGGAAAATCAATACTTAAGGGGTAAAACTATTATTATAGTAACTATATAGATGTATGTATGTATCTATAAAAAACTTTGTGAATTGACAATTAAATGACACGTGAATAAATATCACTACATATATGTATGTATATATTGTATAAGTATATACTTTTGTGGATCATTTTGATTCTGAAAATCGATATTGAAGTGTATACTAAAGAGAGGATAAGTGCCTAAAAGGTAGTAATTTGGGTTTACAAAGGATTAAGATAAAGAACGAATCAGAATTTAATTTTCAAATCATTCAATTTTTTTACCAATTTTAATTTATTATATTATAAACTTACTGAAATACTGAACCCCTTAATTTGGGAATATTTTCGATGGGTTTACACTTAAAATTTGTAAGTTAAGCTATTAGTTTTTGTTATAGGTTTAATCTTTTATTATTTCGGATTTCGGATTAATATATTTAAAACTATGTTCAAGTTGTCGAATTGCATGTGAATGTGTATTTTGTTGTTTTTGCGTTGTCATTGCGAACAATTTGAAATCACATACTTTTAGGTGTTTTCATTTTTATCAGTCTCAATTTATCTTACTATTGGACCATGTTTGTCGTGGGTAAACATTTGTCAGAGGCCGAGCACGAAATTGCCCAGACCGGTGATGTGCAGGTCCGCAACTTTCTACACTTTAATTGAAATAGAATGTTTTTTCCTACACACTCAGTTCGGTGGGGGAATGAGTCATTTGGAGCAACCCACTGTCTGCTCCATATGACTATAAATGTTTTCTCTAGTAACTAGTTTTTCCCTGCTTGCTCTCTCTTTCTCTCTCTCTCTCTCTCTCTCTCTCTCCTATGCCATTCTCTTCCCACCGCCTCATCAGTTGATGATGGTGGCTTGCCCATATTTCATTTCCATTCATTTCAAGCTTCTCTCTACCTCTCTCTACCATATCTCTTTTTCGTTTGCTCTCTTTCTCTCCCACTATCTTTGACTCTTTCGCTCTCGGTTCGCACACTTGAATGTTTATTCATTGCCGCCGCTTTATTTTTTTCGCTTTCAGTTTGCATTTCAAAGCCGCTAAAGTAACAAGTATCTTGTAGTTATCCATTCAGTGGAACGGGTACAAAAAAAAACACACACACACAAAATAGAATAAAAATACACGAAAAATATAAAAAATTGTTGTATATAAAATAGTGAAAAGCGCCATAGAAACTAACAACTTTTGACTCGCTGCAATGGAAGTAAGTTCTTGTGCTGAATTTCGCTTCATTTTTTTTATATTTTGGCATTTACTTTTTCTGGGTTTTATTTGTGTGGTTAAATTTTTAGCTCGACGACCTTCACCTTGGGCGTTTCAATTAGATAAATTGGAAAACAGCTTTTACCAAAATGAAAACCTTGCCTTTTATATTCTTAGCCGTCTTTCACTTAATTGAAATCATTCGCTTAAATTTTTTAAAGAAGTTTCATACATATTTGTATGAAGCATAAAGCTTAAGATCAGCTGATGCGAATGAAATGATTCATTGTTTAAAATTTACTCGTAAATCGTCACGGTATTGAAATCTTTGTGAATTTCGGTATAATTAAACTGGCTATATTTGGACTTTTATTATATGTTAGTCATTGTGTAAAATAATTTACATCAGTTTAAATTACATTTAAATTTAAACCTTTTCTTAGGAAAAGCTTGTGGGGTTAATTAACACTTTTGTTTACTTCGAAATACAAAACCATTTATGACTCTTATGAAAAATGAGTTTCTCATTACATTTGTTTTACTTATGCATTAGATGCTGAAATTTGAACCAATTATAAAAACATTATCGTAGATACTAAAATCGACAGCACCTTGATTATATATATATATATTTTTTCCTTTTATATGCAGTCTCCTAATGGCGACCTTTATACCCTTGAAGCCAATTTAATGAACAAATCGCTACGTGAACTAACAGATGGCGCTGACAAGGATCCCATTACTAAACTACGTTTACTTTGCTTTAGCCGTGGAGCAACAGGCATCCTTGGATTGGGCAGGTATACGAAAATTCCTCCCTTCCTTTCACTATTGACCCTAAATGACAAATTTCAGTTAAACAAGAGACAATCATTTAATTTTCAATAATTTATTTAGAGCATTTCGAGCCATGGATGACGATGGTAGCAAGGCTCTAAACGAGGAAGAATTTATTACCGGTATCCACGACACGGGTTTGGATGTAACCGATGAGGAAATTAAAGACATGTTCAACAAGTGAGTTGAATAAAATATTCTATATATTCTATCTAGAAATTAACTATATTACATTTAAGATTCGATGAAGATGGCAGCGGTTCGATTAATATGACTGAGTTTTTGATCAAGCTGCGTGTAAGTAAAATAAATCTTTTTAGATTATTCAATTATAATTTACATTTCTTTATTTATTAGCCACCCATGCCACCATGTCGTTTGTCCATTATTGATCAGGCATTTGATAAAATGGATAAGGACGGTGATGGTGTGATTACCATTGAGGATTTAAAGAATGTTTATTCGGTAAAGGAACATCCGAAATTTCAAAGTGGCGAAATGAGTGACGATGAAATTCTTACAGAATTTTTGCATAACTTTGAGGGAGGACGTGGAAATTTGGATGGAAAGGTAAACAGAATTGTGTAAATCAAAATGAAACAGAAATAATACTATATAAATTAAATTTTCTTTTAAAGATAACTCGCGAAGAATTTGTCAATTATTATGCTACCATCAGTGCATCAATTGATAATGATTTGTATTTCGATCTGATGATGCGTCGTGCCTATGCCATGTGAATAATGGAATAATATTAAAATTCTCCCAATCAATATAAATCTCAATAACTTTTGCTACTTTTTAATACTATTGCTAATGTTTAAACTCGATTTAATAAAAATAATAATTGCAAAAATGAAAAAAAATTAAGCAAATACAATCGTTTATTATGGTAAAATTTTATACCGAAATTTTAACATCAACTAGTTAAATATGCAAAATAACTAGTAACAAGTTTTCTTCAAACATTTGTTCCTAGTTAACATGCATTTAAGTGAGAGCCAAGCGGCCAAGGCGGCAATCATTGCAGACAAACACATAGACCCATACACAGGGTGTCCTTGCTTGACTGCCAGAGTCTTGGCAAATTGTTTGGAATTGTCAGCGCAGCATCGCCTCAATGTCTATGTGAGATATATGCCTGTATGTGTGTGTGTGTATATATGTATATATTTTGGCATTTATCACACAGCCAGAGTTTGAGATGTGAATGCTGAGCGGTGGCAGCAGCCTAAATGTATGCTTTAAATTATGCAGACACCAGCTGAGATTGTCGCCACATGCACGCGTGTCTGTGTGTGTGTGAGTCTATTCATTTGTGTGTGCATGGGCGTAGCGAAGGTGTATGTAAACTATATTCTCAGGCAGATTTCAAATAGTCTTTGCACTAATAATAAATAACTAATTCAAAGTCAATCACAAAACTTAACTATAAAATACTTTTCATTTAGTCCTTCTAACAAGTATTTAAGTCAAATCTTTAGCAATTTGCTCATTCATTCGATACCCTTTATATGCCTACGTCTATGTATCCATATATGTGTATGTGTGTGGTGTTGGGTCTGTTTATGTATGAGTCTGACTGCAGTAGTGTTTGTTTGTGCGTGGCAAGGCACTGTGCACTGATTGCAGGCAACTCATACAAAATTTTAATTGCCAATGTTGAAATTACGCAGTCGGTAGAAGAGGGAAACTTCCTTATTGTAGAAGGAGGCATTGACTGGGCGGGACTGGGTTGGTTTGGGCTTGGTTTTGTCGAGACAGAGACACTTAGCTAACAAACCATCTGCAATTGCAATCGTGTCTTGCCATCGTGTCTGCTCTGTAAATCACACACTCACAACTTTATCGTATCATTTCATTAAATTTTATTTACAGCCTGGCAACTGCCTGACAACTGCTATGGCTTTTCTTTATTTTTTTTATTTTTTTTTTATTCTCCAAACTTCTTTTGTGAATTTTTGCAACTGTAAATTTCTGCAGTTTGCCGAAAAGTTGGACCAAATGTTCTGCTAATCAAAAATTTTCAATTGCCATTTGTTTGGGCTTTCTGTCAACTTTTACATGCAACATCCACACACACACACATACACAAACAAGGAATAAGACAGGAAAGGCATTTTCAATTAATTGCCTCTTGAATTGAGTCATGCAGTTGTTGGCTTTTGCTTAAAATTTGAGAAAATTTACCAAGCCTTTTTCACACTTGGCTTTAACCAATGTCAGAGAGATTTATGCTCTGAAATCAATAAAACCAAAAAATTGTTAAGCCACAAAAATTTTCTATGTGAATGAAATATACGAGATATTTACCATAACAATTTTCATTATTCTGCAATACAATAACGTTTGTAATTATGAATATATATCGTATGTACTTAAATATAACTATGCATAGGAACAACAATTACTAATTAAATTCATTTTAGCAATCGAGACAACAATTTTTAAAAAGAGATTTATTGTTGTGTCATCTTAAGTAAAGTAAATATACATGTATAAGAATAAAAATAAAATATTGCTATTCTAGCTATTCTAGATCTATGCATGTATTTACATATGTACATATATACCTACATACATACATTTTTTTTGTTTTAGTTATATAAAAAGATGTTTAAAAAATAGTTTAGAAAATCGATCGTATCATTTTCTCTACCATTCAATTCGTGCTTTAAAATCAATGTTTAGTATGCTAATACTATTAAAAAATATTACAATTTATCAATTACAATTAAATAAATTGCCAACTTTTGGGCTTTTTATTTGGGTTTCCTTTCAACGAATTTAATTGGGCCAAAATGCATTCATTGTGGCTAGGCGATGGCAAATGACTATCATTATGGCCAACATTAACGCACACATTAGCTGCCAATTAGTTGTGCATTTAAAAATATTCCATCGATGGCAAATTAATTGGCGAAGCCTACAAATAAGGCTGGCAAAGAGCTTTTTGGGTCACCAGCAGTTGCATGTCAACTGAGTTAGTAAATTGTCCTCAACTGCTCGAAAATAGAAGATATACATACATACACACATTTATATAAAATATATGTAAAAGTATGTATGTATGCATATATATATATATATATATATAGATGTATATATAACTGTAGACAAGCAGAAAGCAGCAAGAACTAATGCATTATTTAAATCTAGTTAACACTTGGCCATTTGCTGCTGATTGAAAAAGGCAAAAGCAAAGGGACCCAAAGCAGAAGCGAAAGGCAAAATGGAAACTGGACAAATGGACAAGGAGACAAGTGGACAAATGGAAGACCAACACATAAAAATAATAATAACAAAAAGGCAGCCGCAGGCAAGCGAACCATCGGCCTCGGGACATCATCATCATCATTGAGAAGGAGTATTGAATAAAAGTCATTGCATGCCGAATGGAGGAAAAATGGCATCAACAGAAAGAAACGAATGATGGTAGAGAGTGGTAGAGTTGGTGAGGACACAGTTATTTTGGGGTAGGTATAGGTAGGCATGAAAGTGATGAAACTGCAAAATATTTCAGTCACGTTTTAAATGTAAAATCTCAATCACGTGATCGAAATGCGCGCATTCAGTGCAGAACCACAGACAGAAGATGGAGAACCAAACAAAACTGAGACCAGAACCGTATGCCAGACATGGACAAAGCACCGTATGGGGGTATGAATGGATCTTGGGCACTTGGCCAAACTGTAAATCGAAATGAAAACGAAGACAAAAAAAAAAAATGAAGAAAATTCGAAATACAACAAAAATGTAATGCGGCAAAAGCCCTTAACAGGTACTTGTTGGGTTCGATGATTTAATGTCGCCAGTGGGCGAAAAGCGACTTCATATCTAAGGATGCTGATGATGATCAGGTGGATGATGATAAATGTGATGGTGGCTCTGGTTTCGCTGTTGCATCATTTGTGGCCGCTCAAATTGCATAAAATATGCAAAATGCTTAACAAACTGCGCGCATCGTTGATTGAAATATTGAAATCAAGTGCCATTTGCAGCGCCATCAACTTTATACACATACAGCAACTACACATACACACAGATACTCTCCCATACATACATACATACACCTGCGGACTACTAACAATGCGCTACAATTTCCGTTTCCTTTACATGAAGTCCGTATGATTTTCACACCGTTCTCTTGATTGATTGAAATGTTCGTCATGTTCGTTACTGCTTTTTTTTTTTTCTTTTTCTTCTTCTGTACTGATTTAATTTTATTGTTCGAATATGTTGATGTAGATATACATATATCATAGTTTATATATGTATACATAGAAATTTTTGTTTTAATTGCAGGTTATTAATACTCTTTCAGCTCCTGCAAATTTTTATAATCTACTCATGTTTAATCCATTATAAATATAAATTTTGTTTAATTTTTGTTCACCTGTTTAAATTGGTCTGATTGAAGTGCAATTTTTGATTAGTTTTTGTAGGGCATATATAAAATATCAAAATATAAATATATCAAAAAGCAAATGCACAAATGTTGATATCCCGATTACGCTAGAGAGGCTTGTTTCACTTTTTTTTTTGTTTTTTTTTTTTATTTTAATTTCAAATTTCATTTATATGCATTTATGGTTCAATTGGAAATAGAAATGTTTCATTTTATAATGGACATTATGCGCTATTAAATACATCAGGTGTGTGTATTTATATATACGTTTTTCTGTTTCTATGTATCCCGTTGTGGTTTTATATGCCAAAAACTTTATATATATATACAATATATGTTTCCATAGCAAAAAATCAATTTGTAAATGTTTTTAGTGAGAAGCCGCTGCAGCTTTGACATTTCACACACTTTACGGGGCAAATGCAGTGTGGTCCAACTCTTGTAGTTATAGTTTGTGTTGTATGTGTGTTGCTTTCCAATATTGCTGAAAAGTCGAAAAAAGAAAAAAAAGGGGGAAACAGAACGAAGGGAGCAAAAATGGAAAAACTGGCAGCCAGTCATGCAGACAAGTGACCCCATTGGTAGTTGCAATGTTCGTTTTGTAATTAGCGCTGCTTCTGGCATTTGGGGAGTTTCTGACCTCAATTACTTTGTCACCATTTCAATTTGCAATTTTAGCCATTAACTAGTTACACTCAATGCAATTAAACTTGCACTTTTAACATTTTGCAGCATTGCGATGAGCAGAAGGACAAGGTGGACCTATTGCATCGCATCGCAAAAGAAAAGCACGCGAAACTTATTCGTCTGATGATGATGATGATGCCACCGCAAAATTATATTCCCCGTTCTTCTTGTTGATGTGGTATAGAGTGAAAGTGAACAGATATAACCACGCCCACACTTATATTAAAAGAGAGATGCACACCCACAACCATACTATTCATATATACATATATTTATATTGTATATGTATGTATAAACGACCAACTGCATGTGCGTTCCATTGGAATAATTTGAAATTGGAAAAATGATTTTTTTTTCCGCCTTCATCTTTTCATTGAGTTAATTGCAAATTGGATGAAATTGTAATTTTACACTTCATTTCATTCAATTCATGGCTGATTGACAATTTAGTTTTTCATTAAGGTGTATGGGAAGGACAACGACAACATCAGCTCCTAGATGCCACTCACTCCCCAAATCTAAAGCATTTTTTACTCTTCATCTGGGAGAAACTATGACCAAATTGAACGACGGTAGCCAGTTAGTATGTCACACACACACACAGACACACACACATAAATTTGTGTTGATATGTATGATAGTAGGTGAATTTAGTTTGTTTTACAATTTGTTGCTTTAATATGACATATTTTATAGGTATAGTAATCAATAATTGAAAACATTCACAACAACAGGAACCGCGACAAGTTAAAGCAAACATTACGTATACGCAGCGTTATAACATGTTAAAAAGAAAAAGTCATAAAGCAAACTTAAGGTTATGAATTTTTTAAATTTCTGATTTATTTGTACCAAAAAGTTTTTTTTTTTACCTATGTATGTATATACATACATGTAGGTAGCAAATGCAACACCAGAGAGAAGTTGTGAAATTTTTTATTTATTTTTATTCTTGCATTTTTTGGCTACAACTTTTTGCCCTTGTTGTTGTCGTATTTTTTTTTTTTGTTATAGTAGTGTAGAGTATAAAGTTTGTACGTTGTCACGTGACTTGAGAAGGAGACGAGAGAAATTCACATAAAATAAATAGCAGGCAGATAGTAGGTGGAGTTAAAGAAGCAAATATAAGTTAAGAAAGGGCCAAGAAGAGTGAAGGTCCTCAAGTTGCCAGCAGGTAGCAGCTATAAAATGGTCTTGGCATATGTTCTAGATCTCCTGTCTTGGATTCGAGTCCTGGTTGCTTCTGTGTGGCAGTGCGAAAAGCACCGGAAATGGCATTTACAGGTAGGTGTGTTAAGAGAGCAAAATTCCGGGACTGGGACTGGGGCTTAGAGTAGAAACAATTTCGACCCCATGCCGGAGACAAAATATTGTAGCATATGCAAAAGGCGCTCAGAGCTTTTGTTTATTCATATTTTTGGCATCAAAAATTATTCGTTAAAATTAAGTTGCTTTATGCACGCATTCCAAAAGGCAGATAGACAGAGATAGATAAAAATACTGACAGAGAGAAAGAGAGAGAGCGAGATGGAGTGAGTGATAGAGTGAGATGGGTATGAAGCAAAGAACGAAGCAAGCTTAAAAGGGACGACCGGCAAAATGCTTTGAATTTAAAATCTGCAATTTTCTGTTGATTGCCGCACCCATGCAGGAGTAGCAACAGCAAAGTGCAGTTATACGCTAACAAACAACAGCAACACCAACACCAACACCAACACCACCAACAACAACAACCTTAGAGTGTTGGCGGTTAGGTTACTGGTGAAAAGAAGTACCAGCAGCAGTAGCAGAAGAACTACCACCACCAGCAACAGAAGCAGCATCATCACAACTTTTGCGTAAAATTCCAGTCATGTGTCCCTAACAAATCCCTGCATTATTCATGAAATGATAAGATGACTTTGTGCTGCCATCGTCGTCATACCGCCTCCTTTTTTCGCCTTCTCTTCTGTGGTCCTTTTTTTCTAATGTTTTCTTCTCCTCCTCCTTCTCCACCTTCTATTACTACTATATTTTTTTTTCTTGCCCATCTTCTTCTAGTGCACGTAATATTTTTACATGCAGTTGCAGCTTCTGCTGCTCTGTTGTTGACTGCATTTAACTACCAACGATATCCGTTAACTATAAAAAGTTGAACAAAAACAAAAAAAACACCAAGCAAAGCGAAATAAAGGGAATTGGCAAACTTTGCATATAACCAAAAGAATACCCAAAAAAGTTATCCTTAAAAGGTAAACACAAAAGAGATAGAAGAAAAGAAAACTGGTTAGCCAATATGAATATGCTAATAGTTATGACAGGTAAACTGCAGACTAACACCAACATATTATTATGCATAATGAGTTAGTTGTGGTAGATGTTAATTAACAGGCACAGGACATGTTTATGTTATGTCACTGTTAATAACAGGATGCGCCACAAAGCTACAAATAATGTTCTCTCTTAGAAAAGCATCCTCTCTCTTTAAATAAGGTAAATCTCTTTGCCAGGAACAGAACAAAACATGCTGTAACTGACTCAGCTGTCGTGTAAACGAGTCTATGCCACAGGACCCGAGGCAAATGATGCTCAGCAGCAGCAACAGCAGCAGAGGCAGTGGCGGTGACTGCGACAGGAGCAAACTTACACGACGAGGACTAAAACGACGACAACGTCGACGACGATGATGATGTTTATGGTAACACGACGACGGCGCAGCTCAGAGACCAGCCGACGAGAATGATAACGATGTGTCCGTGGGCCGCATCTCGCGTATTTGCAGCTTCAGTTTCAGTCAGTTCGTAAACTTGAAACCGCGTGGAATCATTTTAAATAGTAGAGCTGCGTTTCGTTTTAGTTTTTGTTGTGCCAAATAAATAACAATTAATAAAATATAATTCACATTTTTTGAGACAAGCAAATTTAACCCAAACCAAAAATTTTGTGTAAAAATGAATAAACTTTAAACAATTAAATTAGTAAAAATATTAAAAAAATAAAAAAGGGAAAAAACGTAAGATATAACTTTAAATATTGTTTTGAGCTGACCGAAAGGAAAAGAAATATTAATCTAATCGGATCAAACTGAACTTTCAACTTCCGTTTCCGTTCTGTGTGCAACTCAACTCGAATTGTCTGTTAACTGTGACAAAAACCAAATTGACAACAAAAAACAAACAAAGAAATGACATAAAAAAAAAATACCAAAGCTAAACGAATTGGGAAAGAGACTAGCATGATGAGTTACCGGATGGGTGGTGAGGGGTGTGTGTGTGTGTGTGTGTGTGTGTATGGCAACGGCAGGTGCAAGAAGCTTACTCAAATATTAAACACATGGATTCGTTTGAATTTGGCATTTAAATAATTTAAGTTGACAAACGTACACAGACTGATGCTGCCACGCCCACTTGTCTGGTTTTTGGCCATGTCTCCTGTTACTCTTTCCCAATTCATTGGTTGGACCATGTGCCCACCGTATTTGTGTGTGTGTCTGTGTATTTGTATGTCTGCCTATATGTTTTACTTTCCATTTCCCTTTCATACGAGTATGTTCTTCCTGTCTTCGGTTCGTTGTGCCTTCTTTTCTTTTCATTCCATTTTTCTTGCCTTTCTTTTTGCTTTTTTGTCGTTTTACTCTAACGTTTGTTATTTATTTATAACGACATTGCCAGAGCGTATCCTTTGAACTTTTCTGCATGAGTTTGTCGCTTAGTTTATTTATTTATATTCCATTCGTTTGTTCTCATTTCTCTTATATATATATATATGTATATATATTTTTCCTTTTTTTTGTACTACTTTTTATTTTTGGCTTGTTTGGCTCCCCTTTGACTGGATTTGATGTTCAATTAATTGAGCTTCCCATTGAATATGCTTCTCAAATATACATCTATAGCAAAAGGGGAGTCTCTGATCCATTTTCGTTTTAGTTTTTATTCTCCGTGTGTATGAATACAAAAACAAAATCTATTTTACACCAAGTGAAAAGAACATACTGACTGAGGAGACAAAAAAATCCTAAATCAACTTTAATAATAATAACTTTAAACAGAGTCCAAAAGTCGAAGTATTGGAGCGCTAAAGCCAGGATCTGAACCTGCTGTTGGACCTGCCACAACCAAGCAATTAATTTTATTCAAACATTTTTTAACTTTAACACAATACAAAAAGAAGCAAAAACAAAAAAAAAATGGATTACGGCTGGCTGCTGTTTCTGTTTTCCACGCTTTTAATTGGTAAGTCCCCTTGTGCTTTCACACAAATATATACATACATATATGCCTCCCCCAATGTTGCAGCATCGATTTATATGTTTTTTTAATGGGTATAGTTTTTATACAGTTCTCTCTGTATATTAATTCGTAGAAACATGCATATTTGTTCGGTTAATGAAGCGCGTACCACGCTGCGTATACGCCACATATACTAATGCCAGCAAATCGCCTTTACTTCTGATTGCGCTTGTTAAATGATTTTGCACTTTTTCAATCTCATTATTATTATTATTATTAATATTGTTATTGCCCTGGTGTCTGTGCCTTTTACGGCAGCAACCGCAAATCAATATTGACAAAGTTTCCGCCAGCGGTTTGAACTGGAATGTTTTCCTGCTGCTCTCTGCTCTTTTAATGACTTTTGCCATAATTTCAGCTGTTCGCTGTTAGTGTAACTGCAATTGGTACTCTGAAGTTACCCATTTCGCATCTTTCTGCATTTTGTAAAATTTCATCCCTTTTGGCATTTGGTAATTTCAACTGCCGCAACTTTTGCTGTTGCTGCACATCTTGAGTGCAGTTTAAACTTAAATTGTATTTTTGAAATGTTCGCAATTAGGCAGACTGCCAAAGGCATCGCCCTCATCTTGCATCGTCTTCCCACGCCTTTTCATCTTGCAGCCTTGTGTGCCTTGTGGCACATAAATTGCCAATGGCAATGGGGCAATTAATTTGCAGCGCATTAAATGAGCTGGCACTTTTCTAACAAGAACTAGAAGAAGCATTTTCCAAACGCGAGATTCTACTCTCATTTTTTCATTTTTGTTTAAATGTCTGTGTGTGTATATATTTAGAAAGTTAACTAAAATGCAGTTGAGAAAATTGGCAGAGAAAAAAGACGAAGCAAATTTACTCTTGGAAACTGACATAACTATTTGTTTTAAATACTTTGAATTATTATTCCAATAAAAATTTTGACATGTTTTTATTGACAATTAGAAAGAAATTACTTTTTTAAAGCGAATAATGTTATATTTGAAATTAGTTTTTAGATAAAAGATAGAATCGAATACATTTCTGTTGCAAATTTAAAAAAATATGGAATAATTTTTACTAAAAAATTGGACAAATATTCTAACGACTTTTATAATACTTACTGGAAACCAATTGTAGCTTAATTATTTTACCAGGAAAACTCTATCAAAGCAAACAATTAGATTCTTCTTCCTTCGTAACAGAATTTTCATTTATAAATCATGTTAAGGACTCTTTGGACAGATCAGAAAATAATCATTAAATAATCATAAAATAAATGAAATGAATATAAATAATCATTAAAACTTAACAATTGCCCTTGCTCAGACGTTTCTTTAAGTTACAAATTTAAGAGAAAATGAAAATATATTAGATTTCTCTGCATTTATTTAAACTTTTTTTTTTGATAAATTGATATTTGGTTTATTAGAGCTTGTAGCTAATTCATAATGACCTCTGGCATTCTAACTAAGGTCACATGACGCAGCAATTTACTTAGTCATTTATTAATATATGAGTAACTTTGTGAACGGAAATATGTTTGTATTAACTTGTCTTAATTAATTAATTAACTTTGATGTGCATGTATTTATGCGTAATATAAAAGATATATTGCTTGGAAATTGTCTAAAAATAATTGAAAGGAAAGGGAAACTATTATGAAATATTATCACTCATACGACATGTTGTCCGATTATAAAATGAAAGCAGGAAAAAGTATGCCAGCAACTTAATTTTTAAACAAAGATATTTTAAATGTATGGTATGAAAAAGTTTATGAAAATGTTGCCAAAAGTTTTTTGTTAAAGAAAATATTAAATTTAATCTTTTCAATTGTAGAGTAAAGATCTTAAATATGTATTTATTTATACTTTAACATTTTCGAATTGGGGCAAAACTGTTTATATTTAGGGTATACAAAAAGTTTTATTTCATATTTGCGGTTGGTGAACTGTGCCTGACACATTTTACTTACACACCTCTGAACACATTCAGACAGTACCAGCAGCAGCAGCAGCAGCAGCAGCAGCAGGGGTAGCTGGATTCAGAAAGGACCACAGCCATTCATTCAGCGACATTACAATGGGTCTGAAAATACACACACATTCACGTGTGGACTCCATATACACTAACACACAAAAGTATTGTGCCAAAGGAGTTGTATGTGTATCTGTGTGTGTGTGTGTGTGTGTGTGTGTGTGTGTGTGTTCGGTGGGTAAAAGTTTTGATGCTTTTGCACGCGTTTCAATATTCTGCCATATATTTGCACTGTTGGCCAGTTCAGTTCCAACAATTTAGCTTGCCTAATGGAATTAAATATTGTCCATTGTGCAATTTCAATTTACAAAGTCGCAGGTAGTCATCAGTACACAAAGTAAATACATATAACAAATGGCTTAGACGTGTTTATTTACATAGAAAATTAGTTCACAACATTGACTGATGTACACGAATTTGCAACTGTGTGCATGTTTCTGTGTGGCAAATGCAATTAATTTAATTTAAGATGTGTCTCAACACAATGTATAAAATTTTCCTATAACTATATATGCATATACATATATACATTTGTATGACCAACTGATTTAAATATATTCTTATATGATATTCTGTTGTAAATGTCTTTGTCGACACAGTTTGCGGGTTTTTTTGTGGGGTGGTTTAAAGTCTTTTTGCATAAAGTATAAATGAAATGATATAGGCAATACATTTTTAACTAGGCACATGCATTTCATATATACACATACATGTGCATAGGTGTTGCCACAAAGGAAACCAAAACTGGTTACACACACATATACATATATGTGTACAGCTACATATTCAGACTCACACCCACATAAAAAAATACCACAAGGAAAATGTTTGCATAAATGTCTCGACATCTCTAAATGAATTTATCACTAAACTTGTCCGAAAGCTTAGTATCTTTTTTGTGCATATATAAATATGTAAATATTGTAGACAAGAAATAAGTAAATAAGGGGTTGGGGTGAGAAAGGATATGCTAGAGAATGTTTTCCAAATGAAATGTGTACAGGTTAATTATCATGAAAAGTTTTGCATGTTAAGGCGGTAACTGTTAGTGTGCGGTTACTTGAGAGAAGGCTTAAACTAATCCACAAAAGTGTTTCAACAATTGTCTGTAGTTATCTAAATAGATATTATTTTACAAAAAACAAGTAAGGTAAAAAAGGCATCAAATAATTCTTTATTAAAGAATCGTTAAACTGTGCTCTTTGATCCTATATATATTTATTATCAAAGTTTTTACAAAAATGGTAATAAGTAATAACCATAATGTAACCTTTTTCCTTAAGTCTGTTTCTACAAATTTATATTATATATTTATGATTCGTTTTCAGATATTTCAGTCAAATAGAGAGTAATAATAGAGTTGTCGAATTAAAAATGCTTTTATAAAACTAACACTGGTTAAAAATCGCATAAATTGTATCATTTCATGATATTAAAATGCAAAATAGTTAGTTTTTGGTATGTAATATTTATGTACAATTAAGCAGTTACAAATAATTATTTATATGACGAGTAATTATCAAATAAACAGCTGTTAATACACCAATAATTAATCGACAATCAATTGTATAATATTCATGGTAAAAGCTTTCATAATTTGAAATATATTAAAAACGATATTAAATGAGTTTAGTTTAAAATTTTAAAAGCTCGTCAAATTTTTGTAATACGCAAATTTCTTCGACACTTTTTATTATTTCTAAACGTTAAAGAAACTAATAAGCATAATGTAAAGAATCCAACATTTAAAATTTGCTCCTATAAGATTTACCATGAATTTTATTAGATTACTTATATATAATGTTTATATTTTTTTTAATTCATTAGATAACAGTTTAAACAATTGATTCTCATATTGAATTTTCTAGAATATAATCGGTTTATTTGAACAAGGCCAAGAATTTAAAGAATATTAAAAAGAACAAAGCTTTTTGTTTACTTCGTTTGTGTTTGGTTTTATATTTATTGTGGCTAATGGACAAGCTTTTTGCTCGAATGTATTTCTTCTTAATTCTCGTCTAGGTAGCAAGTAAAGGTTTTTCAGATTGTAGCCAACATAAATAAAAATGTCAGTTTCATATGGCCAGGCCTTATATCTGGTTTCCTCTGTTTACCTCTCTCTCTCTCTCTCGCTTTCTCTAAATTTGAATTCCCTTCATTTTGGCTCCTGTGCTAGGCTAAAAACTAACTATTTTGCATTTCCATATCATGAAAATTTTCAAATTTATTCGATGTGTCGTCTGTGCCAGAAGAAGCATACAATAAAAGCTGGTCAACATGGACCCGGTTTGTCCACACATAATGGGTCACTCACCTGTGCTGGTTTAGAAATTACGCAGGAAAATTTGAAATGTGTTTTTGCCACTTTGCCGGCGTTAGTCGGTAGAAAGGGATAACCGGTGTTTTGCATACGCTATCTAATTGATATGATGTGCTCATATTCATGCAATTTTCAATTGTTTCAGATCTACATGGTGTTAGTGCATTATTTGTAACTGATATCAGTGTCCCGGAAATTGTGGATTTTCGTGATAATGTGACATTAGTGTGTAACTATGATATGAGTGGACACACACTTAACTCAGTTAAATGGTATAAGGATCATTTAGAGTTTTTTAGGTAAATTACTTAACACGAGTAATTAATGATTCAAAATTTTAATAAAATAATATTTCTTTACTTTCTTGAAGATATACACCACTGATGCATCCTGTGTATATAAAGTTTCCAGTTGCTGGCTTGCAAGTTATCGATAGCTCATACTTTTGCAATGAATCCAGTTGTCGGATTGGTCTAAGTTTACAGGGTGCCAAATCTACGGGTGTATACAAATGTGAGGTTAGCGGTGATGCACCTCATTTCAAGTTGGCTGCCAAAGAGGACAATATGACGGTGGCAGGTGGGACAACCAGCAATCCGAATCCATTTATGCCATAATCATTCAGTAATTAATTTCTTCCTCTAATTTATACCTCGCCTACATTTTAGCCCTGCCTCAAAGCGATCCGTTAATCGAAAGCTTCAACTCGATGTACCGCATGGAGGAATTTCTAAGCGCCACCTGTTCATCGGACTATTCCAGTTTGCCCACTAGGCTTACTTGGTACATCAATGGCGAACAGGTAAGACAGATTCTGGCAGATGCATCAACTGTAATATGCATCAACATTATTCTTTCTCTCTCTATCGCTATTTACAGCCACTGTTGGGTGAACTTCAACCCACCATTGATACGAGTATTCCGGCCCATGATTATGTACTACGACGGCAGCGCCTACAGGTGCATTTCTATTTGCAGGGACAACGTTTCTATCAGTCTGGGAAAATACTCGAGCTAAAGTGTGTGGCGGAAATTGAGAATTATCCGGAGTTGCGACGCGAAACGTCGCTCAGTGCATCGTTATCGCAATTCGATAATTTCAACAATCAAATGCTGAGACATGCGGGCGCGAGTAAGTTTCAAATAACCGTCTTTTCCCCCTCTTTTGAACACAAAATTGGAATCCATTTTTGGTTTTGTGTCTGCTTTACATATCGTATCATGCAATTAACGAACTGCTTTTCCTTCCTGTGTCTTCTCTTTATACACTGTGTGTGTGTGTTTTTTTTTTATCCCTAAAACCATTTCATTTTGCGCTCAAAGATTCGGTTGCTGCCACACAAAGGAACTGCATTTTAGCAAGGACAATGCTAATTTCCGTTTGTTTTGTGATAATTTCGGTAGCGAAATGTTTGCAACGGCCATCATGAACAGTGACATGGGGAATCAAGGAAATCGTATCCGAATCGCTTTGGATGGCAATTTTGCCAACTATATCAACACATTAGTTAGCTTAGTTAGTTAGGATAACAGACACACAACTCGGTTTGAAATCAGAGAATTAGTCAATAAAAGAGATTGAAATGATGCGCGACAATTTGCCATTTGTATGTATATAGCAATAAGACGATGTGAAGGAAACAAGTATGAGAGTGTGTGTGAAAAGTAGTAGAGATACTTTACTAACCTACACATAAATCAAATTATATAAAATGCAATTTTACTTACATTTAAATTATCTCACAACTTTCAGTTCTATGCAAAAAACAAAAAATAAATAAATAAATGTAATTTAATTGAATTTAATTCGACATTATTTTTAAATTGAGCAATATTGAAAGGATACTGATTGGTTAGACTTTCCAAAAGGATCTCTGATTTAGCTTAGGTTTTTTTTCTATTTAATAATATTCATATGCAGATGGTTAAGATGTATGTATATAGTTTATTTTTTATTTTATTTAGATTTACTTAACTGTATCCAATTACTTACACACACACACACAAATTATTGCACTTCACACTAGCAAAAAATTTGCTTAATATTAGCCATAATAAGAAAAAAGTAAAAACCAACCACGAATTTTTAATGTAAATACATAATTTTTTCCAAATGACATTTTTGTGCACATTTTTCAAAAAAAAAAATATATATATAAATATAAACACTCACACAACCACAGACACAACAAATGCAAAGTGATTACCATTTAAAAAAAGAGGAAAAAACAAAGAGAACATAAATCGATTAACATGAGATGTTATCAATGAAATACTATACACAAGTATGCAAATGATGTAAAAAACATTAAAGAAAACAAAAAAAAACAACATTATTGGCATAACTATAACTACAATAAGTGTTGTTGTATGTATGTATGTACGGATGGATGTCTCTGTGTCATATGCCGATGTGTACAATTAAGTGTAGCATAAAAAAAAACAACAACAATTGCTGTAAATACAATTTTAAACATTATAAACAGAGGCGACAAGCGAACACAACTATGAATCATGTTGCCAAAGCCAACAAAACTCAAACTCTGCAAAAATTCTATCTAATTGTAATGGAATGTACTTTAAGTCAAACTAAAATAATAAATGCAATAAAAAAAAAAACTCAAAAAAACGAATCCAAATACACAACAACAAATACACAGCAGAACTAACTAATATAAGTTAAAAATAAATAAAATTCAACCAAACAAAAAAAAGAGAGGGAAAAAACCGAGAATGATATAGAATAAACCACATTAATGTACAGTGCCGCTCAACTGAATAGGTTTGACTTCTTTTTTAGACTTCGAACGTAATATTTTCATAACGAGCACTCCGATTTCAACCAAACAAATTTTGTTAAGTAAAACGATCAATTATTTATAAAATACAAAAGTTTTTTTTTTTTTGGTTTGGTTTTTATATTTTTTTTTACTATATTTTCGAAAACATAGCAAAAAATGTACATTATTTTTGGCTCAACTGAATAGGTTTGACTACCAAAACTTTACAAAATAATGATTCACAGTAATATTTTATGGCACTTGGTAACTTAAATAATAGAATACACTATTTCTGCATTATTTAGCATTTGGTATGACCACCCATATTCTTAATTATTTCAAAAATTCGAGTTGATAAGGAATCGTTATATTTTTCAATTTCACTCAGTGAAATTGTTGACCAGGCTTCTTTAATCGCTTCAACCAAGGTCGCCGAGTCTTGAAATTGTCTTCCCCCTTCATACACTCTTCTGGACAAAAGTCCCCAAATGTTCTCGATAATATTTATGTCTGGGGAGTACGGCGGTCAGTCGAGCAAGTTGACAATCTGGTCCTTAATCCACTGTTTTGTAACCCGGGATAAATGGATGGGGGCGTTGTCTTGTTGGAAAGTCCAAGGAATATGTCCAAAAACTTCGGAAAACTGGAGAAAAGCCTTTTGGAGCACAGTCTTGTAGACATTTGCGGTCATCTTTAAGGAAACAAACTGCAGCTCGCAAGTTACATAAAACGATATGGCTCCCCAAACCATTACGCCTCCTGCGCAGGAGTCATGACGACTCAAAAAGCATTCGTCTTTTCGAATATCATGAAAATAGTAGTTGTAGCCATCCGGTCCGTCGAAATTAAACTTCTTTTCGTCAGAGAAGACTACAGCCTTCCACTCCTTGTTCTACGTCATATGATCCCGCGCAAATCGAAGTCGTGCTTTCTTCCGTGTATCATTGAGATGAGGTTTTTTTTTATTTTTAATCTCTTTAAGTATTTATCACTCCGAATAACTCATTTTAACGTTGGCATACAAGCATTTACACCGCATTTATCCCTGATTTTACTAGCAGAGAGGTGGAAATTCGAAGCAGTACGAAGGATTCGTTGCCTCCCTGACACCGTTAAAGCATATTTTTTTCCTCCTTTCATTTTTTTTCCCGTAATCTGCCTCATTATGAAGAAAATTGCATACAACGTTTTGACTTCGACCAATCTTCTTTGCTTTTTCATGATGTTTTAGGCCAGATTCAATATAGCCTTTAATTTGACCCTTTCTAAAATCGGTTAAAGATTTTCCCTGACCCATATTAAAAAAAAATAGTGGCAATTACTTTAAATTTAAGTAGACCAAAGAAATTATCTGTTTTCAATCACGCAGTCAATCAAAAAGTGAAGTCAAAGTTGTCAAACCTAATCAGATGAGCCAAAAATAAACCATTCATTTATCGAATTTCACGAAGAAAGCTAAATTCTGATTTACCGTTGTATAGAACCCGTTATATTTTTTTGTCATATTATTAGTAAACAAATAAAGGATCTATACAAAAAAGAAAGATGAAAAAAAATGTCATAGGAACAAACAGAGAAGAAAAAATAGAACAAATAATTTTCAAACCTATTCAGTTGAGCGGCACTGTATGTATTTATCTATATATATATATATGTGTGTGTATGTATGTTTGTAAATGGTGCACATGACGAGGTCAGTGTCCTATTAACAGTAAAAACTGCAAATCATTTGAAGGGCAATTCACAATTACACTCCATAAATACAATGAATAAAACTAAATAAAAACAAAACAATTCACTAAATAAAAGAGTGGAAAAATGCTTGGAAAAACTCAATTGCTATTTCTTGTCATTTAAAAAAATGCAAAAAGGATATCTTATGGCAAGGGAAAACGGGGAGTTATTGTTACATTTTTTTCTCCTGTTTTTATTTCCAATTAAAATGCAAAAAAAAAAAAAAATGGTATACATTTTGTAATAGTCCATGGTAAAAATATTGAAATTAATTCACCTAGTCATACACACAATTCGTTTGATTTTTAACTTGTTTAAAATTAAATATTCTCATGTTTATATTTTTGGTTTTATTGTTTTATTATTTGCTATGCATGCCCATTAAAAAGTCTAAAGTAAATATACAAGAGTACATATTTTTAATACATTAAAAAAACTTCTCTGAATTCGATCGGATTTCGTTATTATATCGAATGAATTTAATAATAATTATTTAAGGTAAATAATTAAATAAAAAAGGTAAGCATTTGACAAGTTTACATTTGAATTGTAATAACTTTAAGGGAGATATATTTTTATGAGATATTTTTATGATCTTTTAGAAGATTTGTACTCTACTAAATCTTATTGTTCATTCTTTCTTACAAAGAAATAAAAAGTAAACTAAGTATATATGAATACCATTACATACATTTGTCTACCAAATTTTTAATTTATTAAATATATATATAATCTGATAGATATTTAATAGTCCGCCAACGTTAAAAACCTCACTAGCCTAACCTAACATTTTATATTTTAAAATTCAAAGTACATATGTACATTCATTTTGTAGTAGGTAAGTAACATTTATATTCAAGTAAGTATAAATAGTTCTTTAATCTTGCAAAAATAATAGTCAGGAAAAGAAAGATTTGAAATGGAAATGCAAAATCCCAATTATTGCAGAGGCCATCTAGTAATTGTCAATGCAATTTAATATACAAATTGGTATTTTTTTTGTTCTGGTCATACGAGCCATATGGATAAATGAGATGAATAAATAATTCAATTTATGGATTTGTATGCGTTTATTGACAATATAGATAGCAAACAATCACTCACCATTCACACACACACACACACACACACACACATATGTATGTGGCCAGGGCAGGTAAGCCTTTCAATAAATTTCAAACGGTCTAAAGCCACTCAATTTATATGGGCAAACAATGCAAACTTTTAATTGAAAGTTGAGGGGCGGAAAATGGCTACAGTATTTGATAAATCATATATTGCGGTTTACTAGTCATATAATCAAATACTAGTTAAATGAAGTATTTGCTGAAAATGCGGCTGGCATTTTGAAAGCCTTTAACACCGGGGATTGGGATTGGAATAAGTTTCACAAATGATGATAGCTTCTGCTATAGGAGTTGACTTTCAAATGTGCAATTTACAATGTTGGGTTAATTCAAGTTAAATTTTCATTTAGCTCTTCATCACTATTGAAATGTGTACTCGTTTAATTTGAAATAATAACTTGTTTAACTACGTAAATTTGTATAATTAATTATGCTAATGAGCCTGGGCAGAGGCCAAAAACACAAAAAAAAAAAATAAAAAACAGAAAAAAGAGTTAGGGGTCAAAAAGGCAAGCGCCTCTAACTACCCCAGCTTAAACAATAAAAAGGGTTAAATAATTAATTTCAATGCTGTTGCAATTAGTTGCCACTAAATTTTGCATGAGCTGCTTTTCCCCCGTTTAAGAGTCATCAAAAGAAAAGCGAAATGATAGGCCCATGACATACAAGGCTAAATAAAAAGAAGGAAATGGTACAGAGAGACAAGGATAGAAAGAGAGAAAGAGAGAGAGAGAGAGAAGGGATAGAGAACCATTGACTGACACAGGCCATTTTCTTACCGACTTAGCCAAGGACGCTTTAATGAGCCTGGCTAATCAAATTATCTGGCCAACAGACTTTTGATGATGAATGCGAAACTTTTCAAAATTGCTGTTACATTTCGACATCCTGCCACATGGCGTATGCGTAATTTATGTGTTTTTAATTAGCAGGACAACGTCTCGTCGGTCGTTCTGGCTTTACGCCAGCCACCTTGCCTTGTGTCGCCGACCACCATCCCGCCACTCACGTGCTTATGACTTATGACGCATAGCTGTCATATTCATGTTTCGGCAAGTGCTCGTAATTGAAATTAATTTTGCATTATTTTTTAGCCTGCCATTTGGCATGGAATTTCAAACATTTTCAATTAAGGCAAAGGCAAAGGCAAAGGGACGAATGCGCCGCACATTAACTTGAAGTTCCATTGGGCCAAAGGAGCTGCTGAGTGGCATCTAAGTTACCCAGTAAGAAAGCGGGTATCTACAGTTAGAGCGAGAGAGCGAAAATGAGAAAAGAGTGAGAGATAGCTTCGAAAATAAAGTGAAGTGAATTTTTCGCGCTTTGGCATTTGTCAAACTTTTGCCCGGCAATGCTCAAGTGTCCTTTTTGCCCAAAGTTTTGTAGCTGCAGCCGCCACCGACTCTACTCGACTCGACTCTGTCGTTGTCGTCTGTTTGCGTTTCATTAAAATCCATTAAAATGCTGCAAATCAAATTAAAAGTTTTCACTTTTTTTTTTTTTCTCCTCTTCTCCTCTTCTTTTTCCAAGCTAAGCAGTCAGCCGGCTTCATTGTCATCATCAGTGGCATTTACTGGCCCCGCTTGGTCCAGATCTTGGATTCTCTTCTTCATTTGCAACCGGAACATTTTCAAATGACAATTGCAAATCTGTCCACCATCTCACACACATACAGAGAGAAAAATTTTCCAAGCGGCCAGTTTCACTGCTTGTTTTTCTATTATGCAGAAATTAGTTTTTAATTTCTTTGTTAATTCTTTTGGTTTTGTATTTCGCTTGGGGGGCAGATGAATTGAAACGGCAACTGGCCAAGTTGATTTTATTGTTTATTAATTACAGCATTTACCATATTGAAAGGTATCAGGAACAAACATAAATATCGCCACGAATCTGTTGTGGCTTGTTGACCTATTGACAGGGGCTACGTGACCCACAATGGTTCATTTGTATGTGACCTATAGCAATAACCTCAACCTCGTCGCTGGCCATGCCAGGAATAATAAACAGTTGTTTTGGCGACACCAAGAGAGTAGCAGGTAAAGGGATAGAAAGAGGGAAACTGGTAGACGTTGTCAACTTTTGGAGTTGGTTATGGCCAAATTGATATGCAAATAGCAAAAAAGCATCATCATCATCATCAGCTAAAGAAACGGAAGGAAAGAGTAAGTGTGCTTTTTTATTTGAGTTCAGAGATTTCCATTTTGATTCAATCCACCAAAATAAGAATCAAAAAAAATATATAATACATAATGAAATAAAACATAAAAATCATTAATTAATCAACGCTTTATTGATAATGAATTTAATTGTTAAATCTGAGAAATGATAATTTCTATTTCTGATTTACTCTTTGTGTAAAGATTTGACCATATAACCTGAAAAAGAATAATTCAAAATTGTATTAAGGCAGACTGACAATGATTCTAAATCGGATTAAGATTCTAGACATTATTATAAAGCCATTAAAGCAATGGTTGCTACTGGGTTATAAGATGGCAACCAAATCATCTATACAAACCCAAAAGGCAACCAAAAATGGAATGTAAAACGGTTTGTAAGACAACAATTGAAAGGAATTACCTTCAATTTACGCACATAGCCACACACACAGACACATACACATAGCAATGCGAAATGTATGTTGTTGGCAAACTGGGCTTATACCTTTGAATACCAACAACATTGGTTTTAAGCATTAGGAGCGTAGGAGCGGAGCATAGGCTGAAGGAGCATCAGAACATCAACGCAACGGCAAACGTAAACTCTTCAATAATTGAACGTGTAGTCATGAGGAAGCGATAAAATCGAATTGCTTCCTTAATGTGTGAAATTGATACAGGAAACAATTTTCCACATTGTTATGGGATGGATGGGATGGAAGCAGCACATGGTGCAAAGGCAGATGTACATATATATACATATATACTAAACATGAAATCGGCCATAGGCCGCTAGCGATTTCGATTACAAAAACGCCAGCCAAAAAGTTCAGCCATCGCGTTCAATTTCAAGTGATTCAGCCACAGGACAAAAAGGGTGTTTGCCCAAAGAGAAAAGCCAGCAGCAGCTTAGTTTTGGGCATTTTGGGTATTGAGGACAAACCATTTGACGCCTTCTAACTGACTAACACACACAGTGCGAAGGAATATTATATTACAGAGCCGCCAGCTCGAAATATGCCTCTATTTCCTCTCTCACTCTATCTCTCTCTCTCTCTCTCTCTCTGTCTCTGCCCCTTTGGCTGTCTCTTCCTTGCCCGTTGGCCATTGCCCCATCGAAGCATGCAAATATGCTTTTGAATTGGTTTACGGCCATTGAAGCGCACACATAGGTAGAGGAGAGAGGTAGGGAGAGATGATGGTGAGGGTTTTTGGTATAAGTACGAGTCCTGTTCGATTGCAAGCGCATTTGTTGTTCTCGATGGGGCTTCAGTTTTGGTATCGGTTACGAGTTTGGTTTCGGTAACGGTTTGAGGTTCTTTAGAAGCTTTTGCTAATGGCGTGGCTAACACGATTTGCGGCTGGCCGCGAGTTCAATAGTCCTTCCTTCTGTTGTGGACTAGATGGGGAATGATGAGCAAAATGCAATGCCTGATCAAACATTCCGTTTGGTTAACAAGTGAACCATTTCTAGTCTCAATTCCCATACACCCTCTACCACACTTGACCCTTGGCTAATGTTCCTCAATTTCCAAGCGGCGTGCAAGATGAGAATTTTAACAACGACTACAACAACATTGTTAACTCTGTGCGATGTGCGCCTTGTGCCGTTTACATAGCTCAGTGCACCAGGCAGGAGCAGCAGCAGCAACAGCAGCAGGGGGAAAGGCCCGGTCCCGGCTGCTGAGGGAAATGGAAAAAGACTACGTTGCGCGACAATTTTCCGCTTGAATTATGCTCCCAGTTCATGCTTCGTTTGCACAAGCCAAGAACAACGAAAGAGAAAGAATGTAAGAAAAAATAAATAAGCGATGGCAAATTTCCATTTTGCCATGGCACACGCATCTGCACCTGTGCGCCAGACGACAGACTATAGGACGACAGGACGTCAGGACACACAACGCGACAATCGACGGTTTGTTACGTTTTTTTTTTTTTTTTTTTTTTGGTCCTGTGCTGCGTAAATCGGTGCCCCCTTGTTGCTGACAATGTCCCTTTTGCCATGGTAGATCTCCTGAATGTCATGCTCCTTGCCATACTAATGCAACCCCAAGAGATAAGCTCTACGCAAATAATGAAAAACTATAAAAACTCATGTGCGGCCAAGCAGAGAACGTAGTGGAAACTGGTTACCGGAGGAGAAACCATGGAAATAATATTGGTAAAATAAAAATGTGCAAAAGGGCGGAAAATAATTCAACTAAACAATATACACGTATTTACATAAATGGATATAGTCGCGATATTCAATTACCTTAGGTTAACTTGTTCTTATTGTTTTTTTTAAATGGTTTTGTTTCTTTTTTTTCTTATTTAGCTAATATGACAATCTTTAACCTACAGATAGTTAACAATAAGAATGAATTGTTACGATTATCATCTATGCGACATGTTTTTCTCCTCATATAAAAAATTATGGCAAACATTTACAAATGTATTGGGTCTATAAACATTTTTAAAAGAAACAAAACAAAGACCAAATTTACCAAAATCTAATAAAAATTTCCAATTTTTCTATGCGCAGTTAACTTTATGCGACATTTATGCGTGTGCAAAGTGTTAAGTGCACACACACACACACATACACACACACACACACAACCCAAAAGAGATTGTGTATGCGTGTGTGTTTGTGAGAATGAGACAGAGAATGTATTGAGGTCTACATGCAAAAGGGCAAACTTTTGTTGTTGCGGGAGAGAAGCTATAAAGACTGAGTAGGCACGCACCATTGCCAATGATGCACAGTGGTTTGAACCTATTAAAAACACATGCTCATTAATAAAATAAAATTCTCTTGGATAATCGTTTAGTTATACATTGAGAGAGTAGAAGATTTAATAAAGATATTTAATTTAATAATAAATTTAAATTCAATCAGAATCATTTCTTTTATATCTATTTCTTTAATATATCCAAAACCATTTACCAATTGTTTAAAATATTTATATATATATTAACTACAATACTATATAATTAATCGAGAATAAAGATTTAAAAGAATTAATTGATTGTTGAAGGCAAATTTCTCTTCAAGAAGCAAAATTAATGCAGAATTCAAAAAATAAAATACCTATTGAATTAATAAACTGGCAAATTTTAAAATGAAAAAGAATAATAAAGAAAGATTTTTCATTAATATGCTCGGAACAAGATTCATTAAAATTGGTTAATTATCTTGTATACAAATCGGTTAAATATTATATAAGATAAGATCAGTTAAATAATATAAATAATAAGAGATTGCCCAAGTCTTGAAGTTAACTTCTAAGTTCATAAAACAATTGAAAAAGAGAATGAATTCACATTTAAAATTTTTAATGATTATTATGAGAATGTTTTGGTTGGTAAAATTTATCACATATTGGCATTGTGTCACTGTCCAATGTGCAGCAACATGGCCTAGACTTGTAAAGGGTACTTCCGTGCAATATAAATACATGTATATACACGTATATAAACTCGTAATAGGCGCATATATGTATACATGCATATATATTTCGTTTATCTTGAGTAAACTTTTCAACTTTTCCTCTTTACCGCCGCGTCAAAGCCCAAAATGAAAGAATGCCAGACACCCTTTTTTTTTTTGCCGGGCTTTGTTTTAGTGAAAGAGTGGCGAAACGCATTCCCATACCCCAATCCTTACCCCTTACCCATACTCATTCCCCCTTGATGCGACTCTAACTCTGTTGAAAACCATTTTGCACGCTGGCAAATGGAGTTTTGGTAAAGAATATGGCCAAGAGCACATTGCATAAAATAGACAACGTGTGGGGGGGGGGGGGGGGGCGATGGGGGAAAAGGCACTGCTGCTGTGGCTATATGCTGTGCGAAAAAGTATGTGCAAACTTTCGTAATTTATGTCATACGAAGTGTTAACCGCATGATGGCTGCACGCCGGATTGGATTTACATTGCTAAAAACTCCGGCAGTCGAAACTTCACCGGCGCCGGCCATGACTCTGGTTATGGCTCCGGTTATGGCTTTGTCCAAGCAACGAATAACTTTTTCTTTTTGCCTTGCCAACTACTTTTCATTGGTGTTAACTTGTCTGAGGTTGGTCTCCTAGGGGCCCAATAGAGGAATGTGGTGAAAGTAAAGGGGGAGGATATTGTATTTTATGTGGCCAACTAATTGTTTCCATTTTATGACCAGACCAAATATCAAATGAATTTTCACCCTGACTTTATCATGGAACCGGATTCATGTTCTCAATAAAAACCATGAAACAAAATGAATCTTCCGTTTACCCTCTTCATGGCTGACTGACTAATGAAAGTTGGTTAAATAAATAAATGCCCATTTAGTTGCGGCCCCTTTTCAATGTTTATTTAACTTTTGGCGAAACCAAATTCCTTTTGAACTTACTTTAACAATTTTATTTCTTTTTTTTTTTTTTTTGCGGTCCTTTGGCAATACAGGAAAAGTCATTTCTCTGGACGCCATGGGCGGTTCACTAACGCATTTTGTATCTCATTTGCAATCGACTGTCTGTGATTAATTGCCACTCAATTTTAAAATTATTTACAGCAAAAAATAAAAAAAAAAAACCAAAAGAAAAAGTCTAAAGGCGACCGCCCTAAATGTGTTCGTATCTGTATCCAATATTATTTGACTGGTCCCAAAGTTTTCATTTCGTTTTTGTATTGTGAAAAAAAAAAGTTGGCAATTTGTAATTTTTCTTAGCTGGTTACTTTTTCTTTTTTTTTTTTGCTTTGGTGTGTTATTTAGAGGGGTTGGGCCAATAAAAGAGCAATACAACAATAACAACAAAAAAAGGGACTTTATGCCAAATTTAATTAGGCGCAAAGCAAAAGCCAGACATGAACTCGAATGTGAGTGAAAAACGAGCGGTCGACTTCGATTTGAAATGCTGCCAAAAGCGGCAAATTATTTTTCGGGGCTTCGTCGTCGTGGTTGTCGTTTTGAAAAGGGTTTTTACTTTTTTTTTTTTCTTTTAATTTTTTTTTTGGCTTGTAAATAGAAAAATGTGCTTAAAGAGGACATTAATCAAATGTTAAGCTAATTTCAAATGTCCTACGATTTGCCATCTGACCGACCGCCTGTATATATGTACCATACTATACAATTTAAAACATTTTACCATTTTGCCAGAGAGAAAAACTCAATAAATTATCGTACAATTGTGTTCATAAAATGAACACATTTTGATTTCTGATTTTGTGATGGAATGCATGCATATTTACGCCCACTTTGGCTTGACTTTGACACATTGTTGTATGAGAATTTGTGTGAAAGTGTAGATATATTGGGGTAGGGGCGTGGTCAGTGCAACAACAGCAGCATTAAATTGCTAGCAATTACGTTTTTATTGTGCTAAAATGCACCTGTGCATATTCCTGATGGCGCAATTTCGAACGAAAACAAACGACATCAGAAAGAGCAACATTGCATGGCTAACAGAGGGAGTGAGAGAGAGATAGAAGAGTATGGTTGGCAAAAGAGGTCGAGAATGGGGCTAGCAAGAAGAAAACCAACAACTGTGGTAACAGTAGAATAACAGCACCAGCCAGCCATCCTGCCAGCCAGTCAGCCATCCAGACTGACCACCACCTTTCTACCCCTATGGCATCTCCATACTCAATCGTCGCATGCATGAAAGGTATTAGAAACGCGTGCCAGCTTCACACACACATATTTGAATCTTTCTGTGTGTGCGCTTGTATGAGTGTCTGTGTGTGTGTGTGGCCAATATTAGCACAGGTAAATGTCCAAAATTAACATTGAACTTTGTTAAATGGGAAACAGCTGCCAGATAGACAGGATACCAGGAGAGAGTAAGAGAGATTGTGGCATGACCGCTTGGTTAAAATGGTTCGCTCTCTGACAATGTTATTGCAATTTTCCAGGCCCTGCATTGGGCTTAGTGTTAAACTTAATGCCAGGTCAGACTCTTTAGATAACGGTACAATAACTACAACTACAATTATCAACCCGCATATGAACATAGAGAATATGCATCATTGGCTAAGCAAACAATAGAAACCATTGGACACATGACTCTATGATACAAAAGGTCCAGGTAACATGAGACAGTGTACAGTGGTAGCCAAAAGACATCAACCTTGCCAGACAATAATTGTCAATTATGCGTGAATAATTAAATTGTTTATTTCTATTATGTGGCTATTCAGTTGGCTCATTAGTTATGGAGAAACACTTAATATTTATACATATATACAAAGATATAATCCAAAAAGGATTTAATACCACTGTGTTATAGATATAGAAGAGGTAGGTTTACATAGTAACTCAAGAATGAGTCTTTTGATTTTACAAGTGCGTTTGACGAAAAAAAAAAAAAAAACTCCACGCTTAAATCAAGGAATTAACAGACTATAGCTTTATGAAATAAATAATAATTGTATAAATTATATTAATAAAATATTTAAAAAACATTAATGTAGCCTAATTACATAACTATTAAACTTACATTTCAATTGCCTTTCGTTGTTATATGTTTATCTAGATTGACTTGATGATATATCTATTGACACAACAACAAGTCAATTCCACTAGTCATGACTTTGATTTGCGGTGACCGGCTCAAAGGCAACCGCAAATAGCGTATTATTAATTAATAGGCGCCTCCGGTCACGCTTTTCGTAGAACCCATTTCCCCAACCCTTAACAAAAACTTTTCCCAGCCCATTTGCCCCGCCCAGTCTTAATCGTAACCCGACATCACACATTGAACAAGAGTTGCAGGCATAACCGCAGAATTAACAACATTTGCGGTGCGTTAAGTAAGCAAATAATGCTTAAAGTTAACGTCCGAACCTTTTGTGGTTTGTCACTTGGTCAAAATGCACACATTTACCTGAAAGCTGAAACTGAAAGGCTCAATTTCAGTCAGTCTGTCTGTCTTTCTATGAGTGTGTGTGAGTGCGGTCTGTCTACTTACTCAATGCTTCATTTCCTCAACCAAATGTGCCTCGGTTAGTTTACTTTCGGTATCTGTCTACTCGTCTATTTGGTATACTCACAGCTCATAATTTAATATTGATTGGGTTAACACCAAATGGGGCAAACCAACTTTAACCAACTGGGTCCTTATTCTATAAATGAATATGAAGCCCTTTTAAACAAAATTATTCAGTTATTATGATGTGAGTCACATCTGCTGATAAATTCAGCTCAGCTGCTAACCATTATAATAATACCAGAAAAAGATTTAGTAGTTGTGGGTAGTATTAGAGAAAGAATTGATACTATACGAGGTCTGTTTAAAAAGTATATAGGATTTAATATTAATACCAATTTGAAGGAGTTCAAAAATATTTATAAATAAATGAATAGTTTTTGATTGGTTTTTAATGATTTAAAATTTCATTTTCAGAAAACGATTATTTATTTAGAATAGTTCCATTAGCGAGTCTTATTTCCTTTTCTAATAGTTAGAACCATATTATAATATAGCATCAATTTATTTATAACATTCCCATTTAATAAAAGTAACTCTTAGACCATCTGTTGGTTATCAACTGTTGTTTTTTTTTTTTTTATACAAACTTTGCGTATTTTATGCACAGTTCTCGTACTTTTTCTCCTTTGTATTATCCTGCATTATTACTATTACGATGCTTTTTGTCATGGCAATTCTATTACATTCATTTGGCATCAGCTGCAATGCAAAAGCACTTTAGTCCATTGACATCAAATAAAGTATTTATTGCATAATTTTTCTTAGGAAGGGAGCAATGACAATTGTTTGACTTTTAATCGAATGGTTTTTCATTGAATTGGTTTAACTGTTGGCAGAAAAGTGACAGGTGAACAGGTACGTATATACATATATCTACCTTTGCATTGTTGGTTTAATTAACTTGGGTAATAAAATAGACTTAGGGGGGCTGGATAGAGTTTGGGGCAGGTAGCCATTATGTGTTGAAATGGTTAGTCAGCAGATGGATAGCCTTTACATCTCTTTTTCGGTTTTCTTCTTTTTTTTTTTATATTTATTAACCTTACACATTAAAGGAGCATGGGTCAAGCTTGCCTTGTTTGGCCGCAACAATAACTGTAATTTCGCTTTATGACTGCAAATCACAACCGAAACATAAAGTCAGCCGAAGGACAAGCAACACAGAACTGTAAAGAAGTGATGGTTGGGGGATGAGTGTGGACAGGATAGAATGGAGAAGGACATTCTGCTTACTGGTTAGCAACGCAGTGAATTGTGTATATTGTGCACTGAATGGGCAGGGACATTATGAGTTCGAGAGTCAGAGAGTTGAAGTCAGAGACTGCGTATACGCAACCTTTTCTTATGGACAATTGATGTTTGTATTGTTGTTGTTGTTGTTGTTGTTGCTGTTGTTGCTACTGCTGCTACTGTTACTGATTCTGATTCGGATTCTGCTGCTCCAGTTACTGGACATGGTCGTTGCTGTTGTTGTTTGCCCGCCGGTCGACGGACGGACCGACCGACCGGCTCGTTTGTAATGTTGTTGTTAAGTCCGGAACATGACATTAGCCATTAACTCGCTGCATGCACTTGGCTCACTGGTTACCTCATACCCGCTCTCATCCCTCACCAAAACCCGCCAGCATCATTCAGTTGCTTGTCTTTGGTTTACATTCGCAAATAAAACACAGGCAGAGGAGCAAACACAAACAGTCAGAGAATCACAGTTGAAATAAAAATGTATAAAAAAGGACATTTGAATTGGACTTATGGGACCACAACACAACACAACACAGAAACATTTTATTCTTATTACACCATCGGGTAGGGGAACGGGGGGGATATGGAAGTTATATGTACAGATACAGTTACCAACAGAAGCAACAACAATGTGCGTTGTTATGTACACCCAATTGACAGTGGCTTAGCATGGAAAGGGGTTGTTTTAAAACCAAAACACAATGACCAACATGACATTGCCATTGTCATTTTCGAATCTAGATCTAGAAGTAGAGAGAGAGAGAGAGATTATAATGTTAAGCAATTTCGTTTCGCAAGAACACAGTTATTTGTTTTGCTTAAAAATCACAGCTCAGTCCGGGTCATCCCTGTGAAAATGTCAGTGTATGGTCTAAAAATAATAACGACTTCACAAATAAAAACCAACCAGCAGTGGCAAATCCAAAGTGTGTGGGTTGGTTACGGGTTTTAGAAGAGAATGATGAGAGCTGCTTGGACATTCACTTATATACACAGACACACACACACACACACACTCGCACACACACATACTCAAACACACGCTTTGAGGTAGTTAAGAAGACAACAACATATACACAATACCAAAAGAACGAGACATCGTTTCGACTCTGGCCGAGTTGATTTCTTTTGCGTTTTAGCCTGAAACCCTGAGTGGATGCGTTGCCCTTGTCTTGGTCCCGGTCCTGCCTGGTGCCTGGTTGTAGCATCTACTGGTCCTGGGTCAGGCCATCAGCATTGCTATCCTGGGCTGCTCCTGCTGCTGCTGCTGCTGCTACTGCTTGTTTTATAACCTTTTCACTTTATTTCCCTGGGGGCAGATAAAAAATGAAGAAATCCTTATCACAGCGTGTCAAGGATTTGCTTTGTCCATTCCATAGGACAAGCGGCTCCATAATACGCTTATTTGTAACGCGTTGTGGGCGCGGCCCAGGGAGTGATGTTTGCTTTCGTCCCCCCATCACCATACTTTCTCCTTCTTTTCCTGGGGTTGGGGGAAGTGCGCAATAATGTGACTAGCAACAAAAAAAAACAGCAAAAAAGAACAAAAAAAAAAAAAATGGAGACCAACAAATAAAAAGTTAACGATGAGTTTGGTATGTTTATGTAGCCAAAGAACAAATGGACCACATGTGAGCAGGACACAAAAGAAAGTGAAAGGGGCATATACAGAAGAAAAGAGTGAGAGTGAGTGAGAGAGAGTCACAGAGTGAGTGAGAGGAAATGAAACTGAGCATAGTCCAAATGGCAAAGACCCTGACCCAGCGACCAAAATAATCAACGCAAATTTCACGACAAAACGTAAAAATGCGTAAATAAATTTTATGAAGGTTTCCCCCCCAAACCAAATACGTTTCTTTCTGTTTCTGTTTCTTTTTTTCTGGTTTCTTGTTTTTTTTTTTTCTTTTTTGCTGTTCTGGTGCTTGGTGCATAAAAGGCGGCTCATTTATTGTTGCCGCTTGGCTCCCCAAAGCGTTTTAATAAATAATGGCAAACAACTTAAACACATCAACTTTAATGCTAAAAGCCATCGCATATGGAAATTAATGTACATACAACTTACAAAAGGAAGAAAAGGGGGGCAAATGGGGTATGGATTCAAACATTTTAAGAGACTTTTATATCACTTCAATTTCAATTGCCGAATCAATAAAGTCAAATGCACGCACATCTGTTTAATTAAGCACATTTGCATATTTGTGAAAATAAACAGTGGAATGAGAATGGTGGAGCAATGTTGTTGTTGTTGTTGTTGTTATTGTGACTGCGGAAACTACCGCACTACTGTTGCCTGGGATAATCAAGGATCGTAGAGTGGACTAAGCAAACATCATCAGGCGACAACGACGTGACTCTGACTTTGACTCTGTGAAATGATGTGAAATGGTTTTAGCAACCAAAGATAGACCGAGCAAGAGGGGGGGAGGTGGAGGTGGAGAGTGTGTATCTGATGTGTGTAGTGTCCACTATTGGGGAGGGTCGAGAAAACTTTCCTGTCAAAACTATCCAGCAAAGTATGCCAAGTTATGCATATGTGTCTACGATGTATGTGTGTGTGTGTGTGTGTGTGTGTGTGTGTGTGTGTGTGTGTGTGTGTGTGTGTGTGTGTGTGTGTTTGTGTGTGGGTGTTGGTGTTGGTGCTCTGATTATGACGCTGAGATGCGTTGGCAGACAATGAAGCCAATGACGCTACCAGCTGATAAAGATGTCTTTCCTGTTGGGTTACCAAACTATGTGGAACATGTTGCCTTTGGTTACTTTCGCTAGGCGGCAACTTTCACCCTTGGCTAGCTTCTTGCTTACCCCTTGCCCCATCCACCACAGAAACATAGAAACACACACACACACAGACACACACAATCACATGAAGTTGGGCTTGAGGCGGTACATCCAGATCACGTAGGCATCATTACGCCATCAGCGTCAGCTGAGTGCATGGTTCCGAGGCACGCTTTCATTTATACAGTGGAACAAAAGACTTTAATGATTGACATAAATATAATTGTTAAAATTCTGTTTAAATGGTAAGTTTATTTTAGAGCATTAATTAGTTATTTGTATTTTTTCCAAAATTTATTTCTTTAATAAATTTTCTTGTTTTTTATTTTGATCTTCCGTTCCACTGTTGTCTGTGTGTGACGTTATTTTTGGCTGCCTTTTGGTTTCAGAATGTTGCAAATAAAAACATGACCACGCCTACTTAGTCCCTGCCAACAGTGCGTCTACTGCCTTTGATGCTACTGATGACTTCATTAGTGTCGCTCTATCAGTGCAAATGGGGCAGCATTATCAACATAAGAGACCGCAGAAGTTGTTGGGGCAAAAGCCACACTATGTCTGCCCAATGGTAAAATGGTCAACAGTGCATTAGGCGCCAACAAGTTCATTAGCACAGGGCTGAGGGGTCATTAGGATAGAAGCTGCTGCCATTTAACAGTAACTCAAGTTTGGGCCATAATAGTAACATGTTGGGCCTCTTGGTAGAAAAAAGAATATGACTGCCGCATTTGTGGCAAATGCAACGCAAATTGATTGACACGCTTCATTGACTGTATCTTATATATATATATAGAGATATATCCTTTTCGATGCTCCTTTACCAACTCCTTTCTCATACAGACACACGTGCGCCTAATACGCCAAACATGCTTACGCCAATAAGTCGTCATCGTTCTGAAAATTCCTGCCATTTTCCTGAAAATCTTACTTATTGCCCCTGCATGCAACGAGACAGTGCATAGGCCAGAGGATAGAGAAGAAGAGGAGTTGAAGAGAGCACGGTGGTTCTGCTGAAAGCAATTTCATTGATGTGGCTCCTCAATCCCTTCTGCCATAGTGGATTGGGCCAGCACTTTTCGATAACTTCCTTATGCAACTTTTTATCTATTTGCAACTACACAGAACATTCTCTTCTTTTACCCCCGAATACCAATACCACTCCCCCAAAACCTCTCACGCTCCAGCCCCTTACTTTCCTTGTAGTCTTTTTCAACCTGCAGATTTTTTTTTGCTGAGGAATCAAACGCATTACATACTAAAAAATGAACGAACAAAAAATACAAAAAAAAAACAACCGATAGCAAGGATTTCAATGATTTTATTTTTGCGCATTTTCCAGTTTTTTTTTTTTTTTTTTTGGAGGTAATGAAGGATATTGAAAGAGCTTTTTGGTTAGCTGCTCTGTTTGTCGAAGTTTTGGCCCCAAAGGCTAGATGTGGATTTGTGATAGCAATGAAAAAAAAGATAGAAAGAATAAAGTAGGAATGGATCCAGTCAACGGTGGTCATAGCTTGTCTGTGTGTAGACTAACAGGATCGAAAATTCGATTAAAGTAAAGCAAAACTGACAAAACAAAAGTAACCAAAAAATATATAAAAATTAAATTCAAACTAATTGTTAAAGCATTTTTATTCGTGAGAATCAACAAGTTTAATTGATAGACTTATTTAATAATTATTTTTTAATTTCATATATTTTTTATACGAAAAGCAAAGAAACCTTCGTCAGATGCATTTTTTTTATTCTACCTCGAGACTCAACCACTGGTTATAAAAATTTTGCTACAAATCTTACTGATGGATTACTGCAGAGGATGGTGCAGCAAACTGTAAACTAGATAGATATACACAGATAGATGTGGCATGCCACATCCATGTGGATGTGTATGTTGGTGCACACACCGGCTTAGACGTAGGATATTAAAAAAACTAGAAGGATGGGCTAACTTCGGCCGTGCCGAAGTTCGTATACCCTTGCAAACAGTCTTTTTGATTTATATATAATTTGCCGGAATCATAAGGAAGTATATAAAACCCATCAAATATAAATTTGTTGTCCGTGTCATAAAAAAAAAACAAATTTTTTTTTCCCCGATTGTTCCTATGACAGCTATAGCATATAGTCGACCGATTCTGATAAAACTTAAAAGATATATTTCTTTTTATATAAAATTGTCAAATAACAAATTTCGTGACGATTGCTTCAAAAACATCGAAGTTATTGATCAAAAACTAAATTTTTGACTGATCGTTCCTATGGGAGCTGTATGATATAGTCGACCGATTCTGATAAAATTTGGTATATGTGTTGAGGATTATATAAAACTCATAAATACCAAATTTAGTGACATTCGATTGAAAAACAACAGAGTTATTGATGTTAAACCCTATTCTTGGCCGATCGTTCCTATGGGAGCTATATGATATAGTCGACCGATTCTGATGAAACTTGGTATATAAGTTGGGTATTATATAAAACTCACAAACATTAAATTTGGTGACATTCGATTAAGAAACAACTGAGTTATTGATGTTAAACCTTATTCCTGACCGATCGTTCCTATGGCAGCTATATGATATAGTCATCCGATCGGGATGATTCCGAGATATACAATGCCTGCAGCAAAAAGAAGCCTAGGTGCAAAATTTCAGCTCTGTAGCTCTAAGGGTCTCGGAGGAGATTGCGTTGATCCAGACAGACGGACAGACGGACAGACGGACGGACGGACGGACGGACAGACGGACAAGGCTATATCAACTCAGCTCATCGTGCTGATCAAGAATATATATACTTTATATAGTCGGAGATGCTTCCTTCTATGCGTTGCAAACTTCTGACCAAAATTAATATACACTTTGCAAGTGTATAATAAAAAAAAAAGAATTAAGCGAAACGGAAATATTCCTTTTTTGTGTTTTGTTTTGATTTTGCTGAAGCGCTTAATTAAAAATTAATACCGTTAGAGAATCTGCTTTTAACTGTGGTTTATTTCCGCGATTTTGCCCATTCCTTTATTCCTTTTTTTTTTACTGAATGGCATATTAAATAAACACAGCTTAACTTACCATAATTAAATTGATTTCCAGGCAACTACCAAGCCAGGTTTAAAATTATATTGGAAATGAGAAAATAAGCTTTTGTAGTCACTGTACAGGCATATAGGAAAAATTTATATTTAAACATGTTCTATTAATTGTTAAAACAGTTGGAGTACTGATAATAATATTTTCTTAAATAAAACTATAGACTCGCTATAATCATTTTAAGCAGATTAGTTTTTTCCTATTCGTGACTTTATCTAGGCAATGGAAACATATCCTATTGAAGAATATATTTTTGACATATTTTACTTTTGTATTTAGTATAATACTTTTTACTATCATTATGTATAAGTTTAATAGTTTATGTTAGATCAGACGATTTGGTTAATCTAGTTTGCAGATTAAAGACCCATTGATAATTGCATTTGTTATGTTGTCATGCGTGCCACACAATTAAAATTAATTATACGTCATTGTTGTGTGTTGAATTGACTAATTGTTAACAATTTCCACTTTGAAGTGTGAGGTTGCCATAGTAACATTTCGATGGCTTTATGTATATATGTATATGCATATATGTACATACATATATACTTGCATTTAAAATTGTTTTCTAATTAATTTACATTGCGCACACGCTAAAGTCATAACAAAGAGACAAATGTTCATGAGAAGGAGAGGATGGTGGGAGAAGAGTAGAGGGAGAGAATCAGGTGCCGGCTGGTTTAGGAAGATTCGCTAATTAATTCAATGAACGCCAAACATTATTAATTATTCATAATCAAATATGCAATTTTGGTGTTTGTCCCTCTACTTGATGACAGACCCAAGGGGAGGGAGGGCAAAGAGTAGGTGGTAACAGAATTCAGATCGCAGGGGATATATAAACAATGAATGATTTTTGGCAACTGCGGATATGTGTAATGTGTGTAATGTATAAAATAGTATTTCTAATTCTAACGAAAATTATAGAAAATACAAATAGGTAAAGGTTGAGAATTTTAAAGTTTGGCAGCTTCAATTGGTAGCTATCTGGTAACCCGATGCAATCTAACCATAAACCGAGCTACCAGCTGTTCGAAATACCGCAACTGTGCCATGATGCAACATCACTGTATACGTTCGGTGTCCTGAATGCGTATTGTAATTGCAGTTGCAATTGTTGCTGGTTGGTCTCGCCGTTTTGCAATTTATGCAAATTGCCTTCAATTTGCTTAGTCCATTGCTTTGTGTGTGGCAAATTGGACCTAGGCATTCCAATAGCTGACTAAAAATGCTATATCAATGTGTATGTGTGTGTGTACCCATACGCCCCGAGGACCAACAGCATTGGCAGCCACATTTTGTTATCACTTAAACGCGTCAAATTAGGTGTACCATGGCATATTCTACATTCCTATAACCACATTCCCCGTTTCCCTCCCATACGCCATATATTTATAGTAGTATCACGGCAACGATATTGATTAACTACAATTTGACTCAACATTGAATCAAATCGAATTGGCCAGGGATTTATGCAGCCATCCAATCAATGTTGCCTTTAGTTTTTCCCTGTATCGATATGTTTGCATTGCAATTGCATATTGAATGCAATTGGAAAAAGTGAATTATGTTCCTGCTGTGCTCCATAAGGAAATTTGATTTTTTGTGGCATTTTTAATTTTATCTCCATTTGTTAGTATTTTTTTCTGCTGTTTTTTCTTTTGAATCGTTTCTCTTCCATTATACATAAAATGTCGGCTGCATTTGAAAATGCCTACAAATGGCAACCGGTCAGTCTCCTCTTTTACTCCCTTCTCTCCCGTACTCCTTCTCTCTCTTATATTTGTATGTGTGGAGCATTTCAGTTTTGTTACAAGTCAAATTTCCGGTACAGCAAAGGTGAACCCACTGGCAATGTCCGTGCCCTTACATAGCACAACCATTGCTACAAGCATACCCGGCTACATTTACTGCATTTTAACATATTCTCACACACACACACACACACACACACACACACACACACAATGGCTATACAGAAGGAACCGGCTTTAATAAAGCCTTCAGCACCAGACACAACCAGGACAATCAGTAGCAGGTGTTTGTAAGAGAAGGTGTGCAGTTGTTACAACTCTTCCGTCATCTCCAGTTCATGTGTCATGATTACAACAAAGGCACATATACACATACATATACACACATGAAGACATACATGTATTAAAACACCAAGCCCTCTTGCCAAAGAAATGTTATCATTTAGAAATATAAGAAACAGCATATAACGATAGATTTTACGCACAAGTTCTTTTTGCCAAGAAAGTAGTCATTAGACGTAAGTGACCCTTTACAAAATAATCTTTAAAAATCTTACGAAACAGCAAAAAAAACCTTTCAATCTCATAAAACAGAAATTGAAAAATTAGCATCAATCATTAACCAAGTCAAATACGATAGGAATACTCAATACTGACTCTTGGGTAAAGAAATTAGTTATTAGGCGTAAGTGAATTAGGTAAAATTATCTTTGAAAAATCTTTCGAAAAGCAAAAAATGAATAAATCAAACAAACTTTGGACTTCTCATCTAATTGAAATTTGAAATTGGCAGCAATCATTGACCAAGTAAAATAAGACAGGCAACTCTTTGTGCATTAGTTAATCATGGAAATGGATTGAGATGAAGTTCTTCATTCATTTGGAGTGTCTTTTCTAGGGTATATTGACGACATGGCCGCACATGTCCTTTCTTTTGAATGTGGCCACCCACACAGAGTCAGTCTATGATTAATAAGACCCGGACAGTCATCTCTTGTATGTATGTATGTATGTAGTTATACATGTAGCTAAATTTTCCATTCATCTATCTGTGTCTATTCATACAATTCCCTTACTCCCTAACAAAATTTTCCGGATGTTAGGATAGAAAACCAGCATGTTGCCTTCACCTTTTTATGCAATGTTCTTCTATTGAAATATTTGAAAATTGCTGTTGGGTTGATAATAACCTTGATGGGTCTATGCTATACAATGAACAAATGTAAGTTAGGGTATTTGGGGGTATTTAAAATGCACAGTGAACGGGCAGATTTATATATATTATACATACATACATCGTATACCTATATTATCTAGCAGCTAAAGCTGATGCTAAAACAGAAGCTGTCCATGGCTATAATTTATTACTCCGAGCAGGTATTTTAAGTTAACAGACATCTCTCCACACACACACACACACACACATGAAAGCATATCCTTTTTGTTTCTTCTCTTGCCGGAACATTCATTAAATAAAATAAAGTTAGGTTGTCGTAATTGTCAACGACAGTTTGATGTTTTTGTGAAATATTGCAAGTAAATTGCTTTGTTGCTGCTTGTTTGAGCTCTAGCTATATAGAGATATTTCCATTTATATCTATATTATTTGTTGTTCTTTATGTTGTAGTTGTTGTTGTTATTATTGTTATTACTTTATTGAGAGTGTTGCAATTTGCTAAATTCGATTACCTCATGCATATAAAATGTCCGACATTGTATGATGTATGGTCCAAAGATTTACTAGTAAATGATTAATGCTTTCTCCATTAAAAATGAAATAGAATCGAATAAAATTATTTTCCACAATAGCAGAAAATCAAGCATTAACTGAATAACAATAGAAAAAGCCTCAATTAAGTATGCGTCAAGGTCAAAAAGCAGAGCAAACTTAATTAATAAAAAGCAATTGGCAAACAATCAACATTAAACTGATGACTGAATCCTCCAGCTTCTCATCATTCTCTTTCTCTCCTTGACCAAAAAATCGGAGCTTTAAAGTAAAATTTCTGAGAGCTGAACCATTGTTCATGAATGTCCTTGGTCAGCTGTTGCTTGGTAGCTAAGAGGTGAAGATGGATGGGGATAGAAGTTCACCATTTCACTAATTAAGCAAATATTTGAGCCGTGCTCTTCACTTGCCTCACAGTTATCTGGAAATACCATTCGCAGACAACTCGTGACCAGGGAGGGGGGATTCAAAAAGATGGGGGAATAGGCCACAATAGAGACTAAGAATAATTCCATGTCAACACACTCATAAATAATGAACTGACTAGGAGAACAGTGGATGGCATTTCCATCGTCATCATCATCGCCATCATCAAATTCAAGTGGCCCAGTGGCCCAGGTACAGACAGAAAAGCGAAGGCAGCAAAGTATTTATCATAAATAAAGTGGATTGTTTCACATAATTTGCACTGAATTACTAATACCCTAGAGAATGAATCCCCCATTGGTATTCATTTTTAGTTCTTCTTAAAGGCAAGACAATTCTAAATGACAAACAAAACAAAACAACATTTGATTTCATTTCATTTCTTTTTTTTTTTTGTAGGGTAATAAAATGTGTTGTCAAACATTTTGATTAGGGAACGCAATCAGTACCACAAAATGAGTTTTCAGCGCCCTCCATGGACTCCCTTCTATGGCCAAGGACATACCTGGGCAACAATTTGTCATCTTTTAAATTCAGCAACAACAATAGCAACAACAACTTGATATTACCAACCAGCCAAAGCAACAAAGGACATGGCAATAATGCGTCGCAGCATAAATTTTATTTATTTTATAAGCGCATAAAGCTCTCGTCATCGTAGCCCAGGCAAAAGAGGTAGCACCCAGGCGACAAGTAGCCTCGAAATTCCCCTCCTCCATTCGTCTCATAACACCCAGATTGTCCCCTGTCCGTTGAATGGCTGGCAACTTTGTTGTCTAATGCCTGAGATGCTTGGCCAACACTTTGTTGCTGGTGCCGGGCATGGTATTCAAATAGGTTTTTAGTAGACTACCGGTGACAATGCAGCAAAATGCCAGCAAACGGTTCTAACATTAAGCGCCACGCCCACGACCAGCGTTATGAATTGGCGTCGTACAGCCATCCCGCTGAGTGTGTAGCTGTGTGTGTGTGTGTGTGTGTCTGTGTGTATGATATCAGCTCCGCCACTTCATGTCAGGCTTTGAGCGTAATTTTTCTTCAAAATGGAAGAGAAAAAAAAAGAAAGAAAAAAAAATACCATCAGGAGTGGCAGGAGTAAACGAGCTTCTTTTTTTTTTTTTTTTTTGAGTTGTCCTTTTCATGCTGCTGCAAAAAGGAGGTGCAAAGGCATCTTGGGATGGCCCTGATGTCTGTCGTGGCAACGTTCCCGCTTGTAAAAGTTGAAAGATTTGCATAAGTAATTTGACAAAATGTAGTTGACAGTAAAAAGCGTTGAAGTGGCAGTCAGCAACACACACACACACACACATGCAATGTTAGCGACAAAATGATAAGGCACTAGGACAGCCAGTTGGGAAAAGGGAAATTGCAGAAAGATGGAGCTAAGGGTAGGGTAGGCGTTGCAACAACAACTACCAACGGGCCGCGTAAAATCTCCACATGATGAAGCAATTTTTCTTACTTATACGCACGGACGCATGAGCGCGAAAGCACAAAAAAAAAGACGTAAAAGAAAAAAAATAAATAATAAAAATTATAGTTAAAAAATCGCACATTAAAGACATTCAGAAAGTAAACTGAGAAATGACAATATAAATATGGCAAATGGCATTAAAATGTATTATTCCACAAAAGAATTTCCTATTTAAAAGAAATACATATATTCAAGTTGATAATTTTACTGCTTTTTATTTGAAATCTTGTTAGCGCTATTATCAACAAACATAAAGTTCTCGTACAAAATCAACAATCAAATTGTCCCCTGAACCCCGCCAACAGGAACTGTAAAAAAAAAAGAAGGAAAGTATGAATCATAAAGAGCGTACATCAATTTGACATAACGAGACCCCGATATAAGAGTATAAATTTTATGCACTTCCATACCACAAAAAAAAAAAAAAACGATAATGATAATGCCCGTGTCGTGTCATAAAATGGTAGTACTCCCTTTCAAACGCCATTCCCTTCCCTCCCCTCCCCACCCCTTCCCTATTACTGTTACGCAAAAAAGGTGAGCCATAATAATCATACAAAACAAAGGCAAACGACAGAGAGGGAGAGAGAGAGAGAGAATGAGAGCGAAAAAGAGATAGATAGAAAAATGTGGCTAAACAAAATGCGACAAAGCCACAAAAGCTCACTCGAAAATGTATCTATGCATTTTGTCAATTGGCAGCCAAAATGTTTGTGTGTTGCTAAGCTTTCTTTATGCCCCAGCAGCTGTTTTGGGCATTAGTTTCATAAGGACGCCGCATATGGCATTGGGTGAGGTAACACCAGCAACAATAACAACAACAAAATTGTATCAGCTGCAATGGGTGAGTAGGTGCCCAACTGGTTCTGTCTGATAGAACGACCCATTCGTTGCCAACTCACGGCACACGCGACACGTGCGAGGTGCGTGCCAAGTTAAATATTGTAACTGTGAAACAAGAAAATAAGAGTTGAAACATTTTTTGAAAATCAAATACGGAGAGAGAGAAAAAAAAAATAAAATAAAATATACATATATAAAAAAAAGGATAGACATACAACAAATACGCACATATACCAAGGAAAGGAAGAAAAGGTAAAAAAGTATGTCAAGAAATAATCGACATGTCTGTTAATTATTGTGAAAGTTGTCCTCCCAACACACGCAGCACTGGGACTGACGCAACGACATATATACAGAGACAGATAGACAGACATAGGGAAAAATATAGACAGGGAAAACTGGGACATCGTTTGGATTTCCTTTAGCCTGCTAGCAACAGCTTGCGGTGTCAGTGACAGGGAGCCAACTGATACTTTGCTTGTTAGTAGAACAAGAGAAATGTCATCATCTCTGTGTGTCTATATTCTACACATATATCCTTAGCACACACAAACATACACACACACACACACATACACATGCACGCATAAACTTATTCGCGCTACTGCAAATGTGTTTCATGTCATAAAGACACGCACAAATCATGCTTTAACTCTGTTCTGTCCTGGGGGATGGTGGGGGAAGAGGCGTTCGGATGGTCCAGGGGACAGCCTTTGGCTATGTGTGTCCTGCTCGTTGGCTTTTGCTTAACTCGCAATTTATGGTTAATCGATGTTGTCTTTGAACGTGACCTATTTGCTTTATTTCGTCGCACTGTGTCGTCCTGTGTGACGCCATTATCCCTGCTTCTTCACTCGCACTCAACGTCCTGCTGACGTGTTAAATTGTCTTTTTGTTTACCCTTACCCTCAATAAAGCCATAATTTATTTTTCATGTTCTATCGCAGTTCGTTATAGTCCGTCTTCTCTCTGTGTTCACTGTTCTGCCCCATCGTTAGCTGATGCTTTATTCTTTTCTCGTTTTTTGCATACGTGGCGTATGAGTTATATGTATATATATATATATATAATATATATTTTGTTGAATCGATATGAGATCGACCTTGACTTCCGGTAAGGATGCTGCCAGTTTTTCCATTGCCACTCTGCTGCATTTGTTGCCTGCAACATTTGTTGCCAAGCCTCTAAAGCTTTACTGTTGCCAAGAGTTCTCAAAAAAAAAAAAAAAAAAACAACCAGCTGTGACTGTGACAGTTATGGAGACGGTGACAGTGACTGTGACTGTGACTATAATGGTGATTGGACACTAAAGTGTCACATGGGCATACTAATTAGAACACCGTCTCATTACTCAGACCCTCAGTATACAAAGCGTGTCTGTCAGCTATCTAATAGGGTCATCAGGAAAATCATTGGGGGGCTTTTTAAAGGGGTCCCCCTAGAACTAAAGAAAGAATTCAAATTCATTTTCTTTTTCCTTTCCTTTCCTTTTTTTCCGGTAAGCTTATACACTGTCTATACTATATCATTTGCGAATTACTTGCTTTATGATGATTTCATTTGTTTTCTACTTGATTTATTGCTATTCATTTTGTAGGAGTCAATCAATAAATGAAACTTTGACAAATCACGCAAAAGGAGGCCAAGGTTTATTATCCTTTTGTCGGAAAAACTAACTTTGTATAGCTTTCAAAATACTCTTAATTATGATTAAAAAATAGACATTTCCAAATAGTTATGAAGTAAACTTTTACTTTTCTATCTTAAAAAGTTTCAGAAAAGATATTTCAATTTTTGTAAAATTACAAGGGTATTTTAAATTCGTAATATCAAGGTGAACATTTGTAATCCTTTTTCTTTTTTTTACAGAAATTGAAGAGTCATGGCATAGTTTCTTGTAATTCAAATCGATTGAATCGATTCGTTCCTAATTAGATGCTCTATTATTTATTTGTACAAACAGACAAAAGAAGCTCATCGTCATGCAAATGTTACTTCGACAATTGTGCGAGTGTGTATGTATATGTGTGTATGTGTGTGGCTATTATTGTTATGATGTCATGCGTGAAATATTGAGGTGAACGCTCAGCTATAACTATGCATATATGTACATACATACTACATATATATGTATATTCTCATATTCACCTATCGACTCGAAACCTAATCAACTAGTTGGAGTTCAAGTCGTTTCAGTTCATTGAACAAAGTGGCTGTTGGTCATAGTTCAGCACAAGGGCCCATTGATAGCTGCACACACACACACATATACACACATACAAACTATCAAACTTGTGTACGATATTTGCACTCTTCAATTTCTTGAAAAAAATTCAGAAAAACAGGTGGCTAAAAAAATGAGAGAAATTTCTCATGCCAACTACTGATTGAAAGAAAACAATTTAAGAAATTAAAAAGTGTTTAACCAAAAAAAATTTTAATTATGGTAAAATTTGTCTGTTTATTGGTAATATAATGCACTTATTATGGTAGGGTATTCCATTTTAACATATTCTATTTTTGTTAAAGTCAACATATTGACTTTATCTTGATTCTCGCTGTGTGCTGATTGCGTAATTTCAGTTTTAGTCATCGTCATCAGCAATTAAAGATAAGGTTTCTCTGTACTAAAGTCAACTTGGGTGCAATGAACCGTGATGTTATGAGCCCATAAATGACTGACATGTACATATTTGGCAAAATTCATTTAAATTTTAAACAAACAAGCCTCACAAAAATAATTTTAAATCCACACCCAAAAGGCACTATAGCTTACTTTTGCCCTGTCTTTCTTTGATGCATTGGTTTAATTAAACACATTGACTTTGAGGCCCAAATAAATTTATTCCCAGAGGTAATACCTCAGGGCTATACGATTTTAAACCATGCACTTAGCAACGTCAAACACCTATTTATTAAACAGACAATTATTGTAGATACATATATACATACATATATATTTACAAGAATAAAGGAGATCCAAAATGAAATATTAAACAAATTGCCCCTAAAAATTATCCGCAGGCCAATTGATGAATGGTTTATAATTAAGTCGCAAAGCCAACCACCGCATGAAATAAAAACCAAATAAAAGGGTTATACAATACAGCAGATACCCTTGCTAATATACATAAATACAGATATTAATATATTAAAATTAAGTAATTTTGTTTTACTTATGTGCAAATATAAATAAAACCAACAATAAGTAAAATATACAAATCTAAAATGGAATTTTTGTGCCATAAAAAATATATAATATACATATGTATTATTCGATCCATCTGTTTTTCTGCAACTGAATTGGTAATTTCTATATATAATAATTTTTTATATATAGTAAAATTGCAATTTTTTTATCAGAATGATTATACTTTCGTTTTTCTAGAGTATATCTCTACTCATTTATTAGACTTCAAAGTGGATAATTAGTGGGAAAATAAAAAGGGAGAGACAAATAATGAAATAGTGAGTCCTCTGTTTATTATAAATCTTAAATCTTTCTAGATTTTGCCTAAGGCTAATTTATTAAAATAAATAAATCAAGGCAGGCGGGATTGAGCATACTTTTTAAGGTTACATTTTATTTATACGTTTTACTTCAGTCACTCCTATACTCGTTCCTATAACACAACAAAAGAAATCTCTAAATTTTTTTACTTATATTTTTTAATTGTGAATAACTTTGAAAAAAACGTTTTCAAGTTTGTGTGACCAACGGATAATTTGCTACCATCTCCTTTATCAAATCCTTTTATTTTTGATACTTATATATTAAGATATCACTATCACAATGTTCTCAAAATTCTCATACCGTCTAAATGAACAAAAGGTACAAGTTGTGGGAAAAAAAAGAGTGATATTAAGCCACCATCGTATAGGATATGTGCATTACCTATTGGATTAATCTTGTTTCATTTTCTGAACTAGATGCAACGGGAGAATGCTTATACCAAGGAGGCCACTCTGCAGAACCAGGCTAAGCGAGAATTGGCCAACGGTGTTGACAAAGATCCAATTTACAAATTGCGCCTCCAGTGCTTCAGTCGCGGTGCCACAGGCATTTTGGGTCTATCCCGGTGAGTATTTTTCCATTCAAGTTAACTTTTAGCTTGGCAACATTGTGCCATGGTGCCAAGTCATGTTTGTATAGTATTGGTAAAAGTTTTTGTAGTTTGTGGGATTTTACAGGGTAGTAGAGTATGCCATTGCCTTTCCACTGCAGGAGATTTTGAAATGTACAATAGTATATATTTTAGGTTAATATTTAATATTTTCTTTACATATAATGTTGCAAAAATGTGGCGCACAGATAGAGATAAAGTGAACACGAGTGGGTTCGCCTAGCGGTTACTCTTTTGAAGCGCAACATGCCGCATCTCCTTTAGGGTTGAGTCTATTAAAATGATGAAAAAGTCGAGAGTTGGACAAGTAGAGAATGGAATTAAAGTGCAGTCGTCCTGTAGGACCAGAAGGCAACTAAGAATTTGAGCCTCCCATTCTTTTGATGATAACGATGATGATAAACAATGATGATGAAACTTCCAGGTTAAGCTAGGCGCATGCAAACACAGTACATGAGTATGTTGAGTTCGAGTGCATGTTGAACTAACATTCTCGAGGGGTTCCCTCAAGTGTGTGTGTGTGAGTGTGTTTGGAAGTGTGGTGTGTGCAAACCAGGGAATATAAAAAAAAAAAAAACTAAGGCTCTCTATGATGGAAGTCGAAGCGGTGGCAAAAATCGCTGACTGAATGCAAACAAACATAATTGGATTTCTCTAGTTGATGCAGTGCACCAGCAAAACCTACTGAACCACCCAGCAGCAACTATATAGTGAAAGGCAACCCTGCGTTAGTTTTTATTTCAATTTCATCTCACACACCCACACACACACACACACACACGTATAGCGGACGAATGGTCCTTTCGTCTGTCCATACGTCCATCTGTCTGTTAACAATTTGCCCGTTTTGAATATATAGACATTTTGTACAAAATCCTCCATCCATACATCTACAGATACAGTTACAAATATGTATATATATATATGTATTCTTGGTTGTTTGTGTATGAACGAGGCCTTCTCCTGCCAATGCCAATTGGCCTCGTGAGCGCACATTTTCATTTGTATTTATGCAATTTGTTTGTTTGCCAACTGGAAAATCCAATGCATTGAATTGTACAGTGGAAAGATCTACCAATATACTAAGTATACTACTACCAATCTATATGGATGGATATACATATGTATATCAATGCAGTAGAAATTTTTATTTGATTATTGCCTTTTGTTAATGTTCTGTTTTTTGTTTTTTCACCATGAAGTTTGCCCAAAATTAATTTCACGTTTTTCAATCCGTTTTTAGAGCATTTCGTATAATGGACGCTGATGGCAACAAAATAGTTAACAAGGAAGAGTTTAAAATTGGAATCACGGAAATGGGATTGGAGCTTAAAGACTCTGAAATTGACGATATGTTCAGTCGGTATGTGAAATGAAAGTGTAAAATATATTTTTACTTCAGTATAATTTTCTTTCTTTTATTGCAGCTTTGATGCTGATGGCAGTGGCAGCATTAATATGACTGAATTTTTGGTAAAGCTACGTGTAAGTTTATATTACAATTAAATATATAATATACATATATGAACAATTTTCTTTAAAAATTACCATTATTGTTAGCCTCCCATGAATAATTGCCGTTTGAACATCATTAATAAGGCGTTTAAAAAAATGGATCAAAATGGAGATAATCAAATTACCGTTGCTGACTTGAAGAACGTTTATTCAGTTCGAGATCATCCCAAGTATTTGAGTGGCGAAATGACAGAATCAGAGATTTTGACAAATTTCTTAAAGAATTTTGAGGCCGGCGCCCCTAATCCAGATGGGGTAGTAACCGAAGAGGAATTTATCAACTATTATGCTACAGTTAGTGCTTCAATCGATAATGATGCATACTTTGATTTGGTTATGCGTCGTGCCTATAAACTATAAATAATATTACAAATAGCAGACTTAATTTTACAATTGAGTCAACACAAAAAAGAAAAAAAAAATGATTTCGTATAATTATATAAAATTCTATATATATTTGTCAATGTTTCGGTACTGCACAAAGATTGTTTCCAAATTTGTTTAAATCAAAATTTTTAAGTCAATTATTTGCTCGAATAAATTTAGAGATTTCAACAAGTTAACAAAATTAATTATAAAATTTTCTATTCGATTTGTTTGTTCGTTCGTTCGCTTGCATAAAAGTTGCAGTGAAGTGTTAAAGTGAATCAGATAACTATTAAGTTTAATGCTGATTAACAATTAAGAGAAATAGTAACAATGCACAAATCGGTTCAAACGTAAATATTTCCATGTCAGTTGAGCTGCTCCCATCCCACCCCGACACTATTTTCTCTTGTTTGTCTCCCCTAGGCCGTAGTTTTGGCCCAAAATAATGCGCTATAATAATTTATTAAATTAAAGCCGCGTACTAATTAGCATAAAACTAATTAGATTACTTGTACATGTGAAGCCACAAAGCAGAACACAGCATTATCAGGCAAGTGGAGTGAACAAATGGAAAGGAGTGAGACTGAAGAGTAGTGGGGGGGTAGGCAAAATGGGAAGTAAACAGAGTTAAACATACGTGGCGTATGCGCAATCGGTTGATGTTGCTTTTGTCGCTTTTAATAAAAGTCATGTTTGCCAAAAAGTCATACCACACCCACACACAAACATACACACACACACAGACACTCATTGCTGCCAAACAAATAAGCCTGATTAGCTTGTTTTTTTGTCTGCTTTTTTTTTTTTATATAAAGGAGGAAAGAGAAAGGGATGACAAGTGATTAAGCTGACACCGCCAAAAATTTATATCACCATCTAGTCCTCATTTAGTTCGTCTTTTGAGTGGAAATTGTATGAGTATATTTGGTAAATGCTGATTCCAATTCTGACGCTAATTAGAAGCTTATTAGAGGCAGGCCCAATGGCAGCAATTGCCACAACTCTAATTACATTCATTTCACATCAATAAGATAAGAATGCGCCAGACTGAAGGAGCTGCCTTTTTATTTATTTTTTCTGATGCCTAAAACAGTCAATATTATCCAATAGTATCGGTATCACGCAAAAGTAAATGTCTTTGGTTTTTGGGATTATTATGAAGGCAAAGTTTTTACGTGTACGCCGCCATGTGTAGACAATGTTAGAAGTTTACCCAAGTAATTAAATCACTTCGATCTTTGCTAATTACAAGCCAAGAACAAGAACATACTCCAAGATACAGCAATATAACTGCAAACTAGTTAGAAGTGTTTGTGCCAGTGTGTGCCTGTGTGTGACTGTGTGTAAAGCTTGTTAGTCAAAGCCTGCCACTTTCAACATCCTCATCAGAGCACGGGACCGTGCAACACCAACATACTAATCATCATCATGGTCATCATTATCATTATCTTCATCAGAAACAATAACAAGAACCAAAACGATGACAAGTTACCTGCCAAATTAATGCAAACATGAGACGTGGGGCAACAGGAATATTAATTAACTAGCTTTTCGTTTACACATGAAAAAATTTTATCTAGAATTTTAACAATAAATTGTAGCTTTTATCTATCCAAAATTTAATATACATTTCTTTCAGTGCATTTAGGCAATACACGTGTACATTTAGAGTGTTGGCAGTTGGCACTTGGCTTTGTTAGATTTGCAAGCGCAAAGCAACATTCCCCGTCCAACATATTTTAACATTTTGCTAACTAACTTGATCCTCCATCCAGTCGATGTATGTTGTACATATTTCTCTTTAGACCGCAGATGTATTTCGGCTTGTCGGATTGTTGTTGTTGGTTCACGGTATGCAGCGGTTCGTATGAGCAATTTGCTTACATTTCTCCTGCACCATCATCCCGCTGCCAAGTGGCGTATGATTAATGAACGTTTCATTAGCGAAACTCACATTACAGTTTGACTGCCACTCGACCCCTCGAACTGTAACCCAAGCCGACCTCTACACATACATACATACACAGACAAACACACACACACACACACATATGCATAGACATAGTCATAGACACATATACATACATAAGCGGAACGCCGCGTAAGTGATTCAGCTTCGGCTTCAGCTTCGCTCTATTTGCATTTCAGCAGGTTGCCGAACGTGATCACAATATTATCTCTTCATCAGCGCCAAGCCTCATCCTGGCAGGACATGCAAACATTATTCTGTTGAGAGAATGGGCTTTACTATATATATATGTGTGTGTGTGTGTGTGTATATATATATATGTATAACATATACCTTTCCTGCCAGCGGCTTCTCCTGGCTGTCTCCTTTGCTATGTTTGTAGTTGAGTCCATGTTCGACTGCCTTTTGCACGTAGTTTGTGTAGTTGTTGCTGGTTGCCTCGTTTTCTCATCCTCGTGACACATGTCCTTGGGTCGGAGGTTAAAGTTTCCCTGGCCGAGGCATAAACTCACGTAGCTCTCATTGCCCTTTACCCCCCTTCCCATACCAAAGAAACTAGGCAGAATTGTGGCCATGGCAGCTGCGCAACTTAACGAGTTACAATGATTTTCGTGCTAATTAAAATGGTTTTTGCATTTAGTTTACCGCATTAGCATTTCGTTTAGCTGTTACGCAAAACGACCCCGATCTCGCCACCATTCCACCTATGCATCCACATCTCCTTATGGAATGTTTGCCTATGGCTGCCTTTTGCCATATCTATAGCCATAGCGGTATCCGTATCCGTAGCCAAGTTTGTGTGTGTCTGTGTGTGTATATGAGGCATAAATTACGCATACGCAGCGGTAACCAACGCTACTGAAACGAAAACGTTGGCCAAAAAGTCTGTTTGTCAACTGACGCAGCTGCGCCTAATGAACTCAAACTGCGGGCTAACACCGCATATCCTTCAACAACCCCCCCCCCCCCCCCCCCCTTCCACCTCCCACACCTCTTGCATATTTCTCCTTCATCGTGTTTTTTTGTCAACTGCAAGTTTGGATTTCACATGCTTCACTGCTGTCGGTAGCTGAGTCTTAATTAGATGTTTGATATTTTGACAGCTAAGCAAACCGAAATTGAACTCGTTAGTGGTTTACAATTACAATCACATAAAGGCAAACACATACATACATACATACATATATCCGCTCATAATTAGATAGTTGGGGTCGTCATTATTGTTTCTGCTGTGAATCTTACAAGACATTCATTAAAGCGAACTGTAAAGTATGTGATTGTTCTCCATGATGTGAAATATAATTCAAATTCTTGCTAATTTTCTTTGTTAAACAATAAGTCTTACGGGAGTCTATCTCATGAATATATGCGTCATATATAAATAGCATTTTGATTATTATAATTTTATTATTGTGGAGCCTTATTCACAAAAGTAGACTAGTTATATAATATAATAATACTTATGTATATGATAATATACATAGTATAGCAAATAAGAATATAATGCATACGTAATAATGGCACTTAAACAAATGCTTAATAATAATAAGCGATTAAAACTTATTGAATTTTAATAGACATTTCCTAAGTGAGTTTCATTAGCACTATTTAATATGTAATTCTCCAGACGGAAAGTTTCAGAGATACAATTTGATTCCCAGAAATAAATTGAAAAATCATTTTTCAATTTATCCGAATATTGCTTAAAAGAAGTACCTTCCAAAAATTATAATTGATTGGATATGTTTATTTCATTTTACCTACATTTTATAGTCTTTCAAAAAAAGCATTGAAATCATCTTCAAATTATTTAACTTTGTTTTCCATTTCCATTAAAGTTATATTACCTAATGTTAGTTGATTTATGCAGTTTGTTTGTTTGTATTTTTTTTTAGGCTAATTTTATTATTTTATTAATAGTTATTTTATTTTTTTGAGTCAATTAATAAACATAGTTTGGAGAAAAAACGCATCTTTTATCTTTTATTTAAAACTTTTTCATTCCCTTGGACATATAGTACAGATAAAATTTTAAATAAATATTTTTAATCCTTTAGATATCATATTTATTTCATAAGAAATCTTTTAAAATATCTGGTTAAAGTATTCTTACAATTAGTTTAAAACTTGAGCAACCTTTTTCAGTTAGAGGCACGTTGGAAAAGTTTTGCATTTTGTTTTGAGAGCCCTCAATAAATAAAATTAAATGCACCTAGTCAAGTATTTTCATAGTCTTTATTTTATGGCATTTTGTTGCAGATTTTATTCCAGAAACAAGCGCACAGACACACACACACACACACATACATATCTCTAATATGGCAACTATAATGCTGGACACGTGTTAAAAGTTCAGTTTTAAACACTTGTACACAAAATGTTGTTGCTTTCGATTTTTGAAACGATTTCGCTTTGGTGTTCTATTTCTTTTTTTTTTTTGTTGTGTATACGAATCACTGCAAAACTCCTTACATGTGTATCTGGGCACAAATCCCCAGAGCGAGTAAAAACTTTTAGTTTCCGTATCACCCACGTTTACTGTCAATAAAACTTTGCTTGAGCTGGGGAAAATACAATACAATACAGTAAAGAAAAAAAAAAATTCAAACAAACAAAAACCAAAAACAAAAGGCAAAGAGGGAAAAATGAAAGGAGGCAAACAAAAATGGAAACAGCATAGATTATGTACATAGAGGCGGTTTAGAGCTAGAGTGGGCGGGGACCATTGGTAAGTCTTATAAAACATGCAAATGCAATGAAATTACATGTTACGTATACGCCCCATGTTGCAGCAAAGCAAAGCAACCATGGAGGCTGGCAGGCTGGCTGGCAAAGAAATAAACTGACATAGAAAAGGATTATGCAAAATTATGCAAAAAGTATAAAATGTAGAAAAGCAAAATCCACGCACATTAAATTAAAGTGCTTTCAATAAAGTCAAATCGTGACTTTTGCGCTAATGATCAGTATACCAAAGTCGTCTTTTGTCTCTAGTAGGTTTTTTTCTTGTCTTTGCTGAAGGTAAAATAAATAAAAAAAGAAAAAAAGAAGTAAAGGGACAAAATTTTTTTTTAGTGCTTGACAAATTGACTTGCAAATCATTTCTTTTGAGCACATTTTTACACAAAATGTTAGGGGCCTGGCCTGAAATTATACCAAATTGCGAGGTATTTCATAAATTTCCAATGGCCATAGATAGTGGGAGGGATGGAGAAGGGGATGGGCCACCAGTTGAGTTGAATTGAGTTGTGTTGAGTGAACGAGCGGATGCCATACTAAAAGGGCACTCAGCTCAAAAGACAACTGGCGGAAATCGTTGCTTGAAATGGTAGCAAATCTACAGGAATCAGAGTGTGTGTACGTGCCCCATACGGACCAGATGAATCATAAGTAGAGCAGCAAATGGCGGCCAAAACCGACAATGACCCAAGACCGCGAGAGGCCAAAAGAAAAAGCCGCAAAGACATTGCCAGACGGCCACGATTTGTAGTGAATGGATTTGGATTTGCGCACAAGATAAAAGTGCCAGAATCTAGCCTCCATATACACATTGCATGTGAAGATCGCATCCCATTGCATTGCATCGAGCTAAGAAGCAGCTCGAATGCAACGGAAATAGTTTTGTGTGAGATTTATTACCACTCTGGAGAGTCATAAAACGGAAATTGTACACAAAATCCTTTCGGATGCTCGTTTAAGTTGCCAGTCTAACTCCCAACTGTTTTCCCCACCATTCGCCTTTCCTAGCCGCATAAACACCATACTGACCCGCTGCCTTTTTCACAGTACTTAGTCTGGGTGTGTGTGTGTGCGAGTGTGTATAGATTTTTATGTGTTGTGTCATTTTTGTTTACTCTCCACTGCTGTTTGCTTATACCAATGTTTATGTAAGTCATCGCTTCGTTTACGACGCCCAACCTAGCCCAGCCCAGCCCAGTCCCACCATCATCATCTTGGCATATCCTATTTTGAAATTATATTTTTGCACATTTTGTGCAAATGGCTTTACCATCCCTTTATCCTCTCTTCTTTCATTTCTGGTTTCATGTTGGTCGCCTGATTTTCTGCTAACTAAAAACTCTTTGCTTTGCAATTTTAGTTTATTTATTTTATTTACCACCCCTTTTTCTTTTTTTACTCAAATGCCTTTGACCAGGACTTGGGTCAAATGCATAGCATTTCTATATTGTATATATATACATATTTATATATACATTCCATTGCTTCGTTTGCTCTCTTACTCGACTACCTAATGCTCCATAAATTTTCATGGTAGTAGCATCGTTGCATTTGTCGCAAAGAGATTAAAATACCCACTTTACTGAATTGGTTTAAAGTAAAATCCTTTTGTTTTGTGCAATATGGAAAATTGCAAGCAACTTTTAATAGGCACAACTGGTACGAATAGAGAAACAGAGAGAGCGACAGAGAGAGAGTGTCGGAGAGGGAGGACACAGGGGGGAAGGTACCCTTCCTTAATTAAGAATCTTCATAGCCATTGCAAGTTATCAGTTTTGTTTTGCCGATTTGTATATATACATATATATTGTAAACAAATGGAAATTTAATTCAGTTGGTAGAAGTTTATTAAAATTTTGCCAGCCAAACAAAACAAAAGCCAAATACATATTTTCATTCATATATTTTAATTTCGAATCTACAATTTATATAATCTTGCTACTACTTTTATACTTTTTGGGTTTTGTCTTCGTTGCCATCGTTTCTAGTAATTTGGCTGAAAACCAAAAATTCATTTCATCCCTCTCCTACTCTCTGCTCATTGTCTTCGCCGCGTCTTCTGGCAGTCATTGCCTTTTTGATGACAACCGAAAGATATCGGTAGAAAAGTGGCCAGGCAAGCTAAAGTTACGCAGTGGCCATGAAGGAGCCATTACCATATATCTAACGGTGAACTATATATACTATACTATGTATGTATGTATATAAAGGACCTTACTGGTAAAGCTCCCTGGCTAAAACCAAACGATTGTCACGTTCCCCGCCTCCTCTTTTCCGCTTGTCTCCTTTGTCGCGTTGCCTTTTGTCATCTTGCGTAAACAGCAAAATTCGTGTTCAAGGAGGAGTTTTTGGAGATCCACTCTCCTTTTAGGTGCACTTTTCACTTGCTAACATGGGCCATGTTAGCCTGGTCATTTCCATTTCCGTGGTTGACAAATTTTTGGCAACCGATTTTCTGCTTATTTTCCACAAAATGGAAAACGATTTCAAACAAGCAACTAGAGATGTGTACATGAAATGATTACGATATATCTTAAGTACATTTAAACGATGAAAAATCACGAGTAAAGTAAAAAGAAAAAAGTAAAAAATGTACTCTTGGACCTAAAATCTTGTTGTAGATCTAAATTGCTTTGCATTAACTCTGGTCTTAAATTGGAAGTAAAAAAATTTTCCATTTGCTACTTTTGGGTAAATTGAAATGGATATAAAAACGCATTGACTTTGCTAAATTTGTTACGACTCACATATCAATACATATTTATATATACATATATACATATGTATATCTATTTTGCAATCTAATCTATCCTTAGCTTTATACTTATTTCTGTTTGACAATTCAAATATTCTTAAATACTTTGTTAATAGAATCATTCTTTAGTTTATTAGTATTATTAATTTGACCATCTCTAACCGGTTGACATAGTAAATTCATTCCATTTCCTTTAATAGACTCGGCCAGACTTAGTACAGCTCAGTCTCGGCACGGCATGGCTATAACTGGAGCTGGCATTGCAGACAGCACGGCAGGATAATCATTTTTTCATAAAGTCATTATTGTTGTGGTTGCAGTTGGTGTGCCAATCTACCCGCTACCTCTCTGTTTATCTCTATCTCTCTCTCTCTCTCTCTCCCTTTTTCTTTTCTTCTCGCTCTTTATACCTATAGCAATCCCTTGTACTATTTCTAGTACTATTGCTATTCCTATCCCCTGGCAACTATTGTTCTCAAGTGTTTTGTCGTCGTCTGTGGCAAAGCGAAATTATTTTGCTGATGGCCGGAGCAGCCGCAGCAGAATGAAAACAATTTCCATTTAGGACATTTGCTTTGTGAGTAAACATTTTCTATTTTATTTTTTTGTTTTTTTTTTTGTCACAGCGTTTTATTTGGCGACAGCCACGACAGGCAAATGAGTAGAAAATGGGGAAAAAAAAGACGAAAAATTTCATCTGTTTTCTTTGCATCTTTGTCACTTTGTCTTTTCGAGTGCGCCGACAATTAACTGCGGCCGTGATGATGAGATGGCTTAGTGGCAGCAGCAGCAGCAGCAGAAGAAGTTTCGACTTTAAGGCTTAGCCTTCAAATTAATTGATCGACCAGCTTTGGCTCAGCAAATAACCATATCACATTTCAGCCAATTAAACTGGCATTTAAAATTTTCAAACTCCTCCTCTAAAGCTTCGCCCTTTTTATCTAAACTATATATTCATTTTGACTCATTTAAGCTCAGTCAAAATTCTAATAGGGTCAATTGCAATAATATCATTAGGAAAATTAAACACGACCAACGAATGGCCGCAAAGTTTTAGCCGTCGAGCAACGACACCCAATCAAGTCAAGCGTATTATGCCTAATTGGGCGCTACCAGCACCACCACCAGCACCGTCATCACCATCACCACAGTCGTCTGTAGGAATGTAGCTGAAGGTCCCGAGTGGAGCACCTTCCTAGCTGTCGCCAGCTTCAGTTTCAACATAAGCACCAATACCACCACTAACCATTGCCATCTTCATCTCCATCTCCAACGTTGCCTTCGCCTTTGCTTCGCACGTTTTGTCTACGCGAGTAATTAACTTTAATTGCGGCCATTAAAATAAATTGGCAGATACCTTTAAATATTGTTATTGTTGCATACTTAGGCTACGAGAAGTGTAGGTAATGCAAAGAGAAATTGGAGAGAGTAGTGGTGGCAGGTGGGCAGGCAGCCCAACCGCTTGTAGTGGGCAGAAAAAAAAAAATAAATGAAATGAAATTAAAATTCTCTTTTTTAAAAAATATTTTAAGAGATAAATAAATACCAGCATTTTTGAACAATATTTTTAATATCTCTGTTATCAAACATTAGCACATAATCGATAACACAATTGGAAATTTTAAACGTATATTTAACCAATTTTTATAGTTATAGTTATTTAACTTTAAATTTTATAGGAAATATTTTGTATTTTTGACAATCGAAAATAATGATGTACTTGAAGATGAGCTATTTAAAAGTAGAAAAACCATAACTAATAATCCAGTCAATAAAGTGGTATAAAAAATTAAGTGTATTCGTTGTTATAACGTAGTAAAAATTGAAGTATTTTTGCATCAAAAAAAAGTTAAACGTTCAAATTAAACAATTCAGTTAATGACACCATTATATAGAGTATTAAAAACTTTGAATTTTATGTTAAACCGAGCGTACTACTTTTTTTTAAATAAATCGTATTTGAAATAATGAAAATCGGTATAATTTTAATAGAATAATCATTTGCTTTCAATGATCTTTTGAACAAATTGTCTAATTTAAATGGAATTTAATATGAAAACTAAAGATAAATAAGAAATTTAATAGTGACTATCTCCTTATCTATTCCATTCCATTTATTCGGTTTTATTTTAATGGCATTGCCATCAGAGTCTCACCGTATGACAAACATCAATTGAATATGCATGAGGCATGAAGATGCCAGGCTATATTGTTGCATGCTACTTTAGTTGATGTTCCGCTTCACTTAGCAAAAATTGCCTAAGAATACAAACAGTTTTCTGTGTGTGTGTGTGTTTCTTTTTCTTTTTATTTTTGTTTTTTAATATTCTGTTCTCTGATATTCTACCCTGACAAACGGGCCTGAGACAAATTGCAAATGTAAAACTTCTTTAATTTTGTTGAAACGCTGTAAGCCAGGACACGGCTCACACAGAGTGAAACTAAAAATTCTTGGCCTACGGCAATAAATGTCAAACTAAAGTTTCAGCGCACTTTTTTTTTTCAATTAGAAGAATTCTCTTTACAAAAAAAAAAAAAGAAAGAAGAAATGGCAAAGTGAAGAAGACACCGAGAGAGGACCGTAGAAAGAGGGCCTTAAAAGTATATAAGTTTACATGTAAGTAAAAGACAAAAAAAGAAAACTCGCTGCTGAGTGACAACAGACATACATACATAGAGGAGACAATGTAGAAGAGAAATTGGGAGAAAGTCAAACAACCGGAAAATAAGAAACCAAGGGTTCAGTTTTCAGCTAACCATTTTGCGTATTCGTATCTAAAATTTATTTGTTTTGGCCTGAACAAATGTGACTTGTGACTCAAACTCCCCAACTCTGAGTCGGACTTGGACTTGGACTTGGACTTGAAACCGGGTACGGACGTGTTTAAGGTACATATATGGTGTGCTGATAAAGTAAACACCAAGTTGAATTTGAAATACGCAACGCACGCACAATGAGCCGTCGCTCGTTCGCTGGTAAACTTCCGCTTCCGCTTTTAGTTTTTGCGTCCGCTGACCGAACCACTCGAAAGCAAGTGGAATGCCGCAGGCGCTAACTTGATATTTACTTTGTTGCTGTTTACCTATACCCACATTGCCTTAGTTACTCCACTCTCACCGCCGACTATTCTACTGCCACCATCAGGCGTAAAGTTTCTTGACTCGCTTCCGTTAGCCATGGCAGCGTCCATCAAACTTACTGCCCGAGCGGAGCGGAGCAAGTGTACGCTTGACCAGCAAACTACTCAGCATCGTTCTGAAAATGTTTTCGTTGATGAAAAAACTTTGTCTGCCTTCAACACTTCTCAACTTTTGTGTAGTTTGTCTGTCTCTTCCTATTCTTCTTATTCTCTTTTCCTCACCAAGCATTCCATTCCATTTTTCGTTAGATTCTTTTATTTTTTTTATTTTTTTCGTCCTATGGTTACTATCTGCCTCTTATTTGCCATCTTCCTTGTCAAAACCCCGACCATGATTCATTTTATCATTTGCTGTTAATTGTTTTCGTTTTCATCACAAAACATATATTGGAAGACCATTAATGGGTCAACCCGCAAAAACAACGGAAAAAAAAAAAAAGAAAAGCGAAAAAGATCCACTCAATACTCATGCGCCATGTTGCCATAGCTCATTTGGCGCCAGCAATAAACCGAAGATGAACTTCCGGCTTCATGCACTGCAATATATAAATCAGTTAGCACATTTGGAAATATTTTTTGCAAAAATTTTGATATTCTTTCTTTTTGCCAGTGTATGGTCTAACTGGCCAACAAAATGCGATTCGCAAATGCGCTTAATCACTGCTCCTGTGTGGGGGTAAGGGACAAAGAGCCGTCAGCAGGTCAGTCTCCAAGTAATCGAGTAAATAAAAGCAAGAGCTCCTCCCCCTTCTTGCTAGTTCATTTCCTCTAAAGACAAGACACACACACACACGTACTTATGTAGGAAAAGATTCTGAAGCTATGCGCATAGAAATTGAGAGAGACACTAATTGCTTTTCTTTTCCAACCAACTCTTTTTCTTTTCTAATTACTATATACATATAGTGATGTCTGTGTGTGTATGTGTATGTGTGTATGTATTTGTGTGTAAGACAGACTCTTGGCGACTGGCGACACACATTCTCCTAAGTAGGAAAATGATAGTTTGAATTGTCCTATCTAGCAAAACGAGACAACGTCGACTATGAGAAAAAGAAGACAACGACGCATTTAAAGCACATAATTCGGTTTTGATTATGTTTTTGGTTCTGGCCCAACGTACTTCTGAAGTTAGCAACTTCATTATGGCTAAAACCCCAAATGTGTTGATATTGCGGTTGAAGTGGTCGTTCTCGTACGTTGTTGGGGTTTTTGCCCAAATGAGTGGATATGCATGTGTGTCTATGGGTGTGTGTGAGTGTTTGTATTCTATTCGCAAATATGAGCATTTCTGATTATTTGCAGCTTAAGCCATGTTTACCGGCAGATAATACTAGTAAAAGATAAAAGAGTTTTCTATGGCTTCGAGTCTCAGTCATCCCATTTGAGTGAGAAATGGAATGGCAATCTTGTGATTTTACCAAAATGAGTTTCGCATTTTCATTTGCTGCGGCCATATTTTGTTGAGCTTCATTGTTCAGTCAGTTTACAGAATGTTTGCCAGTTTCCAGGGGAAACCCTTTTCCATTGCATTACTATTTATCTCTTGTAATAAGCTGGTTGGGATTGAATATTTGACTTACTGAGAAACACTTTAAAACTTGATTAAAGGAACTCATTTACTCATTATTATCACACTTATAAATTGTAAATTAAAGTTTTTTGCTTAAAGCAATATTCAATTGTTCTTGTTGATTTGAAATTCTTTATATTCGACTTCCTGACACGTTTCGTTCTTCTTATTACTCGTACCAAAGCTCCCCCCTTAGCGCTTGGCTGACTCGCACATAATTTAAGCTGTTTATGCGCAGCTTTTGCTATAAATTATAAAATAAAAGCCTAGGCAGCAAATCAGCACATAATTTTGGACACACTTAAACAACATCATGGCCTCCAGCCAGCCTGCATTCCCAACGGAAGTGCGTAGAAGTCGCGCACAGGAAGTCAGTAAAACAAAAAGTTTACCCAAAAAAAAAAAAAAGAAAATAAGCAAACGAAAAAAAGGGTTAGGTCGACACGGACTAGGTTTATTTTGGCACAAATTTGGCTAAAACAAAAAAAAAAAAAAAAAAAAAAAAAAAGGCCCCGACAAGAAAACAAGAAAAATTTAACACAAGAGAGGCAAAAGCTAAACTGAGGTCGTAGGCGGGTACATTGTGACTATGTCCCCAGGACAAAGCCGCGACGCTCAGGGATCACTTCACCAGCAAATGGGATGCAGTAGGAGAAAGAGCGACAAAAAGGGTACGTGGTAATAATCAGCGTCAAGCGAGACTTTAAATATTTTATGCTGCTCAAATTGCCGGCTAAAGAAAATAACAAAAATGCAAACAGAAACCAAAAAAAAAAAAAAATCCGAAAAAGGAAAACAACCAAAGAAATTTCATCAACTAGACTGTAAAATACCTTAAAAAATTAATTGTTCACTAAGTTAAGTATATATTGTGAGTTTTTTTTACTATGAGATGGATTATGAAAATGTCGCAATCTTTTCAGAAGCTTCAATGGGTCATTTGTAATCAAGAGGATTTTTTTTTGTTTTAGCTTCTTCTATCTTTGTTTTGGTTCGTCGCGGATGTGACTATTTTTTTTTTTTATCTAATTAATGACGTTACCAATATGCCCTTACTTTTTTGTAGATATCCTGCTTGAAGTTTGACTGAGGCTGACAACGAGTGATACACCCGCACAGTCACATCCAGTTTAGTCCTGGGTTTTGGTATGCCACCGTCCCAGCAATCTCCCTGCCAGGGCTGGCAACTTGAGCCACTTTGATTTTTGCTCAAGCGTAATTACAAGTTAAATGAGGCCAGGACCGCGGCCAAAGCTGGGACTCTGGTGGCTAGGCCACCAAAAACAGTGTCATCATGCGGAAGGATGCTCGGCTGGCAATGAAACGGAAGGAAGGAAGGAAAGACAAGCGGACCGAGACGGACAAAGCAAGCGACTGGATGATGTAAAGGCGGCGATTGCAAGCACAACCGCCAACATGGACATGACGACGCTGTATGCCAGCAACCAAAGCACTGGTAATGAATGGGAATGGGTGGCCATTCCCTTTAACTCAAACTCTCTCTCTCTCTCTCTCCCTCTCTATTTCTGTCTATCTTTGTCCTTATGTCTGTCCTGGGCGAAAATGAAAAATTACGCCGGGCGACATTGCCGACTCGGACTCAAGCTTGTTTGGCATCCTGGCCGCGTGGTGACGTTGTTTGTCCTGTGACAAAAAGAAAAAAAAAAATCCGGGAAACAGGAACGGCACCAGTAGAAGGAAATATGTAGAGAAAAATAGTAAAGCGCAAAGAAACTTAAAACAAAACAAGGAATAACGAAGCGCATAACAAAAATTGCGAAAACAAACCGCATTAGCGAAAAAGAAGAAGAATGGCTGAGAAACAAAAAAAAAAAAAAATGACTAGGAAGGGAGTACGGTTCCGACGATGGAATCTCCGTTGATGGAACGTCACGTCAACCAACAATGATGACAACGAAAGTGATGGGAATGGTGGTGGCGGTGCTGGTGGCAAAGCCAACTGATGTGCTTCATGTTGAAAACATTGTGTCGCCGGGCGTCTCGATGGACATTGCTTGGCTTGGCATTCCGCTTGGAATGGATTCGGTTGGACAGGAAACGGCAGATGCTGTTTGCTCAGTTTCAAGCAACACTACTTTTCCACTCCCATACCAAGGCCCATCATCAGCGTTGGAAAAGTTCATTTTGCAGTAATTAACAAATTGTAAAACGCACGCGGGGCAAAAGGCGGCAAACGGCAACCAGTGCATTCTCTGGCCAAGTTTGTTTAAGTGAAAGAAATTATAGATGCTGATGCCTGATGGCTGCAGCCTCAACTTCTGAACTGAACACCAACTCTATTCCTGGCTTTTTCCTTCCCTGATGATGATAGTCAATTGCAAAAGTTCGCTTGACTATTAATATTTTATCCCATTTCACTTCAAGCCATCCCATGAACCAGAACCAGAATCCAGTCAGTCCATTGTCATCGGCACTTGTTGGGTTTTGTCAAGTGAAAACTTTTTCAAAACTTAAAAAAAAAAAATCCTACAAGAAAAACCAAAGAATAAACATCAGGATAAGAGACGGGGAAAAACTGTGTAGAAATGGTACTGATTTCAACAAATTAAAGTTATTACAAAAAAAAAATGCAAACAACAAGAATAGCAAGCCAAGTTTTGATTAGTTTTACAGGCCATCAAATAACCAACAAATTTGATTACCTTCAAAGAAGGATTGTGAAAAATCATTAAAAAAAATATACCTACAAGTAAAATTGTTAGTTTTGCGAATTTTCCTTAAGTAGTCAAAAATAGTTGACATAATTTGCAACCTTCTTGCAACATGTTCTCAATAAAGCGACAAGTTGCAACTGAACGAGACTGACGCTAAATACCTACCATCAAGAAAAGAAAAAAAAAAAATAGAAATAGAAGTCCCAACGGACGAGGGGCTGGTAGACGGGAGGCGGTAAGGTGCAACTAAATGCCAAATGACAGATGCCGCGGCATTGCCATGAGCTTCACACGTTCACACTCCCATTTATCCGCCCACTCGCATCTTCATGCCAATGTCAGCCGCATGTGGCACACATATATGTATGTGTGGGTGTGGGGGTGTGGGGGTGTGTGTGTGTGTGTGTGTGAGCAGCGAACAACATGTGACAGCGGCTGCGACAACGTTCGCAAAAGCCGTGTCAACAAAAGTAGCAGCAACATCAAAGCCAGAGCCAAAAAGATGCCAAACTGTTGGAGCTGGTAACCAAAATGTGCGCTTCCTTGAATTTGACGGGCACACACCTCCCCTCTCTATCTTTTTAGCTCTGTCTTTGTCATGCTCTTTTTACCCACTCTTATTCTTAAATAGCTTCATGGGGTTGATTCTCTTATGTGGTATCCTGTGGGTAGGTGAAAGCCATCTTTGTTATATACTTTGAGGCTAACAAAGTCTCTAACCGAAGCCTGATGCTGACAGTTAGTACTTAGCATTATGGTTTTAATTGCAACTGACTGGCCCTAGTCTACTCACAATATTTAGTATGTGGTCATAAGAAATTGTGGGTACTATTATAATTAATTGCGAATGGCATGCAAAATCTTGACAGAATGTTATGATGTGGTCAGTCAAATGTAAAATAGACTTACTAAATGTAACAAACATCTATAATTTAACTTGATTTTAGATGGCTTAGTATTACTAAGAACTTATAAATCTAAAAAGTATCTGTATATTTTTATTGTTTTATAAATTTAAAAAGTATTTGAATATTTTTATTGTTTTGTTTCAGATTTTTCTATAATTTCTATAATTTATATTATCATTCACATTGTCCTTTAAATCTTTAGATTGGTCAATTCATGAAACGTTAATAAACAGAATAATTTCATTAGAGTTAGAATTTTTAATTTAATTCCATTTACGTTCAGATGACTTCGTGTCTTGTTTATTCTATTTCCACTTTTAATAGAAAGGTTTAGAAAGAAAATAATAGCTCAAAACCTGCTGAAATCAGGCAGGAAGTGAAAAGTTAACACTATATTAACAAACTTAATTTTTATATATTAGTTAAATTCTAAAAAACTAGTATTATTTGCTCCCGATCAAGAATTCATAAAATCGATTGATCAATATATTTCTGAATACATTCTATTTTACTAAGCTGTAAACTCTTTTAAAACCACATTTCGTATGAGCAATATGGGAAATTGTTAAATTAGTGTTGAGAATTATTTTGAAAATTTTATAATTCATTTTATAATTTAAAAACAAAGTCTTTAATACGAATTATTTAATTATAGGGTATATATTCTTGGTCGCTATAAGCAGTCAAGTGTATAGAGTTGATTATAATAAATAAGTGATAAACAAACTTTGATGTGAATTTTATTTTCCAGCTGTTGCACACTTGCAACTGGCTAATTTATTTCTTATTTATTTGTTAACTAACTTTTTCAACTAGTCGCAACAGTTTGTGTTAAAAGTTTGCAAGAAGTCGCTAACGCCAATGCTCAAGATTGGCAAAAATTTTCCATTTCATAGGCAGCAGACGCCAAGTATGGGAGTATAGAAGTACATATATATTTGTGGTGGCACAGTGGTGAAATAACAAATATTTTTGGCCAATGTTGCCAATGTTGGAGGCACCACCACGCCATGGTTGGCGCCCATCAATTTGCATGGCTCGTCACTTCAGCAACGAAATCTTCGCGCATTTTGCATTTTAGTTGTTTCGCTTCGTTGCATAAATAACTGAAAGCATTTTGCAAAGTCCCTCTTCCACCCACTCAAATGCAGCATTTTATTGTTTCAATGCCCCATTTGCATATATGAAATGGCAAGAGGTGGAAGCAAATGGGAAGGGAATTGGAGGGGTAGCAGAAGCTGTCTCTCATCCCTGTCTCTGTTCCGCCTCTCAATGCCAGTCCCAGTCGTTGCACAATTCTAAGCGCAAACAGATTTTTGTTTGCAAAAACTTTATGGGATGTGGGGAAGGGGCAGCAGGAGGAGATAAAGAAGCTGAGAGACTTGGAGGAGACACCAAGCAAAGTAGATAGTACCAGCAGAAGCAGCAGCACCAAACAGAATTTGCAGAATTTTTCTGCTTGACTCGGCAAAAGTGTCGTAAATTTTTGATTTCATTAAAATGCGTACAGTAAGAACAATCACCATCCTTTCCACGTCCCCCCTCCCCACCATTATGGCATAACCACCCAACAAACTAAACGCAGTCGAATTGCCTCTGAGGCCAATTGGAGCATGAAATATGCATTGTACAATTATCATCATCTGCATTCTAAATGCTTACAAGAGCATAATTAAAAATTATATATACATAGTCTTATATATACATATATGTATCTATCTATATATATATGTATATATATACATATTTCTATATATATATATGCAAGTAATATATCTTAGATAAATCAAGGCAACGGCAACCTTTTACAAACATAAATTTGTCAATTATGCCCTCACAAGTCGCAAAAGTTCATTTCTAGTCAACTGGAACAGGAATGCCAAGGCAAAAGATAATGGTTTTGCCAAGAATTGTCATGGCAATCGTTTGGCATTTGGCTCGAGTTCTGGCTAAAACTAGTTAATCGGCATGCGTTCAAAAAAAAAAAAAAAGAATGTGCCAAATAAATGCGGCTGAAAATCAAATATAAAAATTATTTTTCGTCTTCAGCATTTTTTTCCTTCGTCTTTTTATTTGGCTTGCCAACTAAATTTGCACTCGCTTATCGGTTTTTTTTTTTGGTGGCACAAGCCACCATGAAAAAAAAGAAATATGCCACGTGCCACGCCCTCAAGTCAAAGAGGAAGCGAGAGGGAGTGAGAAAGAGAGAGAGTTGGCTTTTATACGCCTTCGGGTAGCATTTTGTTGCTATTTGGCCAGCCAAGTGCAATGGCAGTGATAAAGATTGACGGCGTTGTAAATTCACTGATTTTGTCACTTCGGAAATTGGCAAAATTTCCGCAAAGCTATGAAGCTTATTTGCAAGCCGATACTCTAAGATTATAACCACAGTAAATAATATTTAAAAGGACACATAAATAGATATTTATGTTACTCAAGTAATTTATAATTGTACAAATAAATAGCTATGGCAATATATTAAAGTGAATGCAACAACAAATACAGACAATTAAAGGCATTTCTTATTGCAAACTTTTAACTGATTTCTCCAACAATTGAAAGAATGGGTTGTAGGATTAATATTTTATCAATTTTTTGTGGTACTATAAAATAATTGCTACATTATAGCTCTGGTTTAAAGACGATAAAGAATATAAAATTTATGCAAATTAATTGAAACAACAAAACAAAAATAATTATAATAAAAAATGCAAAACTTACCGAAATAAAACTTACAAAGCAACCGAAATAGGTTTCCTGCAATGATTTGAATAAATAATTGTTAGATTTCTTATAACTTTTTAATTAAATAGGATATAGATGTGTAACAAAAAGCCGATAGTCTTCTTTTAAGTATAATCAATACATTAATCAATTAATTTGGTTTAATGCGATTGCAACTAATTTTATGCATTTCTTTGCAAGAATTTATATTCAATAAGATTAAAAATGAACAATCTAATATAAAAATCATGAATTTCGCTTGAAAGCAAATCGAAGTCATAGTTCCAATATCAAATACTCCTTTAATAAAAAACTAAATGTTGAGAAAGAAACAAACTACAAACAAGCGAAAGGACAAACAATGACAATGACAACAATGCGACAACAACGATGGAGAATTCCCAAAACAGAAACGAGAGCTAACGTATGTTTCTGGGTGTCGCTACTGCTGGGTTGCCTCCAGGACCAAGGCGTCGAGGCGTTGAGCGTTTGTGCCAAAGTGCAAATAGAACAGCAACAACAACAACAACAATAACAATTGAAAAGAATTTAAATTTGCATTTTGCGCAAAATACAAGCGAATACTACTAAAAGAAGGGCAAGACAGGGACAGGACAAAAGAGGACAAGGGGACCGCATCATTAAAGCCAAGCAGTCCAGCTTGGACCATACTTGAGAGTCTAGCATTTTACATTTGTATCACTTTTTCTTCTATTTTTTTTATCGCCATTTAAATGTAAATTGTAGACAAACGGTGCGGGATGGGTTGAGGGTTTGAGTAACAACAAGGGACCAAAGAGAGAGGGTCGCTGGCAGTTTATGGGAGTGCGACGACTTCCGACCGCAATTGAATTTTTTAAAAGCGCTGAGCATTGATAACCAAAACAATAAAAGTGGGGACGACACATACACACACAAACACTCACACACTCATATACAGATACACAAACACATGGAGTGTCACTGGGAAAAAAAAAAGTAACAAATGTTTTAAAAGCGCTTAAATATGCAACAAGCCAGAGAATGGGTAAAACCAACAACAACAATACAACAAATTTTTGGCATTGTGTTAAATAAAACGACTTAACTATACCCTATAACAAATGAACAATCGCTAGGGAATATTCTGTAAAATTTACATAATTCGCATTAAAACTAGGGCTTCAGAAAATTTTGATTGAAGTTCTATTTTAGTCTTATGTATATATAGATAACTATTTGACATACATATATAAATGAAATAAATTAATAAGTCGTAAACAAAAATTTAAATCCCAGTACCCAAGTGGCTCACGTCCCCAAGATCTTGGCTATATTGTTTCACTTTTAATAGTAATACTTTTAAAGCTAAGACCCAAATCTATCTATATATTCCCTAATGAGTGGTATATATGTATGTATATATGTCTTTTGTACAGTACAAACTTCTACTGAAAGTGTTTATTCCTTTTTTTGTTTTGGTAAGAGCATAAAAAAGATATGTCGCAAAGGCACAAAGCGCAAATCGGCCTATAACAAAATATGTGCTCGACTACCATACAATATGTTTGTATGTGTGTGTGTGTGTGTGTTTATTTGGACACCCATCTCTTGCCCCATTCTCCCTGTGCTTCTTCCCTTTCTCTCTTTCTCTCTCTCGATCTCTCTACGTCCACCCATTTGTTTGTTATTGTGACAACACTGAGGCATTCATTTTGTATGCGCCATTGTAAAAAGCCGTTAAATTTTATATGCATTTTACCCAAAAAAAAAAAACAAGAAAAAGCAGAAAAAAAAGAAAATTTGTTGAAATTAACAATAAAACGTGACCGGGCAAATATTTTGTCCAAAAGTCAATTGAATATTTGATACTTACAAATATGTATATACATACAGTTATGAGAAGGAAGAAGTTGAATATTTTTTGAATTAATGGAAATAATTCAATATAATAATTTAATAATTTCAAAATGTTAATAATTTTTCCGTTTGATTACAACAAGAAGCTCTCTCTCTCTCCCTCTTTCTTTATGACTACGTTAAAGAAACCTTTGATTTTAAAAATTCTTCAGAATTTATTAATCGTTATTTGTTTAACAAAAAGATTCAACAACTTATTATTTATGAAAATCAGTAAACAAATTATTTAATAACTTCTACATAATTTAATTTTCTGGTTTTAAGTAACGAAAATACATATTTAATCGCATTACAAATCTTTGCAATAAATAAGCTGACAAAAATAATTATTATTAATTATTATGCATAATGTGCATTAAAGTGCAGCAAAAACCCAAATACGATACAATATGCACTAAGCTACAAATTACCATATAGATTTTACCTCCCAATACCTTATAGCTATAGAGTAAAAGAGTATATTAAAATTGTTAAAAGTGGACTATGTTTACGTAAATGTTCTTGATCGTTAACAACAATCGAAACAATCAAGTTCCATTATTATCCTAAAGAGTATGTGAGTCGACTTCTTTCATATATAAATATTCGAAATAAATTAAAAGCCAATTATATAAAGGTGATCATTTTAAGAGATATTTTGTAGATCATAAAGTAATCATTTATCTTTTCCTTCTATTTTTACATTAAATTTTGTTCACAAATTTCAAAAATTAATTACCAGGTAGCGAAATGTCGAATACCTTTATATACCAGATACTTTATTAATACTTTTTAAATTATTTTATTTAGGATTCTTTTTTATTTTGAAACTAAAATTACCAAAGGTTTTTCTACATTATTGCGGTCGCATTCTCTCTCATTCCTGGTGGAATTTGTTGAACTTCGCGTTTAATGCGCCATAAATAATAAAACTGAACAGCAAGAGCAGAAGCGGCAGAAAGCATTGTGTAATTGTCAGCTGGTATTACATTTTAAATATGCTAATTTGCATTCATTTGATTTTTGGTTATTTTATTTAAATTTTATTTAAATGAGATTTTTTTGTTTGCTATCTATGTTAAACAAAGGCAGTAATTAATGCCTGTTTTACCAGAATTATATGGAATTATATTATCTATGCAGAAAAAAGAAAAACCAATTGTAATGCGTAATTAATGATTGTGATTTAGCAGTAAAGGTAGAGAGTTCACTTCTATAGGTAGCCGCCTTATTAAAATGCGAGTTACTGGAAGGTAAACAAAATCAAAAAGCAGGTTTACATTTGTTAATTATACAAATATATATGCATATTTAAATGAATTATATTAGAAAAAAATCTATTAATAATATTAACAATATGGAAATGACACTATTCAACAAATTACAATATTTCTTTTTTCAACACTTTTTCTCTTTATCTAGTTTTTTCTTCTTCTCTGCGACACTCTTTTTTTTTTTCTCTGGTTGGTTTGGTTGGGTTTGCATTTGAAAGCTGTAAGCGTATTTTATGCTATTTAACAATAGACGGACACCATGTACGTGGCCTGTAAATGAAATAAAACGACAGAACAGGCAGAACAGGACAAGATAGAGCAGAGCAGAGCAGAACAGAACAGGGCAAAAACCGAAAATAGGGTAAAACAGAAATGAACAGTATAGGACAAGTCCATTGAGTGGAGCAATGTTAATTGCTTATCTACGTGATTTCTTACCAAATTAATTTGGCCAAATTGCAAATGGCAAATGGCAGAGACAACTACTGCTACCAACTCAAATAAATCAGTTAAGTTGCTGTATTAACTTTGAATACATTTGACTAATTAAATATGTACGTTCATAGAAATGTGTGTATATGTATACATACATATGTGTAAATATATGTATGCGTGTGTGTGTAGGGGCTGAGCAAAGAAAGCTTTTCGTTTAATTGAAATCCGTTAGGCTTACGGCATTGGGATTTTTTTTTCTGCGAATTGTTGTTGTAATTTGATGTCCTCCAAATGTTTTGCTTTTATGATTTTGTTTAACTAAAAACGACACATGCGCGCATAAAATGCCAAACCAACAAAACTAACATTAAAATCAACATCCGCCTGCAGCCTACAGTCGACTCTGTTTGAATAACGCAACCCCTTACATGCACACTTACCCAACCAACCACCCAACCACCCACCCACCCACACACACTCATCCAAACTCATTGCGGGTCAAAGAATGGCAATGTATGTAATTCGTTTGCAATAAATTTCTCATATGAACGAATAAAAATAGGTAGCTCACTCGCTAGCCATGAAAGTTGCGTGATGTTGACAAAATGTCTAATAAAAACATTTAGACTACTGCAAACATATAAAAGTGAGTGTATATATGTATGTGTGTGTGTGTGTGTATGCATCTAACGTTGTTGTTGTTCATACGAGTATACATATGTATGTATGTATATACCTAGGGCCTGAATTCTCGAAACTGGAAGCAATACAAACATAACATAACCATGACAGCAAAAAGGATAAATAAACAAAAAACATGGAAGTAAAATTATTTTGTTATCATATATCCGCCATCAAAATAAGAAACATACACAAACGAGTACTCATACATTCAAACTTCCGTTGTTGCATAAATATGTATACCTACATACATATGTATATATTCATACGTTTATATGTATTGGTGCGAAAACATTGCAGAATTGTAACTTTACGATTTATTTGTTTATTAAAGAGTTCAAGACGAGTCCATAATATAAAAGTTAACAAAAAGAGAAACGAAATTGGATTCGGTTACATAAATAAATATTGTAAATAATATATATTTTTAGCTTTTAGAAACATTAGATTTCGAATAGATAGGAATAAGGCAGTTTTATGCTTAAATGTTTGGAAAATGTGCGCAACCGAAAGACGACCATCAAATAAATATTCACATGTATTAAATGAATTATTAGTGCATTTATTTATTCACTTATTTATTTATCTATTTAAAAGGCAAATAGCATTTTTATTAATTTATTAACCTATTTATTTATTTACTGATTTATTTATATGTTTACTTATTTATTTTTTATATGGTTTTTACATTTATTCGTTTCTTCAATTATTTAATTATTTATTTCCATTTTTATACCCTGTACCCATAGGGTAAAAGGGTATATTAAAGTCGCTAAAATGTATGTAACAGGCAGAAGGAAAATTTTCCGACCCCATAAAGTATATATATTCTTGATCAGCATAAATAGCGAAGTCGATTGAGACATGTCCGTCTGTCCGTCTGTCCGTCCGTCCGTCCGTCCGTCCGTCCGTCCGTCTGTCCGTCCGTCCGTATGAACACCGAGATCTCAGAGACTATAAGAGCTAGAGCAACCAAATTTGGTGTCAACATCCGTCTATTGTATAAGCGGATCAAGTTTGTTTTAAATTTTTGCCACGCCCACTTCCGCCCCCGTAATTTAGAAAAAACTATAACTTGAGCTATAATAAATATATCGCATTCTTATTTGGCACACTTAATAATATAGCCAATATGCACCAGCTGAAAAAATTTTGTCGAAATCGGACAATAATTATCGGAGATATACGTATTTCCGTTTTGTACTGAAACGCCCTATGCAAAATGGCCTGTTAAGTGTGAGCGAGATAGCATGCGTTCGCTGTTGCTGCATGGCAAGCAGTGGATGCTAAGAGAATTTTTTTTGTAAATTGATGGCGATTTTGATCGTTTTTGACTTCATGGAGTACTTTTACTTGGTACAGGGTATACTCAATGTCGGCAGGGACGACTTGCTTGCTTCTTTATTTATTTATTTGGTTACTCATTTTATTTATTTAGTCAAGTATTTATTTAATCAGTCTTTTTCTTTTATTTTAGGGTATTTTCTGAGCCAACTTAACAATAAAAAATCAACAATAATTAAACATTTGATAATTAAAGTTAAAAGTAATAGCAAAGAAAAATAATTTTAATTGAACTTCTAATGCATTTTAATTCGCCCTCTGAAGAAATGTGTATTACTTGTTTGAAGAAATTTTTGCTTGAGCTATTTTAGCCAAGTTTTGTATTCTCATGAAATATTCTCAAATCTATTTTACAATTGTATTAAACAAACAAATTAAAGTCAAGTTTCGTTTGAATAGTTCTAATGGGCAACGTTTAAACAATTTTGCCACATCAAGTTGAAACAATTTTAACACTTGTTCACTTCTTCAGTTGGTAAGTAGATCAAGTGTGTGAGCTCCATTTCACTTTGTGCCGAGTACAATTGTGATGGCATAACTGGCCTCTTTCTCTCATTGTTTTAGTCTTACATATGCCTTGCCCTCAGCCAAAAGAGAGAGTTCTGGCCAAAACAATACAGTTCCTATAGCAGCATACTTTAGAGCGCAATACTTGACACTGATAACACACGTCAGCAATGTCGGACTGAACTGTGTGGGGCGCATTACATGGTGAATGGACAATGGACAATGATTTTTACTTTTAACCAGTCTAGGGCTTGACATTCTGCAGCCAAATGCAGTTACAGTTGCAGCTTAGCCAAGTCAAGCCAAGCCAAACCAAGCCCTTATGCCTCTGTCCTCTGCTACTTTTTGCCCCTTTACTGACAGCATCATGACTGCCTTTGTGGTGTCTTCCTGTCACATTCTCTGTTCTGCTGACTGAAACTCGTCCAGCCTGTCCAATTGTCTGTCAGCTTTGGTTTTTCTTTCATTTTTTTTTTTTTCATTCTTTGGTCGCTTTTGTCCTCGGGCTGTATTTATTTTACTTTCAACATTTGCATTGGCATTGTGCTCTTGTTGCACCGCGTCTGCAGCTGAAACCTAATTTTCTGCACTTAATTGTTTCATTATGGCGCCGCATAAACAAAAGACTTGACTCGATTCTGGCCCGGCTAAGGCCGGCCAAAAGAATAAAAGAGAAAGAGAGAGAGAGAGAGAGAGAAATGCTGAAAGAGAAAAAAGGAAAGAAAAGAAAAGATTCGAATATAATGTAACATGTAATGTGGCTTTGACTTGATTGGCCTGGCTTTGTTGTTGCTGCTACCGTTGCTGCAGCAGCTGCATGTAACCTACTTTGTGTGGCCATTGTTTGTTTTTAATTAGCCGCAATGAACGCATACAAACACACACACACACTCACATACACAAGGAGTGAGAGAGAGAGAGAGAGATTTCCATGGCACGTGCAATAGGACCACTTAAAATAAACAATTCTAAATGGCATTTCACTAAGCAATTGAATTGAATTGAAGCCAAGGCCTTGAAACAATTTGTTTACAAATTTGTTTATAAGAGCAAAGCAATGGATCTCTATTTTATGCAACCGACTGGTTACATTCATCCAATCCTTAATTTTTCCCCTTCCCTCTCTCTCTCTCTCTCTCTCCGGCAGACTCTATGTGCTAATTAACTTGCACAACATGTGCGCCTAACTTTGAATCCATTTCCATTTAAATGCGTCCTCACTTTCTCTCTCTCTTTCTCTTGGATCATATGTGCATATGTATGGGTGTGTGTGTGTGTGTGTGTATGTTTACTGTTTGTATGTGGTAAGTTTGGCGGCTCAAAATCAAATTAGCCAGCCAGCCGAGCGAAATATAAATCTGCTGATTTACACAGATATAAAGTCCAAGCAGCCATAAAAACAAATTAAGCCAAAATGTTAAATAAATAACTTTTGCCGACCCGCTGACAGTCATAAGCCAGCGGTTGTCCGCCAAACTCAGTCCTTGCCACATACACAAAAACACGATACACACATACAGAAAAAGAGGATATACATACATACATATATAGACAAAAAGTTATCTTATTAATTCCTTGCCACATACCCAAATATACAGCTTCACTTCCCTTTGCGGCACACGCCCCACTAAACTCGCCGTTAATACGCACAATCAAATGTGATAAATATAACGAAATATTGTGTGTAGCATAATTTTGGGCAACTAAGCCGACAGAAATAACACTTAGGTAAATATTAGGAGAAAGAATGAGAGAACGACAACGAGAGAGTGAGAGACAGAGAGAGCAAATCAGTCTTCCCCTTGGTACACACACACACACACACACACACACACACACACACACAAGCAAACACACACTCGTCCATTTTGTTTTTCCATTTGCCTGCCTATTAAGCAATGTTTGCTATAGCAATTTTGGTGCCACAATGGAATGAGAATCATGGAATCTATATGGGGATGTATGAGTAATCGCTTTCATGCTTGATGACCAAAATGATTAATGGGTCTGGGGAATTGAGCCAAGTCCAAGATTAAACGCAACAGTTTCGGGCATTGATCATTTATTACTACATGGGCCTGCTAAAAGTGGACCCTTAAGCCTTTTGAAGTGAGGAAATTGATATGCCAACAAAGATTCAAGGACTCCCCCTCTCCTCACCGTTATTCAATTTACTACATTGAAATGTGTGTTAACTATAATTAATTTTATGTTAAATTTAATAAGCATATCATTTTTTTCTTTGATCAGTTTTTTCTTGTTGTTGCCTTTAAAACTAAACCTGGGTAGGATTAAAGGAGCACTTGAATTATATACACTTCCGTAGAGGCGACACAAATAAATGTTTTATCTCATGCACGAATCAACAAGCCATAAACAAGCCAAACGAACAGCACCAAAAAAGAATGTGCTGCGCGTACGCTTCTGTGTTGTCCTTGTTGCATCTCCATTTTTTTTTTTTTTATTGTCTTTTGTTAAATTTCTGGAGCTTTTGCTGCTGCTGTTGCTACTAGTGTCTATGCCAGTGGGTTTTGTCATTGTTTTTGCCTTGACATTTGCTTTTTTGCCAGCGCTATCTGGCCGCAAGGATTAATGGGGTCAATTTGGCTATGACACGCACCCGCAACAACAGCATCAGCAGCAGCAGCAACTGGGCCCATAAAACATGGCCACGGGATGCGGCTCATTTCATGCCAGTCGACTGCATTTGCAACGACGACTCTCGACCAAAAGATTCTATTTCAATTTATTTTTGCAAAATGCAAAGACTTGTAGTATGTAAAAGCTTAAAGCAGTAGTAGAGAAAGAAAAACTATTTCCTTCCAAGTCTCACGCACATCCTCTTAGCACGCAACAAGAAAAACAAATTGTTCAACCATGATAGAGGTAGGTGGTATGAATAGGGACAGGGATCGGTATGGAGGAATTGGTAAAAACTTGAAGAAGTTCAAAAACGTACAACGACAAATTCAACATGTCAGCCATTAGTAGACGAAGAAAGAAACAGAGCAGGCAAATGTTCTAGAGCGAGAAAGAGTAAAGCCGTCACGAAGATGAAACTATTATCCACGGAAATTAGCGAGTTCCAATGACAAGAAACAAAAAACAACAACAACAAAAACGTACCAAAAACACATGAAATGCAAAAACTTTTTTCACCCTCCTACTCAAGCTCAATTTCTAAATTGTTGTTGACATTGTTTGGTCTATATATACATATATATTCGCGTGTGTGTTTGTATATTTCCCCCTTATTTATTTTAGACTACAAAAGACAGACTTTAGCATACTTAAATTTCCATTATACTAGCACAAGTATAAGAACGAAAACTTTAATCATTATTAAAACTCAATATGAAATGGATAATTAATATTCTTAATAGCTTGTTCCGAGCGTACCAAACGGCCATCTGATCTATTAAATGAATCCAAAATTTTATGATCATCTGCATTCAATTGAAAATCGAATATATTAAAGTTCTCCTCAATGCGTTGGGGATTGGATGACTTTGGCAATGGTATAGTACCAATTTCAACTAAATAACGTAGCACAACTTGTGCTCGAGTCTTGCCATATTTATCGGCAATAGCCTGCACTTTGTCATCAAATAGAAAATCAGGTTTCCTTTTGCTTGGATCAGTCCGTCCAAGAGGGCAGTAAGCGGTTACAACAATATCATTTTGGCGACAAAATGCAATCAGTTTTCGTTGATTAAATGCTGGATGGCATTCAATCTGAAATGGAATGGAATAGATATTAAGTTTGTATTTAAATAAATTATCTAGAACTTACCTGATTATGTATGGGCTTAATCTTACAGTTGGCCAATAACCGTTTCAATTGTTCAGAATTAAAATTGGATACACCAATATTTTTAGTCAAACCCAATTCTACCAACTTCTCCATGGCTCGCCAAGTGTCCAAAAAATCTATTTCGCTGCAGTTATTAAAAAATTTTTAAATAAATAATCACAAAACATTTATAAAACTTACGTTAATTCAACTTCCCCTTTGTCATTTTTGGGTACCATTTCATTATCTCCCCGATATACATAAGAGTAGGGAAAATGTATCAAATATAGATCAATATAATCCAAACCAAAATTCTCCAGACTTTTACGGCAAGCATGCTCAACTCTTTCCGGTTCATGGAAATGACACCACAGCTAAATGATGGGTAATTAATTTGGTTATAATTGGTATGCTATTACCTTACTTACCTTTGTGGTAATAAAAATATCTTCCCGTTTGATAATTCCTTCGGTAATTTTTTGTTTTACAGCTGATCCAATCTCTCTTTCATTTTCATAAAAGTAAGCACAGTCAAAATGACGATAACCGATATCGATGGCATGTAAAGTAGCACGCTCACAATCTCCGCCCAAAGACTATGATGGAAAAATTTTATCATAGTAGGAAATATTTTGAAAAACAATTGTAATCATTGTAACCGAATTGCTAACGTTAATGAATGAACTGCTAACGTTAACAAATGAACTGCTAACGTTAATGAATGACTTGGCTATATGAAATCGTGAAGAGATTGTCATTCACTGATCTTATCTTATCAATGAAAATGAAAGCAAAACAGTGACGTAGTCTCGATTAACTTTTTGGAAAAGATTTGATAAGATTAACTTATAAATAATAAAACAAATATATACAAAATTTAATTTTAATTGAGGCAATTATTAATTTTTTCTCCTTTAAGTGCCCCCTTTTTGTGGACGCCACTGTATATTACGTTAATGCCAATAACCTCTAACTGACATACCTTATAGGTGCCCAGACCTATAGATTGTATTTGAGTGTTATTATTGTGCTTTATTAAAGGAATTTTAGAGGTCATCTTTATGTTGAAAATAATCAAACTAGTTCTGCTCAAATTGCGATAATTGCCACAACTGTTTGTTCAACGTTTTGTCTGTGACTATTTATACTCACAGCTTATCAATTTTTGTTGTTGCATTAAAATTGAAACAATGGGAAAGCGAAATCCATTAAAGCTTATAGTTTGTATCTATATTTATATATCTGCAAGACAATAACATAAAATCGCCTTCAACGCCATTTTTCGTTACACTGGGCGGAGGTCATAAAAAGGCAAAAAGGCAAAAGCAAAAACAGAGAAGAACAGCAAAAAAAAAAAAAAATGAGACAAGGCACATAAAATATGCGTAAAATATACGCAAAAATAGTTGGGTCATCTAATAGCAGAACACCCTAGTCCATGTCCAAGTCCAAGAGATAATTGCGCTAGGACTACTTTGTCCTTTTCCCTTACGCTCTATCTCTCCCTCTTGCCCTTCCTCTCCTTGTGTGTGCTTTGCAACGTTCCCTTTCTCCATTTGGAGGTTTTTTTTTGTGAATCACCCGCCGGCTGTCCCATCACAAAGATACACTCAAAAATTTTACGATCCCAAAATGGCATTAAATATCCAAATGTACTTGACGCGACTTTCTTGACTACGTGAAGTGAAGCGACTTTTTGGCATGGACTTTGAATTTAGTCTGGTTTGGTCTCTTCTGGTTTAGTTTTGCCTAGTTGCAAGTGTATACCATATACATATATATATTTATATGTATGTATGTAAAAAAAAGTAAAGAGATGGGGGTTAGCTTTTATTGCCGGCCATCAAAAAATGTTAAAAGCACGATTTCCATGGCCATTGTCTGGGATCTGTAATTGCTTTGCTTACTTCGTTTTGGCCTGGACTGGTGGAAATCTGAAATTCTTATTGCTTTTGTACATAAAGTACAAATTTGCATAGTTAGAGAACTTCTTCAAGTAAAAGTCAATATACACAAGCGACAATGTAGAAACAAAATCAAAAATTATATAATTATACAACCATAATAATTTATTTTATATAACCAGACAGTTTATGTTCATTCATATTTAATTCTCTCTATCTCAACGGATTTAATATACAATAAGATATCTGAAAACTATTTTATAGAAAATCAACTATCTATTCAATAAACCAGAAAACAATTCTACTTGTACTATATTATACTAAAGTTTTATATAATTGTATAAATCTGTACTATTATTGAATGTTTTTCTAAAATCTACACACTTATTAAATATATTTAAATTATATTTACGTTAATATAATGCATTCAATCCATTTTTAATGTAGAAAAACTAACGCCAGCGGAAACCGAAATGTAATCCGCAAAATTTAGAATCAAGAATGTATATATTTATGGGATCGGAAATTTTACATTCGATCTAAAAACAATGTTTAGGACTTTTAATTTTCTTATGGCAAACAAAAAATTTGTAATGTAACTGAGCTGTAGAATTAACAGCAACATTTTGTGCTAACATTTTGTGTAGACTTTTTGCTAACAGAGCCGGCAACTATTACAGAGCTATGTAAATGTGTTTAAATTATAAACAGCTTTACAATTGATGATTAGAAAGTTGTGTTAAAAAAATTGTATTAATAATCTGAAAAAATATTAAAAATGCAGTAAAATAATATTTTACAAGACCGTATATACATATATTGTGGTATATTTCCATTGTAACTGTAAAGTATTAAACTGTTCATATAACTGACCTAAAAACGCGTCTTGCGCGTCTAAGAGAAATTTGGCTGGGCGACAAAGCGACATTAAGAGTGAACGGTACTTGTAAACCAAGAACTCTTACAATGCTGCGATTTTGTGACTCGTTCAAGTGTTTAACTTCGTCCTTGATATCGGCAGCAGAATTTCTAGCCATGCGACAATATGTTACGCTTACTGTAGCCATAGTCGCTTGACTGACTGGCTTCAGCTGCGATTTGGACTCCCCAAAACGAAGACAGGAGTAGTAAAAGCAGCAGCCGTTCCAAAGCCATCAGCCAGACACTACTTTAGCGGTGTTGCTGCTGCTGCTGCCATGTCTCAGGCTTCGTCTTGTCATGACATCAGCGAAGTACTTCGCCTTTTTCTGCCGTCGCTGGCTTCGCTGCCAGCGGCGACTCTGCAGTGGCATGGCAAGTGGCGTGCATGTTTTTGCCCCAGCATCACCATCATCAGTCTCGAATAGCCTTCTGTTCGTGCAGAGGTTGTTAACGCGCGACCGTGCCACTTGCGGCGTATACGCAACGATATTAGTATAAACCAAAAGAAACGAAAAGAAAAAAAGCGAAACAAAACAAAGAAGACGAAAATTTGACGACAAATCACGTAAACACGAACAAACTCAAAAAGTTGAAGTACCCCCAGTGAGTGTCGAGTGTTTTGCCTTTGACCATCACCAATGAACCATGCTAAAGGCATTGAACTATGGCACACCATGACTGGACGCCGGTTAATGTTTCTGCTGTTGCTGGTACTGGAATGGGGTAAAAAAAAAAGTGGGTATGGAGGGGGTGGCGACCTATTAAAGATTGATGCCCATTGAAAAATTTTAGGCGGATCTAAGGCAACCCTTTCTTTAGCATTTTACTGCCTTTCCATGTTTTTGACAGTTTTTTGGAGTTTTCGAGTTTTATATTGTTCTTTGGTGCTGTTGTTGTTGTTGCCGTCGTTTTCTTTTGCAGTTTCACACGCACTCAGAAACAGGGCAAAGGTCAAAGTGAAACCAGTTGTTGCTTTGTGTTGTGTTCACTTGTCTTTTCAAGTGTTGGCGAATTAATTAACATGACAATGACGAAGGTGAATTGCCAGTTTCAAATCATTTCCTCTCAGCCTCAAATGTGCCGTAGGATTTTTTTTTCCTTTTTTTATATATTTTTTTTTGTTGTTTTACAAGCTTTTAATTAGCCCTTTACCCATACCTTCTATGTGCTGGTGGTAGACAGAGTATTGACAAATTGCTGTTTGGCAAACACACAAAAATTTCCTGTAATTAATTGTTTATTGTTGGCGATTTTCGGGGCTTGACTAACAGGCTATTTAGTTGTAGGTAAGGGTCCTCCTATTTGTGGTTTGAGTTTGCGTGATTGAAGTCTCTTGATTTAGCAGAGGGGACCAGAGGCCTAATCATTTGCAATTGATGCTAAGTGAAACACTTGAGCATAAGTGGAGTAAGTTCTTAACAGAATAATTACTACTGGAATGCGCTTATGACAAACTTAGCTCTATAATGAATGTGAATAGCTTTCCTTTATGCTTGGATAAGAGCAGAGAAGAGCCATAAAGTAGTTGGCAAAATGAGGGTTAAACTTAAATAGGCTTATTATTAAGATAATCTGACACTGGTGTGAGCGTATAAAACGTAAGCAGATTTCTAAGATCTATTTTCGTATCTCAAAGAATAACCAACAATAATATAAATATTCATTTATATTTCTATTAATATTATATATAATGTTAATAAGTAAAAATAATATAAGAATAAGAAGAAATACTATTTGACATTTAAATTAGTTCAGCTTTGTAACTAATTTTATATTTCATCAATCCAGTTTCACAATAAATTCAATTGTATTTTTATAAATAAATTTCAATTTCCATATCGTTTATATTCTACAACATTTGCTTTAATAATTTTCTATTCTTGAATGTGGGCCAAATGTTGCTTTAAACTTTTCCCCTGAAAAACCAGTATAAGTTGTTCGTCATGTTCAAGTTCGAGGAGTCATAGCAACAATATTCCAATTTTTTCTTTCATATTTGTCTACCATTAAGATGGGGGAAGGTTCAAGTGTAGCCACTTAAACCCTTTTGACAATGTCAAGAAGGGCGACTCATGGTTGAGATGATGACAACAACAATGATGATGATGATGATGATAGCAATGATGACAAAGTTGGTAATGTCGACGATGATGGTTTTGGCTCAATTGAAAGCTTTTTTCAAGAATAATTTTGTTTTTCATTTTGTGATTTTATTTTAGGGTTATAAGCATGATATATAGAAAAACTCTTTTAAATGTTAATTAATGGTTAATAAAGCATTCAATTTATTTTCCTATTTTCTGTTGAATTGTTTTTGTTATGCCGAGCGAGTTTCAGATTTACAAAATATGTCGAAAAACTCATTAACTCATAAATTTTTTAAATAAACAGCCAAAGGTTTCTTTTTGCCTGATAAATGTGTGTGTGTGTGTATGTGTTGGAAATTGAAAATGTAAAGCATTTTCAAGTGGCACATATCCATACACACACACACACACACGTTCACAAAACATGTACATAAGCGTTTAGATGGGAGGCATGTGAATATTTTTCGCAATAATAATTTATAAATGAATGAATAAAGGGCGCAGAGAGCAGGACCCGAGCCAACGGCAAATAAAAATAAATAAATAAAACTGGCAATGCGGCAGAAAATGGGCCCACAAAAACCTCTGGAGCAATGGAGAACAACGGAAATGTTGTAGCTGGTGCGCGACGCGTTTATTTTATTGCGTATACGCTGAGCAGAAAAGTAGGCAACAATTTTTTTTTCTGCCCCCATCACTACCCCTCCCTTTATCATATTCATGTGGATGTGTTTGTAGGTTTATTTGTTCATTTTTGTATGTGTTTGTGTTTGTATTTCATATGTGTTATATGGCCGCCACAGCAGCGGCTCAACTTATTTTCCACAAAATTAAACCATCAAAAATTTGCCAACAACAATGTTGGGGTAATTTATTTGACTCATGGCATTTTACTGGGTTGTTTAGAAAACGCCATCCAACCAACAAACCAGCCAGCCAGCCAGTCAACCAGTCAACCAGTTTGGCCTGCCAGCATAGAAGCCACATAGGCAGCATCAGCAACAGCAACAACAGCAACAAAAACATAGTCCTGCAGTAAACAAAACCAAGCAGAAAAAATAAACACACACACACACACACTCACACACGCACACACGTAAAGCAAACACTCACACTTAAGGACTTGCATATATGAGAAACAGAGAGAAACATTTGGCGTTAGCTGCGGCTTTTTGGTTATACTAGGGTGATGATGATGCCACACCGACAGGGGCAGGGGCAATGACGTCCATGGGCTTGGACCTAACGGCAGTCAGCGCACCAACTCTTTCGCACACATAGAAATAGACGCATACACATGCATACATACATATGTATATATATAATTTCTTCTCTTTTTTTTTGCCTACGGCTCGACTTCTTTTTGTTGGGTGAAATTAAATAAACTGAGCAGTCGGCTAAAACTACGCCACACAGTACCACATCCTGCTAGTCGTACCCATTCCCAGTCCCGCTAGTCTCTGTGATGATGAATTGATGATGATAATGCCGCCAGGGATTTGGCGCAAAAATAACGAAAAAAATATAATGCACAAACTCGAGCCGCGTTTTTATGGCTCGACGAACTTGGCTTTGAAAAAGAGTTAAGCATTTATTTATTTACATACATTTTGTTGCTTGCCCGCTGGCTTCAGTTTATTAAGTCTCAAGTGGCCGACTCACCCATTCCCTCTGTTGTTGCCATGTTAAGCATAGCCAATTTCATGCAAAGTTGAACGCTGCTCAACTCACCATGTTGTTGTCTTCCTTTCTACTTGATGGATGACTTTTGACGCCACCCAGCCATAGGAGTCAGCCAGTGAGTCACTCATTCAGCCAGTCAGTCACTGTTTTGGCGGCCAATTTGATTTGCGCCTCTTGCCTTAGCAGTCATATGGAGTAAAAGGAGGGGGGCTGGCGGCTGCATGACTGCTGTCGATTTGTCAGGCAGTATATTACAGATTGTGTTTTGAATGGCTGAAATTTTTCTGTCTATTAACTAAAAAAAAAAACGGGAAAACTAGGGAAGAGAGTTTAAATTTACTCAAAATTTTCTCAATTTTTCTAAATACATTTTTATTGGTGATTCTGGCCTATCTCATTTTAGATGCATTTCGATGACCAATTACATTAAAAGCTGTTTTTAAACATTAATTTAATCTTTAAATGTATGCAATTTTCGTGTTGTTTTTTTTTTTTCAAATAAAACAAAGTTGTTCTAAAATGCCAAGCAAATTAAAGGAAAAAATCTTCCAATGACTACGAATTTTTATTCGAAAATCCAAGCAACTAGAACTTTTGATTAATACAGTTATCTGTAGTCTATCTTTAAAGGTAATGAATCAATCTATTAAAAACTCTTACAAATTTTTATTACTACTTTGATGCATTAAACTATTAGGTACATATTTTAGACCCAATTTGAAAAGACTTTTTAAAATGTCATCCCAATCTGATAGAAATCATCCTATATAACAGACTCTTCCACTTATATATACAAAATAAATACTGCACCTTGACTTCTGTTTTAAACTTCAGGATTCTCTATTTTGGTCCTTGCACAAAAATCTTTTGTCTTGTTTCATTCAAAATCACAAGCTGAATAACAGTGAGCTTTGTGCTGTCTTATGTTTGATCAACTTTTCCGTTTCCATTTGTTTACTCTCTGTCATAATGCCAAGGACATCACACACACACACACACACACACACGCACACACATATACACTTAGCCAGTGCAACAGTGAGCTATAGTATCTCCTCCCCCTTTTTGTTAGCCAGCTGTTTGAACTGTCTCGACTTTAAGCCAATGCTAAAACTGGTCTTTGCCAATGTCTGAAAGTCGACGAGACAGACATAAATTCTCAGAAATAACAGCGGCAGCAACAGCACCAGGACCAAAACGAGAACGAAACCCAGACAACGATAAATCTTTAACGTGGATTTTGCATGTAAGCTAGCAGAAATCTAGGCTATGTGATGATACATGAGCCAAAGCTAGAAAATTTAATAAGCCAACTCTTTATACCCACACACACACACACACACACAAACACACAGCGAAAGTGCATTGTTAATTTTTGAAGCTACAACAACAACATTTGGCAACTTAATGGCAATAAAATGTTACCAGAAATAAAAGGATACCCGAGAGCCAGCCATAAGAAACTAGAGCCCGTGCCATAAACATTATCAGCGAAGCTTAAAAAAAAAAATAAGTAAAAAACTGGGAATAAAGGAAGAAAGAAAAAAAAAACAGAAAAAAAAATAAGCGCAGCAGGGAGTGCGGCGTATTTAGCGGCAGGCTCACTTCCTGCCATCCGTGTTCCCTTCAGTTAGCTCCTTAGCTCCTTTTCAGCCACCCTTCTTTTGAGAATCGCGAGCATTTCCGTTTCTTATCGCGGCAATGTAAACGCGTTTCCGTTTAATGCCTGACATCCACATCTGGCAGCCAGCAAGGAACGACATTAAACTAGAAGCTCTCTGAGGACTCAGGGACTCAGGACTCTGGGATCTGGATTACAAGTAAATTGGAAAGGATTTAACATGAGCGCTATACCGACAAGGACAACTCGGTTGCAGCTTGTGCTATGCCTGTTTTGTGCCCTGTTTCTGGTCACATTTAATGGTAAGTATGTTGAATTTAGACCCTGATATTTATGCACATGATTAACAGTAAACTGTTGCCGTCCTTACCACACCCCATTACCATCTCCCCTATTTTACTATGGCCCACCCTTCATTGGGGCCATAAATGTCATAAACGTTCGCCTATCGCTGCCTGAGCCGCGATTTATTTTCGCTTGCAATTTATTTACACAACTATTTACGAGGCATTGGCAATTCGTAAAATAGCAACAATTCAATACTATAAATGCTACAATTTGCACCGACAACAACAATAAATTTATCTGAAATGAACAAACATTTTGCTTGCAGCTTTGTCAGCCGAGCAAATACAATAATACATACAACCAAAAAAAAAAAAAAAACAGACAAAAAAGAAAGTAAAATGAAAGGCTTATCGTTTGCCACAAAAGGCAGCAATAACAATAAGAAAAACTTCAAATACATATAGTTTTTCCTATATAGTACAATATATACTAGTTGATGAAATTAAAAAACTCTTTCTTTTGTCTGTATATCTATCTCTTTTCCGTACTGACAATGCATTTCATTTTATTAAAAAAAAAAAGAAACACACACACATAAGAGGTCAGGTCAAGTGCAGAAACAAAAATAATAATAATTTCAAGAGTTTTACTTTTAGTATAAACGAAATGAATATATTCAGATAAATGTATAAATTACAGTATTCGAACATACACATATTTGTAAATATAATAAAAAATATGTTGTTCGGCGGGGCAGGAATTTAAAAAATGTATTGTTTATAGACAAAACAATCCTTCTTCCCCTTTGCCTCCTGCAAGAATTTAAAACGAATTTGGGAATACTTTTGCGGTTTGTTGAATATTTTATACTATTAATATTTAATTATTATTCTTAATTATATCTTAATATTCAAAAATATAATTTTTTAGGAATTAATAACACACTTTATAAAGAAAGAAATATATTGGATTTATATCTTTTCTTGTAGAATTAATAAAACATAGACATTTTTTAAGTTTTCTTTCTGTTGTCTATAATTTCTTTTAAAATTTATAAATCAATATATCTTTGAAATAGCTTAAACTTCCCAGTAATAAAATTTCTTTTCACTTTAATTGGGTAAAAGTTGATAACAAAAAAAACTGTAAACTGATTGGTATTTTATATGAATTGTTTTTAAGATGCTGACACATTTGCATTACTTCCTTCTATATAGACTATTAAATATATATTTTCTGTTTTCATCGCTGATATGTGCATTATTGTGATTTCACTCGTCTCTCGTAGTTCCATAAAAATATGTCAAATGCAAATTATGCGCATAAATATAAATAAATATATATGAATCAACAAATAAATATGTCAAATAAAACGATATGCATGCCTGCCGCAGACGTTGCCTTCATCCGTCGCATTTTCTACCTCCCTATATACCCCACCACTCCCGTTTCAGGCTCCTTGTCTCTGCCTCATCTTTGTGTAAAAGTCAATTTGCAGTTGCCGACCAAAAGTCGCGAGTGTCATAAACATGGCGAAATGTGCGTGAGACCGCAGAAGCTGCCAAACGGCAGCAAAAATAAATAATAAAAAAAATATTGTGAAAGTTCCAGATGCGACTGGAAGGGGGAGTGGAAGGAGTAATGGTGATGGTGGGCTGAGAAAAAATGCAAAATAATTGCATATTTATGTGAAGTCAATCGTTAAAGCGAAATGCGAGAAATCGTAAATCCAGGAAGCCTTCAAATGAGCAAATGTATGAATGCACGCTGTTGCTTTCAACCTTTTGTGGCAGCAAAAAATTTATTTCAATTAATTATGAAATATGTATATCATTGCAGGCTAAAGGTTTTCTTAAGCTTTAAAATACTCTTACACTAAAAATGAGAGTAAATGAAATATTTAAAAGAATTAATATTAAATTTTCGGATAACATTGGATAAGTCAAAAAAAAGGAAAGATATTGCACAAGAAAGTGAATTAAATTTATTTATTTTATTAGCATTTGATAACTTAATTTGTGGATATATAATTTACCAAAAATTTCTTTTAAAATTAAATACCCGCATTAAATAATTTAGAATTAAAGAATGGTCAATTTTGATTTCATTATGAATTATCTATTTCTTTTCAATTTACATTTCTTTTTGTATTTATATATATCAGACCAATAAAAAAAGCTAAAAATCACTCAAGAGAATGAATGGCAAAGTTTTATCTTATCGTTTGCCTTTTGTGTTTTGTCGTTTGCTGCGGTAACGGAAAAGGAAACGCGTTGATAATGATTATAATAATAACAATAATAATAATGAAAATGATAATGAAGCCAAACACTTGGCTTTTGTTTTGGTGTGCCAGAAAATAATATGACACTTTAATAGGACAGAATACGGAACTGAACAAAACCAAAAATCTGCGAATAACGGGGACCGAACGCCAGCTGTTTCTAATGAAACAGTCAAGGACAATAGCCAGGCTGCCGACGGAAATACAAACGCCATCCATGGCACGCATCCGGCCCGGCCCGGTTCGGCCTTTACCATCCCGGACCAGCCCATGTTGATGATAAAAGCAGCAAGCGAAATATTGTCCAACGGCATGACCATTTATAAGAGCATCAGTTACAATAACATAATGTCAAGGGAGTAGGAGAGTTAGCAGCAGGAGGAGGTTAAGGAGGTGGCATTGTAATAAATTAAAAATGTGAAAGTGTATAAAAATAAACAAAAGCAAATGGTAGCGGAAATAATATAACAAACAACGTTGATAAATTTATAAAAAGAATCAATGTATACTGGAAAAAGTAATGCTAAGATATATAGAAATTAAATGCCAAAAACCTATGCAAAACTAAAGTCTTTTTTTTCTCATTCGTATGATCTTGATCATTTAACTATAGAGTTCGTCTCTGCTTTTGGCCACTTAATTTACGCTTTTCCCACTGCTAAAAAGTTTAAATTTTTTTTTTTTACATTCAAATGCCAAACTAAACGCGTTCCAAAAATTCGCGGTATGCGCGAATTTGGGAAATGTGTTTTATGTGACGCAGTGTCCTTCCATTTTCCGACACAGCTAACACTATGTCCGCTCAAGCTAACAAGGACAACCACACACATGAAATTGTTGCACTAATATAGTCCACAATTGCTGCCCTTAGAAGTGGAATTTACAAAAACAAAGCTTCGAATCAGAGAATACAAAATTAGAAATGTATTTAACATGTCTCGTTGTGATTTACCTGAAATTTTGTTGTAATCACTAATTGATATTCAATATTTGTTTTTTTTTTAAATACTGGTTTTAACAAAAGAAATTGAAATACATTAAAATAAATAAAAGAGAAATTGAAACACGTTAGAACAAAAAAAAATCTTAATACATTTATATACTCGAACATTATGTTGGCCTGAATTACAAAAATTTTGAAAAAAAAAATTAAGTAAGGGATTTAAATTTAATCATAGTTGTGGGGTATGTAATGAGTTAAATTTCTCAAAATATATGCAAAGATTATGGAACTTGTATTCCCATAAACCCCGTTCTAGCTCGTGTGTTTAAATAATCAAATAAACATAAATATAAACATTTGCCTTACTTGCATAATAATCGATATTCCAATATTGATATTTCAATATAAATAAATTTGAAAATTGTTTACAAATTTATTATTGCAATCACAAGTTAAGATAAACAATAATAATTAATGATATCGATAATAACAACTATGTATAGTATATTGATTGAGGGCCATGTTGGCTTCATATGTTATTATATTTCAATCATCAATTGATAAAATATGAAATTCAATATCTATATATTCAATGGAACCAGAACTAAGCAAACAAAATTCAATTATTGCTTCGGGTATTTTACAAATGTTAAGTTGACGAAATCTATTGAATTTGTTCTGCCAAATTCTCTTAAACATTTTGTGTATGTATATATATAATATACCGACATCTTTCTGGTTATATTTATACTCTTATAGCTTATTTGCTAGCTCAGCACGTCCAATTTTGGGTTTTTTTTTTTTTTGGGTTTCTTGGACGCCTTTCAGCTTACGTCTGCTTTTGGTTTTATTTTTGGCTTTAGGCATTTGTTTAAATTAAAGATTATGCAAAAGTGTTTTTCTTCTTTTTTTTTGTTTTATTTTATTCGTTTTTCTTTTTTTTTTTTTGATAATATGAGTTCAAGGGATTTTATTAAAATGGCATTTTATAATTTAAATATGTGCATAGGGCTTATCTAAACGAAGGTCCATCCACATGGCGTTGAATGAAAGAATTACCCATGTGACATCAATGGCACAGTAAAAGGTCACAAGTATTTTTATTTTGTTTGGACTTGAACTTTTTGTACACGAGGGTTACTTAAATAAATGAAGTTTATTTCGCTGATTTATATTTAGTTTCAGCTAAGCTAAGGAAGCTGATTAGTAATAAATTGACAACTGTAAATTGAGTACGACTTAAAGCGTTATATGTTAATTTTCTGATTTTAATTTCTGTTTAATTTTAGTACTTCATCATAGAAAACTTTCAATAAACATTCTAAACTTAAAAGAAATGTCGGAATAAAATTACTTCTTTAACTTCAGGATTTCTGTAAAAAATTGAAAAACAATAAAAAAGAGAAAAGTTATTGAACAACCCCCATTTACTGTGTATATCTATTAGATTTATAATTTTTTTCTTTTTTTTTTTTCTTTGTGGTTTAGGCTTAAGGGTCGTTTATGTAAACAAGGAAATTTAATAATAACATGGAAAAAGTTGGCAAGCCACCCACACACACACATACATATAAAGTCCCACGCGCACACACACAAAAACGCAGTGAGAGAAACACATAATAACAGAAGCACAATTATAGTAATCATAATAATAAAAGGCCATTTAGCACTTTTCCCTCTTGTTGTACTACTTATAATTCATATTCATATTGTTAATTCTTTGACTTGCCAACACCCCCTACCCAGTCACTCTCTCCTTTATCGTAGTCGGCTATTTGGCCCGCGGGTGGCAGTCATAAAAGCTTCATAAACATTTTACAGCTTGCAGTTGTTGCAGGAAACAGTGCACCAGCAACGGAAACAGTGCCCAATCTCTACCCCAACACTCCTGCCCATGCCCAGCAATAGCAGCAGCAGTTGGGACATCATAATTGCTGGCAACCATTTCACATTTTAGCTAGTCTGGTCCCAGGAATTTGAAAGGGACTTAAAATGAATAAAAAAAAAAAGAGCAAAGCTCTTAAAAAAAATTTAATGTGAGAACATTTTTTTCTATATTACATATATATATATATATATACAAGTATTTTAAATCCACTTTTCCAAGAACTTCAATTTTTAGAATTTTAAATCACTTTGCCAAATCTTTAAAGAATAAATTTTCTATTTATTTAAAGATTTTCATTTTACAACTGTATATCGTTTTTCTATTGGAATAATATCAAGTTACCAAGGAGAAAAAAAGTTTCGTGAGAAGAAGGAAGGGTAGGTGACCCACATTGAACTCAATTCAGTTTGTGCTTGTTAGGAGCTAAAAGAGCTCAGCCTCAGGTGTAAATTACAAATCTGAGGTAGCGCATAATGAATGAATCAGTTGCCGAGTTGGTATGAAGCAAAAGAGCCAGCTAAATGAAATGAAATCGGAGTGAAAACGCTTTCATTAAACATGCCATGTTGTAGGTGGCTCTGGGGGAGGTGGGGGAAGCAAAAGTTTTTGCACGGCGACAAACTGCGGCCAAGTTGATTAGAAAGCGGTGTGTCGCCTGGGACTGGCAGGCCAGGCGCAGCCTAATGAAAAACTTGGAAATTTACGGTCAACGAGTTGTCAAAGCGGCACACACAAAAGGACCAAAAAGAGGAGCAAGACCATAGTTTCCGACGCCAAGTCAAACAATTAAGGTCCACAACCATGTTCCAATGGGGGGCAGTTTAAATAAATAATTGCCATCGAAATTAAGCAATGAGCAGAGGGAGCAATGGGGCATTGGGGCAATGGAGCAAGACGACAACGAAGATAAAGACAGAGGGTGGATGGGGGAAGTTGCCGTTGTAATCTCACTGGTCCAGAACGTCGACGACAACGTAATGCGCGCACACGGAAGTGACACAGGACCTCTACGACGATGGGGCATGGGCAAAGTAATGACAGGAAATACTGATAAAAGAGACAAAGAAAACGCATGCATTAACACAGATAAGAGGCGCAAACGAGAAATGAAGGTGAAGTAGGGAAGGAGGTGGGTGGTGATAAGAGGAGCAAAAGGAGTGCTGAGTGTTGAAACATTGTGGAAAGTTCATTAGCGTTGATCAAGAGCATTTCCCATAGGGAAGGGGTCACTATAAATATATATATATACATATTACACATGCCATCTGACTGGATGTTTGCCAAAAACGGAATTTAGCCAGAATTCCGTTTTGCATTTAGTGGAGTAAAATAATGTAGATATTAAACACACATTAAATTCTAATCAAATGTGGGTTTTAAATTTAAAATATAACCACAACCACGAAACCATTTCAACAATTGTTGCAAAAAAAAAAAATAAATATCAAATCAAAAATGTTGCCAAAAGTTAAATCATTTGCCATTTATCATTGTTATAAATTAGAGAGGAGTTCGTGTATGTATTTGTTTATAATATATATCAATAAAAATATTTGTTTTTTTTTATATTAATCTTATTAACTATTAAAAATCCAAATACTTTTTGTACATGTTTTATTTGTCTCACTATAGACTTAAGATATAAACTTTTAAAGAACTGCAAGTACATCTAATATTGAAAATCTCAAGGTGTATTTCCGATTTTCTTCATAAATAGCAAATTTGAACATAATCAAACAACTCTATTCAACTCCAATCCAAATAATGAATACAGTTAGAAAAAAAAGTACAGTAGAACTGTCACACCTTCTTCAATTGTTTATAATATTATTATTTAGACAACTAATATGCTTAATCTCCTGAGAGAATAAACTGCAAAAATATTTGTAAAAAGAAATCAATTATGATAATTTTTGAATCAAATATTCTGAAATATCAATTGTCAAATGTACATATATCCCATGGGTTTGCCCATCAGTCACGTGGTCATCTCTATATAATAGTGTGTAGGTATTGTTGGTGACCCAATCTTGGATGCCATCATCAATTGTCAAATAACCAACTGTGTGAGGATTTGCGCACCAGCTGTGTGGTGGCCAAAGCGTTAAAGCATTCATGGCATTGCAAATCAACGCACACAATCCCACACACACACACACACACACACACACACACACACACACACACACAGAAATACATAATATATATACATATATATGCACATGAGACTGAATAGGGGGCAATCCTCATGCTGTTCCCTTAAAACAACTCACTTTGCGGGTTATTTGTTTTGGTCATTCACTCATTTTGCCTTTGCCATTCAGGCAATCGAATGCAAAAGTACCCAAAAAAATAAAAAAGAAAAGGGTTCAGCAAAACGTATCCTTGAGCACAGTTATAGTGGATGGAATAGGAAAAATCAAACGATTCTTAAAAAACAGAGCACAAGAAAACAAACAAACAAACGTAAAAAGGGGAACCGCAAATGGACAACCAGGACTGGGACCAGGCCAAAACGCAAAACGGTCCAAAGGAAAGGTTGCTGCCAAAAACCAAGCGTCAGCCAACGAACTGAGCAATCGTAAATCTTCTTATGTGTGCAGCAAGCAGCAGTAGTAACAGAAGCAGCAGCAGCATTTTAACGATAATTTGCTTTATTGGAGCAGTTAGAGCATTTTGGCCAGTAGAACGGTCCACAAGTCAACTGACAACTGGAGCGAAAACCGAAACCAGTCCCAGATACTATGCCATGTGCGATATGCTGGGATTCTGCTTTTGCCTTTTATTTTTTTGATTTTTTTTTTTTTTGTTTGGGGTTGTTGACTAGTTTTGCACGATGCCTTTTGAATGTTTCAACGTTTCCGTTTAAATGGTTTTTATGGCAAATTTATGTAGAGGAAAAACACTTTTAAGGTTGACCAAAAGGACATACGCAGAAATCCATAAAAATTTCTAACAACATACACACACATACACACACACTTACATAGGGACATCCTTTGCCCGTTGTTCGCCCAATTCTTCGTATCGTTCAAGGTGTGAACAAAGATTTGCCACTTTTGCTGGCCATTTGGCATCGCTTGCTGGCTCAATATGTACCATGAATAATGGCAGAGCAAATTGCTTACCGAACCAGAGCAGATTCTACTATATTTTTTTTTTTTTGCACTACACTAACTAAATTGCTTCAACAACTAACTGCAGTTGGCCATTTGTCCTTAACCATTTCTGTTGGCTGTTGCTTGTGTTGTTGGTAGTGAGAAAAAAAATTGTGTTTTACCAGCTTAATTTCAGGTAATTACTTTGTCATTTAACAATTGACTCGAAATTGACATTTCGACTCCGATAGTTTGTCATTCGTGCATTCATTCATTCATTAATTCAATGAGATAATCAAGATTGTATAGTTGAGCCAGTGGTTTTATATATATATCTTGAGAGTATGGCATAAATTTAAATAACTCAATTTGCCTTTCTCTCTCTTTCTTTCGCAATATCTGTTCGTAAGAGCCGGCACATTTAATTAAAATATTTCATTATTTATTTCAGCCGGCCAAAAGGTCCATAAACAATGTTGAAAAATAACAATGATATAAAAGCAACGCAAAAGCAACGGCAACAAGAGTCAAGCATATATATACTCGTACTATAAAATATAAATTTCTTTATAAATGCAGCTGCGTGCTTTACATGTATGTACATATACTCTCTCTTTTTGCCCTCCCCTCCCCACTCGACTGACCATTTATTTAAATTAATAAATAAATTACAATTTCATATAAAGTAGTTTACCAAAAGTAAGAAAGAGTTCGTACTATTTGAAGCAAAAGTTTGTTAAGGAATCTGGCATTACGTATACGCCCAGTGCAGCGCATTTAGATCTTAAAACATTTTACGAGAATTTCGCAAAGTTTATTTTTTTTTTGTGTAAAAAAAAAATACCTACAGCTAGTTATATATTAAAATATTTGCTTAATCCAATTTATATTGCTAGCTGCTGAATTATTGTACCTCTTTTGCTTCTCTGTTGCATCAATAGTCTCTTGTTCCGTCCGTGTTGTCGTCACTTAGATTATGCTAAGCATTTTGCCAAGAGTAAGTATTTTTCACACAGTTCTTGAGTCCACATGTCCATGCGAACAGAGAACCCTGCAGTCACTTGCGAGGGTTGTTTAATAAGTATTAGATTCAATTGAATATGTTATTTGATAATTTTCGTAGAAGTTTGCTTTTTAATAAGTTCAACAAAAGAATAAATAAAAATTAAATTAAAATAAAATATGATACTGATTTACATGAGCCATAACTTAAGACATAATTTTCCCCATTTTATTGGTTTAAATCTGTCTTTTTTTTGAAACCGATGCAAGTTAATTATATGTATGTTAAAATTTTTAGGTTATAGAAATAATTGATGTAATTGTTTTGCACCTTTTTAAACAGTTAAATTTACAAATGTATATTGCTTTAGGTAACTCCGAACTTTTTTCACAATTTAGTATTTAATGATTTTACTTTAACAAGACGCAATTCGCAACTTCTCTACTGTCCTTCGCAAGACAATGCTGACGCAATGTTGGCTGCCGCATTGCCTTGAGGCCTGGCTAGGCATGGCATGTGACATTCGCCGGCATAAATGTCAACAACTGCTGCTGCCGTTGCTGTTGCTGTTGCTGCTTATGCTCTTGCCATTGTGGTTATTGTTGTTGCTGTTGTTGTTTGTTGCAAGTGTGACTGCGGCTTTGGCTGTCAACAATGTGACGTCCATGCTTTGGGCACTGTGCAGCATAGCACCAAGGCATTTCCTTTTGAGAGCCACTTAAAGTTGTTCACACAACTGTTGCTGCTGCTGCTGCTCATATGCAACATATGTTGCCCCAGTACAGCAAATAGCGGGAGCAACAGCAGTTGTAATTATACAATAATTATTCCTCTTATTCTCCGATTTGTTGGCCCATTAGATGGCAACAGGTTTAACACATTCTCTTTCTCAGGAAAAGATGAAATAAGAATCATTTATATTAATATTTATGCCCCGCAGCCGAGTATCATCATCGTATCATTTAATATGAATAGAATTCGCTGAAATTTCCTTCATTTTCTTATTTTCCTTTTGGGCTAAACATAATTAAATTCATTTATGCGGGACCAACTTTTACCCCTCCTCCATCCCCATAAAAAGAAAACAACCAAAAATAACCATTATGATAATAATAATAATATCAATAACAATAGGCATTATTATTTGCCAATAGTTGATGGGTGGTTCATAAAAACCAGATGTTAATGTGTTCATTTTGAATATCAAATAAAAATTCAAGCCAATATCATGAAACTTTTCTTCTTGTCATAAGTATTAGTCGTCATAAAAATAGAATTTGAAACAACAATATTAAACAAACATTTGCAAAGTGATTTATAAATAATTGTTTTATTATCGTGAGTCTAGTTAAAAGTTAGAAAGACGACATAACTTTTTAGATGTCAAGTAAATCGACAGGTTATAGGGCAATTAGTGACACTATATTTATTCAGTTAGGAAAACAATTTTATTATTCTTTCACACATGTACATATGTATAATATGCAATTGTAACCATAGCTTGAACGTGGCTTTGTTATAAAAACAATAAAAAGGCCAAAATTAATCATTCAGTCAACTTTGTTTAAATACATTAAGTAAGAAATTTTCGTTAATAACAAATATCGATTCATTATGAGCCAAATAGAAAGCTATTATACGTCTCATATTTCGCAAAATAATCATTTCTAAATAATAGAATTAAACAATTTCAGCTTGAGCACAAAGAAAACATTAAAGAAAAGCGAGCCTCCCTTTTCCAACAGTGTATATATACACATTAAATACATTTAATTTTAGTTTTCCCGATTACCTTATACGAATAATTGATTTCCCAGTGCATAATAGTTGAATTTCATATATATTAAACTGCTCCGCTCCATATGTTGCTATTCCCTCTATTTATATTGTTTCTGCTTAAAGTTCTTCTTCTTATCTATTTATCAAGTGTCTCAGCTCGTTCAGTCGCCTTTAACGAAATATGATTTATTTGCCCAAAGGCGCTTGACTACACGATGAGGAGAGGACAAGGGGCAAGAAAATGATGCGCCCCTTTTTGGTCCTCGCCCATTTAAACTGTCGAAAGTTGTAAGTGTTGCCAAAGCAAAAATCGAAATCGAATGCCGTCTTAATGGCCTCAGGCCAGACAGACAATACGCATAATTTTACAGGACGAGAAGGCGGCGGCAACAGGACAATGGGGGACAATCGGACAGATCGGATCGTCTGTTTGACTGTCTGTCTGTCTGTCTATCTATGTATTTCTCTGGCCCTTCAGTTGTTTCACAGCATTCTTATTAGCAGCTAAGGAAATTTGAAATTATAATGCCGTTCGACAAAGCGGCAAAGTTTTTTCTTCCATCATGTCCTTAGACGACTGCTAGCAGTTGGCTCAGTTGGCGTTGGCCATAAATATAAATTTGATTTTTTATATTGCGCTTTCATATGTATGTATGTATATGTTAGTGTATGTGTGTGTGCAGCTTGTACCATATCCATTGCCTTTCTCCTCATACCCTGTTACAATTGTAAAACAAAGCTGGCTTTAAATGTCTGGCTTTAAATGCTCAAGTTTTTTATAGTAAGAATCATTTCGATTTGCATTAGTGTCAATAAAATATGTGAAAAGTTTGCCCATAAAACCAAATGCCTTAATTTAAAATGTCGTTAATTTTGTGTCCTCGTGGAGTTTAAGAGACAAAAATAAAAAAACCAAATCATGTTGGACAGCAATAAAAACATATATATATACAAGGATATATGTATTTTATAGAGTTTCAAATACAGATTCTCATTTATTTTTAGAAAGACCATGACCTTGACTAATTAATTGAAATGACTTAAGTATTTCTGAGCTTTGTTAGAATAATAAAATTGTTTTAATACTTAAACATTTTTTGGTTGTTAAAATTAATCAAATTCAAATCAGTTAAATATTTTTATGTCTATGACGCTCATATGAATTCCTTATAGAAAATCAGTAATTACAATGTAGTAAAGCTACAAAAATCCATTTTCGTTTTTAAATATTAATAATAAAATTTGAAAATACATATATACATTTATATATAGTATATAAAAAATTTTCATCAAATCAAGCAGACTCGCTTTAATTTGGATTATAATTTCATTTTCTTTAGCCTAATTTTTATTATGTCCCAGGGGCACAACGAAACTCTCGTCTGTGTGTGTGTGTGTGTCTTTTTGGTACACTTCATTTTTATCTGCATGTCAATAGCTGTGAATTTTGATTATAAGCTCTGAGCCTCTGTCATTGACAGTGATTTGGCGTGTGGGACCGAAAAGAAAAAAAACTTTGCCTTTGCATTAAGAGCCGCAAGTTAGAAATATGTCAGAAAAACTGTTAGCCCTGCCAACACATATGTATAAGTCGGGCAAAAGAAAAGAAAAATGGAAAAAAAAACTTTTTCATTACGCAATTTTTTTTTTTTGTGCTTGTATGCACCTTTAACCTCTCATACTATGATATTTCGTTTTCATATTTTCTTTTTTCTTTTCTTTTTTTTTCCATTTCGGTTATCAAAATCACACTCATTCATATTCAGCTTTTGCTTAAAAACTTTTCTAATTCCATTAACGTTACGCACACATGCAAAGGCAAAACAGTTCACGGCTCTTTTCCACTACCAAAATTTCATCATCAGGCCGTTGGTGTTGTTGTTGTGGTTGCCAAAGTCAAAGTCCAAGCTTGGCCAGAGGACGAAGAAGTTGGCGCGGCATGACTTTTCAAATACAGTAAACTCAAATTTCTCACTTTAAGAGCTTGGCATTAGGCGAAATATCTTTAATGAGCTGTAGTTGTATACAGATTTTCTCATTTTCCGTCACCCACCTCTCTGTCTCTCTCTCTCGCTCTCTCTCTCTGAAAAGGTCTGTTTTATGCTTGGATAATTTAATTTTCTTTTTAAATTTTTATTAATGAAACGAAATTTAACTTTTTAACTATGACGAAATACACAGCATCTTTTTTATATTATATTATTTTATATAATTATATTTATACTACTACTTTATTCTACTCATTTTTATTACAATTTTATACATATTAATTTTTTTATAATTTGGAAAAGTAAAAAATATTTTTGATGTCAGCAATGATTGGTGCAATTTTTTTATAGAAAATGCAGAGTATTTGAATGTCGTGTATTTATGTTTGGGTTTTTTTTCTTGCTTTTTTTTTGGACATTAATTTTGTTAAATTTCTGTTAATAATTATTTTCACATTTTTGGCATTTTCTTTTGCGGTTGGCAGTTGCCTTGGCGAAAAGTGAGGGGGGGATCTGAGTTAATTAGTTTGTAATTATTATAAATTGAGGATGAATGCTTTTGCTTGTGGCAAGTTTAATTGGATATTTGATGTTTTTAATTTAAGCAAAAACGATGATATAAAGTATTAGCGCAAGCAGTGAAAATTAATTTTTAATGCGAATGACTTTGTCATTTTACTTGATATTTATGTCTTTGGCTGTACGTATTATATAGTTTCTTGCACGTGTCATTGACCGACACGCCCACTAGCCCATCTGTACACATACAGAGAGGTAGCGAGAGAGAGATAGAGAAACAATTAATCATAATCTTGGCAAGTGCTTGGGCCACGTACAATGGCAGGCAACTGCCTGCAGACAGCAGAAATATAAAACAGTTTTTCATAGAAACCAACAATAAATTTAACATTGCGACACCAGAGAGAGGGAAAGAGTGGGCGAAAAACGCAGGGGGAGGGAAGTGGGCTGCTGGTTGGCTGGTAGGGTACACCGTACTAAAGCATCTTGAGCAGCCATAATTTTGAATCAAGCAACCAAACTACGCCCAGTTAAACCATATGCAGCGAAATATGTTTAAATTTGCTTTTTAGTTATCACCTCATCCTGTCATTTCTACTATATGGCATATGTATTATCATTTTCAAAGCTTTTCCATCCCCCAAAAGCACCCCACACCCACACCACACGTAGCCTGGCAATAATTTACCATGAAACATGAGTGTAACAATAAAAGTAGCAAGGAGGTGTTGTGCAATAGAAAGTAGTCCTTTTTTTAAAGCAAAAGAACTAGTTGACTAGTCTAACTTTAAAACTATTGGAAATTTATTTAATTATTATTTAAAATATTTAAATTTTCAATCATTTTTAGTTTCACGTATTATTATCTTTATTGTTCCCTAGGTTTTTTTACTATTTCGATAATGTGAGAAAGAACTTTTATACTTTAACTATTCATAAACCAAAACAAACTTGCTAAAATAAAGGAAGTAGTCTTCTGACCTTTGGCTTTTGCACTTACTGCCAAATGTTATAGAATCGTGGTACTTTGTGTGTGTATAAGTGAGTGTGAGTCCTGCCATCTGCAAGAATAGAACTGAAGTCAACCACAGTTGCAGCTTCGACTTTAACTTTAACTACTGCTCCTTCCCCTCACTTTTCCTCGCCATCTCTTTATAAGTTTCAGTTGTTGTTCTTGTTTTTATTGAAAGTCGAAAATTGATTCTATTGGCTTTTGTGTTGTGATAAGGTCAAAAGTTAATGTAAATGTTGTGGCTTTTCAGGGAATTGAGACAGTTTACCAAGAAGTTTTTAAATTAAAAGTTTTAAATTGTTTCAAATGGCTTCTTCACTTTAAAAATGATAAGAATAAATACTATATTTGTACAAACTTAATACATAAGTAAATATATGCAGAAATTTTTATAAAAACCTAGCAAATATTTTAGATTCTCGCACTAAATACACTAAATCTAAAAAGTAATTAACTACTTTTTAACATAATTTGTAACTTATGCAATAGTTTTATATGTAGATATATCATCTTTAATTAAAAGTATAATTTAAGCGTAATTCCATGACATTCAATTAAAGGGATATCAATTCAATTATCATATACAAACGTTTCTTTTGTTTAACACAAAATTGAGTGGCAGCGAGTCGTGTCATTGTTAAAGCCATCTACATAAACCATTCCAACCAAGTTCAAAAGACAAGCAAACCAACAAATGCACCGTAAAAACCAATACTTTCTCATTCTTCAGATGTGTGTGTGTGTGTGTGCGTGTCTGTGTGTGCAAAAAGTTTTCTGCGTTGCATGGAGGTAAAAACAAAAAAAAACGGGAAAAACTTGGATAAATTTACAGTTGAAACAATTACCATGAATTTGATCAAAAATGATACGCAGCAATGTTCGTATCCGACCATGCAGCAACAATATTTTTTAATGCACTTTTGGGGGGAATATGAGACGAGAAAAAAGCGGATGCTAAGAACGAGGAAAACTAAGTCGATAAAGATCGAGATGGCATAGAGAGGGGAGAGAGAAATAACAACCAGCATTCAGTCTACTGACAGATAGACCACGACCAGGACCAGGACCACGACCACGACCCGTACCCGTAGCAAGAGGACTATCAGGACATTAAGGCAGACAGGGAGCTAAGGAGTGGTACGAGGAAGGAAGAGTTGTGGCAAAATGTAAGCGTAAAATTGCTTGAGAAAACTTTTTCAACTTTTCAGCTAATATTTGACTTTCACAAAATAAGGAGACGATGTGGAAAAACAACGTCACGACATTGCAACGAATGAAAAAATATATATGTATGTACTATATATACCTACAAATGTATAAAAATGTATGTACATACATACATACGTACATATATCTATTTTTTTAAACCATTTTTTTAAAAAGATTCCTTTATAGAGACAGACACACACATACGCACATGATGTCGTGGCATTTCAGTGAAGAAAAAGTTAAACTTATTGATTCTCCTTGAGCCTCAAAGTTTGGCTTAAACATTTGCAACATTGATTTCATACCGAATTGAAAATTAAAATTGTTATTTATCCTAGTGCAGCATAAAATGTCTGACAAGTGGACAAAAAAGGAAACTTTTTAAATTTTGTATAAACTTAATATTTTGTTATTAATACTTGATGTAAGTGTCCAATGTTGTTTTCGCTTCTCGTTTACACTCACCTCCCCGCATCCCGCATCACAGTCAACGTTTATCCACCAACTCAAATAGATTTTGAGTAGCTTTTCAGTTTTGCCTCAACGTTAAATGAGAAAAGTTTTTAGCAAAGTGTTTGGTTGCACTTTTTTCGGTCCTGTAAGGTGGCCAACTTCAACGCTAACAGTGTCACTCCTTCTCCTCCCCACCCTTACCCGCTCAACTCAGGTAAAGTGTGTGCCGTTAATGATCATTTTTATTTGGTTAACCATTTACTGTTTACGTGGCAAAGAAGGTCAAGTTACTTTCACCTTTCACTTTGTGACTGGACCAGAAACACTTGAAAAAAAAAGTTAAGGGAAAATTATACCAAAGTTCTGCAGTCCACTATATGAATGGTTAAACTTTAAATGTGTTATAATTGATTTAGTTGAATTTGTAGTGGAAAAACGAGAAACTCTGGCCACATTACAGCTGGGCACACTTTTCCAAACTTGACCCTGATTTCATAAGCATCGTTGCATGGATACTCTTAAAATTATGTAATCTTATAATTTATATGCAAGTGACGGTAATATTTGCTGCAGAATATATCATAAAACGAATCAAAAGGAAAAATTCACTTACCTTACCGTTTAATTTTCTTTCAAACTATTTTTTTCTCTTCCTTCGTTTTCTCCTAAATATTGGCCCGCTCTTAACTTCTTCCACTGTTTATTCTCTTCACTATCACACACACATAGTAAAACCAAAACAATTTGTGTATGGATTCAAGCAAGAGCTTAGTCACACACACTCACACATATTTATATATATGTATGTGTTTTCATCTCACTTTCGCTTATTTGGTACGCCAACAGGCTCTTTTTTTTTTGCTGCAGTCCTCAATTTACAATTTTACTAATTTAAATTGGGAATAACACCACTTGAACGCCGATTTCATAAATTTAACGCCGATCTTACTAGATTTCACTTTTCCGCAATTAAAAACACAGCACAAAAAATGACCGGCAAACAATTCGCGGACAAATTAAACTGACGCCAAAATGAAACTGTCAGAGTGGCCAGATGCCAAAAGCTAGATTTGATCGCGTTTCAGAAAACCGCTATTATATTACCAATGTTAATGTCCGATAAAATTACGTTAACTTCAAAATAGATTATGTTAACAGTACAGAAGTAACAGAAGTTCAAATGTTTTGTTTAACGGAATCATTTCATTTACTTTTGTAACTTTTGATGTTAAATTAAATAAAAGTAAAGACTATTATTATTTCTAATTATAATATACATACATATAAACAAACCAAGAATCAATTGATAACTTATGGTTTGATACAACATTTAAGCCATAAGACATTATTTCTTAGTAAAGAACAATATGGATTTTACTCTCTGCTAATGTCCATACTAAAATTCTTTATTAAACACCTTTTAATTCTATTGTAATTTATACCTTGAATTCCTGACAAAGAGAAAGTACCTATATCAGTCATTATATTTCCTTAATCTCAGAGAAGAAAATGCAATTTGTTATATCAATATCCATCTGAATTATCCAGTTTATTGCATATCTTAAGGGCTTAACCCTGACTAAATACAAGGGACTAGTTCTCTTTCAAAACGTACTGTATTGGCATCAAAAACCATTCATACAAATGTATATGTATGTATGTATGTACTACCATTTTCACTAACTCCACCAAGTTTACTAATTTTAGTTTGGCAACTTTTGTTGTTGAAATACACAATAAATATACGTCAGCGTCTGCAGAGACTGAAGAACCACTTCCAAAAAAAAAAAAAAATAAATAAATAAACAACAAGAACAATAACTAAGAGACGTGGGAAATCTACTAGTAACAAAAGCCATGCCAATGCCAACAGCAAAAAGTAACAACAACTACAAAAAAAAGGAAAAATTCTGTGGAAAAGCAAAAAAAAAAGAAAAGAGCAAACGTCGCGTTCAGCCGAGCATATTGAGAGTTCGTTTTAATTAAAAGCAAAAGGAACAGCAAGACCCAGAGAAGATGAAACCCAAAAAACAAAAACAAAAAAAAAAGACGAAAGGGCGTTGCCTATGTACAAAAATTTTAGCCAAAAGCCTCAAAAAACTAAAAAAAAAAAAAAACATAAATAAAGTAAACGACTATTAGTCTTATGCTAAGGGTTGCATACTCTTTCTTACACTCTGTTTAATCTTTTATTACGACAGATACCAAAACATATTTTATATATGTATATATATTATGATTTATGTTCTTAATTCTTTTCTTCTACCTCTACCAACTGTAAATACAAAAATGATTTCAAAATTTTGTAAATATTTTATAATTTGTTATAGTTTTATAATTTTAATGCAACTTAAAAAAATATAAACCTTTAAAGCAAGGATATAAAAACCAAACGAAAATACTAAAAAAAAAGAAATTTATAAAAATGATTAAAAAAGTTGCCACAAAAGAAACAATCACCAAAATTACAAAAAGGAAAAAATGAAAAACAAAACACGTAACCAAAAAAAAAAAAAAACGAACTAAAAATAAAACAAAACAAAAAAAAAAAGGAGTGAAATAAGAGACAGAAATTGTTGTTGTCAGACATACAACAAAATTGTAGCGAAGGGAACAATGGATTGCAGCATATTTGCATTGCGTATACGCCATGTAATAAATAAAACACAAGCAAACAATACTGAGGGAGGGCATGAAAAGGAAATGGAGTTAAGGGCAGGGAGTATTGTTTCGCAGCAGAAGCTGGGCTGACTACTGCTACTTGAGCTGACTTGGCACTGGGAAACAGTTTCCCACTGAATGGCTTTATATCTACTACAACTACTACTAGTACTTTTACAACTATGCCAGATATATTTGCCACAGCTGCCAAGGATAGGATAGAGAGTTTAGCAGCAGCATGGTATCCCCTTCATCTTTCTTTTATCCTCTTTCCAGTTATATTCAATGTCTCGCCATCATCATCATCATCATCAGCAGCAGCAGCAGCAGGAGATGGAACAGGACCAGCAGCTTGCTGCTCGTTTGCGCCAGTTTGCCCGTTTACAGGCTTTTACCTGAAACTATTACCTAGTTGCCGGCTCAGTTGGTCGATCCTTCGTCTAAATGTTGAGTCCCTTCTCTTTCTGCAATCAACAGACAACCAACAACTGCAACGCCTTCATCTCCTTCATCTTCATCTTTCTTTATAAATCTCTTATCCCTGAATATTTTGTTCAGCATCTGTAGATAGTTCCTCATCTGATTACATATTTATTCGCAATTTATGCATAATTTTATAATAGTTTCACTGTATACTTTAGTTTTCCTTGCTTTAAACTGACATATTTTTTACATCCATTGCAATAGCAGCAATTTGCAATAATTTTGCATGCCAAGGCAAACCATCAATCCATCATATCAACCAGAACCAGACCAAAAAAAAAAAGTCATTCCTCCATTTCTCAAATTCCTAGTACATAAAACTGTCAGAATATGGTCTGATATTATAGTTTCGCTTTAAGCTGAATGGAGCTCAACAATGAAATAAAAACCAATAAAATAAAGTCTAAACTTTGATATATCCTATACAAAGTATAATAGCTAGTACAACAACTAAATCCAATAATAATAAATCAACAAAATAAACGTTTCAGGATTAAATACATATTTTTAATTGGTATTTGCAAAAGCCTTTTTCTTTACTAATTCTTTGCATTACAAACAATTTCAAATATAAAGTCTTTAACTTTAAGCTACGGATTTTAACTCAAGAAGCCTGAATTATATTTCAACTCTATTATAAAAAGAACTCATATTCTTCTTCTATTATATGTCTATAAGTATATTGACTAATCCCAACATACTCTTTTAACCTAATCTCTCTACTGGGTAGCCAAAGAAAAAATAGAGAAGAAAAATACAGATAAAACCTTAACAAAAACTACACAAAGGGCATGGAGCAAAAAAAAAAAAAAAGATGATGAATCTTCTTCCTCCTGTAAATGTTAACTAAAATGCAAGAATGTTTTGGGCCAAGACAAAAGTGAAAGTGCTCCCCCTTCAGAATGATGAAATGTGATGCTCCATTTCTCCAACAATAACATGTGGGCGGGATAGATAGGCCAGGAAATGATTAAAGTGGTAAAGGGAGAATTCTTATTGTTGCCCACATATAGAAAACTTTCGTTAAGATATTCCCCCCTTAAGAAAAACGAATATTAAACACTCTAGCTATAACTTTTTATGTTTTTACTCAATTGAAAATTTTTCTTTATATTTTATATATTCGTTTTTCTTAATTAAATTATTTTCATTTACTAATTCTTATAATTTTCTTAAGTATTTAATAAAAATGGTAAACTTTCTCCGACTCTCCTCTTGTCTTTAAGAAACTGGGAAAATTAATGCCCTTTACATAACGCCCCTCACAGCTAAAGTAAGTAGAATGGCCAAGCAAAAAAAAAAAAAAAAAGAAAAAATCCAACCACATGTCAATGTCAACGGCGATGACAAAGACAAATTTACCTATTCCAAGCTTCAGGAAAACATGGTGGAATATATATATATATATATATATATACTATATATATATATACGTATATATATGTGTTGAGATTCACGTGTAACATTTTTTGTGTATTAAAATTTAAATTAGCAAATAGTCGTTGGGCTGTTTTCTTTAATAGAAAATTCCAATCTTTCTGTGGTAAATTTAACGCACCGTTACACGAAGGCCGAGACAAGCACACACACACACACACACACACACACACATAGAGATTCATATATAGAGCAAATGGCGCCAAATTCCGTCCGGCAATCAACTAAATTCAAAGCAAATTGTCCGCACAATGGACCCAAAAAAAAAAAAAAAAAAAACAACAACATTGGTTGTTAGCTTCGAGGCCAAGCAAATGCCTCATTATTTTGCGCTTGAGAAATTTCTGTCTCGTCACTAATTCATCATTGTTTCGGCACATTAAATCCTTGAACGTCAACGCATTCATTATCTCATGTGAGAGAGGTTAGAGGGGGAAAAAATGTATTTGGCCAACTCATCGCCTGCTCACATGGTCAGCTGTCTCTCTCTCTCTCTCTCTCTCTCTGTCATCGTGGGCCATAGTCGCCAAGGCATGTTTGAGTGATATTAACTGACCGACAATCAGTCAAAAGCAACGCAACAGCAGAAAACACAAAACGAAAGTAAGTAAGAGAATAAAAGAAAGAAAAAAGAAAAACCAAAAGTTTGGACCGAAGGGACTTAGGCCAGATTTAGTTCTTGTAGTAGAATAGTCTCCTCGTCATGGCCTCGAAAATCCTTTCAAATTTCTAGGCCAAAATAGAAACCACGTGAATGTGTGTGTGTGTGTGTGTGCTTAGCATGTTAATTGCTTTCTAAGCTAATCGAATTTTTTGCCCGTCATTATGAGTAATGTGTAATATTATGCCTTAGCCTCAACATTAAGCAATTTGTCTGGCATTATATTATTGTTCTGGCAAATTGCTTTAAGCCGACAACAATTTAAACTATTTATACCAGATTTATGCCCTAGATAATAGAGTTAATACTAAAGCCATGTTAATAATTTGTCAATTGAAAAAAAAAACACACACACACAAACACACACAGACACAGAAATATCAGCAGAATATAATCGCACATGTCATCTGGACTTAATTTTGCATGCAAATAAAACATTATTATGCAATAACGATACGTGAGTAGGAAAAAAGAAAAAAAGATAAAAAAAAGAGCCAACTTCATGACAATTTATAAACAAAATCAGAAAAATTTATTAAATAGTATTCAACGCGGAATGCTCTTAATCGAATCAGTAAATAAAACTATATTTCAGCCTCATTAACTTTTGTTCATTTCCCTTTGTCGAAATGAAGAGAAATATTTAAAAATTAACGGAACAAAATGAAATGGAAATCTGTCCTTTATATATAGTTATGTCAATTTTTATTGATAACTATTAATATTTATTGATATTTTTCATCTGGAAAGTACTTCAATTTGTGCAAGTTTATTTACAAATAAATGTGATGAAAAGTTTCAATTAATATCAATTTTTATTTTATTTAGATTTTTACACTTTTTAACAATTTCTTTAACCAATTTCTCTTTTCTTTTGTATACTCAATCAATAAGATAAATTCTTTATTAACCAATTTAAATAAAATTAAGATAAGTTTGATAATTACAAAGTAAATATAATTTGTATATTCTTTTATCTAAAGAGCTGATATAGTTTTGGCTGAAAGTAAGTTCATTTTATTTCATCGCAACTTAAAGCTTTAGTCTCTCGATTTAAGCATAAAGCAACCGGAAGAAAAGAAATTCATATTATTGTGTTAATTTATAGTGCACATACATAAGTTAATTTCTGTTAGTTCTGTTATTTGTTGTAATTAGTCGACAACGTTCAAGCCGTTGTCCCTGGAGCCATTAAAGAAGCCAACCACGAAAACCCGGCCACATAAATAATAAAAACCAACAAACAAACAAAACAAAAAAAAAAAAAAAAAACAGAAAAAAGGAAAAGACAAGAATGTCATGGGCAACAGAAATAGTCAACTTTGACATACTCTCTCATACTTAATAATATATATTAAATACACTTTTATTAAGGTTAAACTATTCAGAAAAGAAAAAGGTTTAAGTAATTATTTTCAAATTAATTTGTTTTATATATTAAGATGTAAATATTAACTAACTATTAGTATTGATTAAAAATATATATTTGGATCCATATATATGCACATAAAAAGTATTCCAAATTTCTTTTGAATTTCCATTTAGATAAAAATATAGTTTTAAATAGCAATAAGCAGAGCTTAAGCAGCAATTTTTTGTTTCACAAAGCTCTTTAAAGAAAATGTTATCCTTTTTAGTAAGGGTATTTAAAGGCATTATTTGTTCCCGTTAGCTGTGTGGGAAAAAGGAACAGCTGGATGAAGAGGCAGTAGGTCAGATCTACAGGCAAAGATAGATGAAGAGCAGCTAATTATTTTGTCGGTCCAAAGCCAAAGTTCATAGTTCAGATATAAAACTCAACAATAATGCATCTCAAACCATTCATCGTCATCTATGTATATATATATATATATATATATATATATATATGGTAGCACTCTGGGCTTTTTATTATAAAGCTCAAGTGAATATAAACTTAATTAATTCGCAAATTTTATATCTCTGTACTCCGGCTATATCATTTGATTCATGACCTGCATTCATGGGTCCTGGCATAAATGCAATAATAAGTATGGTAAGATATGGGCACAAAATATTAAGAAATGAGTCTTTAATCTTACTTATTCTTTTATGCTTACATATATATACATATATATATACTGTATATAAATCGGGCAGACAGATTCTCAATGCTTTTAACACTTGACGCTTATTTGCAGCTTTGAATGATAAATCCCAATTAAATCGTTACTTAATGTTCAATATTTTTTACAGCCGATGCACTGCATCTATCCAATCTCTCCGTTCCGCGTATTATCGATGTTGCACAAAAGGCGAAACTTTTTTGCAGTTATGAGATGGGCAATCGGACACTGAACTCGGTTAAATGGTATAAGGATGGTCAGGAGTTTTTCAGGTGAGTCACACACACAGACACAGATACAGCCAACTGCTGCTGTGGCCATAAAACAAATAAAAATTGTCATAAATATATATATATATACATATGTATATATATTTTTGTATATATTGTATGTATATTTTTTGGTAGATTGGCACGAAATAATAAAAATGCCTTCAACGTGAGAGAGTGTGCCGGCGCATTCATGCAGATTTTATGGCGTAAATTGAAAATGTCATGAAATTGCAACAGTGGATGCAACAAAGTGTAGTAAGCAAAACGTTTTTACCCCTTTGGGTATATATTGTGGGTATATGCATAGAGTTTCGTTGTATGGGACAACTCGAAAGTGTCGCAACTAATTTAAATGCTTAATTGAAATGGATTTTTATGGGCGCCAACAATCGTGGCCAGGTGTCGTTGCCAGTTTGGTCTCAAATATGTGTGAAGCGAGCTTTTCATTTAACTGGCTTAATTGTTGCACATTGCCGGTATCCAGAATTGAGACCCCTTTTCCTACCCCTATCCCATCAAACGAGCTTAATGGAGCACTAAATTTTTCGGCCTCCTTTTTATTTTTATTTCTTTTTTTTTCACATTTTTTTTCCAATGTGGTAAATTGTTAGAGGAGGGGTGGGGATGGAGGGTCTGTGATTCGAGTTATTGATTTTAAATCCATGAACAAATATGGCGACACCAACAACAAAAATTATTTACGTCAACTGCCAAAACCATTAAACGGTTTACGGGGGCTTTGCCAAATGGACTGGCCACGCCCATAGGCCAACACTTTGAAATCTGTGAGTGGACACAAAAAAAAAAAAACAACAACAAATTCAATGTAAATTGGATGCGTTTAGTTGACCACATTCGACATGACATTGGCAATTTTTACTCATGCCAAGTTATTGTTTCTGACATCCCTAACCCCTTACCTGACAATTTTAGCCTTACTAGCAATGGAATATTGTTGCCATGGCCAGAGAGTTGGCTTTTATCAATTACGATTTGTGTGTGGGCGAAATTTTGATTGTGCGGTCGGCACTTATTTTCAATTATTTATATAAATTTGACACTGTGGTTGGTTCAAAATCACAATTAAACCACTTAGTAGAAAATTCTCCCCCTTAAATTTCATATATATTTTATATTAAAATAAATTCAATTTTGAGATTATGTGACTTTTTTTTAGATTAAATCAAAATTCAACAATCAAATGTGAAAGAAAGAAATTGCTGAAGTTTAAAGTGTAGAAATTTATTTGAGTTTTCAAGTTGATATTTTATTTCAATTTAAAAAGTAATTTTGATTCTAATATATTTTTATACTAAACACGATCATAGGTAATGATTTATTCGGTGAATAAATACTATTAAACAATATCATATTTAAGAAGCCACTAAACAGTTATTTTAAATTAAATAATCAGATTTAAATATTAAAATGAAAATATTAAAATATTACATTAAGGACGCCACAAATTATCGTTACTTTAGTAATTATATATGCCTAAAAACTATAGAAAATATTTACTTTTTCCATTTAGTCACTCCGAAATTCTACATCTTCAGCATTATATTGGAAAAAGAATGCAGAATTAATATGAAATTGAAACTGAAAAGTTTTAAACTCAAAATACAAAACCAAAATAAAATAACTTTATTGTTTCAACTTATAAAATGTTAGTTTTCAAGTTAATTTTTTCTAAATCAAAGCATAACACCAAATTAATATAACTACAAACTTTCGACTTAGTTTTTCAATTCCAATTCGAATATGTGAAATTTGGCTATGATTGAAAGATATTTTAAATATAATTTGTATAAAGAGAAACACAAAAAACTAGTAAAATTAAAACAACAAAACTTTGGTTTTTGAATAGATTTTTCTTTGATTATCTTTCAGTTAAAAATAATGAAACACTATATACTATGATTTCTATATTACCAATTGATTTACTATATACATTTTATTAAACATAGTATGTACCCTTTTTAGATCTATGTTCCACCAAATTGAAATAGTTCTCATTTTGAAAGGGTATTAAAATGTACTAGCTTTTGTGTCTGTATCGCTAATTGCTATAATCAAATGCAACAATTTACCACATCGATGTGTATGTGTGTGTGTGTGTGTGTGTGGCAATTTGAATTGAAATTTGATTGTGTTTTCAAGTTGCAGAAGGGCCACAAATTGCAGCTGCATTGAAAACAGGCAACTGGCATTCTATTCATAATAAAAAAAAAAGCGGCTACAAATCGATGAACGTTTTATTTGCAAGCCACTTTTTTTCCCGCTTACCCTCTTTTGTTGTTGTTGTTTTTGTTTTTGGCCAACGTTAGCGCAACTTTGACGCAAATGCAGAAAAGGAAAATGTCGAAAATTTTACTTTTTTTTTGTTCTTTCCCCGCACCGTTTTCTCCATTATTTTGCATACGCTCATCAATATTTCATGGTTTTTGGGCTCTGGTGCAGTACTCCAGTTCAAGTTGATATTCGCTGTGTATTCCTTTCTCACTCACTCGCTCACTCACACAGTTACTTACAATGTTTGCATCTCTTTCCTTGCAGATATTCGCCAGTAACACCACCAACAACAAATTGGTTTCCCGTTAAAGGTGTCACCATTGCCGATGGTTCGTCGCATTGCAATCAATTCATCTGCAACGTGGAGCTAGAGAAACTGAATGTTCATTCATCGGGCCAATACCGCTGCGAAGTGTCCGGCGATGCACCTGAGTTTAAGCTGATCGATCAAACGGCCAATATGACAGTTGGTGGTAAGTACTAAATATATTTAAATTGATGTATTTAAATTAAATTATCCCATTATTAAGAAAGTATGTAAAGAATTTTTATTTTATAAGTAGAAGAAAAACTGAATCATATTTATACAGTACTCAGAATCTATATAGAGTAATAATATTATAATTATTATTATTTTAATTATTAACTTCTCTACTTGATTATTCGATATATTTCTACCATTAAATTGTAATTAATATACAATAATAGTTGGTTTATGTACATAGTTGGCCAACAGAATCAGAAAGATCAAAAACTTTTAACAAAATTTATTTCTTTATTTCTGTTACATCATTTTGTTAAATGAAAATGAATCTTTTTTTTTTCTTTACCCGAATTCAAATGACATCTCTTTCGAGAGAGAACTTTTGTTGAACCATAGAACGTTTTATAAATAGTGTTGTAAAGCGCCGTATAATCCGAAGAATTTAAGAAGAAAACTCCAAATTGAAAATGAATTGATTTCATCAGTTTTAAAAACAAACTAAAAAAATTAAAAAAGTCTTTCACGTTATGCCACATTTTTTCATGTGCATCAAAAACATATATTGGAAATCTTTTCGAAACTTTCTAAAAAAAATTATACCTAATAATTAATAGTGGTTTGGGATAACAAATTTAATTAATATAAATTCAAAATAGAATTATTATTAACAATAAAAGCATAGTTACATTTGTATAGGTTTTAGATATATAAATATATAAATTTTTTTCTTATTTGTACAGTTTTGGGGTTTTATAATTTTGGTTATATAATTTAATTTAATTTTTAGCATTCAATTGTGATCAATTGTTGACATTTGCTTTAATTTTTATCAAAAAAGTTAAAGTTCTATTGTGAAAACAATCATTGTTTGTTGTTTTTGTATTTTTAAGCATATTTATGAAAATATTGTGTCCTTTGTCCTTGCTATATACATACATATATAAAGCTATATACATAGGTATATCTGGGATATAATTTGTGCCGTCTATGATTTATGTTTATCGCACAAAGACAACAAATTATGTGCAATTTTGCAAACACTTAATAAAATTATAAATGGTCTTTGCAGGGCCACCAACCCCGAGGGCCAATGGCAGTAAAACTCCTTTTCATTTATCAATGCCAGCCAGGCACCAAAACAAAACGAAACGAACCGGTCCGAACTGAACTCAACTCTGAAGTAAAAGCAAAAATAGGAACAGGAATACATAGACCATAGGATGCAAGAGTAGGGGAGCAAAAAAAGAATCAATGGATGGGTAAAGGGGGGGTACACCCATAGGCAGTTCAAAGGGCGCCGCATAAATACTGCAAAATTGTGACACGCGTCAGCCATTTGTATGAGTAATGATTGTTAATAAATCCTCACAACGGTTGCCGTAGTCTTTGCCACACCTACTGACTATTGCCTACCGCGTAAATACCGTCCTCGTCTCCTCGTCCTTACGATCTCATACCTAACACCTGACGCACCAGCAGCAGAACAAATTCAACTCAATTGTGAGTTTTGTACGAATCAATTTATAATCTACAATGCGCGGTCGTTGGCGTTGTCACGTCCTCGCCCAGACAACACCAACAGGCAGAGAACAACAACAACAACAACAACAGGAACAGCCGCCGCAGCAGCACCAGCAGCGGAGCCAACCAACATTGGTGGCAGCGAGGCAGGGGTAAGCTGCAACAACAAGGCCAACTCGTTTGCGGGACTTGTAGTTGGGTTTGTTAACGTCAACGGCGAAGCTGCCGCTGTAACAGCCACAGGCTTGGGCCGCCATTTTGATTTCGCTTTGATTGGCAGAGTACATGACGATGATTTTCTATACCCTTCTCTATACCCAGCCCCTAAAAGTATTCTACACTATAGCTTCTGCGGTTGATTGTGGCCAGGGCAAGACAGAATAGACAAGGGACGGAAAGCTTTCCGCTGTATGCTTTGAAATTCAAATCAATTGATTTTGGTCCAATGTCTATTTGAGGCTAAAATGGAAATAGCCTGCTTATATCTTTTGTTCTATGTTAGTTCTATGCGGCTCAAAATGATTTATTTGTCGCAATTTTGCTGTTCAGCGATTTGTTTCTCTTTGTTGTTGCGACTCTTTCTACTTTCTCTCTGCCTCTCTTTCTCTCTCTATCTATCGTTTACTTTGGGGCTTGGCTTTATTTATTGACATTACTTTAAGAGTATTGATTTGCATAATGCGCACTTAAGCATTTGTTTACGCGTAACAATCAAATTTGAATTCAAATTTTCGCATTTGTATTGCGCCTTTAATTGGATGTTTGGTTGGATATTTGGTACACCTACACCCATTCCCTTCCTCCCTTCTATCCACTAGCCATTTTGCTTGTTTTGTATTTGTTTGTGTGTATGTGTGTGTGTGTGTCTGTTTTGCTATTTGCATGTCAATTTGACTTTTATCTATTCAACGTACTTAAATAGACAAAGTAAGCCATGCTTAAGTTGTTGTTGTACATTGAAATCACAATGACTAGATTATGTACAAGGGGTCCCATGATTTTGCCTTAGGCAATACCTGTGGATGAGTTCAACTCAAATGGTGAAGCTTTTGAATTGAACAGAATCCATTTACTTGTTTTGCATTACAATATTTATACATGTTTTGTAGATCTAAAGTTATTTGTCTTATTGTTAGTTGAAATTTTTGGTTAAAATAAACATAAATTTATATACCTTTGAATAGAATAAAAACAAGATAATTATCTTAAGTGCGTTTACAGTTCGTTAATATTATTTCGGACAAAACTTTTCATGCTTTAAGCAAACGATTCAATTAATAATGTAATTATTTTAATATAATTATCATTTTCAATTATAATTATTACTAAATTAATCTAAAGAGGGGGACGGCTTTCCGCTGGTTCTTATTTTAATTTCTTAATTAATTATAAGTTTTTCGCTTACTTTATGCGAAACTAAATTTATTTGAATTGCTTTTAGTATAATGTAGTTATTATTATTATTATTATTCTGGATTATACATTTGTTATAATCAAGAAGAAACATTTATCACTGTTAAAACGGGGCAGAACCAGCAATTATGGCCATATTTTGAATTTAATGTAATTAATTTTCCTTTACAGGCTGTGTTAATGTTAAGTTACAGGAATATGATGCGATACTTTTAACATATGTTAAAAATCTGTTATCTTTACAATCTTTTCAATAGAACGTTTCAATTGGCTTATATATATATACAATATACTTATATATACAATATTTTATTGTTTACATCATTAAAATATTAAAATCAAAGGTTATCACATCTTTTTTAATTTAAAAACTTAACATTTTTAATTATTATTAGAAAATAGAAAGCTAAATTAGTTGCTATATTAAATTTTGACTTCTTAGTGATACATTAAGAATCACTTCCATAAAGTTTAAATTTGTAAATTTAAGAACTAACAACTTTTAAGGAATTATAATTTACTTTTTACTTGCAATTTTTAATCTTTTACCATAACCACTATGGCTTTTCATCAGCAAAGTTGTTCTTAATAACAAACTGACCACTACAAACATATATGTAAATAATATAAATTCCAAATAGAATTATTATTAACAATAAAAGCATAGTTATATTGAATATTTTGAATTTAATGTAATTAATTTTCCTTTACAGGCTGTGTTAATGTTAAGTTACAGGAATATGTTGCGATACTTTTAACATATGTTAAAAATCTGTTATCTTTATAATCTTTTCAATAGAACGTTTCAATTGGCTTATATATATATACAATATACTTATATATACAATATTTTATTGTTTACATCATTAAAATATTAAAATCAAAGGTTATCACATCTTTTTTAATTTAAAAACTTAACATTTTTAATTATTATTAGAAAATAGAAAGCAAAATTAGTTGCTATATTCAATTTTGACTTCTTAGTGATACATTAAGAATCACTTCCATAATAGTTTAAACTTAAAAATTTAAGAACTAACAACTTTTAAGGAATTATAATTTACTTTTTACTTGCAATTTTTAATCTTTTACCATAACCACTATGGCTTTTCATCAGCAAAGTTGTTCTTAATAACAAACTGACCACTAGAAACATATATGTATGTATGTATATATATTAGAAAAAATATATATGTATATATATTTAATATGTATAATGACTGCATTTCTTTCTCTGTTTATGACATTGCTGTCCATTTTTGACATATGCCAGCAGTATTTCGTTGTTTTAATTTATATAGATGAACATATAAAATTTTATATACATTTTATAAGCCATATAAGCCATAAAAAATACAATAACCAAAAAAAAATCAACAACATATACATAAGTATATATATGTATGTAGGTATGTGTATGGAGACCAACAGAAACTGCCAACAATAGCACCAGGAGCAACAATAACAACAACAACAAGCATCAAACCGACTAACCGACCGTCCAATGTCATCAAACTTCATCAACAAGCTGAAGCGTGCAAAGTTTAAACTTTTAGAGAGAACAATGTGTCCACTGTAAAAATAACAACAACAACAACAACAACAAAAACCATGGAAACGTGAAGTAGCAGTAGAAAGATATCTCCAACGTGGTAGCTTGCACGTAGTTGAAAACCAAACCCTAATGCCATGATGTTCAGTTTTTTGTTTCAATGAAGGCAAAAGCTGTTGACAGACCAACAATCAACTTGGGAATTTTCTCACTGAAGTGCCATCGGCATCGCCATCTTCACATATACATATACACACACACACACACACATACATACATACATGCATATAACCATCCACCTTAAAATGAGAACTTTGACATAGTCAGTTAGATCTCTGTAGCTCGACTTACACTAAAAATAGCAAAGTCACACCTTCTGTCCTCTTTGATGAAGACTTTGGTTCAAAAAGCCTTGAGGTTTGGGTCAAACTTTTGCCTGAACAAATATTTTGACGCTTAGCTGAGTGCCGTATGTCAACTCACTGATTAACTTGGCCAAAATGTTGTCCGCTACTAAAGCGCTTGGAAGTAAAATGAAAAGAGTATCAAAGACTGAATCCTGACCAGTACTTAATTACTTTAGACATTTTTTTTGGCAATGCTTAAAGACCAATCAACGTAAAAAAAAAGAGGAAAAGTATTACTAAGTTATATATTTAGCTATATATACTTAGTGAATATCAATATCTAGTTATGCTTTGTTGCTATAGAGTAGGAACAATCTTAAACAGATTTTCTATATTATTGCATATTAATCATGCAAAATATAATAAAAATGTTTTAATCTATTTTCGAACAAGAGGAGTTTTTTTTTTTTTTTTGTTGTTCTTGTGTTAAAAAACCGGCAAAGAAAACTCTTTTTGGTAATGTATATCTAGAGGCAAATTTGGTATATAAATATTTAATATAATTCTATACTTTAAATCTGAGTTTTGTTTTCAAAAGTTTCCTAAAAATTATGTCAATGTTTCTTTAATCTTTTTATTTATAATTTGAAATTAACTTGAATTAATTAAGCCAAAAAAATTTTTTTTAGAAGATAGACTTTTCTGACCTTAATAAAATAATTAAAAGATAGATTTCAAATATGTAGTCTACGAACATATTAATCACATTAAATCATCATATAGGGAATTATGGAAATTATTTCTTTATATACAATTGTGAAAATAATTTCTATTTTTACAATTTCTATAAATGGACAAATTTCTACATAAAAGAAGAAACTTTGTGGAATCTAATTGAGAATTTATTTTCTTCGAGTATATAGATATGGATGAATTATTAATATTCACTTTCTGCTCACTTCTTTTCTTTTATATATTCGTTTTGACTTTATAATATGATATAATCATTTGTGGTTAAAGCTGCCAACATGATAGCATAAAAACCATCTTCAAATTGTTTTACTTACCTGTTTTTTTTTTTGGTTTCTCCACTCACCCAGCAGCTGGACTCGTTTAGCATTCAAGTTGAGAGCAGCGCAATTTTCCATTTCCCCTTCTTAAAAAAAAAAGAAGGAAAAAAAAAAGAAATGCTTTCATTTGTTGTTGTTTGTTCTTGATTTTTTTTTTTTTTGTTTTCTTTCTTTTTTTTTCAATCTTGTTGCTTTGTTGTTTTGTTGTGTTTTACTGGTACTTTTGGTACTTTTGGTATTTTTGGTTTATTTACCCGAGTTGATTGCTTTGTTTTCGTAAAATTTTCGTGAGTGTGTGTGTGTGTGTGTTTTGTTGTTGTTTTTGCCAATGCAAGTCACAGTTCCGTCCACCACCACATGGCCAATGGGTAGTGGTGTTTGTGACTGAACTGGGATGGGATTGGAACAGGATTTTGGGTAACGGTCCCCAATGGGGCACAACCGGCACAACATGGCCGCAATCATCAACTTCAACTCCGGGTTCTACAAGCTCCAACTTCCGCCTACCGCAGTCGCCTCAGTAAGTTGTACTTGAAACAGGTCAGAAACTTTCCACCAAAGTGGTTTGTATTAAGTCAATTAAAAAGTTTATAGTCCTGCCGACTGCCTGACTTTTGATGGCAGCTCTCTGTTTCTACCCCATACCCCATACCCCAACCCCCCTGTCTTTGTCTCTACTTACTTCGCCTTTGGGTCCTTAGCATATTTCACAAATTTTCAACAACAAATGCGGCAGTCGGCATTCATTTGGCTGAGACAGAGAAATAGAGAGAGAGAGAGAGAGAGCAAAAGAGATTGAGTGAGAGAGAAAGTGACTTTTGTTCTTCATATTGTTATTGTTGTTGCTGTTGATGCCCACTGTTTTGCGGTTGCTGGGAAATGGAATTGTTGTGCGTGTGTATGTGTGTGTGTGTGTGTTGAGGCAATAAACCAAATTACGCTTGTTTTCATCAAAAAACTTTATCCTGGCAATTATTTATAAAGATTAATTAACACTTCAAATAAATATTTGCCAAGTGAAGAGTTGATAATTACCTAAGTGTTTGCATATACACCTGACATTTTATTTAACTCTTGTTATGCAAATATTTTTCTTTAACAATAACAAGGACAAAAGAAAGATGTTTTTAGTTAAGAAAAGGCTCTTTTGTATTTTCGCTTCTCCTATGTCATAGTTTTCTTTGTACTAGTAAAAAGGCTTTTTGATTAATATATTTTATTTACTTTATTTGAAAGATATTAAATACAAGTTTCCTTTTATATAGAAGTTTATATTTGATAGCTCAATAATTATATAATGATAGATAAAGTATAAAAGATTTTTGTATTATAAATTATGCAACCAACTTTAGAATATTTTCCGTTAAATTCCTTTATTAAGTATCAATCTTAATTATAAAATCTAATAGTAAAAACATTTAATTGATAGAAGAAAGATTACCAATATTAAATTTGTTATTGAAAAATCGTATAAATTCCATCAAACTTTCCTATGTTGTATTTTATTTAGTATATATTAAAATTTCTACATAATGAAGTGCATAATTATTATATAATAGTTTGAATATATATATACATATATATAAAATTTTTTTTGCATTCATTAATATTATATACATTAAATAACTATAATTTTAAATGTATGTGAATATAGAAAAGAACATTACTTTATGTTTAACAACTTTTTGAGAATAATAGCTAAAATATAATAGTAAAGGAAATTGTAATAAAATTATACAAGAATCCTGTTTTGCGTTTTATTGTTATTAAATTAAATTACTTATCTTTTGTAAGAATTTCAAGCAATCAAATGCAATATAAAAATATATTATAAAGTCAATTATTTTCCTATTTTCTTTTATTTACAGTTCTACCCAAATTTGATCCATTTATAACGGGAGTGCGACATGCCTATAAATATCGTGACACATTGTTGGCCAATTGCAGTTCAGAATGGTCAAGTCCGTCAGCCAAGTTAACTTGGTATATCAACAATAAAACGGTTAGTAAATATTGCACATTAAGTATACGCAATGTTGTGCAAGATATTTTTAAAGAGTATCAATGATACACACATAGACACACACACACACAGACACTAACAAAGACAGCTGCATATAGAGTGGCAACCGCATTTCATATGTGAGGCATGACACAGGCTGTTGCAGGACTCGCCACAGTCACTCAGTTGTAGTCACTCATGTGTCATGCGTCTGGGCCAAGTCAAACCCAAATGTTGACACTGAGCTCTTTGCTTTTGGGACCTTTGGGTGTTGGTCTGAGTGTGGGCCCGCATATACTGGTGATGATGGCTTTAATGCTGTTGGTTTGCATTGGTTTCAATTTTTTTTTTTTTTTTTTTTGTTTATTGTTGTTATTGTTGTTTGTACTTGTTTTTGTTGGCAGGCACCGTTGTCCAGTCTTGAACCGCAAATCAATGATATCACACGAAACATTCAAGGCTTTACAGTATATGCCAGCAATTTGCAATTGCGCATCCATATTGATGACCAACGTTTCATTAGCAAGAGTGAGATGTTGGAATTGCGTTGCATAGCCGATATTATGGGTTTGGCCAGTTTAAAGCGTGAGAATCGTGTCCGTACAACAATTTTGGCTTTAAAAGATACTGGCTATAATCAAAGACTCATGGAGAGTGGTTCCTGTGCCAGGATTGCACACACAGCAGGTGAGTAGATAGATAATTAAAATGTATTTTATATAAATATTAATTATATTTTATTTTACAGTTATTTGGCTATTATGTTTCGCCTTCTTCTTGCATATGCATTATTTGCAGAGTTAGTCGTTGGCCTTCTAAAGGTCATTGTAAACTTTCAAATCGAAGAAAAGAAAAACACACACACACACACACTGGCGACAAATCAATTGAAGTTCTTTGCACACAAACACACACACACCCACACACACACACACATTAATATAAAACATAAAGTTAACAAAAGTAAACGTTGAATTTGTATATAGTCCAAATTGAATTAGTCTAGGCACACGGAAAAATCATCCCATAAATGTAATGCAAAATTTATATATAAGCTGATAATAATAATACAGTCATACTTGCATATGTAACTACCTTACATATATAACTAACTAAATACACAGATACATACATACATACAAAAAAATCGTAAATTGAAAATATCAATAAAAAATTTTTACAAATAAATATTTGTGCACGGAAACTGAAACACACACAATCAATGGCAAGTAAATTTAATTATATACTGTATGTGAATTGTTAATGTATTAAATGATGTATGAGAAATAAATATATGTATGTAAACCAAACAACAACACGAAAAAACAATACACACAACAACAAGAACAACAAAAATATAAATGTGCGTAAAGGTGTAAGAGCATAAAACAGATTTTAAGGATGATTTAATCTATGGGTAAGTAAATTTAAAACAAAAATATTGCCAAATCGATTGGAAGTTTGGTAAAAGTAAAATTAGCCCAAGTTGCCACATTTTGTGGATAGTAGAAAAAAAGAAGAAGAAAAAGAAAAAAATAAAATTAAAATTCTTTTTAATGATTGTAGTTAAAGAAGCAATCTGGAAAACGACAAAAGCTAAAGGAAAATATGTAAAAAGATTATTTTTATAGGAAATTTATTAATAAAATTCACTACTGCTAGTACACCAAAATTGAATTCGATTAACAAATTAACGGACTTCGCTTGGATACTTATACAAAAACAATGAAAGAAAATAAAAAATTGCAATAAATCAGTTCTGAAAAAATTAATTAAAACAATGTTTTTGTGTTACATATTCTACGTAACATATTTATAGTTGCAACTTGCAACTATTAATATTTATATAGTTTGTATTTTCTATATAGATGACATATTTTATCAGAAAACAAATGAAGAAAACGACTGAATGAGATAACTTACTTCAATCCCCACTTGGATTCAATCGGATAAATTTACTGAATTGTCACAGCAATTTTGGATAAGTTATGACACAGTTTGTAATTTTTGTAAATATAAATTTATTTTTCGCAAAAGTTCTCCTCCCTTAAATGGAGTTTTCACTGATTTCTTTTAGCCATAAAAATACTAAAGAAAATTTAGATAAGTCGCATTTTAGTAAAGTTGCGCAAAATAGAAAAATATTTCATATATAAACTGCACTGCACTCAGATTTATGCTTTTCAGAGATTTATTATGAGTAAAATATACAAAATTTTAAATCCCAAACAACCGTTTCTAAGGCAAATCTCACAGGCATCAATTCCATATCATATTATAAAAATAATATATAAATAAAAAAACATAAATCAACAGACTGACTTGAAAAATAATTCATTATAATTAATTAATTTTTATTTTACAAATTTTATAGAAATCTCTCTCTCTCTCTCTCTCTCTCTCTTGTTTAAATTAAAGTCCTTGAAATTTATTTTAAGTTTCATCGCTGCAAATAGAAAACCAATAAAAGTCCCCGTTAGCAATAAAAAAATTTTAATTTTCAATTGGTTTATCAATTCCATTTTGAAAACAGTTTTTAAACTAAACAGCTAACCGCTCAGTTGAGTCTAATTCGTTTACCTTATTTTATGGCAAACAGATAAAAGAGTAAAAAAGCAAACGAGATACAGAAAGAAGGCCAACAAAATTCGATTTAACAACTAACACAAAAAAAAAAGAAAATGAAAAAAAAACAAAGAAAAAACTAAAATAAAGAAGGCAAAGGCAAGCACTTTGCTGGCTTCTTTTTGGCTGCTGTGAAATATTCAACGCATTATGACAAATCCGGCTAAAATATGCAGCCGGCCAATGGCCGCAGGTAAACAGTCAGCCAAGGTATAACAAAAAAAAAACAGAAGAAAACAACAACAAGAACGGAAACACCAACAAAGGAACATCAAGCCAAACGACGCCCACAAAATTATGCATAAAATGTCCTCGGGTCTTGGAACAGACAAACAACAACAACAACAAAGGGAGCAAACAAAGATAAATTCCGCTGTCCTGTCAATGTGCCGCGGGCCCATTAAATGACGGAAGTAAATAAGCTTGACAAATTTCCACTCATCATTTTTGCATTAATTCTGGCTCCTTTAACGCACACCGACAAAAACCGGCAGCAGCAACAACAACAACAACAACAACACAAAAAAATGTCCTTTGATTAATCAAAAAATATTTACCACAGAGGCGCCAACGTTGGCCAAGGCGCCAAACACAACGCATGAAAATGAGATAAGAGCGGTAGAAAAGAGGGTGCATGAGGAACGGGAGCTGCCCAAGATACATCTGCTCTCTTACCCACTAAAACATTCAAAAACGAAACCAGAGAAAAAAAATTGGGAAGATTTCACAGATTTTTGCACGCGATTTGTCAAGCTGACATTTCCGCCACCATATGTACAGTGGTTTAAGCACCAACAAATAAGCCTCATAAATCAATTTAGAATTGGAAGAATTCCGCAAATCACTGTTGATATGTCTTAAATTACGATAAATTAAATAACTTAACTGAGGTTAAGAAGAATTTACAGTTATTGTTCATTAATTAATATCTATTTAAATTATTAGATTTATTGCTTTAATAAATGATATTTCTAGTCGTTTGTCTTGATCATTTACAGCTGTTAAGTTACGCTATTATGTTACCTATTTAACATAAATTGACACCCATTTAATGCCTGTAACATAAACTGTTACTGTTAGGTAACATGTTTAAATATGTTATGTTAAACAAAAGGATCAGCAATCCTCTGTAATAACAGAAAAATAATTATTTTGGTTTGAAATTTAATATTAAAAAAAAATTAAGGTAATACAAATTTGTAAATGAAACTATTGAAAACGACTTGTATTACTTAAATTGTGACATAAACCAACAAAGCTTTAGTTTGGAATACTTTACAAAATTGAAATATAAATATTTGAGTTAACTTTAGATAATATTGGCCCACAGTGTGTGTGGCTTCTCCTATCGCTCAGACGACGTCGTCATGGCTGGGAATTGGAATTGGATTTTGAGTTTTTTGTTGCCGCAAACGAACCTCCAGCAGACCCAACACAGACAACAACAGCAACAGCAATAAGAATAACAAGAGTGACAAGGACAACTAACATCAGGACAGTCCAAGTTGATTTAGTAAGTCACGTGGCCGCGAAACTGTAAATTGGCTCATCCTGATCCTTGGGTTTGGGAAGCGTGTGAAATAAAAGTGACGCTTTGTATGTGACTGGCTTTTATTTTGGTTTTCTTATTTCAGTTTTTTTTTTGTCTTTCCTTTTTCGTTTTGCTATTCTCCATTTCTTGCTTTTGTTTGGGGAACAGGAGAGAGTGAGGTGGTGAGCTGAGTCTATTTTCTCTAAGCCAAATATTTTTGCACCCAATTTTTTGGTCGGAAAGGCAAATTTAGCCCCAGGCTATGAATAATGTTAGGTAAGAGAGAATGACAATTTAGGCCGATACATACAGTATAAAGTACAGTGAAACATGACTATATGCTAAGCATTTTGATTTGTTCTGTAGCAAAAGAAAACTAATTTTCTTTATAGTTAGAGTTGACTTTTTGTGATTTTATAATTTCGTCTAAGAAAATGTTTGAAATTAAATGAAAACAGGTAAAAAGGCCATGGAAAATTTGTGGTCTTCTTCTTGGACTTGCCCCTTCCACTACCATAAGAGATATGTATGTAGTTTTAGGCAAATGATATAAAAGCAACTGCCTCACATCATGAATTTAGTTCATTTTCCACAAAATATTTTGCTCTAGGGGAAAAATAATTTAAAGCCATAACTGTATGCTGAAGGCAGTTAATTTAATTTCTATTTACCACATTTCATTACCATGGTCATGTCATGATATTTGATATACATATCTACAAAACAATGAAAGCCCAATCAATGGCAACTGAACTAAATTGCCACTTTAATCCATCCCTGGTCCAATTGTTCGTTATCGATACGAAATGTATACTGACACTGATTTAAATTAAATATTTGACTACTGTCAATCTGTCAGCACGACAATCTATTTTGACCAGAAACATTTAATTACAATTGCAATCCAGTTGGCCATGGTTAACTAAAATTAAAATATATGTTTACAACTAGTTTAAATAGTATAATGGGCTACTCTATACAATTGAATACTTTTCATATAAGAATAACTATTAATTGTTGATCCAATGACACTCTTATGTGATTAAGCTCTTTTAATTTATTTATTTATTTAATTTTAAGAAGTTTATTTGAATTTTATCTTTTACTATTTAATATTTTCTATTTCTTACTGTTAATCTAAGGCAATTTTGATATAGTTTTAGTTTTGTAGAGCTTCTAATATCCTAAAAGAGGAAATTCTTTCGTCAACTGGCTTTTGGAAAATCATTCAAGTCAATGTCAGAAGGGAGAGAAACGCATTGATTTTACACTTTGAGCCGGTTCTGTCAATCAAAGTGTTGTGGGTCATGACAAGGCACAATTCAGGCTCACATGGTAACACCCCTTCCACAGTTGGACATGACATGCGTTCAACAACGCGTTGATGGCAATTTAAACATGCACTGGTTTTGTCCAGTTGCCCTTCCATTTGCCAATGATGGCCATGTCAGGCGGCTTAGCGTGTAATTGGCCCAAGTTTTTAGGCATTTTATTGTTTCAAGGCTCTTTTACTTTGTTGTAATTAAAACACACACAATTGTCAAAGGTGTGCGTGTGTGTGTGTGTGGCAGGTCCAAGAGCAATTTGGCAAAAACAAATGCCATTGCCCAAAAGTTGTCTTGTTGCCTCAGTTCTGACTGTTTGCCGTGGCTTACTTTTTGCCTACATTTGAGCCAGTTTCTGCAATTGCATTGACATATTGTTGCTATCAGCTTGAGTGAAGGAGTGGAGCGGTGTGGGGGGGGGGGGGGGAAGAGTCATGTGAGCCTTGTGAATGTCAAAATGTCGCGTCAGATGATGCCAACAAGCAAAAGGCAATCGCATTTGTCGATCGTTGTATGCCTATATCCTTGTCAGTTTGTAGTCCTTGTTGTCCTTGTTGCTGTCATGTTGATAAAACCTTTTGGCATTAAATTGTCTTATAATTAAACGATTTCATCGCTTAATCGTCTGCATATTTATCGTTCATTCAATACACACGATTAACAAATACATTTTTTACCAAAGATTAAACTATGCACTTGCCAATTATTATAACTTTTCTAATATCAACTATGTTAACTTTTCCTCTTACATTCTTCAAAAAAAAGGAAAAACCATGGCAAATATCCCACATGGGTACCATTTAAGCAATATGTCATATGCCAACCAAGATGCTTAACTTTTTTTTTTTTTTACCACCCCCTTCTCCTTGTCTTGCGTTGTCTCTTTTACTTTTTTATGACACTCCACACTCCAACAAAATCCAAGGACCCCAGCCCCAAAAAAACGAAAAAAATAAATGGGCAACCAAACAGGCGTGCAAAATGTTAAGAAACCTTATATCTCATATACCATATATATGTATATATATTTATATATATATAAAGGCATATCTGTAAGTACATAGGCCTAACAAGCGGCACAGGAGACTTACATTGAGGGTTGAGGGCCCGTGGGCTAAACTGAGAAACGACGCCGTGTAGTTATAAAAAAAAAAAAAAAAAACAACGAGAAAAAAAAATGAATTTTTATCTTAAAGCGACTGTCAGTTTGTCTGTCTGCTGATGAAAACGAAGTTGACAATGGGAATGAGTTTCTTATAACAACAGGGGAAAGAGAGATGGCCAGATATGGGTTGAGGGGGGAGGGAAGGTTGGTAAAAAAAACAAAATGAAGCGACAGCAAAAAGTGCGAACGTGCCGCCAGACAAGCTCTGGTGATGGAATGAATATGGTAAGGGTAAAGTGGTGGGGGAGGGGGGAAAAGAAAAACCTCTCTCTCTCTCTCTCACTCTCTTTCTTTTGCAAGCATTGGCATGGGATAGGGATAAGTACTTGGGTTTTTCATTCTCCTTTCCATGCAAAAAGTACAGATGTAAAAAGAAAAAACGAAAAAGGCCAAAAGAATAACATTTATGTATGTATGTATGTATGCCTATACATACGTGTGTGTGTGTGTGTGTGTCCTTACATGGACGTAGCAAGGATCAAAATAAGCCAAGCAAATAGTAAACATTTACTAAATTTTTAAAAACAATCAAAATTTGTACATACTTTTTAAAAGGGAATTGATCCCTTTTAGATTACACCCATGTACATATATAAATGAGAGCTATAAGATATATATGTATGTATGTATGTATGTAATTCTGTCTCTTTTCTCTCAGCTTTTGCTGTGTTTGTTAACGTTTAATAAATCAAAATTACTTTTTATTTCTATGACAGTTATAACAGGGCGTTGCTTGACATTTAACTTTTCATTTTTTTTGACTCTCGAAAATAATTGTTAGAAAATGGGGTATATTTGACTATAAATAAAATGGTTTACCATTAATTATTAAAAACATAAAATGGCTAAAGTAAATTACTAAATTTAACAAGTTTATTTTTATGAATGAAGTTCTTTAAGAGAGGAATAATAAATTAATGTTATTGAAAATAAATAATTTAAAATTATCATACACATGATAAGTTTTCTAAAGACACTAAGTTTAAATAAATATTTATAAATCGTTAGTTTCTAATAGTTATATAGTTTTTTGTTCTTTTTTAAATAATTCTAAAGTTCTAAATAAAACTATAAAGTCTAAATATAATGTGTATATATTTCCATTTTTATTGATTATTATTAATTTTTATTATTATTAATGAATAAGCAAATGAACATCTAATTCCCTTTCTATAAAGAATTTAATAGGAATTGTAAATTTTATAGAAGGTATCAAACAGTGGACCCCAATCAAAGGGTAGAGAACTTTTTCCCCCAATCTTTGGCTTTCCCTTTTTCTTTTCGTTTTTTTTTTTTTTGTGGTCTTCTCCAAGTTACCAGATGAAATCTGTGCGTTAAGGATTCTTCTCAATTCGTTTCTTTTTCTGTTTTTTTTTTCTGTTGTTGCTTCTTGCCACATACTCATGCTTAAAGCTTATCGTCTGCTAAGTGTGTGCGGGCTTGCTGGGTGTGTGTGTGTGTGTGTGGTGTGGGTGTGTGTGTGTGTGTGTGGTGTGGGTGTGAGTGTGAGTGTGTACATTGTTGATTTTTATATTGGGTGCTAAATTCAATGCGTTCACGCCCCCAAAAACAACAACAACAACCACATAAAAAGAGCAAGAAAGCAGCAACAACAATATGAAGAAAAAATGTCATTTAATTTCAACCAACCCACCAAACAGGCAGCAACCGCCCAAGGAGAGATTGGCGCTGGAATTCGCAATGTCCTCGTCCACACAGGATAACACCAATTTCGCTTATGACAGTTATTACAAATGCTTGTTGTCTGTTCCTTTAGAGCTTTCTCTGCTTTGAAATGAGCAGCAACAAGAAACGCTGCCACTTTCTGCTTATCCTTCAAATGAAAAGTTATTGTAAGGACCCACCCTTCTACTTTTCCCTCTTCCCTTCCATTGAACTGCGCCAATGATGTCTTAAGAATCGATTGTTGCCGCATAAGAAAAAAAAAAAAAAAAGGGCACATTAGTGCAATCCAAAGTCAAAATCGACATTGACTTATACTGGCAGATTCTATAGCTTGTTCTTCTTCTTATCTGTCTGTCTACCCGTTTGTCGATTTGTCTATTTTCTATATAATATTTTTTCTTGTTTATTTATTATTTTGTTTTTATATATACATTTTTTGTTGTTGCCGCTTGGTTGGCTCTATTGCAATTTTCATTGAATATCAAAATGGAAAACATTTCGAGACAGTAAATTAATTTTTCAAAAATTGGCATTCATTTCATTTTTATGGAGTGCTCTTTTACCAAATGGGTATATCCATTTTCATTGGCAAAATGAATAAATTAAAGTCTTTACTTAAAATGCTTAAGACGAATTATACAAATTATGTTTTTATATATTATTATTATTATCTATCATAAGATGATCCTCATGTACTTCCATAGATTCTCAACGTTAGATTACAAATGAATTAAATTAAATTTGGTTTAAGGCTATGGGATTTAAATTGGCCCAAAGAGCTACATATGTCCATAATGTAGCAGAATAGTTAGTTTAAACAGTAACGATCATTTGTAACAAGCTTATTTACTCGTTGACTAACACTATCATTTAACAGAACTTTTGGTCTTAACATAACATTATTAACAGAGAAAGACTTTTATTAAAAAAAAACGTTGTGAAATTTAATTATATAAGTGACTTCATTATAAATATAATACTATCATTAAAGTAAGTAAATTTCAATTATATTACTGAAATTATATAAGCTTTTTACAGGAGAAGAATATTATAGGATTCATTTCACTTATTTGTGCCCTTTGATTTAAGGATCTAGAGAATATTTCCTATGAGTAGCTATACCCATAAAGCTAAGATCGCTATATAGTTCTGGTTGACTTTGGGTCAACAGTATTAATTAAATAAAAAATATTTCGTAAGAGTATAAAAACTTTGTCATGTGACCAGACCCTTTTGGTTATCATTTCTTTAGCTCTCTGGATGTTGGGTTTATTGCTGGCGCATTAAGCTACATGATTTTGATTCCTTTTCCAATTTTTTTTCTTTCTTCACTTTTCCGTTCTCGTTTTTTTTTATCTTTGAACGCTTGTTCATTTGTTATTATTGTTATTTATCGTTCCACATTGTTTGGCTATTACGATGTCTACTCAATGAATTGAATTATTGACAGCCAGAATTGATCATTTCCCAATAGCACAAACAAAATATATATATGAAAAAGAAAAAACTCTCACAGGATTAAGGACGAATAAGAAATGAAAAGCAATACTGCTGAAGTACTTCAATTATTTGGCTTTTACAATCTTGACAGTGGCACAGCAGTTAAATGAGTTTCCATTCATTCATTCATTCATTCTCAATGTGAATAGAAAATTTGCTTTAATTGTATTTGTATAGAAATTAGATAAAGCCTAATAATAATACAACAAAATATTTGTATGTATATTTTAATTATTAAGTCATTTTAATGATGATATTGTTTAAAATTAAATTATGGATATAGAAAGAGATTTATATTAACAAAGAGTAATGAAAGAGACTTAACTTAAATTTATGGAGATATACAAAATACAAATTATTGAGGGTTTTTTTTTTTTGTTAGTTCCTAATTATAAACATGTATCATAAAGACAATCAAATAATTGATTGGTATTATTTGGGACGATTTTATTCAATAGATTTGATTAAATGATTGATATCTATTCTGTTTTCTGCTTATTTTGATTGGCAAATTGCTTCTAGCTAATTTATCTACTAAATATGCAAGGAAATGAAATTACTAACAGCTTCCACCATTTCGACTTTGTAATAGCCTTTTGCTGTGGGGCATTCATGGCATTCTTCTTTCTTTTTTTTTTTTTGTTTTTTTTTTGTGGCGTGTAAACCAAAAATAGCATCACGTTTTAAATTGCTGCTTATCAAAACATGTTCCTGAACTGTAATCTGTTTTTTGCGCTCGCGCGCACGTCATGAGAAAACCAAAATGAAAAAACCCACCTTTACGTTTCCTTTACCTGTTTTGCAAAAGGACTTAGCCAAAAAAGAAACCCATCAAAGCGGTAGCCTCGAGTGAGCAGCGGCGACGAAGCATAAAATGAGTGAAACCAAGTTGGAAATAAAAACGCAGCCAGCAACACAAACTGGCACATCATTTATATCCTCACAACAAAAAAAAAAAAAGCAGAAATGGAAACGAAAGAGAGAAACCAGTGGAAGGAGACTGGAGCAGAGCGTGTATGTAAATTGAAACGAGGGAAAACTGCCGGAACCAGAAACGGGACCATCAAGCCGACCCATACCCAGGGTTAAGGCTTACTTAGCCAGAGGTAAGTATAAAATATGTACATTAGCACGAATGACTAAACGAGCTGGAACTTAGCTACTGCCACTGCGACAGCTACATATGGATGTGGATTGCTTAGGGTTAGTCAACCGCCACTTGAACCACAACTCACCCCTTCCCCTCTTTCTAACCCCCTTTGACAAGACCAATCTCTGCTTACTCGCATCCAAAGCAATCTATCATCTGTGCTGGGCTGTCGACGCTCCATAAATTTGTGACACTTTTCTGCGAATTTATTACACCAAATAAATCGCGAGATGTAACCTTGCCATATACACACACTCACACATACACACACACACACACGCACATATACTCACTTACTATATCAGCTCATTTGGTATTCATTAGAGTTGGCCCAGTTATACCTTTTTGGCCAAGTTAATTAATTGATCGAAACTCGGTAACTGGAATGATTGTGTCAAGTTGACAGTAACAAAAAAAGAGAGAAAAATGTGGCAAGAGGGAACCTTAAATGGATAGGATTGGATTGGATTACTTCTTTCTGCCAATTGTCTGTCTCTATTGCCAAAGGATATCTCAACAATATTGTCCCTCTGGTGACATTGGTGTTGATTTTTGAAATTCCTTGGCACTTAAGAGTGCTCAAGTGGACCCCAGTGTGAGGGCCATGATTGAGCAGCAAAATAGCAAATGAAAATGGAATGTCAAATGGAAATGGAAATGCAACAAAAAAAAAAAAGAAAATTAAAAAAGGGTTTAAATGAAAATATAGTCACAGATTGATACAAACATGGACTCTTCTGTCAACTTGATATGGTAATACTTGAAATTAAATTTCATTCGGACCTATTCTTTAGCTATCGACAATTTTGGTAAAGAAATATTTATTTGACTAATCTAAAGAAAAACAAGCTTAATTTTTTTTCGAGCCAAAATTAATAAATGCTTTACTATATTAAAAGAATAATGTTTTAAATAAATGATTTTAATTAGAGATAAGCTTGCTATATTTTATATAAGAAAAAGATATTTAAACGACCGTTAATTATTTGAATTGAAACATGAATATATAATGTGTATTCTCGTAACGCCTTAATTTCTAGTGTTTACTGTCCACAACATTTTTTATTTCGGAACTTTACATATAACGATTATGTAAAGTTTCAGTTTAAATTGTTACAAAAACTAGATACCCGGCTCAAGTCGCCAGAGCTGAAACTTTCTTTTCGAAGCCAGGGTCGACTTAACAGCCAATTACTTTATGTTAAGAAAATCACTCACTGTTAATTCAAATTCCTCTGTTAAGTTAACAAACGCTCTATTAACTTAACAGTGAAATTCCAAATTGCAAGAGACAACCATGATTCAGGCTTAAGGACTTACAATTTGATTTAAATTTTGAACAAATTATTAAAGTAGCCGGCATAACAAATCCAATTTTTATCATAACCATATATCTAAACAATCTGAGTGCTTCACAATGTTTTAGTGCTTCTGTTTCTTCGTTTTCATATCGTTTTCCTTCATTTTTTTTTTTTATTTTTGTTTATTTATTTATGTTTATACATGCGCATTACGTATACGCAGAGTGGACGAGACGAGTCATAAGTTAGGTCATCATTATGGATAAACGCAATGTATGTGGGTTTTATGTACTTAACACTTCAGTTTCTGTTTCTTTTTTTCAGCTTTAGCTCCAGCCCAGAAAATGCCAGCAATGAGTTCAAGTTGTGCAGAGCGGAAGTAAGGGTAAGAGTGGGTAAAACGAGGAATAGGAGGAGGAGAAGAAGCCGGACGAGCCCTCGGTCGTGGTTGAGGTCGAGCAGATGAGCAATTTATCTCGCAGCTGTTTACTGTTTCACTTGGGTCGCCCTTGGCCACCATTGCCTCACGCTTGGCTAAAGCCACTTATGCCCATACCAACACACATACGTTTATGTGTGCGTGTGAGGATGTGGGTGTGCGTAGCTGTAAATACATAAACACATCAAAATAAAAAGAGACTGCCAGCAAATGCCGAGTGTCCTTGCAGTCAACGTGATATTAAATGAGCAAACTGTGTATAAGGCCGCGAGGCGTTTGCGAAAGTGAAATTAAAACTAAGATGAGGGAAAAAAATGTAAAAAAAATGAAAATAAAAAAAGAAAATGGAAATAAAAAGGGTATAGCTGTCAATTAACAGGCAACCCGACCCCATCAACAAACTCATCTCTTCGCTGTTTGCAATCCATTTTGCAAAAGCATAAAAAAGGCCACAAGCGAGGGCGGTTTATAATGTTCAAATTTGACCGAATACATACGTAATATTACCACTTAAAATTAACTATTATTTTCTAAATCTAAATTAGGGCAATTGCTTGAAATTATATCAACAAGTTGCTACATTAAAATATTTCTATCAACAATATAAAAAGAAGAATAACTGAGTTATATTTAAAAAGCAAAAATAATAAAATTCTACTGAATTTTTATTTAATTTGTATATACCATACTTATGAGGCTACCCTCGATCATAGAAGTTGTGACCACTGAAAGTTTTTTGCAGTCACTGCCTCACACGTGTATCACATATAAATATACATATGTATATAGGCATATATATATACATGATCTTAAGCATGCTAAATGCAACATCCACACACGCACTCACCCTTCTCCCCACCCTTCAATCCTCTCTTCAACTAGTTTTTCTGTTGCCATTTTTTTTTTTTGCTCACTCGTTGACGTTTGTTTGTTTGTTTATTTTGTTGCTTGTTTTTTTTTTTAGCCATTGCTTTTATAAGCGCAAAGTGCTCTTCATTATGCACATCAAGTGAAAGGATAAGTGCAACGAATGCACATACACACACACACACACGCATACAAAAAAAAAAACACACACACACACAGATACAGAGTCACATATGTTATGCTCTTTATGCATTTCAATAGCCATGCAAAATTACCTTAAACTGTGTGAAGATAAAAAGAAAGAATGACAAAATGTTGCTAAAAGTCAGGCAAAGAAAGCAAAGTAAAAGTATTTCATTTTCATAGTTTTGCCAAGAGAGTTTTTAAAAAGTATATTATTTATATATAATAGATATGAGTTCATATCTACCACAGAAAAATACTGCAATTTAATCTTTGTTTTATATTATTTTCTTTTTTTGGTTGATTCATTTAATTTGTTTTGCTGTATGAACGATTATCTGCAAGAACCTTTTTACTACCCACTGTATATATATATATACAAAGTTGCAATCAGATTCTTAGTTTAAACTAAAAGTTAACTTAAATGATTTTCATTTCAATTTCAGTAATCCCAAACTAGAAGATGTCCAGTGATCGGTTTTCTATAACCATTCAATTATCTCTGCTTTCAGTCCTTCTGCTTGTTAATTAGTTCATTGTTGAGAATTTTGGTATATAATTAACAAAATTACAGATGCTCCTACATAACTAAACAATACTCACGATTATATGCACTACAAATCGGATTAAACTTGAGGTCGCAACCCTTTTAATTGAAATTCTCTCATGCCTATAAATGTGTGTGTGTGTGCGTGTGTATGTGTGTGGGTGTGAGATGGGTGTGTCAATAATCCAGTTTATTGAGCCCAAAACCGATTACCTCACGTTTTGCAATTGCCATAAAAAGTCAACCTGAACCCAACAAAGTCAAGTGACACACTTGTAAAACTCTTTTCTTGTTTTTTTTTTCTCTCTTTTTTTTTTGGGCCTTGGCAAATCGATTGCTTGTCAGGGTCAACTGGCAGCGCTTAGCTTATGACCTCCCACCTCGTATCACCGAATCTTCCTAGTGCCACACCCAATCTAACCAGATATCGAGGATGACTGCATTGTTGTTCAAAGGCTTTACGGTTTTAAATTATGTTAGACATGGCCAGGCATAACCAGGCAACCGATTTGAATTTTTCCTCACAATATTCTCGTTTGCCATAAAAAAGAAAGAGAGAGTAAGAGGGAGACAGAGAGAGATGGGCTTAACAAAGGCTTTCTCGCCGTTTTTATACCCTTTTAACAAGGTTTATATAATGCTTAATAAGAAATTTGTAATTTTTAGAGTACAATATAAAAAATGAAATCTACTTGCAAAATATTAAAATTTCTTCTATTTTCTATTATTTGTTTATATATTTTTATCTTCTTCAACCATAGATCGTCAACTTCATTTCAGTCATTTTTCTGTGAAAAATTAAGTTTTAGTATTAAAAATTACTGAAACAATTGATTTATATTTTTATTTTGGTAAAAATTAAATACAACTATTAGAAAAAATTAAATTTTTCTTTTCCGATCTTTTAAAGCCTATAAAAAGATCTTCGAATAATTTTATACACGAATTTCAAAACGTACAAAATAAAACTATGCTGACTTATCTAGCTCTGCTCATATATCAAAATTATAAACAATTAGTAAGAGTATAGAAATATCAGTATTTCCTTAGCTAAAATCCCACTGAAGTTGTTTTCTCCTCCTTTTTTTTTTTTTTTGGCACGCTTTTATCCGGTTTGCCATTGACAGGCGGCAGACAGGCAGACAAAAGGCCTGTGACACCTTTTATGTGTGTGTCTGTGTGTGCATGTATGTGTGTGTGTGGCAAATTATAATGCAAATGCCTGACTTATATATAAAAAAAAATTTCTTTACCAGCTTACCAAGCCCAAGCTTTAACATGATAAAATTCTTTCAAAAATTTGCCAAATATTAAAGTTGATAAAATAGATTATTTTCATCTTATTTGGATAACAATTTTGGGCAAAGAATAAGCTAAACTTTAAGCAAAATATGCGCATAAATAAAAACAAATACAGTGGTGGTCAAAAGTAAAGCTCTGTAAGACTTTTTTAGGCTACAATTTCTCAAAGATCTATATATATTATATTTTGATTGATTCTTTTTAAATTTTTAATGTTGTCGATCGACAGGGAAATTTGTGAACTTTTATTTGTATTTATAAATAAAAAAAAGTATATTATAAATAATTTTTATCATCAAGTTTACTTGTGGATTGAACAAAAGAAAAATCATTTCTCTTTTAAATCAAAAGAAGAAATTAAAGCAAAAGAATAGAAATTTTTCATGTTATCACTAATTGAAGATTGAATTGAATTATCATTAATTGACTGAATAGGAGATAAAGGGTTTCGATTTTGATATTTTATAGAAATTCAGAACTTTACTCATGACTACTACTGTGGATAACTTTTATATTTTTCCGATATGTTTATATATGTATGTATATGTGTATATGTTAGATGGAAATATTTTTATAACTTGTACAGAAAAAGGGAAAACACAATCATTCCGGTATAATAAGCACTAAATATGCAGATCGTAGCCCCACCTCTTAAATGGTAAATCATCTACCTACCAAACGCGCTACTTATATTGAGAAAATATTAGTTAAAATATGAATAAATTGCGTAAAGCAAAAACAACAAAAATAACCACAAGAGAGGGGAGGGAGAAACAAACAAACTACCTGCGTTTGTGTGGGTGGGTGTGTGTGTGTGTATGTGTGTGTTAAGGAGGTGTGTCGACAATTCACCGAATGTTCCGTAAACATAACGAGCTGAGTAAATTGATTGCATGACGACGCAATGAAGCGCGTCCTGTAAAACCACTTAAAACATGCCCCAGTACATGCCATAAACTCAACAACATTGGTAAAGCATCCCCCCTCTCTCTCTCTCTCTCTCTCTTTCTAAGATGTGTGTGTGTGTGTGTGTGTTTGCAGAGCCACCAAAAGCAAAACGCGAAATCCACAAAATCCTGTGTGTGCCGTTCGTTCTTCTCTTTACTTAACTTTCCTGTGTGCGTTCCGTTTGCATGCAAAACCGGCAAACATTTAACCGCCGGCTATAAAATTCGATAAATATCGGCAAAAGTTCTTCGTTTTCTTTCTTTTCTTTTCATTTTTTTTTTATTTTTCGTTTCTGCTTAACTTGTTTGTTGGTTGCTACTTGTCAGAGTCGAAGACGAGTCAAGGAATCGGCAACTCGATGAGAGTTTATTAAATACAGGATATAGCCGTGGCATAAAGGCGTCAAACTTATGCGTACAGTGGTGTGAAAATTGTGAAATTTATTAGACTATATTTGTCAAAGTAAATGTGTTTAATAATAATAATTTTAAAATAAATGGTTTAGTTTATTAAAAGTGAAAGCAGCTTGGAAGGATTGTAGGCTTAATTTCTCAGAGGAAACTACAGAGGAACTTAAGTTTTTATTTATTTTGTAATTTTAATCATGCAACAAATAGAGTATAAACTTTTGATTTAATTAATATTTAAGATTTTAAATAAATTGCATTAAAAGGCCTATTTACACAAAAAATGTTGCATAGTTTTAGGGATAAAACGTTTATATGTATTTTTAGTTCAAATAAACAAAAGAAATTGAGTGAGAGAAAAATGGAAGGAATCAAATGAAATCAGCAAGTTTTAACATTATCTCTTACCCGCTGGCGCCTGGTTCCGGGACACAGGACAATGAAAAGGAGAGGGACATCATGAAGACGAAAACCAATTGAAAACTGGAAAAATTGAAATAGAAGTCAGTAGAATAAATCTATATAAGAATTTGCCCAAAAACTAGATTTGTTAATTATAGATACCAATCAAAAATAAAAAAAAAAACTTACAATAGATCCTAAGCATAAGGCTTAGGCTTAAATTTCGATCTATGTGAAGAATATATTGCTTAAGATATAAAAAACTAATTCTTAAACAATTCTTTTAAATTAAATTTTATTTCTTTTTTAGATAAAACTCTTAACAAATGTGAATCACTGTGCTTATTTGACGCCTTTAATAACGACCACTTGGACTGAAGTCATAGCAAAAAGGCGCTATTTTTGCATAAATATCCAACATCCGCTATTGCCATGCAAGCGCCCTTCCTTTCACACATACACACACACACACACACACACACACACTCTACACTCAGACTCCGGCTCAGACTTCAATTACGTACGTTTCCTTTACCTATCCTTCTATGTATGTACACATATATGTGATGGCCCCCGAGGGATTATCGCTTACATTTTCAGTCAAGTGCGTTCGTTTATTGTGAAATGTTGAGATGAGTTCAGTTGAAGATGCAGATATTGTTTGTATGCCGGATGGATGGATGGTTATCTTCTTGGTTTGGGTTTGCCTACCACCTATGAGGTAAAAGTGAAAGGCAAATTGTCGAGCGTTGATTTGAAAATGTCATATATACGAGTATATATACATACATACATACAATTGTATATATAAAGATATCTATATACGGATGTATGTATATATAAGTAGGCACACGTGTCTGTGTTACTCTTCCTCTATCCGCATAGCGACATCTTAAGGTACTTATGAGTTATGTGAACGATTTTAATATTTTGAAAGAAAAAGAATAAAAAAAAAAAGAGCACAAAAAATAAATGTATTTATATACATATATATATACATATACATCCGCATACATTGTATCTCTACATATGTAAATTGAAAAATTACATATATAAGTATTATGTTTATGTAATGGGGAAATGTAATAAATGATTCAACTTCCATTTACATTACATTACTGAAAATAAAAGAGGGAAAATTTTACAATTTTTCCTTGTATGTATACAAAATGAAAAATATGTTAACATGCTTTCAATAAATTTTGCATTTGCCTTTTGATAGATAGATTATCTATATGAAATTATTTTCAAATATTTCTCGGATAAACTAAGACAAAAAAAATTTTAAAAATTAAATTGAAATTAATATTTCTTATATTGAGACAATAGTTTAAATTTATGAATGTATATTTCAATTGAATCAATGATTAAAGTATCTAAACTTATCTACTTTAAGCTCTTAAGATGCAGAAAACTTTTTTGAGACTATAAATTTAAATAATTATAATAATCTTTATATACCATTTATGCATAAAGCCAATTCTGTTATCAATTTAGGTGCTTGTGATCGAGTTAACCCCGATTTTCCCATCATCCTTACTTAAATATTTAAATTGATTTAAATTGTGATTCAATTGATTTAAAGGCGTTGACAAACAACTAAAACAATAGCCCATCAAGCAACATCAAAAAAAAATAAGAAAAAAAGAAAAAGATGACAACAATCAATTTAATTAAAACTTTATAACAAGCTTTGGTTCATTTCACTTTTGTTACCATCTCCGTTCCCTTTTGACGCTTTGATATTGGTCCTTTTTCGGTATGCTTTCGGTTATGGCAACGTTTCATATTTGATATTAATTAAAAAGTTTACGCTGTCGCTGGTTGTGCTTTAAAACAAATTGTGGGCCTACTGAAGCAGGAGGGAATGAGAAAGGGAATTGGTACGACAACAGAAAAAAAAGTAAAAAATTAAAAAATGAAAAAAAAATTGAAATCTGTGCACAATGTGATGAAAAAGCCAAACACAATGGCAGTTGCATGTTATCCATTCATTTCTACATGACATGTATGTGTCTCTCTGATGGCTAGACCCTTTTAGGGGATCCCATCGAAACGATATATATATATGGATACGGCGGTACGCGTCAAAAGCCCGCGGCGACAACAGCTGCTAATGTCACGCCTGTCCTGACATCAACTGAAAAAAAAAAAAAAACAAAAAATGAGAAACATCCAAATATAAAACGAATGAAAAAATTAATAAAAATCTCTGACAGGACAACAACATTTTTTGATTGCAAATAAAAAAACATATGATTGACCTTCAATATGAAGATTTGTAAAGAGAAAATCATACAATAGAAATTTTTTCATATACTTTAAACAATATTTACATATATACTTTAATCAATATTTATACACCTAACATGCATTAAATTCATTTAGTTATTTTTAATATTTTTATCAGATGTTATACTTTATATATCTTATCTTTAAAAATTTTATTAAAATTGATTCTGAAACATATATAATTTGAAAATAGATTTTAAGGTCTTCTGTAATATTTTTCTCAAGTAAAGTGTTCTGAAACTTAATATATATTTATAATTATTGTATTCGTGTAAAGTCACAATTTAATTTTGAATTCTTGTAAAAATTAATATATTTTACATTTGTTTTAAATAAAAAGTTGTGTTTTCAAAAAATCTGAAGTTTTCATTAGTATCTATTTATATACATAGATTCTTTACGATTTCAAAGCATCATCATCGTCTTCGAAACTCTCTTCCATTTTCTCCAATATCGTTTTTATTGAACGTAAAAATATTTTAAGTTCTTCCCTATTATTTGGATCCCATATATTTACTACACTCAGCAAAGCGTCAAGTATTTGCTCTGAAAATCAATCATATTAAAGGAAAACAAGATTTTAGAAATATTTGAAAAAGAACTTACGATTTAGGACATTTCGTTGCGAATCAACAGATGATAGCTTTGGATTATTCTCCATAATTACCCTAAGATAATGTATTTCTTTAAAAATATATATTCAACACAATAAAAGAATGACTTTTTTTTATGGATATTGACCTTATTTGAAAAGGTTATTTTTATTGTTTTTTAATATTTTATTATTTTACAATGCAAACGTTTTTTGTAAGTAAAATCACAGCCTATCTGTTTGAAGATTTAAAATAATATTCGAAATATTTTAGAGCAATAAAAAAATTAATTCCTATGCATTTAAGAGCTAAGAAAGAATATTCCTTATTAATTTTCTTGTTTTTTCTCATCAAGCCACATTAAATTAAATCAACTTTCCCTTCAAACCATAAAGAAAAGTAACACACACACAAAAAATTAACTTTTTGATTGACAATTAAAAGGCTCAACGTCCTAGAAAAAAAAAAACGAAGAGCAGATGGCCATAAACATTGCTGGTTATCCAGAAATAACAGCATCTGTTGCAGAAGCTGTTTGCTGTGGCTGGTGAACCACAGGTTCATCCTGGTCCAGACTTCACTGCTACTGCTGCTCATTTAATGTAGTTGTTAATGCATAATGAGCCAAGCGTCTGTTGTCCTTCACTCACATCAAAGTCACTGTAACGAAAAGCAGATGGGCTTGGCGATTTTTGAAAGCGGTTTAAAACGCTCCATATATATATATAAATATATATATAAATTTATATACCTTTTATATGTATGTACATATATATGCAACTATGGGTATGCAACATGGTGCATTTTTTATTGACTGCATTTTATATTATTATTTAAAAATTAATTATACGCCACGTTGCCTCGCTTGGGGTTTTTCGAGGGCATTACTTGAAGCATTTTTACCCTGTAAATGAAAGCTAAAGGGGTGTATTAAGTGCCTTAATATAAAGAATATATAAAGATATCCAAAATATACAATTTCTTGCACTTTGATTTATACATTCCAAGTATTTATTTCATTCAAATTGATTTAGTTGAAATTATAATCAAAATGCCAAATTATTTAGAAATATATTGCTTTAAAATAAAAATTAAATATTAATTAAAATAAAATATTTCAATCAATATATAATCGAATAATATTAACTTGTTAAAGGGTACCTCAATGCCAATTTTTATGTCAGCCAATTTTTATACTGTTTTAAATTTTTTAATTTAAATATATAAAACAAGGGCTTCGATGCTTTTGTTGCATCTGATGCTGTTGCTGCTATTATTAAAAAATAGTTATCAAATATTAATTGATAATTACTGGCGGTTCAACAAATTTCTTAATATACAACCAAAAAAGAGAGAAATATTTAATAATAAGCTATGACATTATTCCCATTGTCTTTTGACAAATATCCATTCTAACTACTACAGGTTCATGGTCTTTGTTGGCCCTTCTAATCCCTTCACATGCATGGTGTGGCCATTGTGCACGTCGTGCTATTCCTTTACCCAATCCCCTCTTCACATTCACTACCCTTTTTTGTTTGCCATTTCCGGTATGAGCCAAGTCAAGGCAAGTGAGATCGTGTGCGCGAGACTCATAAAATTGTTGGCTATTTGAACGTTTTTTTGTGCTACCCGAAGCCAAGGCATTGAAAAATAAAACGTGGCAAGTGAAGCTAAGCCAAACACACTACCCGCACACCACATATACACACACACACTCACACACACCCAAAAACACCCACACTCTTATTGGAAGAGCTTTGAAAAAAGGGTGCAAAGAGTTCAGCGAAAAATAGAGGAAAATCAAGCGCTTGGCTGGAATTTCATACTGTTGGCATGTCCACTATTCCTCTGTGTGTGAACGAGTGTGTGTGTGTGTGTGTGTGTGTGTGTGTGTGTGTTATCCTTTGACAAGCAGCATAAATGTGCAGCATGGCCTGTGCTTCTTCGCCTTTTTCATCCTGTTATTCCCTCCGGCCTCCTGATCTCTGTCCCTGGCCCCGTTCACATCGATGTGTTGGCCATTTTATTATATTTGCTCGCAGACATTTTTGCTCTAATACGAAAATGGGATTTTAGGATATAAAAATTATGATAGATTACCGTTGCACTCCCTCACACACACAGACATACATACACACCCACACACACAAACACATACCCATAACACCCGCAGACACACTCCGCACACATGCAATTGACGTAACTCGACTTTGTTTGGCATCCTTGGCAGTCGCACGACTCTGGTTGTCCTCATGCTATTGCCATCCTAGCGTCCGTTGTTCCGCCCACATCCACATCATTGTGAAAATTGCGCCCAGCTTAACTGGAGAAAATCATTTGATGATAAAAGTGGCCCCTCAATTGCTTTGTTGCTTGTTGCACGCTGATGCTGCTGCTGCTGCTGCTGCTACTGCAATGGGTTTTCTCTCTTTTATTAAATTTAAGCCTGGACGAACGAAAGGATAAGATGAAGGATATGAAGAAGATTGTTACTACACACAGCTGACACACCAGCTGACATCAATCAAAATAATAATAATAATAATAATTCATTACTCTTAATGTAGTTTATTAGAAAACCACTTATGTGTATTTGATAAACTTATTTTGAAGTCCGCATGGAATGGAAATATACATGTACATATAGTATATATAGTAGGTAAATACTTGTCAGTTATAAGTAAAAGATATATAGTTTTTTAGCCAATAAACCAAAGCAAACCTAAGTCAACAACTTCTTAAACTTCTTAATCAAAGAAAATTCAAAATTTGTAATACTTGTAAAGTTAAAAATAAAAATTCTTAATAACTTAGAGTTTAAAGATCTAATTTGCTTATATATTTCTACTATATCTAATTAATAGTTATTTTTTAAGAAATTTAATTAATATTTTTTTAATAAAACTTGTTCTTTAAAATTATATTTTAACTAGTTTGAACGTAATTTGTTGTCTCTTTGGGACGGCTAAAAAGTAAAACACTAAAAAGCTTTGATTTAACAGAGCTCTGTTAATACATAGTAAGCTTCTGAAAGCATCACAAGCGTACGAAGCGGTTTAAAGCTGTCAGGCAAAGCTTAAGCAAGCTTTTATCTTGAAGTTAAGCGCGTCACAGACCGTTACAATTTCTAGTTGCAGGCTACTTCAAAAAGATGATAATAAATAAATACTAAATTTCTTTAAGTGAAAAAAAGAAAATTGCTAAATAGATCTGTGATTTTTATGCTGAGTTCCTTTTCCTTTTTTTCTTTTCAAATAAAACAAGAATACTTATACGATACTTAAGTATCGTATTTTTACTTTAGAGCAATTAATAACAGTATTTAATTTCAAAACTCAAACAAAGATTGTGCAAGATCACAATCGTAAAAATCATGTCTAATGAATATATTCTGAATTATAATAGATTTACTTTTACATTTACTTGATTTTGCAATACCAGATTTTATAAAGATACATATTTAGATTGTAGATTCGAAACTCTGTTTTTAGTGTCACTTAAATCGCTTTATGCCGGTCAATGTTATTTTATTTGAAAAAAAAAAAGAAAAATAACTAACTCACATCATTTGGCAGCACCTGCAGTTACATTTGACCTTGAGTACACAAAAATGAAATGACAACAATTTTGTCACAGTTTCGCAAAGTAAATATAAAAAAGAAAACAAGCCAAAAACAACACGACTCTAAAATACCCTTTAATAGAAAAAAAATATATATGTATATCAAAAGAGGCAAATCAAGTAATAGAGAAAAAAAACTACATTGTCTGATAGTCCGTAGTCCATTATGATAAGGTCTTATAGATTAATAGATTAATCAAATAACTAATTGGCTTAGTTTACTTCAAGCTTAACCCTGTCTTAAAGTCACCTAAACCAATGGAAACATTAGTCCGCTTTGAAAATTTTGCCATTAGCTTTTCCTTCTATCGAAATGCAGCCAACTGAGACGCGATGGTCAGTGCGTTAAAAATTATTATTTTTTAATTAGGTGGGCAATGGCGAAATGACTCTATGCAGAGGTAACTGCGATTAGCCAACTGCCCAACTTGTGTGCTTCCAATTAAACAGCTGTCTAGCTCCAAAGGTGACTCACAATCACTGCTCCAAACTTCCCATCCGTACCCCCCCTTCCTCTTCCTTAACCAACCGGCTTTAATGTGAGAAATGTCGCGTGCTGCCATCATGAGTCCATCTCGCTCGCACCCCTTCCGACTGCGAACGGCGACGACGTCTATTTCAAACAAGTGGGCAAAGCAAAACCGCGTTTTTCTAACTTTGGTTTAGTTTCATTCGGATAAGAGTAGATAAAACAAGTGCTTACACATCCAAAGCGGGAATGAATCCTATATGTTTTATGCATATAAAAGAAAAATACTTTAAAAGAAATCCTTATTGTTAATTAAATTCGTATATGTATATATATGTTCTTCACTTTCAGTGCTTTGCTTTATAATTAGTAAACGAAATTAGTTGAACAAAGTTCATTAAAAGAAAACAAATAAAAATGGGTAATTCCAGTTCCATTTGTGCCGATCGCAATGCCATAGGCAATTTCGATGAAAATGGGTAAGAAAGAAGAAGGGTAAAATATAATAAGAAATTAAAAGTGATAAGGAAATGAAAAGCAATTTGCATGAAACTCACTTTGTTGGAAATATGAAGGGTCACTGGACTCGATAAATTATTTATTTATCTACATAATTCAAACGGAATTGTATATTTAGCTTCGGTTTATTTAAAACTTATTTAAAGAGCTAACTAACATTTCAAATATATTTATAATAATTCAATTAGTTAATGTAGCATGGCAAATTCTTTTAATGTATAAAAAATAATAAATTAATGCAAAGGAAATTAATAGCATTAATGTTTGTTTTAAAAGGCCTTCTTTTAATTTATAAAATTTCTATTGATTTGCTTAAAGTTCAAAAATTATTTTATGTGTTGAATAACAGTTATAATTAATTCTTTTAAATGAAAGCTATTGTAATCTTTATTATTTCAAAGGAAATTTTGAAAATAACAATTATAATATTATTCCATTCATAAAATTTAAACAGTGCCAAAGAATTTCTATTTAGTAAAGTAAAAAAAATTATGTTCCCATTTTCAATTGAGAACCATTTCTGAAAAACCAAAGAGGTTTCTTAATTAATATGAAAAGTGTATTTTAGCAATACATTATTCCATAGTTTTTTCAAGTTTTCGAAACAGTTTCGAATGTTTTCAGAACGTAATAATTTGGATTCAAAAAGAATAACATTTTACTAAGATTTTACCAGGGTTTCCTTATATCCTCATATTTTTATGGTGATCTAAAGATTTATTAATTTCTAAGTTTAATATACTAATGAATTTATTTCCTCAAAGCTTTAAAACATTAGTATAAATATATGTTTATTGCTTAATATGATTTGTACTTGTCCATCACTAGTGCTTAGTGTTATCCATTAGCAAGTGTAACTAACAAATCGTGTCATATGAAATCTTTATTAATTAAGAGTCACACTATCATTTTGTTCTCTAGTTCACAGGACTAATTCTTCACTTCCCTGCAAGTCCCTTCAAACAGCTGACCATACATTTACACATTTATACTTCTAATTAGCATTTAACGATGCGATTTAATAGCGATTTATAGACATAAATAGAGAAACCACACGTTGCCATCTATAATTTAGTTTGACAATTGAAATACGGAGTTCGTATTATTAAATTCATATTACATTAGTTTCCCATAGAAAATAACAAAAAAAAAAAGAAAAATTGTTATTAACCAATCGTCAGTTGCGTCTAAGCCCCTTGGACTTGGTCATGAATTCCTCGAACAAAAAACTCAATTAATATTTATGAAGGTTGCCACAAACATGTGTGCACCATGTGCACCATATAAAAATTTTGAAAAGTTACTTTCAATTTTTTTTTTTAATAATCGGTCAAAGCGTGCAATAAATTGGACTGACTTGTAATTGATTCAAGTGCAAGGCAATCCATGTCAAAATGAAGACTTCCTCAAAAATTTACCACCGAACAGCAATTTGATTTATTTTTATATATAGTATAGATAATTGGATAATTGATAGCAATGAAAGTTACAATGTTTCGTAATAAGGTTTACAAAACAAAGTATAATCCATTATTGATAGTTCCATTTTCGAAATTATACTCTTGTGAACCATTTAGATATAGATTAATCTGACTAGTTTTTGTCTTATTTTCTTAAAAAATAAATGTTGACAGAATCTTTTGACTAAAATTAATATAACCTTTTTACAAGGGTATAAAAAAGGTATTTCTGATTTCAGTTTTCTTTTAGATAACGGATTCGATTTCTAAAATATTGTTAACCCCCATTTTAAGTGAACGCCGCCTTTGTTTTCATAATAAAATATTTGCCAAATAATTTTCACGCAGAGACGAAATGTATTTATGCCCTGATTGATTGTCATAAAGAGCCGACGAATGGCTGGCATTAAATGTACTAATAGTATATATACAACATACATAAATACATATGTATGTATATGAGTCCCTTATCAATTGAATATATGTACATATGTAGTCAGCTGCTTTCCATCACCCCCGCCATCAGTTTTTGTTTTCCTTATAGTGCCGTTTCTAATCAGTGGAAAGCAAATATCAACAAATATTGCAAAGTGTAAAGTGTAAAAGGGAAAATAGAAATCATAGTAAAGCCACAAACAGCAAATTAGTTTCAAAGAGACTGACACTCAGTTCGTTTCTTGTGCTGTTGCCTAACAGTCAAAAGTGTGTAAAAGAAAAAGACAATTTAAAATTTGTTATATAAAAGTCAAATTCCAAGATGAATGTGGGTTTTTGTTTTGGTTTGAAACGTTATACTAAAACCTTTGGACGGCTCAAGCTGCTGTGAGTTGTTGATATTGATAAGAGAGTATCAAAACAAGTGGGCGTGTCACCAGTGCTTATCAATTTCAAAGTACTTTGCCTTGACTTATCAAGAAGCTACTTCAAGCATCACCTGTTCCGCATATGCCAATTTAGCTGACAGACAGAAGACGATGATGATAGGTGATAAAAACCAAATCAAAACAAGAATTGTACAAAATTTAATGACAGAAATATTAATTATTTATTTATTATTGTGTACGTGCAATGTAAATGGATGTATAGGCACTTCAAGTAATTAAATTACAAAGAGAATAACCCCATACAGGAGCGGGGAAATACTTATGTATAAAGGGCCAAAATTGGTAAAAACTATGCTTATAGGAAAGATTGTTAAACATGTGAGAAAACCGGGGAAAAACAAGTTAAATTTAATAAATTAAATAAAAAAAAAGCGTATACTGTCAAATTTACTTTGACAAAACTTATATAAAAAAATACATACATCAAAAATTATTTTATAGCTAATTCAGTATAAAATATGTGAGGATTGAACAAGTTCAATTTAATAAATTAAATTCTTTTAATGTAAAAGTATTAAATATTTTGAAAAAATTCTATAAAGAAATACATAAACATTCATTCTGTAGGTGGTAGAAATTTCCGTAAATTGCTTTAATTCGTTTGATATAATTTTTCACTTACAATGCGGGCCACCCGCATAATCCGCACCTGACCGCCAACACAAAATAATCAATAATTACCCATGAGAACACTGACCACTTATTCTCACTAGTTGCCCTCTCTTTGTCTGTATGTGTCTTTCTCACTCTTTTACCCAACAGCACACCGATTTATCCAACACCAGTTTATTCCCAAAATCCTTCCAATGGCCAAGTAACGCCATATCATCAGCTTCAGCACGGCTTCTATAAGACCACAATTCCTGTAGGTAGTGGGAGAGCTAACAACACCGCCACCTCCACCACCAATACCGTACCCACTTCCGCTACAAGCGAGAGCAGCTGTTGTCACTGTCAAACAGCTGATTTTCGCTCACGCGCACAACGACAGCAAGTGAGCAACAGCAGCAATAGTGATACCAGCAGCAGCAATACCAACAACAATAATGAGGCACTCAAGCGCTCTCCCGCACACACTGAGTGTAATTGTAGCAGCGCTGAGACAGCGACAGCGATGTCGGCGCAAAAATGGCGCAGTAGTCGTATATATAAAAATCATACGACTACAACGACAACAACACTTGAATACGAACTTTCCAATTTTGCAAAACTAACAACACAAATCAGTACGCAAAGCGACGTCGGCCAGGCAACACCACCAACAGCTGACAATTCCAGTCAACAACAAGAAATTGAAGAAATACGAACATCATCATCACCACCAGCGCCAGGACCTTTTGCATCCTCGCCTTATCATTGGGAGCAATTGCAACAATCTCTACACGCTCTACATCAGCAACAAATAAGTACCAACAGCTTGCAACAGCAGTCACAGCGTTCTTTTAGCAGCAACAGCAACAACAGCAGCAACAGCAACAATATGAGCAGAGCCGTTAGCATTGAACAATACGCCCCAAGGGATCGTACTGGTTTATGGGGTACCGGTGACAATGAAGTTGTTGGCAATATCTCTGGATTTAATCGTCTTCAGGATAAACGCTATTCAAAGGTAAGTTTCTCTAACAAAGCTATACAATCACATACATACATACATACATATATAAAACATGCATATGTATGTATGTATGTATATATAAATCCAAAGTGGAAAAGTACCAGGGCGAAATTTAACTAAAAGGGTGGGTTTTCTATACCCTATGCCGAAAAGTTGAATGGGGACATTTAAGTCGTCGAAATGTATGTCACAGGCAAATAGGAAGCATATATTATATGTATGTATATATACATACATATATATTATCCTGAACAGTCTCAAGAATCAAGCTAAAAGTTTCTTTTGCTGTAAAAAGAAATTTAAAAAAAAAGGACTACATAAAAAAAAAGGCAAGTTGCCTGTTTTAAGAGTAACTTGCTGATTAAAAAGGTTTCCTTATTAATATAGAGTATCTACAAGTGTCTGTTTTTTTGTGTTTTTCTCATGATTTGTGCTTTTTAAGCAACTTTTTGGCCCTTCTTTAAAAATTCTGCCAAACAAAAATAAGAAGCAATCTTTGCTATTTTTAAAGAAATCCAAAAAAAAAAAATAAACTATAAAAAATTGAGTCAGCTGAGAATTTTTTAAAGAAATATTTTTTGTCATTTCTCATTTTTGTTTTTTTTTTTTTGTTTTTGGCATTGTGGGTGACCTTTAGATGACATAGAGAAAGAGACAAAAGGTAGCCGTCCAGTTGTTGGAGGCATACACGCGCCAGACTGGAAGACCAAAGCTCATGTTTGGTGTTATTTATTTTTTGTTGTTGTTTTTGTAATTTATTTTTATGGTTGATGTCAGACACGAAAATCGATAGCAAAGAGGAAATAATTTCACCAATTAAATAAATTTTTTTTCTTTTTTGTATCTTAAAACGATGAGAGTTAGATGGAAAGGGTATTAGATATTTTTCTATAAACATTCTATGCATTTTTGTTCTATATTTTTCTTTTGTTGAATTGCATTTCAAGATCAATGCCAATTTTCAGAGGCGGCAATTTTCCGTCTCTTAAAAGAGAGTTAACTGAAAGAGAGTGATAAAGAGAGAGAGCGGAAATGAAATTTTGAATCAATTGAATAAAAATGAGAGAAATTATACATCTCAAACTAGCGAGAGAGAGAAAGAGCTTGCGCATGTGGTTTGTAAGTGGTTTGGGGTGGGCTAGACAAAATAATATTATTTAATTTGCTATTTTTCTAGAAGGCATAAACCTTAGAGTTATCATGATATTATAGTAAAAAACCATCCGGCCCCCTAAAAAACAACAATATTAATAATACCTTATCAATTTAAACAAGAGATTAGATTCAACAATTATAAAGCAAATTTTACACACACACTTAGCTAAGTGTATGCGTGTGAGTATGTCTACCCTCTCAAACAGCTGATATTTACATTTACCAATTTCCAATGGAAAGTTTTACAATTCTCTCTTATAGTCCCCCTGTAAATTGTGAAAGAAATGAAGAACAAAGAAACGCATAAGTATGTATGTATATAGCTGACAAAAACTGACCTACATTTAACAATAAATACAACTTTTTGCTTTGGTGATAACTTATTTTGTCTATATCAACAAAATATATATATGTATATATATATATTCCTTTGTTTATATATATACATACATACATATATACTTATTTATATAGACTAGCTCAAAAGAAAAATTATCTGATAAATATCTCTAACAAATGGTTCTGTTAACATTTTGTTTGTTTTGCAGAAAAGGGTATATTAGTTTTAATTAGTATGTATTTTGTAACAACTGCAAATTAATTTATATATATATAGGTTTTGAGTTAGATATTTTATTAAAAAAAAGTTTATCAAAAGGTTTAACTAAAAACGTTTAAAAACGTTTAAAAACGTTTAAAAACGTTTAAAAACGTTTAAAAACGTTTCAAAACGTTTAAAAACGTTTAAAAAACTCTGTAAAATTGATCATTATTTAAAGTCTCTAAAGAGCATAGAAAATTAGTCTTTCTTTGTAATTTATGGCCTCACAAAACAAAATACATAATCCAGGCAGTCAATGTGCTCTAACGTATTTATTTAAAATGAAATCATAACTAACTTAAACTTAACGTGTTTCTAAGAAATTAAAAAAAAATAATGCATTGAATAAACATTATTTGAAAGCATATTCTTGAGTAAAAAAGTTTTAAATAATAGTAGTAAAAGTAACTAATAACAAACTAGTTCAAGTGACTATAAATACCCTTCTTAAATAGAACTGAGGGCGTACTAGAATTTTGAGTCATCTTCCGGGATAGGTTTTTTATCTTTCTTCGAAACTACTAGAATTCATCTTTTCATACGTTTGTTCCATTTTAACTGTCATTTTCTACTACCTAATGAGCCTTTTTTTTTTAGTATTTTTTTCCTACTTTGTGTTTTTGTATGTCATTTGGTAGCAAAATAGTTTTGTCTGTCCATTTTGGCATGTTGATTAAAGTAGCTTTCGTCATCGGATGATGAATGCCAGACTGGGAGACATACATAGACATCCACTTGATTATCAACTTATTCAAACTTTTCGAACGAGACTAGCTCCAGACGATTTAAACATCAGCTGAGCCGGTTAAAAGCATGTTTTGATTTCAATTTGCTTTGTCTATCTCTTTCTGTACATTTTTGGGTTTTTTTTTTGCAAATTCCCTACGAAATTTAACGTATGCGTAATCGATTTACAGTTCAATTTATTGCGTATACACAATGTGGCAATTGCGGGAGTGCCGCCGCCGCACTCTTGAAAAGAAAAAAACACTTGTTGCCAGGCGTTTGCAAAAACGTTTTCATGCTTATCGGACATTACGTATTTTTTTTTTTTTTTGTTTTTTTTTCAATGTCAACGGTGTCGTTTTCTCATATTTTATTTCACCAGTACGACGACTGCTACTTCTCGTGACGTAGAAAAAACCATTGTTTTCTTTTTTTTTCATATATACATACATATATATATGTACACAGGTATATCAGTTAACGGATAATATACGTTTATGGGGCTCGATTCTTTTAGTTGTTGTTTTTTTTTTTTTTGTTTTTTTGGTCATTAAGAGTTCAGTCACTTCACGCACGTACTCGACGCGTGGATTTGTATTATATTTGTGTATGTAAATTCTATTTAATACGACTACATTGATTAAATTAAATTAAATGTCATGCTGGTACTTAGTGGGATGTCGATTGGTTGTTTTGTGCCACAGTAGCCTCACTCCATAATGTTGCACTTGGGAAGCTATCAAAGGTTTTAATAAACATTAACTTTTATCGTTAGATCATAATTGGAATTCACCATGAATTGGCATAAAAATAAAACACAACTCACAATGACAACAAATATAGTATTTTCTGGTTTATCCCATGGTGTGAGAATTTTATTTTAATATCATGACTAATCAACTAAAAACGTTTGGCAATATCCATATGCAAATCTTAATAAGTCATGGTAACTAAATTAATAAATCAAAGAAATATATCAATCATATTTTGTAATTTAAATTAGTCACTAAAAAACGATTTTAAAATGTGATTTAATTATCAAAAATTAAGTTCGAGGAGAGAGAGATTGGTGTTAATGCATTTGACCTTTTATCTTTTATTTCGAACTCAATTTAATTAGATCAATGTGGGACTAAATATATAAAAATCAATATCAAATTTCGTCAGTTGCCACTATAGTTTTGTATGTGTTTACTTTGCGATTGATTGTATTGTAATTATTTTTTAATTAATATTTTCTTATATAAATTGGTAAAAAAAATACTCATATATTTTTTTGTTTAGATATAATTAAGTCCAAAAATATCCAATTATATTATAGTTCAAGCAAATGTAGGAGATACTGTTACAGTAATTGGTTATATATATATATTTTTTTTATTAAGAATGACCAGCTTTATACCTGTTGAAAGAAATCTTTAATGTCTCACAATTAGCCACACGCAATTCCAACAACAATTAAAATTAATAGATCAAATTACGTTACAAAAATGTTATTACATTTGGAATATTTAGTATTAAAAAACTTGTTTTTATTACTATTATTAGGAATTTGAAATATCTACATTCTTGCAAAGAATTATATATCTTTTAGAAAACTTACCAAAAACATTTCCGAATTACGAAAAACAATTCTTTAAAATTTCATAGAAAATATTCTATTCAATTATTTAAAAAATTCACATAGATTCATTCTAGATTTTAGAATCTAGATTTATTAAATAATTAATTAAACTTTAACTAGATCAGAAATATTCATTGTATGTAGGTTCTAGTTAATTTTAAAAATATCTCAAAGAAATCCACAGACCTTTATTGAAAATATGAAGATTCATTTATGATAATAACTTTTGAAGAAATGTGGGAGAAATTTAAAAAAAAAAACATTTAACTGAGTTAAAATAGTATGACAATTATTAACTAACTGTAATAAGTATATGTGATATTTTGCTTATCCAAGATGTGCATGTCGGAAATCTTTTTTTTTTTTGTTTAATATTTTCATTTTATTTCGTGCATTAAATTGTTTTTGTAGGAAGCTAGTTTTTTTTTTTGTCAGGTCACGATTTGTATTATCTCTGTAATTTACATAAAATAATTATGAATAATTATGCCTTAATGTGCATATTAGCAGGTTCATTCATAATATGTTGGTAAACTTTTTTTAAATTTTGGCATAATACAACGTAATGAATGTAATGCAGAAAATAAAAAATAAAATTGTGCCATTTGCACGTAGTTTTACAATGCCACAAACAAAGGCAGGTGGGTAGGACGAATCAAGGCATTAGTTACGCCCGTAATAGATATATAATATATATGTATATATATATAAAAAATACTGTATATATACAAACTTTCAATTTCGACAGCATCATGGGTGAAAAAACGAGGCCATACCCCAGCACAGGGGCTGACTGAGTCATGTAATGCCAATTTATTTGAGCTTTCGAAATGCGTGTTCATTGATTTGAATACCGGTTTATATACATATATATATATATGTATATATATATATAAGTAGTGCGTTATATGTAGAATTTGACTTTGAACTTGAACTTTGATGATAGTTTCTGTCCGAAGCATTGCAAGGTCAAATCTAGATGTCATGGGAAGCACAAACATAGATGATTTGGCGCGTGTTCAGGCGATGGTCCATAGCGATAAGCCAAAACAAACTTTTCCACAAGTTAATTAAAAGCTATTATTTATTTCTATCTCTCTCTATCTTCTTATCTCTCAGGGTCTGAATTTCACCCATGAAGAACGCCAACAACTTGGCATCCATGGATTGCTCCCATTTGCTGTACGAAAAGAAGAGGAACAAGTTAATCATTGCCGCACCCTTCTCGATCGTCTTGAAAATGATCTCGATAAGTATATGTATTTGATTGGTCTATCGGAACGCAATGAGCGTCTTTTCTATAAGGTGCTCAGTTCGGATATTGCCCACATGATGCCATTGGTGTATACCCCAACTGTTGGATTGGCTTGCCAAAAATATAGTTTGATCTATCAGCACCCAAAGGGCATGTATATTTCCATTAAGGATAAGGGACATGTTTACGATGTGATCAAAAATTGGCCAGAGGAGGATGTGCGCGCAATTGTTGTAACTGATGGCGAACGTATTTTGGGTCTGGGTGATCTTGGTGCCAATGGTATGGGCATTCCAGTTGGCAAATTATCATTGTACACGGCTCTAGCTGGTATTAAGCCAAATCAGTGTCTGCCTATTACACTGGATGTGGGAACCAATACTCAATCCATTCTGGATGATCCATTGTACATTGGATTGCGTCAGAAGCGTCCCACTGGTGAACTTTATGATGATTTCATTGAAGAATTTATGCGTGCCTGTGTCCGTCGTTTTGGCCAGAATGTTCTCATTCAATTCGAGGACTTTGCCAATGCCAATGCATTCCGTTTGCTAACCAAATATCGCAACGATTATTGCACATTCAATGATGATATTCAGGGCACAGCCTCGGTGGCCGTTGCTGGTCTTTTGGCATCTCTAAAGATCAAGAAGACAAAATTGAAGGATAATGTTATCCTATTTCTAGGTGCTGGCGAGGCAGCATTAGGTATTGCCGGTCTCTGCACAATGGCCATGAAGGCTGAGGGTCTCAGTGAAGAGGAGGCCAAATCCCGTATCTGGATGGTGGATAGGTAATAATAGATAATAATTCTTAAAAATAGTTTAATCAATTCTAAACAATTTATTTTCTTCCAGCCGTGGTGTTATTGTTCGTGATCGCCCAAAGGGTGGTATTACAGAGCATAAGATACACTTTGCTCAGAATCATGAACCCATCGATACTCTGGAGGAGGCTGTACGTCGCATTCAACCCAATGTACTGATCGGTGCTGCTGCTCAGGGTGGCGCCTTCACTAAGGAGATTCTTGAGCAAATGGCTGATTTCAATGATCAACCAATCATATTTGCTCTGTCTAATCCAACCAGCAAGGCCGAATGTACCGCAGAAGAGGCTTACACTCATACCAAGGGCAAATGTATCTTTGCCTCCGGCTCACCTTTCCCACCTGTCACCTATAACAATCGCAAATTCTATCCGGGCCAAGGAAACAACTCTTACATCTTTCCGGGTGTGGCTCTTGGTGTTCTTGCTGCTGGTATGTTGACCATTCCTGAGGAAGTTTTCCTGGTGGCCGCCGAGCGTCTAGCTGAGCTTGTCTCCAAAGAGGATCTAAACAAGGGCAGCCTATATCCTCCACTTTCCTCCATTGTCAACTGCTCTATAGCCATTGCCGAGAAAATTGTAGAATATGCATACAAGAACAAATTGGCTACTGTTCACCCTGAGCCCGCTAACAAAGTGTCCTTCATCAAGGCCCAAATGTACGATCTGGATTATCCTCGTGCCGTGCCTGCCACCTATCACTTGTAAATGGACTTAACCGTACTCCCCATATATATGCCGGCTCTGTCGTGATTTTCTTATCAGCACAATGTATTTGCCATTCCATTTGCTTTGATGAGATATCGGAATATAACGGAGTATACATGATTATACACATAATATTACCATGGTAATGCAGCGGGCATGAGCAGTACTAGAAACTCATGTTATTTATTTTATAATGTCGCACATTTCTTTCCTAGCTTATAGTCAAATTGTATAACACCACCTAATCCACATTTCGTTGTAGCGTTATCCATTCTCCCCGTTCTGTTCGTGATCCAATAATCGAAATGAAATATAGAAAACTCTTTAATTAATATTTTACAACTTTAACAAAGCTGAACAATGTCTATGCTTTAAAAATTATTATATATGTAAATGGGATGTTAATTTGCTATAGATATACACAATTTCAATATAAATTTGAACACAAACTATTTTAAGAAACTAAAAATAAAAGATATATACATAAAAGAAAATAAAAGGGTTCTAAATCAAATTTACCGCCAAATTCTTGTGTTAAACTTAACAGCATCATCTAGAAATTCTGTAAAAGTTGTTCGCATGTGGCAGCACTGAACAACACTTTAATGTTGTTAGAGGTGGGAATCCATTTATGGTGGCTCCAATCGATATTTTTATACACTGTGGCCATAGGGTAAAAGGGTGTATTAAAGTTGCTAAACGTCTGCAAACTTTATGCTGACTTGACAAGTGCGACATTGGTTGGTAAGCGTGAGCGACACAGTATGACAAATTAAAAATTGCAATTTACAAACATACAAGATATATCGGTTCCATCGATACCATCGATGGTGCCATCGATGGTTTTCCCACCTTTAGTTTACCTGCGAAAAGACGAAGAAAAATGGAAAAGCTCAAGGTAGGTGCACAGTTCAATTTATTAAAAGAGAAACATTTAATAATATTAATTAACTTTCACTTGCTTTTATATAGCGACGCTTTGAGATGCGTCAATTGGCGGACGAGCTGAAGCAGCGACAGGTAAGTGAGAAATGAACTATAAATAATATTTATAAACTAAAATTTTATATATATTTATATGCGTGTGTGGGTCTGCAGGTCATAACAGATCATCTGTTGCAGAAAATACTCTACTCCAAGCGTCTACTGGTGGACCATGTGGAGGCTTTGGAGCAATGTATGCAGCAATTGACTGCTCCTACTGCTTCCAACCGGCAACTCCTGAGCACGCAAAATGCCTGCCTTTTATTTGGCTGCACTGTGCTGGAGCATTTCATCACACCAAAGAATTTGCGGCTCTTGATGTTGCCCTCGGTGCTAATCACTGGCACCTTTGGAGCTCTCTTTGCTGTTAAGAGTGTGTTTGTGTGCCGCAACAAGATGGTGGAACGTAAATTGGAGCAACTTGTCCAGACTATTGATGAGTTTGGCAACTGCATAAGACGCAATATGACTTATTTTCAAGAGATTATCATTATGAAACAAGCGGAGCTCATTGAGTATGGCAAAACAAAAATCATTCAAATCATTATAAAAACTAAATTATCTTTATATATTTTATAGATCGCGTCAAATTGAACGCGCCTGGGATTGTATTACAGCCGCCAAAGAGGTGACTGAAATCCTATATGATGCCACCCGCAAATTGGAGACGGATTATCCCCTGCCAACCAAATACGGTCTGTACTATGCACCAATGGAGGAGCTGCGCGATTGCGAATACTTTAAGACTAACGTAACGGATTACAGTCCAAAGCATATCAAGGTAACAGAATATATTAAATACTCCATTCTTGGAACTAATTAGATGACTGTTTTTTCTTTAAAGGATTTCCACAATATCTTTGCCTATGTACAGTCGCAGTATCTATTGCGTTTGGCTCTAACTATCACCACACAGCCATCGATTTCAGTACTTAGTGAGGAGTTGGTGAAAATCGATTCCTTGGTGCGTCAACTGGTTCAGGAGGAGGAGCAACACTTTAAGAATCTTGCCGTAGCTATGCAAAACAAAAAGCAACTGGAACTAGCCGAACTACATGCCAATAAAACGGAGCAACAGCGGAATGGTCCAATAGCTGTATTGCAGCATTCCTCCCTGAAATTAAGTGCCTGTATGGTAGCTGTGGCCGGCGAATGTCAGGCCCTGGATGTTACCCTGCAACAATTGACTGCCACAGAGACAGCCAAGAAAAATAATGCTAGTCAACTGTTGGCTGTGGCCAACAATATGCACGGCATTGAGAATGCTCTAGCCGTTTGTTGTGATGATTTTCAACGGTTGATGCTGGTTTACAATAAATTTCTAAATAGTAAGCTTGAGGCGGAGAATTCAGTGCCCGTTGCTGCAGCTCAGGATAAGGAATTTCCCGAAAGCATTCTACGGGTAGAGTTTTCGCAAAATGTGAGCGAACCTCAACAAAAGGATGACTTCTATGCCTACATGTATGATGAACAGGAGGCTCAGCAACACGACGCTGACCATCAGCAGGCACCTTACCCCACCCCAGAGAAACAGTTGCTCAATTTCGAGAGACGCATCACCAAGGGTAAATTCAAACCGGTATTGAAGCAACTTAAAGATCGTATCGATCCCATACGACAGGTGATGTTGGAAAAGGAGCGGGAAGTTCTAGCATGTAAAGGAATCAATGTGGACAAGCTCTTTGGCCAAACGGAGAAAGATCAAAAAGATAACCGCTTAACCGATCACTTGAGCAATTATAATGGATCAGGTTCGGATTCCGAATCAGATTCAGCTGATGAAACACATGCTGTTAAGGAGCACAGCAAACAACTCAAGGAACGTGATAACTTTGCCGAGATGCGTCAATTTCTGGCACAAAAACAGGCACTTAATTTATTTAAATTGAATGAAACAGAACTGGTACAACGTTCGGTTCCAATTGAAGAAGATCTGCTGGAGAGCGAGTGTTAGACTCATTTGCATAAGCCCCATTGTTTATCGTCCCTAAAATGTTTATCATTATCTCTGTTAGAGTTTTATCTACCTAAAAAATATGTGAGATAAGCGCAGGTAGCGTTTCCTCTGACTATTTTGCCGTTGATTTTGTTCCCTTTATTTGCGTTTTTCACGCTATCTTTCTTCTTTTTTTTTTTCTAATTTAATGCTGTACAAAAACAAAAGCATGCTAAATAATTAATAAACGTTTTTTATGTAGATATAAAAAAAATAAATGAAAGACTTTTACAAACAATAACCGGAAATCTCTATAATGTTTTGATTTTAAGTTAATAGCAGGAAGCAAATTGTAGATATTTATAATTATAATATTTATAATTCCATAATGTGAAAAGTTATTTATTTCATTTAAAGTTAAGGTCTTTAATGTCAACGTTTTCATTGTATTCAAATAGCAATGATTTTGATAACCATTTGGAAACAAAATAATTTTAAGAATGCATTCTTAAAATCTGTAGAGTCTCAAGTTATAGCCGATGTTTTCTTTCTTAAATATTAATTGAAACCTTTTTATAATTTCTATCAATTTATTCTTTTAACGACGTTTTTTCAGTTGTATAAAAGTGATATTTATTTTAAGTATTCATTATAATCTAATTTATTGGAACTTAAGTACAATATTGTATTGTATCCGATGGCAAGTACTAAAAACTAAATGTTATATGGAATCGGTCAGATCGATCTCACTTGTCAATTACATACATATTTACAGGATAGCACACCAAGGCAAAAATTTCAAGCTTTTTGCCATGGGTGAAACAATTCGTGTGGACATCTTTGGCTCAATTATTAATACAGCTTTCATTTTTCTTTTTTTTCAGCCGATGGCTTAGGCATTTGATGCAGCTGTGACGGCAACATTGGATGGATTTTGGAATTTGCTGGTTACCGATGTCGGCTGGAGTTGGGAGAAGGCTGACAAATTGCTACCCCTAACACTGGTATATCGTATGGGCTGGACACCATAGTCATTGCCTTTGAGACGACGCCGCACACAGACCACAATGAAGCCAATGATCAGGCCAAGGACCACAACAACACTGGCAATGATTGCAGTTAGGATTATATATCGACGTCGAAGAAAACGTGGCGGTTCCTCTTCGACAGCACGATATTTCTTTGGAATAATCATACTACAAATATAATCGGATGTCAAATTGGATATTTGTGTTCCAGCCAGTATATAGGGTGTATCGCAACGGGCTACATCCGATGATTGTTGTATATTTGGTTTACCGGCCAATTCCAATGCCTGGAACAGGTCACAACTGCAATACCAAGGATTACCGGCAATGGCAAAGCTTCGCAAACGTGGCCAAGTCACATTAGTGCTACTCCCATTCAGTGTTAGGGTAGATAGAGCATTCTGTGATATATCCAATTGTGTCAGATTGCGGCTCATTAACAAATCATTTAGCTCCATACGTTCCAATTTGGGATTGTGAGACAAATCCAATTGCTCCAATGCGGGCAGACTTAGAGATCCTCGTTCTATGCTACGCAGAGAACGATTATCACTAATGTTGAGGCGACGTAATGCCTCCAATTTTGGAAAACTTTCGCCATTGAGACTGACAAACAGATTACTCGCAAGATTCAATTGGATCAGTGATTTACCCAGCTGCTGTAAGCCACTTGGAACCTGAGCAAATGCATTACCGGAGACATCCAAGACCCGCAAATTGCTAAGGGATGTAAATAGATCATTTGGCAGTGTTCTCATATCATTGTGAGATAAATCCAGACGCTGTAATGTGGCCACTGCTCCAATAGACGCTGTGGTGGCTGTATCCAAGACATCAAGACGATTGTAGGCCAGATTAAGCTTAATCAATTGTGGTGTATGCTCAAACAGTTTACGATCCAAACGGGCAATACGATTGTGACTTAGATCAAGATCTTTCAGAGAGATGGGTTCATATTTCGTACTCTTGAAGGGACCACGGAACAATTCAGGTTTTAGTGCATCATCCGAAATCTCATTCCAGCTCAAATAGAGACCCTCAACATTGGGCACATCCATAAAAAGAGGTGCCTGCAACTCTTGCATGCCACAATGACGACACGATAGGGTCAATGTGGCATTTGTGGCCGGCAATTGTTGCAGGAGTCGTATACGATTCCCAGAGTAAGAGGCAACAATTTCCACATCCGTCGATTTGTTATCAAATTTGGTGGGCCAACGTGCCAAAATATGTTCAAAATTTTTCATGGCACAATTGAGGGTCTGATGGATGCGATTATTAGTATCCTGGGTGCTAAGACAAACGCATGTTTCACATATATTCTCAACTGGTTGATATGGTATATCCTCATGCTGTGCAAGGACCTCTATTCGATAATGCAATGCTATGCCACTGAGAAGCTAAAATATAAAAAAAATAAATAAATTGTTTAATCACTAAGAAAAATTAAATAATTTAATATTTAAAATTTATATCAACAATTTCAGAACGTAGTTATTTCAAAATGATAATGAAATGAAAATGAATTCTATTATTCCAACTTATTATTTTTCATATATGTTTAAAGAATTCCCAAATAAACTTACAAAATCATTATATTGTAGGTCGTAAGACAATAAATATGGAATTAATGAAAAAAAAAGAACAAAATCGGCCGATTTACAACTGAGTTTTAAAATAGGTCATCGACATTGTTGTTTTTATTATTTTTGACTTTAAAGAAATTTCTTAATATCTTTGAAAGGGTAAAAAGATTATTGATGACTGTTCTTCAATTCATGTGAATAAACAATATTAACGTCATGAGTCAGTATACTAAATTATTATATTTTATGTATATATACAACTGGTAAGGATAAAGCAATGTGTTTTTCTAAAAAAAAAAAAATATGGGGACTAGTCATTATTTCAAAGTTCGCATTATAAAAAGGTCTCCCTTATACAGAACTTAGAGAGAAATAATATTTTCATTTATTTCCCTAACTTTTATATCGCCGTTCCCGTAATACGAGGAACCAAAATATATAAGATAAGATAACAAAATTTTTTCGTTCATTTCACATACCAAACTTATATTTTCTAGTTTATTTTAGTTATTTTTTTTACTTACCAGCAATGAAAATATGTACTTCATTTTTGTACACGTTACTTTTTAAATTTTATTTTAATTTTTCCTATAATCAGCAATAATTTTCTTTTCTGTTTACAAAAAAATAAATTTACAAAAAGTTTTCCAACAGCGTAGCACGTAAATGCAACAGACCGATCTAAAGAGTGCGTGAAAAATAGAACTTAATTAATGAATCAAGCCGACAACTGACTATATACATGAGCCCCATTCGGTTGGCATTATATGTATTTGTTTTGATTAGATATGAGACGAGAGATAGGCGGCGGTAAATGAGAAAGAAGAGAATGAATTAAAAACCTGTTAATAAAGTCAAGTAACGAACTTTGTAATACCCTGTAAGAAGCAAGTGTGACAGATTAAATTCTATAATTTAATTTAACTTAATTTTAGATAAACTCTTTGAATGTCTTTTAGTAATTAGGAAGTTTAAGCAAAGTAACTACAACTTATAATTTCCTGAAGAGTGCTAATAAAAACTATAGAAACTATATAAACTGAGACGTTACTTTAACTATAGCTTTTAAATAATGAAGAAATAAAATTTTATCTAAATTAAATAAGGAAGTTTGATAATATAAATATCCATGGTAAAAGAAGTTGGAGTTTTGAATGAGTTTAATTGATATAAACTAAGAAAACCAACTAAGCTGCTCTTATGAATCAATCTTTAATTAAATAATTTTCATTTCAAATATACTTAGAATACCCTTTTATTGTTTTAATATAGGGTATACAAACAAATACTGCTCTTTGCTCTCTATTTCTGTGTACGTACAATGTGTCTTCTTTTAAGTAAAAGTGAATTCCATTTGAGTCATTTATCATACGGTGTCAGACTACTGTTTCATTCTCCGTTGAGTTTTGAATACTCGGAGAATAATAAACTGAGACAATGCGGTGACTAAAATGCAGCTGCCTCATATAGAAAAACAAAAACATATTAATATTACATATATGTACATACTGTATAGAAATGAAGATTTTGCTTCTATATTGTAGATGAGATAAGAAATTGTGAGGAAATGTCGCAAGGCATTGGATTCGTTCTCATTCCCATTCATTTCCAGTTGATTCAAATGGAAAATAAAAACGGAGAGAGAGTAGTCTACCCCAATTGGAAACATATGGCAATTACAAGGCGGCAAGTGTCATTGGGTTTCATTGAACTTTTAAAGATCAAATTGAGCTGTTCAGTATGGCAAAAATAAAACCAAACAAAGCCAAATGTTTGTGGCACTCTGAAAATTGGTTGCATAAACAGACAGAGCCGAAGACAAATGGTCTCCAGACTGAAACTGTGTGTATTTAGACACTTGTGAGTCATATTTCTGCATCTCTTACCCAGCATCTTTTAAAAAAGGGTATATTGAAAGTGTAGTTGAATAAAAAACAACAACTATGTATCTTTGTTCTTGATCTGCATCAACAGCATATCTTTAAAGACCTACCTCAAGATTTAAACTATCACTAAATTATATAAACATACGATACGATTTATCAATTAACGCTTACAAAGTTTCATTTTCTTACATTTTTAATACTAATTTGTTACTGGGTACTATAAAGACGGCTAACTAACTTTAATTATTGCAATTTGTTTGCTAATGTATACACATAAAGTACGTGCACTTCAGGAAAATTAAACAATTTTTAAAAATTTACACTCGATTTGGCATACATTTACATATATGGGTACGTGGGAAAACGTATATTTAGCATACGTTTTAAATAAACAACCGTGATAAACTAGAATTTCACTGCGGTTTTTTGTTTTGCTGATTCTTTATCTCGTTTGTGTTTAATGTATTTTTTGACGAGTGTATTTCTAAGTTAAACGTTTCATAGGAAATAGCACAAACAAAACAGTCGCGTCTCAGTTTTGGCCTCGTCTCGGTTAGCCTTTTTAAATTGCAAATGAAACCCGTTTGTGGTAGTTGCAGCTGCCACAAAAACCAAACCGATGCTCATCCAAACATCCTCATCCTCTCGTCTTAAAATTAACGCGCAATGAAATTGAATCGAAATTTGTGAGAGCGAGAACAATGCAAACTTTACGAACGTTACCTGACTGTTGCTTAAATTGAACTAAAACTGGAAATTTGTTTGTGCCTGCATATCGATTCCCGTTCCCACAATGCTGGACACTACTTTACTTTACTTCTTCTCTTTATCCCCCCGCCAGCAAAAGAAACCGGTCGGTCGTTGGCCGAATTTGAAACCGTGTAAGAGAGACTTCAGACTGTTGCACGCACACACAAATCTACACACACACTCACACACATACAAATGTATATATGTACATATATTGTTTATGTTAGAGTAGACTTAATATTAATGGTTGGCAGCTGGTTCTTCCATATGCAATTGTAACAGCAACGGAAACGCTATTCGTGGCCAAATCGTTAAATATCGTAAGTACTTCCTGTGATGCGGTAACATTAAAGAAAAAACGAATTTTGTCATTAAAAGGAAAAACATTTATGCAATAACAAACTTATGCCTATCTATGATGCATATAATAATCAATAGCAGTGGAGAAGGCAGCAAATCCCAGGCCACCAATGACGCCAGCCTTGATGCCAGCCCTCAGGCCAATTAAACCACCTGTAATTCCACCTGCATATGTACCATTTCGCCAATCGGTAACTCCTCGTTTCTGTGGGCAAATTCAATTCATTTTTCTACAGAAACAGTTTCAATTAATTTTAATTAAGTAATTCTTACGCTTTCAATGGTGCATTCAACTATGGAAAAAAGAGCCCCAATTAAAGCAAAATTCTTGGCATAGGAATGCGTTGTGGCACGCATCTCTCGGAAAACCTCACGAGCCGTTTGTTTCTTTTCATTGGCAAATGGATCAGCCATATTGGGATTAACGGAGGCGCTGAATAAACCCAATGCAGCACCCAGGCCATATCCTACAATGGATAAACTTTGAATGAAGATGATGAAATATATGCAAATTCTTTATATTTTCCTCACCCATAACACAGGCCATCGCGCACTTGAAGCCGCAACTTTCGACAGCAGTTTCTATAAACTTTTCTTCATTCGTCTTTATCTTTACTGGACCATTGGTTTTGGGTATCACTATATTTTCACGATATCTGTACAGGTCACCCACAAATTTTATGGCCATTCTGTCAAGATCGGCATTATCAAAATGATGTGTCGCGGCCCCCTCTGTGGGTTGTCCTTCAGAATTGGGCAGAACGGACATGATTAACTGTTTTGAAGTACTGTTTCTTTAATAAAGAAGAATTATAATTTAATAGAAGTGAAAATAAGCGTGTTCCAAAATTACGAGAAAAATATTCCAAAACTGTTATTACATAGTTTACACAGCTGTTATCAGGGTTGCAGTAACTTTTTAATTAACAGTGTTCGCAAATGATGCTGTTAATTAAACCGTGCTCGCAAATGATGCTGTTAATTGAACAGTGCTCGCAAATGAGTCTGTTAAGTTATTCGTGCGTCTGTTAACTCAGCCGTTGGTTTTAAAATAATTTGTATAATTTAGCTTTGATTTCCCCAAGTGCCTTTTAGATTGATTTAGACTAAATTTCCTAATTAAAGAAACAATTGCACTTATTAACTAAATTATAGAATCTTTGCGTTATAAGCACTAGTATTTACGATTTGTAAAAATATCTCTTAATAATCTAAAATTATTTACCTCTATATAGGCCCCAAAAAACTTATTTATGAATGACATTTAAATAAATGTTTACCTAAATATTAAATTTTATTTCTATCACAAGTTAATTATACACATACATATACCATGAATCGGAAAGAATACTCGAAAACTGCAGATATTAGAGAAGTTGAGTCAAATTTCATCTTTGGAGTGCCCTTTTTGGCGATTCGAAACATTAATTGAAAGCGTAAAGTAGCAGCAGGATGACGCAGAATCCAATAACAGCACCCAGAATAAGGGAATCACGCCGCTTTTTAATATTGATCCGCTGAATAAGACTGTAAGTAAACAAAAATAATTAGCATTCCAATGGAGGCACAATATGTGTCGTAAGATTCACCTGGAAATCAAGGGAAAACGATTCGATATGTCATTGAAACGCGTCTGCATCCGCTTAAATGCGTGACGCTGTGCATGCAGATTTTCACGCGTCTCGATGGCAATGTTGATTTGATCGTTGACCATGTGGCTGGCACTGCTTAAATGACCGCTCTCCTTCATATACATTTCTCGACGACTTAGCCCGGAAATCGAAGGGCTCCCGGTACTGGTGGTGGCCAAACCCGAACCACGTAGCAGTTCTTCACGCTCAATGCGCGTAGTGTGATTGGCGCAAATTTTATTGAATTCCTGTCGATATCCCTGGAGTATTTCCCTATGCCGCTGTAGAGTGTGCATCGCAGCTGCACCTGTTGCAGGCAGATCGGACATGGCCTCATTAAGCGACGACAACTGTGAAAGTTGAGCATAAAAATGAGTCACCGATGGTAATAATTCAATCCTACCTTTTCCAGCATTTGCTCAATCTCCGAAGACAGGGAATCAAAGACATGTTCACCCAATAGCGGTGATGTGTCAGTTGTGCTATTGGTATTGCTGCTGATACCACCAGCCCCAATTTTACTAAATGCCACAAGTTTCAGATCGATTTCATTTTCAAGTGAGCGGGCCTGCTTTCGTAGTACTACACAAAAATCACGGCGAAAGGAAATGACAGGTGTGTAAGTAAATTTGGAAAGCCGGAATTAAAAAAGAAATCAATTTACCATCATAACTGGAGCCTCCCATTTTATTTATATATTAGTTTATAAGTCTTTGTGTGTAGTAAATCTAGTGTGACCAACTTTAGCACAGAATTAAAAGCGTTTATACCAATCGACTGCTAACAACAATATGACACTACAAGAGTTTGAATTTTCTCATAGAGTCAAGCAAAATGTGTTAGTAAGAAATATTGACAATTATTTAAATACAATGCGTTTAATAATCATTAAATTTAGTTATTTTCATTCGCTTTACATGGAAAACTAATTTCTAATTTGTTCATGCCGTAATTAATACAATCTCATTTGAGGATATCGGAATGTATCGATTCTGGACTATCGATAAACCTTTTTATTTGTTGTTTTCTCTTATGGTTTTGTTCACCAATCTACAAAAAAAAATATAGAAATCTGACGAAATTGTTGAAAAATTTATATATTTTGAATGTAAAGGCATTTAACGAAATTGCCGACCAATGATTATGGCACAAATCAACTCGGCCAGCTCCACGGACAGAATGAATTATGCACTACAGGTTGCATTGCAGACAATAAAAGAGCGATGCATACAATTGCAGCGAAGAGTCAGCACAATGGAGGAGGAGAACCTACGTCTTCGAGAGGGCACACATATACAAACGGATCCTGGTGATAGCCTGTCCTTGCTTGCACAGGTGTCGCAACTGCAACGCCAAAAAGAGCAACTGGAAGAACATATCAACATGGTATCCAATGAGAATCGGCGATTATGGTCACGTTTGTCGCAGATCTCTAAGGACCAGCAACCGGAGACAACACAAACAGAGGCTGCATTAAAAGCCGATGAGGCATCCACAGATATGCGTGCCAACCAAAATCTAATTCGTTCCAAGACATTTACACAGCGATCACCAAATCCCCACTTGCGTCAGAAATTGATCTCGGATGAAATTAGTCTCGAGGAGATTGCCCTCGATAATTTCGGAGCCAATGACACAGAATTGGGCTATCCATATGGCCTACAAGTGTCAGTACAAGAGGCAAATGGAATGTCGTCGACGGATTCAGATGCCAATTTGGATGCCAAACGTTGTATGGATGGTTTACAAGATTTGCGCCGTGAGGCAATGAAACAGCAACAGGAACTCAGCTCCGCCCTAACTCTGCTGGAAAGTCGTATAGGTAATAAACTATGCCAACTCATTTCGTATTAGTCAGTTGTAAAATTCACCATTTATATTTTTTTTTGCTTATCTTATCTAGCGCTCCAGCCCTGTCCTGAGTGTGCCCAAAAGGCTGCCCATAAACCGGAAATGGCTGATAAAAGCCTCGAAACAGATGAGAGCCTCAACAATGAACTGAAACAGTATAACGAGCAACATGATACTTCCCAAAATGGACATGCCACAACACCACCAGTGTCGCGTCGCAATATCATACAAGAGAAAATTCAAGCTGATGCTGAAGCTATGGAAAAAACATGCCCCATGTGTGGCAAGTTATATTCCAGTCAGATATCGTTTAACGCATTTCGTGAGCATGTGGAAATGCATTTTATTGACGAAACATTGGAATTGGAAAACAACAGCATTGATCGACAATTTGAATTTGTTTCTCACACTGTCGGCGACTTCTGACCCAATAAATATATATATCCTTTTACCTTAACACAGAACATTTTACAAAATGACAAATTATGATTCTGTGTTCAAAGTTGCAAACTGTGTGCTTATAAACTAATTTCAACACAAACTTGTTAGATTTCTATTATGTAAGCCTATATAATATATATCTATATGTATGTATATCAAAAATCAAAAAAATTTATTCATTTTAAGCGCGTGTAATTATGTTTTAAGTTTATAGTGAGTGGATTACAAAATACAATATACTACATTTACTTACAATATACTTATTTATCAATATTTTGAATCACGGAACAGAAGTTGCTAAAAAAAAATCGAATTGTTTAGCCAAAACTATTAACTAACGATTGAAAAGTGAAACTATTTTAATTGTAAAGCCAAAAAGAAATATGAAAAATTGATAACAAACGCTTGTTACTTCTCCATTATGTTGAACCATTGTTATGCCAAAATTGATGTCGGAAGTTAAATAATTATGATACGGTTATTAAGAGAAGTAATTATGACATAGCAAATGGTGCTGTAAAAACCAGTTTCCAAAGAGAAGAAAAGTATCAGCTAATCATGAATAAAATGAAACATAATTTAATAAATTTACAGGCTTACTCACTTTTTGGTCTGTCCCCATGACTAAATTGGCAAAACCCCAATTTATCAGTCTTTTTAATTAATGGACAAGAATTTGAAATCTCATAGCCCTTATAAATTTGAAGATTGCTCTGATTTTCTATACATTACTATTTCTTTTCTTTTCGTTTTGTTTTGTTTTTATTTCTTTACAAAACTTGTATAACATATTTCATTTTGGTTAATTTGCATATTCGCCAAATCCAGTTGCGATTTTTGTCTACACATTATATCATCAAATTTATAATGCTCTCGATTAGTGGAGAATTTGCCATGATTTGTTTATACCCTCAAAAAGAGTATTACAATTTTGTTACTGTACAAAATAAATTTAAAAAATCAATTAATTAAAATATAGTAATATAGATTAACAATTATCAGGCTTATTAATAACAGATGAAAACTTATTATACCCTTGCAGAGACTATAATAAAATTGTTCAGATGTTCACATAGAAAGCATTTCCGACCCTATAAAGTGTATATATATTTTTTTGGATGATATTGTAAGAGTATATAAATTTCGTTGGGTTAAATTTGTAATGATAAAATGATAACACAAATGAAAATGATTTGAATACCTATGTAGATACGTTTAAATTGATAATTTAAGACCAGATATATTCACACATGCAAACTGATTTCAAAAAGAATTATTCCGAGAGGAACTACCAAAGTATTTACTATGAAAATTATATAATTATACACATAAATAACGAACTTTAAAATGACAGCAGCGTAATATATTTATAACTGACTGTGTTTTTGCTTCACAATAATGTTATTTTTCATTTGTTACTTTTACTTTAGATAAGTAAAAAATGCAAAAACTAAAATAAATATTCTTTGTGAACTATTTTGAGTAAAATAAATATTATTTTTGCACTATTTTGCAATATTTCCGCCTTCTCACAAATACTATTTATTTTGTTTCTTGACAAATAATTCATATTACTGGAACGCCATCAATTTATCGATTGATCATTTATCATTCTATTTCGAAAACTGTATAAGTTGCAATTAAACTGCCACATTATTGCTACCGTTTGACGTTTTCCTTGCCACATACATGCGCCCCACTTCTTAGATTTCGATTTCAATTCCGTTTCCATTTCCATTCCAATAGGTAGCATAACCGCGGGTCGCGGTTTGCCAGCGGCGCTCCTACACATAACTTCAACTATAAAAGTTATGTGGCTCTTTCTGAACCGTTTCAGAGTTGAGTTGTGCGTCGGCCACAGAGGCCACCGTTATTTCTCATAGTTTATTTGAAAAAAAAAAATAATAAAAATAATAAAAAAAATTATGCAAAATAAGTGTCAGTGTGCATCGGAATAAGAACAATTGAAATTAGAATTACAAATCACAATGCATATGAGTGCTTTTTCTAGACTTTTTATATTACCTTTACTTACCTATCATCGTACACCGAATGGTAATTGTGTAAAAACAATTCTCTAAAAGAAATGGGAAAAAAAATTAAATATTTTTTTTACATAATTAGTGCAAAATAATATTATATACTCACAGCTATTGATTGTTTCATTGATGGTTTGGTTTTTTAGGGCCATAATTAATCATCAATAAAAATCCCCATACTAATTTATAGTTTCATTTTAGCCAACTTGGCCACGATCTTTTTTTTTTTTTTGTTTTTTTTTTTTTGCGGTTAATAGGATTATCAGCTGCTTAGTGCGTGAAAGAAAGTGAAAATTTTTGAAACGAATTAATTATCGAAATGGTGATTTCTTACAGATGGTAATACGGCGACACATTGGAATTATAAACAACATGGAGCAAATTGGGGCGGCACTTGTTACACAGGTCTACGACAATCACCCATTCTTTTGTCCAATGATAAAGTAAGCTTTTAATAGGATTATTGACATTTTTTTTTTATTGTTATTTTTTAATTTGACATTAAAGTAGTAAAACGAAAACAGGCAAGTCTCATTCTAATTATCTTAATTTCTTTTGAAAAGCAAACAAATGGCATAAAATGTTTCTCAATATTTTCATGCCAATGATAAACATTTTAAAAAATAGAACCTCAAATGGAAATATTCGAAACATAAAGAACTAAACTTTTATAAAGTTTCAACTATTTATATTGATACCGTGCATGCTTCATTAGAAAAGGTATATCAATGACAAGAAAGTTATCATATTATTATAGATTCTACGCTAGTATTTTTTAGTGAGTTCATCTAGGACTGAATATATGTTTATATTATTTGGAATGTCAACAAATATTGGAATAGGAATAACTGCAAAAATTTTTTAAAGAATAAAGTTAAAATTTAATTGAACTTTTAACGTGACATTTAATAGTAATATTTAAAAGTTTAAAAGTTAAAAATTAATTGAACTCTTGATGTAAAAGATCTGCCATTTTATTACAGTAAAGATTCGTTCTAACCATAAATTATTAAATTGCATCAGAGAGTCTTTGCTTCAACTTTGTTTAAAGAATATTTAACTCAGCTGTTTCTACATTATAGTGTAATATCAGTAAAATGAATTTCACACAATTAGGTCTTCGTTAAGTGAGACGCCTCCGGCCCCGCCTCTTTTTCTTTTTTATTGTCAACCAACTTCACGGTATGACTTTGACGTAATATGCAGTTGGGGTTACAACAATTGACAGTTAATTTGATAAACGATAATAGTTACCCAGTATAAATTACTTCCGAATTGCCCTATTTGAAACCATTTTATGGCCACTTTTTAAATAATTTGTAACTAAATAAAATTACTATAGTTTAACATTGATATAAATAATATTAGATGGAAATAATAATTTTAAATATTTCTCTTATGATTTCTATAAAGTCTCGTAAACTTGCCTTTCCGCGTATAACATTCAAATATTATGATGATAAGCTGCAAGGACCGCTGAAGATAAAAAATAATGGTCATACGGGTATGTTTTGAAATTTTTCTTTCTTTTATTTCTCTTGATATTATTATTATAAAATCAGTTCATATCGATATACCGAAAACGGTGAATGGCAAAAAGCCACGTATTTTTGGTGGATTTCTTAAGGGTGTTTATGAAGCGGAATCTTTTCACTTCCATTGGGGATCAGCAACTTCACGAGGATCTGAACATTGGATTAATAACCGGCGATTCGATGTGGAGATGCATATTGTACATCGAAATATCCGTTACAGTGATATAAAAGAGGCGGCCAAGCATCCAGATGGCTTAGCTGTATTGGCAATTATGTTTAAAATAGTCAAGGTTAGTATATTCTGTATATTAATTTCAAATATTATTTAATAAATTTTTAAAAAAATATAATGCAGAGTCCATATTACCTATATCCTGGACTTAACAAGGTCTTATCTGCAGTTTCAAATGTAGTTGAATACGATTCAGAGTCCGAAATCGATGGAACCATTAGCGTAGGTCAACTATTAGGCAATTTGGATACACGTGATTTCTTTACCTATAGAGGATCCCTCACCACACCGGATTGCGATCAGGCTGTCACATGGACGGTATTTCAACAAGTTCTGCCCTTACCTCTCAAACAGGTCAAAAGACTATGGCGAATTCATAACTCCGAAGGTGGGAACCTAATTAACAACTATCGTCTCCCTCTACCACTCAATGGACGTACTGTCTATTATCGTTCATCTCTGAGTGATGGTAAAAAGTGATGGATGCTATAAAGAATCACCAAAGATCACAAAATCTATAATAAGAGTTTATTTATTTTATATTTTAATTATTTATGTACACTTTAAATTATTCAAAATAAATTCAAAAGATTGATGTGTTAATTAACTGAAACTCAGTTTTATATTAAAATTTTTAATACCGCAAAATATATTTTAAAGCGTTTGCACTTTGATTCAAAAGGTAGTAATTTTTAAAAAACGTGCGTTTTAAGTACTGTAAATTATATTTCATCAGTTGAAAAAAAATATGAATATGCAAATTTTAGATTTTATAAGAAAAGGAACAATCACGTTTTTAACATAATAGTAAGCCTGGGACTTTGCTTTGTAAATATCCATTAAAAAAACTACGACGTAAAAAATATGGTTATCTATATTTGCAATTACTTTGTAATATATATTTAATTTTTTTTTATATATTTTTTAATATCTTGGTGGCTCTGATTTACATTTATAAAAAGATCTAACAAGGAATTAAATCAAATAATAAAATCAAATATAAAAATAATAAATAATAAACTGAAGTTATTCTAATGGATCACTTTGATCAATCTTGACAGCTAATTTATTCTAATCACCTTGAGAATTAAAGTAATAAATAATTAATAAAAGAAACAGTTTTTTAAAAATAAAGTTTTAATTAAATAACTTTTTTGTTTTCTTCAGATTGTAGAAACTTTTAAGAGATATTAGAGAATAGAAATAATCGTTCCAAACATTATATACTTTAATTTAAGTGAATAAAATTGAAATAGAATTTACTAATTGTAAGGGTATTGCAGTTTCGAATTGAGCCAAATGAATGCATCCTTTCGGCTTATTGTAATATAGTATGCCATAAATCCTTGTACTCATTTTTTCTTGAGTTCATCTCCAATTTGTTTTCGTACTACATCGAGCAATCATAGAAATTTCAATAGTGTATATTTTTAAATCCTAGATGATATACTTATTTATGAGATCGTTTAATTTGCAGCAGCTACAGTCTTTAACTACTTTACTTGGCAACGAAAAAGAAAAATCACAAAGTTAATTGTCAAGCTGGTTTTACAGCGGTTCAATCTCTATGTAAATTAGGGACAGGGACAGGGACAGGGACTACAGCAGAGGGTTTGGCTTATCAGCCTCTAGAATAGTCATTAGAGAGAAGACTTGATTGGGAATGCTTTTTTTTGTTTTTGTATTTTGTTACTATTTTCTTGGTATAAATGGTCCTGAAGTGCAATGATGCAAACAGTTTGCTTGAAAACTTCAACGGGAGCAAACAGAATTTTTTAGTTAAAAAGATGTTCGATTCGACCATTTGGTGGCTTATGGCAATAATAACATGCTCAACGGCTATAATTGGTATGTTTTTTATTAAACTATTATATATCTTTTGTATTTCATTATGTTAATGTAGAGATATCTGAGGATTATTTGTCTGCCATAAAACGTGATGAACAGGAGGAAGCGGCTGCTGGTGAATATAATTATGATCATCAGGGTGCTGATTGGACGGGGACTTGTGAAAGTGGACAGAGCCAATCGCCAATCGATTTGATTTTTAGTGATGTAAGTATCAATATATATTATATATCTAGATAATTATCAACATTTATTGTACTTTTTTAAGTCAACACTCAGTTCATTTCCCCGCATACGTTTTCACAATTACAATCAATCTCTGCGTACACCTTTGATAATTACAAATAATGGACATACAGGTGAATGCAATTGAATTACTTTTAGAATCAAGTATTAACTAAAGATTACTATGTATGTTTAGCCAACATGGTATTACCATTGACCCGTGGTGGACAACGTCCTTATATAAATGGCGGTTTGCTGCCCGGTGATTTTGAAGTTCAGAGCGTTCATTTCCATTGGGGATCACGGACCAGCAAGGGATCAGAACATGCCATTAATTATGTACGTTATGATGTGGAAATGCATATTGTGCATAAGAACAAACGTTATCAATCTGTGGATGAGGCCAAAGAACAATGGGATGGTCTAGCCGTATTGGGTGTAATGTTTCGTGCTGTTCCACGATCACGTCCAAATTCCCAACTCTATGGACTTAATAAGATCTTCAATCAAGTGCCACGCATTGTGGAATATAATTCAAATTCAACTATAACAGGTCAATTTAATGTTGGCCAACTTCTGGGTGATGTGGTAACTGGAGAGTTTTATACTTACAATGGTAATAAGGCAATAATTGTATATATTTATTTTCTATATAAATTATTTTTATTCATTCATTAAGGTTCGCTAACTACACCTGATTGTGCCGAGGCTGTTACATGGACTGTTTTTAGTGATGTACTTGATTTTCCCGAACGTCAGATAGCAAAGTTATGGAATCTTAAAGAATCACGCAATCGTCCTTTGATCGATAACTATCGTGATATACAGGATACAAATGGACGTACTGTCTATTATAGAGCCTTGCAGAAATTATCGATAGCTTGAAACGAGACAAAAATTTCATAAATATTTTATTGCATTTTTGTATTTTTTTAAAGATTTGTTTAAAAATTTAATTTAACATACAAAAACTTATAATCATTAAAAGAAATTTTTGTAGTAAATAAAGCCTAAAATGATCTATTAAAAAATAAAGAAAATAAGAATATCTTTTAGAATTTCAAAAGAAAGCTATATAGAAAAGTTAAAAGCTATTTTAAAATTGATATGGTCATACAGTTTCGTAGCAAGAAGCTTTTTAATGAAATGCAGCAACCCTCGGATGCTAGATTTCGTTGCATACATAAAGGGGTAGCAATGCAATTTTTCGGGTCACACGAAAATCAACTGGTGTTGGTAGTACATGTACTTTTAATTGAATTACGCAGTTAAATTATGTCAAAAATGCAAAAATTAACCAAAAAAGTTTACGAAGAGGAAAGGAAACCCGATGAGGTGGTTTGGTTAAGAAGAGAAGAAGCCGGATCTACAAAAATGCCAATTGTCTATTCCAAAAAATATGCTGTACGCTTTTTTGGCCTTGAACGATTGCATCCCTTTGATGCGGCAAAAGGAAAACATATACAACAGGTATGTACCCTATATCATACATATATATACATATATTCATATGTTACACCCACTTTTTCTAAATTTTGCACTGGTTTTGCATTGCAACTCCCACATACATACTTCGCCTATGGCTTATGTCCAAAAATAACCATTACCCAAATTTCTAGATATTATGCGCAGAACTTTTGTTGGGAAATGGTGATTTTTTTGAACCGAAAGAGCTTACCAAGGAGCAATTGGGTCGTATTCATACCCAAAAATATTTAACATCTTTGGAATGCAGCATGAATGTGGCATCCATTGCTGAAGTTCCATTATTAAATTTTGTACCCAACTCTTATGTGCAATCTTGCTATTTGCGTCCAATGCGTTTTCAAGCAGCTGGCTCAATTATGGCCGGAAAATTGGCATTGGAATATGGTTGGTCTATCAATTTGGGTGGCGGATTTCATCATTGTTGTACATCAAAGGGTGGCGGTTTTTGCCCCTATGCGGACATATCCATGCTGGTTGTTCGACTTTTTGAATTGGAGCCATTCCGTGTGCAACGCATCATGATTGTGGATTTAGATGCTCATCAGGGTAATGGTCATGAGCGTGATTTTCATAATGTGGCTGCTGTTTACATTTTGGATATGTATAATGCATCCATTTATCCAAAGGATCACGAGGCCAAAGTAACCATTCGATGTGCCGTAGAACTTAAGGATCGCACCGGGGATGCTTATTATTTGAAGAAACTAAAAGAATCTTTGGATACTTCAATTGCCGAATTCAAACCGAATGTGGTTATTTACAATGCAGGCTCCGATATACTTGATGGCGATCCATTGGGTAATTTGGCCATCACTCCGGGAGGACTTATGGAAAGAGATCGTATAGTATTTAGCACATTTCGTGCTTTGAATATACCAATCGTAATGCTCCTCAGTGGTGGATACTCCAAGAAATCGGCTCGTGTTATAGCTGATTCCATTATCAACTTACGTCGAAAGGGTTTGCTAAACAATTAAACACAAAATTAAAACGAATTAATTAAAAAAAAAAAAAATGAAATGAATGAAAAGTAGAACTGTGTGTGATTTCGTAATCGAAGATTTTATAGGCTTTTAATTGAAGGAAATTGTTCCAAGCCAAAGAAATTTAAAAAAAAAAACTGGAAAATAAAATTTTAATTCATCAATATAAATGTATAATTAACAAGCTAAAATACAAATGCTTGAGTATATAACCAAAGATTACTATTCTTAGATGTCTAAATACATAACTATAATCTAATAACTATAACTATTATTAAAATTGAAAGAACATTATTATGATTATATAGTTTAACTTAGTTAAAATTTTGTTTCCTATTACAGAAATATTCAGTATTTATTAGTAATTATCTGTGGTATATATCAATTATATAGGCGTTTATTTAAGTAAGTCTTGTTAATCGCATTAATTAATCTTAGCCTACCTTTTTTTAAGATCTTTCAAGATAATAAGGTTTTATATACTATAATAAAATGAATACTAAACAATTTATACTTGTATAATCGCTAAATGAAATACGTAGAGTCGTTATATACCATAATGAAATACAGATAATACTTATATAATCCTTAAATGTAATACGTAGAGTCGTAGTAATCGACTTAATATTGGTTTAAAATCCAAAAATAATTACAAATAAACGATTATCTAAATGTTTTAATTATATGGTTTTGAATTAGATTTGAAGAGCTCTTTCAATTTAAAGTTTTGGAATTTGAGATCGATGGTAATTATTGAGCGATTAGCTCAACAGGAAGTTTGTCATTAAATTAATTCATAATATATATTTGAATGATACTCTAAATAACTTTTAATGCATGCATTGTACTCTAAGGGAAATTTCTTTGCATTTTTTTTCGCGCTCTCAATTTGAATGAGCAGCAATAATCTAGATACTTGGTCACACCTGCAACTAAGCATGTAAATAACAGGTATCTACGTATACTATTATATACATGAACTTTTGAATTTAAACAAACGGTTATGTAGATATTTTTAGAATTGTCTGTATGGAATCAATTATTCAATTATTATAGTCTTTCTGATCTGAATTTCGGTATTTCGATCGTAACTAACTAAAACTAGAAACTTTTACTACAGAGTCATGTATATTCATATATTTAAGTAATGGCTTTCGAACAATCTTTTAAACAAAATACTATACAGACCGGTATTGGAACAGTAATATTTTTGTTTGTTTAAGTCGGAGAATATTTATATTCTTAATAAAATAAATTGGATTATATGTATAAATTTGAAATAGAATATTTCTATTAAGCGTAATACCGGCACTTTAATCACTGCCGACCCCAACATTGTTGCTGCTCAGCTGCTTTTTAGTCTGGTTTCTCCTATACAATTCTTATCAATTAAATTTTACGTTATTTACTGATTGGATTCTGTCATATTTACTCTTCTGACGAAGCCTCAACACCTGCAAAACGGCATTGTTTTCATTTGTAAGGCCAAACACCTGCCTTCAGGTGGTCAATATCAAGAAGTCGATGAGATTGATAAACCTTCCATACCAAAAAAAAAAAGAATTGCTCATCGTCTAGTCAAAAAGTTATCACAGTAAAGCCCAAAAACCGTTGGCTATTTAAAGTTCCCCATTGGCCACAATAGTTTCATTCACAGTATTAAAGTACGTTTGAGAGCACAAAGTGTTCAGTTCTAAAAAAAAAAAAGATAACCGCAAAATTTTATAATAAAAACAACAAAATGTTGCGATTTGAATTGGTTCTCTTAATAATTATTGGTGTAGCAACTATAAATGCCACCACAGTGCAGGAATGTAAGTTGCAACCGTAAACAAGTAAAAGCAAATTAAATAACTAAATCTTTAATTTGCGATTGCATGACTTGATTACATATTAAACAAATAAAAACAAACAAGAAAACTAAATGATTTGTGATTCATTAAATCGACTTTAAACCTCTTCATGATTAGCTGCAATGTTATAAACACTACAGTTATATCTATAAAATTTGTATTATTTATAGCTAAACTGAATTAGTAACAAAAACCAGTGAGGAAATTAAAATCAAGACAAGTGCTACCAAAGACAGCGTTGATAAGTTCTTATCAAATATTTAAAAGTTTTTGTCAAAATATTCCTTTCATTTGTTTGGTTTTAAAACCATCATGTCTTTTTAAATGAATGAAAATCTAAAATTTGATAATATCAGGAATAACAAATTTGGATGTTTGAATTCAAAAATTAAGTAAGTTTGTTCTATAAATTGAGCCAATGAAAAGTAATTAAAAAAATATGATCCACGATAAAACTTATACAATTCTTTAAGGATATAAAAAATTATAATATCTGTTGAATATATACTGATTTATATATATACATATATAGAACCAATTTAGATAACAAAACTAAAGTATATTATTGAATTCCACAGCCTACTTTGAGGCATGTTTCCCCTAAAAGATACTTCATTTTTTTTTTAAATGCTTAAAAAAATGGAATCATTTTTCATTGTTCTTACCTTTTGCAAGACTATCTGCTAAAATATAAGAAATCCTGATTTAAATTTAAATATCCTGTTTTTTTCTTTAAATTCCAGGCAAAGGAAAACCCTTTCCATTGAGTGTCCGTGTGGAAAATTGTGATGTGCCTCCATGTATTGTTTATAAGGGATCAACCGCTGTTATGGAAGTCCAATTTCTGGGCAGTAAGTGACTTTTAATTTCAGTTTAGCCTTTGTTAAACAATTCTAATCAATTCCATTTTTTGTTTCCTTTAGATAAGAATAACTTGAGGAATATGACTGCCAAAACAACTGCCAAAGTATTTGGTATGAGTCTTCCCTATGATTTGCCCGAAGAGGTATCCGATGTTTGCACAAATCTAATGTATGGCGCCATCTGTCCGATTTATAAGGACGAGGATGTGACATATAAATTTAATTTTTATGTTGAACCATCTTTTCCCGAAATAACCGCTGATGTTACCGTAACACTAAATGATGAACAGGACGAATCGATCACCTGTTTCATTTGCAGTTGTAAACTTCGCAAAGGAACGTCTAGCCAACGGGAGGAATATCTTTTGGATTGGACTGTACAAAATGATAACTAAACCGTATGGTTCCACACATCACGACTGTTGCTTCCAGACTGATTTTTCGTTTAACAATTGGCTGACTAATAAACATTTAATTTCTAAAAATTATTATATTTGTTTTGTTTACCTTGACAACGTCATCAATTCCAGTGCACTCGTGCAGCCAACATCATCCGCTTTGGCCAATTGATAAGGTGTATTAAAGCTAATCGATGACGTTGCGTTTTGCACCGAAATTGAAAATTTATTATGATTAATTTAGCAGCACAAATGCTTATAAAATCTATCTTTGATAATCATTTATTGGGCCAGCGGGCGATACAAATTGTCCATATGGTCAATAGGGTTCCGTTGGGGTTTCTTATCAGTCTTTTTATTCAGTTTTAAGTGCAAATGTACACTTTGAGAAATTAAACAATATTTTTAAAGAAAATTTTTAATGGTTTTGGAATATATTTTATATTAGAAAAGCATAACTTTTAGGTAAAATAATTTAAAGAATTTATTTGTTTATTTATTTGCAAAGTATTAATAATTGTAGAGTTTCGTTTCTTCGCAAATATATATATAAATATACTTCCATATACTTTAACTTATATATTGTATAATTTCCTCACTGATTTTGATACATACATTTTTTACAGTGTATTCTATTTGGCTCTATCTGAGAGCTACCGTTTTAGCCCATTGATAAGTGGGTACAATTTTTTTTCTTCTTTTTTTGTAAAATATTTGACTTCATGTCTCAACAGGTGTGCTATGTCTCTATAATCAGCTTTATCACCTCGTAAATTAATAATTATTTTGCTTAGAGCCACAAACCACTTAAAGTGGACAGGACAATTCGATGTCGAATTGATCAATTATTGAATTTTGTCTTTTATGGGCAATGCACTTGAAAATGCGTAAATTAAATCTGACAAATTGTCTTCTTTCATTATAAATATAATATTCAGCAGCATCAAATAAAAGAAATGAATAATGTTTTTTTTCTAAATTAGTTCTTTGTTTTTGAATAAATTTTATCACAGTTAATAATGCCAATAGATAGATAAATTATTACATTTCAATTTAGTTGAGATAATTAAGCTCATAGATTTTTGTATCTCCGGTGTTCTTAACCACCTTAATATCACATACAAAACATGTGGCCGTATCTCCATCCTGATCTGCCAAATATATTTCAATTTTGACACCAATCTCTGGATATTCACCAATGGGAAAGGTAAATAAATAAGTAACATCTTCGGTTGGATAAAGGGGACAATAGGCTCCATACATAAGATTTGGGCACACAGCAGCCACATCTGCTGGCAGTTCATAGGGCACTGTAATTATTCCCAAAGTGGTGGCCTTTACCAAGGTGGTTAACTGGGTAATATATTTGTCCACTGCAAAATCAATTTCAAATTGCTGAGTTGTTCCCTTGGTGACAAGACACGGTGGCGTTACGCATCCATGGACACGAACCTCCAATGGGAAAGGTTTGTTACCAGAGCCTATTTTGTTAAAGAAATTAAATTAATTTAAATTAAAATCTTTAATATCCTTCTATATTTAAAAACTTACATCGTTTAACTTCAGTGGCGGGATTTTCATCATTGGCACGAGCCAACACAAAAAGGCAAAAGCCGAGGAAACTTATTAAATTGAATTTCATTTTATGTTTAATCACTTGTTCTTTAGATTTAGTAATATGTTAGACTAACTAAGTTGACAACATTTATATAGCTAGGGCTAAGAGAGTAATGCAAACGATTTTGAGTGATTTTTTTATTTTTTTTTTGGCCAAGTTGGTTTATCTAATCGACGGAACCGACGTTTTTGATTTGTTGAGCATAAAGTAAGCTCACTGGTAATTGAAAGCAGTGCTTGTCAAAATGTGTCCCAAAGTTTTAAAAGTACTGAAACTATAAAACACGCCCCCTTTTATTATCACAAAAAGAATTGTTTATATGTATAAATATTTAAAGTCCTCCTTCAAGAAGACACATTTTTTACCTATACATTCAAATTGGTTCCTTAACCGGCATAGTTTTGAATATGACCTTATCACATATTTATTTAGATTGATTTTAGTACGTTTGAGTAAACTTGAAATCCAAAAAAAAAAATAAACATGACATTATCACTTTTCCTATGAACCGCTCTTTAAAAGTGTCAACTATTACTTTGATTTTAATAAATTCCAGATAAATTGATAGTATTTGGACTATTGATAGTCGAATATATAAATATTTAAAGATTCAGACTTCCTGACATAGTTTCATTCAATACAATAAACTGAAAACAACAAAATGTTGCTCTTTGGCTTATTAGTTTCCTTACTTGGTTTAGTTGCAGCCACTAAAGTTCAGCCATGTAAGTATTAAAAGATAATAAAAAAAAAACAAAGTAATAAATGATAAAGTATAAAGCATTAATAGAAATTATTTAAAGTAGTTAACAATTTAATAATACTTATTAATTTTAAAAAGTTGTAAAGTTTCTTTTAACAATTGTTGTTGTGTCGACTGAACTATCGTAGAATAGTAAAACCCTTTTTTATCCTGAACACTTTTTCTTAATATTGATATTCTAATTTACCCAAATTATTAATATTAAGAAAAAGTGTTCTGGAGTTGATTACAGGCAACGCTTCAATTAGATTCCAATCAATTTATACTTTGAAAACATTTTTCTTCTGCTCCAAAAATCGAATCTAATTGCAAGTTTTTTTCTCAAACTGAGATAATGATTATATACAAATCCAGTTTCAAAATAAGCTTTCATCTATCATTTTATATACTCTATAAACTAAAGTTCTACAATATTTCTAAAAATTTATTTACATTTTAAGTTCATTTTAAAAATTTTAAATTATTTAACAAATGTTAATCATTTAGTTTTAAATTCTGTTAGCTAAAACTGAGACGAGCTTGATCAATTTAGTGTTATCATTATCAGTACTATTAAGCATTACCTAACTTTTCTTCTTTCCCAGGTATTGGAATACCCTTACCATTGAGTGTAGATGTCGAAAATTGTGAAGAACCTCCTTGTACAGTTTATAAAGGCAGCACAACAATCATGGAGGTTGTCTTTTTGGGTAGTAAGTTAAACAATTGAATCCATATACATATTATATATATAATTCTATATATTGCTTTTTAATCAAATTTATTGCAGCCAAGAACGATATTAATACAATTACAGCGAAAGCCACTGCCAAAGTATTTGGAATGAATATACCTTATCAATTATCGGATGATATATCCAATGTATGTGCTAATTTAATGTACGGTGCCATTTGTCCCATATACAAAGATGAAGATGTTACATATAAAATGGATTTCTATGCAGATCCCACCTTTCCAGATATCACAGTAGATGTCACTACCACACTATATGATTATGATGATGAACCTGTGACTTGTTTCATTTGTAGTTTCCAGCTTCGCAAGGCAATATAACTAAAAAGCATTCGCCTCGATATTACCAATTACAAGTTTAAATCTATAACAATAAAGATTGAACTCATATCAAAGTAACTAATAGTTTGTTTACCTTAGCTACATACGTCATTAATTCCAATGCACTCATGCAAAATTTTAGTTGATAATCTAAATTTATGACGTTGCGATTTGCACCTATGTTGATAATTTATAATTATTAATTTGGTAGCTGCGATAATCATTTGGCAAACCAAAGAAATTGTCCAGATGGTTGACTATTTCAGGTGGAAATTTCTTATCATTTTTGCTTTAAGTGCAAACAAACACTTGAAGAAATTGAAAATAAGTTACTTTAAATTAACCAAATTTATTCCAACTAATTACTGAATTGACTAAACTGTTCTTTTTAAATAAATATTAAAATATTTAATAGAAATCCGATAACTGTATTCAGTTATCTTTTCCAAAATATCAGCAGGTGGCTAAATAAACAAATAATTTGTTTAAATATTTTTGCCAAACTTTTGTGATTAATGTATTTAAAAATTCTCATATTCAATTTATTAAATTTAAATTTTTAATAGTAGCAAAGCCAGTTAACTCTTTTTATAATAATATACAATTTGCTTAATAAAATAACAATTTTCACTTATGATTTTGAAACAGAAAAATTGTATCACAGTTAATTTAAAAATATATTTGCCAATAAATCCAACTAATTGAGATAATTGAGCTCGTTGATCTTGTTGCTGCCAGTGTTCTTAACCACCTTAATATCACATACAAAACATGTGGCTACATCTCCATCCTGATCCACCAAATAAATTTCGATTTTCACACCAATCTCTGGATATTCACCAATTGGAAAACTAAACAAATAAGTCACATCTTCGGTTGGATAAAGGGGACAATAGGCTCCGTACATGAGATTTGGACAAACAGCAGCCACATCTGCTGGCAGTTCATAGGGCACTGTAATTATTCCCAAAGTGGTGGCCTTCACCAAGGTGGTCATTTTTGTGATGTATTTATCAACGGCAAAGTCGATTTCAAAATCCTGAGTTGTTCCCTTGACAATTTGGCACGGTGGCGTTACGCAACCATGGACACGAACCTCCAGTGGGAAAGGTTTCTCACCAGAGCCTAATAAGTAAAAGAAATTTTATTAATTTTAGTTAAACAATTTAATAGAATCCTTAGAACTTACATCGTTTAACTTCAGTGGCGGGATTTTCATCATTAGCACGAGACAACACAAAAAGGCAAAAGCCGAAGAAAATAATTAAATTGAATTTCATTTTATGTTTAATCAGTTGCTCTTTAGATTTAGTAATATGCTAGACTAACTAAGTTGACAACATTTATATAGTTTAGACTCAAAGAGTATTTTAGTTCGTTCTGATTGAGCAAAATTTGCCGAGTTGTTTTATCTTATCAAAAGTTTCATCGTTTTCGTATTTGTTGAGTGATTTCAATTACTGGAAAATGAGCATAAAATTTCTTTTATTGAATGAGTAAATGGAAATTGGGAAAAACGAATATATCATAGTACAAATCGGATTAAGTTTTTTATATGCATTTAATATTATTTTATTAAAAAATAAAACTTATATTTTATAATATAGAATTGGCTATTTCCATTAAAATCTTTACTAAAACTATTGGCTCAAAAAAAAAAGCAGAAAAAAAATACCACAAAGGCTGTGCCAAAAATAAATCTTTGAGCACTCAACTGACAGTCACTAAGCTCAAAAAAAAAAAAAAAGGAACCGGGAAACCCACAGACATTTGTGCGTCAACCAAAGCCATTGTCAATATGTGAAACTGGCTAAAAGTAAGCTGGAAAATATCATTTTCCCTCCCAAAATGTGAGACAAGGTAAGCTTAAGAGATGTGTTTGAAGAGTTTGTTAAAATTTTCACTAAAAAATATTTTAAATAAAATCATCTTCGATGACTATACTTTATAGTATATATATTTTTGATCAGTACGATGAGTTTAAGATATAAATATATAAAAATATCCAAGCGATTTAAATAAGGGCAATTGATCAGCATTAAATTCCAGCAATAAGACTTAAATATCTTTAATAAAAATAAACTGACTTTAATTCGTAAAATCTGTATATATAATAAATTTAATTGCATATCTTAATATAGATAATTATATTTTAAAATACTTTTAAATATATTTATTTTATGTAGTTCCAAAACAACCCTCGTTCAACCTTTGAGGGGTGGCAACTTGGGATGCTGCACAGCATGAGATTTTCATGACATGCTTTTGAACTTGCTTCCGTTAGCCTCTCCGCCCCGTAACTGTATCCCAGAGACCCCAGAGACGAATGTCACATGCTGCACAGTTGTAATTGTTGTGACATTATTTAATATGTCAAAGCAATGGGAAAAATCCAACACAAAAAGAAAAAGAAAAAAATAACATGAGAAAAGGAAAACCTCAATGTGCATATATGTATGTGTGTGTGTGTGTGTGTGTGTGTGTGTATTTACTTAAAGGCTCTTAACAAAAAAAGGGAACCGCAATATTTGATTAGCATCACTGATGATGATACCCTTCATTGATTTTCTATATACGATTCTATTTTCAGTATCATTTAATACAATTATCTGATCCGGAAAATATTGGCGAATTGAGCAACAACACATATAAAATACTTTTACTCCCGAAAACATTTCCGTTTTCCCCCTGCCCTCCTCCATTTCCGTTTGCACTTTGAAGGAAAAAAAATATATGAAAGAAGAAGTTTTGCATATAAAAATCTAAGCAAAAATATTCCCTAATGTATTATGAGGATTAACTTTGATGTACCTTTTGAAATCGATAATACTTAGAGAAGAATCAAATGGTTATAGTATAGAGGAAATTTCTTTTTTATTTTTAATATTTATGAATATTGAAATCTACAAAATTTCTATCTTTTTCTAAACGTGGTACACTCCTTCCATTAACCAAACACTCCCTGACACTTTCTGTCAACAAACTCAATTAATTTGTCAAATCAATGCCAACAATTTGTCACGCCAGTTATTCGTCTGCTCTTTTGCCTGAATGTCCTTTTATATATTTCTCTTCTTCTTTTTTGGGTCCTGGCTTCAATTTCAATTTGACATTTTGTTTGTTTGTATGTAACCTAATAGTAGACCAGGCATTGTGTCTCAATTAGTTGACAATTTGATTCTCGTGTTGTTAATTTTTCATTAAATTTTGTTTTCATACCCATTAAATATATGATAAATGGGTATATTAGATATAGAGGAAACATTTTAGAAAGCTAAGTGAATCTTTTATTTCGAATTAACAGTAAATTAATCTAAATAATTTTGTTAAAATATTATTAAACTAATTTATATTCTTTTATTTAACATTGTTTTGTATTGCTAATCTAAATTGAATTGAAACTTACCTTTAATTTGTTTTTGTTAAAGTAATAAAAAATTATTTATTGTTATTATTATATTATATTATTATTATATTTGGCATATGAAATTTGAACTACATTAATTAGGATACTATAAAGTCGGTCCATTTACATACTCTGTATGTCCTTTTATTTTTTTTGGTATGGGCAACATGTGTTGTCAATTAATAAAGGAATTCATATTACCCACCCTCTCAACAGGTGTCTTGATTATCTAACAACAACAACAACAACAATTCCATGTTCTTTGGGGTGACTTTATTTTAACGCCTTCGTTTTCATTTTATTTCTTTTCCTATTTGAACTATCCAAGTGCATTCGAGTGTTAGTTTTTTAACAATGTATTTTTGGTCAACTGACCAACTGGCCTTGAGACAAATATTTTTTTTCTTTTTGCTTTGAACAATTTTATTTCTTTCCCTTGGTGTCCCAATTGGACACACTTTGATGTGGTATTTGCACAAACAATTTGCATATGCCGTCATGCAAAAATTATTACATTTTTCCAACCAAGAGAGTTTTCCCCCCTTCTCAAAGGACTGCTAATTAATTTGCCACCACCCTTTTTGGCTCTAACATTATGAGTTTCTGTCTGTAATTAAATGAATGCAAAATTCATGTTAGCCAAAATGAAAAGAACATGCGTTTACAACAATATTTCTGACGTGTTGGCATTTCTTAATGCAATTTCTTTAGTACATTTTAAACAAAAAAAAATTGCTTGTACTTTTTACCTTATTTGCATAGGGCTAAAACATACATTTGAGGTGTATTTACAATTAAGAAAATGTTACTACGAAACTTCATGGAGTACATAATTTATTGTACCCCTATAATTTCCAACTGCTATTCCTGGCATTCACCTGAACTTTCAGGTCAAAGTTTGAAAATTACTCATAGTGTAGATGAATTTTTCATGCATAACAATGCAATTTCCAAAGAAGTTTTAATACGAAAAAGAAAAATTGCATTCCTAGAAAGAATTTATGTAAATTCAACTGAAAAGAAGAGTTTTGAAATAGCTGATAATTTTATGAAGTTCTTTTTAATTTTACAATTGTTAGAAGTGTAATTTTGAAGTAAGAAAATTATACAAAATTCAGGAAATATAAAATAACAAAGTATTTATGTACATAAATAAATATAGAAATATATAAAATAATCTCATATAATTCATCATAATTTATTTATTAATGGTAATTTATTTAGTGCTGATTTTTTTTTATATTTATTAACTGCCCTAAAGTATTCTATTGTTTAAATATGAATAAATATTTTTAAATATGAATAATGATCGACAACTATGAGTATTCTATGTTTTTAATAATATAAAAAAATTGTTGAAGGCTTTAGCTGACTTTAGCAGGTTAATTTAAATGATATGAAATCGATACAGGACATTTTATTTTATCCTTTTAAGAATTTAAAAGATACGGCAGTATACAGATCGACAGATTGACTGATCTGGATTAATAGATTGTGCGATAAATGAAAGAAAAATAATTATTCCAATACTTTGAGTTACAGAAAATAAATTGATAAATCTTTTCTACATTTTTTTATCTTTAAATTTAGCAAAGTTACTAAAATAATTTACCATATAAGAATTATCTCTTTTTACTTATTAGCCAAAGAATTATCTATTTTTACTTATTAACAATTAATTTGTAAGCAACTGAATTGATCAAATTGAGATTGCTATATAGAAATTCATCTTGATTTCAAAAGTCTACCATATAATATTTTACATTAACATTTTTTTGTAATTTTTGTAAATTCAATTCAAGCAATTGAGTGCTTAAAAATATCTCACCCTAACATTATTTACTCATTATTAGAAAATCAATTTTCATCAACGCACACAAACACACCCGAGAGAGAGAGAGAGAGGGGGTGAATAAAAAAGGAAGCAAAATTAACTTACTTTTGCAAGCTGTGTAAAATCGCTTAGCTAATTTGCATATAAAACAGTTGAATTTATGAAAATATTGATGAAATTTTTGTTGTTGGGCAGATGAACAAGGTCGGATCGGTCTGTCACCCCATTGACTGGTGGACTCCACTTGCAAAATCAAGTGAGTGTAAGAAAATTGTATAAAACTTGCCATAAATTGCCTATGCATATAAATTGATGTTAATGCGACGCGTCGCTTGTTTTCCTTTACGGGGTTGCAGCCCTAAAATATGCAATAGAAATTGTTAACTTGAAGGAAAATTTAACTATACTTGATCCCCCTTAACCATAAATAATCGCTAATCGCTTGTTAATTTTATTTTGAAGAGTCAACAGTTTTAAGTTCACTTGCACCGAACCAACAGAAGAAACAAGCTTATCAACAGGTGTTTTCTTAAAAGTAAAACCAATTGGAAGAGTGCGTAATTTGTGTCTAGATATTTTCAAGAGTTCACTTGTACTGGTCAATTGTTTAAAATTATATGTGACGTTTGGTTGAATGTACTTACCTTCTTTACCTTCAGGTCAGAAAAAATACGTTCATGGTAAAGAGAAGTCTTATCAAAAACGTGAGGTTATTAAATCAAATTATGAATTATATTCTTAAAACCTTGTTAAACTATTATGAATACTTTGAAATATTCTTAATTTACATTCTTCGGTAAAATATTTGCAAAGAAATTATCTTACTTCAGTAGTTAAGCTCTTTAATTAAAGAGAATCTTAATCTGCTCTGAAATAAGATAACATTATCCTCAAACACTACCTTTTTGAAATTTAAATATAATCAAATTAATTTTAATACATATATATAAATAAATTATTCCTTATTATATATTTATTTAAAATAAATATTCTCTGCTTGAATTTAGGTTTTCTTTTCTAAAAGTAAAGATGATAAAAGAAAAAGTTTTTATTTTTGGGCTATTTTTACCCAAAGAGTTAGATATTCATATTATTGATAACACTTTACAAAATATATATAACTGTATTATATAATAACATAAATTTATAAATAAGTTTACAAAAACATGCAACTAAATTCATTTACAACAAGTTAAAAATAATTGGAAGTCAAATGTAAATTTCTTTTTCATAAGTACAAATTTTATTATGAGTCAAAGTTTTATTTGATCTAATATATGTTTAATTTTTTTTTCAAAATTTTTACCTAATCAGCAAATCATTTAGCCAAAAATATAACTTTAAACCTGTGAAATAAGTGCAGAAAGATTTCTTAGTACATTTGTTGTGCCATTTAATCAAAAGTGATTAGATTAATATGTTATTCCGAGTACAAAAGTACTTAATTGATATTGATTTCTTTTCAGTATAAATATCATCTGATTGCCAGACGTAGATCACACTAAACAACAAGCTTTAATAGTGAAAAGAACTAAATAATGGCAATTATGTCAAATTTTATTATTATTTTAATTTTTGGTTTAATATTGAACTTTGTTCAGGCCAGTACACCGATCAGAGAATGTGAGTAACTGCAAAAACAAATTGGAAAACTCGGCAATATTTATAAAAATATAAATATTTTTAATAAATAGGTGCTGATAGTAATATTGCCCTGCCACTAATGGTGCAAATAAATGACTGTGACTCATCACCCTGTGATTTGTGGAAAGATTCCGAGGCCAATATAGCCATACAATTTGTTGCCAGTAAGTTGAGAATTATTAAAATTCCTGCAATTGAAAGGAATAAATATAAATAAATTTAAATCTCATTCTAGCCCGTAATACAATGCGCCAATTAAGTGCCCAGGTACGTCTTACCTCATTGGGTGTCACAATTCCCTATGATTTGGATGCCACACGTGGCAATGTTTGCTCCAATCTCCTGCATGGTGCCTATTGTCCTTTAGATGCTGGCGAGGATGTTACCTACCAATTGCTATTGCCAATTGCCATGAATCAACCAGAAGTACCTACACGTCTAGAGATTATGCTTATCGATGATCAGGATAACAAGGCAGTGGCCTGTTTCTTGGCCGATACACGCATTAAGAAACCAAATTCAAAGTAAATCTTCATTTAGATTTTAATCTTAATTGATAAGTTATTAAAAGCATTGTATCAATGCTTTTCTAGCATAAGAGGCATTTGTTTATGCCAATTAATTATGGCTGCGTAAGCTCAACTAAATAATATTTAACTCTTAGAAACACTATTAGCCATTATGAATAAATAATTTCAATAATTAACTTCCACAACTAATCACACACACGAGAGGTAAAACGGCTTAAGGCGCCCCAAAATCGGCTTAATTAAATGACGCAACAATTTACGCAATATTCTGGCAAATGTATGGGGAAGGGAGACAAGAGATTGGGGCAGAGAAGGTGTGTTGTTTTTTTTTTTTTTGTTTTCCTTAATATTAGCTGCGTGCGGTTTTTCATAAATTTTAAACTTTTCATCAATGTTTCCCCATTTACACGCACATTGCAACCACATTGAGCTCTATATGGCTCCTATGGCTTCGCTTCCTTCCTGCCAACGCCAACGCTAATTGGCTTTTCAACACTTTGGAGCTTCCGACTGCGACTTGTATATATATATATATATATATATATATGTATGTATATATGTATTGTCGATGTTGTCGTATAATGAATATAAGACCTGATTGCACATATCCGTCGGTTAGCTAATTGAGTCGTTGACTAGGTGGTGACATATAACTAAGGGTTACAAATTGGATCCAAACTACCCAAAACCAATGCAAATTTTAACTAAAAGACTCCATTCTTAAAAGAAAAAATATTAACCTGAGGTCCTTTTTTTGCACGAGAACTTTCAATTTGAAATGAATAATTATTAAGTTTTACTTCCATATAAAAAATATAATAGTTAATATTTATTTATTTATAAAATTAGATAAAGTAAACATAAACTAAAGGTATGAGTACTAGCTACAAGGACTTCGACTCTAGTTAATATTTAAATATTTAATTTTTATCCGTATTAATACATACGTATAAATTTTTAATATATTATTCATTAATAAATATATATACAAACGTATTATTTCAAAATCAATTTGCAGAATTTTAATGCAAAAATATGGCCAATGGCATCAAGACGAAAAAAAGATTTCCACTGAACACCAGAACATATTAATAAATAAAACTAAAAACTCTGAAAAACTCCTTTTATACGTAACTTTTTTTAAGTATTGGTTTAACTTTTTAAATATTAGTTTGTCACCATTGTTTTAGCCACGTCTTTTTCGATTTTAAGCCAAATTTTAGTAAAATTTAAACTTAAGAAAGGATGCATAAAGTAGAAAGAAAAATAGAAGGATCCTGTTGTTGGTCACATAACTTTTAGCTTTAACTAGAAATTAAATATAAATAAATGCATAATGGTAAAGAATTAAAACAAAAGAATGACTGCACATTGAACAATTAACTAAAATTAAAAATTTATTTGAAAAAAAAGGAATAAATGATGGCAAACGGGATAATAAACTACAGTAAAGTTTATTTTATATAGTGATTATGTTTTAAAAATAATCAAATAATTATTCAAGATCACTTGTAAGAGAGAGATTAAAGCTTTAAATACGGCCAAATTATGTAAAGATAGAAAAACTAATAAAATAAAATAGTGTTATGTATATAATGTTATTCTTTAAATGTTGAATGGGCTATTTAAACAATAAATACATAAAAATTTATTAAAAAGATGAGTCATCCGAAGACAACAAAAGGAACTAAAAAAAAAGAACTACATATCTAAAAAATATGGTATGGCAAAATGTGGAAGATACATACACTTGCAGGTGTTGATTCTATTTAAAATATATTTTTATTTATTAGATCTGCCGACGACTCTTTCTATATGCTGTCAGATGAGAATCAAGTATAACCGATTTTTCCATATATTCTTCATCCATTTAGAGCGGATCTACGCAGCTATAGTCACAGTTTAACTAGTCACTCTTGAGCCACATAAGTTATAACTAATGAATATTAATTATGAATTTATGATGATTTTTATTAATGGGTAAACAGATCGTAATAATCGCATTAGTTAGCTAAATGTTCGGCTGAAACTAGTTACCTTTATATAAACGATAACGATAAGATTAAATACTAACTATTTAGAGCTATACATATATACATTTTGGCTATATATGCAACTATCCATGACTAAGCCGTGGACATTTAAAATTCATTTGTTCATTATGAAGCTTCTACAGTGCGGTTTATTTGTTTTCCTATTCGAAATCAGTATATTTCAAAATGTTCAAATGGAAGTAGATGTATTTTTCGATGATATAGATGAACTTAAAAAGGTTAGTAAAAAAAAAGAAATTTAATTTAATTTTATAAAATATATATATATTAATTTTCTATAGAAAGCTGAAATACAAATACATCATATTAATGTATATGGCGAGCCACGTTATATGAAAGTTCGAACACATATATACGATGATCGTACACATTTCGATATTCATGCCGAACTTTTTAAACCCTTGGGTAGCAATTATTTAATTATGAATATAAAATTGCGGGTTAAACTTGAGGGCACAGATAATTTTGTACGTTTATTTGAATGGAAGGGAATGGATTTTTGTGGTTTTCTAACCGAATATAGTACAAATCCTATTATGCAACATTTTTTTAAAAAATCATTACAATTAAGTCAAATTATTGTATGTCCTGTACGTGTAGGTAATTATACAGTTACACGTGTCAGTGTTGTGGATAATGTACATGCAGAAAATTTTCAAAATGGTACCTATAAACTATTTTTCGAAATTGTCGAAGAAACTGGAGAGATACCAAAAATATTTGCCTTTCAGGTGACAACCATAATACAAATTTTTGATATCTAAATGGGGCGTAAAAAAAATAAATAATAATTTTAATTTAATGATCTGTAACGCATTTTTGACTATCGCTACAATCATTTTTATTAACATTACGAAATGGGAAACATTCCAAAAAAGTTGCTGTATTTGTTGAGTCTCTGTTGCTCCATAAATTTGCTTTTTGGCAATGAAATTTTTATGGACTCTGAAGAGGAAAAGAATGAAAAGGTAAATGACGAAAAAAAAAAACTTTATTTTCCTTTATTTTTTCACGAATTTAATTTTCTTATGTTTTAGCCAGTAGTTCTTATTGATCATATCAATATATATGGCGAACCACAATATATGCGAGTATCAACCAATATCCATGATGATCGGACACATTTTGATATCAATGTGAAGCTAATGCATGAATTGGGTAGTAATTATCTGATCCTTAATGTACGATTACGTGTTAAATCTCAGGGAATGGATCGATTTATATGTCTGGTTGAATGGAAACGTTTGGATTTTTGTGGATTTTTAGCCGCCTATAAAGATAATGAAATGTTACGTTATTTATTTCGCAAATCAATACAATTGGATGATATTATTGTATGTCCAGTTCGTGTAGGTAACTATACAATACAAAATGTTGATGTTGTTGATAGTATATATCCATCGAATTTACAGAATGGTATTTATAAGTTTTTTGTTGAAGTTGTTGAGGGTAATGGTGAGATAGCAAAAGTTTTTGCCATGCAAGTGACCACAAAAGTAAATGTAACCCAGGAATAAATTGAAATAAAAATGAAAAAAAAAAAAAAAAATAGAATACCCAATCGATTCGAATACACAATGGCTATGTAATTACAGGACAAGGACACTATTAACCGCACTCACCCTTAAAAGTGAATGGGAGAAAAGAGACACAGCGAGAGAGAGATAGAGAGAGAGAGAGAGAGAAGGAGCATTGTAAGCGGATTTCATACTCACATTTTTCCGCCTTCAATTTTCCATTGTGCGTCATTATCCACATGGAGTTCGTTTTTCTTCTTTAGTATCCCTTGACATATTGAAAATCGTTTAAAGCGTCCAAGTGCAGCGTCCGATTATGGTGATTATCTGTGGCAGATTGCGTGTGTGTGTGTCCATGTGTGTGTCTGTGTTGTCCTTGGATTTCCCGCGGGATATATGCGGTTTTTTTTCCCCCTCTCTTATAACTTTGAAGCCATATGTGAGCTTTGTTCGTGATCTCTCCTCTTAACTATAATTAATAGAAAAACAATATGTTCAAAGGGCAATCAATAAACGAAGCCAAATCTACAATGAATTAAATAATCATATAAATATTATGCACAGTGAAGCCTCTAATAATGGACACCTCTCTTAAGCCAACAATTTCTTGGCTACCTCTCCTAAACGAACTTCTCTCGAGAGAGAGAATGGATAAAAAATCGGCAACGGCATTGTCCACCCAGAGAGTTTTCACTGTATATAGACTAGACTCCAAGAGATAGTAATTTTTACCAAATTGTTTTTTAATAATCAATTGTAAATCATATACGGCCATTTCAATTGATCATGAATAAATTTTCCATTACAAACTATCAGTCTAACAGTCATGAGGTCACTAAATTACATTTTATTTATGGGATTTATATTTTTCCTTTTAAATTTAAACATAATATCAAAAGCTAAAGTTCGTTTTACAAATATTAAATGTGAAAGTTTTGACAAAACATTCAGTGAATTTAAAAAATGTGAATTAAAGGTCCTGGGACGTGGCATTATTGGTTGCAACATCTTCATAAAGATGCATAAATTGCCCATGAATGAATTAACTGTAAGTTGCCCTATATTATAAATATATATTATTATAATTGTATTAATTCTTTTAGATGATTGCCAGTTTGCATAAGAAATTCAACGGTTATCGACCATTTTTATACAATGTTAAAGTTAATTTCTGTGATTATATGATCCATCCGAAACGTTATCCCTTTTTCCTTATAGTTCATAATTCAATACTTAATTTTATTAATTTTAATAACAGTTGTCCCGTTAATGTAAGTAATTCGAATTAATATGTATTATTGACTTTATAATGAAATTCTTTAATTTACAGGATAACATAATTATATCACAAATGATATTAAATGATGAAATGTTTGTCAGATTACCATTACCGAGTGGCAGTTATAAAACGGATTTGGTTGGTATTTCTAAAAAGAAACATCTTGGTAATATACAAGTATTTTACGATCTGGATGGATTGTAAGAAATCTAATGATAAACAATTTGATTGATAAGCCACTAGAATACCTTTCGACTATATAAAAAACTTTAACTCTATCTCTATTGTAATTTGATATTTTAATGGATGTTGAGTCATTTTTCTCCCCCATTAATTAAAAGCCTTATAATGCGGTTTTATCTACGGAAGGGTTGGGCAAACAGTTAGCCGCACCCTCAAGTCCATAATTTTTTACGCACAATAAAATCCATTTTCCTCTCTTTCTCTTTTGCAAATTCAATTTGCTGAAAAATAATGCCAATGTATATTAGGAAATCAAAATGGAAAGTACCAAATGCCAATCATGTGTGGGGGAGTGGAACATTGAAGAGATTCCAGCAAATCTTCAAGTGGGGTAAACTCTCAGATGAAGTGGCAATGGAAGTGCCTACGCCTGTTGCCTGGTTGCACTTATGTGTGACCTTTGCAAATTCAATTTGTCGCCTTTTTATCTAAAAACATTTTCTATTAGCCTTTAAATAAGGTTGAAAGGTCAATAACTGAAAGCTAGAAATTTTCTTTTACAGAAACGTATGAATATTCTTTGATAAAAAGTAAAAAATTCCTTTTTTTATATACAGCATCCCCATAGATTTATCTACCATTCATGCCAATTTCTGTTTTCCATTGCATTTCCCTTCATTGGGTGTCTGTCTCACATGTTATCACATACAATTTATAAAATTGAATCAATCAAAATCGATTTTTACTCGCAAGAAAATTGACTGAAAAATCTAATTTTATATTGTCTTGAAAATGAAAATTGTTTCTCACTGGTTTGAAATTTCTTTGAGACTTGATTTTCTTTTATCCTAACCCTTAGAATTTGGAAGGTTTCTTTTGCTTTTGGGCAATTAAAAAGGCGTTGAGTTGAGCAATTAAATACACGAACTAGCGGAAAATAATTTACTTAAATAACGCAATGTTGCGTAATTCTATTTCACAGTTTTGTAATTAAAAGCATTTGCATAAGAATTGCATATGAGGAAAGAAAAAAATAAAAAAGAAACGCCGCAGGCATACTTTCATGCCACTCTAATTAAAACTAGCCCCTTGAGACCAGGATACATTTTGTGGTCGAGTCCTGGCCATTAAAGGTCATCAACGTTGACTGAATTAAATGCAATTCAAGTTTGTTGATTTGTCAATAGCGTTTTGTCATATGCGTGATATACAGGAAGCTTTCAATGTCCTTAAAGCCTGCGGCATGCAAAACGATGGGGCAAGTAAAAGGGGACAAATGTTTTTGTACAAGAATTTTCAGTGAACTTTTAATACTTATTAAAAAAAAAAACTGTAAAAAAATATTATTATTATTTTATTCTATATGCAAGATTTAATTAGAAATTTGAATGTTATTAAGTTAAAATATTTTGGTTATTCAAATAATAAATTATCTAAGCAACTAGGGATAATGTCTTTCGACGATCGATCTTGAATCCGGATGCTCTCCATTTTTTATCAATTAAATTTAATATAAAAAAAACGTTATTTCTAATATATAGAAAAATTGTATAAACATAAAAAAAATTACTAAATTACTAAGATATTGATAAATAATGTTAAGCATAGTTGAGCATTTCATTTTACTGTATTATTTGACCTTAAGGGTTAAATCGGGCATTAGCCGTAAAAATATAAAAAAAAACATCAATTAAGCATTTTAGTTACTTTTATGAGTTTTTGATAATATTTTTATATTCGTTTTTAATTGATTTTTTTGTGCTGAAACTTGCAGAGAATTAGTAATCAGTAGATTGAACAAAAAAATTATATAAGTACATAGAGTATTAAGAGTTTTTAGATAAATAAAATCATATTCGATCGCAGGAAATCTTTTCATTTTCCGAAATAAAAGTTCGCTTAAACCTCGTCTAATTGTTGGTTTGTCAGTTTAATAATAAACAAATTATAGGGTATAAAAACTGCGAGGTTTCAAGAAATTAAACAATTATTTTCCGATTAATAGTAAACTACGCTTAGTTGTTTAAATTTATTATGGATTATTTATTATTAAAATGTTTTTCATTGCAAAATATCAGTTCAAGAGTCATGAGGTCTCTTTTGTGTATAGCATTTTTTCTATTTCTTATAAATCTAACCATAAAATCGAATGCTAAAGTTCGTTTTACAAATATTAAATGTGAAACTTTTGACAAAACATTTTGTGAATTTACAAAATGCGAATTAAAAGTACTGGGACGTGGAATTATTGGTTGCAACATCTACTTAAAGATCCATCAATTGCCCTTAAATGCATTAACTGTAAGTTGCCTTATATTATAAATATATTATTTTATTTAAATTATATAAATATTTTTAGTTTACTGCGACTATGCATAAGAAATTTAATGGTTATCGACCATTTGTATACAATTTGAAAGTTGATTATTGTGATTTTATAAAGCATAAAAAGCGTTATCCATGGTTTTTAATGATTCATGATGCAATACGTAATTTTAGCAACTTTAATCACACCTGTCCGATCAATGTGAGTAATGAAAATTTATTTTTTGTTTTCCTTATAAACTTTTTAAATTTATAGGAGGATATAATTATATCACAAATGATCTTAAAAGAGGAAATGTTTGATAAAGTGCCACTGCTAAGTGGCAGCTATAAACAAGATTTAATTGGCATCTCCAAGAAGAAGCTGCTGGGTAAAGTGCAAGTGTATTTCGATTGGGAAACAGTGTAAAAAATTTCAATTCTAAATCGATATATATTTAAAGATAAGTTAAATACGATTGTTTATCAGCTTAAATATGCAATGAAGTGTAAATGTATTGAATATTATCTTTAGAATTCTTTGTTAATCGAAAAATCAGTGATTCCCATTGTAAAGAAAAATCACATGAGCCTAATTAAGAGCCCATTGCCCACCCTTTGGCATTATAATAATGTAAACAGATATCTAACATAAACCGCAAGTCCTACGCTAGTGAAATCAACCCACCCTTTGGTGGCATACAACATGTTGCGGTTGCACAACAGGGTGCAAAGCATAAGGAAGGGTAAGTATCGCAACGTGTGTAATTTGACACTTGGCAATGATGTGGCAATCTGCATGCAATTAGCCCGAATCTGACAATGAAAACTCTGTTTTTCATTCTCGTTAACTGAAAAATTTTCTTGGATAATTATCTGGCAAGTGTCAGAAGCAGGCAGGTAATTCTATCAACAACAACTTTAAGCTATGCTAATGAGGTCCTCCCACGGCAAAGGCTAAAAAAAAAAAAACCGCAAAGCGATGCAAAGTGTAACTTGTTGACCTTTCTTTACAAATGAGAAAAAAAATCCTCTCCCTTGGAAAGAAAAATAAAAGGAGAAAAACATTGAAAAGGTAAAAACTTAATGGTTTTCTTTTTATTTAAAAACATTTTTTCTTTAGCGTGCAAAAAGTGAAATTTAATTTGATTTGTGCTGTGCACAAAAAGTTCATAATTACATTCCTGTTAATTAAGCTCGCTTGTTGTCCTGGCCTGGCGTGTCCTGTTCCTGTTGCCGGTTTATACACAAACTTTTAATCAAGTTTTTCTCTGGCCTTTGCTCTCTAATTAATTGCATTCAGTGGCTTCAAACCATTTAAAGTTCTGATATAAAATATAGCTGAACCGCAAGTCCTCAACTTGATTTAAAATTATCTAGATGAGTTTCTTTGTAAATATATTTATTAATATTTATGGCTAATAAAAGGTGTAAAAAGTATAATAGAATACAGTTTACGCCTTTCAAACTGCGACTTTTTCTGAACTAAATTTATTCTATTGAAGATTTATTTTATTGATGATTGTACTTGATAATTATTGAATCTAATTGAAACTTTATTGATGGTATATTGGTACAAATAGCATTTATATGCAGAAAAAAAGAATAATTTTAACATAATACCGATTATTCCGATAGTAACAATTATAGTATGCCTATCCAACGAATAATAAAACTTGAGACTCTTACGCATTTAAAAAGTTTATCTATAAAGTTTTATCCATATAGTTTTAAAATTAATGTCCAAAAGTAGCAAAGAAACAGACAGACAGACATGGATATTTCGGCGTTCTTTAAAACTTGAGGGATACCAAACAAAAATAGAATCTTTTCAAAAACAGTTGCTTGATGTTATCTTCTTAATGGTAAGTTATTCAACCCAATAAATCCATTCCATGTAGTTCCATATAGACCTCCTAGAAATTGTATACATTTATCTATTTAAATCTATTAAATTTATTTGCAGAAATCTATTTAAATTCTTTCTATTAAATACATACAAATAATTTTTTCATACCTTTTACTTAACTTAAAATTCCTTTACTAATTTCTTTCTCTAATATTCAAAACAAAACGAAACGGATACTTTAAATATTTTTTATTATTTTAGCTTATATTCAAATTTAGTATTTAGTATAAAGCACATTTATTTATTAGTTAAATCGATTTATTATTCAAGAGATTCTTTATTAACAAGATAAACATAATTCTTTGAGTTCTTCGCTTTCTAATGAAACCCTTTGATTGTTGTATAATCTTATAAGAACATTTTCTGTAGTTTTTTAACTTATTTAAATAACTAAATAAATTCTTTTCATTTATGTAATCTAATTTTAATTCATGTCCTTTAAAATTTGTTGTAAATTTTATAAAACTGGCGCCATTTTGAAAATATGTAACCTCATGGGAAACGACATTAAAATTTCAAAACCACAAAAAAGAATCCTTTGGTTCTTAAAATGTCTGAGCAAGACGAATTATGTTGATGCTGAGGATGGGCATCATTCCCATCAACGAAGAAGAACAAAAACAAAAACAACAACAACAAAAAATAAGAGAACAAAAAGCAAACTTCCTCTGCTCACTTACGTCCTCTTCCAACATTTCCTCTACCTCCAACTTGTCCGCCTCTTGGGCTTGGGCATGGCAATGATGAAAAATAACTTCAATGCATTGCATTGAAATTCTTCATTTGCAATTCAATGACATTCCATTCTCATACGGCTATTGGAAATCGGAATGGGATATATATATATATATATATATAGTGTGGGCGTGGCATTTGTACACTGCCAATGGGAGAAGCGAAAAGCAACAGATGCCAGAAGCTGATGAGTCGTCCCATAAATGCCAAAACCAAATATATGCAATGTCATTTCAACAGTGTTGCAAAACTTTAACGTGGTGGGCGTGGCAACGCATGCGCCGTTCATTGCGTGGGAGTTAAAAAGGGGTTGGGATGACAAGTCATGCTATGCCAAGTTAACGAATCCAAAGGCAGCTTTCACAGGATTCTTACACATTGTCGAGGTGCGAGCGAGAGACCTCCATCTGCCATCTACCCATGGATAGATGCCAAAGGCATCTGTGTATGTGTGTATGTGTGTGTGTGTGTGTGTGTGTGTGTGTGTGTGTGAGTGGGTGAGGATAATGTTGGGTGGTGGTGGTGGATTTGCTGATGATTGTGATTGTGCCAATGCAGGGTCATGCATCGGCTTCACATATTTCTATGGCCATTGTGACAGGTGGTGACCGAGAATACAGTTCAGTACACTTTGACGGGTGCGACAAGAAAGTTGCGTGTACGGTCTAACGGTGGCAATTGAATTATGTCCTCGACGGCATCAAATGAAAAAACAGTGAAAAAATTAAAATCACTCTAATACAGTGGCCCCCCCCATAAAGTGAAACAAAAATTCAATTTAATAGTTGAGAAAAGTTATAAAAACTTATACAAAAAATAAGTGAAAAAAATTTACACAAATTCAAATAAAAGTTATTGAAAAGGTAAGTGAACATATTTAATACATATTAAAATTAGTTAAGCAAAATGTTCGTGATGCATTAAGGGAATTTAATTTATTATTAAACAATTAATCCTTTGACTAAAATTCAATTGAAATAATGAAAAAAAAAGAAAAAAATAGAATATTAAAATTGCGGCAAAGGTTTTTTGGGCTTGGATTAGAATCAAAAATTGAACCAAATAAAATAACTGGCTAATATACAAATTCGAAAAAAAGTTTGAAGGAATTGAATTTCAAATGAAAATTAATGTAAAATAATTTCGTTGCTTTAGAAATTTAGTTTTAACTTAAACATCGAGAAAATTTTTAAACCAACCAAAAATTTTATTGCTAATGAAATAAAAGGCAAACAGAACTGAACAGATTTGGTAAACAATCATTTCATTCTTTCAAAAATGGGATTTCAATTTAAAAAATACGTTTCAATTAAAATTTTGTTACAACTAAAGTAATCGGAAAATTTGCAAATCAATATATTTAGTTACAATTGAAATTTCTTTTCAAACGATATATAAGTTAAGCAGAACTGGACAGAAGGTTAATTTTTTCGTAAAATTTAAAAGATTTCGATAAATCAAATGCCATTTTTTCAAAAGTTGTTGAATCGAAGCGTTAAGCTGGCTATAAAATGTAGAAGTAAAAATATATAATATTCGGAAATTTGAAATATTAAATGGATTATAAATTATTTCAAAATTTTGAAAATATATCAATAACTATACTAGTTTTAAAATAAAGATATGGTATATCCAAATTTACTTATAAAAATTAAATCAAATTAAATTTTTATAGTGTTCATATATATTAATGTATAAACAGATAATTATAGAAATTAATTTAGAATAGAGCAGAAAAACCAGTATAGAATTAAGTATTAGTTAAAGGAAACAAAAGAAATATTAAATCTAAAAAGAAATTTCCAATTTATTTCTAATACTTTTACCTTAGCTATTTCACATTTTAACACAACAATATAAATTATTTTTCGCCACATTGACAGGTTTTCCAATAATAGATTAAATGCGATTAAGAAATATTTTCTTTAATAAACAATAGAAAAATAAAAACGGCAAATTATTTGCCTTTAAGAGGGATAAAGATGAATTCACAAATACAAACGCAGACTTTGTCGCAACATAATCAACTTAACCATTTGCAAACATTGCCCCCACATCCGCACCAGCATCCGCATCCGCATTCAATACATTTCTCCGAGTGCCGGACATTACCAGCAATCAGTGAGACATTTCCTCAATTTAGTCAACACCGTCCACCAATTTCGCTGCTGTCACCATTGGATCTGTCATTGCGTGCCACAAGCAACATTGTGCCAATTACACCGCCATCGACACCCTCACCGCCCCGCAAACGTCAGAGATTAATGTCCGAGGAGAATTACCTGTGGCGGCCACACATGGTCACGACACCAAGTCCAACTGCGGCAACTGCCACCATGACAGCAGCATCTCATGCTGCGCTTGTCTTGCAACCATCACCCACCACAAGCTACTTCCAACAGCATCAACAAAATCTAACACAAATCCAACCCCAAATGGGGAGCAGTTGCTTCAATTTGCGGAACTTTGAGGGGTCCTTGTATAATAATAAAAGTCATTTTCACGAAAAGAAAAATAATTTTCAACAAATTTCACCAAGTCAATCGAGCGTGGTAAGAAGAGAAACGGATGCAGCTTCCCATACAGCATCCATTTATGTGGACGATGAGACAATTGTGTTGACCGAGGACGAAGATGAAACAGTTGTCAGTTCCCATGACTACAATGAAACCAACACGGACATTGAGGAAGGTGAAAATGATGAAACTTTACAGGTAGAAATCAACGATAAGGAAAATGATGCATCCGATGACGATGAGGAGGTATTTGTTGATATTCTTGGCAATGATGACGATGATGACTTTGATGAGGTAACTGAACTCCAGTCACAGTTATCACCAGCCACAGCTCTCAAGCGTAATGAGCTTCTCTATGAGAATGAAGAGTTGCACAATCAGGCTTTAGATGGTTTCGATAAATTATTCGATCGAGATTTTAGCCAACCACTAACCGAAGTGAACGAATCAATTGAAGAACTATCATCGAATGAGAAAACTTATATGGATTTAACTAGCAATGCCATAATTGAGTCTAGATCAAGTCCAACATTTCTTACACCTCCTACACCACCAACTGCAACAATCAACATAAGACCACAAAAAGAACGTACGGAAAGGAAACGTACTAAATTACGAAAACATACGGCTATTGATGAGGAGACCATTAGTCCTGTATCCGGAACTATTATAAGAAAACTTCGGGATGATGAGGAACTTGTGGTACGTAAAGGTGACATTGATCCGGCTTTCAATGTGGTAGAAATCACTGAAGAGGCCAAAGCCATTTTGGCCAGCATTGATAATAAGATTGGCGACTACATGTGTCAGCTTTGTCGCACTGTCTATGATGATGCCTTCATGTTGGCCCAGCATCGTTGTCCCCGCATTGTTCACATCGAATACAAATGTTCCGAGTGCGAAAAAGTAAGTTTATATTCTCTAAAACATAAATCTTGTCTAAATTTAAATTTATAAAAATTATTTTATTAGACTTAACCAAATTACATATAATAAAAATTTCAAGGGAAATTCTTAGATATTTTCTTAGCTTCTTATCTAATTTTAATCAAGTTAAAGAAAAATTTCTTAGTTTTTAGATATTTCAATCAAGTTAAATGCAAATAACTTAAATATAAATTAAAGTAGTTTATAATTGCAAATTTAAAGACCAATTTTGGTTGAATTAAAATTTGTCTTGTTTTAATCAAACTAAAATTTAAAATTTGAGATTAATTTTTAGAAATTTTAAGTCAAACCAATAAATTACAATTTCCTTTCATTAAAAATGGATAAACCATATTAAAATTATAATTTCAAAACAAAATTTATGGTACGTTAAAAATAAAGAAAATAATATTAATTTATCTTGCATTGAGTATATTAAAATTTGAATTTTTTAATTAACCTTTTAATTATATTCAATCAAATTAAAAATTATCTTATATCTTAAACTGATTATACTAACATTGATATATAAAATTTGTAAGATTTAATTTACATTTAAATTGGAATTTTTAGGGAATCTTGTAGGCATGTTAAAACCAGTTAAATTTAATTATAATAATGGTAGATTTGTAAATAAAAAATGTAATAACTGCTTTTTCCTATTTTATTTATTAATAAATCAATAAAATTACTTAACAGGTTTTCAATTGCCCCGCCAATTTGGCCTCCCATCGACGTTGGCATAAACCAAAAACGGAAACTGCCAATGGAAATACTCAAACCCATAGTAAGAAGAGATCAAGTAGCTCCAATGATTCACAAAACGTTAGTCAGGAATCGAATAGAGGAAATGATGAGACTAGTGAAGGAATTTATCCCTGTCATGAGTGTGGCAAATCTTTCCGTCGGTAAGTTTTATTTCCTTTTATCATTTCCTAATACAATCTAGACTAATATATTAATAACGATTTCTCACTCTAGTCATGCCTATCTAAAGAAACATCAGGCCTCACATCAAATGTTAGAGAATCTAAAGAATATTGACTTTTTTAAGGCCCAACAGACACAACAGCATCATCATCATCAACATCCGAATCATCAGTTGCATCATCAGGTGCAACAACCGACCCCTTTACAGACCGCCGGCAGTGCAACTGTAAGTGGTTATGGACCATTGCCACGCCCACCACATTGTTTGCCCTTATATCCCCAAGCATCATCAGCAAAGAGTTATGCAAGTGGACAACGTTTACCAACTGGATTTCCATTTCCATCCTTTGATCAACGTCGCTTCTACACTTTGGGTGAATTGTATCTATCCCAGCATTTGGAAAGACACTCGTCAGCATTTCAGTATGTACATGCAAATCAATTGAGGCAATTATCCAATGTGGCACATAATTTACTGCCACCACTGCCCGTCAAATGACCCAATCCCAATGTTCTACGTCCTGTGCCACGAATTGCAGCCACAAATGCCGCACCGCCGACGGCTGCGGCAGCAACTGCAACAACAGCAACAATGAATCGTCAAGTGGAGGCTTTACCAACTGGTGGACATGCTTTTAATTGGGTTCCTCCATTACCAACTGAACCGAATTAGAAACAAACAATTTTCAAATAAAATTAATTAGTTGAAGTTTAATAAATAAATTAATTATGCAAATTATATACATATATAAAAATTATTTGTTTAATTTATCATTGAAACTAATTAATTGAGTTAGACTTAATTTTTGAGAGCAAAAGCCACAGCCTGGGATAAGTAACTGGCATCTCTTACTCCATAGAATATCGATGATTTTGGACCTGCAAAAGGAAGTAAGTATTTGAAAATTAAAATTATATGTAATTATTATTACTAATATTATTATAATACAAATTATTAATTTGTAGCGTAGTAATCCATTTCTTTTTCTTGTCGCTTTTCGATTCAAACTGTATCTCTGTTAAGTTTTAACTTGCTGTTAATGTTCTGTTAAATGTTAACTGTTTGTTAATTGATCGTTACATTTGAAACTAATCGGTTTTTCAGCGTTTTAAAACATTGTTTTTCAAGTCATGGACAACTTAAATTAATTTAATAACTTCTTACCTTGTGAAAATAGTAGACCATCCGATGGCATATCCAAACTGATTTCATTATTAATAAACAAAACCAAGTTAAGGGTATTCCGGTCTTTTGGTAAACTTTTTAATGTATCATTAAGCATTTGAAGTTGCTCCCTTTTATCCATTTCCGGCTTTATGTATTGCTCAACAATTAAAAGATAACCATCATTGGATCGATTTAGAACTTGTAAAGTTTTATTTAGCATTATTTTAAATGATGGCAATTGAAGATTATTACTTAAATCACCATTAGATAGAACAGCCATTAGATAGTCATATTTACTACCATTTATGGTATTGAGTTCATCAAATTGTTGAACAAGCTCAAACTTAAATTGTTTTTGTTTTTTGATTTGTCTAAGTTTTTCAAGACGCCAATTTTGTAATAAATTAGTTTCATTATTCGCCCGGCATAATTGTTTATCAATGGGATCTAAATTGGTTATTGGAACTTTATGGTTAAACATTTGCCTGCCGCCGCCCATTATGACATTAAGCGATATTCCAGTTTCACTAGAGATTAACTGTCTGGCAATATCCTCGGAGTTACTTTCTTTAGTTATCTCCTCATTACATTCCTTGGTCAGATTGGAAGTGATTTCAGCATATAAAGCTGCTCCTGTTGGTCCTGTAAGGCGTTGATTAGTCACAAATCCTGTACGTAAACCAGCCAATTGAGCCTGACGTAAGATACTCAATAAATGGCCACTCGTCTCATTTTTCTGGTGATTGCAGTTCATCTCCATAATTTGAAATATTTCTTGTGGCACTCCTGTCCACAAAACTTGAAGTTTTCCGTTCTTTGTGCAGGGTAATATACAATTGTTTTTCAACTGAGCCACATAAGGATATTGATCCCATATATAATTTGTATTCTCTTGACTGTTGTTTATATGGGGAAATCGATTTACAGCCAATTCTTGATATTCAATACCTTGTATAACAAAAATTCTCACATTTTTTACTCTAGTGTCAATCGAGTGAATTTTCATAGCCATATTTAGTTCTTCTATACCCTTATCGTACCACAATTTTTGTTCAGCTGATACTTGATCTTTCCAATAGTCCACATCTCCCAGATTGGCCACCTCATGCTCAACCTCATATCGTATTGTCAGTCCAATACATATCAGAGTTATCAATAGTGTCAATAATACCGATCCAGCCAATATAAAGATTTGAGTTGATTTCAAACGAACCAACTGACATATCTGTTTGATCGGGCGATGACTCGTTGTAGCCATAACAAAATTATAAACGAAACTGATTAAAACTCAGGACTGGTGAATTCACCTGAAAAATCTTATTTATCTGCTTGAAGATAAGAGTATTAAAATTTTTTACAGACCTAAATAACCGCAATTATCATTTGTTAGTTAAAGTGTTTGTAATTAAGAAAACGTCATGAATATTTTATGCAATAATTGACAAGTAAACAAATGCCAATACACTTAGAGAAAAATTATGTTAATTTTGAAATAAAATCAACTGACTACAAGAAAATACAAATCAAATAAAAAGTAAAGTTAAAATTATTTTTAAGTCATTAATTTTCTACTTAAATAAAATGAATTAATACGACATCATCATTTTAGAAAGACAAAAGTTAATAAAAATAAAAAATAAAGATTTGGATTTCATAATTCATTTATAATAACTCATAATTTATTTCTTAATTAATTTTTAGCATTTTAAATGTTTTTAATAATTTGTTAAACAATAAATATATGTTTTTATACCCTGTACCTATAGGGTAAAAGGGTATATTAAAGTCGCTAAAATGTATGTAACAGGCAGAAGGAAAATTTTCCGACCCCATAAAGTATATATATTCTTGATCAGTATCAATAGCGAAGTCGATTGAGGCATGTCCGTCTGTCCGTCTGTCTGTCCGTCCGTCCGTCCGTATGAACACCGAGATCTCAGAGACTATAAGAGCTAGAGCAACCAAATTTGGTGTCAACATCCGTCTATTGTATAAGCGGGTCAAGTTTGTTTTAAATTTTTGCCACGCCTACTTCCGCCCCCGCAATTCGGGAAAAACCTTTAACTAGAGCAATATTAAGGATATCGTATTCTTATTTGGCATGCACATGCATCTCCTGACCAAATTTTACCGAAATCGGACAATAATTATCGGAGATATACGTATTTCCGTTTTGTACTGAAACGCCCCATGCAAAATGGGCTGTTAAGTGTGAGCGAGATAGCATGCGTTCGCTGTTGCTGCATGGCAAGCAGTGCAGTGTTGCTGCATGGCAAGCAGTGCATGCTAAGAGAATTTATTTTGTAAATTGATGGCGATTTTGATCGCTTTTGACTTTATGGAGTACTTTTACTTGGTACAGGGTATACTCAATGTCAGCAGGGACGACTTGCTTGCTTCATTTGATTTTATCTTCATTATTATAACATTTAAATGCTAAGTATTTAAGTATTTTTCACAGTGTATATATAAATCTACATATATATTAAAATTTGCAAATTCCGTGCGGTGGGGGCAAAGTACTGCATTTATAGTTCAACGACGTCTTTTTGTCTAAGGTTAAAACCTACAACCCTATTCAGTGGGTGTCCTTTAACAGCCACGCCCACACATTCACCAACTAAGGCATTTAAATATGAGAAACATACATATACATATATCTAATTGTCATTGATAATTCTCATTTAACTGTTGCCAAACCTCCCCCATTTGGAGAGGGGTGAAAATTGCGTTTATGAATTTCCAATTGAATGCATCTAGACTAAACGTTTTGTCCATTTGTTAGTTGAGTTAGTTATGCGAATGTAAAATTGTTTTGTCAATTATTTGCCATTAACCAAGCTGTCTATATCCATCATTTCGTCGCTTTAAAATTGCCCTGCATTGACATGTGGTTAGTTTTCCCTTAACAAACAATCAACTGTCACAATTTCAATTTATCTATGACAGAGAAATGCTTTGATTATGGTCTTTGACCTTTGCTCTAATATCAAATTGTACATTTAACTTGTCAAGTTGCGTAAACTGTGCGTATGCGTAATATCTTAGTAGTTTGATTTAAAAAAAAATGTATAATCTTTAAAGCTTTAAATCATTAACAAACGATTATTGATGGCAAATTGTAGATTGGAAAATTGAATCGATTAAAAACGCATCTGTCTCTTGTTTTTTTTAAACTATAAAAGCAACTTTTTGCCAATAATAATGCTCCACTAGTTTGTTCGATTTTAATTCATATATGTATATGGTTAAATATGGAATACGGATTTACGGTTTTACTATTACTTTTTGCAATTTCCATTTGTCAAGTAAGTAATCCTTGTGAAAAAAAAACAAAAGTTGAACAACTAAATCGTATTTAGGTAAATGGAAAATTTAAAACTTTACAATGTGAGGCATTCGATCCAAGCTTTGGGGAGATAGAAAAATGTGAAATAAAGGCTCTAAATCGTTCAAATAATCTGATAAGTTTCACCTATGCAGTAAAACGCTCTCTTAGAGATACTACAGTAAGTTATAATCCTTAGTTAATGGTAATAATAATATTATAATTATATGTTCATTTTAGACACAAATGCGTTTGCTAAAACGTGCAAATGGCTGGCAACCTTTTCTCTATGACATTCAATTTGATACTTGTGATCTAATTGAAAAAGGTAAACCATATTTGGCCAATATTATGTTTGCTTATGTAAAACCTTATACAAATCTGAACAAAACTTGCCCACAAGTAAGCTCTTTATTTACTTGTGTTTCTATTTTATTATACAATATTATATTATATTTCAGCCAAATGAAACATTTAAAGTTGAAAATTATCAACTGGATATAGATGAATTGCGTAAAAGATTTCCCATAGAAGTTGGACAATATGCAGTTGTCTTAAATATGTTTAGTAAAACACAAAAAATACTTTCTGTAAATGGTTCTATTGTTTATTCAAATTACAGAGAGTAGACAAAAAGAAATGCATGGTTTAATGGGTAATTAAATTTTACATATAAATATACATATATACAGGTTTTGGTGTTTTTGTTGTTGGAATGGCTTTCTACATATAAGTTAATATTTTTCAAAAATTATTAATGGAATTTTCTATTGGTTAATAAAGCAAAACAAGTTAATACTGAAATACTTATAAATATAGAAAACTATAATTTTATTTCAGTATTGTGAAATTAATTGAGTAAAAGAAATTAAATGATATTAGCTTAATGCCATTTAGGTCGGTTTGTCTCTATAACAGATACTTTTATTGACTTTTAATTACTTTTAATCATTCTTCGTACCACTGTAGCTATAATCTGAATGGCAGCTTATTAAAATTAATTTTCGATAACAAAAGTTTCTTCTTCTTAATGGTAAACATATCATAATGAATTATTCGCAACTCTTGCTATTAAAAACCCTTTCAATATACATACATACTAAAATTTTTCTTAGTTTTATAGTTTTGCAAATGTAAAATAGCCTGTCGTTAACCTATTGTCTATAGCTATCATTTCGTTGCTTTGAAGTTGACTTGTGGTCACTTTTTTTTTCCTTTTTTTAAGTGACTGCAACTGTCATAATTTTCAATTTGTCTTTGGCCTGCAAATGACAGAAGGTCTGTTATCCTTGTCCTTTTTGCTAATATCAATTTATCTATCATGCTGTGATTTTGCTTGTCAAACTAAACCACACACAGTGCGTATGCGTAATTGTTTCTCCGTTAGCAATAAAAAATTGTGAATGGAATGGGTATGGGGTGGGAGCTAAGCTTTTGGTTTAGTTATTGGCTAAGCTTTTTGTTGCCAAATTATTTGCTCAACGCCACCTATTGCTCATGATAAGCAATTCAACAGGTCAGAACTTTTTTCAAAAACATATACAAATTTACTTAAATATGTTTGTATATAGAAATGCAGTTTATATACATATTAAAGCTATTAAAAAACAATTCTCTCGGTTCGCTGGTTGCAAAGTGGCATAAGAGGAAGAATTCACCCAAATCAGCTGTCCCTTTCACTTGCTCTTGAGAGTGAAAGCCAATTGCATTTCCCTTTTTTTTTTGACAAATTAATCGATTTTTTAATTGATATTTGTAAATGTAAATATGCAGTTAACTTTATTTTCATGTAACTGCTTAGTACATATATTGTATAATGACCTAAATTATATTGGAAATCTTACAGCCTTTCATGGGATTGAAGAAGGTCATTGGGACATGGTTCAACAAGTAGAATAATTTATAAGTGGAATATTTCTTTAAGGTCATATTGTTCTCACATTCACCCTCATATAATCAGATTGAGGTGAATAAATTATTAGATTACAAAAGACCCTTTTGTTAACCAAGGTGAAAGTAATTCTTCATAAATGTTTCTCAATATTGGAAATTTTATTTTTTTATATAAGGGGAAAGTGTAGTCCTACATATATACATTTGCCTGTATGATTGTTGATCCGACAATCTCTATTTTTAGTATTTAAAGTTTACATAATCAAAAATTATTATTAAATAATCTTACTATAGTTTAAGTCACAAATATTGTCGCTAAACAATAAAAATTACATTATATCCAAATTCAATTATTCAATTATAGAAATCATATTAAAATACATTGGCAACGGAATGAAAAAATAGTTTAATTTATTTAGATTGACATAATTATAATAGATATGTTTATTACAAGAAAATTTCATATAATACCGTTTATATATTATTATTTCGATCTCGTTGATCCCTATTTAACTATTTATTATAAATAAAAGAAACTAAAAAAAACAAATAGTAATCCATTCTTATAAAAATATTTAAATCAAATATAAATCAAATACCAAAACTTACGTCAATTGCGTACCTTATGAATATAAGGTAATGAATTCATGAGGAATATTATAACCACAAGCACGTCCTTTGACATTACAGGATGCAATTAGTGACCCAAGTACTCCTTCATTTGACAAGCTCATCCAAGCATCAGCAGCTGCAGCAGCATCACCAGAAGAGTCAACAAGCAACAACAATTACTATTGACGCATATGGTCAACATTATACCATAGTATGCTGGTCTTGTCAAGGACTGATGACCACGTCAATGCTTCTGATGGGGGGGTGGGAGGTGGGAAACAGCAGTTTTACTTTAGCTGCATCTAACGCCCACTTACACACCCATGTTCACGCCCACTCCCACGCATTCGGGCGGGCAATGAATGTTTTTGCAGGATTAAGATAAAGCGAGAAAGATATACCTGTATACATGATGCTTAGAAAGAGATAGCAAAGGAGAGAAACAGAGAGAGAGAGAGAGAGAGAGAGAGAGCGAGCAAAAGGAAATGGTTCACAGCTTCAACTGGTAGTGTAAGTTCATTTTATTGCCCTGATTTTGACCTTCACCCCCCTCAAAATGACATTTTTCCTCATCATTATTTTGATTATGTTTCAAAATTATTGACATCTGCTTTTGCATCTTCCATATGGTCAATAATATTCTTTTGTAATACATTTAAAAATTAAATTAAATTAAATGATTTTTAATTTATTTGTTTCATTTCTTTGCCAATTTATTTGACGAATTTGATATTTGTTTATACCTATTCAAGATATATAGAAAAGGGGATCCCAAGTTAATTCCAATCATAATTAATTAGAACAACCTAAACTTACTTTATTAAATATTATTTTTAATCTCTATAAACTAACAATAAATTGCCGTCCATAATATTATGAATTTTTCTTTCAGCTTTGGAATATAAATACGAGAAAAACGTTAAATCGAAACTGATAAAAGATGACTAAAAATTTTTAAATGTTTTCTATATATTTTCACATAACAAAAATGATAAAAAAAATATTCAAAAATTACTAACACTTGATCAAATTTGGAAAGTATGTTTTAGTACAGACTGTATGATATTATCACATTATAGTTTAAGTTTTTAAATCTTATGTATTAAAAATATTTTCTCTGTAGTACAAAAAGGAAATCGTGTCACGGCTTTTACGATATATATACATATACATGTATAGCTCTATAACATCCAAACTGATAGATAATTGAACGACTGATTTCACATTATAAGGTCAAAAAAAATTACCTTTTTTCTTGTCAAATTATCTAACTAATTTTATATACATATGTATGTATGTACTTATCTACCTACAGATCTGTATTGTGTAAAATAATGACTATTTTTTTCATTATATTTTAGAATAAGGAAAAACAAAATATTATATATGTATATATACAAACATGTCTATAATATATACAGATAGCCCACATAAACGGAAACTTAATTTTATTTTAAAATAATTGCCATATTTGAACGCTCGATTGCACTTCAATCACATTTAATTTGCATCAGAATTACTGCATTTGACAGTTGCACAAGAGATAAATATAAAATACATATAATGAAATAATTATAATATATTTTATTAAATATATAATAATTAATTAAGAAATTTTTATATCGAATTGTTTTGTAATATCATGGAGAATCATGGAGAAAAAAAATTCGAATAAATTTCTATTTGGAATTGATTATTTTTTTCTTGATTAAAAACAAGTGCTAGGAAATTCCAAATAGTTGTAGAACGAAAGAAAAGGAAAACTGGGAGAGTGAGAGAAGATAACGGCGAAAAGAAGCTGCAAATTATTGATTATGTATTTGTGTGTCTACACGTGTGTTGCATTTGTAAAGTACATGTGCGTTTTGATTTTGGCCTTGAACGTGAATTGCATTTGCGAGAGAGAACAGTCCCGTGAGAGCGGGATGGCTGCAAAGACATATAAAAAGAGATCGGAAGAGGAAAAGAGATGGAGATGCTTAGATGAAATAAGAGAGAGAAAACACAAATACATGCATATAAGAAATGGCAAGGAAATTTTTGCCAAAGCGAAAAGTTTGAAGTGCACACAAGCAAACCTAACACACACATGCGCAACGCCTGCATTTCCCGCTCTCACTCACACACACTAACGCAATCAAATTAAGAGAGAGAGTGAGAGGCATATACGTATATATGTATGTATTAAGGTAAACTTTTTTATGTATATGTATGTGTATGTATATGTGTGTTTGCATGTGCAGTGACGCACACCCTTTGTGCCTTAACTAAAATTTCAAAGATTTTCAAGGTTATCCCATACATGCACATTTATACATGTACACAAACCTCTCACTCACTCTTTCTACTATTTTCCATATCTCTATCATTTTGCATTCCTATTTTAGTTTTTGGCAAATAAGTACATACATTTCTATGTATGTGTGTATGTATGTAAGTATTATATCAACTGAACAATTGCATTAGTTCCGCCGATTCACTTTTAAATGTAGAGGAACATAGTCAAATTTTGCAAAAACTTTTTCTTTACACTCAAACTAAAGCTCCCTTTGCAATTTGTTTGAAAATTAGAAAAAGTCCCTTTATATGTCACTTTTTTAGAAATTTTTTATTTAAAAGTAGAACAACAAAATTTCGTAAAGTGTTTTGGAATGCGAATACTTTTGATTCTTAGATCCAAAACTATTATAATCTGCCTAATAAATTATAATAATGGTATTTTGTTTAAATTCAGATATATTGAAATGTTGTTTCTATTATAAATTTCAAATATAACGAATGCTTAGTATATTGTATCTTGATTTTCTTACAAGCTTTTCATCATTCTGAGCGGAATAAACAAAGCAAACGAGGCGAGAAATGATGTGGAAAGCATTTGTAAATAAATTTTTTCGATTTATGTGTAATAAAATAAATTATTTGATATCGGTATTGGCTAATTATTTGATAAGATAAGCTATACAATTCTCGTACATTCTATAAATACATTTGCAAATTAGCTGCAAATGTCTTCCCAATTGTCCTTCTATACAGAATTTTGAGTATATGACAAATTTGCTTTTGAAGCGAAGCTTAAAAGAAAGCTTTTCTTTTTAGTATATTTACTGACGCAAGATGTAAGTGCAATTGCCACTATGTGAGTGCAACCCATTTTCCTTTTCTACCCATTAAATGCCAAAGTTGAATGCACAAAACTGTAAAAGCAAGCAAATGAAATCGAAATTGAGAATTATTTGCCATAACCAAACAGTTTACATACAAACGTTTACTTATGTATATGTACATACATATGTACATATACATAAGTATATAAATATGTTTATTTGTATGTATGTATGTATTTATGCTCGGTTAGTTGCATTAAATATATGTACATATTTACCGCCTCATCTCCTTTCTTTCCCCTAATCACAGTTCCTCATCACTCTCTCTTTCTCGCCTGGGACAAACATGAAAGCGAAATTTCTGGCACATATTTTAAATGGCAACTGCAGACAAAACGTCGCAACACACCAAAGACAATACAAAAATGAATCATCAAAATAAGTGGCAAAGAGAGACAAAAAGAGAGTGAAAGCTTGGTTAGCTACAGCTATATGGAAAGTCCGCCCCCAAATCTATAGGGGAAAGAGCAGCTGCAATGCAAATAGAAATAAACGAAAAAGCTTTTTTTTTTGTCAAAGCTGTTGGTTGCAAAATGCAAGCATTTTCTCTTGCCCTCTCTATCCCTCTGTATCTCCTGGTAAATGTTCCATTTCACTTTGTTTCACACACACACACACAGTCACATATAAACACTCTGCTGAATCCTTGTCGCAAGTATTTCAAGTTCACTGTCAAGGTCACCTACTCTTGACATGCGCTTCGAGCGCAACAACGAACTGAAGCAAAGTGTGGAGGGGGTAAATTTGCAGCTTTGAAACGTACCAACAGTGCTTGTGAAATGTTTTCATACCCAGCAGTTTCCCCTCCTCTTCCTCTTCTTTGCATTGCACCATTTTTGGTTGTCATCTCTTAGTTTATATCATTTCATTCGTTCCTTATGAACCAAATTTATATTGTACTCGTATATTAAAGAAAAACGAAGATAATTACAATTTTTTATATAGGAAACTTTGATTTTGGCCAATTTAAAATAAATTTCAAAAGATTTAAAATATATACATATGTATATACATACATACAATATCCCATACAAGAAGTCAGATTCTGATATTTCAATATGAAAATACTTTATTAGTTCGATTTTTAGTAAATCAACCTGTTCGAGTCAGTTTTTCGAATATAACCATAAGTCGTATAACGAATTACGATGCAATAATATTAACAGAAAAAAAAGTTCCTCAAATAAATTGTACATTTTTGTAAAAATTTTGCATGATTAAACTATTTTAAAATGGTTTCTAAGTGCATTATTTATAGAATTTATCCATTTTATATATATGTAATATATGAGGTCTTGTGAGGCTTTTATTAAATGTAATAAAAATTTATTTTAATTTTGAACAATTTTTCAGCATTATCAACGATGCAAATCCCAATAAAATTTATAGCAATAATCGTGAAAATTCTTTCATCGCGATTTTGAATATACATATGCATATTGAATTCTCTTTAACCTGTCGCTGTTCAACCGAGCACATACAATTAGCGCTCATTGTAGTTGTGTGATGCTCTTTTAGTTATATGTATTGGTATGTTATGTACATGTCTGTATATAATAAGTTATATATTGTAGTTTTTAGGTACCGCTGCGCATGACATAAGAAAACGGCGCACGAATCTAAATCAACGGCAGATTGGTAAATTATAAAAAAAACACCCCCCTCTCCCACGCATCCTCCTACCAAAGACATGCAATAACATCTGTTGCATATACAGGCAGATGAGTATGTATTCTGTGTGGTTCTGGTTATATACAAAGAGTTTTTCATCTAACTGTACATACCTTCTACTTAGGGAAAAGCCTGCAGCTCTCATATGTGGTCACAATGTATGTCAAAGTATGGAAAAACGTTGCAGGCCAAGCATTTAATTTAATTAAACAATTAAACAAACATGGCGGGACACACAAACACACACACACACACACTCACACACAGATACATCTAGGTACTTACAATTGCGGCCCCAAACAAATTCAATTAAGAAATTAAAATCGCGAACCGAACAACGACAGAGAAAAAAACGGCAATGTAAACTAAAACGAAGAATGATGCCGACAGCGAGAGTGAGTGAGTGTGAGAAAGAAGAAGTGAAACAAGGGGAAAGGGGAATCTCGCAAAAATTGCAGCACACGCACATTTGTCAATCGAAATCGCGTGACATGCATGTCCAGATATAGGAAAAATATCTGTACCTATATGCAAAAAGTACAGTAAACTATGGCATTAAATGAACCAGTAATCTTATTAAATCCTTAACTCTATTACGTTTATGCACACTTTGAACTTTTTTATTTTTAATGCTCATTTTGAGTATTCACTGTATTATTGGCAGTAACTAAGGCGCGGTTAGGGTAGACTGCACAAGTTAAACTGCAAGTACATGTCAAAGAGGGAGATGGAATATACATATGAGAGAGAAAGATGGAGTGACCGATAGACAGAGACATAAAGATATAAAGACAGAGACATAGAGCGAAAGAGAGAAAATATGAGTGAGAAAGGAAAGGGAGGCAGGGGGGCAGGGGGTGGGGAGGGATCAGTTGCAGAATTACTTTGGTATTTGTGAGAAATTTGCCTACATATGGGACGGACTACGCTTGTTTCGCTTTATTACATAACAGCCTTGAACTTGAGCTGAGCTTCGGGTCGCTTGGTTGCGTTTTTCGGTTTCTGTCAGTAGAGGACTACGTTCTGAGTCAGTTGAAAGTCTCTTACAGTTGCCACTCCACCGTTCCCCCATTGCAGTTGCAAGCAAACCCTCCACACTTGTTCATTTTCATCTCTGTGTGTTCCATTTTTGCAAAGCTCTCAAGCTTCTGCTACTGCGACGCTGGCTGCGACAACGACGACGACGATGGCAGCGACGACGGCTGGCTCTGGTATATTCTGTTTGGCCAGAGCTCTGGCATTGAAATCGCGACAAGCAAGCTGCCAACAACTAAAGTTCCATCATCCCTCAGGAAAAACGTTTAAAAGTCAAACCAAAAGAATCAAACAAAAAAAGTATAAAAATAATAAAAACAAAATTTAAAAAATAATGAAGTTATATCAAACGAATTGCCTCGGTAATTAAAATGAACAAAAATTCCAAATTAATTGTCCAAAACAATGCAAAGCAGCAAAACAAAATAAAAAACAAAAAAAGAAATTATGGGAAAAAACGTAAAATAAAACGCAATACAAATTGATCATTCGGTCATTGAAAAATCAACAATAACACAAAAATATCACTTAACAAATGATAATTATATGAAAATAAAAAGTACTTGTCTAATCAACAATCGTTCCAGTGCATTTTTTGGTGTATTTTAAAATTGCAAAATGCGTAAAAATTTTGTAAGAAATGTTACCAATTTATGGCACAAATGATTACGTGCTCGAAAACATGTGAGTTTTGCTTATATAAGATAAAAAGAAATAAAAACAAAAACCAACAAGGAAATATTAAAAAAAAATTGACAGTGAAAATCAAATGGAAAATATTGCATCAGCCAGAAATGAAAGGTATGTAAGTTGAAATATAAGAATAAATAATTGATGCTTGCATCAGATACATATGTGTACTTTCAAAAAAAAACAATACAAAAAAAAAGAAATGTCAAGCGATCTGCTGGTACTGAAATTGAATTGATACCAGAACCGGTTCAAATTATATATACATATATCGAACACGATCAAAACTATAAACGTTTAAACAACTAGGGGAATTTTTTGAATTATATTTTGCCGTTTTTTCTACTTTATCAATTTTGTATGATTGTTTCTAAAAGAAAATTAAAGAAACATATTTAACCCACAAACAAAGTTTAATAAAAAACAAAGTTTTTTAACTTATTATTTTTCTAAAACAAGAAATAAACTTAGCTAACCGATGGAAATTTTATAAATTTTTAGATGGATGGAGATGTATATCCTTTTGATCAGCATAAAATATTTTATCAATAGTATAGTTGGAAAAGCTTTATATAATTGTAGAAGATAAGTACATAGATCGGTACCGTGTTGCTGTATAGGTGCGCATATTGAAGGTTAAGGGAAGGGTTTCCGTTGTCCCAGTTAATCAATAGCCACATATGAAAGCTTTATTTTTGGTTGGGTATTATCGCTGTTTTTGTTGGATTTTTATCTAGAATATATACATAAATTTATGTACATATATCTATTTTAATTTTACCATTGGGCAATGTTTTTAATAAAATAACTCTCTTTCATGATGTCACTGGCTAATACTATTATTCTCGCACCACTGTGCGAAACAGGAATCATGGCTAAGCGAAAAGCAAAAGTGAGTCCCAAACACAAACACATGCAAAGATAAAAAGCAAAAGCAATGAAAATAAAAAGAGTGCGCAGATACAGATAATTGGGGGAAGAAAAGATTTCAGTGAGCAAGCACCAACACATTTACACACACATACGCAGGCAAATGGCTTACACAGTGTTGTAGGATATACATAGAACCGAAGAACGGGTATAATAATGAATGAAAAAGGGAAAAAACAAAAAAGAATGGTAACTATAGAAAGAGCACGCAAACCAGAGAGAGAGTGCTACAAAAAAAGAGAGAGAGAGAGCAAAGGCAATTGTTGAAGGCCAAATGCTGACACGATGATGCCGTTGTTGTTGTTGTTGGTTTTTTGATGGTGGCGGACAAGAACGGTGTATGGGGCAGTAGGGCAACTAAAATTGTACTGAGGTGCCACAACCACAATGGAAGATTGTGTGCCCAAAAAGCAACAATAACAGCAACACCAAGAGCAACAGAACAGAAATCAAAGAAACAGGAACAGGAAGAAATGAAAAACTTGACGAAAATAAAACCAAAGAGATAGACAGAGAGAGAGCCAGTGATAGAGACGTAGATTAAGAGGTAATGAACGCGCGCGAGAGCGAGAGAGTGACCGAACAGCAATTACAAACACAAACACACACACACACACTGTGAGTGTGAAAAGAGAGCGCTCCCTCGCTGTGAAAAAAAGCTAAACTAGAAGATAGAAGCTCTAACTCAAGCTAGTGAACTTTCCATGCGGCCTGACATTGAGCAGCGGCACCTTTAAGCGATCGCAGGCGCCTGTACCACCAGTTCTTTTCACAACTATTCCCATTTCTATTACCCTTTAGCCGGTGGTAAACGAACCCAAACCGTTCGCGTTTATCATACATATATACAAACATACATCGGTCTTTATATTGCGACGTATTATCCTTAAGAAACGTTGTCGGGATATGTCCATACAGCCAACCCTTGTGCAATCCCAAGAAAAACGGCGGCGAAATTTGTGGCACAGATGAGAAGTGTGAGTGAGTAAACTGAATTGCGTCGTAAGTTCTTCACAATATTCTTTTTTTTTTTTCATTTCCATTATTTTGTCGGCGTCATCAATGCCGATAATTGTCACTGTACTTCCCCACCCCACCGCACCGCTTAGCACCGTACCGAGATTTGTCATTATTGTTGTTATTGTTGTGAAAAATTTAGTCAACAATGGCTAAAAGCAAAGTTTACCACACCAATACGCACGTACACACACACACAAACACAATTCGGCGGAATTTGCAGAAATATAAAAAAAAAATTATTTATAACATAAACAACACGAGAATTAAGCCCGCAAACGAAAATAGCGAAAAGTACAAAAAAAAGAAGGCAACGAAAAAAAAATTCGCAACAACAAAAATAAACAAAAGAAATTCAAAATAAAAAAAAACCTATAAACAATTCCATTAACCAAAAAGAAAGAACGTAAAAAACATTTGCCGGCGGGGGAAAGAAAAAAACGAAAACAGAAAAACAAAAAAAAAATATATGTATTTTTCTTTGGAACTTTACGCGAAATTATGATGAGTGTGTGTGTGAGTGTATGAGAATTTGTGGGTGTGTGTGTGCCTTTGGATATTGCCATTTGCTATGGGTAACCGCCCTATTAACATATTCAACGTTTTCCACGATGATTTGAATCCAGAATTTGGCAGTTTTTAATTCGATTGCGTAAATTTTAGACAATTTTCAATTGCATACTTTTTGCGTATAAAGGATTTGCTTTATAAACTATTAGACATACATATCTAAATTTTATAGATTTGGTTTGAAAAATAAGATGTAAAATTAGGTGGAGGTAACTTACGTTTGAATATATCTTTTTAAAATAGTGAATGAGTTAAATACCATTCAAGATCAGGAATAAATCAGTCACCAAAATTGTTTACGATTTAATAAAATTCACTTTCACGCTAATTTGCTAAATTTTAGCATTTGAAAATGGAAAATTTGTTTAATATAATTTAGAATGTTATTCTGAACTAGTCAAAAGTCTTGTAGAAAATGATTATAAATACTCTTGATTTAAGACAAATCTGAACTACTTGCAAAAGATCTGCACTAATAAAACATTAACTTGTGAAAAAATCCTGAATATTATAAAGCTAATTACGAATTAATTTTAATCGAATTGATAAATGTTTCCACTTAACCATTACTTGATTTTATTTGCCATATAAAGTCAGCCTGTTGCTTTATAAATCGCATCACGTGCACCTCCTCGTAGGTATATTAAGTTTAGCCCTCTGATGATCCAAGTCTATGATCAAATAGTAGACTATTACCATATATACATATGTACATACATATATATATATATTTAACTATCTGTGACACACGATCTGACAAATGACAAACAAAACCAGTGGAAAAAATAATACAAAATAATGAAAGTCTGAGTTGAATGCGGTGAACAATACTGTGAAATTATAAACTACGGCACTAAAAATTGTGATGCACTCGACAAGCGGCAAACGGCGGCTGCCCACTCAATCAAGATCTAAAAGTAACCTCACCTCACCTGACCGCAACTACAACAAAAATAACATTGTATTGTATTGTATTGTATTTGTATCTGAACTTGACTCGAGTTTTGTTTGCGTGCTGCTTTTGTTTGCACAAGATACATACGACTATATACTACATACAGATATCTACAGTTGTATGACTCTATATGTTTGTGTATATACACAAACACTGTACTCGGTTATTTTACGTAACATTTCTCGGGCATGCAACCCCCGGAAGCGCAATTCCCCCGTACAACCCACACAAGAAAATATTCATTTTGCTTTCTATATACAAAAATATACCATATACATACATATGTATCTATATGTACATATGTATATGGCAAGAGGAAAAATCATCTTTAGGTTTAGAAGCGTTTGCTAATTGCAAAGAAAAAGTGGCGTCATTCAGTCATTGCCTAAAACGGTCTCAGAGAATGAGTTCAAATATCGAATCCAGGTGTTCCATACCACTATATATTACGTATGCGTCATGTAAGTCAGCTGCTATTGCCGCCTGCCACTGCTGTTGGTGTTAGTCTTCGTGGTTAACAAGTAAAAGTTAAAAGAGAATTTCAAGAGAAAAGTCAAGTCAAAACACAGAACAACCAACAACAGCAACAGCACGCAGACGGCCAAAATAAACGAAACGGGACGGTTGGAAAGTAGTGAAACACTTTCTTGTTGTTGTTGTTTGCTTTGGCTTTGCAGTCGGCGTCAGCATGGCGTCGTATGGCGTCGCGTGCTTTGCTTTCGTTCAGTGTGTCGAGGTACCAGCAGCGGGTTGCGGTGGTTTGCGGAGAAGACGATTGTGGGGCGGGTGGTCGTGTAGGGGGCCTTCTATATGTGTTTCAAGTTCAAGGTTAAGATACTAGTTGTACATACACATAGGCAGCAAGCCAGCCAACACAAGTTGTAGCTGATTATGCGAGAGCAAGTGAGATGGACATATTATGCTAACATACAGCTGCCCCTGTACCTGTGTATATGTATGAGTGTGCGACAAACTGGTTTGGCACGTTCTACTGTGGAAGCGAGATAGCTATCACTCTCTCTCTATATATTGTATTAGCCTGTGGACTATGTACATATGTGTGTGTGTGTGTGCAACGACAAACAAAGAGGAAGCAAAACCAAAAGCAATGCCAAATAAAATAAAAAATAATATAAAGAAAGCGACAAACATTTTAAAAGCAGACAACCAGACTAAACAACGACTTTCTATATACATATATTATACATATGCAGATAGATATCTTATGTACATACATATATGTAACTGGCGATTCTTTACTGGGTTTTTGTTAAAATTTAAAAATTTTAAATTGATATAGAAAAATATATTCTTGTACTTAAAAATATCAATAGATCTTAGTCAACGCAAATAAGAATAGAATGTTTTCCATATTTAATGTACCCTATCATGTAACTTTTAAAGACTAAAATAAAAATCTTTGATATAAATATTACAAATTATTTGATATAAATACAACAAAAAAAATAGAACAAAATAAGAAATATCTATAGAAAAGTAATTGAAATTCATTGATTAAATCTTAATTTACCGATCTTGAAAGTTAGCAAACAAAAAATCAACTTTCAACAAATAGAAATCAATTTTGAGAGTAGTTCTTCCCAGATTGTTGTCCCATTCGCACAATTGATAAAAAAAGAAACGAAAAACAATACAAAATAATACACAAAAAAAATAAAGTAAATACGTTGACGTTACGTTATTATTTTTGCTATTTGCTTTGTGACACTTATTCGTAATTATTTGTTGCCTTTTTGGCTTGATTATATTTTACCCATACACACACACACATATATACATACATAAGTAGAAACACAACAAAAAGCTTTTAATTGAATTGATGTTGATGATTACAAAAGGGCGACTGCAATAATTCCTCTTCCCTTCCCCTTCACACCAATGCAAAACACACTTTTTCCTTACGCCTTTCACCTTAAGTTTGACTGGTCGAGCACCTGCTAAAGCCAAAATGAGATATTCTATCTAATGACCGACTGACCAGTCTGTCATTTAATTAATCGCCCGCGCAATGTTTTTATTATACTTAATAGATTTCCACCTTACGACCAACAATTGAAAAAAAAGAGCTTAATGCTAAAATGCAATTGCACAACAGCGCAAAAAAAGATAGAAAAGAAAAATTTCCATTGTCAAGAGCAAATAGTAAACGTAATATTTATAAGTAAAATACTTTATGGCTACATAAAATTTATGGTGCACATTTTTAGTTAATAGTGCAACGAGTTCGTTGCACCATTGCAAGCCAGCCGACGGCAATGCACTTCCAAATAGACCTTGAGTGCGATTTGTGGAAAGATTACATATAAAAACATATGGACATATGTATATGTATATACATATATATGTATATATTCCCAGAACTATTGGAAAGTGTTACAATTACACTGCTTCGAATTTATTCCGAGGGCATAGTAAAAGTTAAAAATAGAAAACTAGGTCACAGATGGCATATTCTTTGCAGGAGATATTTCTATTCAATAAGGACGTTGACTTTGCTAGGACACTCAATTTCTAAGACAGCAAAGATAACTCTTTAAAATAGTTTTACTTATCTTCATTCATATCTTTATTAATTAAGAAAAACTGTCATGTCTAAGGGTCATGCCCTAAAAACTTTCTATATTAAAGTCTTTAAATTTCATTATTACTAAAAATCTGTTCAGTTTGTAGATAAACCATATGGAATACAACTTATAGCCACAGCTTTTTATATACTTCAAAAACGATCTTGGGTTCCTTTGATAGCAATAGTTATAATCAGTTAAAAATTCCCCAAAGTTCCATTTGGAAAAGAAACGGAAAGTAATAAAAAAGTATTTTTTCTTTTTTTTCTTCTCCTCAACCAAATTGTATTCCATGGGGAAAAATAAATCATAACGAACAATTTATCGTGTAAATAATTTGAAAATGGTAAATATATATAAATTTTTATCACGGTTCTTGGCTATTTTGTTATTTCACTCTAAGCTAAAAAAAAAGAAACAAAAAACTGTAATAAAAATTATTAGTACATATTAGTAAACCAATAAAAATCATAGATATTAATTACACATTCATGACATCATCAATTCATTGTCTAATATTAAAGGAATTTAATACTTTGAATCATAAAATGAACAAATCGAAACCAACTTTTCCAATGAGCTGTGATTAATTATTCCAGTCAAGTTTTAAATGAAAAAAAAACCCGGCAAATCCAAGTTTGAATCACTCGATTATTAAATCGGTAAATCATTATTATATATATTGTCAAGTTTGTCAGTTTGTTTTGAAGTATTCTTCTTATAAATGGCTTAAACACTACCAATTTAGTTGAATAAAATGATTCAACTTAGCCTTCGTAAGTGGCTTTAATTTAATAAGAATAAAAATAGTTTTGTGATATACATATATATTCTTGATAGGTTTAAATTAAACATCTCACCACTTTTTGGTTTATCGCATTCAAATTGATTTATTAAGCATCGATATTTATCTCTAAAATTTATAGTTTTAAGCAGATGACTAACATTTACATATGTCTAAAACTATTTCACCATACATTGAAATCGAATTTAATGCATTTACTTGTAGATACTTTGCAATAAAAAAATTCCTATATATTCGAATAATAATTTTTGAATACTTTTCAATGCAATTCGGTTGCTAAGGAAAAAAATGTTCATCAGTTTACATTAATATTTCAAGAATTAATGCATTTTCGAAGCCAAAATCTATTTTTGGTTTTGTTTGAACAAAGAAAAAATGCTAAAAATTGTATATACAGATTTGAATGTAATAAGGATCTAAGATTTAAAGCAACGTAATAAAATAATGAATTTTTAAGATTTGTAAAGTGAATATTTACATAGCTGAGTTTTTATATATTTGATTTTTGTTCTAATATATTTTGTTGTTAGAAGATGAAAAATAAAAGGAATTAAAGTTTTATGATTAGAATATCAAAATTAGGAAACTTTTACTTGATTAATTTTATTTATTTGGTATTTACATATTATTATTAATAAAAATTCATTGTATGTGAATTATATATAGAAATAATGATATTTAAATATAGAAAACAGAGTTATCCAATTAGAATTAAAAATTTTTTTCTTTAGTCTAATTTTTTGCCAAATTTTTTATGTAAATTTTAATAAATTTGCAATTTTTTGTTCTTGTCTTTCTCTGTTCTACTGTCAAATGGAATTTTAAACAAAATATTTTTGTTTATTTATTTTTAGTGTGGCAAACTGCGTCAGCATGGAAATTTAATTAGCGACAGTTGAGTTGAGGCAAGCGTTTGCCTTTGCACACACCCACAAAATTACTCCCCCATCACCAAAAAAACAAAAAAAGGGCTTGCGAATAAATAATAATGAAGAAGAAGAACGAGTAAACAGCATGTGGCATATACATATGTATATACAATACCACTAACACATAGAAAAGGAATAAATATACACATATACATACATAAATCATGCAAGGCTAAAAAGGAGAAAGAAGCAGAGACTAAAAGTTTTTGTGTTGATTTTTGCATGACGACAGCAAAAAGCAGCACAAAAACGGAACAACAACAATTGAAGTGCACCACAGAACCCACACACTGCAATTTCTGGATGAATGTTGTGTGTGTGCGTGTGTGTGAGTTTAAGGGAGAGCTGGCAAACAAATATGGCGCAGACATGCGCACTAAGAGAGCAACTTGAACTTGAAAATGTTTTTGTTCCATTTCTGCTGGCCGAGGCAGCAGCAGCGCAGCCAGCCGGCAAACTGTTAAAGAGAGTGTAGGTGAAAAGCAGCAGCAGCAACAGTAGTGAGAGTAACAACATGGAGAAACGAAAGAGAAAGAGCTTGTTATGAAATTGATGGTAATGGATAATTGGCAGGTATGTACATATTTAATTAAAACGTTTGTAATTGAAGAAAATGATTCGATTATCAAAATATTATATGCAAAATTTCCACGATAGCAAAAGAAATTCGATAATAAAGACGAAAAGAGAGCAAGTGCGAGAGAGTTAGTGTGAGAGAGCTTACTCTCGAAAGCTTTTGCGTGGGCGACTTAAAGCAGCGACGCTGACGCCAGCCAACTGTTTGCTTTTGTTGTTGTCGTATATTGGCATCCAACTGCTGCCAGCTGCTTATATACACACATATATGTATATGTATAAGTGCGCTCGTCTATATGCGTGTTTGTGTGTGAAAAATACTGTTGCATATTTATTTGGGATACAGGATGAGAGGGACACCACCTGTGTGTGGGCTGCAGCTGTGAGGATGCTGCCCGTCTAACTTCCTTTGCTAGTAGCTGAAAGTTATTTAGTGTCGAGCGGGCTCTCGATGAGGTCAGGCCATACAAAAAAAAAAAAAAAAATAAACAAAGACATACCCACACAGACAAACACAGCAAAATTGATTTAACTTAATTCGGAATTTATAAACGCAATATCATAATCAGGTGTGAAACATTGATTAACCGCTCACAAAAAAAAAAAAAAAAAAAATACCCAAAAATAAATCAGAAAAGGAAAACTGTGAAAGCGGAAGAAATTTTATGGAACACACACAAAAACACTTTAAATTAATAGGCAAGCATATGGAAATGAAATTTTGTTTAATCCAGTCAACTGAATATTACATAAATAGACATGAAACACGGATAGACAGTTTTGCGCCTTAGCATATGCAATGTTTTTATTTATATTATACACTTGACCTTTCCACGCCCATGCACGGCCAAAGTTCGTGGGGCACGCACACACAAACACACACACGCGCGCACTTATATAAATGTGGCTTGGATATGGCAGCTGTTGGAGCCGAATACTAAAACGATATATATATATTCGATCGGATTAGTGTTAAAGTGCAATAATAAAAGTGAAATCAAACCAAATATATTTTAAAAGCAAAGAAAATTGAAAAATGGAACAAATTAAACGGCCAAATAGTTTTTGATTTAGTCTTTCTCTCTTCAAAATGAAATAATTTGATAACTATAAAAAACGCTTAATAGTAAGTTATCGCAATGCAATCATCGAAACATATGTCAATATAAATGATCATTTTATCGCCCAATTTATATATTTAACTATTCTAAATTGTTTAATAATCTTTTATTTGTGCTTTGTGTTGGTTAAAAGTGTTTTGTTTTCCGTAAATTGGTGATGAAATAGTTGAAAACATTTCATTTTATATTTTCTTAGTGAAAATTGTGAAATTCTTGAAATACTAGATGAAGAAAAATGGGAATATAGTGGAGAGAAAATAAAAAAGCTAACTAGTGCAACCGAAAACAGCAACAACAACAACAACAGCAGCAACAACAAAGCAACAACAAAGCAACCAATCTATGCGAAGGCAGTCAACGAATCTTTGGTTCATTTCTATGCTAAAAGCTCTTGCATTAGCAATAAAGCTTTTAGACTCCTCCTACTGTATGCAATTGCCACTGGGATACACCCTGTGCTCGCTTTGAATATTGTGCAAACAAGTGAACACAGCTGGTGGTATCCAGTGGCCGTTTTTGCATCTATGCAACAACCAACAACAACAATAATAGCAACAGCAACAAGCAAAATCCATGAACATCCTTATTGAAGGTGAGTCACAGCCTTTTTATTAGTTTTATGCCTATTTATGTTTTAACTATCCTTTCTCTATATATATTTCTCTCTATATCTAAATTCTTTTGCAATTAAAATGTTTTTAAATTATTCTTTTTTTTATTTCAATTTCATAATTTTCTTGTTAATTTGTTTTTTTTCTATTTCTTTTTAATTATTTCTTCCATTATACCATTTTTCCTTAGTCATATAAGCTTCAGTTTTCCTTGACAAAATAATAAACTTAAGCAATAAGATAAAAAAAAAAAAAAATTAAAAATCGTTTAAGAAAAATCAGTGAGAAAATAAAAATTGCATATGATTATTATACATATTTATATATTCAGCATTTTCTTGTTCCACACACACATACATACATACAAATTTTACATACTTTTGTACTTATCTGATTAATTTTATTTATTTTTTTTTTCATTTTTCAATTTTCATTTCGATCAAGTTTTGATTTCTATGCAATTGCTTTACTTGCAACAATTAAACACACACTTACACACACACACACCAAAAAAAACACGCACTTATACATTTAACTCTTTTTTAATAGAACATCAATGAAGGAGGCGTGTCATGCGCCTCAAATTGCCATGCTCTAAATAATTTTATATCTTAAAAAGAGAGAGAGAGAGAAAAAAATAATTGTAAAAAAAAAATTAAATCGGCCCATAGTAATGAGTGAAATTCATTGTGGCAGCAAATATATACAAGTGGGAGTGGGAGGCGGTAATGAGGAGGCGGGGGAGGGGTGTATATTGTGAAATCGACATTTTTAGAAATCTCTCTGGCAAAAACAATTAAACAGATTTTCATGCTGCAAATTGATTTGATTTTAACATTAAACACGCCGTCTTGCGAATCGCGTGAGGTGACTGCAGCAATTGCAGCAAATACAAAAAAAAATAAAAAAAAAAAAAACAAACAAACAACAGCAACAACAACAAGAAAAATGAAAACCATTTTGCCATTTTCTATTTTCGTTAGCCATTTCGTTTCGCTTTTGGTTTTTTGGCTCACTGACAACGATTCGGGCCGCAGGCAGCGGCTAAAAGAAACGTTTTATTGGCTAGGTATTTGGGTTCTGATTTTGGTTCTGGGTTTCTGCAAAGGCAAAGGCAATCCGTTGACATTATTTCGACATTTGTTCATTTTCAAGTGGCATTGCTTGCCACAAATTGTTGTCACCTTCTTTTTAACCATTTGCATTTCGAATGACCGTCAATTATCCTTTGTCGATTGATTTCTGTACGTTTTGGGCCACAGTTTCTGCATAACATTTTATTTTGCCAAGAGTTCTGCAATTTGCCATGAGGTCAAGGAAAATGAAATTGATTTTCTTCTTACATATACAAACATACCTATATATATATATATATATATAGATATACATATATATATCTACTATATGCACATCAATGTAGTTTTTTCTCCCTCTTATGCAACAATATGTACTTTTTTTTTTTTTTTGTTACTTGTTTTATTGGTCAATTTGCCAGCTAACTAGATTCTAAGACCAATTTACTTGTCAGGCGAATCCGTCAGTTACTTTATATACATATGTATATATATATCTGTATATATACCTATATCTATAAGGGTAATTATAACCAACAGCTTTCAGCTTGTGTGTGCAATATATTTACTACAATTCGCTGGTGATTCTAACCCGGATGACCTCATGGCAGGTCTCATGATGAAATAAGCTTGGTTAGCTATATAGAAAAACCTTAAACATTCATCGATATATACATACATATATATATATGTATATATATCAAATATCATTAAATTCAATTATAAATAGAAACGATTTAAAGTCAGTATATATCTTTGGAATATCAAATGAGTCTTTTTAGACATTAAATTAAATTTATTGGAGTAAATCTTTCAATGAATTTCTTTTAGATTTTATTAATACGATTCTTTTAAAGTATATAAAATAATAATATATATTATATTATGAAACAGTTTATAGATATTTAATGAAAAAAAATACTGTTCAAAAAGCTACTTGAACTTGGTATTACAGTACATAAATATTGTAAATTTTCTATAGAAAAACCCTTTTTTTCGGATGTTAATCTTCGAATTACAATTTATACCATAGGTATATATATACTAGAGCCAAAATTTAATCAGAAAATCTTAAAATTTTAGAGTCTAATCTATGAAAATAAAAATAATAATATTTAGAGTTAAAATTTAAACAGAAAATCTTAAAATTTTAAAGTCTAATCCATGAAAATAAAAATAATAATATTTAGAGTTAAAATTTAAACAGAAAATCTTAAAATTTTAGAGTCTAATTTAATGAAATTTGAAGCTTTTGTGTTTTCTTTTATAAAATTTTCATTTTCATAAAATTTAGGAAACTTTAACTGAAACTTTAATAGAATCTTTAGATAATTTATTCTATTTGAAATGTATCAATTTCTTTTAGATCTTCATTTAGTTTAATCGAAGTATATATACATATATTACTAATCGTTTTTGAAAATTTAAAAAATTGAGTAAATTGATAAATACTTTTTTTTCAAATACTTTTAATTTGAGATTAAAAAAGATTGTGAAATTGTTTAGCAAGAAAATAGAATCAATACAGTTTACATATATTAAAATCTATATTCAGATATCTAGTAAAACAGTAATTCTATATATTTAATATATGTAGTTTATAGTTTAATTTGGTTCAGATTTATAAGAAAATTTAGTATAAATAAATTCATATCAATTAGTTTTAAAAACTTTTATTGGTGATATTAGATTTGAGAATGATTATAAAGATTAATAATTCAGATAAAACAGCTGTTGGCCTTCCAAATAATATATATTTATGTATCTATATACATATGTACATACATATAAATGAAAATCCACGTTCTACTAGCAAAAAACTAGAAAAAAAACTTAATTTTCAATTTAAGTTGACCTTAAAACAGGAAAATTTGATCGATAATTTCGCATAATTGTGGCGGCGCATTCCCTGAGAAAACTGTGACACATGGCAAACTCACAGATACAACACACACACACATTGCACACACACATATACACACCCACAGAATGAGAGACACATCACCTTGAACATTTAACGCCCAATGCAAAATGCAACTGACATGAGAAATTTTGTAAGAGTGAGATAGGTGAACATAGATAGATAGATTGCAATAGAAAGAGTGAGAGGGAGAGGGAGAGAGATAGAGAGAGAGAGAGAGATATAGCTTGAGCTTGAGCAAATGAGAGAGGTAGAGATATGCTATAGTTTTAGTGTTGTGGGGGTTTTTTTTTTCTTTCTTTTTTGGTGGCATGTGGTGGGACCTGCGCTATATTTGCGTCATGCTAGCAACAACATCAACAACAACAAGCAGCAAGAATAGTTAAGTACAACAACAACAACAACAATTGCATACACTGCAAAGCTTCAGTGTCACTTGCTTCCTGCTTCAAAAAGTATCTGTGAGAGCAGCGGACCTGCCTGTCTATGTATTTGTGTGGGTGACACAGAAAAGCTTTTTGGTTTTTGTTTTTTTTTTTTTTTTTTACCAAGCTTTGCGCTCTTTTTACTCTCCCTCTCTCTCTCTCTCGCTCTCTTTGTGTTATTCTCCGACTTCTTCGCTATCGGCTGACTTTTGTATGGTGTTTAGCTTTTGAACGATTCGAGCAGCTGACAGTTGCGCTTCAGCATTAGACCAAAGTAGTTTGACGTTCTTTTTTCAAGTTTTTTGTTTTTTATCCCACACGCGAAACGAAATGAAAAGTTGCCGACTAAGTAGGAGTGTGTGTGTGTGTGTGTGTGAGAGTCAGTGAGTGCGTGTGTGTAAGTGTGTTGTGGCAGCTGCATTTGCAGCTAGTACAAAAATAAATACGTACAAATATTCCGCCCTTTATTTAGTATATTTCACCTTTGGGCGTCTTTGCCACACACACACAAGCACATACTCAAACCGTAGACACACACACACACAGTCAAAACGCGCGCTGCAAGTTTCATTCACGTCCGCGTGGCCATCAAATAACAACAAGAACAACAATAATAAAAACGATTTTGGTCGGTATCGGTTCGCGTAGCATTCGGCTAAAAGGAAATTGGCCTAAAATTGTAACAGTTTTCTTTTACAACAGAAAAAAAAAAACAAAAACAAAAAACACGAAAGAAATAAAAATAAAATGAAAGAAAGAAAAACTTAAAACTGCACAGCTGCAGTCGTGCTGCTGCTGCTGCCACTGCTACTGCTGCAGCGGCTGCCCGCTTGCTGCTAGCGCTGCTGCTGCTGCAGTTGGCGTTGTGTTGGCTGCTGCTGCTGCTGGCGTTTTGGCGTTTGGTTTGGTCTGGCCCCAGTCAGTGTTAATTTCCTCATCGAGTTGGCAACACACACAAATAGTGGACGTGGCTAAGAAGGCGAGGCAAAAAGACGAGGCACAACTATAAAACAGAAGCAGAAGCACCAAACAGAAGCAAAAGCAAAAGGCATTAAGACAAAACGCACATTGGATTAACGGTCTAACCAGTAGCAAATGGCAACACTAACAGCTGTTCCTTATCCCATCATCTGCACCGTTATACCTGACTTTGTATAGATTTGTATGAGTGTGTGTCTTCTCTCTATGTGTGTGTGTGTGTGTGTGTGTGTGTGTGCATCTTTTCTATTTCACTTTTTCGTTTTTTTTTTTGTTTTTGTTTTTGGCTGCAGGTTGCATAAACACATTTTCGTAACATCCAACACATTTGCACATTTGCTGCATTATAATTTTCTATGCAGCATTATGCAATTGGCAAAGAGGCACCCTGTTATTACAACAACTAAACAATGCCCAAAGCAATGGGAAAACTGTTTATTAAATCGCTCACAAGCAACCCCAGCCAAATGCAATTGTATTTGTGTGTGTGCGTGTCTGTGTGGTATAGCCTAGGCAATTTGTTTAAAACAATTTCTCAGCCAAGTCAATCCTCATTTTGATATTTTTTAACCCCTCGTAAATCTTCTCATTCTAACCCTCTTTTTTACGTTCCATCTCTCTCTCTTTCTCTGTCACTTGCACAAAGTTCTTTCTCATTTTTGTTTTACAGTTTTAAATTTAGTTTTTGTTTTTTTTTTTTTTTTTGTTGCTGCATTTATAACCTAAATTTTTGCCACGTCTCAGTGTGTCTGTGTGTGTGTGTGTTTGTTGGTGTGTGTGCGGCAATTCGTTTTCATCTTATATAAGATGCAAAAGCTACAACAACAACAACAAAAAAGTCATACAATGTCATGCACTTTAATTGCCTCAGCTAATTACGTACAATTGCAACAACAACAACAGCAACGAAATTTAATTTTCAAGTGAAATCTCAATTAAAGCAAAGCTTTAAATAAGCGGCAAAAGTTGAAAGATGAAATATATTCAGGCAATTAAATAGAAAGAGTAAGAGAAAGAGAAGTGAGAGAGAGCGAAAAAATGTCAGCAGTCTGTAAAAAGGGGGCAAAGCTACAAGGGGAGTAAATGGGGGTTATAGTGTGACACAAACTCACACATACATATATAAAAACACTCACATACGTATATATGTATGTACATATGTATGTATATGTAATCGCTTGACCTTGCCTAGTTTTGCCAATACAAAGACAAAATACTTTAGCTATAACAGCAAAACGTATTGCATTTTGTTGTTGCTTTAAAAATAACGTAACAAAACACACTGACACATACATACATACATATGTACATATATTCAAACATATGCATGCACATACAGTGTGTGTGTGTGTGTGTTTGAGTTGTAGTGGGCGTTAAATGCCTGTTATGAGGTCGATATTTCGTCTTGTCTGTCAAAGTTTGTCTCTCCTACACACACACACTCACACTTACTTCTCTCTTTCTATGCAAATTGCATGGGTATGTGTATGTGTATATGTATGTGTGGGTGGATGACTGAAAAATGCATTTGACACAGAAAACAGCAAACATCCAACACAAATATATATCTATTGATATATATATTGTACTAGCATTCAGTTGTATTGAAATATTTCATAAGTTTTTAGCAAAAAATTCCCTCAAATGATTCATTGCAATACTCTTTCTATAGGCCCCCCCCTTTGGGCCACTTCTCCAGTTTGAAGTAAAACTTTTTCCTTAACTATATGGCCTAAAATAATCTCAAGGCTTTTAATATAATGCAATTTGGTAAGGAATTTCAAAAGATAACTTTATTAAATAAAAATCTTAAAAGAAATTTTTAAAAATCTTTAAAAAATTGTTTAAGAAATTCTATAAAAATCTTAAATTTATTTTAAAGTCTTAAAAAAAATGCAGAAACTTTCCTAAAACAAAAACCTTAACTTAACTTTTTAATAGAACTAGTTTATAAACCTTTAAGAGAATGTTACCAAAGGAGCCAAAGATCTTTATATAAAACCAAATATAAGGATGTCAAAGATCTCTTTTTAAAAACTTAAATTTTCTCTTTTTTAAATACATTATTTCGTTTCCTCATAAATAACAAACAAATTAACTAAAACTTTGTTTCGCATACACAAACCAGTTGAAAAGTTTACACTTTAAATCAAAATTTATACAAAAGTCATTCATCATGATGAATCAATAAATATTTCTTAACAATCTCTCTCTCTATTTTAGCCTTCAAAAAAAAGTTGACATAATACCTAAAGAAGAAGAGAAAAATAGTGAAAAATTTTATAGTAATTTCAATGCAAGTTAATCAAGTTTTTAATATTTTTTGAAGTAGAAAAATCTGTTATATAAATTTCATTAGAAATTCCATTTATTGGCCATTTACTAAATTTTAGCCAAGTATTTCTTAACAATTAGTCTTTTGGGAACAAGTCACAGCTGACAGAGTGCTAAAAGAAAGATATATATATAATATATATATATATACATATGTATATATTCATACGTATATCGTTAGAAACAAGTTTGCTGGACTGAGAAATAATTTCAAATTTTACTCATTTTTTTTTATATAGAAATTTTTATTTTATGCGTCTGCGTTTGTAGATTGTATAAATAAAATGTTACTTGTTTGGGGTATTTTTTTTTTTTTTTGTGTTTGTGGAATTTGTACTTTTAATCAACAACAAAAAGCAAAAGCAAAAAGCTGACTGACTGATATCACAAGTATGCTTATATATATATAAATATACATATATACACAATTTTTTTTCTGTATATAAATTATGACATCATGAACACCATCATCATTATATGATGGATCATTAGCCATATGCATACAAGTACAAACAGACACTAATTTCTATGTAAATATATATATATATAGTATAATATAGTTAGTCAGTTCTTTCAACTGATTTCCAGTTTATATATAGGGCAAAACAAAAAACCACCTAAGACAGACAGGCAACCAGACAGATAGATAAAGATATGTTTTCTTTAGTGTATTCAACTGATAAGTAATGTCTGGCCTAAGCATTTTTTTCTTTTTTTTTGTATAATTTTATATATACGTATATATGTATATATATATATGAATCACGTGTTTTTCTTACAGATAAGAATGAGGGCAATAGTTTGGAATATTTCCTACTTTTCTTTAGCTTGAACATTTCATTAGATTCTTTGGAAATTTCATTTTAGTTTTTTATTTTTTTTGTTTGTTTCTCGTTTTTCTTTGAAATTGTAATGTTTATTGAATGACCTTCAGCCCGGGCCACAAGGTCATATGCATGTGCATATTTTCATATATATGTTTGTATATATGTCTATGTATGTATGTGTATATATATGCAACTGATGCTGCAGCATTTCCAAATGGAGGTCATTCAAGCCTACGTCCTTCTCTAAAACAACAAATTGGGTCAGTGTTATGACCTAGTTTTTCTTAGTTGGCTTTTAACCATTTTTCAACATTTTCCATCAAATTGTGTTTGCTTTTTTTTTTCTTGCGGCATTTGCCACCAAATGGAATGGCGGCTGCCTGCCACCTTTTGATAATTACATTGTTATAAGGACTTTCGTGTGTCCTACTAGCTATTGATTTAATTTTGTCTTGCCATCTGTCTATATGTATGTATGGGGCGTATCTAGTATAAACAACCTACATAACTTTGTATCTATCAGCAGATATATATACATATATGTATATATAAAATACATTGCGCCTAGGTAGTAGCCTGGCTGCCGCTGTCATTGCAGTTGGTGAGCTTAGCCAAGAAGCCAAAAATAAAAATTCTCTTTGGCTCAAAGCCAAATGCACACAAAATGTGCACACAAGACCATGACAAAGGGAATGGTGAGGGGTGAACAAAAGGAAAAAAAAAATGGTAAAATGGAAAGGCTATAGTCGACCAAGGGGGGGGGGGGGGGGCCTTAGGAGGAGGGAATTGTGTTGGTATTGGTAGTGGTTAGTTGCCGCCGCAGGGCCAAAATGAAAAGTGAAATGTTGCCATATCAAAATGAATAAGCCAAAAGAAAATATATATGTATATATATATATATATCGGCTATAAGTATATGCTGACATTTATTATTTTGGCCAACAAAATAAAGTCAAAAGTGTGCTATAAATAATGTTAAATAAATTGAAATATTTGACAATTGGCAATACTTCTATAACAATTTATAGCCATGTTGCATCTTCTTGTCATTTCTCTTACTCTTTCGCTCTCATTTGACTAAAAATCAATGCACACTTTTGTGTCATTTCCTTTTCTACATTGCCACTTATTACATCATATTCTCACACACACTCAAACACACACACACACACACGCGATAAAATTACACTAGGATACTATGAAACACTTGCATGAGGGGTCTTTCAATTTGGGTCAACTTAAGGCCTCCCGATGGGTTTTGATAGGCTTGTCGGTGGGTTTATCCTTGTTCTAGTCATGTCTAGTTAAACTTTAACCAGTTCAGTTACAGAACCATGTCAAATAAACTTCATTTATAAAAGAAAATTAAATGAAACTACATATGTGATATACATACATACATATATCTTTCTAGCATATTTAAGAGAACTTAATATTCTTCTATTTCCTATCAAAATATGGGCAAAGTATAAGCAAAAGAACTTCTAAATGTCTTTTTGGAATGTTTGAAGTATTAACAATGAAAGTTTTTTAGCTTAAAATTTGAATTTCAAAACTACTTAAGCTCAAATTTATTTGGGTTTATTTCAATTAGATCTGCTAAATGTTTTATTATAGTATTATCAGTTTAAAGTTTGTGTAGAATTATAAGAATTTATTTTACTCTTTTTTCAATAAGAGCTGCTAAAACTTTAATTGTCAGTTTAAAGATTGCTTCGATTCTATATATTTGGTTAAATAAATCAAAGTATTAAATAATACTTTTTAAAACTAGCTGAATTTGAGTGGTAATCTATGGAATAAAAACATTATAAATACATAAATGCAATATTTAACCTATTTTGAAGCAAATTTCTTATCTTAACCCTAGAAAATTTTCAAATAGACTTTTTTAAAAGTGATTAAAAGTGATAGAAGTGAGTTTTTTCATATTTTAATATGATTTTTAAAAGTTCACTTCAGTTTATTTTATTGTATATAGAAATAATTGTTTCAATAATAAACTATTTATTATATTATATATAGAAATAATTGTTTCAATAATAAAATAATTATTTTATTATATATAGAAATAATTGTATTAATAATTAAAAAATTATTTACCTTTGAATAAAGTTCTCTCTCGGTATTTTTTAAGTTTTTTAACAACTTGAAAAATTTGAATAGAAAATGAATTTGATATAAATTAGTTTCCATAGCAAAAATAGAAAAAAAAAAAAAAATTTTAATGGAATTTCTATAAAATAACATTCATATTTCGATTGATATTATAATTGAATATTTAGTATTCTAAAGTATCTAAAATTTAGTTAGCTATATCTACTATAGATTTTATTCCAAGATTATTTCTTCTAGTTAATCTTTTTTCCACCTTTGCCAAACATTAAAAGAAATTTAATTGAAAACTTAAATTTCTCTAAGAATTTTTTCGATACAGTTGACAATTTTGTCTTATCAATCAATATCCACGAGTTCCAAAGATTTACCATATGTACATATATGTGGCTGATATTTTTTTTCTTCTACTTTTATTTGCCATATTCTCTATCCCTTTCACACACAAGTCCACATGGTCTTTGATCGGCTGGTTTTGGCCTATCACGCCTCAAACGCATGACTCAGTTAAGAATTTTTTTGTTTTTGATGTTTGTTAATTTTAGAAGAAACAAAAATTCACCGAACTCAACGCAAAAAAAAAAAAATAAAAATTTGTTAATGCTCGTTCGTCATTAGTTGAATCTGCTCAGACCAAGTAGGGTCTGTAGGTATATATATATATATATATATATATATATATATATATATTATAGTTGCCAGGCAAAGGAAATGGCGGGGCGTTCGCCCGTCAACAATAACAAAAAGAAATCATTCATAAAAAAAAATTGAGCTTAGTTTTTGTTGTAGATGTTGTCTGCTGATAAAAGGCAAACCCCAAAAAAAAAAAAAAAAAACAACAACAAAAAAACCAATTCACATGCCGTATAGAGATTACGTATACGCAATGCTGGCCATTGCGTGTGCGTAGATAATACCAGTGCGTAGAATGTGACTGTATCCGTATGTGTGTGTGTGTATGTGTGACGTGTCTGGCTGATCATGCGACACGCTAAATGAAAATCTGTATACTATATAAGAAACCATATATACATACATAGTTATATAAATGGATATATACATAGATTCTATGTCATTTGTTTGCAAATTTTGCAACTCTTTTTCAATTTTATTTGTATTAGCGATAAGCGCAAAACTTCTTGGAAATTTTTACGACACTTTTGGTAGGGCAAAAGTTACCATTACCTTAACAATTTACCTTTCTACCAAACTTACTTACTTATGTACATATACATACATAGTGGTGGCTTTTATGACCCAGATAAAAGTAAAACGTGTTGGTCAACAAATGCGCACAGAACGAGAAAGAGAGAGAGAGACAGAGAGAGAGAGAGAGAGAGGGGGGAACAGGGGTAAATAGAATGGTGCTAATGAAAAATGTTCAGCATTTGCCTAATGAAATTATAACAGACACATTCTAAGTGCCGCTATAAGAAAGGGAGGGAGTGAGCTTGAAACTTATGGAATTGCTAGTCAACCTTTTATTTTTTTTTCTCTTTCTTTCTGTTTTCGGTTTATTCGGTTTAGAAATTTTTCTGTTACGATTGCCACATCGAGCATATAACCCCAATTTAACTCTTCATAAAACTAACAAAATGAAAAATTAAAAAAAAAAAAAAAAAGAAAAGCACATGGAACAATTTGTTGGCGCTGTTGTTGTTGTTGTTGTTGTTGTTTTTTTTTTCAGTTTTCTAGTTAACGCTTTTTAAGCTCATGAGCTTGGTTTTTTTTTCTTCTTTCTGTTGTATATGTATGTTCATATGTACATATGTATATACCTATATCGATACACCTCTAAACACGCACACACACACACACACACACACTGAGCAACTGACATAAATGAACATTAATTTATTTAATTGCCCCAGTGCCGCTCTTGTTATTGCAATAGTTTATTATATATATACATACATATATATATAATTTTTTTTTTTCGAAAATTAGAACACCGCACTCACAACAATATAAAGGCACGCGATTAAATGCCATATTCAAGAGTTTCATAAGTCCAAAAAAAAAAAAATAAAAAAATGGAAACAACAAAAAAACGACTAACACATTACAATCACATTATAAGTGGTTTATATACTATATAGATAGAATTTCAATTGGATCACGCAGCGTTAATCTAATAGTATTATCAAAATCGTAGCGATTTAGCTAAACAAATCTGCTGGAAATTCGTAAATAAATATGGAAAAAATATTTAGTAAAAGGTTTGGTATAGAAAAAATATTTTTCAAGGGTTTTGGAATAGGATAATGGATAAATCATATAGTTTTTCATTTACAGAACTTGCTTTCCATATAAATTAAACAATAAAAAAAAAACTAGCGATTCTTAAAATGGAAAAAATATTACATTTTCTTAGATGAGATTTATAGACTAGACTAGAGCTTTAAATCTTGAAATCTTTTAATCAATTGAAAAAGATTTTTAAAATACATGAATGAAAAGATTAAACTAAGTTTCAAAATTTCTTTTTTGTTTTTTCTAATTTGTTTACTAAAAGCTTCACTGACAAAAGCAATTAAAATCAAAATTAAAGGGCTTAAACCTAAAGCAGAGATTTAAAACAAAGAAATCTAAAAACAATTAATTTCAAAATTATTTTTTTTATTTCTATTCACGTTTTTTAATTAATAATTGCATATAAAATGAAGTGCCCAAATATTAATTAAAAGAAAAATTATGAAGAATGAGAAATTAGATTATGAATTTCCCTCTATGATAAAGGTAAATCGTTAAATAGAATTGATATATTCAAAATATTCATTTCTGATTTTTGATTGATATATTCAAAATATTAATTTCTTTATTCAATATTCAAAACTTCTCGGATTGACAATGTTAATTGTTATTTCTTAAAGCTATTTGTATATTCCATTTAAATTTGGATACATTTCATGTAGAAATGTTTAATATTTGGAGAACTTGCTTTGGTTTAGAAATCCTTATCATTTATCGTTGTATATACATATATATATAAAAATCGGTTATTTTTAAATATTTACTGTTGGCCTCGTTTTCAAATTAAAAGCGTATTTCAATGCATTTTGCTCTTTTTTTCGATGTTATTGTTGTTGCCGCACCTTATAAAAAAAAAGCAGCCAAGCAAGTCGAAAATGAAGGTTATAATCGATTGAGCCTATTTAGCAGATACCAATTTATTGTATATTCATATATGTATATGTATGAGTATATATATATATATATATATATGTGTGTGTTCTGTCTTGCTCTAAAAAGCAAATACAAATGGCTTGCATTGACTATCATTTCTAGAATTCTTTGAACTTATCAGTTTATAATACCAAATTTATCTTATCTAACATTTGGCCAACGTTAACTTGGCATTTATATTTGGAGTTTAACAATTGTGTTTGTCCAAAAGTTTCACCATTAGCTTGATTGATCAGAAGGGGGAGGGAAAAATATAAAAGACGAAGGCGCTGACATAAATATGACATAGAAACGACATATATAAGCGATTATCGATTACCGATCACCGATCACTGATTATTAACGTTTCACATCGACCTACTTTTTCACCTCAAAGTTATAATTTGTCAAATTCTTATCACCAATCGGCGAGCACCTTCTTTGGCACCTGCAATTAAATGGGATAGAGGGAGAGGAGAGGAGAGAGATGTGTGGCAACCAGTTCATTGTACTTGTTGCATGTGTTTTTTACGATTTCTATTTTGATAATTCTTTCGTGTGTCTTGTTGTTCTTTTTGTTATTTTGTTTTCTTTTCCTGTTCGTTCGTTTTTCCAATTGGTTTGCAATCAACAAATAATGAATACAAAATAGCCAACAAACTTCTACTACGACTACAAAAAGAAAAAAAGAAAAAAAAACTGAATTATATAGAATTTGCCGCCTGCCAATTGCCAACTTGCCACGCCCACACTACTAGCTGACACAACGCCGCGTTCTACAAAGAAAAAAATTAAAAAAAAAAAACTCCAAAAAATATCAAAGAAGAAACAGTTTTAAATATATAGTTATAAATTCCTTCACAGTTTCGTTTAAGAGCAATTAAGCATCCTTTTGAAGGTTTTGGGCTGCGTGTCAGGAGTGCATTTGCACTGAAAATTTCTAAAAGCTTGTAAATGCACTATCTGGTACGACATTCCAGAACGTACAATCTTCTCGTATGCAAGAAAATGCTGAAATAATTAAATACAATCAATAAAATATATACAAATATATATATATATATACACATATATATGTATATATACAACAATATATATAGAAACAAAAATAATGATATGCAATTTTTACGTGTTAGTGTGATTTTTCTCAAAACAACTGATTTTAATAATTATCTCTATAATTTAAGTAAGCATATTTTAAGAATTGTATTTGTAAGAAAAAAAAAAATAAACAACAACTTGAATTCAATAAATGGAAAAATAATAAATATATATAATAAATTCTATAACATAAATCTGTGGTTTTATTTATCTAAACATAAAAGAGTCCTGGTCAACCCGTTTCCCATGTACTAACAGATATTGTAAGAAATCGGAATTACATATACATATACCTATTTGGAATTACTATAAATTCCGAATTGGAATTCTTAGTTCAATAGTAACTAAAACTATATGATTAACTGTGGCATTCGATTTCTGGGAACTATATGCCTTTATGAAAAAATTCTGCATCTAAAATCATTTTAGTTAGTTTCCAATTTTATATTTGTTCTTAAAGGTTTTTTAGAAAATCTTGTTTTCTAATTGTTAACATAAACCAGAAATTTATTATCGGTTATAGTCTTAACAGATATGTATTCGTAGATCTGTCATATTCTTCAAAAGTTTTTATTAACTTTGAGTTCTTAAAGAGTTCGTAATATTTGTTATTCAATTTTGAAAGTAAATTTTTCGAATCTTTCTCATCAAAAACTTTTAAATTGAATTGGAATTCCTAGATTCATTGCTATGTTAAAAAATTATTCGGAAATCCTTCTAAGAGTTTCAGTTTAATCAACTTAAAAGGTTAAATCCATTTTTCAAAAATAAAGCTATATTCTGTTAGCGATCAGATGCAACTAATTGCAAATTTTATATTTCAATGTAATATATACATATATTATGCATATATACATTGATTTTTATTTCGGGAAGTAGTATTCTACGAAGTTCATCTCTACGAAAGCTAGTCTTATAAATTATCCCATGTGAAATCTGTAAGATCGAAGAATCTGAAAGCTAAAAAAGGGCGAATTTTGAAACGGAATTGGAAATTTTGAATGGAAAGCGTTTATAAATTGTGATAAACACATTGTTTTTGTTTTTAGAAAATTAAAACGATCTAAATCGAGTCAAGTAACATTTTTTGAAGTGAACATAATGGCAACCCAGTGGCTCCGTTGTCAAACGCCATCTGGCGTAATTTATGTTGCAGACGAATGCCAAAAGATATGTAGGTGGCGCTACATCAACGATATTAGTTTTAATATTTTTAAAAAATTTTAAATAATGTTTAAAACTTTTATTGCAGGAACCAACTGACACCAGACACAAAACAAGGTAATTGTTAGGCAATAATATTCACATCTTAAATTTTAATTTTACTTAAAACGAAATTACATTGATTTCATTAAAGTTCAAATATCTGTAGTAAAAATACAGCAAATGCAGCATTTAAATTTCTATTGGCTATGCGCTTTGGCAGTGTGGTTAGCTGGTTGTGTAGCCAATTTTATTGCCAAAACGATAATTCACAGCCACTATCTTCACTGCCGCCGCGACAAGCTATGACAACATTCGGGACCAGCAACTAAACAGAAATCCCAATGATGTCCAATATGAAAGGTGTTGTCGATGATGTGGCCCACATACTTTGAGGCAAAGTGACTGCCTTTTTTCATTCAATTCAAAAGGTACTTGAATCGTTTACCTAACACGAAATATAATTAAATTACTAACAACTAAAGTAAATCTAATTTATAATCGCACGCTAAAAGCTTTAATTTTACTTGCAGTGAAAGATAATAACAAATGATCAAAAGTGAACAAATGTTTGTAGAATAATGATGAAAATAAATTGATCCATTCAAATTAAAAAAAAAAATAACTGACTTTCAATGCTATTGTGACCAAATTGATCGTATAATGACGAATAATCGACATAACCAACGAAAAACCAAAATTATTTTACAATGCTTTAGCTAAAATAAATAACCTTAAACCAACATAAGCAAACTAACCAAATCCTTCGTAAAATGTACTAAAACTCATTAAATTTGGATTTCATATTTAAGAGTTGTGTCAAACCGGTCCCATACTGACTTTAACCAAGATTATAATATGGTTTCAGTATGTGACCGGCCATTTTACACATCTCATTCAGCATTTAACTTTCAACGAACACAAAATACGTCATGCCATTTAAATTATGGCTTTAAAATATCATCATAAAAGTACTAACCAAATTTTATGTGTAACTAATCAATAATTTTAGAAATAAGACAAACTTGAAGTGTTACTAATTAGGTTTATATATGTATTTATTTTAATATATACAGATATTAGATCATATCATACTTTAGTTCATTAATACTTGCCATTAGTTTCCAATTTCTTTTCTTCCCAGGTTAACTAAATTAATTCCTACTTAGGTTGTACAAGGACAACATTTGATAAAGAATTTTTGGTATTCCATAGGACACATTTCTATTTATTAAAGTTGTGTAGAAAAAATAAAATGATGTTTATAACTGGTTCACAGTTGGTCATAAGGGTCTCGCTTAGTATCGATGTAGATTAAGTGGTTGAACTTGCTGAAATAAAAGAGAAAGAAAGGAAGATTTGAAGGAAAAAATACGAAGATTATTGGGAGAATCCAATAATTAATTGCTGGTCCAAAAACATGAGCTTATCATGTAATCTGATGTAGGTCAAGTATTTTATATAAAGCTTGAACCTCTGCAATATAAAATTGTTCGAAAACGTGTTAAGATTCAAGCCCATCACTTTGTTTAATGGATTAAAGTGTCTGCTCGCTCAGTCATTTTGATTATTTCCAGCTATATCGAATAATAAGGATAATATCATAGTATGCAGTAAAACGAAAGTAAAAATGTTGTAAATATTTTTTGATGTTTTTTGTTTCCGTTTTTCTTGTTTCTTTTGTTTTTGTTTTATGTATACATATAAATTTTAAATTAATAAAATTTACTTGCTATATTTCTATTCTTTATAAGTTCATCTTCATATAAATAATAATTTTAAATCGCACATTGTTTTCCATTTTGTTTTACTCTTTTAAATTTATATATATTATAATAATGGTTTTTGTTTTTTTTTTTCTCTCTGTTACTTTTAATTTGAATTACACAACATTATTTATTTTATTGTTAACCCTTTGTTTGCTATGTTTTATAGATTTTATGTATAATATTAAAAGGTGTTTACAATTTATTGACATTGTTCTTCAATTGAATGAGAAGATTTCCTTTTTTTTTTTGCTTTTGTTGTTGTTTTTGAACGGTTTTTTGCAGTTTTTTTTTAACATTTCTTTCTGTGTTATTATTTTTAATTTTATATATATATATATTCTTTTTTAAATTTTTATGCGCTTGGTGTTTGAACTAATTTTAATTATTTTAAGTTTTCTATTATATTTGCAATTGTTGTTGATTGTATTCAATGTTGTTGCGGTTGTTGCTGCTGCAGGCTGTGGCATTTAATTTTTGTTTTTAAATAATTTAAGAGTATTTAATAGAAGATACTAAAGTTAGTATACGCATGATTTTTACTCGCATAGTTTATCATTTTCCTTTTGAGGGTGGAGGGGGGCGAGCGCAAAAGCAAAAGTGAGAAACAATAATGAAACAATTATAATTGCCAAAGGAGTGTTTGTATGAGTGTGTGTGTGTATATGTGTGTTCAAGCGAGCCTGTATGATGTATGAGTGTATGTATGTGTGTGTATGTATGAGTTATAAAATAGTAATAAATACAACATTATACAAAATAAGAGAGGATTTTCCATGTAAATCAAACAATAATCTTTTTTTTTCATTTTCGTTTTTTTTTTCTGTTGCATTTTCCTTTTAACCATTTTCACTGTGGCGCCAAGGAAACTAAACAATTAATAATACAAAAAAAGTAGGTTTTAATAAAAAATTAATTATTATATATACTATATATAAAAAAACTGTTTCGACACTTTCTTAGTTTGTTGCACGAATTATACACAAAACAAACTAAAACTCATTTAAACAAAAAAAAAAGAAACGAGCAATAAAGAACAAATTAAATAATAATTTGCAATTATATTGAATTTTTCTTACTCTTCCTATTTATATATGTATATATAAACCTAGAAATTTTTCAAGTTGCCAAAAGAAGGGCGGACACACTTTTCAAGTGATCACAGATTATAGAAAAATTTCCCCTGGGTTGAGGTGAAACTGAAACGTAGAATTTGGAGTTTTTAAATTCGCTTTTTGTTTTAGTTCTTTTGTTTCTTCTGCTAATAATTGCATTTTAATTAACTTTTATACATAATTATATAATTCATTTTGATTATTATAGAAGATTGTTGGTTTACTCTCAATTAAAATGATAAGCCTAGGCGCAGAGAGGGGGCTGTGGTATGGTTTATGTTTTCTTCTTTTAATTTCTTCTCTTTTTGTGTATAATTCGAACTGTATGTCTGTCTGCCTGTGTTTGGGTGTATGTGAGTATGGGTTTGTGTGTGTGTGTAAATGTTGGCTGTGTGTTCTGTGTGTGTGTGTGTGTATGTTAGTATATGCTTTTACAGTTATTACATATTTCATGTATATTATATATATTTTTATATCTTTTTTTTCGTGGTTTTCCTCTTTTGTTTTAGTTACTCAAATAGTTAATCCAACAATTTATTTGTTTGTTTATTTGTTGCCTACTCTTTTTTTTTTCCTTTATGTTATTTGTTGGTGTTGCCTTCTTTCATTGTTTGTTTGTTTGTTTGTGGCGGCGATATTTAACGATATTAACATTATATTTTGTTTGCCTGCTTCCGTTTTGTTTCATTTGTTGTGTTTGTTGCCGCTGCGCGTAAAACAAATTTCTGTTGCTGTTTCTAATCGGTTGTTTGTTGTAGTTCTTGTTACTCGAACGATGTGCAATTCGTTTTTTTGTTGTTGTTGTTCAGTAGTTGCATTATTTTTGTTGCTGCTGCTGCTGCTCGTTTTGCAGTTACTTAGGATGTGCCATTTACCATACCCTCCTTTTTGATATTCTCCGTCAACTGTTGCGGCTGTTGTTGTTGCTGTTGCTGCTGCTGCTGTTGTCCTGCTGACTGTTGTTCCGTGTGGTTGTTGCTGCGATTCTTATTGTTGCGTCGCGGTTTCGGTTGCTGTTGCGGCGCTTGTTGATTCTGTTGCTGCTGTTGTTGTTGTTGTTGCTGCTGCTGAGGCTGCTGCGGCTGTTGAACACCAGCCGACTGTTGTTTCTCACTATTACGAACTGAATCCTTTGCCTTCATCGTACCCCCGCCAGAATTGTTCGCATTACCGCTATTCTGTTTATTGATATCGGTGGCATTCTGTGGCGCCTTATTCGATTGCGCCAGCGGCTGCTGCTGAGGCTGCTGTGATTGTTGCTGCTTGCTGTTATTTGCCAATGCACCATTTGCTAAAAAAAAATATAAAACATTTAATTATTAATATTAATTTAGTATTTTTAAAACGACTCACTGTTGTTGCTGGCCCCTCCTCCATTGTTGTTCTTCTGCCTTCTGCGCCTTCTTGAACTGCCCTCGTACGATGAGTTGCTGTCCGCTGTGAAATTTAAAAAAAACGGAAAATGTTTCAATTTTAATGTCAAATATTCTCTATATAATAAATATAAGTTAAAAAATATCTTGAAATCGGTTTTTTATTTCTTTTAATTAGTAAATTATACTAAATTGTTAACGCAGTTTTTAATCGATGTGACTAAAATTCTGCAAAAATGGAGCCTTTCAAAAATATATATATATATTTTTTTTTAATATCAACTGAAGAAGATATATATTATATTATATTTCAGTTGAAATTCATAAGAGTAATCCGGACAAAGGATAAATCAAAAATATTAGAAAGTATTCTTTACAATATATAAATGCTAAATTAATAAAATATACTTTCAGTAAATGAAACTAAAGTTTAATATATTGAAGGTGAAAAAGATCGTTATCCATAATATGAAGGTAAAAAGGATCGTAAACCATAAAAAAGAATGGTATAGAATTCTATAAACAAATAATCAAATACAGAATTACCACCACAAATAAAATTAAAATAATATTAAACTATATTTTAGACATGCCTATGATTTCGGATATTAGAAAGCTTTGTTTAGGAACTAGTAATCAATGGAAGTTGCTCTAAAAACAAACTGAAACATGATCAACTAAAGAGTAACTCCAAGAAGTCTGTAGTTAAGATTATATTTAACCATTCACTTCTAATAGAGATCCAAATTAAGACAGATGGATAGAAAATCATTCACTTACCCCTCTCCACACTGCTCACTTCACGCGTCTCTCGCATATCATCGGTGTGATTGTGGTGTTGATAGTCCCTGCCGTTTTGCTGCTCATTGCGTGGTGGTCGACGATTGACGCCACCGCGTCTGTTGTTGCCGGCACCACCGCTACTGCCTCCACCATTGCCGCCACCGCGATAGTTTCCAACACCGTCACCGGCACTTCCACGATCACTGTAGCCACGCTGTTGATCACGCTGATGATCTCCACGGGAATTGTAATCATCCTCATCACGTCGATTGTTCTGATAACGTTGATTTAGACCATTGCCGCCACCGCCACCACCAGTACCGCCGCCACCGCCACGACCACGCCCCCGACCACGCTGGGCACCGCCACCGCCACGCATAGAGCGTACGGACTCAATGTCGCTGCTGTAGCCACGCTCAGAACGTCGGGAGACTGGGAAGTTTTGTGTGGAACCCATTGAGGATTCCTGTATGGCGCGCAGTTCCTGATCAATTTCCAATTTCTCCCTGCGAAGTTGTTCTACTTCCTGAAAATTATATATATATATATATATTAGTAGGAATTATATGAAAAGATAGTCGAGATAATCATTAATATACTCACCTTTAGATGGGATAAATGGTATTCCAGCAGAACTTTAGCATTTGCAATGCTCTCAACTGTGCCAATGAACACAAATGGTACATGCGCCAATTCGCGCGGTATATTTTGATCCTGTTCATCATCGCCAGCGATCTAATGGATATCGTTTTATATATATATACATATATATATATATATATATATAAGGCAATATTCTCCTTAAGCGCACAATACTCACAGCACTCACCTTGATTCGAAAGACGCCACTTTTGTCCACAATTTCTTGTATAATGCGACCATTTTTACCGATCACCTTGCCAACCAATTCACGAGGCACTTGAAAGAACTCTTCAGCATATTCGAGCATTGCGCGTGCCCTTTGCACAGATTCCTCAGTTTCACCACTAATTTTAAATGTGCATGATTTCTCCTCTAGCTCAATATTGGTAACGCCGACCAGCGTGCGTGCCGCTTGTATATTAGAGCCATGCGAACCAATTGCCAGGCCCATGAGATCCTCGCGCACGCGGAATTCCTCAATGTAGTTTCTATAAATAACAGAGAGAGGATTGATTAATTAAAATTATTATAAATTGGTTATAAAATCTGAATAATGAGAAACCATTTTGATTTAAATATAGAAATTCAAACTAAATTTATGGACAGGAAAAATGGAAAATAGATTATATCGTTTGACTCTAATCTTTTCTACTAACCCACGATTCATCAGTTTGGTCGTTTCGAGCTGACGTGCAGCTTCTTCAGTCCTTTTCAAGAGCATAACCTGAAAACGGAAAATTACAATTAATTTAATCTTTTCCAAAATATTTATAAATTAAATGTAATTACCTTTTGTGATAGATTACGAAAATGCATATCCTTGAGCATACTGGCACGTTTCTGAGTGTGCTCCCATTTGGAAATAACAATAAGGGCATCCAGATCGTGACTATAGTTACAAACACTGGCTTGGATTCTGCGCTGAAATTCCTTATGTATTCCATCCTTTTGGGCTCTGAAATGGCAAATATGATATTAATATATAGAGATACACTTAGATATATATATATATTTATTAACTTACTCCTCACGCAACTCCTCAGGCACAGGCAGAGTAAATTGATAGAATGACTTGGGTGTTATTGGCGGATTTGGATTTTTGGCTCGCAATCTGCCTAATTCACAGATTTCGGTATAGGGCGTCTCAAAACCAATGTAGGCAACTGCACAGATATCTGCTTTGAGCATTTTTATACTGGCAACCCACCAGCCGCAGGTTTCACGCTCATTTGTGCGCGTAAATACCTCCACTTCCATGCCCTCCTCAAAGACGGACGATGGTGATGATGATCCACCTCCTCCCGTCGCTGCAACTGCTACTGAGCCTGTTGCAGCTGTAGTATTACCCCCCGCCGATTCAGATGATCCCTCAGGCGGCAGGCGTACATTATTAAACGGATATTTCAACACTTCAGGCACGCTGCAAAAAAAAAACAATATAAAAATTACATTTTGCATTAGAATAATCAAATCAAATGGCAGGTTTTTTGCCGATGCTGGCAAAGACTGCTAACGACAACTGCAACTTCTTTCATTGCTGTTGCTGCCACTGCACTGCTGCTGCGTCTGTGGCATCTATTGTTGGCTTAATGCCAAGTACAATCAAACAAACAAACAACAGCAGCAACAAGAACAACGTGTGGGAGTATTGCACACAGTGTCCCACCATTAGACATAGATCGGAAATGCCATATAGAAAGAGCATAAACAGTGAGTCCAACTAATTTTAGACTCAGCTGCCGCTTAGCTCAATTCAATTCAATGTGGAATGAGGATAGAATACAACACAAAAATAAAATAAAAAATTAAATTAGACCAAAAACACAGCAGTAAAAAAAAATAAAAACTTTTCGTTCCAAAAATGTCACAAAAATGCAATAGCACCACAAAACAGCATCTCAGACCATCACATAAAAACCGAAAACTTTTTCAAAATAATAAGAAAGAAATTCTATTGTTAACAACATATAGAATATTGTATACCCTTTGTAAGGAATTCATATATTATTAATTAATAATGAAATTTAAAAAAGAATTTCTAAGTCAATAAATAATATTCTCTATATATTCTCTTACTAATTTGGTTTGATCTTAAATAAAATGGGTTGAAAATTTTACCAAGCTGATTATATACTTAAAAATATTTTTAAAATTCGAATTTAATCTTTTTTATAGACTTTTAATTGTCTAAAATATTTAAATAAATCGGCTAAGTAAAACTAAACTAAAAAATTTAGCCACAAGAGAACTTTTAAATAACGCGTTGTATTAGTTATAGAATCTAAGTTATAAAAATAAAATTTATTATTTTTAATTATCATAACAACTAGTTTTTTACCCATTTTTTTAATAGTAAAAATAAGGATGTATAATTTTGTTAATAAAGAAAGTAGATGATAATTTAAATAAAAATTAATAATTTAATAAAACAATTCTTATAATTCATTTGGAATTCAATTAAAATGAATCTAAGAATTAAATTGTTTAGCTAACTTTACTTAATAAAAAATAAATAAAATTTACAAAATAAAAACAACGTGATTGATCAAGATGGCTATATCTATATATATGTATATATTATATTCCTAATTAAATAAACATTAACAGCCATTTAAGCCATATTAAGAGTTCTATTTGAAGATCAATTAAAAATTCAAGTTCAATTGTTTATGATAAAGTTACTATATAAGAAAATGATATAGATTTGATATCAAACAATATTTAACAATATGATTTTGTCTTCAATTTATATAGCAAACATTACTGAAATTGATTTAATTCATTTGACATGATTCACGTTACAAATTGTTTGAATTCATTCACATGATCATTTCAAAAATTGGGTATTAAAATGTTTCTCATTTGGTATTTTTAAAAATAAACTATTGGATGCTGACCAAGATGGCAAAACTTTGCCTGCCCCTCTGCTGCGGCTGCTGCTGCTGTTTAGTGGCATTTGTCGTTCGCACTTGACAGCGCTTTGGCAGGAGCTGGGTTACCTCTTGCCCTCCAATTTTAATGGGAGAGGGTAAAAAAACACAACAAATCTACATAGTTATTGGCTTTGAAAAGCTGTCAAAATTAAAGGGGGGGCGGTGGGTGGAAAAGGAGTGCGAGCGTGGGCGTGTCGCATCTTTGGTCAGTCAGTCAGTCAGTCAGCTCAACTAACAGTTTGAGATTTGTGACGCCACCAAAAAGGGGGAAAGGAGAAAGTGAGATGCTGCTGCAGCAGAGAATTTTTACAAATTGCGCCAAATTAAATACAGACAGACAGAGAGAGGAAAGGCGGAGAGGAGAGCCATTAATGATGCGTGCCCAGCATCTCTAATTTCTAAATTTTGATGCCAAAAATCAAAAGACGTCGCGTCGCGTCGCGTTGGCTTTAGGCGTCACTAGGCATACTGATTATATTAATTGTTGCAAATTAGTTGGAAAATATGTATACAAAACACTTTACATGTTTTTGTTTAAATCAAATTTGCACGTTTCTTTCCCTTTTAGTTTGAGTGTGTGTGTACATGTGTGTGTATTTTGTTTGTTTGTCTCGATAACTTACCCGTCCACATCCACAAAGATGCCATCATCGCTGACAGCTGTCACCTGGCCCTGTGTTGTCGTCGTCGTCGTTGTGCGGAAGGAGCAAACCGAGCCACCAATGGGAGAGATGATAAAGAGCGAGGGTGAAGAACAGAAAGAGAGAGAGAGAAAAAGAGAAATGTGTGTCATTAATGTTGTATGCCTTATGATATTTCTTCTTTTAGCTACATATGTATATACCTATATATATATATATATATATATATATCTATAATTTATTTATTTTTATGATCATTCTAAAAAAGAAAACAAAAATGAAAAAAAAAACCTTAAAGAAATTGAGAAATGCAATCAGAGAGGGAGGAAAAACCATTTAATGATAGCTATAGGAAATCTTATCTCAAACAAAATAATAAACAAAATTTAAGCTGATTCATTTAAAAAATGTCTACAAAGACAACAACAATAATAATAGCGATCGTCTGATATTGCAGAAATCATTGCATTCCAGATCATTTTCCTTTGTTTATTTTTGTTTCCAATGAAATGAAGAATTGCCGCAAAATTCATGAAAACAATTATTTGAAGAAATGCAATTTTGAAATGGTATTCAATTTACTTTAAGAAAGGAATGGGCGACTATAATTAATTTACGATGTAATTTTATGAAGCTTTGTCTCAATTAAGAATTAAAAAGGATAATAAATTTAATAATAAAATTAATATAAATTGCTACAAATAAAAAAGATCCCGATAAGTACATAAATCACAGAACTATTTCAGCCGATTTTCTTTTATCAAAAATAAACAATAAAATATTGGTAAAATAATGAATAATTAAGATAAAACTCTGTAAACTCTAAATGTATATTTACAAAGAAAAAGATTTCCGTTTAAAACGGGGAATCACCTAACCATGACATAAAATCGGCTATAAAGTGGTCAAAGCTAACTGGCAATGGTACTGCTGCTGCTGCTACTGCACCCACACATACAAAAAAAAAAATAAACAGAGCAGCAGCAGCGACGCGAACGTTTGCCCTCTGCTGTATGTGAGTGTGTGCGTGGATGATGTCGAGACTCCACTCAACAAAATGTTGCAACTATTTATAGAAATAAAGCTAAAATTCACGAAATTAGAACCTGGGGCGTCAGGCAGTCAGATTGCGTCGCCAATCGACCACTGCTGCTGACACCCTCCATATCCCCCCCACACTCCTCATCATCTTCGTTTCATTTGAAACTTCCCCCGCAGTCGAAGCATTTGCATACCTTATAGTAGGCGCCATTTTCAAGCCTAACTTCGACCAGCAAATCGTCCATTTTAATGTTACCAAATGTTCGTTATCACCCAAAGATTCAGTTGCAGATGTTGTTCCAATTGTTTTGTTGTTGTTTATGACTGATGCGCTTATGTTGCAATGTGGCCCCCCAACTGCTTCTTGGCCCTTAAGACCACACTCTTCCGCGTCCGCGTGCTCGTTCGGTGCGCGTCTTCCTCTTCGTTGTTATTCCACAAAAAGTTGTCCAAATACAAGCCGAATGCAATTTAATGATATTTGCTTTTTGGTTCTCTCGATTAAATTTCCTTTTTTTTTTTTTGTATTCTATATATATATATATTACTATATATATGTTGTATGTGATTGTTGTTGCCTTTGGAATGAGAAAAAAAAAAATGATTAGATAAGCTTTTCTTCAATGTTTTTCTGAATATTATTATTTATTTTTCATTTTTATACTCACAATTGAAGTAAAGTTTTCTGGAAAGCCTTCTTCGGTGAAATATTCCTTTCTCTGCTGCTGCTGCTTACTTTGTAATCAGTCTTTTCGCTTGCTGTTCCTATGACAAGAAATTGTAGAAGTAATATATTAGATTTTTTGTTTTTCTAGTTAGTAATGTGTGTTTTGTTTTATATTGACAGACAACGAAGCAATAAAAAAAAAATCCGAAACAATTTTTTTGAAGTTATTTTGGGCATAAATAAAAAATAACACACACAAAACGCAGCAACGGCGACGTTTACGTCAGCTGAGGCAGTGACAGCACCGGCTTCTTCTTCTTGATTTCTGTCTTTCTTTTGTATGTCGTGTGAGCAGCGCTCTCTCACACACACACACATATATTAGGTAGCGGCCGCCGAAATGTTTCATTCGTTCGTTCACACTGCTGCCCAGAGCACGCTTTTCCAATAAGAATTCCTCACACATACGCACATTTGCACTCACATACACACACACATACACCCATGAACTGTGACAGGCACATGCCGAACTTTAACATATCAAATGTACACACAATTAAATCCATACGTTTTAAACTTAATTCCCATATTAGTTTCTCGTTAAAGTGATTTGAATTTCAGTCATTTATTTGTAATTTGTTGCGTAGCCCTTTTTCATCTTTCAGCTGCACACACATTCAAATTCGCCGCAGCCACTGCCGCTGCCACTCTGCCGGCGCTGCCGCTTTGCAAAAATTTTTTCTTTTCGTTTTTTTTTTCGGTTCTTACACACACACATATATATACACTCACACACGAATATAATGAGCATGCAAAACGGAATCTGCAAAACGAGGAAAAGCAATTGATCGCTCCCACTTACCTTTGCTGTGTATTACGTGTTCTAGCAACAATTTACACTTTTTACAAACAATTTTTATGAAACTCCGGATTCTTTTCAACTGACATACAAAAGGAACAGGCAAATTGAGAAAGAGGAAGCCGCTGCTGCTTTTCCCAGTGTTGCCAGTTTAGCTATTTAGCCGCGAGTTTAGCTACGTTCTCTTCGTTTTGCTTTTGCACACTGCTTCGCAGTTTGGCAGCATTCAAAATAAGTTGAGGAGATGCCACTTCGTGTGAATGCTGCGCGCTTTAGTTAAAATTCAATGATTTGAGTGATGCTTTAGTACTCTTGCCAAAGGCAATAAACAGTAAAAAATAGAGTTAAATTTATTGTATAAAATATAATTCAACGTTTGCCAGAAAACATGAATTTATTTAATATGTGACATTTGAGGCAAAAGGGTGGCAGCACATTTGTCAATTCTGACAGGGCTGCAAAACTATATCAAATTGCAACACTATAAAACGCTTCTGGTTAATGTTATCGATTTACTTTCTAGATGGTGCCACTGAGCATATATTTTATATAAGGGCGCCAACATTTAAAATAAAACGTTAAAACATTCAAAAAAATTGCATTGTAGCGCAAATTTAAGATTGCTCACTTGCCGCCAGTTTGCCCTCTGTCACCAATTCAATTTATTAATTGAATTGTCACGCTGATCAGCAAATCAAATCGAAATCACATGTTCATCGCTTTTCAATTGCCAATTTATTGCCGTTCGATTTTAATTTGCAAAACATTTTGTCCGTCACACGCTGGTTATTTAAATTTGCTTTTACCCTATTTGTCGCCTAATGTAATTGTAATAATTATTGGGGTCAGCGAGTGTGCACAATTTGTCACATGCGCTGACCCGCCCCCCGACCCCGCCCCAGATTGCGTGCAACTCGACACAAAGAACATTTTGTTAGCGCGCTTGTCTATTTATCTATTTGCTTTTCCGGCGTTTTCTAAAAAAGAAAAAAAATGCACTCACCGCCACCACGCCCCCCTTTTCATATTGATGCAAATGCCCGATAAAACACTCAAAAAGTGGCAGCAATTTTCTATGTATTTGTAATTTCCCATTTGATTTGCAATGACTATTTTATTTTTTTCTTTTTTGAATGATCTAAAGGACCTATTTCATTTGGCATGCAATTTAGCTATTTGTGCAACAAATTGCAATAATTTCATAGACGAGTGGTTTAATGATTGTTCACTTAAGTGAACAAACACTCGTTATACCATACGGAAAGTAACATGTCTATATATATATACATATATATATATGTATATTTGAGCCTATTTGTCTGGTGAATCCCCTTTACCTATTAACATACTGGTCACATACTTCAAAGGCAATAAATGTAGAAATCCAATTGAAAGAACTTTGCACTTAATTAAATAGAAATAGGAAAAAAAGAGAGATATCAAACATTCTTTTTTTGTTACATGATGATTTCATTAATGTCTAAAATTTTCCTTCATGTTGATAAGGTTCAATCTGTTAATCAATATTAAAAATTAAATATTCAGTAAACATTTTGCTAGCTAAGCTTACTAATATCGACATAAATTAATGTAAATACAAACATTTGAATAGATAAGCAGATTAAACGTTCAGATATATGTAGTTAATGTAAAGTAATTCTAAATAACGTTAAATATTGATAAATGTAATAATCTCATAAATAAAGTTCATCTTTAAATTAATCTAATCTGCCTTAGATTGATTTATCATTTAAGTTTTAAATTGAAAAATATCGGTCTCTGAACTATTTGTACAAAAAGAAATTGGACCAAGTTTTTTTTTTATAGTAAACAATAATTAAAATAATGAACATTATTAATAACAAATGGGAAAAAATTCTCTATTTATTCTTATATTTAATATGGAGTTTGTTTAAAAAATTCATAGTTCAAATATTTTTTAATCTTTTTTATTATTCGATTTTATTTATGTGTTTGTTTTTCTTCTTTTATTCTTTTATAGTTTCTTAAGTTGGAAAGGAAACTCTTTTGAATTGGAAACGTTTTTATACTAGTTAATATAAATAATATAGAAATAAATATATATACAATTATCTAAAAATATATACATATAAATATATATTATACATAATTTTTAATTTTAAACAGGAATATTTCTTATAAAATGATTATTTTTATACAATAAATTATTTTTATTTTTGTAGAAATCATTCTTATGCAATTATTATTCTAAAAAATTGTATTGTTATTTTGTCTTATTATTTTATTCTTTTTCTATAATATTTGATTATTCTAATACAGAAGTCATTCTTATACAATTATTATACTTAAACAATTTATTATTCTTATGTAGAAGTAATTTTTATACAATTATTATTATTATTCTAATATAGAAGTTAACTTAACGAATAATAAGAAGTAATTATTCTTATAAAGAAGTAATTCATATAAAATTATTATTTTCATACAATTAGGCAATTCCATAACAATGAAGAAAAATAAACTAATTATATAAGAATAATTATATAAGAATAATTAGTTTAAATTATAAATATTTTTAAATATTTGTGTGATCTTCGAAACTGTAAATTAAACAATAGTCAAAGTAAAGGAAAAAAAAATAGTTAAAGAAAAGAAAAAAACGAGGTTAAATAGAAACTAAGAAATATTCTTTCTGGTTATCTTAGTATTTTCTTATTAAAATTAGTTACTAAACTTTTCTATGTACATTAATTACTGAAATATTATTAAATATTTTACTGTAGGTCATTCCACATTCCACTGAGCATATCGAGTTCTAATACGATATTCACAAATTGCAAACCGCATTGACAGTAATTTACTGTCAAATGTTCGCAAATACCGATTTGTAACGGAAATGCATTTTGATTTTTCACTCACACACACATGTATACACATGCTCTTTCTCTCTCTCTCGTGTCAAACAGCAGGCAGAGAGGGAGGCATAGATTACCAATGCAGCTGGCCGGTTGACATTGACTTTTGTTGCATTAACTGCCCCTTTTTTTTTTCTTCCTCTCTCTCTCACTCATTTTTATGATGTTTTAAAATCCGTGCCACGCCCATTGCTGTCAACCTAACTACTCTCTAGTTTGTCTCATCTGGCCGCTTGTTTTTTTTTGTTGTTGTTCAATTAGCATTTTATGTCTGCTCGCCCCTCGTTAAATGATATGTGGGTGCAACAATTGGTCATTTCAAATGAATTAAATTATGATTAATTCCAAAAATTTAATAAAACTAATGCAAAAATTTGTGTGGATGAAAGAAAAGAAATGAAATGGAATAAAATATAATTTGCAAATTTTTATCTTGCTCTTTCTCTTAAAATTTGAAATGTTATTCTATTACCATTTACCGTTTCTTTAGCATATTTTTCCGCCTGCATAAGTGTAAGTGGTCTTTTAGGGTAGAGAGGGAGAGGATGGGAATGCAAAAGGGACTGAGAAATGCTTCTCCATTTTGTAGTTTTTGTAATTTTTGGGTGAGAGCGGAAAACCGAAAAAAAAAATAACACACAAACCTTGCCATAATTCAATTCAATTCGCTTTTGAGTAGCCTCTGTGCATGTGACTTTGCCAGTATGAGTGCGTGCCTGTATCAATGTGTGTGTGTGTGTGTGTGTGTATCTCTGTGCGAGTACATGAATTGCTCGGATACCTCGGGGCTCGCTTTTCAGTTCTGTTTTCAGTTGCGTTTGGTTGGTTGTTGGTCCGCTGCCGCTGACGCCCGTTTCGGGTTCTGTATATTCCGTTATAAAAGACGTGTGCCTTGCCACAAATTGATGGAGTTGTCTTCGAGACTTTGAGAAAGTTCCGTGTCCTATTTTTTGACAGAGCCTTAAATTGTAAAACAATTAAAAAGTAAATTTCAAAGTGCAAGTGTTCAAGTGCTAATTGTAAATAATAATAATAAAGAAAATAAAATAAAAAAAAATGCATTTTTCAACATTCATAACAATAGGTAAATATTTTAACAGTTTTTACCTGACATAATCCCTTTTTTTCGAAACTAATCTCTCTAATCTGTCTAATCCGAGTGCTTGTAAAATTAAAGAAAATATTTCTAATTGTCGCTGGCATTATTATAATTATTTTGTTGCAATTAAGCCGATCATTTAAATTGATAAAACAGTGGAAACAAGACAATGGGCATTTTATGATAATGTTCTAGGCTATTGTAAATTACATGTCGGCCTTTTTTTTTTGTCTATATTACATATTGTATAATACAGACATATAAATAAAGTTGTTTCCCAGACTCAGGTGGAAGTGTTGAGACATTAAGATGACAGTTTAATTTCAATACTAAAAAAATGAATAGTTGCATTTTGCAACAACAGTTTTCATTTTACAATTATTAAGATTTAACGTATATACTGAATATATTTTAATTTAATTCCAATCTCTTTTTTGAGGTTAATTTTATACTATTTAAAAAAAAAAATAATATAAATAATAATAAAATAATAATAAATATTATAATTTAGAAAAGCAATTTAATTCAAATGGAATGTAACTAAACCAATTAAAGTTAAAGCTTTAAAAAAGGTTTATTTATGATACGAAAACTAAATAAACTAAAATTTTAAAATTCAAAACATTTGATTTCATTTTATAATCAATTTTTGTAAAACTTAACATTATATAAAAAAACCTGATCTTATTAGATTTATTTACTTTATAACTAAGAATACAAAGAGAAACTTAAATTAGTTTGCGCTTTAAACTAGATTTCCAAAATGTTAGTTAATTTATTTAATTGGCAATTTCTGAAAATTTTTCTCAAGTGCTAAAACTTTACTCTTTCTATATACAATTGAATCCAGTTTGGACACCATTTAAATAATTGAGATTTCTTTTGCTCTACAATGTCTCTTATTCTGGCTTTGATTTGCTTTAGTTTTATTTTATATATATTTTTTTTGGTTGGCTAATTAAGAAACCCTAGCACATACTTTATGGTAATCATTAAATCTATGTCTATGACAACTCATCCAATTCAAACACTTCAAATAGAACATTTGGCTATGAATCATCAAAAGATATTCAAAAAAAATAAAACACAATCAATTGACTATTTGTTTGTAGATTGATTATGGCAAATCCTCATATAACCTTTTGTGAGTGATTTATCAATATTACAATTTTGATAAGGGTCAACTTAAAATTATTACATTTCAAAAATAACATTGAAACATATGCGAATATTCATTTCTTTTTCAAACTAAAAACTGCTGAAACATTTTGTGGTCACTTTGTTGAACGGACGTCATGTGAATTTTGTGTACAAATCTCTGATAAGGCAAAAACTTTTGACTGTAATGCATATTAAACGATTAATTGGTAATTATAGGATCATAAATTTTATGGATGTCTGAGAGAGATCCGATTAAGGCGATAATCATAACACTAAAATACTTAGAACAGGCGCCATTATCAACGAATAATAAATAGTCAGGTCAATAAGTTAATGATTACCGATAACTAAGAGTACAAAAAATTAGGTTTTTTTTCTAAAAATATATTTTCTATCAGATTAGCCGTGATTTCTATTGCAGATATATAGCAGTAGCAATCGCATATATGTCATATGAGTTGATTAGATTTTATATAAATAAATACTTTCGATTCATTTTGCGTCAGCTGACAAATGATGATTAATCTCATTCATGAATAGGTTAAATTTTACATTTAAACCAATCCCCTAATGTAAATTCAATGAAGCGTTTTAGGTAATTTACAAAAGTATTGTAAAATTTAAATTGTTCGATTATGGCATTTAATTCTTATAAATAATCCATTCATGTTTAATCAGAGCTTCCGTTCGGACTGAAAGTATTTTAATACGATAATCTCATTTGCAGTGGAATGAACTGTATTAACTTTTACACCCACTGACTATCAGTTTGTTTATTTATTATTTTAATGTTGTATTTACATTTCACTGATATGAGCAATAAGAAAGAAAAAGTTAACAAGTGGAAAATTTTTTATCATAATCGATCATAATGATCATTCACAAAAGAAACTCTATAAAGTGATAAATCTCACACCATATAGTCTGCGATTTTGTTATTAATTAATAGCAGGTGCTTATGGGAACTTCAATTGTTTGCCCAATATTTGATTTGGGGCTGGGTTAACCGTCAACGTCAGCAAACAGAATGCCAAAGACTCTCTCCGACTGATTAGAGGCATTTGAAGAAAAATATATATATATTTTTTTTCTGCTGACGCATGCCCCCAGGCACAGTACTGGGACAAGATAATGGAGACAATTGTAAATATTCAACATAAATAGAAGAAATATGATAAAAATGATTGTTCTTAGGCAGCAAAAGGTCAAGGTCGAAATGTTGAAAGTTTAAAGATAAATAAATAAAATATTAAAAGTAAATATAATCAGTTTAAAAAGGAAGCTGTTTATATAATTAATAATTATCAAGAAAAGAAATTCTCCGAGTTTTATTTATATACCTTATATATAATACTAAGATTTTTACAGCATTCAAAAATTAATTAAAATAAATCCAGTTATGTAAACTTAATTGGATCTAAAATTTGCTAGTTAGATTCCTTTAATTTGTAATCAAATAAAATTTAATTTAAATCTTTTATCTCCCCTAACCAATAATATATTTAATAGTTTCTATAACACTTTAAATTTATATATCTAAATGTTATAAGATAAATAATTATAAACAAATACGTACATTTTAATAAATATTGTCTTATTAACTTTCTTTCAAACATTCTCAAAGAAAAAAGGAAATAAATTAGTCAGGTCTCTTTTTTTTTATATGAAATTTGATCCATAAAAAATTAAAGCATTGATATTATAAATATATAGATATTATAGATATCAAGTCCCATTAAAAATTCAACATATTTTCTTATTTAGAATTATATATTCTTAGAAAAGAATTATAAGAAATTGCTAAGCCTCACCCATTGTAATTTATGGGGGCTCGCCTTTCAATTCAGATACATACATTATATATATGTATACATATATTTCATATAGTATATATACACATGATCAGCACTGTATACGCGCTTTTTATCTGACTTTACTCCAAAAGCAATTGACAATATCAAATCAAATTTGGCTCACTCCCGAAAGTTATTTTTTTTTTTTTATCAGTGTATTATTGCGACTCGTAAAATCTTCATAAAATACAATATGGAAAAGCACTGAGTACCCTCCCTTATTAAGTATGTAAAGATATCTAAGAAGGCGGGGGGGAGGGGGTGGTGTGGTTTTGGTGTCTTGTCTACCATATGCCAATGACAACTGAGTGATTTGACAAAAAAAAAAAAAAGAAAACTAAAAACGAAGTCAATTCGACATTATCTTGTCTGCTGTATATGCAAAATAATAATCATAATAATTTCAATTATTTTCCCGCTGACATGGCCAAAATGCAATGCCAAAGAAACAGACAGACAATGACCAATGAATATATTAAGCAGATTTCATCCAGCATATATATATATATATACATATATGTACATTATGCATCAAGAATTTCTAGTAATATGTCATATAATGCATTTTATTTTTCAAGTGCAATTTCGATTGCTTGTTTTGTGCAATTTTTCACATGATTATTCCAATTTTGTTTAACACGCTGATGGAAAGCAAAAAAAAAAAGGGGGAAACAGCGGATATGCAGGGGGGAGGGGGGGATGAGTAGTAAAATTGTAATCACATTTTATAAACTATTGAACAATTTAAAAACAAATTTTGTTATTTACTTTTCTCTTAAATTAAATCAACTTTTACATGCAAACATTTAATTGCAGTTTAAATTGTTGCTCGACATTTGTGATTGCATGTTATTGTCATTATATATATATATATTGGAATAGTTCAAGTTGATGAAAGCGGTGAATAATCAAAAGTTGTAATCATTTAAGTGTTTTAGACACCACTTGAATTGGATCTTTTGTTTGTCAAACTTATCTGATCACTAGACTCGACATGATAATTAAAGGAATATTTTTTTTTACTTTTTACAAATATATATTTTATCAGCAGAAGTCAGCTATAATCAAAGAGATATTATTAAAGTATTGTTTAAATAATTGTAATAGACAAAAGCAAAGATTGCCTATGTAATATAGCTATTTACATATATATTCCTTATCAGCATCTAAAGTTCTGGCATTTTTAATAATTTAAGTTTAATTTTAAATAAGTTTGCAAATTAAAGTAATTAAATTTTAATTTCTAATGCAACAATTATGATAAATGTTTTTTCTACATATCTTTCTACAATTTAATATATTATTATTATATAAAACTATTTAATTTTCTGCAACTAAATGATCGATTGCAGCTTTTTTTTTGTGTTGCTCAATGATTGAAAGTATATATTATACATAGTTATTTATTAATGAAAATTTGATTTCTTTTTTTTATTAAAAAAATAGACACAAAAATAGATTTGTTTTTGTGATTAAATTCTATTTGACATTGATTGAGTATTTCATAATCGATTCTATCATTTATAATTAAACAAAAGCAAAGCACGCAAAAAAAAAAGTATATTAAATGACTTTTTTAATCAAAATGGAAAAATTTAATTTCAAATGGAAATTCTTGATTAGTTTTTTTTTTTTCAAGTATTGCAAAATAAAAACTCATTAAATTGAACAAGGAAAAGAACATTTAAAGGAAAAATTAGACAACGTTTAGTCATGATCATAAATTAAATAGTTGATTTTATTATTGGATTCCCTTAGTTCAAAAATTTAATTGCTCCCTACGTCAGATAATGGATATGTTTCTATATATACATATGTATAAAGAAAATATTTCCCAAACGTGTACATTTAGTATGTATATTTGTACCAAATTTTCCAAACTTTCTCAGCTGTTGTCGTCATTTTCAAAAAAAAAAAAAAAGAAAATATCTCATAAATCTGCAAAAGATTAACTAAGCAAACAATCTTAAAAGCAAATGAAAATATTTTTTCTCTATTTTTCTTTTATATAGTATTCTATACAGTTTCGCGTGGTTTGTCGGTCTATTTTATGTGCCATTTTTATTAACATCATTAATGCTGATTTGACCATTTGATTGCAGATTGAAGAGTTATGCTTATGGTTCAGAGTTTCTTTAATATGCTTCACCTAATAAAAAACAAATTAAAACAAAGCCAAAAGAAATAACATTTTAGTTGAAATGTTGATTTTTGGCTGTCAAAATGCTTTTAGTCCAGTAATTCTGTGTTAACGAAACGTTTATGATTTGTTATATACTATAGAAACATTATATATACATAAATATATTTACATATATCTCAGCTGTTTTTTTTTTGCTGTATGTGATTTTGGCGACATCATAAATTTCCTGATTATTTTTAGCCAAGAAGAGTCAAGTGCAAGGTGCTGCTATGGGGCTATTGACGTTGCCAAAAAAAAAAAAAAATTAAACCAAAAGAGACACACAAAAAAAGCAACAAAAACAACAACAACAAAACATTGTGTAGTTGTCTTTATGGCCGTACGCTTGGCCCACTGACTGACCGACTGACTGACCATTCGGCTTTGCATTTAATGGCACAGATTTAACATCAACAAGAACTTTTGCATTTCTGTTTTTTTTTTTACTCTCATCTGAGGTTTTTATATGCACATTTGTATAATAATAAATATCATTATGCCATATACTTAATTTGTTTTTTTTTTTATTAATTTTTCTTCTTCTTTTTTTTTTAATTACAGCCTGCTCCCTGTTGTCATTGAGTTTGGCCAATGAATGGGGTTATCCGGATTTGGATGATTCTGAACGTAAGTGCCAAAACTAATCCAAAATGCCTCTCATTGTCACCATTAAGGTTTATTTACTAAAATTAGTTAATCAACGCCAATATACGAGCATATGGTATCTATATATAGATCGTTTAACTGCCAGTGCTTTATTTACCTAAATTGTGCCAAATTGTTGTGTATGCAAATTTTACAGTGAAGAGGAGATCACTACATAAATGATAATAAAAAAAACTGCTGATCTAGAAAAATATTCTTAAAGTTGAGCTCTTGAAAATTCTGAATAATAAATTTCAGGCAATAATGTTGAATCAAATTTTATTCATCTTTGAAATATGTATACTGAAAATATTTTCATGAAAAGGAAATAATTGAAGCCGAATTTCTCTTTCTAGAAAACTTTTTTAGGTTTAGAGAAAAAAATACAAACAAAGATTTTAAAATGAAAAATAAAGAAGGATTGATTGGGAAAAAGAAAATATATATTGTAAAAATCATTTTGTAAAGTTTCTTAAAACAAAAATATAAACAAATTAAAAGGGATAAATTAGAAGTTTCTCTTTCATTACAAAAGTTAAGGAATTGTAATTTTTTATGTTTAATGAAATTATTTATTTATTTTTTAAATTTCTCTATTTTTTTTTAGCATTTCCTAAATGGGGCGGCCTGTGTGATAGTGGCAAAAAACAGAGCCCCATTAATTTGCATGTTAAGGGATCGCTTAAGGGTATATTTGATCCATTGAAATTTGAAAATTATGATGAGCATCAGAGTGCATTACAAATGGTTAATAATGGACACTCAAGTGAGTTATATAAATAGTATTTTAAAAATGGCAAATTTATTTATTTTATTTAATTAAATTCTTTACAGTTCAACTATCTGGCTTTGATCACGAACTGACTTTGTCTGGTGGTGCCTTATTGAGTGACTTTGTGGTGGAACAAATTCATTTGCATTGGTGGTCCGAGCATACAATCAATGATATACGTTATCCCCTAGAAGTACATATTGTACATCGTAATATGATATATCCAAATATAACTATGGCAGCTGGTTTTCCCGATGGCATTGTGGTAATTGGAGTGCTCTATCATGTATCCAATAGGGCCAATGAGGCAATTGGCAGTATCATTAAAAGTCTGGGAGCAGTGAAAAGTTATGAGAATATTAATAAGCCAACTAAAGTTGCCGATAGTTTGTCTGTCGATGATTTGATACCAAGTGTGGAGAATTATTTCACCTATGCCGGTTCCCTTACCACTCCAAATTGTGCCGAGGCTGTAACTTGGATTGTATTGACTGAAACATTCCCCGTAACTCAACAACAGGTGAATGAGTTTAAGGAAATTGAATACGATGAGGGTAAAAAATTGCATAACAACTATCGAGAACTACAGAGTGAGAATAATCGTGCTGTAGTATTTGTCGAACAAGCAGAAGAAAGTCGTTCAGGAGCCCAGAGACTTGTGGGACTCAGTTCACTAATGAGTCTAATGATGATACTATTTAATCAGAGAATCCTTAATTAAAAAAAAAAATACATACAGGAAAATGGAACACATTGCCATTGGATATACCAAAGAGAATGCACTAAATTTCTATTTAGTGTAGCATACAACGAATTTTTCATTTTTATTCATTAGAGAGAGCAATGATAACAAGAAAAACAAAACCAGACAATTTATACTCATTATTTATACAAACATTTGTAATACAAATGGAGAAGGAAACCAGAAATTAACTAGTCAATTTGTGTAAAAATTCAACGAATGTGCCTTAAAAGCTCACACATATACATACCTACATATACATACATAATTATTGTAATAAAAAAAAAAAAGAAAAAGAAGAAAACAAATAATAATTATTTCATCAGCATTCCTTTTGTATTAGCACGTTTTTCTTTTGCGGTAACCGAGGCGTATACTTAACTTGAAAGCAATTGGCCGACCATCGGGCAACCGTTTGCCTTATTTCCGTTGAAAGTTCAAACTGACCAAACCTCCCCTTAAGTCCAATAATAATTTACAATCATTCAATAATAATGATATCCAAAAATAAACGGTGAACCACTATCATATTCTGCATATATATGCGTAATATTACCAATGTTTCAGTTGGTCACTTGTGATTCTTTGAATAAACTTAATTTTTATGGCCTTATATAGGACTTATATATAGTTCTTAAAAATCACTGATAAGCATTAGGGAGAGAGTCAACTGACCAATTGCCTAAACTGATAATGATAATTGATATTGATATTGGACAGTCATTAAGAAATTTTATATCAAATTTATAGCTCAACCAACGCTATTCCAATTTGATTTTTTTTTTTTTTAACACATTGGATACTTAATCATTGTTCTATTATTGTTTATGGTCAAAATGGACACTTTTGACGTCGCTAATAAGAAGTGTGGCATGTGACCAGTTGTGTTATTCGATGAATATCAGTAAAATTGCACTTTTTAAAGGGTTTTTGAGTAAACAAAGTTATCTATCTCAATCAAATAACTATTTTATAGTTTGACATTTGCAATTTACTTGTCATTTACTGCCAATTACCTTAAATATTTATAATTTTCTTTGATTACTGTTTCACTAAATATATATAATAAATTGAAAAGTTATTGAAAATTTAATGATAATCTATATATATAGATTCTATATATACAATTTTATTTGTACAGTTTTACAATGGTTTTTGAGTTTAATTATGGAATTAATATAATATTAATTTATTAGATTTTTGATTTCGTTTTAATGAGTTCGATTATGGAGAATAAAAAGGTAGTTAAAGATTCTTCCATAATCTTTGTTTTCTTTTCTTTTACAGATACTTTTCTATTTTATTTTTCTAGTAGAAAAGAGAGTTCATTAATTTATTTATTAAATTGATTAAATTACGCTGCAGTTAATATAGTTTAATGGTCTTGTAGTTAAATTATAGAAAGATAAATGTCGCCTCGATTGAAGTGCGTCAATTGATTGACTACCATTTTATTAAAAAAGAGAAAGAAATTCTCTATTAATTGATATATTTCATATTATATTTCATTAAAGGAATTTACATACAAAGTCAATTTAGCTTCAATATAAACAATAAATATTTTTCAATGACTTGAAAATAAACACTCATCTTTATTTACACAGAGAAAGAAATACATTAATCTATGAAATTTCGTGATATGATTAGTTCAATTTTCAATCTTTTAAGCTCTTAGCAACAACTCGACATATGTAAGTTATATAATGGGAAACCCTCTATAAAAAGCCAATTTTAAGACGAATATATGGTTAATCATTTCTAAGATAAGATAAAGTCATAGATTTTTTGTAAATATATATGTATTATCATTATGAACTTTGGACTAAATGGAGACAATAATTCCAACATGTTCTAATTAGAATCGTAATGTTCTTTCAGATACTTCTTTCCATAGATGTAGTTATTTTTGTATCTATGTGTGAGTGTATAGGTTGCAATTAGTGTAGCATACTTTTTGGGTTCACATAGTAATTCGATTAAAGTTTTGACAAAGATTTAAAAAAAGCTTTTTGTTCATTAACATTTTATTTTTATTTGTGCTATATTTTAGGCTGTATTAATTAAATTGTAGCTGTAGGCCGAGTGTTGAAATAATTAGTTATATTTAAAATAAAATCAAACTAATAGCTTTTGGTTTTTAAATTAAAAAATTAAAGTTGGTTATTCTAAAGTAATCAGAAATGAATATGTTTAAGAGATAAGGCCAAGTAGCTATAGCTAACTCAAGGGTTGAGTGCAATTTGTAATAATACCAACCATAATATAAATAAATAAAAAATAAATAAAATAAAAAATAAATAAGAGAATATAACTACTGGCTGAAGGGAACAGAAATATTGTATCGTTATCACCGATATTCGTACTAACCGTTAACATAGAAGTGATATCGGTACTTTCCACAACCTTTTGTATAATGAATGTCATTTCCTGGCATTTTAAAAAATATATATTTATTCTTGGCTTATTTAATGAAACCTTAAAAACTATAATCTGAAAGTTCACTTTCACTTTATCCATGAGTATTTATACTAAAGTAATTCTTTTATTTTGTGTGGGTACGATTTAATTACTAATAGATTAGAGTTAATTTTTACCTTTGTTATAAGTATTTATAGTAAAGTAATTTAATTGTTGTGTGGGCTCAGTTTTTTATATGTCGGCATATCGGATGTTAAAGAAAGTAATTTCCGGTTTTTCTTATTTCCTAACCTTGTCACAGTTTAGTGATATTTTATTCATTAATAATTACATATATGAGATGCTTCAGCTTTTTGCCTAATATAAACAACTGCTAAATGCATCATTTATAATATATACTTACATATCATATTTGAATCTATTATCCATATGAATTAATTTATCATAACTATTTTTATCTTCATGTTTAAACTGTCAGCTTAAAACTGACAAAACACAAAGCCAATTTTGTTCCACTTGACTATTAAAATGAACGCTCTGACCTAACAATTTCTTGATCTGGCCAAAAAATCTATTGTTGTGTTTGGCAAAGACAATATGTCAGTTTTTTTGGTTAGATGGGGTATTATTAAAAATCAAATCGTTTTTAGGCCAATAATTAAAAATGCATTTATAATTGGCAAGTGGGCCTATAAAGTAGGCACATTTCAAACCCCCTCCAGACAAAGGCCAAATGCTAAAATCAAAATCTAAATTTCATGGCGTCAAGCATTGGCCATACAATAAATTTATAAAATAAAATGTATTTCTCAAAGTGATTTCGAAAAATCATAATCATACATATATATATCTGTATGTGAATGTCAGGTGAATACATTCACTTTTAAACCATCTCTCGTCAACTGAATGTTATTTTTTTACAATGCCCTTGCTAAAAAGTTACATTTAATTTATAATAAAAGTTGGCAAAATCAAAAAAAAATATTAATACCAACGAAGAAAGTTCTCTGAATGTAAATATAAAATATTTATGATAATTCTAAATATATCTTTGCTTTTTGTTAAGAAATTAATCAATTTTCTTTAGAGTTATTAAAAATTGATAAATATTTTATATAATTCAAAGTAAAATAAATATATTTTTACTTAATTTAGGCACAGAACAAATTATTTAAAGTGTATTAACTACTTCGTTTAACTAAACTACTTATTTTTATTTTAGTTTAGATAGAAATATGTTTATTTTAGCAGCTAATTTGATTTACATAAATTATGCAAAAAAGTTCAAAAAACAAATAAAAGGAAAATGTGTGCAACATATGCCAGTTTTGGTATATAAATTGTTATTTTTTTTTCTTGTTAATTTTTTTTTTTTTTTAAATTAATTAAATAATTATTTGGTTTTGCGTTTCAAATGGACATTAGTCGTACATTTCTTTGACAAGTCTTTGCATTTTTAATGCACTCGCATAGACAAATTATTCATGCAAAACTGCCAACTAAAACGGAACGAACAAAAGTTTAACACATTTTCATTAATATTATTTCTTTGCTTAGTTTTCGTCATGGCTAACGAAATTGGCGTGAGAAAGTGAGAAACCAGTTTTTTTTTGGAGACATGGCACTCTTCTCTTACCAACCAGAAATGTGGGCTAACATTTCATTTTGAAGGTTGTCTATGATTTGTAGACAACTGTTAGTTGGGACCATAATGAGATGCATTTGCAATGGATTCCAGTGCATCATTATTCTTGCTCAAGTTGCCAAGAAGAGAAGGCAGAGAAAACTGAATGCTTTTTATTTTTTTTTTAATTTTATCTTTTGTGTGGGAAGTTAGTTATCTGCGTTCATCTAATCTTCTTTACCATTTCTGGCATATTGAAAGGGAAACCAATTAGTATTATCAACTGATTTCATATGCATCAATTCCTTTCATTTCTCATTTTCTTTTGCCCAGTTATGACAACTCATTTCCGTAGCAAAATTGTCAAAAAAAGAAAATCGATTTGCTCTCTTGATCCAAATGTGATAATCAAATCATTTTATCACCGCATCCCTAACCAACTAAAATGAATGCTTTTAAATTTATTAAGTGATTTACCTTCACTTTTTTTTCGTTTTAGTTTTGTATCGCAATAATTTAATGGCATCAACTTGAAATGGAAAGAAAAAAACCCTCGTATCAATTTGGCACATTCAAACGCCCAATATTTACGCCCAGTTGGTCAAAAGAGTAAATACAAAAACCTAGACCTTGGCCATCCCAATACATATATACATAGATATAGTAGTTCCCATTTTCAATTTACATTTTTACATTTTTATATATAGTTGACAATGCGAATGACAATGGATTAGGAGACAAAAGTGCATAGTTAATAAATGCGATACATTTTTGTAACCTCGTCTATATATCCCATACATACATACACATATATATACATACATATATATATATATTTTTTTTTTTGTCTATTTAAATGTGCCATGTATGTCATTCAACCTGTCTGCAAAAAAAAAAAAAAATACCTGCATATAATATATATCCGTATATTGTTTGCGTTTTTTGGTTCATTATTATAGTTTTTTTTGACACTTTTATTTTGTTGCTTTTGTTTAAACAAAGAAAATGAAAAACTAATTATTAAGTTGCCTATGAGTTATGCGAAAAATATTGTTAAATTTTTATTAATTAATTTATGAACAAATGTAAAGTCAAAATATTTGACAAGGGTAATAATCTAAAAGTTACAAAATTTCGAGATACTCTGAAATGAATATATAAATATTCTTTATTTATTTTTATATGTTATAAATGATTAAATTACAAAATTAATCAACCTAACAATAAAGTTTTCTAGCATAAGGACAATACTAATTAATACAAAATTAATAATATTTACTTAAGTTCTATGACAGTTTGTTCTTTTGCATTAAAATTGTTAGATAATTAAAAAATGCATACGCAGGGTGAGCCAGCTAAAACAATTATAAAGATAATAAGAAATAAAAGATAATCACAATACAAATGATGAATCATTTGGGTAAACAACACAAATGGAACAACTATAAAAAGTAAATAATACATGTTGCTAAAAATGTCAAATATTTAACAATTGAAACGTTTGCTTTTAGGTTGTTTTCAAATTTCACTTTCAAATATTAAAATTAAACACAAATTAACTTCCTTATTGCAAGCTATGAAATATAGTCTACGAATCCCAAATAAAATTATCTATATTATATTTATTAATAAATAATATATAAGTTTGGAAGATTCTTTGTTCATCAGAAAATTGCTCTGTCCAAATTATTAAAAATTGTAATTAAGTCTAAATATATGGGCGAGCGTATTTATTTTTTAAATTTTGAATGAAAATCCTAAAGAGTCGATATTAAAAAAGTGAATTACAAAAGATCAAAATGTAAACTATTTAAAAGTTTATTTTTGAACTTCTTGAAAATTCAGCTTTGAACTAAAAACTATAAATGTCGTTTACTAATCCCAGAGGAAAATTTATATATATTTTATATTTTAATCAAAACTAAAATGAAACCATGTAAACTTGAACTATGCAACTTTGTTGTTAGCACATAATATTTAGGTATTTATATATAAGTATTAGAAATATACTTTTTTATATATAAAATCAAATCCTATACATAAAATCCTTTTACCAAAGTTTAATCAATCTGTTACTTTAAAATGCATTTGTATCAAGTAAAATACTTACTTTCAATTTTTGGGGAAACAACAACGTAATTTAAATATATGCATTCAGCTACCTCTTTCAAATATGATGGCTGAAATATATTTTACATTTTGGCCATTGTTGGGTCAATTCAAAAACTAACAAAAGTTCATCTTGAGATATAACAAAAGCCCACGATGAACTTGCCACCCAACACTTATTGTATTTCTCTCATATTCGTCATCATGCATAACAAATTTGTTTATTTCGTTTTTTTTTTGTTTTTTTTTTTGTTGTTTTATGGCCCAAAACTGTTGCAACTATTTCTGTGACTGCTGCTCCGGCTGCTGTTTTATTATTTGTTTCCGATTATAAACTAGTTGGCGGTCAAATTTTCATATAAATAGCTTGACCATCTCTTGAGCCATCATCATAAGCAGACACACAGAAGACAAGCAAAGGCAGCTAAACTAACTAGCCAAGTTAAGAAACTAAGCAACAGCATGAAAATATTTGTGGTGCGTGGATAAACAAAGAATAAAAAGGATTATCAGTGTTAAAAGAAAATTAATTTATATTTACAGACGATTATGATGGGCGCCTTGGCGTTGGCTCAGGCTGATATTAGTCTCACCCAGGCGGGATATAACTATCGTGTCCAACAGCAACAACAGCAGCAGCCATCACAGCTCCATCCACCAGTTGTGGCACATTTGTTGAATCAACAACTGCAACAGCAGCAGCAGCAACAATTGTCATCTCATCCCGTTTTGCCACCTGTACCATTGAGCTATCTTCCACCTGCTGGACAATATCAACAGGGTCTAATCCAGCCACGTCCCACTTCTGCTTCGGGAGCTTTCCCCATGCCCGCCAATTTCCCAATTAATTTCCAAACTGCCCCTCTACAGCATCAACATCGTCGTGCCCGTCCACGTGTTAGAATACCCAAGAAACCAATTGTAACCAAAAATTTCTTTATACATTCCGCACCCGAGGAGTCCGATGATGAAGTTCAAGATGAGCTAGCCCAATTGGCTCAACAGCCACGCAATCATTACAATGTTCTCTTTGTTAAGACTCCGGCACAGACGAATCGTGCTGCCGCTTTAAATTTGGCCAAAACATTAAAACAGGAGAAGACTGTCGTCTATGTGCTGGCCAAGAAGACAACTGCATCTGATCTTCAAGATGCCATCGCTGAGGCACCACAACATATTAACAAGCCTGAAGTATTCTTCATTAAATATCGTACACCTGAAGAGGCCATCAATGCCCAGCGACAGATTCAATCTCAATATGATACATTGGGAGGCACTTCAACCATTACGGATGAGGGTGTGGCACCAATTACCTCAGTGGTGGGTTCTCTTGATGCTCCCGAAGAGGATGAAGAAGTTGAGCAGCAGCAACAGCAACAGCAGCAACAACAACAACAACAGCTGCAACAACAACAACAACAGCTGCAACAATTGTCCGATGGACATTTTGATGAGAATGGCAGTGCATCAGGTGGATCAGGCGGCATTAATAATCATTATTTGCCTGCCAATCAATTTTAAATATTTTTCATAGCTTGCCACATTAACAGAAATTTAGTTAGTTAGCTGTCATAACATACCCGCACATCCCCTATACCCCTCTTTACCCCACCCTACCATATGTTATCTAAGTCTTCTAAGAGTTTCCATTAAATATTAAGAAAATCTCACACAATAAAAAAAAAACAAATAATTTTACATTTATTTCAATGGAAAACGCATAGAGATTTCTATAAGCAAAACAAATGCATTTGTTAGAGGTCTAAAGGTAGTATGACAGTGTTTTTTTATACACTTGCAAAGTGTATATTAATTTTGGTCAGAAGTTTGCAACGCATAGAAGGAAGCATCTCCGACTATATAAAGTATATATATTCTTGATCAGCATGATGAGCTGAGTTGATATAGCCATGTCCGTCTGTCCGTCTGTCCGTCCGTCCGTCTGTCCGTCTGTCTGGATCAACGCAATCTCCTCCGAGACCCTTGGAGCTACAGAGCTGAAATTTTGCACCTAGGCTTCTTTTTGCTGCAGGCATTGTATATCTCGGAATCATCCCGATCGGATGTCTATATCATATAGCTGCCATAGGAACGATCGGTCAGGAATAAGGTTTAACATCAATAACTCTGCTGTTTTTCAATCCAATGTCAGCAAATTTGGTGTTTGTGAGTTTTATATAATCCCCAACATATATACTTATATACTTCCTTATGATTCTGGCAAATTATATATAAATCAAAAAGACAGTTTGCAAGGGTATACGAACTTCGGCACGGCCGAAGTTAGCCCATCCTTCTAGTTTCTTATTAAATTATATATTAGAAGAATCATAGGACAAATCATTAGCATTAAATAGCTAAACACAATTTTGTCAAGGGACCAGCACAGAACCAATTTTAACGGTCATATTTTTAATTGAAATGTTAACATCATAAAAGATTCTGTTAAATTTGTTTATGTTAAGTTACAGGCATATGTTGATTTTGAATTAAATTATGTTAAGTCGCTGTTATTTTGAAGTTTTACAGAGCGAAATCCAAAAATATATTATTATATTTAATTCAATTATTTAAACCTAAAGGTTTACAATATTAAATCATTTCTTTTATTCAAAGCTCTTAATTATTTTTTTCAACTATATCATTTACAATGTCCAGAATTTCCCTTAATCATATCCTCCTCAACCTCATCCTCTGTAGATGTCTCTTCAAGGCTTAGATGAGTACGTATAAAATCATGATAATATGAAATAGAAGCATGAGCATCTGAAAAATATTGAATTAAATAGCCTTTATAGAAATTAAAATAGTGATACAAATGAAATTCTCTACCTGGATATCCCTTGGCACAAGGTAATCCCCAATTGACCAGAGCCACCAGTTTGCCATTATGTACCAATGGACCACCAGAATCGCCATGACAGGCACCTCTGCCCTTGTCATTAAAGGTGCAAACATGTCCAATATCCACACGAGTGCTATTTTCATGGGCAGCCCGACATTGTTCAAAGGGTACATACATCACTTCCAGACTCTGGAGACGGGCGGGCACCTCACCACCCAATGATAGAGTTCCCCAACCAGTTAATAATAGTTTTGAACCAGGCACCAGTGGCTCATGATCTAAATCCACTTTCTGTGTAGCATTATCGAAGACTATAGACTCATTCAGATGCAATAGGGCAATATCATTACGGAATTTTCTTGGCTCATAATTGCAATGCTCTATAATCTTATCTGGATAATAAAATTTAGAACTATTCTGATTGAGAATTTGACTTCCAGTTTGAATACGAAAATCCGTTGCTTTTCTGCCACGTGTACAATGAGCAGCAGTGATAATCCAACGTTCTTCGATAATGGCCCCACCGCAAGAATGTTGTCCCCTTTTGACACCTTGAAGTGAGATTTGATAGGGAGCCAATCCTTCGGTTGCTTCTTCACCACCGACAATTCGATTATTGGTATATTGCGGTGGATAAAGGACCGGCAGTAGCAATTCAGCAAAGGATAACGACAAAATTGACAAAAATAACAGAAACAACATAATGAATTCGATTTCTACAACTGTGGCTTGGGTTAACTTTATTTTGGTACTTATAGTTGGTTTTGTGAGCTATAAAAAGAAACTTTTGTATGCCAGTCATGTAATTTGTGTATATCCCGCTGAGCAATTTAATATTCATTAAGGCCACGTTTAAGCTTTGGGGCGTATACCAAAAAAATGGGTCAGATAAATTTATTGAGACCTTTAGAAATGTTTAAGATAAATTAAATTATAAGTGCCAGTAGACTTGGTTAAATAATAAAAAAAATAAATTTATATGAATTGTATAACCAACAAAATCTTTTAGAATACAATGTGAAAACGTTTACTTTAGTTAAAACCAGTTAAAACAGTATTATTAATTAAATATATTTTATTTAATTCATATGCTATATTTATAGCAAAATGCTCTCAGAAAGGAGACAATATATATTAGTTAGTTAATGGAGGTTATTATTGCACATACGCCACGTTGACAAGTCCTTCTTATAATTTATCGTAGAGTTGGTAGTTATAGTTTGAAATATACATATAAGCCAATAACAACTATTCTAAGAATATTTTGGCAATCAGCATATTAAGTTTATTTCATACTGAAGATTCATTTTCTCTGCATAGAAAGCCTAATATTTATAATGTGCTCTTAATAGCAGAATTATTGACCTCACTGTGAGCGTATAGAATTTAGCTAAAAGCGGAGTAGAAAAAGAAAATACTTGTAGATAAAATGTAAAAAAGAAATAAAAACTAATAATAAGATAATTGAGTTCAATTAAGAATTAAATACTTTTGGTTGTCATTTATTTAGAGTAAATTTTTCCACTCTTCAGAAAGAGTTTAAGAAAAAGAAATTAAGAAATTTAAGAATATTTCTTTTCATATTTTATAAATATTGTGTTTATAATTTTGTATTTAATCACTTCTACTTTCACTTAAACAATTAATTAAGTATACTGTAGATCAGTCGGAGAATTTTGTAGGTTGTACTTTTCTTTCAACAATTCCAACAATTGAATTCGGTAGTCAAGGACCATTCACAATTAGAGATAACACATTTAAATACTTTGATTTCAGTATTCATATTAATTTCAGACTTTGATTATAGTTGTCTAATCAATTGGGCTCACACCTCTTCAGCCATATCTCATACTTTTACTTTCGATGTCTCTCTTAACTTATTTTCATTTTGATTTATCATCGTTTTGTTTGTTATTTTGTCTAAAACTTTCCAGGGATCAAATTTTGACTCATCGTCCATATCAAAAGTAGTCAATCGATCCAGATTATGACGAACTCTTATCTAAACAGGCTCAAGTATTGGGGATTTGTTGAAAAAATGGAAGCAAAGTCAACAGCACTTAATAATTATAAGAAATTGGTATTTAAAGTCCCTAAAAGCAAACAAGGTGATAAAATTTTGCTTAAAATTGTTAACCAAAAATGTGGTTATCTTTTTTTTTTTTTATGCAATTTGGTTCATAAATATTTTTACAACTATACAGAAATAAGTGTACGATAAAAAGTTTACAGTCTAATTTGATCGATTTGCAACCGCCTTTATAAGGCAATTGATATATACATATATACAGATATAGTATCGATATAGATATAAGGTTTTTTGTTTTTGTTCAATATGGCTTTTGATCCCGGTGGGGTGTTTCTTTTTTAACAGGCTATTCCCTGATCTGTCATCATCTCCGCAATCCAATCCGAATAATAGGCCACATTGGCGAATACATCTGGATAGCCAATGGCACAAGCTTCACCCCAGTTAACAACTCCAACTAGAATTCCATTCTCATCAGCAAGTGGACCACCGGAATCACCATGACATGATCCTTCACCCTCCTGGGTCAAAGTGCAAATGTGTCCATCACCCAGCCAATTATTATTACGCACTTTGGTCTCACAGCTAGAGTGATCGATAGATGAAAGATCAATTTTTTGCAATTGAGTTTCATAACGACCCCAAGTTTTGGTGCTACCCCAACCAGTTAGGGTTAGCTTATCCCCTGCCTTTGGTAGACTGCCTTTGGTGGCCAATTTAATGGGCTGTGTCAGTTCATTGTATTCAATTACTTTGGCAGTATGAATAAGGGCAATATCATTATGATAGGCTGGCTTATCATGCCCACAATGAACTTTAGCTGCATCCACAAGATATTCAGCTCCTGGCTTTGTATAATCATTGCTACCAGTTACAATTTTTAGATACTGTATGGGCCATTCCAGACAATGGGCAGCAGTTAAGATCCATCGATCTGCGATTATACTGCCACCACAAACATGTTCACCAAATGTACTCATAATCGAGACCTGATAGGGGGCAAAGGCCACTGGAGCAACTGTGCCTCCAACAATTCTTGTCTCCGGTTTAACTGTACCCAAATGATGTGGCAACTGATGGCGACGAGTTATTTTAATTCCACGACCTTCACACTGAATTAAAATGCCAGCAAATATCAGGACAATTATTACACAAAATCTCTTCATTTTGATAATCTCTTATATTGTTTATTAAATAACGTTGCGTTTGCTTTGACTTCCGAATTTATTTTGCTTACTTTTCGTCACTCGAAACTGCCTTTATATACGATGTGCAAATTTTTTTTGTTTTTTTTTTTGTTACCTTATCAAGGCCTAGAATTTCTTTGAATATGGTTAAGATAAGAACTAGCACAATTCGGGGGAAGCTTCGATAGTGACAACTCACATAACCATAACATGTCGCCGTGGTAGCTGATAACCAATAAATAGATAATACACATTTAGAGCCAAAACACACGCCAATGGCAAAAGAAAAAAAATAATTACTCATACGTAGTGTGGGAGAACTTTGATCGGTAGCTGTTCTACCAGTTAAAGATCTGCAGACTTTTGATAATAATAATTGGTAATTCCTGCTTTGAATGGAACTTTACTCAATGTGTTTAACTAATAAATAATTATCAAAAAACTTAAGGAAAATCGTATACTCTTTTGTCATAAAAAATAACTTGATTTAAAATTTATAAAAATAAAGAAAATATTTTTTTCTCATTTTTGTAATTAATTTTGATATCATCTTTGAGATCTATGTCACAACTATTGGAAACAATTCATTTTGGTAATATCTTTAAGATATACATATGACACCTATTGAAAACAATTACCATAACAATTTCTTGTTATTAAATAGAGTAATGGAAAATTTCGTAAATTAAACCAAATTGAAATTATAAATTCGTACAATTGCTAATCTTACCCGGTTACAAAAAAAAATTTTGAAGTTATCAACGTCCAGACGTCTGGGTTACTAATTAAGAAAATATATTGATCCGTTTAAACCAAGTTCATAATAAATAATACCAGAATGAGGGGGTACAATTTGAAATCTGAATGATGAAAAAAATGGGAAAAATATAGCACAAATATGTACTTAAAAGTATGACGAGCATAAATCAACAAATGCCTTACCTTATACAATAGTTTACTAGATGACTTTCTATCATTTTGTTTTTACTATAGAAAACTATTTAAGCTATCTTATCGGTTTGTTTTGGGGAAATATATATAATTAACTGATGGATTTACCTGATTTATAAAAATGATGAATAGATAATTAAATAGGTAAAATCATTTGAATCAATTTATTGCTCATTTAATATTACAACCATTTATCGTTGCATATATCCAATCATAGAAATAACTAATCCGAGCAAATACATCAGGAAAGCCATAAGCACAGGGTACACCCCAATTGCCAAGACCGACCAATCTGCCCAGGCTATCGACCAATGGATTACCAGCATCACCATGACAGGCTCCAGCACCAACTCGGGCCACAGCACAGATATGTCCATCAGCTAGATCTTCGGTGCCACCAAAAGTGGAATTACATTTCTCTGTCGGCACATATGTCATATCCAATTGTTGCAACTGCCATTCCATATCGCCAAAAATTTCCGAACTTCCCCAACCAGTCACTGTTAATTTTTCACCAGCCACCAAATCATCCAATGGAGCAATTGTTATATTCTTTGTTACATCATCATAGGCAATCAGAGTTTTTAACTTAATTAGGGCAATGTCATTATGGTAAAGTGGCTGATCAAAATTGCAATGAGATACAATATCTTCCACCTCATATTCCCAGCCAGCATCGCCCCAGTCATTGTAGGTGGTTGTTACCACTTTAATATAATTTTTACGTAAACCACTGAGACAATTGGCTGCCGTTATGACCCATTGATCGGCAATAATGGCACCGCTACAAAAATGATTCCTGACAAAAACAAAAAGTTATTCATTTAGAGTTAATTTAAAATAAAATTAAAGTATAATAAATAAATCTAGCTGTTTTTAACCTACATATTTTTGGTCTTTGATACAAAAAATATTAATGATCTTTTTGTCAATAACATTACCGATTAACTATAATAGCACTTTGCCAAAGTTGCGTAATCAAAAAGTTGAGTCACTGTATATTGCAAATAAATAAATCCGTTAAAATAAAAAAAAATTATGTAAACACTTAAAAGTAATGAAAATGATATATGTTTTATATATTTCTATATTTCTAGTGATGTTTTATTATATAAAACTTCTTATACTGATAGAGAAAAATTTCGTAAGATCAAATAATTTTGAAAATAAATCTTACAATTTCTGAATTTCCTAGCAAATTTCTATTTCATTATATTTTAAAAGTTAGTTGGGGAAAACTTCAAAGAATATTGTGAAAATGAGTATCCTTTTTTAATACCCTTAAATTAATATATATAATATATAAATAAATATATTAATATTGTAATATATTATTATTTAAAAAATATTTAAATATATATAAAATATAAATAAATATATTAATATTGTAATATATTAATTATTATTTAAATGAAGCAAGCAAGTCGTCCCTGCCGACATTGAGTATACCCTGTACCAAGTAAAAGTACCCCATAAAGTCAAAAATAATCAAAATCGCTATCAATTTACAAAAAAAATTCTCTTAGCATGCACTGCTTGCCATGCAGCAACACTACACTGCTTGCCATGCAGCAACAGCGAACGCATGCTATCTCGCTCACACTTAACAGCCCATTTTGCATGGGGCGTGTCAGTACAAAACGGAAATACGTATATCTCCGATATTTATTGTCCGATTTCGGTCAAATTCGGTCAGCTGGTGCATTTTGGCCATATTAATGTGCGTGCCAAATAAGAATACGATATGTTTAATATTGCTCTAGTTATAGGTTTTTCCCAAATTGCGGGGGCGGAAGTGGGCGTGGCAAAAATTTGAAACAAACTTAACCTGTCTACACAACAGACGGATGTTGTCACCAAATTTGGTTGCTCTAGCTCTTATAGTCTCTGAGATCTAGGTGTTCATACGGACGGACGGACAGACGGACAGACGGACAGACGGACAGACGGACATGGCTCAATCGACTCGGCTATTGATACTGATCAAGAATATATATACTTTATGGGGTCGGAAAATTCTCCTTCTGCCTGTTACATACATTTTAGCGACTTTAATATACCCTTTTACCCTATGGGTACAGGGTATAAAAATCTTTAGATATAACCTTACATTATTTTGACAATATTCTTAAATAATATTGTCACAGATTATTATTTAAATATTGTATTCTAATTAAACAATTCAAAAATTTCTAATTAGAAGCTTTGAAGTTATCCTTAAATTTCATAAATTACGAAACTGTATTCCTGTTTTTTTTAAGTATTTAAATAAAATTTAGAAGCACTAGAAGATCATAAGATTAACTTTTTAAATACTTATACACAATAATATTGATCTTTTTACTATTGCTTGACTTTCACTTAAGTCTTAAATTGTAAATAAAATTAAATTAAATTCTATTGTTAATCACTTGATTTTATTACCCATAGATATTCTGTAGAGAAACTTGATATGGAGCAACGGTAACATCGGCAGTTTCTCCTCCAACTATGCGGGAATTGAAATTAGAAACTGATCGAGATGCAGATGCAGGCAAGGCGTGATTTCGAAGCGATGCCTGGCTTAAGGACACTAATAAGAGGATAAAGAATCCTTGAAATATATAGACTATACCGTTATGGCAAGACATATTGCACGAAATGTTGAAAATGGACTGATTTGTGGATGAATCAAGTAACCAAGAAACTAAACTTTTAAATACGATATTAATGTCTACGATATACGATATCTAGAAATTATATATCATATTAATGACCATAGCAGAGGCAATATCAATCACAATGGAAAACCATGAAATGCCAGAATCATAAATCCACATAAATGTTTTTTTTTTTCGTTTTTTTATACATTTATTAAATCAGCAAAAATACAAATCGAAGAAGTGATAATGTCTGGAATGATTAGGCACTGCCACAGCCATTGATAACGGTGCGAATCCAATCATTATAAAAGGCAGCACGAGCATAGACATCCTAAAATAAAATCAAATGATTAACTAGAATATATATATGTATGTATTATAGTAGGTACTTACTGGTCGTCCATAGGCACAGGGTACACCCCAATTGCCAATGCCCACTACTTTGCCCTCTGAATCGATTAGAGGTCCACCAGCATCTCCATGACAAGCACCTGTGCCGGCACTCAATTTAACACATGCATGACCCAAATCCACATCCTCTGTATCACCCAGATCAATGCGACACTGTTCCACGGGTAAATAAGTCCCCTCAGCCTGAAGCAGATAACGCTCATAGGAATTTTCAGTCGCAGAGGTACCCCAGCCGGCAAATGTTAATGTTTCACCCTCTTCCAACTCATCGATTTCTGCCAGTGTGGCATTGGAAATAACATCATCATATTCAAGTTTCTCGGTTATGTGTATAAGAGCAATATCATTATGATAGAGTGGCTTATCAAAATTGCAATGGACATGAATTTGATCGACTAAGAAATATGGACTAGTCAGATCCCACCAATCCACTGTGCCAGCAACGACAATTATGTTACGTGCCCTTAAACCGGATACACAACTACCGGCAGTTAGAATCCATTCCTCATTAATTATAATGCCGCCACAGAAATGAAATCCATAGATATTCTGAACACTAACAATCCATGGATATTTACCAGATTCAACAGTTGTACCGCCAACAATACGACCTTGTGGCCCCTTACTTATGGCCATTTCAGCCTCTGTGGGTCGTCTTTTATTAATAGAGGCCAAACCGGGCAATTGATTATCACCACGAATGCGTAAAGCATCCAATGGGATGACCAAACTAATGGTAAGGAAAATAATCGATCTGAACAAAGTATTCATTGTTTCAATACTGATTCCCAATTGTGTTTAACACCTCATAATTACAGTTCGTTTGTTCGCTTATCAAATTGGTCAAGTTGGATAAGAAAAGAAAATATTTTATGGGTATAAAATGATAAGTACATTTCAATCGAGACATTCCCATTCCTATTCCCAATCCCATTCCACGGACATGGGCATTATGAGCTGGTCTGTTAGTTGGTATCGTGCATTTATAGGCTAATGGTAGGCAGAGATTTTATTTTTCTTTTGGCCAAGCTAATGCCCAGTCACCTTGCAATGGATAATTTCTATTTTATGGCCCTCCAATTGAATGGAATATGCCGCATTTTAGTTTGGTTTTATCCTGAAATTCATAAAGATAGTGGCGATTTTATGTGGCTTATAAAGATTCTGAAAAAAAAAAAAATGACCAGAAAAAAGTACAATGCGATAGCCCATGTCCATGGTAAAGCCCAGCGGGTAATGTGATAAAAAATTATGTATATATATTTTTTATAATGGGAATCCATATAAAAACGCCAAGTTGGGCCATTTAAATTTCCATTGCTGGTCATTAATTCGTCGGTGTCTGTCCCTAACGTCTCGATCGTCTATAATGCCTTCCATTGGCATTTGTTGTCTAATTGTATTGTCTTTGGTTTTGGGCAGTTCCATTGACGTCATTTGGGCCAAGCGAGTGAATCGTAAACTGTCCGACAATCGCATTGTGGGTGGCCAAGAGGCAGAGGAGGGTATTGCCCCCTTTCAGGTATCAATTCAAACAACATGGAAAACACATTTTTGTGGTGGTGTCATCTTATCGGATCGATGGATCCTCACAGCTGGTCATTGTGCCCAGGATTTTAATATAGCTGATGTACGTGTTGCTGTGGGCACAAATGATCGCTTAAATCCAGGACAATTGCTAATTCCGGATGAGATAAGAGTACATTGTTTATACGATATCCCAGCCATGTATAATAATGATATTGGTTTAATTCATTTAAATGAATCAATTATATTCAATGAACGGACACAAATTGTTGAATTAAGTCATATACAACCGCCAGTGGGCGCCACTGTAACACTAACTGGATGGGGTGCTCCGGAATTAAATTGGCCAACAATGGAACGTTTACAAACACTTAATTTAACAGTTATTGATCATGAGGAATGCCGCAAAGCTTGGAATTACACAGATGGCGTTGATATTGGACATTTGTGTACCTTTACCCGAGATGGAGAAGGCGCCTGTTCGGGTGATTCAGGCGGACCTGTAATGTGGGAGGGTAAATTGGTGGGTTTAGTTAATTGGGGACGACCTTGCGGTGTTGGTTTGCCCGATATGTAAGTATAATTAATTTATTTATTGTAACTAATTTTATCTAATTCATATTGTTTCTTTTTTTTTTAATTTCAAGGCATGCCAATACAATTTATTACCAAGATTGGATCAGACGGACGGTGGCGGATTGCAAATATCGTGTCAATTAACACAAAAAGCATAAATAGACATCAATAAATTGTAACTGTAAACATATATTCTTATAAAATCATTTGAATCATTTCGATAAGAATGTATTTACTCAGCATATCGTCGAGTTTTACTTGACTGGTCATTACTTTGGTTTTATTAGGGTAATTCATATTTTTACGATTCTATTTTCAAATGGTTGTTCCAAGATATTACCCATTAACAGACTAGGGCTGATATGTCATTTTTTTTTATATATTTATAGGAAATAGCATTTGAAATTTATATACACATATTCTCTACGTATAGTAAATGCCAAGAAATGCCAAGATTCCGAATAAACTTTAATTTATGCAACTAAAATTATATATTTTATGGCTAATAAACAAATAATAATTTTTAACATTTATTTATTTTTTTTATACATTTCTCAAGACTTTGTTCAATTTTAATATAAAGAAGGCTACATTTAAATTATTTATATTTATAAAAGTATAAAATAAATAGATAAGTGAATGCAATTATTTAAAAGAAAAATTATAATTGTTTCTTTTAAAGAATACTAAATCGAATTAAATATCGTTTTTAATTGCAAAATAATAGTCAACTGTATAAGAAATTCATTGAAACATTTGAAACAAAATTTGATACATGCAAAATTAATTTTATTGAACTTTCTTTTCTATTCAACTGTTTATTGTGAACTATATAATTAAATATATACATATAAACAGCAATAAATATATTATATATTTGTTTGTAAAAAGGAAGAGCAATCTAAGCGAAATTGTCTCAAAAAAAATATTTAATTAATATTAATAGAATTTACTTTGATTTTGTCTCAATATAAATATTTATAAAGTAATCATTAATTATTTGTTTAATTAAACTATGTATATATATATAAAAATATAAATAAATAATTCATTAAGTTAAAAATGATTTTAAACCTAAATTTGAGTTTTCTATGTTTCAAAAATACTAAAAATCATTTCTTTTTTACCTATTGCATCATCGTATTATTTGATTTTCATGATATTTCTGCCCTGGAAATGGAATTGTTTTTATGTCATAACGATATATATCTTTTCCCCCGCCTTCGTCTCCGTTTCCGTGTCCGTCTTGGTCTACAGACATATCCATTTGTCAATTGCCCCCGTCACAAAATCGTAATCAGAGCACGTCTATATCATTTTATGATATATTGTGGATATTACCTAGACTGGACTGCAGTGTATTGGATTTACGATATAAACTTACGATATTGAGATGATTTTTTTTTGGGGTATATAAGGAAAATCACGACATATATTTACGATTTAATACACAAAGTTGCGTTTAGTTTGTCAGAATGCTGCCGGTTCGACTGACATCGATATATATCCTTCTCTTCCTGCTGGTGGTTTACTCCCAGTCAGGAGCCTCGAAACGTCTGGGACCAAAGCTCAGTGCAGAGAAACAGGAGAAATTTGCCAATGGAATTAATACCCTTTCGAGTCGCGTGATTGACGGCACTAATGCAGAACTTGGCCAAGTTCCATTTCAAATTTCTCTACAGTCAATGGACAATGAGCATATGTGTGGAGGTGCCATTATCGATAAGGATTGGGTACTAACAGCTGCCCATTGTGTTTACGGATATAATCCACCATATTTAAAAGTGGCCACAGGGACAATTGAATGGCAAAACCCCATTGCCCGATATGGTGTAAAGGAATATTATGTACATTGCAATTACAATTTTCCCAATTATCACAATGATATTGCATTGATCCATCTGAATGAATCGATTGAATGGAATGAATATACACAGCCAGCTATTCTACCCAAGGAACCACTTGTCAATGGTACAGAAGTTTTACTCACCGGTTGGGGTTCGACAATCCTTTGGGGTGATACACCCGATGTCCTCCAACAGGCTACACTCACCTATGTGGATTATACATCATGTCAGAATATTATGGGCGGTGATCCAGGTAATGGTTATGGACATGTATGCACTTTAACCAATGAAGGAAAAGGCGCTTGTCATGGCGATTCTGGTGGTCCATTGAGTGCCAATGGAATACTTTATGGCCTGGTCAATTGGGGTTATCCCTGTGCCATTGGCTATCCAGATAGTTATGCATCGGTACACTTTAATCTCGATTGGATTAATCGTGTTAAATCGGAAAAATGTAGTTCCTGTCATTGCTATGCCAGCAATTATCCCTCACTATGATATAAATAAATGGTAATACAAAACAAAAGATTTAATCAAAAACATTTTTTTTTTTTCATTTATTAACATAAAGTTTACACTGTTTGTATTATGTGGAACATTTGCTGTTGCCACTGATCACATTGCGTATCCAATCTAAATAATAATACACATTGGCCTGAACATCAGGATAACCCCGTCCACAAGGTCTACCCCAATTAACTAAGCCAACTAGAGAGCCATTACTAACCAGCGGACCGCCAGAGTCACCGTGACAAGAGCCCTCACCCTCTTTCGAAAATGTACAAATATGTCCCACACCGACGCCAGTGGATTCGGAAAATATATCCTTACAGCTCTCATAATTAACAAAATCCAGAGTTAACTTTTGTAGATTCTCCATGGGACTGTCATAGGCCACTTCGGCTCCCCAACCAGTAAGTACAATCTGATCACCAAGGCGGCTCGGTCTTGTGGGTAAATCAATCGGTTGGGTTAGCTCATTGAAGGTTATATTCTCCGTGAGCTTTATCAGGGCAATATCGTTATGTAAATAGGGCTGATCGTACCGGCAATGCTTATGTATCTCTGAAGTGTAATGGATGGCTCCGGGTTCAGCATAACGATTGGTACCAGATATAAAATTAATCTGAGCCGGCACATAGCCGTCCACACAATGACCGGCAGTGGCTATCCATTGTTCATTTAGGATGGCTCCACCACAGCTGTGAGTGCCCACTGTCCGTTGCAATGATACTTGATAGGGGGCAAAACCAATTTCCGCATCCTGACCACCAATAATCCTACCTTCTGGTTCATCCAACACTCGTTTGGTTTGGGACAAATGAAGGATTGCCATAAGGCAAATAATGTAAAGAAACGACTTCATATTTCTTAATGACTTGTATGAATGGTAACCAATTAATGACTAAATGTATATAATTTTTACTGTTTAAGGAAAATTTTATTTAAAATTATCGATAAGGTAAAATGTTTTTTTTTTTTCATTTTTTTTTTTATCAGGGTAACAGTTTATGATATCAATCGATCCTAACTTGTAGTTGTGCGATAGCCGTCACATTTACTATTACCGCTTATTATATTACGTATCCAATCTCTGTAATAATAGACACTGGCATGGGCATCCTAGAAAGATAAAAAAAATTTAGAATAAAGTTAAATTTTACTTTTTAGTATTTCTTACCGGTACACCGGTGGCACAAGGCCAACCCCAATTAACCAAACCAACTAGCTGACCATCACTGATCAAAGGACCACCCGAATCGCCATGACAAGCTCCTTGTCCCTCTTTTGTAAATGTGCATATGTGTCCCACATCACAATCTTGTGGATTACTTAAGGCCGCCTGACACTCCTCGTGTGGTACATATTTGGTACGAAGTACCTGAAGATTAATAGGAGCATAGCCACCTAATTCTGTTGAACCCCATCCGGTAAGGATAACATCAGCTCCTGCCAACATGGGAATTGAGGCCAGGGGAATTGGTTGAGTACGTTCATTCCATTCAATCGCTGAGCTCAGTTCCAATAATGCAATATCATTATGATATTCTGGCTGATCATAATTACAGTGTATATGTATAGATTTTACAAAAGTTCTGGCTCCAGGATTATTATATTCATTGGTACCGGAGACGACGACCAAAAATTGTGGACTTGCATAAACTACACAATGGCCGGCAGTGAGTACCCATTTGTCGGCAATGATGGCTCCACCACAAGAATGGGCACCAGATAAACCCTGCAAGGATATCTGATATGGAGCTAAACCCTGCTCAGCCAAATTGCCACCAACTATGCGTTGATCCTTGTTGAAATTGCCACTTGTGGAATTTTTGATGCGAATAGCCTGACCATAGCTGCTAAAGGCAATCACTAGCAATAGTATAGAGAATATAGCCGTCATTTTACTTTAAGGTTTGATTAGCTAATGAATTGGTTTTGCCCAAATGGATATGTCCAGGCCATACATTTATCGCAGTCAGATAAAAATCCAATTTATTGGCCATTTTTTTTTGCGATAGCCATGGTCAATATATTATTAAATACCTTTGATCAGTCCATTTCAGTTTACGATATCAATCGAGGCAAGGGAAAACCAATAAGTCAGTCTTTCCCTGGATATCGAACATGACATTACGGCGTAGAAATTTCGGACTCGTATTATGTTCGCTAACAATTTTTTTGGTCTTTGTATCAGAGATCAGTTCGAATGATCTTCAGTTTATTGTTGGTGGCGAGAATGCAGAAGAAGGTGATGCTCCATATCAGATATCATTGCAAACATTGACGGGACGTCATCTTTGTGGTGGTGCCATCATCTCCGAACGTTGGCTATTAACAGCTGGTCAATGTGTGAGTGGTTATCCGGCAAATCGATTACAAGTGGTCACTGGAACACTACAATATGCCATACCAGGTGGAATATATTATCCAGAATTTATTTACCTGCATTGCAATTACGATAGACCGAAATATCATAATGATATTGCTTTATTGCAAGTCAATCAGAGTATTATCTTTAATTCTCTGACCCAGCCTGTGGGAATGCCCATTGAATCCTGGTCCATGGCTGCAGCGCAGTTGCTCTTCACGGGCTGGGGCACTCAATCAGTGGCGGGCAGTAATCCAGCAAATTTACAACGTGTCCAGCAGCAATTTATCAACAGTCAACAATGCAAATCTCTTCTAATCAACTATGAAGATATGGAGCTGGGTCCATGCCATATCTGTGCCTATCGACAATTAAATATTGGCGCCTGTCATGGTGACTCTGGAGGACCACTTGTACACGAGGGCATCCTTGTGGGCATACTCAATTTTTTTATACCCTGTGCCCAGGGTGTTCCGGATGTTTTTATGAATATTATGTACTACAGAGATTGGATGAGACAGGTTATGAGTGGCAATGCCAAATGTACCCAAGTTGACCAACAAATTATTGGTTAAATAAATATCAAAATACTCAAATTTCATAGTTTTATTGTATATAATTTTTACTACTTCATAAATTGATTTGAAGATATCAGAGAAATTCACTTGAAGTCGCTTATTTTATACCTTAGTTTTTATACCCTAGCCGGGTGTATAATTAAACTAGTAAAATATATATATATATAATGAATTTTATTTAGATTGAAATACTTCTTTATAAAGTCAATAGAATATAGTTTTTGTTTTCTAAACTAACTCAATGGAAATCAGCATTTATAGTTTATTTATTTATTTCTTCTTTTTCAAAATATTTTGTTTAGGTTGGACTACTTTATTAATACCAATATTTCGATTCAGTTTAAAATCTTCAAAGGTTCAGAATATTCCTTTACACATAATATCCTTTAATAATTGTTTAGCAATTTAAGCAATTCAAACTTTGTATTTAAATATTTTGAATTAGAATTTGGTATAGATATTTGTAAACATTGTTTAAATAAGCTTTCTTTATGCCAATTTGTATAATGAATGAATGAAACACCTGTTTAAGCATAATATGCAAAATAAATAAAACTTTTAGAAAAGCATTTCTTATTTATGTTAAACATTTTCTGTTCTGCATTAAGTACTTAAAAGATTTGGTTTATTTTTTAGTTATTATCTAATTGGATTTGAGGTTAACTAGAAGTTCTTGTTATCCAATAATCTAAATCAATTTTTTGTTTTATTACTTATGACAATTCAATAAATTGGCCACTTTACAAAAAAAAAAAAAAAAAGAAAAGTTGTTTGGCTATTGGCCAAATGTCTGTAGATCAACTGAGTCACAAGATGAAAATTTTTGTTTTCTTTCCTTTGTTATTTTTGTGATATTTGGCATTTTGATTTATGTCATTGACTTTATGTTATTCTTCTTTTCTTTTTTTTTGTTGTTGCTGTGCCCTGACCACACGTGTCTATGCTCTAATTAGAATTAGATAGACATCCAATGGAACATTTCCCCAGTCAGAGATCAGACTAAATCTCTTAGTCATATTCTCAGTGGTTGCTGTCAAAAAGAAAAGACGAAAGACTTCTCTCATTTATGTCTTTCCTTTTTCTGAAGGGGGGCATGGAAATTCTGAAATACTTTCATTTCCTCACTCAGCAAATCATTCAGCTATTTTCTCACATTATGTGTGTGTGTGTGCGTGTGTAGATTGTATCTTGGCATTTTCAAAAAGATTTTCAGTTGCTGCATTGACTTGGACGTGTACGGTTCTTTATTTCGTTCGGTTTGGTTTTTTTGTGGAATACGCGTCGTATACGCAATATATACTACATATATGTAGATACATGTAGACGCGTGTGTCATAAATATATGTAGCAAAAGATAAAAAAATTTCGCAATATTTGAGAAAAAGAAATATATATATAAATTATTATAATAAAATTTAATATGCTAAAGTATGTGTAAAAGAAAATTGAACTAATGAAAAATCAATTGCGCCATAGAAAATATTCTGGAATATTGAAAAAAAAAAAAATTGTGATGATTAATACAGGCAAAATTTTTGCTATGAGTGTCTCGTTATATACATACAAATGAAAACATATTCATACACAGATATTTCTATATATATATATATATATAAATATATTTAGTATAGTATATACTGAGTGCAAACATATGGACAAGCTAAAAATTGAAAATGAATTTTTGCTTCTAACATTTCTTATATTCTTTTTTGGTGAAAAATTACGTAGAAAACGGAAAAAACTGTGGCCAATATACGATAAGACTTGTGGAAAATCATTATAGCCAAAGTGTCTGCCATTAATTGTTCAGTTGTGAAAACGTTAAATGAATTGGTTGTTAAAATCTTTATCAGACACCAGATGTTTGCATCATAGATGATCTTTATACATATATAAAACCGATATACACTTCGTTGCAGACTCTTAAATACCTGTGATATATGTATATATCTATATCGGAAGGCCATCTAACACAATTGAATTGATTTTTGGGGGGAAGCACACAATCGATTTAGGTTTTTATTATTATAAATTTGAAGTTTAAATTTTTAATAAAAGAAATATAACTTTTTGCCATTACGACCGCAAGGATCAGCACCGCATGGCAATTTTGGTGGTCCTTGTCCACAAGGTCCTAATCCATTATTTCCACATGGCGGTGAAGGTGCTGTTGTTGTTGATGCTGTTGTTGTTGATGCTGTTGCTGATGTTGTCGTTGTTGATTGTCCAAATGAACCGACAACAAGTCCAGCAAAACACAAAAATATTAAAGCAGCCTTCATCTTGAATTGTTGCAAACTTTATGATTGTTTCTTAAAAGAGTTCATACTTTTATATCAGTTGGTAGAGAGTTTTAATTATTGACACAAATGTATTATTATTATATTTTTTCTTTATTTCAAATATATTTGAATAGTAAATTATGCAACAAAACACTTGTGCCATTATTGGTGTTAAATTTATCTTTAAAGATATATATATATATATATATATAAGAATATTTACAGATAACTTTGCAGGTGTAGATAATCGAAATTTTAAATGAAACAGAAATATAATTTATCAATACTTGCAATATTTTTTCAATGTTTTTCTTAAACAATACTGAAATTTGAAGTTTTATGTATTCATCAGGAATATTAGGACTTCAGCAAGGTTATATCTAATATATATAAAATCTTTTATACAATTAATTTTGCAATATTTTAAGTCTTTTGTTTGTCAGACTTTTAATGAGTAAGTTCAGAGATAATGAATTTGGATGGTTGTACAGACTGCCTATATATATAAATATGACTGAATTATTTGTAGAATTCTCTCTTTTTTAAAAAAAGCATCATCTACTTTAAGTTTTATTTCATCATAAATCTGAGTGACTCTTAAAAGAAATATATTTTTTTGCCGCAAGAAGGAGCAACGTCTCCGTCATTTGGTGGTGCCTGTTTAAACTCCATTATTTCCACCACAAGGGGATAAAATTGTTGTGGTTTTTGTTGCACTAAGCCACTTTCAAAACACACAGAACCAATACAGCCTTCATATAGAACTACATATTATGGCTATAATGAATATATCTCTTGATAGTTTTGAGTCTTTTATACATTTTGCTAGCTAGTTCTCTTCATATTGATACAAATGTGTGAATAATTTTTTTTATATCAACAAATATTAATTTAAATAGTAAATACACTTACGCACTTGAGCAAATATTGTATTTGATTTAAAAAAGAATTCAACTTTCCCTTAATTTCCAGCGAACTTATTTTATCGTCCACAAAATATGGTACATATTTCTTAATCAACTGGATTTCTGTTATTTGATTAGAAATTAGACAACAACTTAAATCTATTTTGTTATTATGAATTTAACAAATCATTTATATATCAAAAGACTGTTTTTTTTTTTAACTTCATAACAATTAGAAAATTGAATGTTAAAAAAAGAGAATTCGATGGCTAAATCAGACTCTCAATTAAGTCACTTTACATAACCATTTTAAATCTCACTGATACCTAAAGGAAACTTTAGATAAAGACAACTGAATTGTAGTCGATAATGATTTTTATTATATTAGAAATTTGATTTTGTTAATAAAAGAAGTATAATTTTTTGGCGCAAGGTTCAGCACCGATTCCGCCGCATGGTCCACAAGGACCAGCACCATTATTTCCTCCACATGGTTTTGATGTTGTAGTTGTTGTAACTGCCGGTGCACTTGTTGTTGTTGTTGTCCACGATGTTCCTGTCCCCGTTGCTGATTGTCCTAGTATACCGGCAACAAATACAACCAAACACAATAGAACTAGAGCAGCCTTCATCTTGAATTATTTAAAATTTAATGATTTTATTTAAAGAAATTTCATCAATTTATACCATATTTCGTAGAGAATTTTAAATTATTGACACATATGTACTATTATTTTTGTTATTTAAATAAACAAAAATTTAAATATTAAATTATGAATCAAAACACTTGTGCAAGTATTTAATTCTCTGTGAAGAATAAATGTTAACTAAAGTTTTTAAAAACAAATACAAACATTTTTGTGAAAGTAAGCAAATCAAATTTTTAAGTTTTATTTCTTATAAAAGAAGTATAATTTTTTCGCATTATTGCCGCAAGGACCAAGTCCATTATTTCCTCCGCATGGCGGTGCAATTGTTGTTGGTGCTGCGGTTGTCGTGGTCGTATCCCATGACCACGACGATGTCGTCGTGGTCGATGATGCTCCAAAAGCACTGGCAACAAGTACAGCAAAGCACAAAAGTATCAAGGCAAACTTCATCTTGAGTTATAACAAAATTTATGATTATCTCTTGAGAATTTCTATCCTTTTATATGATTTCTTAGCTAATTTTGCATATTGACACAAATGTAATTTTAATTTTCTTTTATATTAGCAAGAAAAAATAGATATAATTAGTAGTTAATTGTAAAGAAAAAACACTTGTACAATTATGTGATATTTTAAAACTAAATTTTCCATTACGTTTCAATCTATTTCAAAAAGTTTCTTAAACATATTAAAGCAAAATAGTTGTCAATGTAAAAATTAAATGGGAACTTTTAATCTGTTCCAGCAAAAAATTATTCTGGACTTATTTGTCTCACTTTTTCTATATTAAATAATCGGGATCTATAGATTTGTATATTTATATATTTGTGATCTAATTGGAATTAGGGAATTAGGTAACTAAATACTGAAACAAAAAAGTTGTAACAAATTCGTGGTTTTAAAAATTAAATTGAATTAACCTCTTAATGGTAAAAATAGTTATCTTGGGGGATTTACATTGCTTAGTTTTTTGTTTATCTGACCTATCATAGGCCCTCTTCAACAAAAAATTTCCAAATTTTATTTATTAATGAGATAAAATTATGCAAACTTTAACATTTTCTATTTGTTTAGATCCCGCTGAGTTATTGCTAATTGTAGAAACATTTTTCAATAGATTTTTGGGGCGCATACGCAAAACATACACAAGTACACGCACACACACACACACATACATACATACTTATGTATATAAATAGAAATATATATGTAAACATGTGATTGTCTAAGAAAACTAAAGCTACACGTGAAAATTTCTTTTATTGTACACAATCTGAAAACAGCTGTTAAAAAAAGTCATGAAAAAAGTAGCATGAAAAATTATAAGAAATATAAATAAAATATATTTAAAAAACACACACGCGTAGCCGTTCAAATAAAAATTCTGCGAAATGACAAAATAAATATTAAAATATAAACTATTACTTTATTTTCGAGATGGTTTTCTTAAATTTTAGTTTTCTTTTTAAGAGTTTGTGCTAACTTGTCGTTAACCAACACTAGCAAAAAGGCGACAATTGTAGGCAGACAGGAAATGTTTGCTAAATTGCTTCTTTTTTTTTTTATATGTGTAATCATACTTTGATTTATTGAAACACAAAACATCTAATAAAATTAAACGTTAAATTTTGTTTTTTTTTTTTTTTCATCTTGTTTTTGTTGCATTTTGTTGCGTGTTTATTTTAGAGAATAAGATATATGAATTTTTCGCGAGTTTTTCGACCCGGCAAATAAAATCAGAGAATTTATGAATATGTCTAATAGTCAAGGAGATGGCTTAGTCATCATTTTATATGCAAAATTATACGCCTTATAAATTTTCATTTCATATTTTTATGATGGCTTTACCTATCACAGCTACGTGTCTTTCATTTTTTGTCCGTTTCACTCAGTTGGCCTGTCCATTCTATCTGTATTTCAAGTACAAATTATGTTGCCAACGTTGCGTATGAGTCATGTGGCAAGGGGAACACGGATAGGTTGGAAATGTTCTTGAGGCGACCGTCAACAAAAATGCAATTGCCAAACAAATGAACTATAGCTACAATACAATACAATACAACAACAATAATAGATTCTATAATTAAAACTACAACAACCAAATCAGCTGCGTGCAAATATCACATTTGTATGTATGAATACTTATATATATACATATATATATGTACTTGAATGTATTTGTGTATATTGTTTTATTTGATGGAGAGGAGAAGCAAGAAAGAGTCACTAAAAACCTGCCATACAGAGTCAAGACGTCAGCGTCGCTAAGCAATACCAAAAACAAAATCAAAAAAAAAAAAAATAATCATGAAGCATATAGCAAAAAAAAATATTGAACAAATTATGTATTGAAGATGCTAATACACCACTGGATAAAGAATTAGATATATAATTGATTTTTATAGAATTTACCAGAAATATTTTTATTTTTATAAGTTTAAAATTAGCAATGATTTGAGTTAATATCTTTGTTTAAATTATAAGTTTTTAGATGACATTGCTTAGCTGATGATAGAGAAAATATATTTAGCTAAAATTATTAATCTAAACAAAGATACATATTAGATTAGATATGAAGATTGAATACTTCAATTACTTTATCATTTTATTTAAATAAATATTTGTGTACAACCAGAGACATGAAAAAATTTAATAAGTGTAAAACTTATGTTCTCAAGATAGATCAGTAAAACGAAATTGCATCTTTTTGATTTAATTTATTCATTTAAATTTATGTTAACTTGGATTACAATATCAACCTTTTTCAGTTTATTATTGAATATATAAATATATATACTATATTGGTAGGAACAGATTATCTTTTTTTTCTTATTTTGATTACTTATTAAACCTCTTAAGTACAAAACTTTCTGTCACTTTACACACTATAAAAATTTCTTTACTGTGTCTATTAAAATATATTATTTTGTTGTTAAAAAATCAGTGACAAAATTAACCAAATCTTTCAGTCAATTGCATAAAAAGTTGCCTAAGGTTCCTTTACAATTGTTCCACCAAGAAAAGTATTTCCAGATTTTATAAAGTTGCTCTCCGATTTGGGATTAAAAACTCCATCCTTCTTATCAATAACCCGTTTTATATTTCAAAATTTACTTATTATTAGTTCGTTTTCAAAATTTTGTGTGTTTTTTTTTTTAATTTTTAAATAAAAATGTTCATAATTTGAAACTAATTGCTGCAGTTTTATAAAGGTCAGGCATCTTTTGTTGGATGTACCCATTCTTCTATCCACCATTGTATTTATTTTTTCTTGAAAAAAAAAAAATAATAATAATGAAGAAATTGAGCGAAAAGCTGCGCGCGTTTCGCTGCATAAAAACATTGAGCAAGGAGGCGCAGCCAACTCAGTTGAGTTGAAAATTTGTCGCGGTCAGAACATTCTTATTGCAATAACGAAAAGACGAATACAGAGTGACGACAACAAAGAGTTATATAGAATTTGTGAAAAATATTCAAATACATATATTAGTTTATAATTTACAAAATATTTTAATATTGTTTACGAATTAGACTGTGCTAAGAAACGTGCATGCTACCAGCTAGCATTGTGTAATTAGTGATCAATAAACAGTATTATTAACTGAAATATTCCCAATTCAAAACATTCAAGAAATCAGCAAATCAACAAAAATGGCTACAAGAAATGTAAGTTTCAGTTGTAGATTGATCTGGTTATATAGATATAGTAATCCAGTTCATATCATAGCATACCCCATTTCAGTCAAATACGTTTTAAAATCTATTTATTTATTTTTTTTTTGGAGGACATGTGGTTTTCATTACCTTTTCAAATATTCTGTCAAATTATTTTTAGAAACAAATGCAGCCAATTTTCTCTCATCGGTTTGTGTGTAAATGTTGTGTGTAATTTTAGTTTTTCAAATAAATTAAAATTAATTAAAATGGAAGCTAAAATTTATTTAGCATTTCATTAGATGCGCTGAATCATACCTCAGCGGGGCAGAAGGCGTGGGGCCAAGTGGCGCCTCACGTTTTGGTTGCCACCATTTTTGGTTGCATTTTCTACAATTTACAATGTTTCCATATTTGGATTGAGATGTTTTTTTCATTTTTATTTGATTTGCTTGCCTAAAAATGGGATTGGGGGTCAGATGAACTCGTACTCCCTTGTGGAATGTTTCGAAGGATTTGATCTGAATTGATTTTGCTTTGTCGTAGTTTTGCCATCGATAATTGATCAGGTGATAAAAACCATTTTGACTCATTTGGCTAAAATTAACAAATTCTAACCATATTGAGAAGGTCGTCTGCTGTTGTCAGCCTCATTTGTTTCGGTCATTCAGAGATGTCGTTGTGCATTTGTGTCAGCCTTTCGTTTTTGCAATTCAGGTAAAGTGCTTTGGAGGGGGAGGAGCAAGTATTAAAAAAAGGCATTTGCCAAAAACAAAAATCGGCAAAAATCCAACCAAAATGACAAATATTTGACTACATTTTTTTTTCGTATAAATTTAAATGTGTGCAAAGTTAAGTGAATGAATCATGTTACTTTATTTTGCTAATGGTATATATATTTTTTTATATACATAAATACATACTTGTATAATATTCTTAAATTCTTATCACTAAAATCCTTTTTTTTCTTTACTGGTTCTTTTGTTTCTTTCCCCAATCTTTCAAAATTAAAGACTTAGTCATAAAGCTCTAATTTGAAAGTATTTTTTTTACATTTCTTATCGTTTAACTTGAGTTTTAAATACAGGAACTTATAATTACATAATTTAACCGAATTTCCTTGAAACTACATGAGTATGCTCTTATCAAAAACAAAACAAATAACAGGAATTCCAATGATTCAAGGAGTTTTGTCATATATTATAAATATTATTCAACTTTATCAGTTTATTAAACAGTGAATTAAATAAAACTTTTAAGATAGGGCATACTTTACGGCACTTGACGCCAATTATTAAACTGTTGAACGGCTTCAAAATATGAGAAAAAAAGAATATTCAAAATACCAAAAAAATACTACAAGCAATAACGTTATCACGCTGAACTTGAAATCGCCAAAACTTGTTTTTGTTTACCTCAATTATCTGCACAGAGAGTAAAAAAGTGCGAGAGAGAGCCAGCCAACCGAGAGAGAAAGAGAGCGGCAGGAAAAAAGAGAGTGATCAACAACAGCGAAAACCGGTAAAATGTTAATTACCAGACTCATGAATGAGTAATCTGTCTTTAACAGACTCATAAATGAGACTGTAAATAATTAACATTTGAATTTTTTGTCTCCATCTAGCGGAATCTAGCAGCGAAAACCGGCTTTAAAATGGCTTCTGTTATCTCCTCAAAAGTTAACGGTGGAACGGGCAGTAATAACGCTGTCGACGGCATAACTTTAAAAACCGCGATCAATAGAAGTCAGCAGTTTGGGATCGGCGCGGGCGAGTTAGTGCAAAGCGCGAATAATTATACAAACGGCCAAACAACGCAAGCGACAATATATCTTAACCATAACAACAACAACCACAAAGGCCACAATAGCCAGAAAAATAACCAGCAACAACTGGGCACAAATAACCAGCCCAATAATCCGCCGAATTCCGCCAACGCGTGTGTTTATTCAACAAATTGCAATAACAACAACACCAACAATAATAGCCACAGTGACCAGAATTTCAGCAACTTGAATTTCTACGCGCAGCAACCAACAACAGCGACAACAAACACCGACAATTTCTATCATCAACAGGTGTGTCCCCCTATGACTTCCCTACTTCTTCCTTTTACTACGCCGCCCTTATCCAGCTGTGCCTTTTAATATCTTCTTTTAATTGCTGCACCTCACATTGCGTTTTGTCGCCGGCATTTCGCAATTAATGAAAATGTTAATGAACTTCACACGCTGCTCGCTGAGCCAACAACAACTTAAATTTCTTTTTGTGGCCCTTTTCTGGCAGACACCGAACAGCGAACGAACAAACTATTGAAATGAAATGAAGAATGAAAGAAAGAGAAGGGCATAATCCTTACTCTATTTATGGGCTTACTTCGGACATGCCGAAGTTCGTATACCCTTGCAAAATGTGTACGAGAGTTTTATTATGATTATGGTATTACCAGAATCATATGGTGCATCCAAATATAGAACTAGTTAAATCTAAATTTATTTGTCCGTTGCTTGAAAAAAAAGTTTTTCATACTAAAAGTATTTTTGGTTCGATTGTTTCCACCAATTGCCTATTTTGTACTTTATATAATAATAAGTTGCAAACTTCTGACTAAAATTAAAATACTAATTTTGCAAGGGTAAAAATTTCTAAGAAAAAGTTCTTCGGCATGCAAAATCTTTGATCTCGAAATCTTTTGAGTTAGTTCTTATTATAAAAAATAGTGAAATATTTGAATTTATAACTAAATCTACAGTGAATCAGCAATTTCCAAATATTTCAAAGCATGTTCAATTCATTTTCTAAATTTTTGAATACTTTACAAAATTTCCAAAGCTCTCTCTTTGAATTAAACCTCACCAACGATTTCGAAAAGTGTATTAAAACGTCTTCAATTATGTGTAAATTTCCTCGCATTCTTTGATTGCCACTTATGAATGTGTTTATGTGTGTGCGTGTAAAGAGTGGCCTGTCCACTTAACTGATATTTGGTTTTGCCTGTATGTGAGTCTGTGTGAGACTTGATTAAACTGGACTAAGTTGGCGTCTTCAGTGGACCACACCTTCCTTAGTTTGTTTCAAATCCAATTCTCTATGCATTGCAACAAAAAAGCTGACAGTTTTTTCCTCTTTTTGTTAAGTGGTTTTTAAGGTATCAAAGTTGTCTATATCCCACACACACACACACGCACAAATGAAGCTCATTTTGATAGTCCCATTATTACTTTACACTTAAAAACTATTAAATATTATTTTTTTGAAAATTGTGAGCTAACTTGTTTTAAACCCACAGCCCAACCAATATTATCCACAACAACAACTGCAGCAGCAGCACCAACAGCAGCAGCAGCAAGCGACTCCGCCGGATCAATACGACGAAAATTTTGACGAAGATATGGAAGCAGAACGTGATCTTGCCGAGGATGCCCAATGGAAGAAAATCCAACAGAATACCTTTACACGTTGGGCCAATGAACATCTGAAGACTATCGATCGTTCCATAAATAATCTGGAAACGGATCTATCCGATGGCCTACGATTGATTGCCCTTATTGAGGTTTTATCGCAAAAACGTTTGCCCAAGCATAATAAACGACCAACATTCCGTAGCCAGAAATTGGAAAATGTTTCTGTGGCCTTGAAATTCCTCCAGGAAGAGGGCATCAAGATTGTTAATATTGGTGAGTTAATCAAAATAACCTTTTTTTTTTTTTTGTATTCTGGGAATGTGGGTTGGGTCGGTCGCCTGTCATATATATACCGGATTAATTTAAATTACCCTTATGCTGAGAGTTAGATAAGTATGGGAAACTTTGAAACCACATTTACTTAAGATTGTGACTCAATATTAATATTTTTTGTGAATCATTCATCATTTGCAACTTCCATTTTGCATACCAAATACTTCTATTCAAATTCAAACGGTCTTTTATGATGAGTATTCTATCATTCTATTGCAACATTCTTAATTTATTTGAGACTTCCCTTCATTGCATTCCACAATAGAACAGATGGTAAAACTTATAGATATGTATATTCATTATTTCAATTGTTCAATGTTAAAATGATGTCATGCCTTTGACTCTTATTCAATGAGATTTTTACTTTCATTTGTATTTATATGTGTATATACATACATATATAATATATTATGCATAATTAAAAAAAAAAAAAATAATTTGCAATAGGCTACCTGCAGCACCTGACATCACACGAGTTTTTTTGCTTTGTTTTTTCTCTTTTTGCTAATCGTTGTGATGTCAGAAAGTTTGCTAAACAAAAATTAGAGAATAATCAGCGAAGCGTGGTTTAAATATTGAAGGTTAATTTTATTAGATGAAACAGAAACCAATCTGTATTCTATTCCATAGTTGTGATAACATGTTAATTCACATTTATTAAACCAGATGAACATGTGATACTATTTTAAATGACTCATTGCCGCCAATAGTGCGTCCCAATCCCAAGTTCACTCGGTCATTATTGAGACAAAGTTTAGTATTACAAACAAGCTAGTGGAACATGTCTACATTGATTCCCTCTCAAGTGACGCAATTGATAAGATGTACCCCGCTCTAGTTTATTTTTTTTGTTTGTTTTTTGTAAAACTTTATTATCAACCTCGCTCAGCAGCAGATAACAGAGACGAATGGATTCAGTAGGTTTCTACTATATGCGAACATATAAATAAATAAGTAAAAAAAACCCATTTGTCAATAATTTGACAGCTTTGTAAATAATTATGATGGTATATCTAGTACACATGTATGTATGTACATATGTACATACATATTTTGGGTAGCTTTTGTTTGTTAACAGAAATTCCTTCACTGTTTTTTTTCTGTCTTCTTCTCTTAAGGAAATAAAAATTATTTCTTTAAAGAGTTTTATCAGTAATCAATATAGCACTTTCGCTTTGGTTTGATATCAAACTGTCATTAACCATTGACCATATATAGTGATAAGAAAGCCATATCTCTTTATTCTACGTTAGCAACGTTTGCTATAAAAATGTATTTTTATGGTAATCTAAATATACATACATACATACATACATATGTGGGTTTCTATTTCGCCAAAACGCACCTATTTCTGATTATTTTTTAAATTGTGCAAATTTAAATTTTTGCAAAAATCAATATTGTCTAATTAATTTAACGACTTGTTGACATAAAACGCACCTTTTCCTGTTTGACAGAAATGTTCAAACAAAACGTTATATAGCGAAAGTACAGAAATTTTGAAGAGAAAATAGTTTTGTTTCCCCCCATTTTTGAATCGAAATGAGAAACTTGTTTGTTGCCGACAGAGTTTCCACGATTTGGTATAAATATGTTTGTACATATGTACATACATACATATATTTGGGGATTATAAGCCACTGTTATAATTCCAAGGGAGTAGTTTGATTCTCTTGATCTAGGTGTGGGGGAAATAGGAGACAGAAATAACATTTGGCATCATTTTCTAGTTTAATCCACCCTCACTTATTTACTTTTATTGGAGCATAACGTCCCTGACGCCATTTGAATTTAATATTCTATTCAAGTCTCTTTTAATTTGCATTTTTCATAGCCATAGCTAACCGATCTCTACAAAATTTGTTCTAGACATCAAAGTCAAACATTTAAATGTGTTAACAAAAAGGTGTTTGTTTAAATATTAAGTAATATTATTTAATACTTTGTTAATTGCGGAACCTGAACTTGAGATGGTAAAAAAAATTCTAACCAAAGTGAGGACCACAAAATGATTTATTACACATTTTTTTAATGTTTTTAAAATATAAATGTTTGTATGAGGAAAAATTATGTAAAAAACTGTAGGTAACAATATCAGCTTCACAATTAATGTTGAACAAGAATATTATGTACATATGTATGTACCTTATATGGCTAGAAAAAGCTTGTTTCTTCAGTCTTTCAATGTTTCCTATTTTAACCATTTGTCGCACTATTAAAATTGTTTTCTAATTATTAAATGTGAGACATCTTAATTGGTTTTTGAAAATAGCTTTAGATTTCATTAACTTTAATTTGATCTGTATTATGTTTATATGCTTTTCCATGAACAAATTGTTGTTCATTGTGTTTCGTGCTACGCCCATGTACAATTTATTTCTCAGTTATTTCCTTCGCTTTATGTCGATCTTTTATATTTTTTGGGTCTTTTGTGCTGTCAATTGAATTAGCGCGAATTCGCATGGAATTGGTTGCTTTTTAACGACAAAACAAAAATTTCTCGTCTACAAAGTTTCGGTTCTCAGTGAGGTTTTTTTTTTTAGTGGATTTCCATGCGTCTGCGTGTTGTGTGGGGTTCGTATCTCTAAAAAAAAAAAATAGAAATTGTTTTGCTACATTTGCTAAAAGATCTACAAAAACAAACGATAAAGAACCACAATAAAATGCAAAATAAAGTAACAAAATTAAAAGTACAAAACAGAGAGAACCAGAACCCCTCTGTATGTATGTATGTACATATGTACATATGTATTTATATATGTTTGCATGTATGTATGTATATATCTGTGTTGTTCAGATAAAAGTCGCTCAGTTGACTCAATGACATCATCTGCGGCTTTTGGTAGAGTTTTACTTGACGTCCACGTTAATATTTCTGAAGTTTTTTTCTTTGGATTTTGTTCAAACTCTGTGACTTCAATGAGAAAATTTTTTTATTTTTTTAGGTTTAGACAAATAATTTGTCACAGTCAATTGATTGTTATTGATGATGACGACAGTTGCAATGCCATTACAAAGGGCGCCAATCGATGAGTCAAAAAACCATAAATATATTAATATTACAAAAAAATATATAGAAATGAACAAACAAATTGTATATACACATAACTCATATAATTGAGACTTCTTCATGAGCCATTTGACCCAGTTTTTATATATTAACTGTTTGCTTGTTAATAATATTTCTAAATAAGAAAAAAAAGAAAAAACAACTCTCAAAATTTAATTGATTTTAGAGTTTAATGGAAGTCAAATGAATCATCTGGACTGACTAAAATATATAAATATACATACATACATATATTCATTTTATATTGTATTATCAGCGAATTTCCGTTGAATTTTGTGCTGAATAGCTTAAAAAATGACACGGCTTCTCATCATGCATACATACCTTATTTTGTTGATGATGTTTTTTAATGCAGTCAGCACGTATTTAATAGTTAATATTATTGCTCATCTATGACGACATCAATTGGTCATCGCCGTCATGGCTATGACTTATTAAACCCGCCAGCAGATTATAAATAGAAATGATGGGAAAAGCACTTAACACCAAAAACCAAAAGAAAGAATGTTGTCAAAATGATAAGATTAAAGTACTATTATTATTGCTTTTCTTTGCTCGCGTACTGGAATCTCTGACATTGTAGACATTTATTCAAATTAGCAACATTGAACCGTTAGTTTAAAGAGAGAAAAAAATGAGAATAAGAGACCTGACTCAATTAACCCCAAACAAGTGAAAAATTACACACCAAGACAAACATGCACACACACACACACACAGTAACGAGTGTGAATGACACCACAATGTGGGGCAACACAACAAATGCCCACATCAAAATCAACCTAAAAATGAAGAAAAAAATTTGTAGCTTAATGTCAAGTATATACATACAATAGATGATATATACATATATATGTATATGTATATAGTTTAAATCAGGCTCAACTTTCTAAGTTGTTGGTAATACCAACAATCCTATTTAGATGTTTAGATACGATGAGCCCTCTGCCACTAATTTAATTAGCCACGCAACAGTTGTAGAGTTGGAGGCTCCTCCATTTGAGACTGCATAATGATTAGCCAGTTGCTGCCGCCTTAAAACCGTGTGGAAAACTGGTTTTTCCGTTTTGAAAAATAAAGAAAAAAAAAAATATCTTTTGGCCTAGACATGGCATTTTATCGCTTCTCTCTTTCACTCTTTGCCACTTTAACTGTGGCTTTGGTTTCAACTTGGTCTTTTGGTATGCGCGTGCCGGCTTCGAGAACGTGTCTGTCGACTAGTGACCCAGACCCAGCCGGTTGGCGGCCATCCGCCACAGCAATTTCATCTCAAACAGTTGATGCAGTCTCAGCAATTGCCAGTTGCATCTCCGCATGCCCCTCCCCATCGTCACCATTCCTTTCGCTGCATCATTCTCTTTGACTCAGTTTATCTGAAAATTAAATACATTTCTTCTGTGTTGCGCTTAACATCATAATTCTTGGAGTCAGCTATGGCCAAAGAGATTGTTGTAATGCTGGCATATAAATCATGTCAAGTCATCATTTTGCTTGAACCAAATGCCATGCCAATATATGAAAAAAAAGAAGAAAAGAATAATAGTAGTGTTCTCTACTTACATGGATAAATTCTTTAAATAGAAAACTATACAACCAATTAAATCTAAAATAAATCAAATTTTTAAGTACATATCTGATTCTTAACTATAATTATAAAATTAATTTGCAAGATTTCCAAAATATGTTTAGCAAACTTTAAACAAAATAAATACAAGTCTTTGTATAATATGAAAAGGTTAAATATACTTTATTCAACCTATACAGACTCAACTCTTCTAATCTTATCATTATGATCATAATAAGATATTTTGTTGGGCTATATTAATATAATTTTGATAAGGTTTTTTTTATTTTAGTTGATTATTTTTCTAGATTTTTATTGAATGACTAATATGCTTTAATTTTAGTGAAATTCTCATGAAATTAAATTCAGTTTTCTCTTAGATCATATCATATGAGATATTCCATTTCAATGTACATACATTCTAGATATATATCTTGAAGAATCTTTTTTACTTCTTCTTTTACGCTAATGCATATGTATGTATATGGGCGGGCTCCCTTTTTCTTGGGAGTTCTTTTGCCTGATTAATATGCATTATCTTTTCCACAATATTCTCTCGCTCCATCGCACAATCTATTAGCATATTTCTTGATAATTTACACAACATTTTCTTCTTGTTCACATTGCCGTGCCAAAAGCAAACTCTTTTTTCTTTTTTTAGTTAGAGTTGACAACCAGTTTTCAGTTCAAGTTTGTAGAGATTTTGGCTTTGCCATGACGATTTGTGTTGCCTAATTAGCCAAATCATTTCTTCGCTATTTCTATTTATTTATTTATGTATACAAATACTCATCCATCTCAATATGCCGTTTTAATTGCTGTTGCTTTCTTTTGACTAGGAGTGGATTTCTGAAATGGATTTTTTAATAAATATGTCAAAGTGACTGTGAGGCAGTAGCAGCATACTGATTGCCACTTAATTCATTTGTCATTTGATGGCTTAAAAAAAAAAAAGGCCAAATGTAGAGGATATGCATTGAAAATGGCTAAAATGCCTAAGTGGGGCCTGTCATTTGAAGAGCCGGTTTCCATATCTAAAACCATATAACAATACCAACTTGCATATAAACGTAAAGTGGCTTGCAACATAACAAGAAACAATTTTATTTCTCTTTTTCCTCCTTTACTTGCCTTTCTGTGTTTATTTTGCGGGTGTTAAACGAGTCATAGTTGTTGGTGGGGCAACAGCAAATGGTTTTAACGCCTCGTTGCACAGCACCGAGAAAAAAAAAGAAATCCACAACAATTTATACCTCTTTTTCAGTATTTAAATAGTGCTAGTAATATATAATTCCAATTATCCGAACGTTCTTTTATCTGGATTCTTATTATTATCCTTTTTTTTTAAGTTTAAACAATTCTTATGTTAAACTAGAGCTTCTTGTCCTTAACCACTTAAGAGATCTGTCTCACAAAAAGCAATAGATAACAACTTACTTTGACAGTAATGTTAAAATTAATTTATTAAACTTGATAAATTTGGAAAACAATCTTAGTTTAAAATCCTTATTAAAAAATATAATATATATTATTTAATATATCATTTAATTTTACATCAATTCCGATTATCGAGAGAAGGTTTGGTCCTAATAGATACGGATAATTTGAATTCTTTTGTATAAACAAAAGTTAGACTTAAAAAATAAACATTTCATGGAATTTAATTTCCATCAATAAACAGAAAATCGAAGACTGCCTATGTTTCCCAGGAATTAAGGCCTAAATAGAGCTACTCCAAGTGTTTTTTTTTAGTTATACACTATAAATCTTATTAATTGGTATAACAAAGTCGGTCTGTGTATGATTTGCTTGACTTACATTGTCGTCACAGGTCTAAAATATTTGGTTACAATTAAGCCACGATTTTTGTTTTTGCCAGTTTGTGCCAACTTTCCCCTCTTGAAAGCTGCAAAATGCATTCTTAATGTACTGGAATCTAACATATTTGATTCAAATCCAATTCGACTAGCAATAAAAAATAAACTAAAACAAAAAGCTTAGGTGTGGAACCTTTCACTTTGTCCGCTGCTTATCAGAATCAAAAAGTTCAATAAACTCATACCAGAAAAAAAAGACCGGTAAATTTAGATAAGCTAGAGACTGTAGACTATTTGAGTATCAATTGATTAGCATAACAAAGGTGGATCATTTTATTATAAAATTTTGTTTGGAATACACGCTCTACTGTGTTCAAGTTTAAGGTCGTCCGGTTAACAATTTGATCGCGTGCTTAGCGATGCTGGCCCTGAACTTGACCAGGAGACAAGAAGTGGTTGTAACAGTTAACAGACATTTTTGTACATAATTGGCAGCTTGTCGTGGCAAAGACGATGCCAAGTAACTGGTTTTAAATGGCAAGTGTTGTCATTGACAGATCTCTTTTACTCTGTAGCAAAATGCAAGCAGGCAGCTAGCAATGTTGTTATAGCAATTAATAGAAACATTAACCATTATATTGACTATGGTAACGGTATGATCTGCATCTTCATGTTGATCCTTAGCTTCTGAATTGTTCTTGTTCTCATTTTGCTGGTATTCTGGTTTTGCAACAATTTAATCAAGTAACTTGAAACGATTTACGATTTATTTCTTTCTTTTTTTTTCATCAGATTCATCAGATATTGTGGACTGTAAGCTGAAATTGATACTGGGTCTGATATGGACACTTATTCTCCACTATTCGATATCGATGCCCATGTGGGATGGTGAGGATGAGAAGCAATTGAATGGCTCGGGTCCGACACCCAAACAGCGGTAAGTAACCCACATTTGTAATCCACCCAAATAACAAATAAAAACAATTTTAAATGTTTCGTTTATTTTTTACAGCCTACTCAACTGGATACATACTAGAATACCCGAAATGCCGATTAATAACTTTACCAATGATTGGACTACCGGCAAGGCAGTGGGTGCTTTGGTAGATGCTTGTGCTCCGGGTCTATGTCCCGACTGGGAACTCTGGGATCCCAAAGATGCTGTCCAAAATGCCTCTGAGGCTATGGGATTGGCTGATGATTGGCTTAATGTACGTCAATTGATTAAACCAGAAGAACTGGTCAATCCCAATGTGGATGAGCAATCCATGATGACCTATTTGTCGCAATATCCCAATTCTAAACTCAAGACAGGAGCACCACTGCGTCCCAAAACGAATCCAAATAGGTGAGTTTTACTGCAAATCTGAATCTTTAACTATAAATGTCTGGATGTATGTGAATTCCCTTCCTCTCGGTCCTATTCAATTTGAAATTTATATTTCTATATATATGTATGTTCTTTTCTCTGTTTCTCTCTCTCTATCTCTCTCTCTTGGTTTCCTTTTTTTTTTTACTTTACTCATTGCAATTTTATTGGATATTAATTTTTTTGTTTTTTTTTTTGTTTCCCTTCTTCCTTATTCCTTTATTAAATGTCTGAAATGCAAAACTCAGCATTCCTCCGCCGCGGTAAGTTCGGCATGCTCCTCTTCTTCTCTTCTTGCTCTTTTCTTTGTTATTTTTTTATTTCGTTCATATTGTTTCTTGAATTTTTTTGACAGTCGTTTCTTTTTGCCTACGTTTTAGTAGCTTTTAGCTGGTTGATTTTTTTATTATTATTATTTTGCTGTTTTTTTTTTTTTGATTCTCGTTTAAGAATGTATATATGTTTGAGAGTTCGCTTCGCTTTTTGTTTCTTCTTTGTTATTCTTTATTTAAATGTTTGTTCTGCCAGTTTTCTGTTCAGTTTATTGCCTTGAACTAATCGGCGTATCTAATGGATACTGCAACGCTGGTAATAACAGAATTCGCCTGTTTGCTGCTAACAAGAGATACATTCTTATTCTTCTTATGTTTCTCCATAATTTAAAAATTCTCATAATTAAGCTTCTGCTGCTATAATTAATATATGTTGTTTCAATAATATTAATTATAAATTTTAATTGACTTTAACAAGAAAAAATGTTTAAATAAAAGTATTGCCTACTTATAGATACTGTTTAAATAAAACATAAAATTTTTGCTGCATACGCTTCAGGTGTTAAGTAAACAATTTTAATACATTTTCTATTAAATGAATCACCAAAGAAAATGTCATAAATGTTCTAAAAAGATACATACACCGAAAAATAGATGGTAGAAAAAATTTGAAGCAAAGCCTTTTAACTTATTTTTAATAATAATATAAAAAATTTAATAAAAGTTATTGTCTTGATATATAGGTTTATTTAAGAAATTATCCTTTTGCAGAAAGAGATTGAAATTTTGGCATGCATAGAGCTATTAATTGATTCTTTGTTATATGCATCGTTTTTGTATCGTAGTCAGAAAAAGGTTTTTACCAAAATACTTATGAAATTTATTGTAAAAGAATTTCTTTTTATGTCTTTCCTACAGAGTACGTGCCTATGGTCCTGGTATTGAACCCATTGGTCCAGTGGTTGGTGCTCCAGCCAACTTTACTGTGGAAACCTTTTCCGCTGGCAAAGGTAAGTTACAAATTGGAATTAAATTTAAAGAAATTTTAGTTATCGGTTTTATATTGTTGCAGGAGTTGTCGATGTGGATATCGAGGGACCAAATGGCGAAATAGAGAAAGCTGATGTTCGCTTCAATCAAGATAAGAATCTCACATATACCATCTCATATATTCCCAAGGCTGAGGGTCAGCATAAGGTGACTGTTAAATATTCGGGTCGTGATATACCCAAAAGTCCGTTCCCCGTTAAGGTTGAAGGACATGCCGGTGATGCTTCAAAGGTTCGGGTAACTGGTCCAGGCATACAGCCAGCTGGTGTGACCATTAAGAAACCCACCTTCTTTGACATTCTAACCAAGGATGCTGGCCGCGGTGTGCCCGAGGTGATAATTATTGATCCTGCCAATCACAAGACTTCAGTGGCTGCCAAGGTACGTCAGTTGGAGGATGATACTTGGCGCTGTGAATATGTTACCGCATTGCAGGGTTTGCATTCGGTTAATGTGTTCTATGCCGGTACACCAATACCGAATAGTCCGTTCCCCGTGAAAGTTGCCCCATTGTCCGATGCGCGTAAAGTGCGCGCCTCTGGCCGTGGTCTTCAGGCAACGGGCGTTCGTGTTGGAGATGATGCCGACTTTAAGATTTATACCGAGGGAGCCGGCGAGGGTTTACCGGAGGTACGTGTCATTGGACCCGGTGGCATGAACCAAAACGTTATGCAATCGAAGGTTGATGGTAATACATATGAATGTCACTATTATCCCACCAAAGAAGGACGTTATGTGGTCATGGTCACATTCGGTGGCCAAGAAGTACCTAAATCGCCGTTCGAGGTAAAAGTTGGCCCCAAGAAAGAGTCATCAATTGTGGCATATGGTCCTGGTTTGACTAGCGGTGTCATTGGCTATCCCGCAGCCTTTGTTGTGGAGACAAATGGTGAGACAGGTGCTCTCGGATTTACCGTAGCCGGTCCCTCACAAGCGGAAATTGAATGTCATGATAATGGTGATGGTTCCGCTTTGGTCAAGTATCATCCAACTGCTGTTGGAGAATATGCTGTTCATATTCTCTGCGACAATGAAGATATACCCAAGTCACCGTTTATTGCCCAAATATTGCCACGCACCGATTTCCATCCCGAGTTGGTAAAGGCCAGCGGTCCTGGTTTGGAGAAGAATGGAGTAACAAATAATCAACCGATTAGCTTTGATGTGGATACTAGCAAGGCAGGTAATGCACCATTAGATGTCTTTGTTCAGGATGTTTATGGCACCAAGTTGCCGGTACAGATCAAGAATAACCCCGATGGTACCAAAAAGGTTACCTATACACCTACATCTGGCGTGCCACACACTGTGGAAGGTTAGTTGGATGAAGTATAAGTTGACTTAACTATTTGATATTAATCAATAAATATTTGTTTATTTGTTTTTAGTTAATTATGGCGGTGTATCCACACCCAATTCGCCGTATCGCGTCTATGTCGGTGTGCCTGTAGATGCATCCAAGGTTCAAGCATTTGGTCCTTGGCTACAACCAGGTGTACGCCCAAATGTGCCCACACATTTCAATGTGGATGCCCGTGAGGCTGGCGAAGCTGAATTGAAGGTTAAAGTGATTCATGAAGAGACCAAAATTGATGTTCCCTGCCGCATAATTGATAACGAAGACAATACCTATTCGGTTGAAGTCATTCCACCCACAAAAGGAGCATATACTACAACCATGACATATGGCGGACAGCGAGTGCCTCTTGGCCAGAAGGTTGTTGTGGAACAGACAGTGGATGTGTCCAAGATCAAGGTCGATGGACTTGAGCCTAGTAAGTTTATAAGTAAAAAAAACTTGTAAAAATTGATTTCACATTCTCTAGCAATCCGAGTTTATCACAGTCTAAGTCCAAGTCATTTCATTCAATTCATTCACAAGCCGCGCCCCTGAACAGTTTGCAACAGTTTCGCATCATTACCCATGGTTTACCTAAAGCGGATTTGGCTGTGACAATAACCAGTCCATCGGGTAATCGGATCAAAGCTCACATTATACCAACAGCGGAGGGTTTTCTAGTTAACTTTACACCCACTCAGCTTGGGGAGTATTTGCTGAGCATTTGTTTTGGCGGCACACCAATAACGCCGCGTCCTTTCCGCCTGCAATGCCTAACGGGCAGTGATTCCAATAAAGTTCATGCCTTTGGACCAGGTTTAGAGCGTGGAATTGTTGGTCAGCCGGCAGAGTTTTTAATCGATACACGTGGAGCTGGCCAGGGTGGCTTAGGAGTAACCGTTGAAGGTCCCTGTGAGGCAGCTATCAATTGTCGGGACAATGGTGATGGCACCTGCAATGTGGCATATCTGCCAACTGAAGCTGGCGACTATACAGTCAATATAACATTCAATGAGAGACACATCAATGGCTCACCATTCCAGCCACTGATTGTCCCTGTACCGAATCTGAAGAATACACGTGTTAGCGGCATTGGCATACAGCCCCACGGTGAGGCAGGAGTAATACAGTTGCTGCAGATTCAGCCACTTTTAATCCATCGCCTACGCTACTCACCCAAATAGCCCGCCCCGATGCCGCCTGCCTTTTTCAACTTTTTCGTTGTCTTTGTTGTTCTTGTTGTTGATGATGTTGTTTTTGTCCTTTATTGTTTTAACTAAAACCATTTAATGATACACTAATTGCATCTTAATTTATTATTGTTGATGTTTTTGGCATACTTTTAAATTGGAATAGATTGCTAATCCTTTAATTGCCCACTCACTCTCCTTTAGGTGTCATCATGAATGCAGCCACTGATTTTATGGTGGACATGAGTAAAGTTGGCAGCAATATTGAATCGGGTAAATTATCCTGTGCCATTTTTGATCCAATGGGTCATGTGCTGCCCAGTAAAATTGTCCAAGGACCCACCGATGATATATTCCGCATTATGTATACACCATTTGAGGCGGGACGTCATACCATTGAATTGATGTATGACAATATTCCTGTACCGGGATCACCATTTGTGGTCAATGTAAAGAGCGGATGTGATCCAGCGCGTTGCAAGGCCTATGGACCGGGTCTGGAGAAGGGTTTGACCAATCAAAAGAATAAATTCACCGTTGAGACTAAAGGAGCTGGTAATGGTGGTCTATCGCTGGCTATCGAGGGACCATCGGAGGCTAAAATGACCTGTACAGATAATCGTGATGGTAGTTGTGATGTGGACTATTTGGCCACAGATCCGGGAGAGTATGATATAACCATTCGTTTTGCCGATAAGCATATTCCCGGCTCACCGTTCCGCGTCCTTGTCGAGGAGACTGTCGATCCTAGCAAAGTGAAAGTCTATGGTCCGGGCATTGAGCATGGTCAAGTGCGCGAGAGTGTACCCACATATTTCAATGTGGATGTTGGCGAGGCTGGTCCTGGCCGCATTGCCGTCAAATTGACCAATTCTGAGGGTATACCTGTAGATAATCTGCGTGTGGAGGACAAGGGTGATTGCATTTATGCTGTACATTATGTGCCACCTAAAGCTGGTTCAGTTTTAACCTGTCAAGTGAAATTTGCCGATGTTGAGGTGCCATGCAGGTAAGTTTATCTCTCTCTCTCTCTCTCTGTCCCCAAAACAATCCAATTTTAATTTTGATTCCCATTCAGTCCGTTTGTGATGACTGTCTTCCCCAAATCCGAGGCCACCAAGGTCAAGGTAAAGGGTGTTAATGAAAAAAAGAAGACACCAGCTTCACTGCCAGCCGAATTTGAAATTGATACTAAGCAAGCGGGCCAAGCTGATATTAATGTGGCAATTAAGAATCCCAAGGGTAAGCCCATGCAGCCACGCCTCGAGGAAGTATCCACAGGCACATATGTTGTATCCTTTGTGCCCGATGAATGCGGCACATATCAGTGTAGCATCAAGTACGGTGACAAGGAGATTGAGGGTTCACCCTTCAAACTCGAAGCATTCCCCACCGGCGAGGCAAAGAAATGTAAACTGGTTGCAGAGGCACCCAAAATTCAACCCTCGGGCAGTCAATCCCATCTCAAAGTTGATGCACGTGAGGCTGGTGATGGTGCAGTAACCTGCAAGATTACAAATAAGGCGGGCAGGTAAGAATCCTCTTAATCGTGTAACCTCGACGGACAGAAAATTGCATTTATTATTTGCTTGCAGCGAAATTGTGGACATTGATGTGATTGAAAAGGATGGATTCTTTGATATACTCTATGCCTTAAATGATCCTGGCGATTATGATATCAATGTGAAATTCGGTGGCAAGGATATACCGAATGGTAGCTTCTCCATTAAGGTAGCTCGAACAAACAAAATCAATATATCTAGTCCCAAATCTAGTCACTAAATGGGAATTGTTGAAAAATTAGCAATTATTAAGTAATCGTATAAACATTTACCTACTATATAATTTATTTATTTATATATTTAAGAGTCTAGTCTCAAGTCCATTGTCATTTTGCGTTTTGTGTTTTTTTTTTTGTGCGTATCACTTTGAAATCCTTTCAATTTCACTCTCTCTCCGTCTTGAAATCAAATTGTTTGACATTTGTATATATATATAATATATATAAATCAATCAAATACAAATCAACACGCAAACAATTTATCATTTCAAATGAAACAAAGTATACAATTTAAGTGCAACATTGTAAAACATGACAAAGAAAACCAATCAAACCATAGAAATGAAACAAAATATCCAATTAATAAAAATTCAAATATCAAAACAAAAAAAAAATACTCTTTAAAGATGCTAAAACTTTCATTCTCTTTTTATAAAGAAATTGAATTGAATTTTGTAATCTAATTGCATGTAATATTATTTTGTTATCAAAATTTAAAATCAGAAAATGCTCTGCTATGCTTAAATTGCGCTTTGTTTTATACTTTATGCATTGTTTTAATGCTTTTTTTTATTATTATTATTATTGATTTATAAGTTGTTTGTGTGTATGTATTTGTGTTTGCACTAGACTCGAATTCGATACGAACGCACTTAACACAGATATTGTAATAATATCTCTTAAATGTATTTAATTAGTTAAAACAAACCAACTGATATAATACCCAGAAATGGTTTAGCTTACATGATGCTTTAGCACATATTTATATAAAACCAAAATCAATTTGATATATCTAATAATTGCTAATTTTAACATCAATTTTCCTAACAAACCATTTAAAGCCAAGCCGTAGTATACTTTGCACTAAAACCAAATTTGTTCTTACAGCAAAAAATGGGTAAGACATATATAAACTTATATATATGTAAAAGATATATAAGTATTATAAGTAAGTTCACGTGTTGCTCACAATGTTGACAGCATAAGAAATGAAATGCCATTAATATAGTGTCAAAAATCATAAGACTTGGTGAATTGTCAACAACAGAGGCCAAAACAATAATGCAAATCACATCACTCAATTCTGATTGAAATAACTTGAAAATCAGCGGCGGGCATAATGCCCAAAATGAAAATTCTTTCGTTTTGTATCTGCAGCTGCGTTCACATGGTTGTAGAAAAGATTAAATGAAAGTGAGGCCTCTTAAATCCATGAGATAAATCGTATTTTCACTCTTTAGCCTACAAAAATCATTTTTTTTTAAAGCTTATAAGTTATAGAAATATTATTTCATAGAATCAGCAATTTAACAATCAAGGAATTATATTTCTTTTATATATATCTTTAGATATATTTCGACTACGCCCTTGTTTCTTCAAGTGTTTTTGTTCAATTCTTGGATAGTCAAGATTAATTGAGTTGTCTGTTCTCTGTTTGTGGTTAACAAATATTTGTGTTTAACAGATTTGCACAATTAGCTGGCTGTAAAATTAATTTTTGTGTCTTCTTTGTAAAGGGAAACTTTGTTTCTGCCATTATTTTGGCATATATAACTTCATTAGATGCTTGAATTGATGGTCTACGTGATTGCCGGCACATTTCTTACATTTCCCTTTTGTATATATAACTTTTAATATATATCTTTAGCTATTTATATCACTTTGAAAATAACATGCCCTTTGCCTTTTCTTTTTATACTTTTTAAGGGAATGGCTTTTCTTTAAATTTGAGAAGTTTAACAATTGAGAAAAAATTAAATTTTAAAAGATTTATATAGTAGAATACTTTAGTCTAAAAATTAAATATTTTTGGAGGGCATTTCTAAAACATCTGGAAATAAATTTGTTTTCCATTCTAAATAGAGTATTTAAATACGGCCTCCAGATATAGTAGTCCTATTTAGTTAAATTTATAGGTTTTTGCCAATGTAGGAATAAATATATAAATTTTATATTTATGATGTTTTTTTTGATGCTTTGCAAGATTTAAAAATCAATTTTAGGGACTTAAAAGTGATTGTAATTGGAATGGAGCATAAATTAACACGTTGTATGTCTATTAGTTTTTCTTTTTGTTTTTTTTTTGTTACTCGGATGACATTTAATTAGATATATGTTCATATTCTATATGCTAAATATAAATTGCAATTCACACTCTTGGGCAACTTAGCGCCTTAGAAACATTTTAATGAAGGAATTTTGAAATTTTATTATTGCCGTCCATCTCATTCATATGCAAACATATTTAGAAACTTATAAAAACACAAATTTACATATAACTATGCATATATGTATATACATATATACCTATTGGATCTTTGGGTATGTGTGTATAGACCATGTAAATGTTGATGACAACAACCCACGCTGAATCAGCATATGTTGTTGTTGTTGGTGCTGCTTCTGCTACTGCTTCTTGCAGGTTGCAACAAAATCAAATATATACGACATACTGCATATGAAAATGAACGCAAAATTCGCAAGTAATTAAAAATAAGAAAATGAAATTATTATAAAAATGGCGCAAAATGGTGCTACATATGTGTGTGTGTGTGTGTGTGTCTCTATGTCTGTGTGTGTGTGTGCTGATGATGCTTAGATGAAGCACAAATAGTCATCGGTCTAGTAGCTAGTCGATCTAGTCGTCGTCCACAACTGACCAATACTTAGTCAGAGTTTGTCCTGTATCGTTCGCCGTGTTTGATCGTGATCTAGTTTCGTTCAACTGAATTGCAAATAGGTGAATTTTGATTTGATTTTAAAAATTGTGACGTCTGATGCATGTTATACATGCTGTAAATATAAACATCAACTGTCAATATGGCATCTCTCACATTGGATATATAAATATAAAACGATAACTGTCGCTCAATTCAATTTGATTTTCTATATACAAATAGATAAATATATATGTATATATATTTTGCTGACCAATTGATTGGCTTGGCCTAGTGCTAGAGATTCGTGTACCTACCTTCTCTTCTTATTAATAGCTCGAAAAATTTTTTTGTATAGCAATTTGTATCTTTGGCTATTTTCTTCATTTTTTATACCCTGTACCCATAGGGTAAAAGGGTATATTAAAGTCGCTAAAATGTATGTAACAGGCAGAAGGAGAATTTTCCGACCCCATAAAGTATATATATTCTTGATCAGTATCAATAGCCGAGTCGATTGAGCCATGTCCGTCTGTCCGTCTGTCCGTCTGTCCGTCTGTCCGTCCGTCTGTCCGTCCGTCTGTCCGTCCGTCCGTATGAACACCTAGATCTCAGAGACTATAAGAGCTAGAGCAACCAAATTTGGTGTCAACATCCGTCTGTTGTGTAGACAGGTTAAGTTTGTTTCAAATTTTTGCCACGCCCACTTCCGCCCCCGCAATTTGGGAAAAACCGATAACTACGGCAATATTAAACATATCGTATTCTTATTTGGCATGCACATTTATATAGCCAAAATGCACCAGCTGACCAAATTTTACCGAAATCGGACAATAATTATCGGAGATATACGTATTTCCGTTTTGTACTGAAACGCCCCATGCAAAATGGGCTGTTAAGTGTGAGCGAGATAGCATGCGTTCGCTGTTGCTGCATGGCAAGCAGTGCAGTGTTGCTGCATGGCAAGCAGTGCATGTTAAGAGAATTTTTTTGTAAATTGATGGCGATTTTGATCGTTTTTGACTTTATGTAGTACTTTTACTTGGTACAGGGTATACTCAATGTCGGCAGGGACGACTTGCTTGCTTCATTTTCTTCTACTTTTCTTATGCCGATTTTTGGCCACGGATATGGCACGAATTGGCATTCATTATAAAGTGCTTATGTAACAGCTGCAATTGTGGAAATTCTTTCCGCGTCAATCAATCCCATTTCCTCTCCAATTCCGTTTATGTACTCCCACAATAACGTCTGTGTATTGATTTTTTGTTTCACACTTGGAAATCTTGTTCGCTTTTTTTTCTTGTTTGGTTTTTCACCTAAATCAATCAATACATAAGATTTTAATAATAACCAGAAATTTGAATTAGAGGCCATATATATCACACTACAATAGATGATGCGGCAGTTGTACAATACTGTAGAAAATATATATATATTTTGGTTTTTCACAAGTGCAAAGTATACGCGGAAAGATGAAGAACTTCACTCTATAGTTCTTTCGACTACGGACTGGATAATCTTGCCTTTATCCGTTATTCTTTATTAAAATTAAATTGAGAATTTTCATTGACCTTTCAGGCTGTCGAAAGCATCGAACAATACGAATACGTTGAAGAGCACACAACCAAGGTGGTTCAGCAAACAACAAAGGTAAGTTTCGGAAAATTTAAGACATTTTTTTTTTACCAAATTGGGACATGATTTAAAAATACTAAAGTTAGCCAATTTAAATTTTGTAGAATTTTTATAGTGTTTTTTATACATTTTTTAAATGTTCTTAAATATAAATATTTACCCCAAATCCTTCATTAGTTAAATTTAAAATCAAATTGAGAAAGTTTAAGTCAAGAAATCAATAAATATTTAAGTATTTTATCTAGCAATAGATTTAGATTTATTCAATAAAATCATTAAATAAAATCATAATTATTAAATTTATTTTGCAATAAGAATATTTCAAACTTTAAACTTGATCTTACATAGTTTATCTATTTTAATTGCAATTTTCAATTGTTTGTTACATAAAAGTAATCAAAAACCCTTTCAATAATGCTGTAGTCTTTGTTATAATTAATTTTAGTAAAAACTATACATATATTTTGTGATAAATTTTGCAATTCAATATTGTTACAGTTTTACATTTATTTAAATTAATTTCAGAGCGAACTTGTCAACGGAAAGTCTGAAATCACATATCGAAGCGTTGCCTTTGAGAAATTGCCACTCCCCACAACAGGCGGAAACGTAACGGGTAAGCCAAATCTTTTATAATTAAATTAAATGTCAGAAATTCTATTTGTTTAATCTAGAAAACATTTATGCGCCATTTAAGCAAACAAATTTAGTGTAAAAGAAATGTCGGCCCACTGGCCATTGTCATCAGTTTTTTGAAGATATAAATATGTATGTACACACATTTCTACAGATGAGTATGTGTGTGTGTGTGTGTGCATGTATGTGTATTTGCAGAGGTGTCGTAAATTTAAAGAATATTTAAATAGATTTAAATAATTTTTTGTGCAGCGCATGTTAGCTGAGATGAGATACAGAGACACCATGGACAAGTGGCAACGAACGGGACAGACGACAAGATGAACAGACAGACGTACAGACAGACAGACAGTTAGACAACTGATGGCTTATCACTGGCTAATCGTTGACAGTTGGACAACTTAATTATGACAATGGCACTGCAACGATGACTAAGCAAAAGAGTAAATGACATTTTCAGTTCATTTTGTGTGGGGTCTTCACACACGATTCGTTTTGCCTTAAATCACATTTTTCTTCTCAAAATTTTCTTTTGTTTTCCGTTCATTGACTGCATTTGCCTAGCACTTTTACTTTTTCTGAATGGGAGGAGGCTGGGTGGGGGTGTGGGAAAAAGTAATTGGGTATTTAAATTTCAAAAACGTGTGTTAATTACTGAAATTTATGTGGCTTTGGTAATGCTGTGTGGATTGTTGATGGAATTTACGACTTGCAAAACTGTTTGCCTACAAATTCAATTTTGAAATATCTTCAACATGATTAATGCGATTTTTCGCCCCAATAGATTGTACTGGTTGTCTGTGTGTGTGTGTGTTTTTGAGATTTTAAAATCAATAAATAAATTTTCACTTTATTCATTGCAAGAGATATTCAATTCGTTTTTTTCACGCTTCCATGACATTTTCAAACATTTTGCTAGAAAAACTGGGTCTAGTCTGGTCAAAGATGTAGAGGTCTGGTCCTGGGCTCTCTCATCATTAAGATCACATAGTGCGCCACGATTCATTAAAGGTTTGAGGTTGTTGTTTTTTCAACGTTTTTGTAAAATCAGGGCGGTTTATTTGGTCAAGTGTCGTCTAGTTTGTAGAGGATCATTCGGTTTTTATGGCGCGCTCCATTTCGTTTGAAGATGGTTTATTGTAAATGATTCGTTTGTTGAAATAGTCAAATGAGTATATTTATATATGTCTGTGAGTGTGTTTGTTTGTCTGTGTGTGTGTGGGGGTGTTGTTTGTTGTTGCGCATTTGTTGCATTGATTTTTCATTAGCCATTGAACGAAGGTTCTTAATTGACATAGACAAATTTTGCTATTTTAACTAATACTTAATCAGAAATGTGTATATATATATGCCTCTTATATGTTTATAAAAGGAATAAAGCTATAATTTCTATATCTGTATACTTAAAATTAATTATTCCTTTCTTCTTTGGAAGATCAATTGAAGGTTTTATATACAATAGTTTTCGTTTATCTATTATTTAGCTTTTCGGTCTTAGCAATTTTTAGATATTTGCTGAACGATTTCTAACGCTTATATTTAATTTAATTTATCTATCTTTACTTTTATTACATTAGAATTTTATTTATATATTTATATTTACATTAGAATTTTTATTTATATTTTATCTTCTTATTTTTTTGCAATTTTCAACCAATTTATAACTGAATTTATGGGTTTAATTTATTAACAAGGTATAATCAAAAGAATTTAAATAAATTCCTATTTAAAGGTTAAAACTTGTGTCAATTATTGTTATTTAAAATGTAAAGTAAAATATCTTCATTATTTATTCCATTCTGTATATTTAAATTCAGGTTAGGTAGGTTTCTTAGGCACTTATGTATTTTATTAACTATTTATAGAGGCTTTTCTTTAAAGACTCAACACAGTTTTTTAATTGAATATTGTTAATTTATCTACACACAATTTGTTTATATATTATCTATTTTTCCTCTGATGTTTTCAACTTGTCGTTCTCGTTCTTCTAACAAATTTTATTTTCATAATTAATACTTTTTAATTATTTATACAAATTCCACATCTTAGTTGTGTATTTAGAATATCCTTCATTATGAATCATATTCAATTTGCATTGGTCATACATTAATAATGAATTCTATAGATTTTCAGCAATTTGATTGATTTTCGCCAATTGCTTACAGTAATGTCGCATTTATTAGGCACAGCAACAGCAACAATATTGTATGCCAGCAAAAATTGATTTCCAATTGACAAATTTGCTTACATAAGCAAAAACTAAGTGAAAAAGCGTGACTATATCTATGTACATACATATGTATATATATATATGTACATATATATCTGTATATGTACGACACTTGTTAAATCTATTAATTTCACATAATACACATGGGTATAGCCAAATGTTTAACGCATTTTTCGCATACCAAAATATTTTTTATTAAGTTTGTATGTGTCTGTGTATAAATTTTATAGTTCAATTTTTTGTTCGCTTTCACGTCAATAAAAAAAAAATTATGAACAATATTTAAATTTGTCTCTGCAGATTTGTACATACATATATACATACGTACATATCTATGCATATATGTATGTATATATATTATATCTATAGATTTTATTTTTAAAACATTTCCCGCCAGTTTAATGGTAAAATATTAATAAATTTTATGTCGTTTTTGCTGCAATAAGTAATAAATTTCATTTCTATGATCTGAGTTCCAAAGAATGCAAATACATTTCGAGTTCGAAATTCGAAATGGCATACCACCGCTCTCTGTTAAATCAATGGCCGGCCAATGATCATTGATCAATGATTATGTTAACAAAAAGCGGCGAATGTTTTTGTATTAAACGCACACACATACCATAACAAACGTCCATATATACATATATATGTATATGTGAACAGAATTTTGAATGTCCATAGGAAATATTTCCAATTTTCTATCTATTTCATCTTTTATAATTTTATTCATTGGTTCTTTTGCGCCTTAGCAGCAGCAGCAGCATCGGCAGAAGCAGAGCAGCGGCGGCCATATTTTTCGAAAATCCGCAATACTGGTGTGTATGTGTGTGATTGTGTGTGTGGTCGATCAATGCTGCTGGCTGCTCTGCTGCTGCTCAGCTGCTGCTGCGCTGCTTCATCATAGACGCAGACGCATCTTTGTGGTAGGAGGAGGAATTGGCTGGTTTTTCATATTTTGGCCTTAATTTCGATTTGGAACTGTCTCCGTTCACTTGAAATCGGGACGTGGAAACGCGTAGACCTACAAAACGTCTCTAGCAATTAAAAACGTTCGCAAAAAAAAAACCAAAAAAAAAAAAAAGAAATACACAAATTTAAAAAAAATTAATAGAACAAAAAATCGAATCATAAAATCGAAAACCAACAAACAAACAAAATAAATTAGCAAGCCAAATGACATTTAATCTTAAGTTAAATATTCAAGTGCATCGATAATAATTTAGCTTGTGTGTTCAAAAAAAGGACTCTTGGAATATTAAAGCGCAGGACATAAAGCAAAAGACATTAATTTAATTAAGCAAATATTTATTAAATATTTAGATATTATATAACGGTTTTTCAATTTGATTCTTAGAGTGTGAGTGCCGACGAATTCTATTCCCTATTTAATTTTCTGTTTTTAACTATCTTAACTATTTGGTTAATAATCTTAATATTTAGCCTGAAACAGCAAGGATATGCATTAAATCTTATAACAATTTACAAAAAAACTCAATTTTTTATTTACCTATAAAGGCATATCCTTGCTGTTGCTTTTGGATGTTTTACTAAAATTGTCAAAATTGTAATTTCATGTAACAAATTTTGTTGGTGGTTTAAATTAAATTATTCTAAATTTTAAGTGTCTTTATTTCACAAATTCTATCGAAACGCGTCAAAAACAAATCAAAACCCTAACGACAATTAAATAAAAAAACAACAAAAACAAAATCAATATAAAACGAACAATTAAACAAAATGCACTTCAGTTGGTTATCGGAGAAAGCACCAGCACCATTAGCCACCTGGGCGGATCATTCATATTACTTTCGCCCGCAATATTATAAAGTGACCGTCTCTGAGAGGGATCACGTTGAGCGTACAAACGTTTACTTCAATGAGACCATCATACCGGAGAATCAAGGATTAAATGGTTCAGATTTTATGCCATTAAATTTTAAATCATCGTTTTCAATTGTAACACATCAAGGTAAAAAAAAAGCAAACGATAAAATCAAATCACAAACTCAATCAAAGATCAAATCGAAATATTTGGCACATATTGGAGCCAATCTCGGATAAAATGGCTACAGGGAGGATCGGTTATGAGGGTAAACGATTTTAATTCTTGATATTGTGCCAAAATCGAAATGACGTCCATAATGTTGTTGGCCAACATCATTTAAATTGCCTGCCTCCTGACTAAAACCAAAAGAATGTTTCATTTGTGTTAATGACAAAAGTGACACCAAAATTTTTTCAGTTCAATTTAATGCAAGGGAAGAAGCAAGTGTTGAGTGGCAAGTGGGAATTTACCTTCTTCAAAAAGTGGCGGCGCTTGGCACACACACACACACACACACAGACACATACACACATTTAAAGATACAATTTTATAAATTATTACCCAAAAGACTCCTACAATATGTCTTCTTTTATTCCTCTGTGGCAGCAATAAAAGTGGCCTCTGTTTTGTATGGTGGCAAATTATTTTCTATGATTTATTATCATAATATGCAACAAAGCGTAAAATTCGTTTGGCTTCTAAAGCGAATATTCTTCAATGGACTCGGCATTAAATGCATTGCAATGATAGTTTACACTGATCTACAAGTTTGTTGAATTAAAGTTATCTAGAGTTCGTTTTACAGTTTTAAATTTTTTAAATTTATAAACTTCGAGAAGCTTGAAATCTTAAAAGTTTTGTAATATAAAAAATAACTTTTCGGATTATTCTTTTTGACAAGCTTAAAATTCTAGAACTTTTATGTAGGAAGAATATTAATTCGGAAAATTCTTTTTTGGAAATATATTTTTAAAAATTCTCTTGAATTTCTCTTTGAAAATTCAATTATTTTGTTTTCTATGAAAATTCTTTTTGATTATTCAATTATTTTGATTTCAAAGAAAAAAATAAAATATATAAATTTATTCGTTTTAAATTCTAAAAACAATTTTGTTTAAAATTCATACCATAAAAGAATTTTATCGTTTTCAATTAGGATCGTGTTTTTATTGCTGTTGTTCTACTGTTCCAAAAAAAGAAATTTGTAAATAAAATTGTTTAGAAAGTCTTTAATAATTAAGTTTTTATTTAAATAGAAATTATAAAAGAGTTTTAATATAGTCCAAAAAATATTCTCAAACTACAACTAATATAAATTTATATCTCTATAAATCTTTAATCGTTATCAAAAAAAAAAAAATTTGCAAAAATATGTTTTGAATGTTATAAAGTGTTTGGCCAAACTTTCTTGTAATTATACCCTGTACCCATAGGGTAAAAGGGTATATTAAAGTCGCTAAAATGTATGTAACAGGCAGAAGGAAAATTTTCCGACCCCATAAAGTATATATATTCTTGATCAGTATCAATAGCGAAGTCGATTGAGACATGTCCGTCCGTCCGTCTGTCCGTCTGTCCGTCCGTCCGTCCGTATGAACACCGAGATCTCAGAGACTATAAGAGCTAGAGCAACCAAATTTGGTGTCAACATCCGTCTATTGTATAAGCGGATCAAGTTTGTTTTAAATTTTTGCCACGCCCACTTCCGCCCCCGTAATTTAGAAAAAACTATAACTTGAGCTATAATGAAGATATCGAATTCTTATTTGGCACACTTAATAATATACCCAATATGCACCAGCTGACCAAATTTTGTCGAAATCGGACAATAATTATCGGAGATATACGTATTTCCGTTTTGTACTGAAACGCCCCATGCAAAATGGCCTGTTAAGTGTGAGCGAGATAGCATGCGTTCGCTGTTGCTGCATGGCAAGCAGTGCAAGCTAAGAGAATTTTTTTTGTAAATTGATGGCGATTTTGATCGTTTTTGACTTTATGGAGTTCTTTTACTTGGTACAGGGTATACTCAATGTCGGCAGGGACGACTTGCTTGCTTCATTTTTTCTAGTCTTTCCTTGTTTATGTTGTCTAGTGTTATATTTTGTTGGCTATGGGCAAATGGTAAACTTTCGCTGATATATCGAAAACATATATCCCATCGTCGGGTCCTGCCTATAACAGACTAGAGAGTCATTAAATCTTTCATTTGTATTGCCAGCGTTCATTAGATGCCAAAGATGCCAGTTTCGCAGCCATTTGCCATGCTTCAATGGTCAACGCTGGCAGGTAATCTTGGCAAGAAGTGGTAGAGAGAGAGAGAGAAACAGAGGGGGTCTCCGACTATTGGTGGTCGACAGGGTGGACAAAACGACAGACAGCAGCAAATGTTCAAACATAAATAATCATCAAAATTTTGTTTCATTCTGTGCCATATGAATAGATATAAAGTTGTTGGGTTTTTTTTTTTGTTGGCAGACATGGTTTTTTTTTCAAAAATTTTTTCTTTTTTAATTTTCCAATTTTTTTTTGTTGTTGCTGGTTTCTATCAACTGCACGCAGCAAATATAATATTTGATTATTTATTTGCAAAGTTCTTATGAAAGTTTTTATTTTTTTTTTTGTTTTGAAGACTTTGAACAGCTGAAGGAAATGGCTATTGAGTAGATTTAAATGCGAATATATGTACAATATATACATACATATATAATGATTCAGGGATATGGAAGGAAAACACTTTGATTATTGTAATGTGCCCTAGATAGAGTTTTTCTTTTAATTATGTGTGTGTGTGTGTGCGTTTTAATTTTTATGAAATGTTGATTCTTAATTGTTTTGTGTTCAGCAGATGAAATGGCAATAAATTTAGCTAATTTTCAACTTGGCACTGTCCATTGTCTTGTGTTTTGAGAAAATATTTGAAAATTGTCTAAACATTTGGACAGGCAAAGAAAAAGATACAAATACACACACAGACACACACATACACACACACACACACATAAACATAGTCACGAGGCACGCGACGGCATACACGCTTTATTTTCTGATTTATCTCTGTTTACCGCCTTCACTTTGGTTTTTTATTATAATATATATATATATACATAAACATACATACATACATATTTAGTTGTGTTTTTTTTTGCGGATCAGAAGAACTCAACTGGAAAGCTTATCATTTTAGAATATATATTTATATATTTGCTAATATCTAAAATTTATGATTTATTCGACATGAAATTTTATGGTGCGAACATTTTGAGAAACTAAATGTTCATTTAATAAAAAGCAAATTTATGCTAATGTGACTTGTCGGAATATAATTAACTATATAATTTTGGCATAAATACTATATATCTAATGTTATCTATGATTCACCATTTTTTTAAGGAATATATTTATATGAAAATTTATATAGAGAGTGGATCCTTTATTGTTATTTATCAGCAACGCCCCCAAAATCTAAATCAGTCGAAATTCTTGTCAACAGCATAAATATATTCACCGTTTGCTAATGATTCCACCATCGGAGTCAAAAACATTTTGAATATATGTATATATATATATATATAGTATATATTTGTTCACAATATCTTTATATATATGTATATAGAAGTCAGTGGCGTATTGAGGGTTTGAGGGCCTATAAAATTGAAAATATTTAAACAGAAAAAAGAAGGAATAAGTATTATGCAGTTTTTTCAGGCGTCTTTCACTTATGATTCAGCTCCGGTTTGATATCTATATATTGATGCTATAAATACGTTTCCCGAATATCATAAATATCTAAATTTATAAATAAAAAATATATCGGGCACGTGCTAGAGTTTGTCCACCTATATTTGATATATACATATATACATATGTATATATAGATAGACTCCAGCATCTTGACAGAGATATCGGCTAGCTAGCTACTCATGCATTTTTTTTCCTGTATATAGTGGGAGGGTATATAAGTATATACTCTTATATACTTGTATCTTCTACATAACATAAAAAAGAAATTTTTGTGTCCTATATTTGACCTCAAAGTATCTCATTCGGGAATGATGTTTTAGTTTCATGTTGTTTTTGTTTTCTTGTTTTTGTTTTTCTTCTGGGATATATTCTTGATGGCGTGGGAAAGTATAAAAGCAATTGTAGGCGTTGGAGGAAATTTTTCTTACTTTAGAGAAACGAAAGTTTAACAGGCACTCAGTTGCTACGAAGCATTCGTTGTGCATAGAAGTGAAGAATTTGGACACTGATACCAAAGAAAATTACAAAAACCGAATCAAGGACTCTTTCACCAAAGGATATTTTTGAAAACAAAACAAAAAGAAAACAAACAAACAATTTTGTGTACGTGACTTTTTATTTCCATAGGTACATATGAAACTAAATGATTTTAAATGCTGCGCGTGTGTGTTAATTAAGTGAATCTACATATATTAATATTAATAAAAGGCCATTTCATTTTAATTTGTAATCCTTCTCAATGATCTTGGAATATTTATTGAAAAATTTCATCATTTTGTTTTTTAGTTTTTCACATTCCTAGCAGTTCCGAGTGCAAAAGAAAAAAAAGAAAATAAACATATGGTCCAATTAATTTACTCTGTTTTGACACAAATATATGATGTGCTTGAAGTTTTCTTTCAAAATACCAAAATAGATTGGTTATTAAAAAACGGAAAAATAATTTTTTTTTTTTTTTGTTTTAAAAATTGGCATGCAAAAAAAAACCGAACATAAAAATTAAATTATGATTTCTTTTAAAAAATAATTGAGAAATGTTTCACCCACACAAAAATTGTGTGTTAATTTCCAATTTTGAGGAATATTTTTGAATGGGTGACATAAGACTATGTAATAATAAATGGTCATAGACACACCCCATTTTAGTTATTGAACTTTTCTTCATCTTTCTTCTTTTTTTTCTTTTTTTTTTTTTTGGGGTTATGTTGAATGCGGGGTATACCAAACTGTACCGAAATATTCATTTTATATATATGCATTTTTTTTTTTTTGCAGCTGAAGTCAGAATGCCAAGCGGTAAGGTAGATAAACCCATTATCCAGGATAATCGTGATGGTACCGTCTCGGTGAAATACGATCCACGCGAAGAGGGATCCCACGAACTGGTGGTCAAATACAATGGCGAACCCGTGCAGGGTAAGTGACAGATTATAGTATTATGATCAATGGATTACTAATATTTAGATGGTTTTTTTTTCTTTATTTATTTTTATAGGATCACCCTTCAAATTCCATGTGGATTCCATCACTTCGGGCTATGTGACTGCCTATGGACCCGGTTTGACGCATGGCGTTACTGGTGAACCAGCCAATTTTACCATCTCAACCAAGGGAGCCAGCGCCGGTGGCTTGACCATGGCCGTTGAAGGTCCCAGCAAGGCAGACGTAAGTACATATATATATATAAAGCCACTTTGATGATATATTCTATATTTTATTTAATTTTACAGATCAACTATCATGACAACAAAGATGGCACTGTTTCGGTGCAATACCTGCCCACCGCTCCAGGAGAATACCAAGTTTCGGTTCGTTTCGGTGATAAGCATATTAAGGGATCGCCCTACTTTGCCAAGATTACTGGAGAGGGACGTAAACGTAATCAGATTTCGGTTGGCTCTTGCTCTGAGGTAACCATGCCCGGTGACATTACGGATGATGATCTTCGTGCCCTTAATGCCTCCATTCAGGCACCTAGCGGCCTGGAGGAGCCATGCTTCTTGAAGCGTATGCCCACTGGTAATATTGGCATTTCATTCACTCCCCGTGAGATTGGCGAGCATTTGGTGTCGGTTAAGCGTATGGGCAAGCACATCAATAACTCACCCTTTAAGGTCACTGTCTGTGAACGTGAGGTCGGTGATGCCAAGAAGGTCAAGGTATCTGGAGCTGGTCTTAAGGACGGCCATACCCATGCCGATAATATTTTCTCTGTGGATACACGTAATGCCGGATTTGGTGGTCTTTCCGTTTCCATTGAGGGCCCCAGCAAGGCTGAAATACAGTGTACCGATAAGGATGATGGCACCCTAAATATCTCTTATAAGCCCACCGAACCGGGTTACTACATTGTCAATTTAAAATTCGCTGATCACCATGTCGAGGGTTCACCCTTCACCGTTAAGGTTGCCGGCGAGGGCAGCAATCGCAAACGTGAGAAAATTCAGCGTGAGCGCGATGCTGTCCCTATCACAGAGATTGGCAGCCAATGTAAATTGACTTTCAAAATGCCCGGCATCACATCCTTCGATTTGGCCGCCTGTGTAACGTCGCCAAGCAATGTCACCGAAGATGCTGAGATTCAGGAAATCGAAGATGGTCTCTATTCGGTACACTTTGTGCCAAAAGAATTGGGTGTACACACTGTTTCTGTGCGTTACTCTGAGATGCATATTCCCGGCTCACCCTTCCAGTTCACTGTGGGTCCATTGCGTGACTCTGGCAGCCATTTGGTTAAGGCTGGCGGTTCTGGTCTGGAGCGTGGTGTTGTCGGTGAGGCAGCAGAGTTCAATGTGTGGACACGTGAGGCTGGTGGCGGTTCATTGGCCATTTCTGTGGAAGGTCCCAGCAAGGCTGATATTGAATTTAAGGATCGCAAGGACGGCAGCTGCGATGTTTCGTACAAGGTCACAGAACCAGGCGAATATCGTGTGGGTTTGAAATTCAATGATCGTCACATACCCGACTCGCCATTCAAGGTCTACATCTCTCCGGATGCCGGTGATGCTCATAAATTGGAGGTACAGCAATTCCCACAGGGCAACATTCAGGCTGATGCCCCATATCAGTTCATGGTTCGCAAAAATGGTGCCAAGGGTGAATTGGATGCCAAAATTGTGGCCCCTTCGGGCACCGATGATGATTGCTTCATTCAGGTGATCGATAGCGAGATGTACTCGGTGCGTTTCTATCCACGCGAGAATGGCATCCATGCCATTCATGTCAAGTTTAATGGCGTCCACATACCCGACTCTCCATTCAGAATTAAGGTCGGCAAGGATGTGGCCGATCCAGCTGCAGTTCATGCCACTGGTAATGGCCTGGATGAGGTCAAGACTGGCCATAAGGCCGATTTCATCATCAATACCTGCAATGCTGGTGTCGGCACACTTGCCGTCTCTATCGATGGCCCTTCCAAGGTAGCCATGGATTGTACTGAAGTCGAGGAAGGCTACAAGGTGCGCTATACTCCCCTGCTGCCCGGCGAACATTATATCACAGTCAAGTACAATAATATGCATATTGTGGGATCGCCATTCAAAGTGCATGCCACAGGCGATAAGCTGGCCGATGAGGGTGCCCAAGAGACATCCACAGTGATTGTAGAGACAGTCCAAAAGATAGCCAAGGGAGGTAAAAATACTGGAGTTCATTTGCCTACTTTCAAATCGGATTCCAGCAAAGTGGTGTCCAAGGGAATGGGCCTCAAGAAGGCTTACATTGGCAAGCAGAATCAGTTTAGTGTCTGTGCCACCGATGCGGGTGAGTGTTTCCCTATCTTCCCTTAATAATTTAATTCTTTATTAATCTAATCACATTCCTCTTCATATGCAGGCAATAATATTTTGTATGTTGGCATGTATGGACCAAAGGGACCATGTGAGGAGTTCCATGTCAAGCATGCTGGTCACAACAATTACAATGTGCAGTATCTGGTACGCGATCGTGGCCAATACGTGCTCCTCATTAAATGGGGCGAAGACCATATACCCGGCTCCCCATTCCAGATCGATGTCTAGATCTAGCCGCAACAAAACAAAACATAACATACATAACATACATATATAGATACATACATATCTGTGTGTATATACATATATATAGAGCATATATTTGTGCTACATAATTTTATGTGGGCGCTTCATTATTGTGTAATACCATATGTTCCAGGGTCAAATTTCGCATCGTGTATGTGTCTCTTTATTTTCTCTTTGCATACATTAATTATCTTTGTTTTAATCTTTTTTTTAAGGTAAGAGTCTTTTTTTGTTATTTGTACATAAATGAAATGGAAAAGATGAAAATTATGTTTGCGCCATTTTCATATTATAATTTATCGTTTTTGTTTTTCTCGTCTATACTTAAACTAAATGAAAAATTAACTGTTGAGTCAACAAATCGATTTTGAAAGTCAATTATTGTTCGATACAATCTAAGCACCACAATGCGAATTAAATCTCTTAAACAATTATTTAATACTTAAGCGAACATTTATGAAAGTGAATGATGATGATTATTATGATTATGATGTATTATGTTTTTTATTATCACTATCGTATCGACGTGTAATTTAAATGAAACGAAATAAACTAAAATTTACATAACAGGATTGTAGTTTAATTAAATTATGAAATAAGTTGCAGCCAACTGTAAATTGAAATTACTTGAAAAGTAACAAAGCCTTTATAATTTAAATTGTTCGTGCATATTGATTTCCACTTAGTTCTAATTTTCCAATTTCGCGGTCATATACATATGCACAGTAGCGCCACACAGTCATACTATGTTACCAGCCCTGGTTATCTTAACAGAATTTCACAATGTAGCTGACAACCTCTAATTTCGTTTTTTCTTTTTTTTTCACTTGCATATAAGTATGTGTATGCAATTGATGAGATATTTTTAATCAAGCGAAAATGTATACAAAATGAGCAGTCACCAGTTGGAAGTACATATTAAGCACTTTCTCCCGAATGGGTTAAAAATTATTCAATTGTTTGGCTCGTTTTAATAAGAATGTATTCATTTGAATAATAGCTAAATCATTCTAACCGCTGGATTGGATTGCTTCTCTTCTAAAAGCTTACATGCATCTATTGAATTATCAAAGAGGTATTTTCTTTATTTTTTTGGAATAATTTTTTCACATTTGTTTATCGGTTAACATTCATTTAAAACTTTGCGCCAACATTTGATAACATTGCGCCTAACAGAACTATGGATTCAAGTTACAGCGCTGCCAGACTGTATGAAACGCTAATCAAATTCAAAATCTAAACCGTTACCATTCGGAGTGTCAATTTATTTAGTCATATAATATAAAAGTAAATATCTTTGTTGTTAATTCTAAATTGAAAGTGTTTTAACTTTTTAAGTAATCTTGATTTTATAAATAATTCCTTGGAGACCGTATGAAAATGATTTTTTAATTAGGTTATGAATTTAAGAAAGGTTATCCATTTAGCGATCGGACAGCTGTATTTCAATTATTTTGTTTGATTTGTAAAAGGTTTTTTTCATTTTGTGACTGTTAACAATGTTAATAACGTTTCACATTGTCACACCTTATTCCCTATTTTTATAGATATAGGTTTGTATAGTTGTATGTTCCATTCAGTGATCTTTAAATATTTATAATTACATAGAGAATTATAAAAGGTTCAAACGTTTACTTTATCACTGCTGCTCGTTCCTGATGATTACACTCACTATTGTTATAACACTGAGTCATCAGCTACCTCTAGTTAATCTTTGCCCTCAATAGCATATAATTAACGTTAACTAGGTACTTTAAACATTTTGTGACAAAGTCGAATTTTTTTTTCTATCACATCATATTGAGTACTATTTATATGGCAGGAGATAGGTAAAATATTTATGTATTGTATTATAGTATAAATCTCTAAGTTTTTAAATTACAATGTCAAAAGTAAATACTCAATTAGGTAGCTAATTAACATCAAAAGTCGGAAGTTAAATCAATAGTTATTAGATATTGATGCGTATGATGTGCACTGTCAACATGTTTGGTCTCAAGCCAGTTGAAAAAGGTTGGAATTCAAATAGAAACGATTTGTAGACATTGACTCATTGTCAGGGTAACAGTTTTGCATCACCGTCATTTACCTGATGGCACTTGAGATGCGTTTTGTTTAACCAATACTTTTAAGCCGCATCTACATATACAAATCGAATCAATAAGCCACTCGAATGCATTTAGCTAAATCGCGTTTTGGGGCTTTATAGTAATCTATTCCGCAACCTCTGCCAAAGTAGATATACTCATTTATATACATACATATATACTATATACATATATATATATAGATAGCTATAGATGCAGTCGTCAATGTAGAGAGTTATTTGCACGATTTGTAGCCATGTCCAACCACCGTTGAATTCATTCTGAATATCAATGGCTTTTACCTGTGAATGTGCACACACAATTTTCTGTTTGTTGGCATTTTATTTGGTTCTTTTTTTTGTGATTTTTCCCAAGTACAGGCAATTCTATTTCTTTTTTTTTTTTTTGAGTGATATTTTATTAGTGAGGGAGTCGTGAGCCATAAGCCATAAGCCGTTCAGCTAATGCGTTGAGTCATCATATAAATCAAGGAGCTTGACACAAGAGTCAATACTAAATCACAGCATTGGCAACGGTAGCAGAAAATTGCCCTACTCCATCGTTAAGAAGCAGTTGAAATGGCGGTGATAATTATGCAGTGACGAGCAAAATTTTGCATACATATTATATGGTTATATGCGAAACGAAATCCGCCATGGCAATTATCTTCTCTACGTTTTTTTCAGTTATTTTTATTTGTTTGTTTATCGATTGGTTCTATTTGTTAGCCTATATGTATGTTGAGAAGCACTTTTATATGTACATATATATTCAGAAGCCTCAATGACTGGCCAACTTGTTGCTCATCGTCATCAGGAATGGGCAATTGGTTTACGTGTTACCTGCATTCAAAGGTGATATCAATTTAGTATGAGATTTACGAGTTATATCTCCATCAATTTGTTTATATATACACAAAGACAGCTTCCTTAGCTTCCTTCAACGATTAGTCTCGTATATATGTATGTATATATATATAAGTACATTTAGCTGATTGCACAATTAATATGCAATGATGTATTCAAAAAATTTTAATTAATGGGCCTTTTGTTTTGTATTTCATTTATTTGTATTTCTGTTTTTGTGCTTTAAGCATTTATTTCAGAGGTATTTTGCCTTAATAGATGGATGGATTGCCTTTGACTTTGCCTTTGTTCTGTGTGAGAAGATACAATGGCAAGATACAGATGGAAACAGCGACAAACATGCTGGGAATTACGTGATTGATTGTAGAGTTGCGATTGCCGCACTTGTATTGTATAGTAAATATGTACATATATGAAGTATATTGTGTTGTTTGCTTTTATAGTCAGTAAGTATTAAAATCGTCTAGCAAAATCTGAAATTAAATCAAAGAGCAGAGACATCCAAATGGCGATTAAGATTAAGTTTAACTACCTTTTGAAATTCATTATATATGTGCATAGTAATGATAATTAGAATTTACATTTGAAAATAAAAATAGTTTTTTATATATCAATTGTTCCTAAATCTTTAGATATATTTACATATACATATTTCTACTTCCATGAATCAATACATTGCAAAATCCTTATGACATACATTTTTTAAACTTTCTGATATATTTTTATATTTGCAAAATCCTTATGGCATACATTTTTCAAACTTTTTGATATATTATTGTATTCTAACTTTTATAGTCATCTAATCTTGGTTAGCAATATGTTTCTAAATAATTAGCAAATAACATTACTGATATATTAATAAATTGTAAGCGATACTTATTTAAAGTGTTATTTATATAGTTGTAGCTCAACACCAACATCGGATTTAAAAGACAAAAATTAAAGTCAAAAATCAGAACTTGTCAGAACTATAAAACTTCTAAAAAATGTTTTTTCCGTGCCTAACATTAATACCTAAAATTTATGCATTAACATTATTATTGATAATTAACATTATCATTAACATTATGAATGATAATTAACATTATCAATAACATTGGCATGACCGTTAAGGACATTCATATAAAAGAATTGTAAAAGAACATTTTGGTTAACATTTTCAGTTTTCCTATACATTACTTTTGATTAATTCTTGTTTAGTCAGTGTGAATGATAAACAAAACAGACTAAAAGCATATTGTAATGGCAGAAAGAAAGAATTAGTTGCAAGTACCTTGTTGGTTTTTAGAGTATGAAAAAGGAAAATCACAGCAAATGCAAAAATTTATGAGCATACACTTAACCAAACGACGTCTCCGAGCGCACGGTCAAGGCATACCAATTACTTGTCCAGAATATAATCTGACGGATGTTAAATGCATAGGGATGGATGATTCACATTGGGGTTTTTACCCCCCCCATCCTATATATAAAACTCCAGCATGGATCTGCTTGCACTCTCAATAAACAAGTAAAGTAGACTAATTACCAACTTCGAAGCTTGTAAATAGCTGGAAAACAAACATACAGTCAATTCGACAATTTGTTGTACCACACGAAGAAAAAAAAGGCAACTGTTTGGAGGTAAAAGCCAGATTTACTTGCGCTTTGTTTGCCGCCTACAATGCGATCGCTTTGCTTACAGTCAACGTCTTATGTTAGCGTCGACGTCAGGCAGCGGGCCAGGTGAACTGCTGCCGCTGTCAGGTGTTGTCGTTTTTGCAATCCGCACTCGGGTTGAGTCTGTTTTCGTCTGCCTGGCAGCGCGGTTCTGGGACGCGTTAAATTTCACTTGTTTTGTGAACGATCGGTTAGTGCGATCGGTTGGTCGAACGTTCAAATCAGTTCGTCGCGGTCAAGCATAGAGTGGTTTTTCCTGAAAATCTAACCATTTTCAAATTGAGGTTTTTGGAATATTTTTCAGTTTATGCAACACTGCGTGTCCACCAGTGATAAAATTTCGAAAGTGCATTGCTCAATAATAAAAAAAAAGAAATACGAAAAATACAAAAAAAAACTTTTAAACACATCATTTAATACGAGTACCAGTACCAGTGCCAATACCAAGATCGGGACACAGTCAGGCAAAGATTAGAGTCGCGGATTTACGAGAAAATAAAAAAATAACGTATAATTTGCCAACATAACAGATAGTTTTTTTTCAGCTTTGCCGCAATCCATTTTGCATCGTATCTGTGGGCGTGGAATTGTTGCACTTAGCGTGAGGTAAGTCGGGTATTATTTTGGATTAATATGGAATATGTTTCAATGATGAATGTACATTTAATGCAACTGCATACATTTTTTTATTAATTTCAAAAAAAAAAAGGTAATTGACAAAAACTATACAAAATTAAATGCAATTTGTTGTTGTGGCATTCAACAAAAATCCTCCATAAAAATTACAAAAATTAAAAATAAAAACTTGTTTTCAATCTTTTATTTAGTCTTTTCAAAATAGTGTGCATAACATTTGAGTAAATTTTTTTTAGTTTTCCATTTCATTGTTTAAAATTTGTTGGAAAAAAAAAACCATTGCTAACTTCATTGTTGCGTATACGTCATGTTGGTCAAAGAGAAATGTAAAGAAAAATGTTTCCACACTTTGCAAATAGATTTCTGAATTTTGCAGTTTAACAATTTGTTAGAAAAACAATCTCTTTCTATAAAAAAAGAAATGTTGAAACTTTAAACTGATTTTTGATGCAAACAATTAGCACAGCTATAAAATACGTTATAGTCCTGTTACCAACTTATTGCAATCTATCAAGTAACATTTTCAAAATGGAATAAAAAAAGTTTAATCGATAATGTGCCATGGCGCAATGCAAATATTGAATCAAAGTCAAATAGCATTAAACTTTCTTAAACTTTAGTTCGTGCTAGGCGAGGTAAAGACAAAAAAAGACACAAAAATATATATGTATATATATCTATAAAAAAAAGTTGGCTTTCCTTGCACAAGGCGTGAAGTGCACATAGAAAGGCAGGCAGAGGGAGTTGCAGGGATGTCGGATTGGGTGCTGTGTTGGATGGCCAATGATGTCAGGCAACTGGGACTGAGAATGGATTTTGTGGGTCTGTTGGGCTTTTGGTTTTATGAATGAGTGCAGCGTAGCACAAATATTTGACAAATCCCGCGAAAAACTCTGCTTATGTTGTCACCACCCGTCGAGAAGAGGGCAAAGAGACAGACAGACAGATAGACAGACAAATGGCATTTGGCCAGTCATACTGATTAGGATTTGTACGGAAATCAGACAAAGGTATGGTATGGTCGACAATGAAGATGTTGACTTTAACGGCTTGCTGCAACATTTGCATGCGAAAATCAAAAACTAAATTTGCATTCATTTATCGAAGGTGTAATTTATATTTTGCACTTAAACTTTTGGTTGATTTTCATTTTCATTTGTTGTTGCTGTTGTTTATGCAACAAAAGCAAATGGCCAGATTCACAAACTTACACAAACACATAGATATACTATATATACATATATATAAAAGACGCGCTAACGATGCCGCTTGCAGCTGCTAGTGTAAGTGTGTAAATGTATCTCATGGATAGCTTCTCTCAGGTAAAGCAATCCCAAATGCGCCAATTTGTATGCAAGTGGCATTAATCGACAGGGGTGGTGTGGGGAGGGCATCCTTAGACGTAGTCGTAGTCGTAGCTGAAAAGTTACGTGAGTTGTGCAATACTATGAAATTGATTTGTAATCGATAAATGTGCGAATATTGTGTTCTAGGTTTAGATTTTGGATTACCAGCGAAGCAAACAAACCATTTGGCACTTTAATAACGTATATCTACGTGATGCTGTGTGTGTGTTTGTGTGTGTGTGTCTGTGATTGTATTTCGTGCTCGTGTTGGCCACCTTTTGTTGCTGCAAAAATTGAAAAATCAAACACAAGGAAAACCACTTGATGGGGAGTAGCAGCAGCAGCAGCAGCCACAGAGCCATTGACAAGGTCATCGCATGGTGTTTTATTTGGGGCCTGTATTGTGGTAATGGCTATAATGTTCAAGTGTGGTCTCTCTCTTTCTCTCTCTTGCTCTCTCTCTCTCTCTCTGTCTCTGTATCACCGCATTCTAAAATGAATCTCAATCTAATGAAATCGTCGTGAATTCGTTGACTTGGCCCGACAAACCATAATATTAAACTATCTGCTGTTTTTCTTGTTAGTTGTGGCTAGTGGCAAATAGTGGCAACAAGTGTTTAATTGCAATAAATGCACCTGAATACCTTGACTGTGCCTGAGCTTGAGCTTGAGGCAAGGCATTCTGGTTCTCAACAAAACGAAGAATCTGCTCCTCCTTCCACTCTGAAAAAAGTTTCTTCTATTTATGCAAGGAAAATATATATTTGCTAAACTTAAGCAACAAAAAAAAAATAATATTCAACACACATTCATTCACATTTATTTAAATTTTGTTATTATCTTTGTTCAAATGGAACGTGTACTATTGCATACAAAAAAATTACCATTGTTTGTGGTATTTTTCATTTGTTTGTTTTTTGCCCAATAAAGACACGAAAGAGCCATCAACTATATATACCAACATTTATGTATATATCCTGGTACTAGCTTTTTAATTATGCACATTTTTTCTTTTTTTGGCCTAGGTCGGTAGCAACATGAAAGATAGCATAAGCAACTAGGTCATTACCATGATACTTAAGCTGATAATACTCATCGGATTAAGACCTCGGTATGCACATAAAGTCAGTACTTTGACTTGGCCATAAAACTATGAAAATGGTTCAAAATATTATGTGATGCTAAAGACATACTTAAAAGACTAGTCAAAGAAGGTAACAAGGAAAAACAAACAAAAAATAATAAAAGGTCACTTGTTATATAGTTAATAGACAAAATATAGTTATTACGGAATTAAATTGTTTTATAAAATATAAATATATATTTAAGCATATTTCTTGGTTGTAAACTTAAAGCGGAAACAAAATTCCAAATTTTAACTAAAATTAAACAAGTTTAATTTAAAGTCACAATTATTTAAGTAAAATTTATATATTATTTGAAAATAAATCACATAAACGTAATTTATGACCCTCTAATCTTTTTGTTAGTTCTTGTTTCAAACTTTGTGCTTAATCTTAATATAGTTGATGTTTAAATTAGTTTTAAGCTTGATTGTTTAGTGAATAGAGTTTTGTGTACAATTTCTGAATATAATGACTTTTTAACTGGTTTTGCAGACCTGTTGAGTCATAATTTAGTTATGCAGTAGAAGATTAATAGGTCTGGTTTGGTTATTTAGTTAGAATATATGTTAGGAAATTGGGAGTTCAACTGTTTGTCCTTGTTTATGTTTTACTTAGTCAGTGATTAGGTTGTTGTTTCTTTTAATTTGCCAATTTAATTTTCTGTAATATATTATAGCAAAAATTAGTTTTTATTCCAGCAGAACTTGGTTTTCTTTTTCTCCAAGTTTGATTTGGGCTTAATTGGCAATTACTGCTGATCCGTTTATCAATACTGGAGAAAATATATATATTTACAGAACTAATATTTCTTTATTAATATATTTTTATAATATATTAATAATATAAAGAATATATTTAAATATTACTAATTTCAATTTTACTGCATAGAGTTTTTAGATCTTTTGTTTAAAATATTTGATAAAATTTCTTATATCTATCTATATAAATGTAAACTAGTTACATATATATAAAGCTATAGCTTTACAAGATCCAAACTGATATTTATCATATATCGTTATTGATATTAACCATCTTATATTTCAGTTAAACTTTAAAAATGTTGTTAAGTTTCTGTTAACTGGTCTGCTTCACTGACCATTGGCCATAAAAAATGTCATGTTGGAAACATGTTTTGAAATTCATGTACTTAGTTTGTAATTAAATACAAAAGCAATGAAGTGGAATATGCCCCACACCACTAAACTATGCCCCTTGATCCCCCCCAATCCAACAAATATAAATAAATGAACCGAATCAAACAAAAAGGTAATGGAAAAATTGAAATTGTAAGCAGAAAATTGTTCCAAAAAGGTGATGACAAATGAGTAATAATATTAACATTGCCACAAATTGATGTACTACATAGTTTTGCTACCTCTTTAATTAAATTATTAATTATGTACCTTAATGAATGCATAATTGAATAATAAACTACGTGCAAACGCCCTCTTAATGGTGTGTGTGTATATATGAGAGTGGGTGTGTGTGTATGTTAGTGTTTCGATTGCCACAATTGTTCTGCTATTTTTGCTGTTGTGGATTGTTGTTTTTAACCTTTTAACTTTTTGTGCATCCCATACATAAGTTGGGGCTCTCATTAAGTAATCACATGGAATATTCCCCGCAGCCAATTAAACCAGAAAGCCGCAATGTTGGCAACCAACAGATGCAACCAGCCAGCCAGCTAGCCAGCCAGTTGGCCAGGCTAGGCCAACCAGATGGATAGACAACCATGCAGAGATACTGTTACAGATACAGATACAGTTACAATTGCAGTTACAGATACTGGCAATACACACACACACACACACACAGATACAATTAAATTCGTTTCAGGAAGCATTTATGTAGTTACACATTTCGTTTCTTTTTTTTTTATTTTATTTTATTTTTTAAGTGAAAGGCAAAACGACATCGAATCTTCTTTGATGGAAAAATTTTGTAAATAATGGAATTTTTTTGTTTCTTAAATATTTAAAACGTAAACAAGTTTTGCAACCTTTAAAAAGTTCTACCTTGATTAATGGTAAAAATTATTTTGCGTAAATGAACCACAAGGAAGTGCACTTAATTTTTTCTCTGTTTTTTCTTTTTAAGTTTTTGTACATTTTTAGAGCTATTGATACATTTTAAGATTACACAATTGTTTTTAATGGTGAAAACAATTTACAGCTAATTTTTGACTGATGTTTGTTGTTGTTGTTGTTGTTGTTGTTGTATTTTCATTTTCAATCAACTTAAACTGGTTTGACATAATTTTAGCCAGACAAGACTGTCATGAAAGACGGAAGAGTGATAGTCTGAGTGTCGTTGAACAGGTTGCAATCAGAGTATAACCATTATTTTAACTATTACTATGACTCTGACGTTTGACGATGACAAACTGGCCAAAGTTACGCGGAATCCCAATCCTGTGATTCCCAAAACTATATGCAATTGCATAGCTAGTTACAACCATTACTACATAGTTTTATATTTCATTTTGTCTACTACCATTTCGGTTATGTTGGTTTTTTTCTTTTTTTTTTTTGTTGTTGTTGTTGCTGTCGTTGTTTGGCTTGTTTGCACAATTCATACTATATAGCCAGTTACTCGCCAATGCTGTCGACTTTTGGGGCCGCACCTCCGTTGTGCCGCACGCACCGCTCAAACCATTGGCTGGCCAAAAGCAACAACAATAACGAGAAAAAAAAAAAACAGCACAAAATATTGTATCTCTTTTTTGAAATTTCTAAAACCAAAGCTAAGCGTGTTTAGCCACAGTGACCAAATCTATGTGCATATGTATGTGTGTGTGTGTGTGTGTGCGTGTGTTTGTAGTTGGCAGCACTGATACTTACTAACTAAAAGCCAACAAGTCGCTACCAACTTCTAACTCATAAATAAATCAAAATGATGCCACAGTGGTATGAAAGTACAAAGAAAAAAAAAAAAAAAATGCCATAAAAGAAAGTACACTTCTAAAAGAAATACAAATAAATGAAATATATTAATAATAAATTTATACAATTAAGTTTAAGTTACATTTTTAGTGCTTTTTAAGAATAATGAATTTAATTATTTTATCCTTTTTTATTGCCATTTCCGGTTATAAAATTTCTTTGGCTTAGCCAAGTTGAAGATTGTGTTTAAGCACTTGACAGTTTTTTTATCTAATATAATGCTTATTTATTATTACATAATATTAATATAATAAAATAATATTATAATTATGCAATTTCCTAGCTCGATAGATATCAATAGCAATAAAAAGTTATTAAACATTTGACTAAAAATTTATTGAGAACTTTGAAACTAAGAATTAAACTAATATTCTCTTCAGTTAGAGTTCTCATTTTAAACGAATTAAAATGTAAATTGCACATTTTGGGCGAATTGATTGAAAGTTTTTGTGTCCATATATTTGGCTTACATATTTACCAGATAATTTAGAAAAAACTATTAACAAATATTTAAAAATAAATTTAATTAGACTATTGAGATTCATCTGCCTCCGGCTACCTTACTTTTACACTTCATTTAGTTTTCTCTAAATAAAAGTTAATTATTTATATGAAATATATTATTAATTAAATGAAATTTTAATTGCAGATTTATTGTTTACTGTGTGTAACCACATTTAAACCACTGTAATTGTTGTCTATTGGCTGTTTAGTTTGTCCCCTTTCCCTGTATAATTTTCATACATTTGCGTGCTTCTTTTGTGCTTTGGTAATTTGTTTTAAATATTTGCTTAAAATATCAAAAACTCATGGCAACACACGTACACTTTAGCCGAACTTGTACGTGGTATCTAACAGATATATGTGAAAATAAAATTTTTGCTTGAGGTTCAGGGAGTGTGTGTGTGTGAGAGAGAGGGGAGAGATTTTGAATGGGGGTTGGGTGTAGCGGTAGAATGGAATAAGGTATAAGTTGTGGTGTATGCGTGTTTGTGTGTCCCTTAAAGAGATTCTCATGGACAAATAGTGGAAGCAACAAACTAGGAAGAGGAAAATTTCACTACAATTGCGTTGAATTGATGCACCAATAAGACATGTAGTCAATCCTAACGGTTCCGTATACGTGCCACGATCAATCAATCACACTCTATATACGATATATATATATATGGTAGATATGAAATTGTTATGCATTACGCACCTTAATCATGATGAAACGTGTAAGCGACGCATATATATACATACATACATACACACATATATATATATAATTTTTTTTTTTTTGGTTCCTCTGCGTTACCTGTTTATCAATTGCGACCCAGTCCCAATTTCGAAATCTTTGTATTTTTAATTCCGTTGGCCAAACATTTTCAACAAACTACGTGATAACATTTGCACAACGACCTTCAGAATCTCAAGTAAATTCATTTAGAAAGTGTCCAAAAAAGAAACAAACGCAATTTTTTAACCAATTCAAAGTACAATAGATGCTATAATTAAATTTTGATGACTATAGTTCTTTATTGCATCTCGTGTTTATAATTATATACATATGTCTGTATACTAGTTGCCAAATAGACTATAATTCTTTTTGTTTTAGATAGTCAATTTAGTATATTGGCTTTTAATTTCAGTTATTCATTTTCAATTTGAAATAAACTTGTTTGCCTGTTGTAAAAATTGTGAACTTTAATTAAATATATGCTTGTGATTAAATTAACTTCTGTATTTACCATTCATATGCAACAGCATGAGCTTCCAAAGAAGAACCCACAAAATACCATAAAAGAAATAAAAAAAAAAAAGAAAATATAACACACACGCACACACACACATCCACACAAACCGGATTACATGCCGATCCTATCGAATTGCAAAGTGCCTTGGCTACTGCCTGATACACCAGAAAATGAATAAAAAAAATATATAAAAATAAAGAAAAAAAAAAAGAAATAAGTACCACAACCGACATACCGACATATTTCCATCATGGAAAAATCATAAAATCAAAGAATAAACCACCATGAAGATAGCGAGAGAGAGAGAGAGAGTGAGAGAGAGGGGAAAGGGTTAAAGCATAGTAGTAGACCAATATGGGATTTGGCTATTGAATATGGTCTTACTTTAAGTGGAATAAATCTAAAAATATATCAAATATGGTAAATAAATGAATAAATAGTTATGTTACTTTATATTGGATTTAGCTACTTGTATTCCAGCATATCTCTTGTTAAATATTATTAAATGATTTTGTCAATAAGATTTTAATGTTAATTGAAGTTGTAGTCTTGTCCGAATCCGGTTCAATGATAGGTACACACACCCACTTGTTTTTTTTTTTTTTTTGATTTGGTTTGTTTGCGTTCTACGGAAGTTCTGCAGGTGTTAAAAACCACTAAGCAAATCGTCAGTGTCATGATGAAAAAGATTTACAAATAATTATATATGTTTGTATATCATTTTTGCAAAATAAAAATTGAAGTAAAATTTATGATTACCCTTCTAGTGGTTGGTTTATCTTAATCACAAGGTTTTAAAATAATGAATAATATAAATTTTTAAACTTAAACTATAATTGGCTAAATTTAGAATTATTTTTCTTTAGTTACCAAAGAATCAATTAACACCTTTAAACTAATACTAAACTAATGTTGATTTAAAGATTTTTGAAAACTATTAAATTTACAAATTACAAATTCTTAGTAATTTTAGAAGTCAATATGATTATTAGATAAATATACTTTTATTTGGAATTAAGTTTATTATTGTAATATATCTGCGACAGGCATTTAAAAGGCAGAAATCCATTGTCTATATATAATAAAGTGAGCTAATACAAATTCTTCGGAAACTGAATGAAATATTAATAATAAGTAATAAAAAAAAAGTGTTTTAGAATTAGCTATAATAACTTATGCTTATGACTATGACTATTCATTATTATCACTTTTTATGATTAATCTTTTCAAATTTTTTATCTAATTTATTTTAACAAATTGTGGCTTACAAAATATTCAAAATTTTCGTAATTTTTATTACATTTATAAAAGTAAATTTAGCTTCTGTTTACAATTTGTTTATTATTATCATTATTGTTCTGTTATATAGGCAGACTTAATATATTTATTTATATCTGAGCCAAAACTGATTTTGAGTTTATTATATTATACACATGTATGTATGTGTGTGTGTGTGTGTGTGTGTAAGTTTTTTTTACGCATGCATTTATAGCATATTCATCTTCAATTCAATTTCCATTTCGGTCATTGAATTGGGAAAGCGCATCTCAATTCAGTTATGAAAACTGAATTTTTACATATGTATTCATTTATTTGTATTCTTTTTATATTTTTTTCTCAGCATAAAGAGATTTTTATATGTAATACGCACACAAAAACACATACATATACAAATACATGTATGTACATACTCTTTTACAATTTGTTTGCATATATAAATTGAGGTTTATATATATATATATATATACAAATGTATCCCCATGTGCATACGTCACTTATTTTTATGATTTCTTGTTATTTTGTTCAATTGCAATCAATAAATGTGCGTGGGCGTAACCTATAGCCTATCTTTGGGGGGCAATGCAACTTCATTCACCCTTAACACAAACACACTAAGAAAGGGAGAGAGCAAAAAAAGAAATGGAATGAGATAGAGAGGGTGGGTAAAGAGCGTTCCACATGTAATCGATTTAATCATAATCCAGCTTTTACTATTTATTGTTCTGAGTTATAGTATAAATATGTGGATGCATTAATACAATACACACACACACACATACACACACAAAACAAAATATTATCCCTCCCCTCCCCTCTCCACGTTTCTGTTGGTTTTGTTGTAGTTGCTTCAGCTACCGCTGTTGTTCTAAGACGCCCACTGGGCTGATACGTTTGGCTAAAGAGCCCTGGCTCCATTGGAGCATATTTATGGTTATAGTATGCATAACTGGAGGCAACCATAAAGTAATAATATGAAAGCCACCACCTACAACCGACCAACCGATCCTATCCCGTACCCCCTATCCTTTCTTTCACTCACCCACCCATGCCACAACTCTTTCTGAAAATGCTTCAATGTATTCTGCTGCCGGCTAAGGCGGTAGAGGTTTGTATAGTGTATGGTCAGAAGGCGTGGCTTTTGTAGTGTACAATCATTGATTTTGGTTCAACTTAGTTTTTCTTATGCAAATACGCAAAACCATTTTCCATTTTTACTCTCAATATCTTAACCCAACTCGGTTGGTTATGTGTGTGCTTTTGGCTTTTGCATGAGTTAACGCCACTGGGTAAGGATATTGAAATATCCGGCTTTTACTTAAGTATTTATTAAAAACAACAACAACAACAACAAAATATAATATAAAATAAATAAAAATCTAAACACAATGCAGAAATTGGTCTAAAGATATATGTATATATTTTTTTATTGTTGTTGTTGCTGCTGTTGCTGTTGCAAGTGTATGTAATTCAATGTGTTCCGTTTTCAATTGTTGAAATTGTTTATGACTTTTGAGGTAAATTGAAATTTGAATACTTTTGGCCAAAATGAACTCTGTTTTTGTGATTGCACGTACAAAGGTTTATTGAGTTAAAATTCGAGATGAATGCGTGAAATGAATATATATGAATTCATAAGTAATTTACAAGATTCGTTTCAGCAAATGAGCAATAATTTTTACCTTTTTTTAGTCTCAAAGAAAAAAAATGTTTTAGATGTAAATTTCTTATAACCAGTTTTCGGGTTAATTATTTTTCCTTCAATAATCATAATATTTTTTTGTTTTTATTGTAGATATAATTTTTAATTTTACAAAATAAATAAATAAAATTTAAAGATTAATAAAACTTTAAATATATAAAACAGAAAAACAAAATATTTATTATTTTTCATTGTAATTTATATGATCGTTGCAAATTGTTTTCTCTTTAATATCATTGTCAATTATCTATTATAATCGTCTAAAAGAAAATTGTATTTATTTATTTGTTTTTCTTTTATGTATTCATAAAGAGCTAACTTATAATGGATTCATTGGTCTATAACAAGAACGATGATTAATATAAATATTAATTATGTGCATAAGTCTGTATATATCTCATGGAGAAGTTTCAATTAAGATCTAAAAGTTCAAAGGTTTAAAAAATCTGATGTTGTTGATGAAATACAATTCAAATTACATATATAGAAAAAATGTTTCTAATTATTGGATAGAAATCCAACTGAAATTAACTTAATTTTGCTAAACACACCTGTAGAACCTGAAATCCCTTATAAGAAATGTATAATTTGCAACTAAAAGGCAAATTAAAATACTTAATTCAATGTAATTTTGAAACTTGAAGCATTCCATTTTCAAGGTTAATAGTAATACTAGATATAATTAAACTAATATTCCTCAATTGGGCCTAAAAATAAAAACCCAACTAGACCTGCTACCAAATATGAACATAAAAACAAACTGAAACATATTTAATATTTGCATTTTAGTTTATGTTGTTTCATTGCCACCACAGAAGTTAACAAACTGTTGGTAAAATCCTATTTATTATATTTATTGAGAGGGAGTGAAGGGTGGTTTGGTGAATTATTTGAATTTAATTGCATTTACATTACAAACATTTTGAAAATCAAGTTGCATTTAAATGCCATAAACAAAATGTGAAAAGCCAAGCATAAACTCTTAAACCAAAAGCTAAATTTCATACAAAACATTGTTTGCATTTCAAATAAATGAAGTAATAACTTTTATGCCATGTTAAACATTTTTATGCACTCCACAAACATTGTGAAGGAAAACCCCCCCAAAAAAAGAAAAAACAAAAAAATAAAAAGACCAAAACGAATGAAAACAACAAAAAAAAAAAAAAAAAGAAAGATGAAAAACTGGTTGAGGGGAAGAACATTTTACTTTATGGAGATTTTTGATTTGCAACAAGCTAAATAAATTGAATGCAATTTGTGGATAGCATAAAAATGAGCAACAAATAAATTTTCCAGCCATACAGCAAATACATATATATGTGTGTGTGTGCGTATGTGCGTGTGTGAGAGGGTTTATTCTATACATAATTATGTATGGTTAGGAAAGTGCTCGTGGCCACGTATCAACATTTTTGCAATGGGGCAACATATAAACGGGGCGGGGGAGTGCAATACAATCAGAGGAATTAACAATGGCAAAATCAACGAAAGAGCCATAGAAAAACGATAGAATCGCATCACAAAAAAAAGGGGCAACAATTTTGCTTTGTTTCGAGGTCAGAGGTCACTCAGTTTTGGTTGGTTGTGGATGGATTGGCTTTGTTTTGACTTTCCTTGCCTTCATTTGGGTTGCTTCTTGTACACAAGTGATAAAAAGTAATGAGCAAATTGTAACAACAGCAGCAACAACAATAACATTGTAGCATAGTAAAACATCTTTGTGTTACTTTGTGTGTGTGTGTGAGTGTTTGTCTGTGTGTGTGTGTGTGTGGGTCAGTGGGTCGGTTATTGTTCTTCATTTTCATCTTCTTTCATGATTTTTGGGGGTATCCTCAGGGCAGAGTAGCCAATGAATTGGGCGTTACAAAACAACAGTCAAAAGCAAAGAAAAGAAACAACAACAAAAAAAAAAAAGAAGAAAAAAGAAAAGGGCATCGTTTAACATGGCCATAGTAAATGATTTGCTACGAAAATTTGTCACACAAATACACACACACACATACACAAATAATATACATAGATATGTATATATGTATATGTATATATGTATATGTATGTATGTACACGCACAGATATATCTATACATAAAGATACAACAACTTGCTCAAGATTCGAAGGAAGCTTGAGAAGCAACAGAAGAGACAACACTAAATAACATGCACAATGTCAAGATAAAGTGGCAGATGAGCAACACCAAAGCCAACGCCAACAACAACAACAGCAAACATTGAACAACAAATAAGCAACAATAACAACAACAACATAATCGAAGACGAACAAAAGCTCTTGTACGTGTTAAGCACTCATTGCTGTCAAACATGCCGCATAGTTTGACGAAGAACCATATACACACAGATACAGTTAGATATAAAGAGATATAGATATAGTATACTATAGTATAGTATGGCTGCAACGTGTGGGAAAACAAACTGTAACACTTGCGACTGATGGGCCGCAAGTACAGACAGAGACAAAGATAGAGCAAACCAACTAAATAATAATAATACCCCAAACAGTGCTGCCAATAGCCAAATTATTTCAATATTATGCTAATCAATAATTAAAAATTACATAAATATATAAAGGTACATACATATAATTAGATTTTTATTTATTGCAATATATATATATATAAATATATTTTCGAATTTTAATACAAGATATATATGGAAACCATTATGAAGTGAGTAATTTGATACTCAAAATTAATTAATCTATATTCTAATTTTTATCTGAGCTTTGATTTTAAATCTGAACTATAATCTTGATTAAAAATGGACAATTTTTTCCTAGTTTTGAGAATAACTCACATAAAATCACATAGAAATATTAAATTTGATCATTTTTACTTCATTCATTCTATCAGATAAAAAGAAAACTGAAATTGAATATAAATATAAATTTTATCAATAAGTATGAATTTATTTTGTTTTTTACATTGAAATGTATATATGAAAAAAAATATTTCAGCCTTTTTGTTATTTTATGTACAGAGTTTTATTTTATATAGATGTATTAATATAAATATTAACTGACATCCTTATCTTGGCTTATAACTTAAGCAAATTATTATCAAAATTGAACTTTGAGTTTGAACAGAGTTCTTTAAACTTTTAAATAATTCGTGTTATTGATTTGTTGAAATTTTATACAATTTCAATACGCACGTGCAAGTTTATTAAGTTCAAAAATTTATAAACCTTGATTTTAATATTCAAATTGCTCTTTCTTTTTTTTTTTGATCGATATTTTAACCTATATATTATTATTTGTTCATTATTTAAAGCAGCAGCACATCAATTACATTTTATATTTTGTTTTAAATCCGGTTTAAGAATTTATTTACCTTTGCCATTTAAATTGTTTTATTTATCAGAGTATTTTACTTATTTATATTCTTTTATTATCTATAGCAGGTTTGAATTAATTCAGATTTGTATGGATTGGATTTTTATTTTTGTTTTTTGTTTACTTTTTGGAATAATATTGGATGGCAAATTTTTTGGTTTATTTCCATCTAAGCAAGAAACTTTTACTTACAAAGTTACAAATAAATAAAATAACATTTTCGATAAATGATGAAATGTACAAAGAGCTAAAAAAAAAAAAACAGGTAAATGGCATTTAAAGTTTAAAAATTAAGAAAATAATTAAAATGTTATGTACAGGGATATATTATCTAATGGCAAATTGCTTCTTATTGTGCCATTGTAAAGCCAACATGAAATTGCTAATAAATTATATTTCCACAAAAAACCTTTAAATTAATGACTTTACATAATTTAAAGAAAATATAAATAATTTTCTATTAATATATTTGTTTTTCTTTTATGTTAGTTTTTTATTGTTGTTATTTAATGTACAAGTAATTAACAAATTAAGATTTCTTTTTGGGAATTTTAAAACATTCGCTATATGCCCTAACTATAAATAAAGTAGCCAAAAGGTCAGCACTGACAACTGATGTATTCCCTCCAACGCACACACACAGTGAAATATACACACATAGAAATATACAGACGCACAGTCGACATGCCACGCCACGCATACGCCCCGTGTGACAAGAGACCGACACTTAAGCCGGCAATCAGGCTGAAATCGTTGAGGCAAGTACAAAAGGCCGGGGTGCCTGCAATCTGGTGCTAGCACTCATACATTTGCACGTATTCGGTCCACGGGACCACAGGCCATAGCATGGGGCATTGCTTTTGCTTTGAAATGTGAGCTTTTTGAGCAACAACAATACAAACAACAAATATAAATCGTTAACAATAAATAATCGTCTATGAGAGAGCGACATTTGCTATTGTTGTTGGTGGGCGCGTTGCTTTATGCATTTGTAGTTGTATTTGTAACACAATTGTTTATGCCATTGCGGCTTTGTTGTTTTGTTTTTATGGCTTACACATACACACACACACCTCCGAACGCCCTTTCCTCTGCCTTGGCATTTCTTGCTTTTGAGATCCGTAGAGCATAGTTTATTGTTATTTTATTGGGGCCCTATTTTAGGCTTTCGCGTGCTTTGTAAATAATTCGTGCTCGTCGCATTTATGACGTGATTTCTTTAGCTCCTTACCCCAATATTTTCTACTCCACCTCCTTTCCTCATTGCCAGACTTAAATGACACTTCGAAGGAACAAAAAGAAAAAAAACTGAATGGTATCTGCAATTGGCAGCTGCAACTTATATGTATGATGGGCAAAATAGAATAATATGTCCCTACAGGACATAACAGGAAAAACCATATACATTTATATATCCCCTTTTAATGGACAATAATATTTAAACTATTATTATAAATATTAATTTAATTTTCTAAAAATACTTTTACATTTAAATCCTTTTGTGGCAGGGTGGGTAGTTTAAGTAGTAACGGCCGTTCTGGACAAGCCCATGTACTCGTTGATTAACACTAGATGTTATCAAACACTAGCTTTTAAGAGAAATATCGATGACATCATAGATAAATGGTAGATCGAGGGTCATTCAAGAAAAGAAGAACGGAACAAGACGAACGAGTTGAAAATTGTAAAACGGAAAAGAATAAAAAGAAACAAAATAAACTGTGCAAAGAAAAAGAAGCGTCGCCTACTCACTTTTTATAAAATATATATTTAAGACTTTCCCAGTGATTACAGCACTTCAGAAATTCAATTGTTTATATTAAAAGTGTTTATTTAAATTTTTGAAATATAAATTAATAGCTCTTCAGAGGTATATTCGATATATCAAAACTTTCTTAAAATAATTTAACAATTCATTTAAGCCAATCATTGGCAAGCGTATCTGAATTTCACCATACAAAATTTACCATCCATAATTGATTGTACCAACTTTAGATATCATTTTTGCAATATTATTGAATTATAAATTAATACAACCAACTGCAATCGTTTAAATTTTATTTATTTATTTATTAGCGCATAAATTTGTTTACATGGCCTTTTTTTTGTTGTTGTTGTCTGCTGCTGATGCTCATTACAAGCCAAATTGCTTTGATTTTTGGTCGATTCAATATAATAAAAGAAAAAACCTATTAATTAATATAAATTATATACGAGGTGCATTTATTTATAAATTTCTCAATTTTATTCATATATACATTGTTGTTTTTTTTTTTTCATTTGCTGCTGCTGGTTTTTCTTGCTAAATGTTTGTATTAAATGTCGATTTTGTAATGTTTTCTTGTTGTTATTGTTGTTGTCATTGATAATAAGCGAATTATGTAATTACATATATGTATGTATGCATCAGTATCTGTGTGTGCATTTTTTTCCCAATACGTATTTCGTTTTTTGTAATGAAATATCAACCATAAATAAGCAGGTGTAATAATGGAGCAATAAAACAATGGCAATTGTTTTAGAAATTGACCATACAAATTAAATAAAAATTTAATCATGCCCATATATATATATAACATACATTCATTTATTTCATAAAGTTGTTTGTGTTCAATTTAAATTTGTTGCTACAATTATGAATATTTCGTTGCCTGAAATTGAATGTTCAAGTATATTGAACAAAAAAAAAAAAAGAGAAACAAAATTAAATCCAATTTAATTAAAAAACCAGTAATTCTGACTTTAACGCAGTTTTTATACCCTTGCAGTTCTTGTTTTGAATATTTTTTAAACCATTTTATATCTATAGAATTTGAATATAATTGTAATTGCTATTTTTTAGTCGCTTGATTTTGATAAGTCATTAGAAATGGAAAAAAGAAGCAAATTTGAAAATAACAAAAAAACGAGAAACCCTTTTGTTTGCTCAATTTTTATTATATCTTTTGAATTTGATGGCAAAAAAAAATTATATATGTTTTTTTGAGGAATTCCGATATATACAATTAATGTGATTAACTCTTTTTTGTTGACTAAAAGCTCAATCAAGTTGGCATAAATAACTTATTTATTTATTTATTTTTAAAAGCATTTTAAAAAATTTAGGAAGAAAAACTTTTGTGTTTTTTTATCAATGAAATAAAAAGTGGAAACAAGCTATGTGCAAAATTTAAGTTGATAAAATTGAACTTTTAGACAACAAACAGATGGACATGTTTATATCAAAAATAATTTGTGGCAGCTGTTAAACACACACACACACATATTTATTAATGAACTAAATTTAACCTGCTATTTATTTAATTAGAATTTATCATCCAGAGTTTTAATTACAATTTTAACTAGCTTGCCACTGCCAGCATCCGATGTCATTACGGCCCTTTTAATTATTGAATAAATATAATGGCTTTTTTTTGCTATTCTGGCTTGCTGATGTACTCATTAACTTTGGTCTTGACATCAAAGCCGAGATGTTAATATCCGCTAGTCAAATGAAACTTGTTATTTTTTTTCTTTTCTTAGTTTTTATCCTTACTTAGTTGAAGTATCTACTATTACTAAGTAAGCCAACAATCTCTAAGGTAGATGAAGATTAGCACCCAATGGGCATTTGATTTGCACTAGAGTGAGGCAATATCTATTCATATTTGCACATAACTGTTATGTTATAGCCCAGACCCATTGCGAACAGGCAACAACTTAGCCATTTGGTTATACGCTCAAATTAACCCTGTCCAATCCCAAAATGGCAATGAAAACGAGATGAAGGGAGTGGGGGACAGGTGCATATGAAGGCTGTTGATGTTTGATTTTTGGTACCGCAATCCCCCCATGCCATTTGCCATCAGTGAGGCATATCAACAATGAGCAATGTCAATGCTCATTAGCTTCTCCAACCTCCAAGGCAATCTCCTTTCCCTTACCTCTCTCCATCTCTCTCTCTCTCTCTTCTAAATTTACATTAGGTAATTTCGCGCATGCGCAGCACATTTTTGGAGGCTGAAAAAAAGATGCTCCAACTGATAGGAAACATTGTGGGGCGGAGATGAGACAAGATCAGTGTCACGTAGCTGATGGAAAAGTTTTTTCATTCTCTGGCAAATGTTTGTCGATTTGTATAGAGACTTGCATTATATTCCTAATTGGTTATTACAAGTTTTCACACGTCTTAATTAGCATTTTATTGCCAATTGCAAGAACTTTGAAGTTTACCCCAAGTAAACGTCAGGGTACAAATTTCATTCATACACCAAACTCGTGGCAGTTGCAACAATAATTGCATAAGTATATACATACATACATATACATATGTATAAGGGAAGTTCCAACTTAAGGAAAATTCCCCCTTGTGCATTAAAAATAATGACAAATAAATATATTTATTAAACACTTAGAAAAAAAAATGCAAAAGTTTAAAAATAATTGGCATAAAATAAAATAAAATGTTTCTTTTAAATAACATTTTAATATTAAATAATGTGCAAGATTTAGAACAATTTTATTAATAATTAATTATTTTAGCTTGTTTTATCTAAAGTAAAAGATAAATAAAAATCCTTTTCCTAACCTTCTTTCTAAAAGAATTTGATATTTCTTTGTCAAAAGAGATAGTAAATCAAAATAATCAAACATAACTTTTATTTTTAATAAATATAATGTAATTCAAGAATAACTAATTTTAAAGCAAAATATAAGAGTTAAAGGTAAAGATTATTTTCTAATAATCTAATAATAAAATTTTAAAATAAAACTTGTAAATATTAAGTATAATTTAGAATAAAGTCATGTTTGAGCTTTATAAAATTTAATTTTTATTAAAAAGTGCAAAAAAGTTTAAGAAATTAAATTTAGTGAATTAGGTTTTAGAATTGAGGGCGAAACTTTCCATAATTATCCTGCAATATTTGCTTTAATTAAAATCTTAATTGATCTCATTTAAGAGGAGATAAAAGAAAATATTTAATAACTTTAATCTAATGCTAAGATGCCTTAATTTTTGCATTGCCTTGTTGCAGACATTAAATGAATTTATATTTATATTTGGCCATATTCCCTTTTCATTTGCCATTGCAATTGCTACTTTACCCTATTATGCATTAAGGTCTAAACGCACAAGCACTCAGAGAGACATTTAAGCAGCTGTTAATTGATGCCACAATGTGAACCATTATGAATGGCTTATTTCCAGTGTGTACCATTATAACGAGCCCATAAACTAGACCCTGTCACAAACCACTCAATTTCAATACCATTGCGACTCATAAACTGACGCATCAATATAATCGAAATTATCATTACCCGGACCACGTCTAGGGGCGGTTACTCTGAGTATCAAGCAATAGCATTCTCCACATCTACATCTGTGTCTCCATCTCCATTTCCATCATTGCCCTCTTTTACTCGACATAAAAACTATAATCAATATCCATATCCATTAGCGTTATCGTATCAACGAACTCGAATAATAATAACGTACATATGTATGTACTTATATATGTGTTTGTATGTTTGTTTGTGTGTGTGTGTGTGTGTGTGTGTGTGTGTGTATTACGTACCGCAGACACAATCCAAGCTCAAACATCGAGTGGCCAAAAGAGGAGAATGTGCAGCATGTGGCAGTAGGGGAAGGTGAACCGGTCTCCGACGTCCGACGTCCGTCGTCCATTTGTCTTCACGTAATTATCTTTTAATAGATTTAACGAACATTTTTCGCACTGACTCTTTGCTTGTGTCATCCCCAAAGGAAGCAAAAGGGGGGAGGGGGGTAAAGCAAAAAAAATAATGGGGTGTGGGGGAAGCAAACAAACCAGCCAGAAGGCAGCCAGGCATTCAGGCATCTACTATAGTCAGTCTGGGTCCAAGAGTCCATGCCAACGGAAGTCGGAAGTTGTATGGCACATGCGGCAGAGTCGGTGGCACTGTCGGTGGCACAGTCGGTGGCATCGTCGGGTGCCACTGATGGTGGCCGTGTTTGAGATGGTGCAATGGTTGGGGGCAATGGGTTTGCCTGGCTGATGGCAATGCCAGCCATTTTCACTTTATGGACTTTCAAACTGTTGCTGTTAATTATTTCTTCTTCTTTTAATGTGGCCACTGCTAGGACCGCAGTTCTTATTCCTGCTGCTCCTGCCTCATGATGATGATGATGATGAAGTTATTGTTGTTGTTCTTGCTGATATTATGCATTTCTTTTACCCCCCCTCAACACTCCGCAAACTTGTGGACCGCATTGTCGTCTGCTTGGTTTGCCGTTTCTCTTTGCTGTTGTTTGCACTTTTTCACCATTTTACACTTTATTACAAAAGCATTAAATAAAATTCAAAGCGAATGAGGCTCGGCCAAAAGTGAGATGGTTTGATATTGCATTTCGTGGTTAGGGATGGGGGATATTAAGAGGGAAGGAAGGGAAGTATGTTTTCGATTCGCATTTTGGGGTTCCATTGAAATATGGGCAGACATCGTTGTTGTTGCTATTGCTGTAGCTGCTGCTGCTGCTGCTGTTGGTTGTTGCATTACTTTCAGAGTTGCTTTCAGCTGTTTTGTTATTGTTGTGGTTCATACTTTTGTTTTGCCGATCCATTGTTCGCTGAGTTTTGCAGTTGTTGAAAGCAGGCAGCATCGCACGCAAAACAAGAGACCAAGTAAAAGAAGTACCAGAAGTGGCAACAAAAGACCTTACCACCATCAGCCTTATTTACCGTGGCATGAAATAATCTAATATTAAGACATAATTATATCATATAATATAGCGCAATAGTTTTAAGATTTAGGCTTTAAATTGATTTTCTTAGAAGAATCTATTCGATTCAAAAATTAATGAAAAAAGATATATAAGGGCCAATTATGATCTTTCTCATCAATTCTTATTTTTTAAAATTAGCTTTTTACGAAAACTAAATTTTTATGTATTTCAGTTTGTGACATTGGTAATAAAATTGAACTTTAAGAATAATAACTACTTATTTAAATAATAATTCATTTATTTATTTATTTTAACAGACCAATTTGAATTGTAACGATCGAGTATTCTACTAACATTAACATTAGCTAAACAGAACAGAACAATAAAGAAATGTTAAAGTTAACAGAAAATGCGGTAACATTTTAAAAGCTAACAATGAGAAATATAAGAGGTATAAGGAAGGGTAATAGGGGAAATGGGGTAAATATGTAGATAATTAAATTGGGAACTATATTTCCAAGAATTTGAGTCACGATGCCCACTTTAATATAATTAATAATGTGATCGGAAAGGTTCACAAAAGCAAACAAACATGACATACATATATGCCGAGCATATTGAATATTATTTTAAATCAGGTTTAATGTACGGGCTTAACAGATTGACATATTGTTTGTTAATTGAAAATAAACCTCTTAAGGTATAAGTGCTAGTAAATTAATCTTCAATATGTACCTCAAAGTGATTTATGCACTTTAAAAGTAATAGACATAATTTTGAAATATTTCAATTTAATAAAAATAAACCAAAATCAATGTAAAAAATTCCTTGCCTCTTGAACACTCTCTTAAAGTCTTTTTATGATTGACTGACGTTTATAATAATTAGTTAAATATCGTTTACCTTGTGCCAATTAAGCATTAAAATTTAATAATGAACAAGTTATTCAAAATTTTAAATAGTATTCACTTACCTAAATAGAGTATGTCTGTGCAAACGTGGCGTTTATGTGTGTGAGTGTGTGGGTGTGTGTCTAATAGTGTGTAAAACTTAATGATAAAAAATGTTGGTTTATAAAATTTTTTGTATAAAAATTCGCACACTTGCCTGAACCACTGTGAAGAGAACCGTTTCAATTAGCTGCGCTTCGATGTGCATCGACGATGACGATGAAGCTGGATGTCGACAACAGCAGCAACATCAGCAGCAACGGCAACAGCAGCAACATCAGCAGCAGAAGTGGCTGTGGCCAATACTTAAACAATGTATAAAATTCGCCTACAAAGTTGGTTACATCCACAGGCTAGAGAGGGTTGCGGGTATGATTCGGACGGTTAGCTTATTCAGTGCGTATACCTTCAGTAGTTTTGTTGTTATTTGCTGTTATTGTTATTGTTGTTGCTGCTGCTGCTGCTGTTGTTATTGTGCCTTGTGGTCGCCGGTGTAGTGCAATCAGCTGCAGTGGCTTTTTGGCCGACATTGCCAGTTAGTCAGTCGGACATTCAGACAGTGAGCTTGGCAATCTGCCCAGCCAACAATTGACTGACTGACTGACACACAGACTGACTGACTGACTAAGGCTTTCGTCATTCATACGACTGAGTGAACGCCGAGCCAAGCGCTGGAAAAGCCCCTCCAATTGGTGTGAAATGCAACACGACACTACCACTTGTAGTGGCAGCATGAAAAACGAATGGAAAATTGGTCTTGGGTATGGGAATGGAAATGAAAATGAAAATGGTAACAGTAACAGCAGTGTTACTCGTTTCAATTGGTAAATATGCCAAAGATATAGTTTAATTGTATGAAACTTCGAAACACACAAAATTTATTGTTTGTAATAATTTTTCCTTTTTGTTTTTTTCTTTTGCATTTTCTGTTTACATTCGACATACATACATACAACATTCAGTTGCAGCTGTTGCATATATGTATAGATATATAACTAGTTGGAATAGTTGCTGTGGTGCACTTGTAGCTTGTTTTTATATTTATTTATTATTCATACATGGCCTTAAATTTCCACTTGATGCCACTAGAATCGTGACGTTTATTCATTAAGTTGTCGTCGAATTTTTGCAATTGTCATTATTAGTACCAACATTTAACCACTTTAATTCCCACTGTTGTTTACTTAAATATTTCTTGTCGTTGTTGTTGTTTTTTCTATCTTAATTCTTGAACTTGTGCTCAAGTTTTTAGATTTGTGCAACGTCATTGAATTGGCATTGGCACTTTAATTAAATTTTTAGCAAAAGGCTTGTCCCCACCTTCATTTAGTTGACATTTAAGTATGAATGGCTTTTGTTTAATTTAATCAACAACAATAGAAATTAGAAAATAATATTATACATACATTATTGTATGTGTTAGGTCCTGCTGTGACGCATTCCATTCGCAATTATGAATTTTATTAAATTCTATTTATCTTTATTTCTCACATTGGTTCTGGTTTATATTGTTGTGGTACTTTTTTGACAACAGGTGAGAATTCTAGTTGTGCCATCGCCTTTTGGCTTTTTCTCTGCCTTTTCTCTTTCATTTTCATTGTTTAACCTACCCCTACCCCATATTCGCCGCTCCCCCATTGAGCTCTGAGCTCTGGATAAAAGTTTTAATTAAATTTTGAGCTTTGCTCAAGAGAAATTTACTTAAATTTGATTTTTAGTTGCCATGAAACGGTTGCATAGTGAATGTCTGCGTTTCTACTCATAATTATCACGATGTCCCAGATTATTATTTAATCATAATCAGATTTTGTGTTCAAATTAACTTAAATCTAGATTGAATTTAAAGAGTCGCAATAACAGTTGAAAAATTAAAAAAAAAAAAAACAATTTAATTTATTTAGATTAGGCAAATGGGAAAATTTTTTGCATATCTGTCTTTGATTTAATATCAATTAAACTTTTTATATATTATTTAGCCAAACATTGATTATTGAAAATATTTAATCAAGATAAAGAAATAATTAATAGACTTAGATATTCCATTTTAGGTAAATTTAAATGAGTTTACGGAGCATTTTAAGTTAACCGATATAAAAACTTAAAAAATATAGATATCATAAAAATAATAATCACTTTTACTAAGTTTTAAATAAAGTTTTAAATATATTAAAGTGTGAAGTAAAAATTCGAATCTACGATCCCATTAATTTTAATTAAAATTAGCTGTCAAAACAAATTAGTTAATGGATTGGCATAAGTATAAGCCAATAATAAAATAATTAGTTAAAATAGAAATATTTAAAAAAGTAGATATCATATAATAATCTACCATATAATAATTTATTAGGTTTAAAATTTAAAGAAATTATTTAAAAGTGTTAGTCATTATTTACACCATTATTACTAGAGTAATAATAGATAAAAATGCATTTGTATATATTATTTAATATTTAAAATTGATGATATAGAACTTAACCTTTCATTCCAACACATATTTCGATTTTTTTTAATTGTTATTACAACAATTGAATGTCTTAATTTAACTAAAGAATATTTTTTTTATTTTATATTTTTATTCTAGTAAATAATTAACTAGCCACCGCCAAAATGGATGATCCCAAGCTGATGAATATAATGAATGGAATCAAATCATTTGAGGATCATTGTCAGCATATTAACAGCGGACAGGGTGAGTATAAAGATGGTAAACCAGTTTTATTTAAAAACAAACAAAAAAAAAAAAGAAAAAAACTCAAGTAAATTATATTAACAAGTGAAGGGAGGAGGCCCAGCAGCATCAAAAAAAAAAAAAGAAAAAAACAAGACAAAACAAAAAACAAAGAAAATTTGTTGAAATTGACAAATTATGTGACAGTCTTTTGTCTGGCAGCAAAATGTAGTGCTCGGTTGGGATCGGGAGATGGGTTGGGGTAAGTGCGGCAAGTGTAGGTGGTATTAGAGTTGGTCGGAGTGAAGGCGTTTCACAAATCCAAAGAGCCAACAACAATTGTTGACAATTCACTCAAAGTGCTTGGATGTCTGTGTCTGTGCCTGTATCGTTGTTCTTGTTGTTGTTGTTATTGTTGTCGTTGTCGTTGTACAAATGCCCCAAAGCGCTCAAAAGCTTTAAATGCCACCACAGCCACTCCACATTCGCCAAGTGAGGCCACGCGGCGCGGCTCAATTTCGTAGCGCTCATAAACAATGGGGCAAGTGAGGGTGCGGCAAAGTTTTTTGACATAACAATGGGGTATAGGCAACTTCTGGGGGGCGTGTGGCATTGTGCTGGTGGGATAGGTGGGGTATTTTGATTCTCGGCACATTTTCAGTTTCAGTTTCAGCTTGGCGCGATGAGAAGTGCGCTTCAGTTGCATTTAAGCCAATTAGCATAGGTAAACAAAACATTTGAGTGAGAGATCCAAGTGCCTTGTGGTTGAGTAAGGCCGCCGCCGGGTTTAAAACCAAGAAAACGCTATGGAAGGGATAAACAGTGATGGATGGATGAATGAATGAACAGAATGGTTGAAGGAGCAAAAATAGGGTGTCGACTCAAGTAGGTGTCAAGTAGTATTTGTCTGAATATGTTTGTTATGTTTGACGCTTGCTGGATATTTGCAACAATGAAGGACACACACACACACACAAACACCGTAAACAATAGCCAAGTCCTTCTGGGATCCTTCAGAATGCCTGCATTTATTATGCAATTATCAAGTGGGACTGAGCAACCCCATTGACTGACAGTGATTTACGTCGACGATTGGCAATTAGGCTGGCCAAGACAGACGGCTTTACCTGCAAAATGCCCAGGCATTTAATATAGAAATTCCCACAATATGCATGGCATATATGTATGTATGTATGTATATGTATGCATGTATGTATATGTGTGTGAATGTGTGTTGACTTGTTTTGTTCAATATGTAGATGAATGACTCGACGAGTTGCTAACTTGCAAATATTTATGAGTGGCCCACAAGTGGCATCAAGTCAAACCAAAGGGCACGATCGCACATTGGTCACAGATAATATAATTTAAATGACTTAAAATATTAAATAGAATTAATATACAATTAAAAAATTTAGAAATTTAAAAATTTCAATCAATAAGTATTTCATGAAATTAAATTCAAAGTAAATTTCATTTGCTAATAATTAAATATTTTATGAAATTAAATTCAATGTAAATTGAATTTATAATATTTGATTTCAAATTCAATTATTTTTTTATATTTATTTACTAGTTAAGAGAAATGGTGTGTATATAGAATATGTATGTATGTATATATTGTATATATGTATGTAAATTGTATTTTTCATTTTTGCTACATTTAATACAATTTCTTCGATTTATGATTTGATTTTGTTTTTTAAATTGTGCCCAATGTGCGTGAGGGGCAACAACAACGTTTAGGCATCAGCAGGCGACGTCAAGTGTTTGTTGTTGCCATTTTGGCACTTGGCTAAAATGCAGGCACATGCCAACCAGCCAGCAGCCACTCCTACCCCATTTACCCCCCACAGTGGCAATGTGTTTGTGTGTGTGTGTGTGTTTGTCTCTGTCTCTGTGTGGCGGCGTGAATTATGCGCCATTGAAGTGGCTTTTCGGTTCGCATTTAAATTCGTGACGCGCTTTTCAAGTTGGTGGCAAACAGAGAGAAACAGAACTGAGGGGGCAGGTTCAACAGAGACTCATCCAATGATGCTCATCAAATTGGCTAATTGTTTAATGACTGTTTGCATTGATCTCTTACCCATAGATGAGTCTCCCATGCAAATGTTCTACAAGGATAAGGGTGTTTTTCTCACGGGCGGCACAGGATTCTTTGGTAAAAGTAAGTTAAACTCTTGGCCAAAACGTGACTAGAATATTTAATATCTCTATCTCTCTGACTTTTGTATTTGTTCGTAGTTATCATTGAGAAATTGTTGCGTGTCACAGAGGTGGGACAAATCTATTTGTTGATACGCACCAAGAAAGGCAAAGATGCATTTGCTAGAATCGAGGATCTGTTTAATGATCCGGTAAGTGTCAATGGTTGATGGTTCAATGGTGTGCAAATATACTAAAATGCAATTGAAATTTGATTTTTTTCGCCCCTTTATAGGTATTTGATAAAATGAAACAATTGAATCCAAAGTATCGTTGCCAAATCACAATTATAAGTGGTGATTGTTCATTGCCCGGTTTGGGTATCTCACCAGATGAACGTGAGACAATCAAAGAGAATGTTAACATTGTTTTACATAGTGCAGCCACAGTGAGATTCGATGAGAAATTGAAAATGGCAATTGCCATCAATGTGCATGGCACAAAGGAGATTATAAAGCTGGCCAAAGAGATTGCCAACCTAAAGGTAAATTATGGTCAATTCAATATAAGTATGTTAAATTGGTAATTGACACCTTGTTTAATTTGTTGCAGGCTCTTGTCCATGTATCGACTGCATTTGCCCATTGCAACAAGCGATATATACAAGAGAAATTCTATAATGGCACAATAACAGGTGAAAATGCCTTCAAGCTGAGTGAATGCCTCGATGAGCATACATTAAATACTCTAACGCCAACCATAATAAATGGTTATCCGAATACATATACCTTTACCAAAGTACTGGCCGAGAATATTGTGCAACAGGATGCACAAAATTTACCAGTAACAATCTTTCGTCCTGGCATAGGTTAGTTCGAAAATAAATCATTTTACAAGAATTTAAATATCTTATTTTAATTATCAACTAGTTATAACCACATATCGTGAACCAATCAGTGGTTGGATTGATAATATGTATGGTCCTTGTGGTGTTATTGTGGGCATTGGTTCTGGTGTCCTTCGTGTATTTACCGGTGACATGGACAACAAGGCTCACATTGTTCCCGTTGATATGTGTGTTAATGCTCTATTGGCCAGTGCTTGGGATATAGCACGAAATAAGTAAGTAAAACTATGTAAAAATCATTTGCTTTAATAAATATTCTTATAATAACAAAAACAAATCATAACAAATACCAAAAAAATGTAAATAGCAATTCAATCTCAACTATGCACATAAAATTTCCAATATATTTGCATAGAAGCAGACACAAAAAACAAAATGTTAGAAAATTGCAATTGAAAATTGGAAAAAAATTACTCAAAAAAAGAAAAGTCAAGAAAAGGGTTAAGCAAACTTGAACTCTTAGTGAAACGAATTTCAAATACCCTTTAACTTATTTAAAACTTTAATTTAAAAAAAAGAAAGACAGAGTTGGCATCATAAGTAAATTTGTAGAATAATTGCTGAAATAATTATTTATATTTTAAAGAAGTTTCTTTGCTATGAATATAATAACTAAATTAAATATTTAAATAAAATAACTATGTTAGTAAATAAAAATGAAACTTCTTAAACGTTTTTAAGAGTAACTATTTCCAGTTTCTATTGTATTAAACAAATTTTATCGAATTAAATCGATTGTTTTAAAATATATATTTCTTACTTTTAGATATGAGAAACCGCCAATATATAATTATGTACCAGATGCTGATAATATGGTCACCTGGCGAAGATATATGGAAGAGGGTTTTGAATACGGTTGCGTTATACCAATGCGAAAATCCATTTGGTATCCAAGATTCACAATTGTGCCACATATGTGGCAATATCATATTTTGAGTTTCCTTTATCATACATTGCCCGCCTTGGTTATGGATGCCATTATGGTTATCATAGGCAAGAAACCCAGGTAAATAAATAAATTATAATCATAATTTTTACCATTATTAATCGTTTCCAAATTATAGAATGATGAAGATCTATAGAAAAATACATAAATTGAGCAATGTTTTAAAGTACTTTAGCTCGAATGAGTTTCGTTTTGACAATGATAATGTGAGAGGTCTTTCGGAGAAATTGGATGAAAGGGATAAACGTTTATTTGCCTTCGATATGCGTAATTTGGATTGGAATAATCTATTCCGTGTTAGTCTATATGGATTGCGTTTATATGTTGTTAAGGATGATCCCAGCAACATACCCGAATCCATTAAACGTTACGAAAGGTTAGTAATTAAAAATGAATTATATATGTATATGAATAAATTGATTGATATTTATATATTTTGTTTTCATTACAGATTGAAGGTTTTGCATTATACAACTTTAGCCATTGTCTACTCTTTAACATTATGGGCTCTATATGCTCTAATCAAATTAATATTCTTATAAAACTTCTATATATATGTATATTAATATAACCATCTGTCAAACTATATATTTCTTTCTCCGACCAGGGCACATATCTCTTTGTAACATTTTCAAATATAGTTTTTAGCCATAAATGTACAATATACATATATATATATATATATCTATCTATCAATTTATATATATATATATGCTTTTTAGTCATACGTTTAAAACGCTTTATATGAATGATATGTGTATATCTATATATTAGTTATTTAGCTGATTCTTCTATGACAAATAAAAATCGCTTCATATTCTTTCTTTGGGATAAGTCAAAAAAAAAAGAACGACAACTTGAATAATTCTTTCAAATATTAATAATTGTTAATAGAAAGAAGGATGGGAAAACAATATATTTTATAATCCACAACACTGACAAATGGATGGGCGATAGAAATATTTACTTAAGACAATAAGATATGTTGATTTACACATCAGCTTAACAGTGATATTTTTTATTGCATATGTAAAAAAATACGTCGTAAAAATAATGCCCAAAGGCAGCTTATCAAATTGCAAACAGGCAACAGTCCAATCCAAATCCTGTAAGGCGCTTTATCGCTTCACATACACACACACACACACACATACACATACACGTAGTCATTTTATATACATACATATATATGTATATATGGAGAAACATAAATAAATCTGTGCATATATCGTTTTTGCACTGTGCAGCCAGCATTTACACTCACATTCGGTATGAGTATGATTTCAAAATTAAAATCACAGCGTAACCCAATCACCCCATGGTAAGATTCAAGCTTGAAGGCACCTCATACTTCTGTTATACTGTTCCTGCTTCAATCCACATTCCCATATCCTGTAGCAGCTCATTCCCAATACAGTCATAAAACTCTCGCATACTCATCAAACATACAAGCAGCCAAGGATACGATATATATGTATAAATTTACTATATATCTCTTTCTCTCTTACACAGTGTGTGTGTGTGTGAGTATAGAAGAGATCTACTGGTTAAGGGCAAAAAGAATGAAGATTGAAGAGGGGTGGAGGTGGTGGTGGGGTAGTCATCGCGTACGCGGTTGCCTTCATGAGAATCAGTGAAAAATGTTTGTCAAACCGCAGTGAGCGTTGTATGTAATGATTGAAGCCATTGCGTTGCTGATGTTGCTCTTGGTGGTAATACTGCTGGATGGATGCTGGAGCTTCCCAATTAAAGTAAGCGGCGTGCATGGGAGTGCAAAGTGTATACAATGGTACAATAACTCTTCAATATGGTTTACTGCATAAATGTAGATACTACACTATATATAAATATATATATATATATACTATATATATATAAAGAATAGAAAAAATTGCAAGCGTAGCGTCGCAGCACGAACGAACGAGCAGAACATTGAAAGACCAAACAATCTCAATCTCTCAAATTAGATTTTCAGAAAAATGCACCTTTGGGAAATGCACAATGAAAAAGCGACTGGCCTGCACACACACACACACACACACACATATAGACACATACATAAAATGCCATCACACGCACACATGCCGAAGTCAAAAATTCAAGTTCGGTTAAAAGCTTTTGCTCTCTCTTAGTTGTGCCTTCAATCTCTCTCTCTTTTTCTCTGAGTTTTACTCTCTTTTGTTTTGATTTTTTTTTTTCCTTTGGTGTCTCACCAATTTTCTCTTTCACTCTGTGGCATGGCGCTCTCTCACGTAGGAAAGCCATAATAACGGTACATGAAGTGCATGCTTATTCAAGGGTTGTTCATTCGTGAAATTAATATTGCGGCAACCATCGTGGCGCAAGCTGCACACACAGCACGCGCGCCTTAATGTTTATGTTGGGGGCACCAAATTCCGGCTCTTGCCTTCTGTTCAATTCGGTATTCGCCTATTCCATCCCATTCCATCCCATCCCATGCCATGGCATATTCAGCCCTACCATGTACTATCCGTTTGTAGCGGCATTTTATGTTGGTCCTGCACTTTGTTACAGTTTCTCGATGCAAGCCATTATTATGGTGTTCCATTGCCATTGCGTTCCATCGCTTTTATTATGCTCTCTTTCACTTCAATTTAAACAATTATTGGTGCTCTCTCTTTCTGTCGACTTTCTCTCTCTCTCTTGGCCGACGTGCGGTTATTTGTTCGTCCTTAGCATCTGGCAGTGGACGACGACGACTATTATCAGATTTTGAAATAGCTTTACGTTTATTACTTTTTTTCAATTTCATCGTCTTCGGTATTTTGGCATTTGGCACGCTTCCGATTCCCCTCTCCCCCCTTTCATCACTGTGCAGTGCATGTTTGTTGATTTGTTGTTGCATCAACAATGTTGTATGCATCAATTAAAAGAAAAGTTGGCCTAGTCTTTTTTTTCTGTCCTTATTTTCATGTTTAACCTCTGCCTTGAATACACTTAAAAAAATTGTATTTAATAATTAATTAGTTAATAGCATATATAGAAAATTAAGTTTGCTTTTGGAAATACATAAGCTGGAAAAGGTTTATATATTGCTTATAACTCGAAAAATTGAAAACTATAAATTGGATAATTAAAATACAATTTTGAAGGAATAAAAAACAAATAAAAATTCAAAGCATACTTTTTGGGGTCTTCAACTATAAAATATAAAGAAAAAATAAACAATATTATATATTTATATATATTATATACTTGTAACTAGCGAAAAAAAATAACGATTCTGAACACATGGCACATAAAATAAGAAAAAAGAAAATATATTGTTGCTTTGAAAGAAATCATTTAAATCAGCATGAAGGCAAAATATAGATATAATGGCATATTATAGTATAATTTAGATAAAATGGTAAAATAATAAATATATTTACGATTGTAAATTTATATTTATTTACTATTTATATTACTATTTATTTATAGTACTTTTTTATTTCCTTGCTTGGTATGGATTCTCCGTTTAGATAACTTAATTAATAAAAAGTATTTATTCCAATTGAATAAAAATTGAATTTGTAACATGCGCTGAAATACTTTAGCTTAAATGTACTTAATTTGAAGCATATAAAGAATATATTTCTTAGCAGGCTTTCCAGATAAATAAATATATATGTAAATAAATTTTATCACACATTTCATGGTGAAGTTTATTATTTAACAGTGAACTTTTATAGTTTTTTTTTTCTTTGTGGAGAAAATCACAGTAATTTTCAATTTAAGTTCAAAAATAAGAACATTTTAAGTGTACATACAGACACACACACACACACACACACATATATGCGCTTATTTAGCCGGCTTTCCCTACTTCCTTTTGTATCCTTGCTGTTTTGTAATTCCCATCATGTGCTTGTGTGTGTGAGTGTGTGTTTGTTTGTTTACAGTTCGCGTGGGCTATAATTATTTAGCGTTACCATGTCACTGTCTGGGGCTTGGTGTGTTCCGCTCCTGCTTCTGCTGATGCTTCTGCTCCTGCTTCTGCTGCTGCCGTTGCTGTTGCTGTTTCTCTCTTTTTTCTCTTTTTTAGTTTTAGCGCTCGTGCGCGAGCTTGTAATAATATTTTAAATTAATTACAACAAACATGCATTTGCCTGTGTTGGTGTGCCATCGTGTTAGTGTATGTATGTATGTGTGTGTCTGTGTGTTGAATATGTTTGAGTGTGTGTGCGAGGCGTGCTTTTGTGCTGCTGTTTTGTATGAAAAGTGAATTAAGGCGAATTTAGTGCGCGTCGGCCACGTCCAAAGTGCATTTGTATGTCCTGCTCTGTCGCTAACTTTATCCTTGGCTGGCTACACACACCTATACACACACACACACACAGACAGAGACAGAGACACTTTCGCTGGGTTAGTGTGTTTATATGCTGCTACGTTGCTTACCCGTCCAATCCACATTTTCAATTGCAAAGAAGGCACAAGCCAAAGGCATAGGCACGCCTACGTCTATATCATCCCTCCTACCCTAACCCCCTCTCCACAAATCCCTTCTTCATCTTGGCTTTTGGCATTGTCTATTAGTATCTCGTTTGCGATTCTCCGTTTTCTGTTCTAGTGCTTCTTTTGAAGTTTTCGCTTGCATTCGCATTTTAATTTGAAGTGCATCATTTCTGTTGCCCCTACGTCTGCGTCTACAGCCACAAACAGACAAACAAGTAAGCACACACACACATATATACATACACATACACATACACAGACAGACAGGACAGACTCAAACAGACAAACAAAAAAAGTGCTTATGCTCATTCATTCATTTCATTTCCCATTACAACCGAGAAAGGAGAGATGCAGCCGACGCTCAGGATATAACCCAAGCATCAGTATTCGAAAGCGTAGCAGTATTCACCTGCGTTCCGAGGTAACTGAGGTATGTGTGTATCTGTGTGTGTGTAGCTATGCCTAAAGGGAGCTCAACGCTGAACGCAGAAACAAACAAAAATGGTTAAAAAGCAAGCCAAGCCAAACCAAGCTGGGCCAACAACAACAGCAACAACTACCAACCAACCGCCACTTGCCACTACTTTATGCCACTTCAACGCAACTCAATTGCTTTCTTTGCCTTTATGAGACTCTCTTTCTCCCTCTCTCTATCTCCCTCATTCGTTTTATCTGTGAGTGTATGTGTAGCTTGCGGTTTTATTAAAATACACCCCCCCCCCATCCCTTTATATCCTTCTCCCTGGCCTTTTGCGCCTCTTGCCTCATTCTCATACTTTTCTTTTTTTTTTGCCAAGCTTGTTCTTGCAAATAATGAAAAGTGCCGCACATAAAATTTGCACAAATTATTTTAGCTTTTCCTTTCTCCCTTCTCTCTTCCTCTCTCTCTATATATATATGTATATTTCCAGTGGTTTACTTTTTATTTTTATTTATATTCGTTTTTTTTTCTTGCGTATATAAATACAAATTATAAATGAGAGCAAATGCCGTGCAGTATTTCATTATATTTTTATTTGATAATTTTATAGGTGGTGCACCATTTCAACTGCCTTTTTTCCTTTTCGTTTTTGTTGTCGCCCTAACAAACCAGAAAACAATAAAAACAGAGAAGAAAACACACACACACAAGCGATAACTATAACAAAAAGCAAACGAAAGAAAAAAGAAGCAAACAAAAAGAGAAGAAAAAAAAAACAGTAAAACAAGCAACCAATCAAATGTTAATATAACGTTATTTTTATACCCTTTTATCTATATTAAACTACTTTAATTTCTTTTACCAACTCGCTAAGAGAACTGTAAGAAATGAGATTTTCATTCAAGTGGAAATATGAAAAAATTTATATATAGCTTACAATTTTTCTTTCCCTTGTAGCTTATTTAAAAAAAATCAAATAAAACATTAAACAATATTAAAATGAAAGCTACTTAAGCTGCCAGCTTTTGACTTAAAAATAAACTTGAACTATAAAGAAATAATAACAAAAATAATTAGAACTAATGCTTAAATTTTACATTAATGGACAATCAATTAATCAGTGTACTAGCAATCTTACTTAATTGCATTTATTTAAACAAAACAACTTTAATTATAAAGCAGACTTTATCTAATTTAAATTATAATAACTGACAAAGAATTGCTTTTGGGCATAAAAAAACAAGCAAATCTTTGGATAAACATTTCAATTTCAATTTATATTCTTTATTTTAAATAGATTTCTGTGGGCATTTGTAACCAATTAATCTAATAATTGTAATGTTGCAACAACAAAATCTTAAAAGCAAATAACAACAAATCATTTCATTTTGGTAATTTCATTGTAATTTTTTTTCCTTTTTTTGACAGCTAATAATAGTTATTGTAAACCAAATAAAATCTTAATTTGTATTTAATTTAAAATAATTATGTTTGCTAATCGTTGTCATTTATATGTTGCAAACATTGTGATGAAATTAAAAGGACTTCGGCTAGAGTACAGTTAGTGAAGAAAAACAAAAAACTGAAATAAAAGGAGGCAACATTTGTGCGTGTGTCGTGATGCTGATGTTCCCTCTGTTGCTGCTACGTTCCAGGGGTGTTACAAATAGTGAAATAGTCCAACGTACATCGTAAATATTTCAACTGCAACAACAAGAAGAGCAGCGGCAACAGCAACAGCAATGGGAACTACAACAGTGGCAGCATCAGCAACCATAACGAGCACAAATAGCAAACAAGAAGGCGTTAAAGGGGGTGGTAAGAAGAGGCGAAAAGGCGAATCGATAGATTGCACCTGGTTCCAAGCTACGCAGAAAGTGTCCCAAGCTGGCAAACCGGAACCTTTACAACCTACCAACGAGGACAACGACGACAACGACGACGACAACAAAAACAATAAAGAACCAAAAAGGCGACTAGAACCAACAGTAACAGCAACACCATCACCAACACCAACACCAATACCAATACAAAAAGCAAAAGCAATAGCAACACCAACAGCAGCAGCAGTAGCAGCAGTAGCAGCATCAGGACCACTGCCTCAATTGCTGTTTGTGCGAAGCTGCAACTTTGCCTGCCACCGACGACTTGGTCGTTTTCTTCGCCTTCGTCTCAGGACTCAGGTCTCAGCAGCGTTGAGCTCAGCAGTTTCCAGGATTCCCTTGACTCGCAACCCATGCGAAAATTTGAAGCGATTTATTTACTTTTTGCCATTGCCATTTGCCGTTTGTTGCTAGCAAAAAAAAGAAAAAAGAAAAAAAATGCCAACCCCAAACCCCCTCCAATCCCCCTCCAATCCCCAACCTAAAACCCATTCCAATCCAATCCTACTCAACGTTCCTAACTCGTGCCGTTGTGTCCTTGTATGTATAGGTTGTTGTTGGTTTTATTTATATGTTTTTTTTTTCATCCTTCTTCCTCTTCTCTGAAATGCGGTGCAACAACAAATTGAGGCATATACGAATTACCTTGTTAATGTTGATTGACTGCATGTCCTTAGTCTTTCAATGATATCATTTCATTTAGTCAACTCGAATCTATATATATAAATACTCAATTGGAAAATGGCAAGATTTTTAGTAATGTACCAAAAACAAATTGAAAAAGATTTGATTTATTAATTTATTTCTCAATAAAAAATAAAATTTGACTATATAAAAGCTTGTTAAAAATTGAAGATTGTTTGGCAACAAAAAAGAAAGTTAAATATGTAAAAAAATTGATTTAATGAATTAAAGTTCCTTCAATGAAAAAAATTCAAAAAACCAACTAATTAAAATTAATTCTAATTAAAAGAAATGTGTCTAGATTCGTTTTGGCTCTTTATAGATAGACTATTACCGTTACCGTATTAAAATTCATGAAACTTATAATCTAATTTAAGAGAGATTTTAAATAAAGTTTCATTATACCAGTTTTATTCCTAAAGATATTATTTAAAATTCAATCTTTTTATATCTTTTTATATTTGCAAATGTCTAAATTTGAACTTTCTCATAATCAGAGAACTTGAACTCTGTGCCTGTTCCTTGTGTCATATTAAAGGAGATCCTTTGTGTCGCTCAATTTCATATATATGTATAACCTCTCCTTGTTACCCTTACCTTAATAGTTTTCCTTGTTGTTCTCTATTTTATTGTACAAATGGTAATGGTCTTGTTTTTCATTTTTAACATTATTTTTTTTCTTATTTTATTTTGTTGCTATTTTTTCCCTTCTGTTTGGATTACATTGTCGCCGTTGCCGTCACCGTTTCCCGGCATTTGTCCTTTTTATTTTTTTTCATTTTCAGTTTTTTAGTTTTTTCATTTCATTTTTAACGTTTTCCTTTTGCTTTTTCTATCTTCTTTTTTTTGTGTTTTTGGGCGCATTTGCAGCGTTATGACAAACAAGTGTCCATTTATTTGCCAAATTTAATGTTTCACCATTTTCTCTGGTGACAAATTATTCTGCTTCGATTTCTCGAAACTGGAAAACGTTTCAAGACCTTCTTTTCTCTCACTCTCTTCCCTTTCTCTTTCTAACTGGCAGGCAGCTGGACAACTGTGACTTGAATTTAATAATAAAAAAAAAAGAAAAGAGGAAGAGAGAAACACAAAATGAAAAAATGGCTAATGGGACACATTTCGCTAGATTGCCACGCCCCTAAAGCCAAACACAACCCCAAAAAAAATAAAGAAAAAAAAAAATGAAATGAAACAACCAAATACCGAAGACCGAAAACCAAAACCAAGGCCAACTGTCGCCTTTTGCTACTCTTGGACCCGCTCGCTTACAGGACTAATATTTTTCAAATATTTAACAGCATCTCACACCCCGCTGATGTTGAGCTGGAGGTGAATTTCTTTTTTGGCTATCTTCTGGCCACCATCTCCGTTTCCATTTCCATCCATCCTTGATGTCCTTAAGCAACGTTTAGCAATGTTGGTGGCTAATGCATAATTTATACAAAATTTGTCATTGCCATTAAGGTAAGCACAATCCGCGTTTTTCACTAATTGGGCAGGTGTTTTAACGGTACTGGGCCAGGGTAACGGCATTTAATATAGGATCCAGCTGGGTTTGGTTTTTTTTTTTCACTTATTTTGTTTTTTTTTTTTCATTTTTGTAGGTGTTTTCGTTAATTAGCTGCTATGTCATGTAAAAATATCTGCTTTTTGGATGCCCGGAGATATTATCTAAAAATGTTGTGTAAAACAAAGGTCAAAACATTTGTACACAGTTTCACATTTTTCTTTTTGCTCGGGTTTTACTTGGGTCTCTGTGTGTGTGTGTGTGTGTTTTTTTTTCTCTTTGTTTTCGTATTTAAAATTTTCTGACATGTCAGCTACTACGACTACTATTACTAGGAGGGTAAAATTAATGAATAGATTATGATTAATGAGCGGCGACATCATTAAAATATATTTATATATTCAAATTGCGGTTTTCTGACCAAACGCCCCCAACCATCCATGACCAACTCGAGTTGTCCCAGCATCTATGAATGGAAAACGACAACGTTGAAGCAAGGATGGAAGGAAAGAAGGACCAGCATGAAAAGCGAATGAATGAAACGAGACGGCATTGTCCGTCCGGATGGTTTTGCTCTGAAATGTCATACAACAAACACAAAAGCACACACAAAATGTTAAATCATTAGTTTAAATTGCCGCAACAAAAACAGCAAACAACAAAAAAAAAGGAGGCAAAAAAAAAAAAAAAATAATAAAAATTGTTTTTTCTGCACGGAAATTTTTTGCGCTCAGCTATTTACAAAATATGAAAAACGTGGAAAAAAAAAAGTGAAGTTAGAAGGCAAGGCGAAAGCAAAGCAAGTGGAATCAGCAGCAAAAGACCGAGAAGATAAAAGCGTACGCATCCTTGAACTTTTATTTATTTATATCTCGCTCTCCGTACAGCGAATCCTGTGTCTGCTCCTGCTGCTGCTCCTTCTCATCCTCATTCAGTTCCTCCTGATGGTACTATTGCTGCTCCGTTCCTTTCCTTCATATTGCTTTGTTTGTTTGTCCGACCGCAAAAGCTGCCCGGGTCCGTTGGCATTTTTGCATATTGCCCATACGCAATGTTGCCGCTGGGCAAAAGTTTTACTCAACGACGTTTGCTTTATTAAAAAACTAACAAAAAACGACAAAAAAAAGAGGAGATGGAAAATAGAAAAAGCAAAAATAAAAAAAAAAAAAAAAAGGGAAACTTTGCTCGGAATTATTTCAATTCTAATTTATTTTGTGTTTATACTGAAAGGGAAATATTCTGGTATTTTTGATCGTTGTCGCAGTCGGATAGTTGAATGATAATGACGACGAGGAACGAAAGGATGGAAATGATGAACAAGGATGAGGCAAAGAGGAACTACGAACAAGGAAGAATGAACAAGAACTATGTATATTCAAAATGGCAAATGAGTTTTATGCGAGTGTAGTTAGACAATGACATGCACATAATTCAACTTTGCTATAGCAACAAATGCACTTCGTTCCACAGTGAATAAGAGAAATTAACTATAAGATAGAGGTGGGGGGGAGGGTGTGTGGTAGGGTTTGTGACAGAGAGGAAATACGATGTATGTAGAGATTGCTATAAGAGATGGATAATGGTAGAGGCAGAGGTGATATAGCCATCCATCTATTCCCACTTGCCATCTCTTTGGATTGCTGTTTTAGATTGACAACACAGCAACAACACGCACACACACAACACAACAGAACACACAGTTATATGAAAGTGTAGGGGGAGGGGAATTTGAAACGGTGTCGGTGGTGTTGATGGTGGGTGGTTGGACCAGAAGGGTCTTATAAAGAGCTTAGCAATAGCAATCGCAATCCTTATTCGTACTCGCATTTTCCTGTTCGTCCTTGTCAAGTGAATTTTGGGTGTTGAGCTAGCTTAAAAGTTATCTTTGATTATGTGTCGCTTTAAGTGGATTTATCTATAAACTTCTTGTGGGCTGTGGCCAAGTGACAAAAGTGATTTACACTCCACAGACACACACACACACACACATATATATATATATAAGTATACATGTATACAATTGTCTACTTATTTACTACAATTATCAATTATCAAATGATTTGAGCTAACAGCTTACGTTTCAATGACACAATGCATTATGCTGAATATGTATCAAATATTATAATTTTAATACCTGCATTTGTTTAAAATATTTGACAGTTTAACTAAAGTTATTAATATACTTTTTAGTTTTCATAAATATAAGTTGCAGGATACAATGTAAAATTGATAAGATAAAATAGTAAAAATAAAACTGAAGCTACTCAAGTGTAAATATATAATATTTCTTGAAACAAGTTGTAATTATAAAGAAACTAAAAAAAGTTGTGATTATAACAAAAAGAAATTTCAAGTAGAGAAAGTTGAAGAAATGCAATTATGAAATATTTGCACAATAATTGTTTCATTTATAGGATAAGCGTTATTAATACGGTTTAAATTTTAGATTTCTAGCAAATATCGATAAAATATTCTTAAATAAAAAAGTTTGTTTAGCAGTTTATCAAAGAGCAAAAAATTTCCTTGTAGAAAACAATTGACTGAGAATATGTCAAGCTGAATACTGAAATTAAATATTTTAAGCAAAGACAGAAAAATTTTTATTATTTTTGCTAATATTGTTATAGATTAATACAGGGTGGGACAGCCATAGCTACAATTGCTTTCTGCTGGTTTAATGTTTTCAAAGAAGAGTGTTTGAAAGAGGATTGTGGAGATTTCATGTGCCAATTTGAAGTTTTATAGTTTTTATATTATATATATAGTTTTCTAGATATTTATTGAAGATCTAAGATCTTTAAATAGTTGTCATTCTGTTTGTCCTTTTTGTAATTGTTAATAATTTTTTTAACAATTTGATTAATTTATTAATTTGATTAATTTGTTTGAATTTGCATAGAATACTTTGATAATGATATATGATTCCATTTGGGAAATGTAAGACTGGCGTATTGAAGCTTTCTTTGTTGAAAATGAATTAGGAAATAGAAGAAAGTTTTCTGTACTAAATGAGTTTTTGAATGACTTAAATATAAACAATTTTACAATTATAAATACACAATAATATAGTTTATAAATACAGGCATTGTTTCTGTCTTTTTGCAAACAATTAAATGCAATGTTATTTAATCATTTATCTTTCCCAAAAGTATTGAACATAAGATTAATTTATTTGTAAAGCAATTAAATATATTGTTGTGGAACCAATTAAAATTTCGTATTAAATATCTTTATGCATTAATGTCAGTTACTTTGAGTTTGATAAGACTTAACTACCAGAAACAATGCATCAAATATGTAAGAAATTGCTTTCTCTTTTGCTCTTTCTCTCTCTCTCTCTCACTATCTCACTCTTTCTCAGTCTCTTCCATCATCCGCAAATTTCCGCCATCATAACATTTACAGTTGTTGCATTTTATAATCAAACTTGTTACTGAAGCTACATTTGATTTAACGTCTCAGGCTCTTCCCCCACCCGTCGGTTCACATGGCTTCCGTCTCTAGACTCTCATCAAAGTTTACCCCAACAGACAGCGTCGCAGCCGCAGCAGCAGCAGCAGCAAAAGCAGAAGAAGCAAACAACAGCAAAATGAATAAGCACTGCCACCTCCTGTCCATGCCCTAACACCCCGCCACCCTTCCCTCTTTCTGTTCCTATCAGTGAAATTGCCCCCATCCCCTGTTTTGGCTGATGCCACTTCTCCTGGCTACCCTTAGCCGTTAAACCGACTTCAGAATTAATCAAATCCAAGTCAGATGTTGCGCGCTGCCAAAAAACTTAAGCACAACAACACCGACAGCAATTTGTTGTTATTCTTGGCAGTCGGTCTCTTTTACTTTTTGCTCCCCTTCCCATCACTCAGTACCCTGTACCCTGTACCCAGTACCCGATGCCCTTACCCCATTTATTCAGGATTCTGCTTTTAAGCCAATCCTTTTTGGTTGAGCGTGTTCCCCTTACACCATTTTGGCAAAAGAGTTGGCGAGCGTCGAAGGACGTCCTTTTCATTTCATTGCCATAACGCACATTTACAAAATTATATTTGTAAACTTCTTTGCTACCAAGCACAACCCCAACCCCAACCCCAACTCCAATCCCATTCCCAATTCCAATCCCAACCTTAAACACGATGCCCCACTTCATTGCTTCGCATAAGAATTCTCAACCCAAGTGGCCCTTTCTACAGATTCTTTTGCTCATCCGCCCCCTGCAGGCATTAATGTACAATGAAATTGGCCAAAACTTGGCGCGCACATCACAAATATTAGCGCATAAAGATGATGATTTTATGACGATAATGAGGATAAGCATGAGGATGTGGGTATGGGTGTGAGTATGGGTATGGGTATGGGTATGAGAGTGGGAGTATACGGATGAGAATGTGGTTGGATGATGGTATGGCTTTTAGCTCAACTTAGCCAGAATCTGGGCAACATGTTAATGATGTTGTACCAATGATTTGATAGCCGCAGCCGCAGCCAATAAGCCAGAATTCATTCGAGTTGGCCACTAATGAAGACTCAATTACAATGATGTACCTACCAGTGCCCCAGCTTCTGCCTCCATTTAGGTTCAGTCATCTAGAGTTCTCTGTGCTTGGCCTGCTGTTCATTAACATTTGACCGTGACTAGAACCACCGCAACAGTACGGCTGGACGATTGGACGAATGGATATAGGGGTCGGGTGTGGTAAAGAGAGGATGTGGTTAATGAATCTCTATCGAAACTGTAGCCAATTTCAATGATGCGGCTGGTTTTGATGCCAAAAAGTTATTCCATCGTTGACAGCATTGTGTGCCACAACATTTGGCAGCATAAGATTCCCCGATAATTAGACTTAATTTGCTGACCTTGACAGCTCACTTTCTCATTCTCTCAAAAAAAAAGCAAAAAACTGACAACATCAACTGTTTATTTGACATAGGCTTCGACTATGTAATTTATAATTTGCATTTCTAAAATATTCATTTTTTGGTTTGCAACCTATTTTCACATAATTTTTGCTGTTTAGCTTGAATAATTAAAAGTAGAAAATTAGACACCTAAAATAATTCTTATAAGGGGCTTTTTGACATTGTTATAGAGTTAATTATATTATTGAATGTTTAAAGTAAAACAAAAAAGAAATCTTTTAATGGTATAAGCAGTCCATTTGAATATAACGCCTAATCGGAATGTTTTATTAACATTAGTTTTAACATAACGGCTGCTCTTATGTTAACATTTTGAAGCCCTAATTTTAATTGTTTTCTTTATTATTTAAAAACAATTTTATGAAAATATTGATTAAATTATTGAAATGATTTTTGATAAGTGCTAATTTCAGCGATTCCAATATTAACTAAGTCTATAAAAAAGGCTATTGAAGCTAAGTTGACTTATTCCATGTAAAGTGAACCTACAGAAAAAAACCTGATAAATAAATTCATTAACATAATAAACTTTATATTAAACAGATGCTTAATAAATAGAACAAGGTAATTTGGTAATAATATATGTAAAGTGCTTAACAGTAAAGAAAGAGTGTGTCCTATTATTTTATAGCTGTCGCCCATAAATAATAGCTCTATAAAGTATCATAATTTGAGTTTAAATTCCCTTATTTAGTTGTGCTTTTGGCGCTGGGTCTTATTATAATTAGGTCATAATGTTTACAATTGTTAATTGCAAATTACTTCTTTTAAATTACGAAAACAACTTCATTAGTTATAATAATCTAATTTCCTTTGCTTCTTTCTTCAGTCTCCGTTGGCCAACTGAAAACAGCATGCAAACTATTTGCCAAATATTGATTTTAAGTACTACGTATTTGCAATTCATTTGGCTTTCCCCATTACAAATCATCTGTTTTCTTATTACTCTTCATATTTTTATTTGCTGAATGGTTGGCAAACAAATTGCTTTTGTAATTTGACGTTTAATTCGCGTAATTAGTGTGCCGACATTCCTTTTTTTTCGTTTTCCTTGCCGATTTCCTTTTCACCGTTTCGACCGTTTTCAAGTTCCTTCGTCTGTGCGTTTTTTTTTTGTTCTTTGCTTGTTGTGTTGGCTTTAATTAAATTCATTGCCATATTTATGAAACTTTTTTCATTAAATTTTTTGCGTTATTTCTTGGGCGCATTCCCCGTTCGAACCCTCAGACATATTTGTCCAACCGCCCATAACCGGAGCCGCAACCGGAGCTAGATGATCCCCTGTCCATTCGAGTAAGAGGGGTAGGGAGTGGGAGCAAGCGATTCGAAATATTTTTTTTGCGGGTTTTACGCATTTCCGTTGGCAAAGAAAATGTTATAAAAATAAAAAATAAAAATTCTGACACCTAAATTGCTGTGACATATTTGATTTATGAGGCCACCTATTTGGCCCGAAACATAAAAGCATGGACCAACCGGACCAAAATACAAGAAAAAAAAAACAGCAACAAAATGAAGAGGAGTAGACGAGGAACAGAACCAAAAAAAAATAACGAACGAAATGAAGTGACGACTTTAATATACCCTCTAACAAATAAAACAAAATAAACAGGAAATTTGTATAGATTAACATTAACACGGCTCTGGTAAATTAACATTGTGCTGCAAGTTAACACAATTATGTTGATATAACTGAGGATTGTAATTTTAACAGTAGCTCGAAATGTTAACTCAATAGAACTCTGTTAAATAGTGCAATTAAATATCAACTCAATTATTATGATTAATATGTACCTAATACTTATGTAATTTTTATATATCGCAGATCGGCTGGAAATTAATGGTAACATAAACTTAGTATAAAATATATGTTTTCACTGATACAATATATTGAACTTATTGGGAAGCAATGTAAATACAGGTAAGCCACATCAAACGATTGAATATGCTATAAATAGTTTTTTTATTTTATAAATATTGAATTTTTTTATTTTGCAGACGCCCAGATTTGTCTTCGTAAAATCGAGGAGTCGAGAATCAATAAACAAATTATTTCTGTGGCATGCAAAGCATGATGATGATGGTAAATAATGCAAAAGAACCGAGAAACAGTAACAACAAATGGATAATAAACACTGAGTACGTATAATATTTAATTACAAATATTTTTCTCTAACAGTAAGCAAATTTTATACTGTAAACTTTTAGTTTCTCTACTGCATTGGCTGCGGCTGTGTGAGCGAGAGACTAGAGTGAGAGAGCGTGGTTTTCAGAACTCCTTTTCTTACATACAGCTTCTTGCCAAAGGCGCTGAAATCTCTTACTCACACTTATTATTGCTCTTCCTTACAATTACTCTCTCTTTATTATTTAACTTGATTGTTTTGGGAACAAATTAAGGTTTGACTATTGATCTTAAGAAAATAATTCATTGCTGAGTTAATATTTTGGTTAACAGATAAATAATGTTAGAAAAACAGATAGATGAATCAATCGAATCGATAATTTGTGGATACATCCACGACTATATATGCCTTTTTTAACCAATGGATAGAGGGTATAAATGTTGGGAAAAAAGGACCAAGCTAAAAAGGAAGCAGGCAACACATAAAAAACACGAAAGGAAGTGGCACTAAAACAATTACAAAATAAAAACGATTACACGCCACTTCCGGCGACATAAAAATGGCGCATGGCTACGAAGACGAAGATGCTTGACAAAAGGGTTCGGTTAAGGGACCAAACTTCACACACACACACACACACATATCCGAAAAATACATATACACTAATGTATGTATGTATATACATACATACATATATACACGCATCCATTTAATAAAAGAGGCCACTAAAAGACGCTAGCAATACAGGACCATAATCTTGGGTTAAAGACCATTAAGAATTTTTATTTTCAATTAAACCCGATTTGCCTTAATGCCCCACAAGGCCGACAACGACGAAGCCGAGATGTCGCCGACCAACGGCTATAGCAACAACAAAAAGAAAAGGCCATAACAGCAGCAACAACATCGTGTGGGCTGGCCGCCGGCAAGAAATTTATATGCGCCGCATAGTCTAAAAGGGTCGGCCTGTCGTCCTCGAGTCGCTGACTTTACGCGTTAACCCCCTTCCAAAAAAAAAAAAAAAGAAAACCAAAAAAAAAAGAAAGAAAGAATGAAGAAAAAACCAAATCCCGAACCTCCTCGATGGAGCACCAAGGGCCAGCACCAACACCAAAGCCCAGGACAAGGGTGACTAAATTCAAATGCGATTTTTATGCTATTGCTGCTTTTCAATATAGGGAGGGACAAAGTAGACCCACATAAATGGGCATGCCACTAGGATGGACTAGGTAAGAGAAATATATACGATGAAGCACGACATTCAAGGATAAAGGCAGACGAACGAGGGCAGAGAAACAAACAAACACACACAAACTGAAAAAAAAAACTGCAAAAGAAAAACACAAACAACTCGCAAAGCGCAACAAAAGTTTTGCCGATATAAAAATAAAAAAAAAAGAAACGAAAAAAAAAAGTGTGGCCTGCTCGAGTGGCCGCTGCCAGGCCATCTTTCCCATCTACCATTTAAGAAGGAGATGAAGGAATAAAATAGAATATACTCTCCCATCTAGCTTAGCCGAAACAGAGTGGAATGAAGGAGATGAAGGGATGGCGGTGGGGTGTGTGTTGGAGGATAGAAGCAAAGTATATTTAAGTGCTTAAAGTAAAATGATGTCGTACGAACTCGAAACTAAAAACAAGTTAGTATGGTAACTTTTGGCCTTAGGCACATACATACAGACACACACACACACACATACAGTTACTCACTGATACTCATACACACAGATATACAAATACATTACTGTGTGTCTGTCTGTATGTCTGTGGCTATATCTGTATGTGAGTGGGTGTACAGACAATCCGTACAAAAAATCGTTGTAGCGTATCTATGAGCTCGCATCTTTGAGATAGTTTAGCGTGAAAATAAAGTAAAGTACGGTAAAATTGTTGGCAGTTGATTATTGAATCGCTTTAGGTCAAAGCTCAACAGTCGAGAGAGGGGTGGCAGTGAGCTGAAATTGTACAAAATACGCAGGCAGGCAGCAAACAAAATATAACAACAACAACAACAACAACAGCAACATGGCAAACAAGTCAGCAACAGCAACAGCAGCAACATGGCAGGCAAGCAGAGATTAAAGCGTTTATTGATGCGCAGATTGCGCGCATTTTAGCCAGGAGGAACAGAACAGGCAGCAACCGAAGTAGACCCACAGGAGCAGATGTAAGAGTAGGAGCAGGAGGAGGAGCCGGAGCCGGAGCAGAAGCATGAGTATAAGTAGGACCTGGTTTCTAGAGTTTGTCTTCTGTGTGTGTGCTTTTCTGTGTGGGTATTGCGAGAGTCTGCAACTGAAATTGTCAGTGGCTGTCGCTGCTTACGCTCAAATTGAAATAATTAAATTGATAAAATGTGGCAAAGATTAAGCGCCGGCACTTTATTTGGCTTAAAGGCAGCAGCAGCAGCAGCAGCAATAGCACCAACAACAACAGCAGCAATCCTGACTAAGCCAACTGTGGAGTGTTGATTAAATAAATAAACCAATATTGCCCAAGGCTCTGCCCTGGTATGTACTATATATATATGTATATATATCTGTATGTATGTACATGTACGTGTGTGCGTAACAGGTAATGTTATTTGTCTTTGGCATTATTTTCAAATCGCTTTTGAACTGCCATTTGTTTGCCATCGCCTTTTGGCCTTTTTGGTTTTTGGGCAAACTTTGAATTTGTGAATTGTTTGCTAAACGAGTAGATATAAGTATAATTTGGTATGCAGCTAAGCGACTTGTCTCCATCCACCCCCCAAATTCCTTTTTTTCCTTTTGTCTGTATCTCCATTCTCTACATTACCCCCTTGCCAAAATATGCGCTATGCCATTTCAATTATTCCGCTAATAAATTCAGTTAATTGCCGATTTTTCGGTTCAACCTTGGGCGATTTGTTATTTAACCCTCTCCTTGCTTACCTCCCTTCCTGATTCGATGGCAAACAAAAGGAAAATCAACAGATTTTAAGCACATTTTGATTTGTATAATAAATATGAGCAACTGAGTATGTATATTAAGAACCTTGATTTAATTGTTTTTGCGAGCTTTTGTTGCTCATTTTGTTGATTTGAACAGCTAAGTAGAGGTGAGTGTGTGTGTGTCTGTGTATGTCTGTGTGTGTGAGTGAGTAATGAGTGTGGGTTTATGAAATGAAATTTGATTACATATTTTTGGAAATTATGTGGCATAATTATGACTGCCACATATTGCGTATACGTCATGTGTTACCATCAACATGTAATTATACAAAGTTTTCTTCACATTACTATAAATGTAATAAATATTAAAGGAATCCATAAAAATGAATATTCCTTTTAGAATTATTTCTATAATTTGCACAAATTTTATCAGTTTAAAAATCGAAATGAATGAATTTAAATTTGAATGAACAAAAATTAATTGAATCGATTGAATCAGTAATAAATCAATATCAACGGTGTTGAAGTTTCACAAATAATTCTAAATAAAAAAATTATCAATATTAAATAAAAAATAAAAAAAATATATATTTTAAATATGATAAAATTGTCATTCAATAAATTATATATTTCAATGTAGAATTAATAATTCTTTTCTCTTTTATTATTTAGATCTTTAAATTTGTCTTTTTTTAATTTCTTCCATTCTCTGTAATTCTATAGTTGCCTAATGTTCAATAAATTAATTTGTGAATATTTTGTTTACCATTTCACAAACAATTTAAATATATTTTAAAACATAATCTTTTGCAAAATGTTAGTTGCTTCAACTTATTTTCCTAAAAAATAGAATTTCATGCATTTGTTTATTACTTAAGTCACCAAATATAAAATCATACTATTTTACATGTATCTATTTGATTTATACCATTAAATAGTCAATGTTTGGCACGTTGTGTAAGTCTTTTGCAAATATTTCGATTATAATTTGTGTAACTGAATCAACATTAAGTATACGCCATGTTGGTCTATTGGCTTAATTTCAATTAACTTAAACCAGTTGAATGAGGGACAACAGTCATCAAACTAAGTGATTTCTTTACCCAAACAATGCAAATCTAGATCTAACAATAATCCGTAATGATGAAAATCCATCACGTAATCAAGAAAAAAGAAATCATTGACTACTGTGAAATGAAATTTCATAGTTAATCAATGCCACTTGGCATTGGGTTTGGCATTAGGATTGAGATTGAACCATTGAGAGCAACGGTGTGAAATTTGTTACGCCGGCTTATCAAAATGCTGAAATCGTCATGTGTACGGGCATATAAGCCATTTGAAGGCTTTACCGGGATTGCCAGCACAAACACACACACACACACACACACACACACACACACTTATATACCTTTTGAGCGAGAAAAGGAGAGAAAACGGAGACTGAGAGGCGAACTCTAATGGCCTTAGCCATTTCCGGCAACCTAAAACGTTAGCCGCAAATTAGTTTTGGGCTCCGCCGTTGCTTTTGCTGTTGCTGTTATTGTTGTTGTTGTTGCTGCTGCTGCTGCCGTGCGAACAATTGAAAAGAGCCCAAAAATCGAAATCTTTTCAAAAAGCCAAAGCGCACATCCTTCAACGGCAACAGCATTGGTTGGGCTACGTCGTCACTTTAGAATTCATTAAACGGCCTCCTCATTAATGGAAATGGCCGATAACATTTTTGGGCCACGCTTCGATAAGCGTCGAAGCCGTTCTCCATAGCCATGGCATTGTTCACTATGCCACTCTATGCCGTTACGGATTTCGGACCAATATCAAAATCAAAAAAAAAAAAAAAAACAAAAAAATGAAGAAAAAAGCAAAAGCTCCATAATTCAAAAACAACGCCGTAGCCGACAATAACTTCAAAGACCGCAAGTAAATTAATGTTAATTTTATGCTAAAGTCGGCAAGCGCCCAAAATGTAACCAACAACGTCGAATGCCACCACCACAAAACCAACCACAACAGCAGCAGCAGCAGCAGAAGGAGCAGCACCAATCAACATCATCATTATTATCATCATTATCGTCATCATCATCATTGGGAACGGCATCGCCAAGGCTCGATTGGCATTTTGACACGGACAGGCGTCTTGAGCCGCCTACGGATTAAGAGCATCAGCATCAACATCACCATCATCAGAGGAGATGGTAGGATGAAAATTTAAAATTTATGCCAACTGCGGCACATAATTTAAAAATATCAATCAATTCGATAACGCAGATTGTGTGCCTGCCACATCAGGCAGGCAGAGAACCAACCAACCAACCATCAAACAAACAAACAAACAAACCAGACCAAGCCAAGTCAAGCCAAGCCAAACCAAACGAAACCAAACTGAACCAAGTTTCTAGGAAAGAACAGGAAAGCAAAATCTGGGTAAACAACGAACAGAGGAAATGAGGAAACAGAGGACAGTGTGCGTTGCGTTAGGTGGCATAGAAAAGGCAACAAAAGTTGGCATAACCGTTGCATGGAGCAGCTGTTGCTAAAGTCGTGGCATCCAGTCCTTTCGGTTCAATTCCTATTTATCCTTTGGCTCTCTGTCGTATTTCTAAGCTGACTGCGACTGTGAATGCAGTCTCATTCTGCGAGTGCCACCGATAAGCTTCCAACTGAAACTTCTCTAAAGCCAGATCTTCACCCATCGAGTTGAGTCATAAGAACTTTATGTATATTGTATCTCATAAAGGTGAGCATGGAGATGACTGCGTGCAAAGAATAAATAAAAATAGAAAAAAAAACACACACACACAATTCTGATAAGAATTCAAACTAAAAAGAGAAAAAAAAAGATAAATTGTTAACATAAATCAAAGTGATGACTTTGAAATACTCTCTATTATTCCCTCTCTCAATAAACGCAACTCCATATTTTGGCAGCCAAATTTGCTTTCATCTAAGCCAAATTAGATAAGAATAACTTCAAGACTGTTATTACTTAACAGATTTTCCTTTTTTCTATTATTGGTTGTGAAAATTACATTTCTCTTTTGCGTTTATTAAACACATTTCGTTCAAGTCGACTTAAATCTATTGTTGCCTGCAATTGCAACATTTGTCGTGTCACGGCAATAGCTCCGATTCATTGTATATAATAGTTACTTGTATAAATTTTTACTTTAAGTACACAATATAAAAAGAAGCTGCAAAGAATACTGAATGGAATTTATTTATGTTACTTGAGTCGCTTGATGTATACTCTTATATACAAATATTGCAATTAATTGATAAAACAGATAAAATAGATAGATATATTAATAGATATATGGTATTTGCATTGCTTATACAATATATTATTTTATATATAGATTATATATTCCATTTAAATTATAAAACAAATTGAAATTTAAATCTTAAACAATTCAAACATACATTAAATTGTTTCGCTTTGTATAATCTGCTATAAAAAATTTTCCAAATTGATAATACAAACGGTTTAATTATTTTTGGGTTTTCTTTAGAAACAATTAACTTAACTGAACTTGGTAAATGGAATCTTTTTAGCCTAATGATTTCTTAAAAAATAATTGAAATTGGTTATATAATTAGTTTAATCAATAGTTATTTTGTTTGGTTAGATTTCGCTCTTTTATTTTCTTATTTCTCATAGTCCCTATAATGCTATATTTAGTTTCGAAATTTATTTTAACCATTTCAGTTTTAGTTTCATTCAATATTCTATGCCTGTAAGATTTTCGAAAATTACTTTCACATTATTCTTGCTGATTTTCTACTTCAAAATAATGCATTAATATGAGGCAATACTTAATTAATTTTATAGGAACTACAATTTATATTATTTTCCTTTCATCTATTATATTATTACTATATTATTTTTCAAATTTATACAAAAATCATTAAAATATTGCCTTTTTTTAATTTACACTTTTAAAGCAATTGGCAAATAAGTTTATTAAAAATACTTTTTTTTGTGTTTTCCATTTAATGAGATCTTCTAATCTTAATGACTTAATAGGGTATTGAGATGTACAAAATAAAAAAAGAAAAATAGAGTTACCTGGCAACAAAAACATAGTAAACAAGTTTCTCGTTTTATTTTATTTTTTTTTCCCCGTGAAAGAGAGCAGCCCCAACAGCTGCAGATGCAGTCAAAGAGCCTGGCTCAAAGGACAACGACAACGACAGGAACAGTGGCAACAACAACGCTGAATGCAACAACCGGAACGTAATCGTAATACAAAAAAATAAAAAAAAAAGAAAAACAACAACTTGAAACATTTCTCTTGCAGGTTGTGGTTGTTGTTTGTATTATTTTTTTTTTTTTTGTATAGTTTTCTTTTTCATATTTGAGCCTGAGCCCCCACAACCTGTGACTACAAATGCACTCGACAATTCTCGCTTTGACATTACCATTACGAGTCAAGCATCAACGAGAGTGTGGTAGAGGGAGAAAAAGTGAAAATGGTAATGCTTGGATTAGGGGCGTGGCTAGGTTGGACTCAAAGGTGCACTATTATACTCTTTGACGGTGTCATTTGCAATTTTGTGGCCATACCATGTATGGCAATTTGATGAGCTTACACATAAAGTCTTTAAGTTTTATCTATAAAAATAAAAAAACGTAAAGAGAAAAAGAAATATATTAAAATTCTGAATGGTACAATTGTGGCAAAGGAGCAAAGGAATAGTGATTTACCCAACTAAGAGGATTTCTATGTACAAATCAAAAGGCAATGTCCATTCGGTTTATACTCAGTTGCCAATGGTGAATGGAAAATGCAAATGTCATCTGATATCCAAGTAAGTGAAATTTCTGAGTTGTTAATTGCAAAACTCCATTAGCAGAATTGTTGTTGAAGTTAAATATTATAAGCATGTGAATTAATATCAGAAATCAATGTCTTTTTCTAAGCAAAAATTATTTAAGGATTTTTATCACTCGATTTTAATTAGCTTAGTGAACACTTAATCCAATTCCATTTACAAAGGTGGCCCAAAGCCAATTGGTTTGCCGTTGCAGTTTCGATAAATGTGCCAATAGCAACACACAACTTACACTCACTTCAAGTTCTGCTTCTCCTTTATATATATTTTTTTTTCTATTTTACAAGCACAGACATTTCCCCCCTACACATTTAGCCCTCACTTCTCTCTCTCTCTCATTTTCTCTACACAGTTGACCATTGAAACGTACAATTTGGAATCGAAAAATCATAGTATAGAAAGCCAAAACAAATTCAATGTCCTGTTTGTTTGTCTGTTTGTTTGTTTGGTTGTTTGTATGCTTGTTTGCTTGTCTGTGGGGCCAGCCACTCGGCCGGACACCCAAGATAGTTGCACAATGGGTGAAAAACTGCAATATGCGGTTGTAAACCGGATATTTTCTTCTTGGCTTTTGATGCTGTTACCAGGTTCATGCAAACAAGGCATAAAAGCCAAGTAAAATCAGGATGCCCTGACACAAACAGATGCAGGCTGCTCCAACCGAACCAGCACCAAACAGAACAAGGACCAGCCCTTGGTTATCATCAGTTAGTTAAAAGTATAAAAATGAGCTCCTTCATCGGAAGCTGCTTGTGACTTGTTAGTTAAGATGAGGAAATGAAGTAGCAAGATAATTAAATATGAGAACATCGCGGCAAAAATGTTTAATTAAAAAATTCTTTATTTATCATTCTGCAGTATAAATTTATTCTGCTTAATCCTTTTATTAAAGCCAACATATGGATGTATCTTAAAGTGATAACCAAAGTTCGGATTACATATCTTTAAGAGCTATTAACTATATCTATTTGAATCAATATAAACTCTATTAACAATTAACTATATATTTAAATCAATAAATTTATATTGTTTTCTAAATTAAAGAATCAAAACTTTATAAACATATAGAATATACTTGATAAAATCGGAAATAATAAATACTTATATTCAATATTTTGTATTCTAATGAATCAAAATATATGTATACATATATATTTTGCACATTAGAAAGCGTTTCCTCTAAATATACTTAATCAAGTTCAAATGATTAATATAATTTTCTCTCTCTCTCTTTCTTTCATTAGTGCTCTTATAATTTCAATAAACAAATTTCGAACTGTTTAAAACAAAATCTATAAGTTAATTTGATATTTAAGCAGATTTCAGATTCCGCAATAAACATCATCATTTAAATAACCTAGAAATATTTACAATGTTTGCACTTAACTTTCATTTAGCCCAACGGCTGCCAATTTCCCTCAAACTTCAACTCAAACAAGTCGATAATGATGATGATGATGATGATGATGATGATGTTATTGCTGGCGTCCAGCAAGTGTTTCCAATTAGTTTTGGCCATGTCTGCATGAAACAGGATAGGGATAGGAAGAGGGAGAGAGAAAGAGAGAGAGAGAGAGAGAAATAGAAAATTGAAAACTGAAAACTGAATTATTGTCAGTAGACGACATCTACTCTGGATGGATGAGGGCAACTTGAACAACATAAATGTAATTCCTTTATTAGTTATCGATACACGTCGTCGTCGTCGTTGCAGGGACTCTACACTCAAACACGTTGGTGGCTCTATATCTATATATCTATATAAGTGTATCTGTATCCGTGTATTGCTCTTAGCTAAAGCAGCGATGGAGCTAGTATCCGGCGCAAAAGATTTACCAAACATCCGTTTGGAAAATGCTCGCTGATGTTGCTGTTGCTGCTGTTCCTGATGTTGCTACTGCTGCTGATGCTGCTGCTGCTAATGTTGCTGCCGTTCATGCTGTTATTGTTGTTGTTGTTGTTTTGGTTGGTCTTGTTGGCAAGTTTGTTGGCAGAGCGCGATTGCAGCAAATCAGAAAATGCTCGCTCACAAGTGTGAATGTGAATATTGATGGCGAACCAAAAGAATGTTTCTATGTATGTATATGTATCTATTAATATGTGTGTGTGTGTGTGTGTCTCTGTGTGTGTTTGTGTCTGTACGTGTTTGTATATGGCGGCACATAGATGCGAAAACCAAAGCCAAGGTACCAGCAACGATTCGCGATTCTTAGCCACTTCGCGATACTTCGCCTACTTGCATGCCACTCTAGGCGGCACTCCATCTCCTCCCTCTCCCCAAAAAAATAAATAAAAACCCACAATCATACCCGTACCCCCCCCGCCGCTCTTTTCCTTTTTCGTTCGTTGGTTCGTACGTTCGTTCGCTCGTTCCTTTTGCTTGCTTACTTGCTACTTCCGCTTCCGAATCCGTTTTGTGTGCTGTCGCCGCAGAAATTTAACGAAGTCACACGTTAGTCGTTGCTGCTATCGTCGCCAATGCCACAGTCAAAGCATTTTCTTCTCTCTCACTCTTTCACACACAAACACAAATACACTAACACACAAACACTCTCTCATTTACGCTCTAGCTCGTTTTCTCTTAGTAGTAGCATCAGTTGGAGTCATTTTGACTATGCTCTTTCGTGTCGTTTAAACTTCGGCAACATCTGCCTCTGTCGTCATCGTCATCGTCATCGGCATCGGCATTCGACATCAACAGCACCAGCACCAGCAGCAGCAGCCGTAGCAGCAGCAACATCATCTGTTTCGCTCGCATAAGCAAGGACACAGCATCCTTTTTAGTTACGGAGCGTTCGTCAATGCAGTCGGTTGGCATAGTCGCCTTTAATAACTTAAACATATTTATTCGAATATTGTTTATATAGTCAAATAACGTGTGTGTGGTGCCGGTTTTAAAATTACGCGAATTTCGCGCCTCTTCTTATTATATTAGTCTGCAACATTTATTGTTTGCACATTTGTGGCAAACCCCAAGTAGCATCTGACTTACTCACCATTTTGTGTGGCTCTGACTTTTTGGTCTCTCCTAGAGTGTGTGTGTGTGTGTGTGTGTATGAGTGTGTGCCGGTTGGCATTGTTGTTGTCACAGTCATTGTAATTGTAGTGACAGGGTCGCAATCGTCGTTGCCGTTGCCGTTGCCATCGTCGTCATCGTAGAATACTTGACATTTTCGCCGCCAAATTGTGCGATTTCTTGGCTTGAAACGTGAAGAGAGTTGTTAGTGGTGGTACCCTGCACTCCGCCACTTGACAACATCGTTGCCACCACCATCATCATCATCATCAACATCCTAGTCGTTGGTATCGTCTGGCTTGGCAAACTCAAATTCAAATTTTTTGCAATTCAATTTCTATTGTGCATTGCCGATGCGAAATGTGCGCATCGTTTGCTGTCAATGCAAAGCATTTCTCCTATTGAAAATTGAAAATTGCATGCAAATTAAATAAATAGACAGCCAACAACAGAGTCTCGTGCACAACAACAGCTGAGATAGATAGATAGATAGATAGATAGACATACACATATAGACCGTGTGAGAGAGATAGATTGATTGGAAAAAAAAGGAATTCAGCAAAAGAAAAAAAAAATGACAATACTGCGTTCTTTTACTGTCTGTACTTGTTATGGTGATTGTGATTCTGGTTTAGATGCTGTCCGCAATCAAATCAAACGTCATTAGCACTCGCGACAATCAAACCGACAGCAACACTCCCCACAGCAACAGCAACTGCTTTCGCTTGACGGCAACAACATTGGGGCAAAGAAAGAAGAAGGAGAAGAACCACTAACTTGTTATTTGCATAACTTGCTGCAACTATATTTTCCAGGTATGTAAGAAGATGATTGTTGTTGTTCTTGTTGTTGTTGTTTTTGGGTGGTTACCTAAAAGCTAACAAAATGCCTTACAAAAGTCGATTTCCGTTTTGAAAAACCTCATCCGATCCTTTACTGGTTTCGCCCACATTTCTAGCACTAGAAGAACTTTGCTATCATTTCTATTTTTTCTTTTCCCCCCGTTTCTGTTTTATTTTCTTTTGGCTTGCCCCCATCTTAGCATCAGTATCAACTTTACTGTTACGGGTACGATTCCTGCTCCTGTTACCGTTCTCCTTAGTTCTCCATACCGTTTCATCATGGCACGTTATCCAACTTTTAGTTATGGCTTTCGCTTTTTCGCATAATGTCAGTTTTATTTGGTTTTGGTTTTCACTAGCGACCCTCCTCCCACTACCACCCTTCTCCATTTCGAACCTGGGCATTCGGCACCCTTGCAAGATTTATTGTGCTCACACTCATACCCACGTACATACATACATACATACATACATACATATACATACACATATATAACACCTTCCCCATATAGAAGTGAGCCTGAGCCTCTGTCGCGCGCGCCTTGGGTCTGGGCTTCTCTGGATTCTCGCTCCTCGCCTTACCTTCCTTCATTCTTTCCTCGTTCTCTTATTCATCTGCAGCTCCATAATCTCTACTATTTGCATCGCAGACTTTGCTTTGGATTTGGCCATGCCATGGTTGGCAATGGATTTAGTTATGGTTTTTCTTACTCTTCAGCCTTCCGTTCTTATACTTGTTTTTCTTTTTTTTCTTTTTTTTCACTCCTTTTTTTTTTAGTTTTTTTTGTTTTGTTTTTTTTTTTTTTTTGTGTGCCGTCTTCTATTTCTCCATTTCTGTCGTCCTATGGCTGCGCTTTTTTTCACTTCCACTTCTCACTGGGACGACGGACATTGTTTGTTTTTGTCCCTGCCACACACTGAGGAAAAAATCTTTGACTATGTTGTAAGAACTGTGGTCTAACCGCATGTTAAACGAAACTAGAGATGTTAGCCATGTAAATCCTAAGCCTGTTTAAGGACTATTTATATTATTGGTAAAACTATGTGGCAGGGTTCTGCTATAGGATCTGAGTTATATTATCTAACGTAATGAAACTAAAATTAGAAATTTAAATAATTTTTATTTCTTTTTTATTTCTTTTACATATTTAATATTAATAATCATATATAAAGACTTAAAAAATGATTTATATTTAATTGATTGCCATATAATTACATTAATGTTTTAACTATCAAATTTAAAGATTGGAATAAGTATCTATAGATGGCAAAAGTATTTTTAGATTTGATAGTTAAATCTTTGATATTATGTATCCAAAGAAAATTAATTTTAAAATTCAAAGTGGCTTAGATGTTGCGGCTTTAATAGATTTAATTGGTTTTAATCTATTAAGAAAAATAAAAAACAAGAATAAAATACATTTCTTTTCTCTGTTTTTTAAATAATTGTTTTCAAAATAATACTTTAGGTAGATAAAGTTTAAATTGGGTAAGTATTTACGATTAATGGAAATTTGTATAAAAATTTATTATATTATAATTAAAACTATAATTTAATTAACTTATATTATAATCTATACTTTACCGTTTATTATTATACATTCCATTTAATCCTTTTTATTTTCTTGATCGTTTCTCTTTATCCTTTCTCACTAACATAGTTACTGGTCCTTAGGTCTCTCAAAATTTAAAAACTTTCTTAATTTAAATTTAATAATATATAAAAATCAAATATTTATAAAACTTTAGATATCAATTAGGTATAATTGAATCCGAAATTCTCGAGTGTATCGAATGTAAAGTTTCATTTTTTATTTTTTTGTGGTATAAAAAGAGAAATGCATATTTTATTTCAATATTGATTTCCCTATTGATTTACAAACATTGTAACTTTATTATCCATCCAATGTGAGGCATGACACAATACTCCAGTTAATCCATAAAAAAATTCTCATCCATCCATCTAACCCGCACGCATACGAAATGGGAACATAACTGACAAAAAGTTGCGGTCGCACTTACGGGTTACTTTTTTTTTTTTTTTTTTTGGCTCCGTGTAGACCGGAGCCGTAACTCTTTCGTTCCTTGAGGAAGCCACACACACACACATATATATACACTAACTCACAAGTGAGAGAGAGAGATGGGAATAAGCGGACAAAGACTAACAGGATTTCACATAAAACGGAAATGGCATTATCCTCGCACATATTGTTGTGCGGATTTTAGTTTTTATTACACCACGAAGAATGCGGGTGCCTCATCCAATCCTTCCACATAAGAAGCCTCAAAGCCTGCTTCAGAATATATTTGTATGTGTTACGGTATATCACTGTGTGTGTGTGTGTGTGTGTGTGTGTGCGTATGAGATACATCATGGGCTGGTCCTGCCACAAATTGAAGCACATCTAAAAAGATACCAAGGCCAAAAGCAGCAACACTACTCCACCTCACAGCCGTTGCAATTTATGGGTGGTACCTTTAAAAAAAAAAAGAAAAAAATAACAAAACAAAATTCACATACTTTTCTCCGGACGGAGATGAGAAGTAGAAATGAGACCGGAGCCTTTACGCTAATAGTTATGGAGCATTCCAGTGAAAACGTACGGATTGGCCATTGTCTTTGGCAAACGTGTGTGAGTGTTTCTTTGCTTAGAGAAGGAGAGGGGAGGAGTAGCATCTTAGTGTAGCTCTCAATTGTGCCCCATTTCAGAGGCTGCACCTTTGTTTGGCAAGACAAGATTTATGTTGCTTTTGGCCAAAAAACAACAAAGCGTCAAATGGCCAGCATCACTCCGCATTTCTAATCCATTCCGCTCGGCCAACCGACCAACCGACCGACCAACAAAAACCGACTTTTCCCTAACCTAAACAAACACTTGAGGTGTGTAAAGTTGGCCGACTGCTTGGTTGGTTCTAGCCTTTGAGTTGCTTGTTTTCTTCTTCTTCTTAGTATGTGTGTGTGTGTGTGTGTGTGTTTTTGTTGTTGTATTTTCGTGTGTTTTGGTTTACATTTGGTGAGGTTAGATTTTGGTTTTTTGGGTTTAGGTTAAACAAAGTGTGGCTGTCTGTCTCACAGTCAGTCTGCCTATCTATTTTATATTATTCTCTGTTCTGTTCTGTTCTATTCTGTTTCTGTGTCTGTGCTTTTGTGCTTAATCACAACACGCACATTTACATATTGGTTTTTCGTAAACTTGAGCAATCCTTTAAGATGGCAGTAACCCTTTTTCTAACCAATGTCCTGCCTGTTCGCTGCTTTATCTGTTTATCTTTGTATTGTTGTTGTGCTATGTGGTTCAAGTTCAGTGACGGTTAAAAAAGAGATGGAGATGGAAATGGAAATGCGAATAGGAGTTGGAGTTGGAGATGGAGGTGGGTCAGGCTACGGCTTACGCTTAAGTAAACACTTACCAAGATACACACACACACACCCACAGACACACACACTCGGCGGGTGGTGGCATCCCTGGGTAGCCATTGCCAACCTTTTGTGGCCAGGCATTGTTTTCACTTTCAACCAACACCCACAATTTCCTCACCTCCTTTCTCCATAAACCTAAAATCAGGTCCCAAGCTTTGACTGTCTCTCTGTTCATCTGTCTGTCTGTCCGTTCGTCAGTCTATCTGTCTATTTGTCTGTCCGTGTCTTGCCTTGACTGCTTCATAAAACATACAACAAAAATCTGAAATTGATGATGGGCAGTGATTGTGAAAGTTGGCAGTCAGTTAAATTGGGTTCTGGTGTCCCCTTGCTTGGGCGCCCACTTCCTTTGGGGCGCGTTAATTGCTTTGTGAATGGTGTCCGCCTCGGCCGGAAAGTTAACATTTAACTTTAGTCTATTTTGGACTTTAATCTATTTATAATTGAGGAATGCATAAAGCATGTTAAATACGAAACTTACACAAATTCTACTTTGTTATGCGTCCTAATCGGACTGGTCGTAGGGTGGCTCAGATTTTGGGGCCAGTATACTGGGCGAGGGGTGAGAGAATTTACTTGTAAGGGGGTGTTTAGTTCAGTTTGCTATTGTTTTAAATGCGGATTTTGACGTCAATGCTGCTAAGGTTGAGGTTGAGGTGAATACGACGAAGAAGACGAAAACGATTCACATAATTTGCATAACTAATTTGTGGAAACTTTCGGGCACAGGAAGTTGTTGAAAGTTCCTGAAGGAGCCACCAACCAAAGTAGAGTAGCTGCTGCAGTAATTTCTTCTAGAAAAGTGCTTAATTCTTTTAAATGAATAAGGACACAGGGCCATTCGAAAAGCTGTCCTAATTGAATACATGAGAGCATAAGTTAGCTGTGTTTCTCTCTGCCTCTGTGTGTGTGTGTGTGTGTCTGTGTGTGTGTGGGGGGCGGGGGGAGAGGTAGTACTTTGATATCAACTTTGATTGCTTTATGGCACTTGAGCGTACAATTTGGCTTAGTTGGTAGTTGGTTGAGTAGTGGATAGTTCCTGCTGGCTGAAAGCATCTACCTCAATTTTGGCCATTTGGGGCCATGTCTATGGTGTTTTCTTCAACAAAAACGAAAAATCATGAATTTGCATTGGTTTTTGGGTCCTTTGCAAGGCAATAAATGATGTTGATTAATGACAGCTTTTAGCCTTTCTACTAGCAAGCTTAATTAAGCACTGATTACATTTGAGTTGACTGAGAAATATTGTCTCAAGCTTCACTTAACTTAAATTATAATTAAAATGGAGTAAAAATATCTAAAACAATGTAAGTGAAATAGAAAAGTAATAAGGAAAAGTAAGACCTGATTACATCTTATTTAATAAAGTAAAACAATTTATTATAAATCTAATGTGAGCAAGATTATTGCCTATTCTTTTAATCTTTACTTAGGCAATATTTAAAAACATTTATTGACTTTGATATGTCAATTATTGGCTGTCGATATTAATCAACATACTAAATTAATTATTCAATCATTTCATTTAATAATTTATTAAGTAATATTGACAATCGTTAAACCACATTGAGCCGCACTAAGAGAAATATTAATATTTTTAAATTTATAGTAAATATTAAATAACGACTTGAACTAAATTTTAAATTCATTTAGAATTAAGCCGCAGATTATACTCAGTTTTAAAAGTCTTAAAATCGATTTCGTTATTTACTTATTTGTATTTCTTTTTCTAACCAATATTTTGTTTAAAATAACTTAAATAATGAACGGTTATATAAACTTTAATTTTCTATATATTACACACATTTTAATGAATTTAAATAATGATAATAATAATTTATAAACAGTCAAAGTTTCAGGGTTTATCCTTTATCTACTGTTCACATTTGTCATAAACTACTTCCACTTTTTCACAAACCTTTCATATTGTCCTGTCAGCTTTCCCACTCGAGTGCTCTACGAATATCCTTATCTGCTTAGTGTCTCCAAAGAGAAAGAGAGAAACGTTTTAGAGTCCTAAAAGAGAATCAGCTGCATTAAGGCTAAAGCTCTTTCATCTTTTTATTTGATTTCAACATTTGATTTTGGTGACAGATTTATATATGTATGTATTTATGTAGATTCATTTGAATTGGATTTATTTTAAATATAGCATATTAAAGGTAAATGTATATTTTGACTTTTATAATATATTCATGTATAATAATATTATTCTTATTATGATATTATCGTTCATGCTGGTCTTTCTAGTTTATATAGTTATGCATATTAATATCTTTTCTAATTTTAAATTTGCACTTACCAAAGAATATATTTTTTGATTGCACAATATTATATGTATATTTTAAAAGTATTTAAAAATTTTGTATTCAATATTAACTATTTTCTAACTACACTTGCTTTCAAATATCTGTTTCTTTAAGCCAATATTAGCTCAGTTTAAGTAATTGAAGTGCTTGCTCACTTTCAGACAGAATTTCACTAAACCTTTGATTTGTGAATCCAATTAGCATGGATATAGTACAAACATACATACATATATGGGAAAAGTTCTCAATGACAGTTCAGAAATGAAATGAAATTTACCGCAGCCTCACAGGACCTGGATGGAATCTAAAGAATCCAAAGAAACCGTCAGCAAACACCAACGTGACCAAAGTCCAGTTAGAGCAACTGGCCAAAGCACCAACAACAAATGTTGGCACACTTTATGGTCCATGGAGCCACATGGTGTTTAAGGGGGGTTATTTTTTTTTTTTTTTTCGTTACGAGTTGGAATTGCGGGAGGGCAGGGAAATGGGTAAGGCTGTAGCATTTTAACAAAGTGTTAAACTGAGAATTTTATCTGCTATTCGGTAATTCACAGCAGTTTCAGCTCCAAGGAATACACTGCTTCCCCTCTGCCCACGAGAAAGACGTAGAGAAGACCAACAAAAAAGCCAGCAAGAATAAGTAAAAGAAGAAAAAAAAAAATTAAGGCAAGCTGGAGCACAAAAAAGTGTTAATTTCAGCGCAGTTCTGTGAGCTTAGTTAGCATTACGTAGACGAGTGGGAGTGGTTAAGGCAAAAGGGAGGGGGGAGAATATTTGGTATGAAGTACTCGATGTTGGATTTCGCTGCCGCTGCCTCTGCTGCTGCTGCTGCTGCTGCTCACTGACCTCAGCAATTACTCCACGCCTTTATTTTAATTACACGAAAAACAAAAGCAATGAAAAGTAAAAACGGAGGCACACAACAGCAGACAGGAAGCAGCATAAAAATGAAGGCAGAAAGCGAACAACGCAATGAACACAAGAGAGTGGAGAGAGCAGGAACAACAAAAGCATCACCGAAAATTAGGATATAATCCCGGGGGCATAGTTTTAATTCCCAATACAAATATCACTACACGGAAAGTACAACGTGCATAAATTTCAATGACGTTGCTTGGCTGCTGTGCGGGTTTGTGTGAGTTGGGTGAGAGAGAGGGGAATGGGGGGTAAATGATTTTGCCTGCCTTCTGTCTCAGCTTCTTCTTCATCTTCTTCTTGTTGCTGCTGGTTGCCCTTACAATTACACGCACAGTCACACACACACACACATACAAACAGACAGACATACAGTAAGAGACTATGAGACAGCCGCAAAGGGAGCAGCAAGAGAGACTGATAACAACGCTCATTTAAGTTGTATGCTCACTGGCACAGTCAGTCAGTCAGTCAGTCAGTTAGTCAGCCACAGTCAGTCAATTTGAAGATGCTGGCTTGCCTTGGCTGGCTTGACTTGACTTGATTCTGTTCAGTTCAGCTCAGTTCGGCTTGGCTGCCCACCACAGACAGTGGCATTCTCGGTGGCTGCTCATTTAAATAAATAAAGAAATCTGAAGTAACTTCTTGAAATTCCAACACATTCCATATCATTACTGAAGGGAACCCACAAAAATTTCCTCAATCCCTTAAACTGCGGCATCCCCCATTATGCACCCACACACACACACACACACACACTAACACACACACAGACACATACACAGGCCCATACATACATATATACACTTAGGAGAGCTGCTGCTGCCACCGAAAGCATCAACATCAACGTCAGCTTCAGCCGGCGTCGAGTCGCAGTCGTAAAAAATTGTAACGGATGTTGCGGCCATGTATGTGTGTGGCTACACACACACACACAAGAAACGCCATATATGCATGTTCAGAGCCGAACCGAAAGAGAGATAGTGAAACAAGTGGAAACGAACGAAGAGAGAAAAAGCTTTTTACTATCTCCCTTACACCATTGCCACCACCCTCCTCTCTTTTTTTATTCTCTTGTAACTTGAAACTGCATTTTGTCAGAGTATGAGTATGTAAGTAGGCGCGGAGATCCAAGGGGAATGCATTTTCTGTCGCATTCGCTGCTGACGATGATTCTGGTGCTAGTTCTGGTGCTGCTGATGTTACTACTATTGTGGTTCTGCCTTCGGCGTGTTCGCATGGATACAGATACATATGTATCTGTATATATGTATGTATATGTATGTATATATAACCAAGGCAAGTTCTTCTACCACAGACTAGAATCGGACCTTTTTGGGCACACATAGAGAGACTGGCTATTTTATTAGAAAGTTTTTCAAAGTTAGTTTGCGAGTAAAACAGTACCGAGTTTGTGGCTGAAATGCTGGAAGCCTAATGATAGCTCTCTGCGAGAGCCCAGTTCCGCACAGTCAAGAGAAAATTGCAGAAGTTTGTGCAACTGGCTGAATGATTGATTGTCATGCCTGGTGGTTTTATTTACTTACATTGCATGTTCTACTTTTTTTTTTTTTTATTTTACTATATTTTTTCTTATTTGTTATTTTTTTGTTATATCACCGCAACTGTTTCTTTTTTATGTTCACTTCAGTCTCATATCTAATTGACACAATTCGTTGTTATACCATTAAAGAAAATCAATTTCTTTACTTTTACGAGCATTCGTCTAAAGTTTTATATATCCTTGGACTTGAAATAATCATAATAATAATAGCTATATATAAGTATATACAATTTATATGTATTATGAGCAGTAATGCTAACAAGACAACCAGCAGGAATATGCCATCGTTTTAGCCATAAAGACAAAATCCTGGTTGGCCTACCCAACCGAATACCTCGATTAGCCAAAACTAACCAATTTGACACAGACAAACATACACACATACGCATAACAAAACAAATACATATACATATATAGCATATATGTATGTATGTATATGGAAATAAGAAGCTCTTGAATTTCACCCACATTGTGGCTCTAGCCAGCAACTCCAATTTGGCCGTAAAGTGGGCAACGCAAGAAAAATGAAATCAAAAACAATAACTTGTCTCCTGACAGCATTCCACAAGAGCCAGGGGCATGCCACCACGCACGTTCGTTTTTTTTTTTATTTCATTACACTTGTCGTGATGAAGGGCATGTTTATTTTTAGAAGGAACTTGACCTAACATAGAGGAACTTTTAATAGAACAATGTAGGAAGACCATAAAAACTTCTGGACTTGGCAACATATTTAATTGTCTAATTAAATATTTTATTTATTTTGATTTTACTATGAAATAAATCTCTTTCATTGTTATTTTATTTTAAAAATAAGGACATATTATGGATAAATTAGGAATTCATGAAGGAATGAATAATAAAAATATTAAAAGAATTAAAATACTAGAATTACTAGAATACTAGAATTATGTATAAAATTTATAGAGTGTTTTATAAATAAAAATGTATTAATAATTTGCCATCTGTCAAGAAAAATTCTTACAAATTCCTTTAAATAAAAGTTTTATAATTTTCTTTTCAATATAAAAAACATATTAGGGCTTAAAATAACCAGAGTTGTAAATAAAATTTGGAGAGTTTTTTAATAATAAATATATAATATGTATATAATATTTATAATATATAATAATTTGGAATCTGGCATGAAAATTTTTTTATTAATTCCTAGAAGTAAAGGTTAAATAATTATTCTTTTTTTTTATTTTTACCCTAAAAGTGTATTGGAGTTTCGTTTTAGCTAAAGTAATATTGGTGCTGTGTGTATTTTCTTTTTTTTTTTATATATATTTTATTCTCTTACTTCGTCTCTTATAGCGTCTGCTCCTTAGCTTGACATCTTCGTCTGCTTCTGGCCTGGTCTGGTCTGTAACGGTCTTTGTTGTTCTCGTTGTTGTTGCTGTTCTTGTTGCTTTCTTTAGAAAAATGTTATTACGTGCCGCTTTCGTTGGTGCTGGAAACTTATGCAGCGCTGCCTATGCCCAGACACGCTTCGTTCTTCCCCTTTTTACCATGCCCTACCTCTCTCTCCCTTTCTATCCTGTTATCCTACTAAGAAGAACGCGCGCCTCGCTTGATTGTGTTGTTATTCAGCTTTTGTGTCCTTGTCGACGTTGCTTATTTTTTTTTTCTCTCTTTTTTGTATGTGTTTGCACCACAGTGTGTGTGTGTGTGTTTGTGTGTGGCACTACACATTTTTTCGATACTTCTTCTTAATGTTATCGTTGTGCCCGCTGCTGCTGCTGCTTCTGCTGCTCCTTCAGCTGGCGACGCCAATGCTGTTGGAGCCTTTGTCGCAACAATTTTATTTGAAGCTGCCACACTTTTTTTTTTCTTTTCTTTTCTTTTCTTTTTTCTTTCTTTTCGTTTTTTGCTTCATTTTTATATACAATTCCACTTTTTTATGGGCATGAGTCCTCCATCCAATGTCCTGCTTCCTTCATCCTGGTCTCAATGGCATTAGGGGCTAATATTTGTAGACTTTTTCAGAGTTGATTGAGTGGCACGCACTGGCAAACACATATGTGAATAGTGGGCGTGTTTAAGGGTGACAGAAGCTGACGGTTCGAAGGAGGAGGAGGGGTCGAAAACATTTTGCTGGAATGTGGCATGTGGCCTGTGGCCATGTCCATGTCCCTGGCGTTGTTTTCACAGCATTTGCTGTTTTTAGTTTTCTAGATTTTTGAATTGATTACGATATCAATTATGTTTGCTTTCGGTTAACGCAGAACGGGAACAATGTCCCTTGGCCAGTTTGTTTGTTTTTTCTCTCTCGCTCTCTCTCTCTTTCTCACTCACTACATGAAATTTTCCCGGGCAACCCCAATTTGAACCTGCAGCTTCTGTTGCTGATGCTTTTGCTGCTGCTGCTGGCTCTGTGATTTGTGTTTGTCCTAATAGAATAGCCAAACTCACCATTTCGCCATCTCAACCAACGCTTTTGCCCTTCCCCATGTCCGGTGAAAGGCGCTCAATTCTGGTTTCCGCTTGCTAGTGCGTTTGGTTATTTGCGCCCGAAAGTATGCTTTGTCTTATATGTATAGTATTGTGTGCGGTATGCGCGTAACTCCGTTGATTTGAGTCTCCTACTATAACAGCGACCATCATCACCCACTTTAACAAACTCCCCTCCCCTTTCCTCTCTCTCTCTCCCCCTCCCTCTTATGCCGTATTGTTTGTAAAATTCGCGAGCACAGTTTGCGGAAACCGCCGAGCTCTAGTTTCGTTGTACATCCAAAACGGAAGGGATTTTTACTATGAGAGCCACTGACACTGCAGTTACTGATAACACTTTAACAAAAAATGAATAAGTTTTTACTATAACAAGTTTAAAAAAATTATATATTCAATTATTGAGAAAAAAAAAATCAAAAGAACCTAACTTTAGCCTTGCCGCAGTTTGTATACCCTTTCAGTTTTAGATTATATTATAATTTTTCCCTCACATGAAAAATTTAAAAAATGAATTCTTTAAATGCATAAAGAAATTTAAACTATAAAAGAACTATATCTTACTATATCTTATCGTGTTTCGATCCGAGTGATTTTTAATTTTTTTTAATCGCATTAAAAAAGCTTATCTAACAATATTTAACTTAAAAGTTTTAGCTTCAAATTTAAGGTCGAAATAGTGCGAAGAAATAGACAACGGATCTGACCAATTTCATTATACACTCTGCAAGGGTATACAAAAACTTTTTCAAAATTAAAGTTTACGTGGAAAATTGCGTTACTTTTAAACAAGTTAAAAGACCTTTGTCTCCATAATATCTAAAAAATACAATTTATGTTAATTTCTGATTGATTATTCGTTTATTTGATGGATAAGATTATCAATTATTTTTTTCTGTGTACTCGTGTTGATCAGAGCTGGAGAATGTGGGGGCAATTACGTAACGCGGCCTGGTCATATTAAAGTTGTTCTTGTTGTTGGAGTTGGCGTTGCCGCCACCACAGCAAAAATTTGCAACTTTATTTTGAGCTATCTACTGTCTGCAGTTATGCAAATATGAGAAATTGCATTTCACACAGACAGCAGGCGGCTGCATCATGGAAAAGCAGGACAATAGAGGCAAAGAAACAAAAGTATATTGGAGTTGCTTCTGTATGGTAGATGATGTTAGCTGGAAGCTGTTTGGTTCAGTTCCCTTGGTTGGTGGGTTTGCCACGATGATTCGTTGGTTGACTGGTGGTATACGTTGGTTTTGCTTCTGTTCGAAAACATTGGCGGGAAAAGTTTTCGCATTATTTGAAAATACAACGCGTGCGATTTTCCATTGCAAATTGCTGAACATTTTGCCCATGTTTTTCCATTGGCCTTTTTTACCCTGACTTGCCAGGCAAACATACAGCCAGCCATTCAGCCAGCCAGAATACAATCGTGTTTCTGTTTCAGTTTTCTGTTTTCAGTTCTCTGTTTCTGCTTCAGCCCATTCTGGTTAGGTATCATTGTGTAATATCTGTTGGTTGAAAGATTTGGATGGAAGGGAACATTTGCACATATTTTTCACAATTTAAAATAAACGAGAAGTAATTTAACTGCAACAAGGACATCTCTCGAAAGAGCAAGAAATTCCATTTTTTTATACAAGTTGTCATAGTCATACAACCAACGACCTACCCACACCCATACACACACACACACACACATTCTCATTCATACACATAGAGATCTACCCGACAGATGCCAGTGGCAAGTTTTTGGGCAAGTTAACAAAAGAAAATGTGGTCCTGATGTGAGGAGTTTTGCAATTAGCCATTCTAATTTGAAGCTATATAATGGATAGAAAGGATTGTGGGCACAGTTAGGCAATGATGACTTGGCCTTTAGTTTTGGGGTAACAGCAAAACTATAATTTCTCATGTCTCTGAATGGCTAGCAATTTAAATTAAAAATAAAAAAACAATTGTTTAATGTAAATGATGGAGAATTACGCAAATATATGTCTAAAGATAAGATGAGTTTGTTTAATGATTATAAATGGATGGACTTAGGCGTGGATATAGCTATGAAAAATTAAAAAATTATTCCTTTTTTTAACTTTTAACAATTACCAAAAATTCGTTTAATCGTTTCACAATTTGTTAGTTTTATAACAGAATAAAAAAAGAGGCGAAAATCGTAATTGGCATTTTGATTTCTTTAAATTCCTTGAAAATGAGAAGAAATTTTTAAATTGTTAAAATATATACTAAATATATCCAAAGAAGAATCTCTTTCTATTAATAAACTAATCTTTTTTGTTTGCCTTTCCTTTTCTTTTACTTTTGCTCTATTAATCAGACAATGTGATAATTATTGTGTAAAGTACAGTTATATACTTAATAATATTTAATTTCAAAGTATACTGGTAAATATACTAATTATGTATATATAAATTTAAGTAGTCAAGTTTTTGATGTAAAGCAAAATGCTTAGTAGAGATTTAATAAATTACCTCAGCACGACAGCAGTTTCTGTCAGTTACAGTTACTTGTATAGTAGTACTTACGTATTCCCCCCACCCCTCTCTCTGGCAACCATTCTACCCTCTTGCTCTATGGTTTTATACCAGATTGTCATTGCACTAATCACTCCTCAGCCACAGGCAGAAATAGCAGAAACTTAATTTCTAATTACGCGTGCTATTTGTCAGCGTTTTTTTTGCCTTCGTTTCTTTTCATTTCTTTTTTTTGTTTTCATCAGAAAATAGTTTTCTTCTTTCTTACATTCTCTATCTGTGTTTCTCTTTGACTGTCTGCGCTGTATTCTCTGATTCTCTTAGTCTAGAGATTTCTAGTGTTTGAGTGGCGGAAATCTTGTTGGCATCAAATAGTCTGAGCATGCCTCATTTCCAATTAACAATAAATCCATGGAAGTCTCAAGTTGAGAGACGCTTTGTGCTAACCAACTGAGCGTATGAGTAATTTAATTTTGCCGCAACTTTGGCCTTTGCTATTGCAACACAATAATAAGAAAAGAGAAAAATATACCTTATACCTATATATATATATATGTATATATGTATAAGGTAAAAAGAGAGAGAGAGAGAGTGTAAGAACAAGCAAAATTGCACAGTTTACGCAATTAAAATTGTTGCCAGCGAATTTTCCCTCAGAACAGTTATTTTTTTTTTTCCTTTTGCACTTGCTTCTATGTATTTTTCTTCACTGCCTCGCCATGGTTGCAGCTAAAAAGCTATTTGAGTGTTGTCTATGTTGCCTGAATTCGTGTCTTGGCCGCAGACACATCCTGTTCGCGTTTCTTTCCTGTTTCCGGCTCTTGGCCCAGGACGCGAATGTTGTTGTTGTAGCTATACTAGCTACACATTGTTATTGTAATTGTTGTTGTCGTCTTGGCAGCCCTTTTACTTTTCATTTGCAGGTAACTTGCGTTATAATTAAAAAATAGCAAAGCGCATTAGAGACAACAAAGGGCTGCCATGAGGCCAGACAGTAAAAACTGCCCCTTCCTACCCCATTCCTGGAGGGAAAAGAAATGGGAGAATGGTGTTGAGGGATTTTTGGGGTAGTAAGTGTCTCAAGTAAAAAGGAGCCACACACATAAAATGCTTTGGCTAATAGCCATTTTTACTTACTTCACCTGCTGGAACTGTTGAGCAGGCCAAAAAGCCAAGTAAGTGCCACAAGATGAAGCAAAAAAAAAAGAAAAAAAAAAAAGAAGGCGACAAGGAAGTACGACCCTCTGCCGCAAGTAAAAGAGATATAGAAAAAGTTCAAGCTATGTCCTTTCCCTTGGCCAAAATGGAGTGCTTTAGTATAAGGGGGAAAGTGGGGGGCGTGGCATTCATTCCGTGCGTGCAATTAAATGCGCCGTTACATTAACTTTTACAGGGTGTCTGCTGTACCCAAATGTCGAATCTTTGGAGCTATTTTGTTTGCCTCTATAGCGGTGTGTGTGTGCATGTTTACTTGATTGTTGACTTGATTTGTTTTAGCTTCCTTTTTCGCCCCCCCCCCCCCATCTCACCATTCCCCATTTAAGCCTCCATCCATAGTATTGTTCCCTAGGTCCCATTGACCCCACTCAAAACAAATTGCCGCAACTCGCCAAAAAAGCAAAGAAACAAAACAAAAAAAAAAAACATAGAAGAAGGAAAAACAAATTGTTTTGCTTACTTTTTGTTGCTCATTTGTGCTCAGTTTCTGTTTCTGTTCTTTGGGCCAAAAGTTTTGGGCCAACTACGTCTAAGACTTCGCAACCGTCCAACCACGTAAACAAATGTTAACTTTCTCCTTAGCTACGTTTCATTTTGTTTCTGCTGTTGTTCTTGTTGTTGTTGTTTTTCGGGAATTTTTTTGATTTAGTGACTTTAATTTACGCTCTTCTCAGGTGCGCCAACTGTTGCCCACCCTCCTCTACCCCAATCTGACTACCGACTACCGCCTATCACCATCACCCTCTCCCCCCTCACACAGCTGCCATCAACCCCAATTCCAATTCCAATCGCTGCCACTTCTTGGCCTCCACTCGATAGGTGGCTTCAGCATCAACTTCAGCAACGATTCGTTCAGTTTTTTTTTTCTTTTCGTTCGTTTTCATTTTTAGTGGTGCGGAAAATTGATTTATTACTTGGAAAATAAAATGTGCTACGTGTCGCACACACATACACACACACACACAGCTAGTGAAAGAAAGAGCGAGAAAGACAATGAACGATGGAGGAAAGAGGTGGAGTGGGCGAGGAAATCTATCTACGCACTGACTTGCTTCAGGCTGGACAGGAGGCTGCCGATTCCTGAGAACTGTGTGGGTAAAAGAGGGGTGTAGGTGGGGAAATATACGCGCATACATAAATGCCGACAGGCTCGACTTCATATCACCTCCAACACTCCCCCCACCAATTCGTCTCTTTCCCCCTTTAGGCTGACTGTCTTGCTGTCAGTTTGTCTGTCAAATCACAAACGCACCGCAGTCACAGACACACAGAGTCAACACACACACACACAGAGAGAGCAATAGAGGCTGGCACAACCACACTTACCTTTCGCTCACGCACAACACACACAAACACAGAGCCAGATGTATGCATATATAAATATATATATATATATATATATATACATATATATATTTGATAAATCAATCAATCAATTCGTTTTTTTCGTTTCTTTTTTTTTGTTTCTCGTCTGTGAGTTTTATTTGTTTGTGTGTGTGTTATTTTTATTATTTTTTTTTATAATCTTAATTTGTCTTTCAGTCGCGCGAATGGCAACGACTCTGAACCGCGTTTGTCATTCATTTTGAATATATATACATATACAAATTTATATACAAATATATATATACATATATATTTGTGTATGTCTGCGGATATTTGTTGTTTTTGCCCTAACGCAATTCCGATTTCACATTTATTCTGCGCTACACAAAATAAAAATAAATAAATATAAAAAAAAAATACAATAAATAACAGCTATATGAATTATTTCAAATGCTTTGACTTATAGAAGTTGACGATTTCATCAACATAAAATAATATCAAACTGTTTTTAATTTATAGTATGCGTTTAAAAAACTACAATTTCAGTAAAACATTTTTTAATTTTTAGAAATAAGGCATATATAAAATACATAAAAATAAAATAATATAACAATTTGATTATTAAATAAATACTATTTTCGTTTATTACAGGTAAAAACAATTTATATGGAGGTGGTAAGAGAATATTTATTTATTTCAAATCTATTAATTCTTTAAATAATTATTGAAAATCTGTATGGTTTTTTTATAAAATTATTATTTATCTATGGAATCGATTCGTTAAATTAAATTTTGAATATCATTGTGATAATCTTTTAGTATTAGACTTTAACTCAATGTCTAAAAATATAAAGCTCTTTCATCTATTAAAAATCAAATTAAATACATTTTTAAATGAAGTCTGCTAAATTTGATTTTAGATTTTACTTTATTATTTTGTTACTTTTAATATTATATTATTTTTATTATATTTCTTTAAAATTTATTATTTTTTCAAAATCAAAAAGAAATTCTGAAAACGAAAGTTGAGTCTTCGGATTGATTGATTTATATAGCAAATATATTTTATTGGGAGTAGTTTTAAAGATTTGATTGTACAAACATTTTCAAAACTGATATAACTCATTTAGTTTCTACTACAAAAATTAAATTCAAAACTTGTAAAATTAACTTTTGGTTTTTTATAACCGCATTGTATTCTGATTGTGATTTGAAGTCGCATTCTTGCAGTTACTGTTTGAACTAACAAAGCTTTAGATTTATCATTAAATCAAACATCTTAGCATAAGAGATGAAAAATTGTTGAAATTTTATTAATAATTGTTTGCTTGAGTTGATCCGTTTGTTGTTGTTTTGTTAAACTAATTTGTTGCCTTTTGAGATATTTTGGGGCAAAAATTTTCGAATGCCGCAAAAGCCTCAGAAATCCTATTGTAAAGTGTAAACAAAACCGCCGCAACCGAGCTCTGTCAGTTGGCATTCGCACATTTGGCCATCAATTTTCCGTCTACCTCCATCTCCACCCCACTCACTTCTCTTTTTGTCTGTCTAAATGCGTGGCCGCCCTACCACGCCCCATCATTGTTATTGTTATTGAAGCTGGCGTTGAGTTTTTGGTTTGTTTTTCCGTTATAATATATTTGATTTGTTGTTAGCCATTTTTTTTTTCCTTCCCGCTGTTGTTGCCATTCAGCCTACAATATTTGTGATACCCTATCGTCATTGGTAAAATAGAGTATATTAGCTTAATATAATGTTTGAGAATGACAGCGGAAAAATAATATATATTATCAGAATGATCATCTTTTCGGCAGTATATAGAAAAATCAGATCTGTAGGGATATAGGAGTAAGAGCAATCCTTCTATGAATCAGCTTTTTTTCTTACCTCAAGTTGTTTTAATTTTATCCTTTATTCTTATATATATTTTCAATCCAAAATCTGTTCTATAGACAAGATTTGTGTGATTAAAATTTGGCTTAAATTTAATTTGAATTCAAAAAAAAATCGGTTAAAAAATAAATTTTAAAAGCATTAAATTTATAATTTCTAAGTAAATGTAAATTTTCAATTTAATAGATTTCCCATTTTGATGTAGAGCATCTTCTAGTCGATTTTGTGAAGTAAAAACGCCGCTGGCTGTTGTTGTTTTTTTTTCTTTTTCTCTTTTTGGTTGGCTTGACTTTTTGTCGGTTATGTGTATCGATCACTGACTGAATACGCATTCGAACGAATCTCAGTTTGGCTCTCCACCCCGTGAATAACCCCTCACTCCATCCGCTTTATTATCCCTTGGGGGGGAGGACAACTGAACTCTCTCTTTTTCTATGTATAGCTGCGTCTCTTTCTGTCGCGGGTGACGTTATTGTAATTGGTGTGTTCTTATTGTTGTTGTTCGCCTTTTTTTTTTTTTTTTTTTTTTTTTGCTTGTGTTTCTGTACTCTGTTTGTTGTTGGGCTTTATGTTTTGGCATTTTTGCAATTATTTCTCGCACAAAATGTGGTTTTAGCAGTTTAATTGCTTTTGGCACGAGTGTGTCTGTAGTTATTTTAGCAAATTTTCACAGCATCAGCATCGATTTATATGCAGAGCACAACAAATCCAACTCCCAGTAAATCCACACCACCCACTCCATCCAGCCCCCCTCCTTCCCGTTTAACACAAATCCAAGCAGCTGCTGCTGTTACTGGTTACCAACACGCACTAATTGTGGGCCATTGGCTGTTGCCGCTGCTGTTGCCGCCGTTGTTGACGCTGTTGTTGTTTTGCGGCTGAGCAATAAAACCTGAGCTATGTGGCCCGTTGTTCCTGTTCCTGTTCCCGTTTTACAAACACACAAATACACACACACACTCAGCCAGGACACAGAGCGCATGTTATACGCGTCGTATGCGTGACATTAATTTAATTGCAATTTCACATGAGAGTTGTCCCATGTGTGTGTGCGTGTATGTGTGAGAGTGTGAGAAATTTGCCGCAAAAATAAAAAAGAAAAGTTATAAAAATCAGATTTACAAAATGTTAACTTTGATTTCATTTCTTATTTACGACAACATTGAGAGAGGTCGTATGAGTGGTTTTACAGCTGTTGCACAGTGGTTCAATTATTAAAACACACGCACATATTCATAGAAAGAGTTACATTAATGGATTTTTATTAAAAAAAATAATAGTAAAGTAGATAGAAGTAGTACTTGTATTAGTATACTTGTATATATGAGCTCTTTTAATTTTTATACATATAAAATTCTGTTTACTTTTTTAATAATTTCGCCATTATTTCCCATTGTATTCATTGCTCAATTTCAATCAAAATTAGATAAATGCATTAACATTTACTCACGTTAGTTAGTGGTAGAGTTAATTAGATACATTAAGAGATTTATGATCGCCAAAGGCCATCAAATTAAGGCTTAATGATGATTTGCAAACAGACATAGACATCATTTCATCTTAAACCTCTATTTTAGTACAGTGATACCTTCAATATTAGACTTAAGAGAAGGACCTTTATCTAAAGGGATATGTTACAATCAATTAATATTAATTTGAATGCAAATTATCGTTGGTTTCTATACATTATTTGGGCAAAAAGAAAACCTAAAAGAAATTTAACCACAATATGAATACTTTTAATTATAAGAAAATTTATTAACAACTTTAACAAAATCAAAATTAACTTTTCAATTTGTGTGCATAACTACTTGGGAAACCTGACCCAGTGTGTGTGTGCGTGTGTGTGTGTGTGTGTGTGTGTGCATATGGGTGGGTGGTTGTGTGTGTGTGTGTTGGCAACTTCAAGAGATGTTGGCAAAACAGACAAGTAGGAGGTAGTAGCAGCTGTTGATGCCCACTCGTATTACATGGAGGAAACATGTAGAGTTTGATGCTCTTGGCTGTTAGTCAGCTAACAGTCTTAGTGGCAGCACATCTTTGCGGCTTACCATTTCACTTTAATGAGTTAATTATAACCGAAAGGCGTCGATTATGCTCAGTTATGCGCACACAAACTGTCGCCAATTTCGCATGCTTCACTGAAGCAGAATGGGAATGCCAAACTGCCAAATGGCAAATGGCGAATGCTTATATATTGTATATATATATATATATCTCTGTAGATGTGTGTATGTGTGTCACAAAAAACAACAACAACGAGTGGTGGAGTAACAACGGGTAACGACAGTAAGGACGACTCCTTCGGCATCTTTTGCTGCTTATTATGATAATGACATGTTTGTATGTATCTCAGGATGCGGTTGTCGCTGGATGTGGCTGACAGGTGTGCGGCGAAAATGGAGACTTTAAGTTCCTCAGCACTTCAAAACGATGTCGTTTATTGACTCCGTTAGTCTTGGGTTTCATTCAGTTGTGTTTGTTCTTTCTCGAGTTTTGTTTTTCTCATTTTCATTTTTGCTTGGTTTTCTTTTTTCTTTCTCTCTCTTGTTTGTTATATTTATACAAATTTTTATATATTTTTTTTTCTTTTTGGTTTTAATTGGCAATTGAACTTTCTTGTGGGTCTACGTGTCGTATGCGTAATGTGCGGGCTTTGTCAAGGAATTAGACATTTTGGTGATGATTAATTGATGTTTAAGGGGGTGGAGGAGGGGGAGGGGGAGTTGGTTTAGTTGAGGAGGAGTGCAAGACCCATCAATGTGATTTAACTCGTTTAACGTTGCCAGAATTGGTGAAATGATGAGCGGTCAGGGGAAAGCGTTTGGGGCTTTTGTAGATGGTAAGGATCAATGCCGCGAACTGCCATTATGCAAAATTTTAATTAATTTTGTATAATCCTTTTGTAATATTCACAAATGAATACAAATTGATATTAATTCTCAAGTGCTTGGCACTAAGGGAATCAATTGATTGACAAGGAAAACAATTTCCAGTTTTATTCACAATCATTAACAATGACGGAATTATGCAAATAAGCAAGTTCTCTCTCTGTTTGTGTGTGTGTGTGTGCGTGTGGTTGTGTTTATGTGTGTGTGTATTGTTGTTGTAAGTTTACCAAGTCCTTTCTTAGCTAACCACCTGCTATATTATGTATTATTAATTAATGAAACAAAACTAACTACGCGAAACAAAAGGCAAATCAAAACAACAACAACAAGAGAGAGAGAGAGAGAGAGAGAGAAAGGCAAAAAAAAAAAACACCGCAACATATAAATCAATATATCATAAATCATGATAAGTACTTGAAAAACTAATAAATCATTAAGTTGCATTTCCTTTACTAGAAAATACTTTTTCCACCCTCCTTTTTGAACTGATTATATTATATTTAATTTTAAGTCATTTTGCTTATTTCTATTTTATATATTGAATTAATTTATTGAATTATAAATTCTATCTTTTCTACATGTATTTGAAATATACATATTAATTGATTTTACTCCAACATTCCAGTTAAATGGAGTTTATACTCAATTTGTATCCTTTACCATTTGAATTGCTTACTTCAATAGAATTTATAATATTTACCATATTTGATTAGTGTCCTTTTCATTCACAATTCGTTCATTCAAATATTTTGAGTACAATTAAGCATTTCACCTAAAGATATTTTCATAAAATTATCTGCCAAAATATTGTGGCAAATTAACCAAAAATTAAATCAACTTAATGTAAGATTCATTTGAAGAGATGGACTACATGCAAATTTAATAACCATTTGCTGTTGATTGCACATCAAACCAGGCATATTTGTGGGCGACAACAGTGTGTGTGTGTGTGTGTGTGTGTGTTGTGTGTGTGACTAATTTAATCCTATCTACATATGCACAACATTTTACATTTCACAATTTACATGAACATGATAATTATGAGCAATTGTTGTCATGTCAAGCTGAAAGATACCAAAATAATGAAATGAGACCAGAGAGGCATATTTTATTCTTTCCACTTGACAAATATAATAATAATTCTTAAAACAAGGGAGAAACAAAAAAAAAACTATATCAGTGTGTTTTATGTTCAACAACAACGATTTTTAATATATGCCTTTGAAAGTTAATTGGTTTTATTAAAGTTTTGTAATTGATATCTTTAAAATAATAATATTCTATCAGTTTACCATTATGGAATCCATTATTTTTGTCAAATTTAGCAAATAAAACTAATTGCTGTACATTAGAAAATTATTAGCAAACATATCACTCAATGCCGTTATTATGATTTACCATATATCAATTAGTTATAACCATATAGTTGAAAACAATAATTGCCCTTAATTTCAAATGTAAATTGATTGATTGTGAGAATAAACAGTTAAAAGACAAATTGAAAATGAGTCTTATTGAAACTTGTCCAAAAATAAAATTTATTTTAAGTTAATAGAGAATAGAAGATTTTCATTAAAATAAAATTAATAATTTAAGAGACAGCTGCAATTGGTTAAAGTATGAGATCATTTTATGTATTAAATTAATTTCTTTTAAAAATTGAGCAGTAGATGGGATGTTTGCGGAAGCCTTTCAATATTTTTGGGCCAAGGAAGATAAAATCTTAAGTCTTAAAATATTTCATAAATATAAAATAAATGCTTGTAATCAGAAACAATTTATTAAATCATACCGATGTTTTATCACTTCTATAAGATAGGTAAATAATCAAAATATCTGAATAAACTATGTAAGCAGCATATATTGACATAACCTAAGATATTTTATGAATATCAACATTTAATTTTAATCAATTTACACTAAATTGTCTTCCAAAAAAAAGAAAAACGAATTGCTTGAAAATTTAGCAAAATATTTTATACATTGTTATGCCATCTATTTTTTCTTTTTAAATTCTTCTACAATTTAAGAGAAACAGAAGTCTCTCTCACAGCATACGCAAATGGTAGCAAATGGTTTGCAACATTCTCAGAGCAATATCAATGACAAATTTGATTAAATAATAATGATTTATTTGCCAAATTGCTCAAGTATACAAATGTCTTTCTGTTTGTATTTGCTTACGTTTATGTGTGTGTGTATTTGTGTGTGTGTGTGTGTCTACATTGAATGAAGCCTGGATTTATAGCTATTATTACATTGTTGTTACATGGCATAATTGCTGTTTGACATGACATTAATATTTCGAAAGGAGAGTAGAAACAGTTTAGGTGGTAAAAATTAAATCCAATTTATGCAAAATACATTTTACAATTTACAATATTGTTTTTCTCTTATACAATTTGCCAATTTTGATGCTTGCCGAGCATAAAACAGACACTTTTATCTATCTCTATGTAATATGTAATATTAAACTTATATGAAAAACATTTAGGTAAATGTGACATGGAAAAAGTTTTAAACACAAATTTTTTAATTCATCTACCTTGAAGGTAATTAGGTCATAAAGTTCATTTAACAATTGTAATGGATAATGAATGAAGTTTGTAATGAAAACTGAGCTAAAAAAGCAAAAAAAAAAAAGTTCTGAATTGTAGGTAGTTTGTTGATAGCTCTTGGTAAGGTGCGGGGTAACTTTTATTTTATGTTTTTTCTTCGGTTAGCTTAAAAACTTTAATTGGCTGCGGTGCATGATGCGTATACGCGATGCCATGCGATACGATGCGACACGATGCCTGGCATATGCCACTAATGCGCTTAACTATTTGAAATATTTGTCATGGCCATGGGGCATAGTTTTTGACGAACTCATAAACACACAGACACAGTCACAGAAACAGACGCAGACACAAACACATTGAAAATTAAATATTTTAATATTTTACTGGGGGATGGCAGAAGCAGCTGCTCTCATGGTGCCACGTGGGCGTATGAGTGACATTTATCTCTTTATTTGACTGTCGCTAATAAATGCGATGCTTATTAATTTCGCCCTGGGCATATGCGAGTGTCAAACTTTTGTCACTTTGAGTTCAGTTGAGCTCCCTCTAACTCCATTTATTTCCCACCCTCTCTCTCTCTCTCTCTCTCTCTCTCTCTTTGTGTCTCTCTAATACGAATAAATGCTTCTGTGCCACGTGGCGTATACGCATTTTGTCCTCAGCCTGAAATAACAAACTCTTGTCGTGTGGGTTTATTATCGCTAAAATGCACAATTAGTTGATGTTTTTGCGGTGCTAATGCCTTAATGTTCACACACACACACACACGCAATACACGCACACACCTGCACCAACAGAGATAAGTGCCAAACTTTGAATATATAGTCCTGATATGTATATATATATATATATATATATAGTACATATTGTATGTGCATTCATTCCACTCGATTCTAGGTTATTTTTACCCCCTTGCCTTCTGTGTGGTCAGCCAATGAATGATAATTATGTACTGTATTTATTATTTTAACCGCTAATTACATAAAATGCATATTAGTATGGAAATTATTTATAAATATGTTTCACAAAATGACTCAAACCACTTCATTGCTATACCAAGCCATATCCGTTTTTCTCTGTACAGTGGAATAAATAATAAAAGCTATTCAAAGATATTGTTGCAAAGTAGAAGAAAATGTTATAAATTAATATTCTATTATCGGTTCTTCCCTTATTCTTCTAATTATTTTTAACCCTAATTAATTTATTATGAACTGGATAGCAGATATTGACTTTAAATATATTTGGATCATTTTTGACATAAGGGAAAAACAAAAAAAATTAACTAAACAATTTACTGTTAATAAATATATATTTTTATATGTTAGTAATTATTAATTATATATATTAGTCAAACTTTTGATACAGAGTTCATTGCTTATATTTCTAATATTTTATATCAATAAATTATACCCCTTCTTCCACTGTGCAAATAGTATAAAATTGTCACAATGTGCTTATAATAATTTCAAAATTTATTGCCTGCTATTCATTATCGATTTTATAGGATTTTATATGCCAAAGCGATAATCATGCAAATTTCTCTTAATGAATGCGGTGCATTTGATTTAGATATTTAAGCTAAAATGTTTGTTGCACATTTTAAATTGTAACAAAAACATTGAATCATATTCAAAGATCTGACAGAGAGATAGAATGAGATATATACATATGCCATAATCAATTTCATGCCATAATCTTTCTCTACATAGAATGATAACTTTATTCAATTCAACCACAAATTGGGGGCATGGCCATAAATCTTTGCTTTTCACAGTCAACTAACGAGAAAACAAAACTTAGTAGAGAATCTCCATTTTCTTTACAGTTTATTATAAGCTTAACTTTCCATTAAAATATATAAATCCTCTTTCTTCTCTTTCTTTCCTCATCTTATCCTTATACCCACAAAAGTGAAAAAGAAATGGCAAATTGTTGTTGCTTTTGCTGCTTCTGCTGCTAGTTTTTAACGGCTAAAACCAAAACAGAGCCAACAGAAAAAAAAAAGACAAAATAAAAAATTGGGACATGGCCGAATAAAAAGAAAAGGAGGAGGAGGAGGAGGAGCAGCAGCAGCAGCATCAGAGAATAAGGATGAAAAAAATCCTTAGCACAAAAGTGAACTCTAAGCAAAAACGAGCAAAACAAAAAACCAAAATTTTAGAAGAAGAAATGGCAAATGTGTATAAATTTCAACAAAATATCTTCAACTTAATAAAAGTTTTGGGATCCCTCTCTTCCTATCCCCCCAACCCCTTATTTGTTGCTTTTTCTCTGTTCTGTTGTGCTTTTTTTTTTCTCTCTCTCTCTCGTGTATATATTTTAGTTTTCTTATTCGAATACCTTTCAACTTTTGGCTAAATAATCCGGGTAAATACATACTCAAACTCATGTGCATTCGTTAGTACATAGATACACACACATACACAGATATACATTTACATATACACAATATGTAGTTATGCAAATAGCATCATCGTATCATCAGAGCCAATCCTCTCCCTTACCATCAGACCAGTAACCAGTAACCAGGAACCAGAAACCAGCAAGCATCACCATCACCTTATACCCCAAAAAACTAACTTCCATTCTCTGCTCGATGAACATGTGTACATTATCAATTCATGACGAAAGAAAAACTTCATTTTTTTTTTTTTTTTTGCCAAACCGAAAAACCCCTCAACAACAACAACCAGAATAACCAGAACAACAACAATATGAGCTGTAACAATGGAGCAGGAGAACGATGATGACGCCTCAGTTGCCACAGAAAGTGCCAAATGGGCCAAGGATTCGGATACTCGGGACTTGGGACAGATAGGGCAGAAGAGAACAGAACAGCATAAAATAGGGACAGGACAGGAGCGACACTGACAACTCCCTAGATGCTAGCTCCTGCTCCTGTTCCCCGTTCCCTGCTCCCCGCTCCCTTTCCTGATTCTGATGGCTGACATCCGAACCGAACTTGCGTTGATGCCTCAAGTTAAAAGTTTATTTAAACTTTCTTGCTCTTTGTTTTTCGTTCTTGCCATTTTTTTTTTTTTATTTTTCTTCTCCCTTTTGAACTTACACATATCAACAAACACACATTCACCCGCACACACACACACACACACATGTGCATACACCGTGCGGTATAATGAAAATTTTTGCATTAAATATGCAAGAAAACAGCAAATGAGCCTGCCAGGCTGACGTAATGGCAACTGAGGGCATTTGACGGCTGATCAACACAAATTTCATTTAATCAAATGTCAAATTGAGTTCCGGCCAACAATCAACCAACAACAAAATTGACAAATACATATGTATATATACATATATAGAATGTTTGACTGCGGTTAATTTACGATTTCGCATTGTTTGTACAATATTTTCATACCCTCGAATTAGGAGTGAAAAGCATTTGCAATTTAAGAAAAAAAATAAACAATTAAGCATATAACTCAAATAGTTTTTTATGTTTTCTGCTTCTCAATTTAGTTGAATTTACAATCTGTCATTAAACAATAGATTTATGTATTTAGCAGGAATAGTAAGAATCCAGTGAGACTATCTTATATATATTAAATCTAGATTATCAACATTAGCATTTATATATATTTTTATAAAAATAGTGAATTCGTTTTAATAATTAAGGACAAACTTTATATTTCATTTAACAGTTTTGTGCATTTAGTTGATTAGTTTCAGTCCTTTTCAACACTTTTTTGGAGTGTTTCCGGATTAGGCGAGAGCTTACATTTTGTTTGAATACTTTGAATACAAAAGTTTAGCTTTTACAACCAAACTATTTTCTATAATTTTTACATTTCAATATCTATGCATAATCCTAGTAAATTATGCAAAGAGGATTATCGTATTATCGGTTATTTAATTTAATATAATTGAGATTCCCACTTGGAAAAAAGGATATCTCCATGTCGAATTCTTCACTTATCTGTAACGCTTTGGTGTAAAGTTTTTTTTTGTTAGGGTTCCCTTTGTTGTTTCCATTTTGTCGAATGATTAAAATTGTATAGCATTATTAACGATGTATATATACATACATATATAAACATATATCACATACATTCGCATACGTATGTCTCGCGGCTGCAATTTAGTTGGATTTTAGTCGATTCAGCGGTACAAAGTGAAATGCAAAATGCCGAAAACCAAATTACAAATGAACAAATACATTCTGTGAAATGTTTGTCATCTGCATACACAACATACACACACACACACACACACACACACACAAACACAGTTAAGCACACTCAACTGGTATATGTATGTATTATATGCATAAATATGTGTACGTGATATATACATCATACACATTTGTATTTGTCGGTTGGACTTGTTAATTTAAGCAACAAAAGTTGCAAAACACAATACACAAAAAAAAAAAAAAAAGAAAGAAGGAAAAATCACACGAAATGTGATGACCCTCGTGACGTGAAGGGCCATAAAAATATGAGAAATATTAAAAGGCATGGGGAACCATGACCAAGACTGAAACTAAGGATGGGAAGATGCCCACAAGGATGAGGAGGAGTTGTAGTAATATGAAAAGGTGAGTTTGGGTTACTCCCAGGGGAAGCGGCACGTAAATCGTAAAAAAAAGGTTGCCCCTAAAATGTTGAGTGTCTGGGTACGGGGGAGGGTCATGTGGCAAGGTGGCAATATGGCTATGGGTCTGGCAGCTTATACGTGTCTATGACTTTTGCGGAAATCAGGCATAGAACATGAGTGTGGGACAAAATGGGAACTAGCCGGAGAAATATGTAGTCTCCTGTCCTGTATCGGAATGGGATCATTAAGGCCATCATCCGAACTGTCAACACTTGGAGAATAAGGTTCATTCGCCACTCCCAACACTCTCAAGTTGGCTGATTTTCTTTCTTTTTTATTTTGCATAAATTCAACGTGTAAAGAACTTAAGTTTTCTATGGTACATTAAATTTCTTATATCTAAATTACGTTAAACGCCTTTCAATTAGGGACAATATCTTAATTATCAGTCAGCAATAGGCAATCTAAATGTCATTTTAAGAATAGAAATAATTCGTTGAGTTTATTCTTACGATTTCTTTTTAAAAGAAAATGACTCAGCAAGAGAAAGAAACAAAGGCTGAACATTATTTTTTCTCTTCTTTATTTTACTTCCTTTACTTTTAAATTTATTTTATAAGCAAAACATCAATCAAATACTTTGAAGACATATTTTATTAAAATAAGTATGGAACACTGCTAGGATAATTATCCCTTACAGCAATTTCACTCATTTTATCCCTATGATTTAAATTTTATTACTTTAATAGTTTTTCTTTATTTTTTAAACTTTTCTTTAATAATTATGCATTTGGTTTGCTTTTATGAACAATAAAATTAAATGTTTTTATTTATTTAAAGCAGTTAAATTGGAGCATTGTTTAAGAGATAGATGGAAAGTTCTTTTTATCATTGAAATATAACAAAAATTCTTTATTTTCTTCAATTGATCTTAGTTATATCGAACGCTTATTCCATTTGTTTGTAGATAAGCTCAATTGATTTAGGGATCATCACTAAAGTTCTAGAATAAATATAAGTCTTCTTTAGTACTAGCTTTTTTATTTTTTGTTAAATTTAAAGCAGTATATAGCAGTTGTAAACCAGATAAATATGACTGCAAATCTACAAGCGTTGCCGTGGCGATATGTTGATGGTAAAAGGAGTGAATCCTTCTTTTGGTTTTGACTGAGTGTCTGTCTCTAAATAAAACTGAATATATATGTACATATATACATACATATATAGTATTGTCATGTCGGTAGCTTGTTAGGTTGATAGCTCAACCTTTTTTTTTTTTTGTTACAGCTTATGCACATAAGTCGCTTATCGTTGCGCCCTCGCTTATTCTCTCTTCTTCCACTGCTACCTTTGTATGTATGTATGTATGTTTGTATGTAGATGTATATAACATATAGTATAACTAGCTATGTGTTTGTTTATTTCAACTAGTTAGTTATTCTTCTCTCTGTTTTGTTGATATGACTATAAATTTGTTGCGCTGCTTCATTGCCAGCTTTCCATATATACACTCGTATGTATAAAAGTTTTAGTTGTTGTTTATTTATTTTTTGTTTCCCTTATTTTTTTTTTTTTTTTTTGTTTTCCATCGTATAACTTTGAAAGAAGACTCACAATAGCAATGACAGATAGAGAAAAGTAAGGACTCTTAGAGACGGAGAGACATAGAAATTGAGAGATAGAGAAAAAGATAGAGAGAGAGCGAGCGAGAGAGAGAGAGTCAGCCTTTGAATAAAACTCTGCACAAGTAGCTCACAAAAGTATCAAGTGTTGTTTTTGACGGCTGCATATTGACTTAACTGTAAAAATAACGAAAGAAAAAGAATAGAAAAAAACCAGACGAAAGAGCCAGAACTCTGTCAGAGCCATCGAAAGGGACTTGGTCCAGAGGCCATACACAGGGCAGACAGATAGCCAAACAGTTGAGCAAGATGAAAAAGATGAAGCGAAGCCGCCAGGCAAACTTGTAGAAGGCACAAAAAAAAACTGGACGCGTGTTGCAAGTGTTTGGATTGAGTTGTTAGGCAACTGATTTGATTTACTGAATAATAAAAATCCAAAACACACACACCCAAAGAGAGAGAAAGAGAAGGACAGATGGACAGACTCAGGTCATAAAAAATCTCATAGACACTTGGACACTTGGTCATGGCACGAACGGCAAGTTTTATCAACTACAATAAGAAAATGTGACAGGCAAAATGAGATTCGCCACAGCATAAAATATATAAAATCTTTTTTCCTATTTATTTATTTACGTTTTTTTTTTATTTATTCAAGATTAATTTGTTATTGTGTATACAAGAGAAAAAAAAGCTGAGAAACAAAATAAGAAAAATTAAACTACTACATTATGAAAAATAAAACCGATTGGCAAACAACGAAAAAAAATATTATAAATTTTCTAACAAAGGAATGATAAAAGAAACGTACCTTTTGAAATGTTGTATACCTTTATATACATTACTGGTATCTATATATTTGAAAATGTCGTAAAGCCAGACGAAGAGTGAAGATGATAGATGTGATACATTTGTAAACTGAGATACAATAAATGAGACTCTTTTTTCAATCTGCTATACTAAAGAGAATTCTCTTCAATGGAATAATGCATATCAAAATAATCTTTGTATTATAGAAAATAGAATAATGTTAATGATGACAAATATCCATATAAAAAAGAAAACAGTAGAGATTAAACTTAAGTTTCCAACATTTTATAAAAGATTAAAAGGTAAAAGAATAATGCCTCAAACGTTTTATATTTCAATCGATACCAAATGCTGTCTGATTATATCAAATATATAAAAGAACACAACGAAAATAATGATTAAATATATAATATATTAATTCATTTTGCAAGTCTTTTTTTTTTTGTTTGTTATATTTTCAATGAACTTTTAAGAGTAAATTGTTCAATTTAATGACCATATTATAATGATTTTTATTTATATTCAACCCATACTTTTTGTATCGTTTTGTCTCCTGCTCATTGATTAATTTTTGAAAGCTGACACATACATATACATACATATATGTATATGTATATACATATATATGTAAAGTTATGAGGATTGTAGCAAATGTGGCTTCCTGAGTTGTGAAATTGCTGTTCAAGGCAAAGCTGAAAATACGCATAAATATTCTGAAAAATATTTTCACATTGTGGTGCACCACTTACACATACATATATGTGCTCAATGTGTGTGGTATGTACGTGTGTGTGTGTCTGTGTCAATGTATATGAAATAAAATATGGGCGAACATGACGTATGCGTAACATAAACCAAAGACAAATGAACAATTGGATATAAATAAGCGGCGGAACACACACACACATGCACACAACGCAGCGAGATGTAAAGTGACACGAATGGAAGAGAAATGAAACCAAATAGTAGCAACAAAAAGCTAAAAAAAAATGGAATATAAGAAACACCAACAAAAATGCAACAGCAACGCCGAAAAATTAACAGCAACAGCTCAGCCAACAGCTACAACAATGAAACAGCAGAAAGGATACAGAGAGCAAGAGATAGTCTGATGGCAAGAGGAGAAGGTATGGTAGACAAACCGGGCAGAGTAAAAGGGAGACAAAGAAAGAGTGTCATGTAAAAAGCCTTTCAATGCATGCTGCATACTTTTAGGCTTGTGCGTGTTATGCGATGCCCGGCGGTCTGTCTGTCTGTGTGTGTGTGTGTTTGCCTGTATGTATGTATGTATGTATGAGTGAGGTGCCTAGAAAACGCGATAAAAGCAATGCATAAAATGCGCGAGCAAGCAACAAAAAAAACCAAAAAAAAATAAACGAGATGAAGAAAAAAGCAACTATGAAAATGAGTGGCAAAAAGGCAACACGTCCAAACGATGGGGTAACAAAAACGTCCCATATATAGATGGCCACACACTCATTCATACACATACATATATATGTATATATGTAAAAATACATATCTACAAATACATTCACATATTTGTATGTACATACATAGATGCAATATATGTATACACACCCATTGAGAGCATTGCCGACGTGCATATGCTTGAATGCGCGTGTTCGCACTTGCACAAAAAAACAAAAAAAAAGAACGGCACGCAAGCAACTCGGCAACCAAATGCACAGCACATTCAAAAATCCAACACACAAGCAACTTGTGTGTGTATGTAAGTGAGTGAGTGTGTGTGTGTGTGTGTATGTGTGGGGAAAAACGAGTGCAAGTGGAAAAATAAAACATTTTTGCAATTAATTGCGCTCAATTTAAAATGTTGCAAAATTAATTCAAGAGTCATGCCAAATACACAGGCGCAGTCATTTATGCAAACACAGACAAGGAACAAGGGGAAAGGGAGGGCGTTGCGGGCAGGGGAGGAGAAGAGGATAAAGGCCACTAGCACAGCTGAAAGGCTGCTCAAGCGAGCAGACAAATGTACAGTTAAAATGGACACACATACAGAGATATAGTCATTCACACACACACACACATACATACATACAAATACCTAAATACATGCATATGAGAGTCAGAGCTAAAACTGAAGCTCGAGCTGGAGATGGAGCTGGAGATGGGGCTTGAATTGGGGCACGCAAATGTGGCGTTGATGATGTGAAACAGGAGCAGAGATGCAAAGGACGAGACAGGCAAGGTGCTGACTATGCCGGACAAAACGTTTTAAGACGAATACAGCAACAGACAAGGACAGAGATATAGAAAGAGAGAGAGAGAGAGAGAGAGATAGACAGAGAGAGAGAGAGAGAGAGAGAGAGAGTCAAGCCAAACAAGGCAAAAGGAAAATGGCAACCAGACCCAGAAGTAGGACCCGGACTCGAACAATAAAAATAACAAAGCAAATGCAGTTGCACGGAATGGCTGAGGCTGCCTCAAGAAAACCAACCAAATGAGCATACATACATACATATGTACATACATATATACAAACACACAATGCATATGTATAATATGTTAGCATGTGTGTGAGTTAAATGGGTTTTCTTTGGCCAAGAGTAAAGAAAGAATTGCGGGTGTATGGGTACAGAGAGGCGGTAGCTGCAATTCAAGTTGCCGGCAAGGAAGTCGACTGTTGAAATTAAGCCAACAGCAATTACAGCAACAAATGCGGCAAGCAGCGTCGATTATAAATCCCTCTTTCACCATTGTTCTTCTATGTCTTAAAGCTAGTTTATTCAAGAGAGTCATAACTCTAAACATACTACTTGAAAAAGAAAAAAACAACTAAAACTGCCTAAACTTCAATTAAAAAAAAAAAGAATAGGAAGTCAAAACACAAATTATCTACAAATTGCAGCTTAAACAACTTTTCAGAAACTAATTTTGAAGTATGAAAACCTTTGAATTTAAATCCAAGTATGTTTACTAATTGGCATTCATTATTGATTTTTATATCTCCTAAGCGTTCTAATAGCATTATGGCAAGTAGTTTTGAAAAAGAATTATAATAAGTATGGCATTTAAGCTAGGAATAATTAGATACCACTTCAACCGAAGGCAGACAGAAAGTTTTAGTATATTAAAATGCACAAAACGTGTTTGTGAATAATTATATTTGAATTGGGCTCCTTAAAGATCCTTAGCTAAAGATTAAGCAGATATTATGAGGGTTTGATGAATCCAAAATAAAATCACAGAGCAGAGCAATGCTAAGCCAATGTTGTCTACTTTTTGACATGAAACTTGATCTACTCATAATATATTTAAAGTTCCATATTATATTAAATATATTGAAAACAATAAGATATTCATGCTAATATAATATAAAATGAATTTGAAAACCAAAGCAAAAGTATTGGCATAGTTTTTGAACTCTTTGTATATTAAATAAAATAATATTCTTTTAAAAAAGAATAAGAATGAAATGGAATAGTAGAAATTTTTACTACATTAGAAAATATACCAACAACAATTGGTATACTGATGTACTTCTTTCCTTCTCATTTGATTGCTTAATTTAAGAAGTCGTTACTCTAAAAAATTATTATATGCATAATTTCAAACCTTTAAATAAATTTTGGAAATAACCATATAATTCCTCACCCATTTAAAAAGAACAATTTAATATATAGCTAACAGCAAAATGAAGGAATAATAAATATAAGTTAAAAGTGTTTCAGTGTGCGGCTTTAATATATATAAAGACACACACACACACACACACAGATATTTTATTATAAAATTTGTGCTAATTTTTTTAGGATTCCTTTACTGAACCAGAACGAAAATTTTTGTATGTGATGTGAATTTTTGATTGGAAATAAAAAAGTGTTTATCCCATTTTGGCATTGAATGAGTTATGCATTATTATTATTAGAAATGGGAATCAACCAACCCCCATATAAAGACCTACTTGTTATGACTGTATGATTATATATTATATATGTGTTGTATATATATGTAGTATCACTATGGCCAAGTCAGTGCCATTCAATGGCAATCCTCAATGATAAGCTTTCAATTACAATCAAATTTGTCAAATGATTGAGCAATCACGACTATTAGATAACAGATAGCAAACATAGGCGGCAAGCATTCACTGTGCGTGTAAAGCTTAGACAAACACATATATAAATATATATATGTATGTATGTATATATGTACATATACTAGACACACTCATGCATATGTATGTGTTATCTTATCGCTTCCGTTGGCTGCCTTCTGGCATCTAGCATGCTCCCCAGCTGCGGACAGACACATGCAAAAAAAAAAAAAAAGAAAAGAAAAAACACTTGCGCCCAGTTCAATGGAGTTATCGTTCAGTATACACACACACCTACACACACACACACACACACACACACACACACACACACACTTGCATACGCTCATCCGCAAACTTCCCCAAAGCGATTCCAAAAACAACTTTGTTCGTTTTTTTACACATCTTCTTTTTTTTTAGCTCGTTGTTCCTTTTTTGTGTGTGTGTGTGTGTGTGCTGCTTCTTCTTCTCATTCTGTGAGTGGTGTCTCAGTGTGGGCAAATAAATGCCAAGCGCTACGTAAACCAAATAAAGTCGAACGCACGCACAACTCCTACACAACACTACCACTTCCACCTTTCCCTTTTCTTTCCCCCTTTCTCTCTCTTTTCACTTTCGTCTCCCTGCAACACGCACACACATTTAACAGTAACAGACGTTGGCAATGAACGCAAAGGCTGAGCAGCCTGAAAGTAGGCAACAGCCTTTTAGTCCTTTAGTTGCTCAATTTCAGTTTCACACTTCCGACTACGACAACGACAACGATGACGACGACAGTGACAACACACACAAACACACACAGACATACACACACACACACCCACACATATAAGCCAGTCGTCCTTACCAACAGACACATATGCATACGGGCCGTGTCTCTGACTCCAATATGCCCCCCCTCCTACTGCTCCAAGCCACCATCAACCCACTTCAATGCTCAGCTGCAGGCGTAAAAACGTGCGGCATACAATTTACACAACGAAACGAGGAGAAGGAGCTGCAAGGACAACGACGATGACGACGACGAAGACGACGTAAAAAGACATGCAACAACAATTAAACTTTCAAAGACGACGTCGACGACGCCGCTCGACACGGAAAAAGTAAACCGAGCAAAAGTTGTTAACGGCGCATAAAAAAAATGAGCAAACTGAAACTGAAAGAAAAATGCACGAAAAGTGAGACCAAGACCAGAACCCAGTACAAGGACCAGGACCAGGACCAACATTAAGACTAGAGCCAGACCAGAAGTAGCAGCCTGCAGTCGTGCAGGAAAAAGGAAAAGGCACGCGCACAGAGTCAGTGAGAAGGACAGCCGGAAGGGTCTGAGGGCAAAAGTGGACAGACTGAGGGATGGGATGTAAAAGACAGACACAAAGACGAAAGGACAGAGCATAGTAGACAGCGGCAAAATCGCATGCAAATTGTGCGCGAAAAAAGTTAGACTAGGGGCACATGCCCCACACAAAAAAGACAAAAAGTGCAAAATAACGAGAGTAGACAAAAAAGAGAAAAGAAAAAAAAAAAATGAAATGAAATAAAACAAAAAGGAAAGAAAAGCTACCATAAGAAAGTTTTCCCATACACATGTGAGGGAACACGAATGAGGGTGTCTGTGTGGTATGGAGGAAAGTGGTAAGGGGTACAAAATTTTGAGCATACATAAATGTAAACAATAAAATTGTAGAATAAACTCATTGTTGGGGGTCGGGTTACGGGTGACAAGTGTCGGAGGTCGGCGACGCGTCGAGAAAGGGGCAAATGGAGAGCCGTGTTGTGGCAATGCCCGCCAGCTACAGCAATACCAAACAAAACAACAACAAACTGCCAACGGAAAAGCTTTTCCTTGTCATCATTTCACGAGCCGACGCTGCTGACGTTGACGCCGCCGCCGTCGCCGCTGCTGCTGTCACTGACGCTGCCGCTGGTCTTTTATGTCCTAGGTGTGAGACAACGGCAATTATCACAATTGTCCCTGCACTCATTCACTCGGCAGTGAGTCGAGATGATGATTCCTCCTGCTCACTCTAACACGAAAAAAAAAATGGAAACCCCTTCATCCCAACAGGCATTCATTCATTCAATTCAACACCTTCCATAGACCCATCACCTCCCCCCCGCCCGTCATGGGTATGGTGTTCCATTCATGGGTACGACTAGGTAGCTAGCACCGACGACTTCTCCATTCATTCCACTTACGCATTGTTTCTGCTCGACGCCTTGATGGCTTTTGTTCCTGAGCCTGTGTTTACATTTACACTTTGGCAAGCATCATTTCCATGCCAGTTGCCACTTGCCACTTGGCAGTTGCCTGCTACTAGCAACCAGTTACCATTTACCATTTACCAGTCTATGCCTCAAGGCTTAGTCCTTTCCAAATCCTCCACTCTTGGCTGACTCTTTTGCGGCGCATTTAGTTAAATTGTTTATTTGTCTGCCATCCAACAAGCAACCTTTCTCTATCTCTCTCTGTCTCCCTCACTCTCTTACTCTCTTTAGCTGTCTAGCTGTCTCTCTTTTTAGCATTCAGTTTGTTCACAATCAATTAAAAGTCAAGCGGCAAATGTTTAATTAAGCTAAAATGCCAGTCTAAGGGAAATGCAGCTGCTGTCACTTTTCCTCAAGCTTTTTAATTAGCGTCACATCTTTTGCTGCGATTTTCAATTGAGTTATTCATTTACCATTATTGCCAATTGTCTTTTATTCGCTAGCCTAAAAAAAAAAAAAAAAAAAACAAAGAAAAAAAAATAAATAAATAAATCACTAATGGATCATCTTCATTTGGACCTTGATTCTCTTGGTTATTTTTATACCCTTTTGCTTTGCTTTCTTTTAATAATGATTACAAAATTAATTCTTTTTTCTGTAATTATTATATAACAAAGTCTGATCAATTTATATTTTATTATATTTAAAATAATATTCATTTTATTGAATGAATTTTCTAAATACCAAATTGTCATATATACATAAGAAGTATCTATATTAATAGAATTATCTAATTAAATAATAAGTGAGAATCATAAAGATAATGTTGATTGAATGATCTAAATTTAACAAATGATTTTAATTTTTGAAAACTATTTGGGAAAATTTTCTCTAGTTTATATGTACCTCCATTTCCTTAAATGTTTAAAATCCAGAAGAACTGTCAGTTTATCTAAATCGAATCAACTTTTTAAATCATAAACTATAGTAGATTTGCGTTTCCATTTTATTGTTTATATATTTGCCAATATCTACTTACATTGTTAGGGTATAAAATAGAAAGGAATAAACTAAAAGATAAGAAGAAGGGAAAAATAAAAGGGCATGGCAAACTTTTTAATGCAGTCAGTCAAATAGTTGAAAGCCGCTGACATGGAATATAAATTTGCCATGTTCCCCTTTCCACTCGTCCTCTTCCTCCTCCCACTATCAGCTTAAAAAGTCGCCAATAATTGGCTACTAATGGTGGCACATAAAAACTTTCGACGACTGCAATAAAAAATTGCCATTGGCAAAAAGTTTTGTGCAAAGCAAAATAAAAAAAAAAAGAAAATACCAGAAAAAAAGAAAAAAAAAAAATAAAGGGGGAAAAAACAGGCAACAACAAAAACAATTAACATTTTCATTTTGTGATTTTCCGCTTCAACTTTGCAGTGTGAAATTATTGCATTTGTCATTGGTGTTGTTGCTGTTGTTGCTGTCGGTGTTGATGTTGCTGTTGCTGCTGTCGCTATTTATGTTGCTGGTGTATTCGCAACCATTGTTGGCACTTACAAATGCGAATGAAATTCATTAACATTTGCCCCAGAGGAGTATGACAAAAGGATGAGAATAAGTACAAGGACAAACATGGCACCTGTATGGCGGAACTTCTCCTGTTTCTTCCCCTCTCACTTCCCCTCACTCTTTCTCTTTGTCTCTAGTTCTCATACTCTTCACTTGGCACGCGAAAGCAATAAGGGAAACAACATTTCTCCCTACTTCTCGTGAATAGTGGACAAAACAGTGGTGTGAACAGAAAATGTCGGGGATACAAAATCGAAAATGTTGCCAAGGTTTCTATATAAGGCACACACACATACACACCCACTCATACACACACACACACTTGTAGTGTAGTGTAGATGCCTTGCAGGCACACAAAACACTGCTGCTGCACTCTGAAAGTTTTTAGCCTTTTTGTCCTGCCTGCAGTGTTTGTTTTAATTTAAATAAATGAGCTTAAGCGCACTCACAGCACTTGATCCTTTAAGGCCTTACTGCTTATTCGCTGCCTTTGGCATCGTTCTCATTCTCATCCGCATCCGCATCCGCCTTTTCAACCCTCCTTATACTCCGCCTCCTTCTCTATCTCCATCTCCGTCTCCATCTCCGTCTCATTCTCTTGTCCTTGTCGCCTTTTGTTGGCATGATTTAGTTGACGACGATGGCAACGTTGGGGAACGTTTGTCCGCTAGTATATGCAAGTGCTAAGCATTTTTAAGTCAAATTGCTTTGTCGCCAGTTTGCCATTTGCCTGCACGACTGACCCGGCGAACGTCACTCAGTCATCCAGTCATTCCGTCACAAGCAGTCAGTCATTTTTTTGGATTCGCGTCTCAACTCAAGGGGTTTCCCTGTTTTTTGGTTCTTGGTAGTGTTGTTGTTGTTGTTGTTATTGCAATTGCTGTTAGTTGTGCAACTTCAAAAGGCTTTTCCGCTATTTTAGTTCGTTTTACTTGGCACAGCATTTTTCCTTTTGCTTCTTTGCTCACCTTTTGCAGTTGCAGTTTTCCTCTAGTTTTCCTTTTTCTTTTCATTTCTATTTGATGGGCAGAAATTCTTTTCCTTTTTTTTAATTTTTTTTTTTTTCTTTCTTTTCATTTTTGTTGCCTTTGCCATTTCTTTTTTTCTTTTTGTCATGTTGTCTTCATTTTTGGTTTCTGTTTACACAGCAAATTTATTTATTTTCACACTGTGTGTTTGTGTGTGTGTATTTTTGGTATATATGTATATATCTATGTATGTGTGTGTGTGTATTGGTGTAGACATTTTTAAATATTCCATCGTTTGAGTGCCAATGCAAATTTTATCTGTGGAGCAATCAGAGAGTGAGATAGAATGAAAGTATGAGTAAGGGAAGAAATTGAAGCTGAAGAAGAGTTAGCCTGAATAAAAACCAAGTCAATGAATGTGGCACCAACAACTGAAATTCAGTTAGAAATTGTCAAGTGTTTATTTTGATTTTCAATTGCATAGAGCAGAGCATATTCCAGTTTGCCAAATGAAAATGAAATGAATAGGATGTGTACCAAATAAACTTAAATATTTTCACAGTTTCCGAATTCGTAAATGGAGCAATAAATTTAGTTTTCTCATCTACAGAAACATTTAATGTCAAATAAATTTTTTATGCAACTTTAACCTAGATAATTATTTTAGTTATATTCAGTTTATGTTATTGTTACATATAAAAGAATTTATTGCAGTAACATTTATTTAAATTGTTTATGAATAATCTCTTTTTGTTTGGCCTTTTAAATATATGTACATATATACATAAATACTTTATTTAAATGGTAATAAAAGTTAGTATAATTACTAACTTTAGAATAACACACTTATATTTAAGTTCACTATTTGCTTCCTTTTATTGTATAGTAGAACTCTAATAATCCTCTAGTCTTTGAATCTTCTCTAGTCTTAATCTTCTATCTTCTTTCTTTTATATTTATTTACTCCTTCTATTTACACTTTCTCAATCTTGAAACCATTTAAAATCTGTTAATTTATTTATAAAATCTATTTTGTTTTCTTTATTTTTAATTAGCTTCATAAAACATAAATTAAAAAAGAGAAAACAATTACAAACATTTCATCTTTTCTCTAGCTGTTTTCTTTTTTTTTTTAAATATTTTTGAACCACTTTTTGTAAAGCATTTTATATAAATATGTTTCATATACAATCTAAAATATTGTATACCTATTCAACTAGAAATATCCCTGATATAATTTTATTTTTCTTTATGCAACTTGCGGCATATATTTTTCCGAAATCTATTTTATATTCTATTCAGTTGCATTTGTTTGAATAAAAAACAATTCAAAAAAGAGTTCTTACAAAGGATTTCTGTTTTGTTATTTCATTATTTTTTTTCAATGTGTTTATTTTAATCAATCAATATAATTAGTTTACACAAATCCATGTATATATATGCGATCTAATTAGTTTGCCGTCAGTCAATAGCATTCCATAGCGCCACCAGCTATCGACTATGCCGCATACCGAAACCTTCTTGGCACATTCTCTCACTCTAATTTAATAAGTAAATCACATTTCCACCTTTTGAGACTCCTTCTTGTCCTGCTTTCTACTTCCTACTCCTAGCTATTTCTTAGGCATTCGCTTAAGGCGATGCATTGACACCTCGTCAAAAGTTTGCAAGGCATTGACGGGAACGCATCCCTTCGTGCCGCATTCCCCGTCAAGTGCCACAAACTCGTACGACTTCTACAGAGACTTGCTAACTGGTTTAGCTGAAAATTCACTATTAGAGGAGAGCGCTCAATTTCACACTGAAATTAAATTACTTACAGTGCATGGCATCAGTGTGAGATGTGTAGGCGTGGCATCTTTTAAGGCGATAGATGAATGGGCCTTTGGCGTTGGGAGTGGCCGGATGTTGTGGTATGCTTTTTTTTATTTTCTTTTTTTGAAAAAGTAAATGAGCGAACACCTCGTTAGTTTCTGCTATGCCTTGAAACTTTTTTAATATTTGCATTCATATTTTTGCATCTTTTCGCCTTGAAATTTATATTTTTTTGTACCTTTACTGGGTTTTCTTTTATTGCAAGTTCTGCATAAGATTGGATGAAAGCGGGAGCGGTAACGGGAGCGCTATGAACAAGGATACGCCAGCAAAGGCGGTCATAAATTTTTGTTTGTGTTGAAAATTGCATTTACCTTTACTTTGTTTGTATGTGTGTGTCGGCCAGAATAAAGATAAGGAGTAGATGGAGGAGTAGAAAGATGAAACAGAGGGATGATGTTATTGGTGTGAGAAGCAGGTTGTAGCTGTTTGTGGGTGGTGGCAAAGAGATTGAGATTCCGGCCAGTTGCCATATTGGCGTGCGCCCCTAAAAGCAGGCAGCGTAAAATTGTGCAAGCCAGATAATCAAGTTAGTGCTGGGCGTGGCATCCGCCCAATACCCTTATACCCTCTGTCTCTCTCTCTCTGTCTGTCCCTCGCCCCAAATGCTGTTAACTGTTTGCTGCACTTAAACTGTACGGTCTGATATAAATTTCAACTGAAATGTTTCATGAATTTTTTCTGATTTTTTCGCCTTTCTTTCTTTCTCTCTTTTTCCTTTTTTTTCGGTTATTTACTTGCAGATGTCAATGGCACTGGAAATCAAAGCCTTTTGGCACAATTGGCGCAAATAGCAAACAACAGCAGCAACAACAATAGCGTTGAAAAATCTCAAACACGCGGTAAATAGAAATTGAAATCGAAAATAGAAATTCAAATGCAAATCGAAAAAGCCATAAAATAACAAAAAGAACCGCAACAACAAAAATATTCAGAGTAGAGGCAAGTGGCAACAGCAGCAGCAGCAGCTGCAGTAAATAACAATCAGGAAAAACAAAACCGCGTCAACAACAACAGCAAATACAACAAGAGTAACAAGAGCAACAGCAGGACAATAATGGAGGTCCTGCAATTGGCCTTGTTTGTCATTTTGATAATAGCCAATTGCACGGCTCAAAACCAGCATCATGGTAAGTGACGGCAAATTGAACTTGACATACGAACACACAAATTTAAATCAATTCTGAAACAATGTATCCATCTATCTCTCATATAGAGTCGAATTCACAATTGGATCCTGAACCAGAATTCATTGGATTCATTAATAATGTTACATACCCAGCCGGACGTGAGGCCATTTTGGCCTGTTCTGTACGCAATTTGGGCAAAAATAAGGTAAGAGGAAATATTATTAAATTTTAGACAATAAGTGAAGCTTAACAACTTGGCTATCGCAATTTATATATTTATAATTATTTCCAAATCAAGTTTTATATATATAAATAATTTTTCTTTTCTTTATCACTATGTAAATATATAATATATTTTTTCAAAACAAATAACAGATTTAAAGATTACATTTTCTCTTTGTTTTGCTGCTTACAGACAAATGTTAACGTTAAGTTACAGAAAATTGTTCATCTTGACTTATGTTAAGTCTCTGTTATTTTTGAATTTATAAAATTATAATTTTGTATTTAAGTTATAGTTGCGAATATGGATAAAATCTTTTGTTATAAATAGTTTTTCCACATTTATTTCGTTTAAACCATGTGGTATTACCATTGAAGTAATATTTACAAACTTCTTTTTGTCATTTATTAATCTGTTATCTCACAACTTCAAATTACTAATTAAAAAAGACTTATTAAAAATATAAAAAGAAATCACATTCTTATGATATAAATGTCCCAGTTTTTGTTAGAGTATATTTCATTTATTTAAATGTACAATCATTTATCATTGCAGGTGGGCTGGTTAAGGGCTTCCGATCAAACTGTATTGGCACTACAGGGACGCGTGGTTACCCATAATGCCCGAATTAGTGTTATGCATCAGGATATGCATACGTAAGTAGAAAATAAAATTATAAAATTAATTATATACTAGTTTTGTTTAATGGCAATATAATTTTCTTTTGCATCAGTTGGAAACTTAAAATTAGTAAATTGCGTGAAAGTGATCGAGGTTGTTATATGTGTCAAATAAATACAAGTCCCATGAAGAAGCAAGTTGGTTGCATTGATGTACAAGGTGAGTCCACTTTTATATATACTTTTGGTTACAGTGTATCTAATTGTATGTTACCCATCTTCAAGTCCCACCGGATATCATTAATGAAGAGTCATCCGCTGATTTGGCCGTACAAGAGGGTGAAGATGCCACACTTACCTGTAAGGCCACAGGAAATCCCCAACCTCGTGTCATATGGCGACGAGAAGATGGTGAAATGATACTCATCCGCAAGCCGGGCAGTCGTGAACTAATGAAGGGTATTATTATAAAGCAAAATTAAATGTCATCCTTATAAGTTTAACGATTGAAACTTTTCTTCACTTTTGACAGTGGAATCCTATAATGGCTCTTCGTTGAGATTGTTGCGCTTGGAGAGGCGACAAATGGGCGCCTATTTGTGTATAGCTTCTAATGATGTACCACCGGCTGTCAGTAAACGTGTCTCCCTCAGTGTTCAGTGTAAGCTAAAAGCTAGTGGAATGCAGTAACATCATCATAATGGAATTTACATCTCTTATTTGCAGTTGCACCAATGGTCCGTGCCCCAAGCCAACTTTTAGGAACTCCACTTGGCTCTGATGTACAATTGGAATGCCAAGTGGAGGCATCACCATCACCCGTCTCCTACTGGCTAAAAGGAGCACGCACTTCAAATGGTTTTGCCAGTGTTTCCACGGCTAGCCTTGAATCTGGTTCACCCGGACCCGAAATGTTGCTCGATGGGTAAGATGCGTAGACCAACAATTACCAACTTGATCTGTAATTGACTATCATGCAATCATTCCACACAAGGCCCAAATATGGCATCACAGAGAAACGAGATGGCTATCGCGGAGTCATGCTGCTGGTTGTCCGTTCCTTTTCCCCCTCCGATGTGGGTACCTATCATTGCGTCAGCACAAATTCACTGGGACGAGCTGAAGGCACTTTACGTCTATATGGTACATTATCCTTGTTCTCCATCACAGGAAAAATTCAAAAATTCTCATGTGATGAATATTTTGTTATTTTGCAGAAATCAAGTTACATCCGGGCGCCTCGTCCAGCAATGATGATCATCTGAATTATATAGGTGGTAAGTTTTTGTTTAGCCATAATGTCGATGTTTTTTAAATCCATATCATGGTTATTGCTATCTGTTGACAGGACTCGAGGAGGCGGCACGCAATGCGGCAACCAGAAACCATGCCACATGCCACACGTGGCTAACGTGGTTATCAGCATTGTTACTCTGGAGGGGACGTGCAAGAGGAGCGTGATATCAAAATTGAGCTGGAGTCGGCAATCAAGAGTATTCCTACAGATTCCCTCTGTAAACACACACACACTCACACACACAGATACACAGACACATACGCACACAACGCTTGTGTTTATATTGTTTTTTCTTTTTGGTTCGATTCGCGTAAATGATAAAATGCAAAAAAATAAAAAAAAATTTAAAAAAAAAAGATGGAAAAAACATATTGCCAAAGGCGTCACAACGCATATATATATCATTTGCATACGTATCAGAAATCGGGTTATTCCCTGCCCCTTATCCAAACACTTAACCTACTTAATCCTGTGCAATCTTAACTGCCCCAGAGAGTTAAATCAAGAGAAATCCTCTTGGTATAAAAAACACAAACACGAAAAAAAGAAACACAAATCCCATAATGTTACATTGCATATAAAATAAAAAAAAGAAAAGCAAAAAAAATAACAAAAACAAAAAGAAAATATGAATACTATAAAATAGTGCATAAATTTATTAACATATAAAATATAAATAATGAAAAATTATTGAATAAATTAACGCAAATAAAGTAAATGGAATAAAATTGATTGTCAAATTTAATTGTACTTATTTAAATGGGCAAGATTAAGTGTGTAATTGTGACTCCTGTCTAATCCATTTGACAGCAAATTAAAGATTATAGATTTTAAGAATGGATACTTTATACATGACTATGTATATTTAATACTATTAAGATAAATTTAAATAGACTTTTCAATTATTAAATTTTTTGTTAATACTCAGTTTATTTAATAATTTTTCAAGAAATTCATGTGCAAGCTAAAATTTCTAAAGAAAGGTGCAAAATACTAAATATTATATATATAAATTCGGAATATTTCTTGAAAATTCTTCTTAAGAAAATGAGCGCAACATTGTTATATAGGACATGGCCGAACGCATAATCTGTAATATGCAAAAATTGCAAAAGTTTTTATTGTAAAAGAATCACTCTAATTGTGAACAAACCGCCGAGAATGCCTCCATGTTGGCCTCAAAGAAGTAACCAGTTATGCGACAACCTTTTTGTGCACGGTTTATACTAATCACCAATGAACGACAAATCCCAGAAGATGTTTCCACCTCATACCAAGGACTGTTATAGATGGCCGAAGCAAAGTTCATGCTCTCCGTTTTGAGATATTCACCACAATAACAGTAGGAATAGGCCTGAAATGTCATCGATAGCATATATGCGGCATAGTACATACCCTGCGGTTGATTGAAGCTCAATGAGAATAGATACCCTACAACGCAAAGCTGAAGGGACGATATGAAGAATTGAGCACAGATGAGAGGCTCAAAACATTGATTCAATTGAATGCACATATCCAGGCAATCTTGATAAAGTTTAAATGCTTGTTGTAAATGGATTTCCGTTTCCCTTTGTGTTGAACCACGAAAGTTCATCATCTTGTATTGGGCGATCTTAAAAAAGGCACACAAATTGTGCGTGAAACCGCAAAATAATGTATCAATACTGACGGCTGGTAAAACAACTGCCATTGAGGCACATATGCTCCAACCATAGGAAACGATATAGTTAGGAATAGAATGCATCTCCCAAGGAAAACTATATAAATCAAATTATAATAATAATTAGGCATTATCAGACTGTTATTTTATTTGCAATGGACTCACTCGCAAGGGAAGGGCAAGTACGGTTCAATTTTTCCAGTTTCCCTGTAGTCGATTATCATATAAACATAGGGCAAGAGGCAATTTATGATCCAGGCCATTAGAAATGAATTTTTAAACCATCGACTTATAGTCTGATCCCATCGATTCTCTTTCTCAATTATATGTCTATAAACATCTCCCTGACGAATCTCTAAAAACAAAAGACAACAAAATTAAAGCCATACAATATGTTGAAATAGACTTACCATCGTTTATCATTTGACGAAATCGGCGCACCAAGTTTGCAAAATCCTTACGTAAATTGACAATTATAAAATATTTAAATAAACCCAAAAAAGTGATCAACAGGGCACACATTGCATCACAAAATAGATCAACAGTTTTCACATTATGCAACACTGCAGCAGTAATGAAAGGCGTTATGGTAACCAGAGCTAAAATAAATGGGGCAGCTCGATAAGGTCGCTGCCAATTATTAACATTTGAGAAAAAATCGAAACCAATTAGTTTAACAAATTCGCATTGCACTTGAAGAAAATAATCAATTGACGACATGTTGAGGACTTCACTAAAGTGACACTGCAATTGTTTTGGCCATAAAGGAAACCCTTCGCTTTTATAGGAGCTTTCTCTAACAGGCTAATTGTAGGACTTCAGTTGACAGCTATTTGTGAATATGAAATGGATTTTAATTTACATTTTAGCAATCGAAGGTGTCTATATTCCTTTGGGGCGTGCCATTTTCAAAATTATACTTACCAAGTTACCAATAGCATTTACTGTCAAAGGAATTAATAGTCGATATAAAATGAGACTTTACAAAGTCCTAAAACTCGTCTTTTATTAAAGGAGAAATATTGACCTGCACTCGTTTATTAATTTTACAATTCCATCTTAACTTTACTTTCTGGGAGGTGAACCTTACCAAGCTCTTCTAGAATATGATTACGTCCCGAGTTCAGAAATAGATCAAGGGGCTTCAAGTTTTCATCATAATGCTTTAAGGCTATAATTAACCACTTAAGGGCCAAATGTCCTTGCTTCGAATTCTCCCATAAATGTTTACCCATGGCTAAGCAATCTGAAGAGCTCATTTTGGTACTAAAATGAAGATAGGATAAACAATAATCTAACAGTGTAACATGAGATTTCCAACTTACTTGTATTGCTTATGATGTAGTAATCCCTGTGCCATATCTACCTCATTGAGATTATGGGTTTTTTGTATTAGCAAAACTTTATTGGCAGCCTCCTTGAATTCCGCTTCATTAATTGTATTCAAATTGAATTCGGTTATCGCTTTCAGAGAATCTATTTAAGCAGTTTTGTAGCTCAGTGTAAGTAACTTAATAAAGAACATACCTGTAGCCACTTCCAACTTGAGAAATTCCACCAATTTGGGTACATCCTCATACATACGGAGAAATAATGAGAGACTTGTTACAGGATTGTTTAAAAATCGAGTAGGATCTCCATTTGCTTGTTGTCTTCTTATTTTCGCATCAGAAAGTACTCTATGAAAAATAAATATATATTATTAATATTTAATAGAAATTTACCTTAGTTTAATTGTAACGATTAAAACCTACAGATTTAATATATTCACTTTACGTTGCAGACCCTCAGCATATTGATTCATATGATTCAGCAAATCATCTTCCATTTTCAGTAGTTGCACAATTTCACGAGTTGATGTGGCAAAATGTTTTGCCGCAGCAAATGAAGGGCTGCAACATAAAAATAAAAATAATAAATAGACGATCATTATTCTGGCTCCAACAATCTAAGAATGATTGCTAAAATATCTTTCTATATTTGTACAAAACAAAAGTATGATGACAAATCAATTTGTGATGCTTTAAATAGACGTGAAACCCCCTCAGAGGTGTCTTTAGTTTTACAATATTGATTTAAAAAGGGGTAAGAATCCTATGGAACTCTTTTAAAATATCTAAAGATAAAATAGCGTAGAATTTATAAGTGTAGTTTCTGCCATACACATTATTTCAGCTAATTTATTAAGCTAATTTTCTCGATAATTAAGTTAGAAATCTTTGTCCTATTACCCAGAATAGTTTTTTTTAAGTTAAGTTCTTGGTGAACTTCAATTAGTGCCTGGTTAAAACCTGAACAACAAACATATTCCAATACGCTAGTTACATCTTTATAATACTTTATTTTATCTTTAGAAATATCTTTTTTTATTTATTTATTAAACATTGAAATAACTTTTTTATTTATTTATTAAACATTGATAAATAAATAAATAAAAAAATATATTTCAATATTGTAAACTGTGTTTCTTGTACCTAATTCTAAAGCTTGGGAATCAGACCATTTAAAAACTAGTTCCTAATCCATTAACTTATATCCCTATCCCATTGATTTTCTCTAAAATCTCTAAATAAAAATTAGAAAACATAAAATAAAGCCATATTAAGTGAAATAGTTTTGGCCATAAAGAAAACCTTTCGCTTCGTCGTGTTAATTGTAGGACTTCATTTGCCAACACTTTGTTAATATGAAGTAAGATTTTAATTTGCGTTTAAGCAATCGAATATGTCGATTTCCTAAATTATTCCTATCAAGTAACCTATAGCATTTATTGTCAAAGTATTTATATGTTTTCCACTAATCTATAATCAATATAGTAAGAGAGTTCACAGCGGAAAGGTAAGTTCTAAATGAAATAATTAATATTTAAATAAAATTAAAAATTATTTTCTGTTCCTTCGATTAGGGAAACCATGGCCGAGGTGAAGAGTCAATGTGCTCTCAAATCGCAGATTCCGCCACGTAATGAACCTTATATTCAACCAGTGAATGGGATTGTCCAGCCTCCGGTTATACCGCCTTCCAATCGTCCCGGACGTAAAACCAATGTTTTGGAGGATCTGAAAGCGTTGTTGAATCATATATGGAGAATTCGTTGGTCGTATCATTTTCGTAAGCCAGTGGATGCCGTCACCTTGGGCATACCCGACTATCATACTATAATTAAATATCCCATGGATTTGGCCACCATTAAGAAGAGGCTTAACAACAATTATTATTGGCAAGCCGATGAGGCATTGGAAGACTTTGAATTAATATTTGAGAATTGTATGTTGTATAATATGGAGGGTACACCAGTGTATTCGGCTGGCAAGGAATTAAGAGCGGCATTCTACACTCGCCTAGCCTCCATTGATATGAGCAATGAGGTGGAATTACAACCAAAACCGGAGAAACGTAAACGCAGAATGATCGAACCATTGTCCATAACACCGCCATTGAGAGGGGGATTTCCACCAATCGTAAAGACTACAATATCCAAATCAATATCAATAATACCTGAACAAATTTCAACACCATCACCGCCTAAGATAGCCGCAATTAAGCCGCCAGAACCTCAGATAAAGGAACCACCTCAACCACCATCTCCACCGCCCAAAATAAAGGTGATAACGACCATTTGCTATAAAAAGCTTGATCGTCTTATAGAGAAGAGTCACTGTCATCATATGCTCAGAGCGTTAGTTAAACGAAAACGTCGTCAATATACCTGGGCCTGTAATAGATCGGAATTCTGGCATCGATATTCCCATAATTCCAACTATGATCATGATGCTGAAGAGAGGATCGATTGGCGGGTATTGGAGAAGCGTTTTGTTGACGATGAATTTAAAAATATTGAAAGTTTCGTATTTTCTGTTCGAAAAATGTTTCACAATGCACTTCGTTGCTTCCCAGATGATGCACTAGTGAAGACTTCCGTAAAGAAATCGAATGAACTATTTGAAGATCGCCTTTTAAAATATAGGGAACTAATTGCACATGCCAAAAATAGAGCTCGCGATATTGTAGGCAGTATAGTTGAGGAAAATAAAGAGAATGAAGCCGCAGCAAATAATCCTAAAGAGGGCTCTGAATCAAAGAATGCCCCAAGTACCTCAAAAGCTGGAGAGAAGTGCAACTGGAAAGCCATTGGCGACATTTCAAAAAGTCTTCCCAGTGATACTCAATTGTGGCCCGTTGAATTTCCAGGTGAAGGAATGAAAACAGCATCGGTTCAATTAAATAATTCTAAGCAAACGGGATCAAATATTAAGAAAGTTGATTCTAACTATGTTGGCATGATGCCATCGAGTAGCAGGAATGTTAGATTGAGTTGAGCTTATTTATAAAATAAACTTTCGTGTTCAATAATTTTTAAATGAAATTGAATTCTAGTTGCTTTAACGGAATGTAGATAATTTGTAAATAACCATGAAACTCTACATCACTACCCAGTGGCGCTACTGATTCTTCCATCCCTGGTTACATGTTTTTTACATGCTTTTTGCATGTAGATAAATGCTGAATAGTAGACTTTTGTATTTTTCAACACTAGCAACACAAACGCGAAGAGAGAGAGACATACAAACTGTTGGCTCTCGAAAAATATGTGAAAAATCGTGGAAAATATAAAAAATAATTGTAAATTAAGTGTTAAATGTTTGTGTAATTGTTATGTTCGATGTTTTAAAGTCGAGTTGTGTAAAATTTCGGTTGAGAAATGCTAAAAAACTGTGAAAAAGAAATGTTGAAAACCTGATTCGGATGAAGAAGAAGCAGGCATCATTTTTTTCATCGTCGTAAAATACTCACGTACACATACATACACACACACGCACACACTAAACATCTGTATGTATGTGTATGCGCGAGAAGAGAGCATATAAATAAATGTGAGAGAGTGGCGCGCGGCGAATGTGAAAGTCAAAGCAAAAACCAAGAAATAAGTGAATGAAAATAACAAAAACAAAGCGAGCAAAAGGAAAGAAAATCCAGAAAATATATAGTGCGAAAACTGTGAATTTTGTCAATTAGAAAATGTTTCTCCTGTTTAACTGTTAACTGAATGTTCAATTTTCAAAACATCAGGTAATTAAAAATGAAGTATACTAATTAAAACAGTGTATACCCTGTAGATAGAAAGATGGATACATATGTATATAGGCGTCGACAATTTGTTGTTTTGTCTGATCCAGTGATGAGTCAGTCAGTCGAGTCCAATTCCACGAGTAGCGTTTGAATTCCATACCAATCTAATTTATGTATTTTAATGCATTTTGTTTCACACATACGAATAATATTTGAAAACTAATCCAACTAATTAGTAGTTAGATATTGATAAATTTGTATCTAGGAACTAAAAACCATTTGTTGATGTATGTCCGTATGTATATTTTTGTTTTGTAAGTATGTTTTTATGTAGTTAACAGTAGCGAGATACATTCACTCGTTTGCATCGACCCACCGAGGAGCGACCTTTGTGAAATGCAAATTAAGGCCGCCACTGCAGCAAATCTACAACAAATACTGTTATATCTAAATGCCATTTTTTAAACTATACCCAGCAATAATAAGTTAAAAGGGTATATTGATATCTGTAACCATATGTAACAGGTACTTAAGTGCTAGGCAAATTCGACTTGTTAGATATCGCTTTCATATATAGATTTCACAAGTTCTAACAGAATTGTTACTCGATAAATATAAACATTTAGTAGTTTATTCTTTTGTCATTTGAGAAGAGGTATTAATAGACTTAATATGTGGCATAGAGTATATTAAAGTCGGATCCTAGATTAGAAGTACTTCACACGGTAGTCGAACAACCGCTCACACACACACACACACACGCAATCAAGTATACAGCATCAATAAATACTGTTTAATGGCAATTGTTTTTGTTGTCGTCGCCTCATTTTAAATCAAATTGTGCGCTCATTTGCTTGCCTTTGCTCTCTTTCATCGTTTGTATAACTAAAAATTGAGCTGATTGTTGAACAGTTTTTAATAAATTATACAATAAAACAGCAACGCCGCGCCTCACTCACGACGACTATGAAGTTGATGATGATGATCTTGATGAATAATTACAAAATATATTTGTGTATCTATCTACTAGGCAAATTCCAAATCTCCGAGTAGTTGTGTTGTATATAAACGTGTGTGTATTATTGTGTGCGTGAAACTACGCGCCAAATAACATTGAGGCGTAAAATGAGTAATTGCGCATATTAAAAATTTTGCCTTTCAAAAGCTAAAACACACATCCACATCATCAGCCAATGGGCCGCAGGCTAATGCAAAAATATTTTATAATAAAAACGGTACGTCGACTTTATGACACCCCACTAAAAAATATAGATAGGTATTCACTTAAATTAAAATATGTACATATAAATAAGACTTAAATGCAAAGTGTTGACTGTTTCAAATCTGTTTGTGGTTTTAATCAATTGTTAAGAATATCCTGTTGCTAGCTTTTGACATATTCAAAATGTTATTTCTTTTTCTGTTAGTAGTTGATGTCCCAGGTAAACAAAGTTATTGCTGAAATTTTATTGAAAGTACCCTGTCTGGTTTTAAGTGCAGGGTATGCAAATCTTGAATGCCTTTGCACAAACGTCTCTTTGTCGTCGATTGATGCATTTACGCTCTGATGACCGTACCTAAAATGCACAATAAAAACAGCAGCAACAACAATAAGAGTTCTTTTCTGATCTCAACAACATAACGCACGCACCTCGCAAAATTGCCAAAAAAAATTATTCATATTGTTAATAGGTCTCCCCCCCTCTGTATTTCGTTTTCCTTCGTTCTCTCTATTTTTCTAAGCAATGTACATATTAGTTTTTATTAGTAGTTTTTGTTGAGGCTGTGTGCAGCTGCCAACTGGGTTACCCACACACACACACACACATATGTATGTATTTACATATATGCTCACCACCACCTCCAATACATACATAAATAAATATATGTATGTACATTGGCGCGCACATTTTTGTTTTACCTTTGCTGCGTGTTTTGATTTCCACTCACAAAAATACACACACACATTCATACGCACTCAGCAACACCCCCGCATTCTCTCTCATATTCTCGTTAGTTTGACTGTTCCCCATTCCCACCATTACCACCCCCACTATTGCACATCTTCTTACTCTCTTCTCTGAGTGGCTCACATTTGTTGCTTTTGTCCATCAACTTCTTCAGCTTTCTCTCTCCTCTGCTGCTGCTCCACTGGCGCTCTTTTTCTCCTTTTTTCTCTCTGTCTTTTGGTCTTATTTGTCTCTTGCACATGTATTTAAATTTTTTTTCTTATTTTTTTTGCATAATTTTATACAAATTTACATATTTAATGTATGTATGTAGCTGTCGCAAAGCTCGTTGTGGTTGACTTCGATTTTGTATAAATTTATCTATACATACATACATACTTATATACATACATATGTATATTATAGTTGTTTCTACACGCTGGCCAACTTGTCCGTCATGTTTATAAGTTGTCTATTTGGTGATTGTGTGAGTGGGTGTGTGTCTGTATATGCAAGCGAGCATGTGTGAGTGTATCTGTGAGTGTGAGTGCAAATGTTGTGATTGTCGTGCTCAGTTTTTAATCGTTCGGCAGTCAATTCGGCTTTCAATCGTAGTTACCTGGCTGGCTGGCTTGTCCGTCTGTGTCTGTCCACCCTGTCTGCCTCCCTCTCTTTGTTACCGCTTTGTGCTTGACTTTAATCTTCTCAATTACTCGCAATTTGCAACTCGGGTACGGATTCGCCTCCCTCTCTCTCTCATTCTATCTCTCTCACCTTATCTGTCTGTCTTTTTCTTTCGTCTGTATTCTGTTTCATTTTGTTGCCCATTCTTCTTATTCATGTTGTTTTTTTTATGCATTTTGCGCTTGTTTTGATTTCTTAATCTTTTTACCATAATTGATGGCAATTAAATTAAAGGTGTGTGTGCGGCGGCCTCGTCGTTGTCGGATTGTTCGGCTGAGGCTGGCCGCTCGGTTGAAGCCGGTTCGTCGCCGATGTGTTTGAATTGGCCAGTTTGGTTTTGGAGATTGTATTTGTAATATTAACTAGACCCCCCAATTCTCCTGTTCCCATCGACCTCACGCAGCGTGGTATAGTCTTAGTATACCCTGTAACTCTATATATTCAATGGCTATGTTATATCAAAGCTGGCTCCTAGTATGTACATATGTACGATTTGATTTAAAAGGTCAAAAAGTAATATCAATATGTTGGAATTTCCTCTCTAAAAGTCAGTCTTATTGTCTAGTGTTTCGGATTCAACATATACATTTAAGGGATTATCGTTCTATATAAATTATATAATATCCAATTGAATTGGAATCAACATCTATGAGTATTTAATTCATGTCTTTTGGCAATTTTTATTTCACGTTTTTTTAATATAATGCCTAATTAATTAAGACATAAAAGTGACTTAGCCTAGAAGAGTATGAAGACTAGAAATCTCCCTAGAACTTAATAGAAAATTCCAGGGTAATAATAACTCGACATTATGTATATAGATATAAGCATATATGTATATTCATTGGTCGATCCAGCAATTTATATTTTTCTCGTCTTTACTTTTGATGGCCGTTCGCATTTTGTCATCTTTTTAGATCATCAGATTTTATTGATTAGTTCAATATTCATGTAGTGCTTGGCAGTTGTGGCATATAATTAAAACGATTTAGTTAATTGATGTCAACGCAACTTAGTCAACTAGCTGCTCAGCTTGGTGTGTCATTGATTCTGTGTTTGTGTGTCTGTGTGTGTGTGTGTGTATCTGCGAGTGTATTTTAAATTGTTGACAATTGTTTTGAGCTTGTGCAAAATTAACCTTTGCATTGTTATATCATGCTAAATATATTATTTTTAGTTGCATACACGTACTATAATTATCCACAGCACCAACCATACATTATCATCACCTACAAAATACAAAACAAAAAAAAAAGACACTATTAACTAACTATACTTAAACAGTCATTTAAATCAAACATTGATCATAAACTGTCACTAAACAAAGGTAAAATGTATCTGGGATATTTGGAATACTACTTGCCATACTACGAAGTGATTTATAAGGAGATATAACCGATGTTTTGAAGATATATAATTTTAGCTTAAAAATAATAATTATTTTATCATGAGACTATAAAGTTTTTCGAGGCATTCGATTTTAAACCTTTTTTTTATACATACCGGGGCATTAATACATACATATGTAGGTACATATATAAATATAAAAAATAATAAAATCAATCATCTCAATTAGTGTCGAATGGATTATCCAATTGTGCATTACTTCAGGCTTACATCATGCCCCCCCACCTCCCAATCAAATGAAAGAAAATCGACAATTAAGTGCGCTGCAAAAGCTATAAATGAAATCTGATACTATATAGTGGAAATCTAAATTGACTTGCCAGTGTTGCTAGTAACTAAATACATACAAACACGTACAACAAGCATTTGGAGTACAGTTGACAAGATTGACTAACTAGCCATCTAACTGGTTAGAGCGAGCGGGTTAACTACAGTTGTCGGGCGGCTAAGTAAATACAAACACCTCTTGGAAAATCAAAAATAAAACGAAAAGCAACTACAACAAAGAGCCAAATGCACTGACTCATGCTAAGACTGAGGGAAGGAGCCAATCAATGGTTAGTTACTGGCAGTAGTCAAGCGAGGGTGCCCCAGGAACTCTGTTGCTGTTGAACTTTAATGTGTTTCAACCAACCATCTATCCATTCCACCATCAACGCAGCGGTGGCTAAACGTCACATGCAACTCATGACATTCCACTTCCACTCTCACCCACCCACAAACAGCACCAACCAACATTCACTCACTCACCAAAGAAACATACACACACACACACACATACACTTACACACCACAACAACAACATTAGCAACAACATCACATGTACGACTAGTCAACTTTCAACTTGTTTGCCAACTGCTGCAACCAAAGCGAACTAATAAATTTCTTCATTTTTGTTTTTCCCCCCTTTTTCAATAACTTTTCCAGATTCAGATTCAAGCAAAGAGCTCTCTAGCCAAGACAAATTCGCTTACGAACGTACTCTTTGTGCTATCCCCTCCCCTTTTCCGCCTGCCCGAACACAGGCTAACAAAAACTTGATGCGCAAAAACTGTGCTAGTGCAAATCGGTGTAAGAAGTGAGTGTTGTTGTTGTACTGGCAATGATGTAGTTCGATGCCGCTCAAATGATGATGCTGCGATGATGATGATGATAATAATAATGATGATGATGTAGCCCGATGCTAGCCTAGCTGACTGCTAACACAGTTGAGAGTAAAAAAAAAAGTTCTGCGAAAGTACAGCAATGTGGAAAATTGTAAATACCTTGAACAAAAACTCCAAACGCAGAAAAACTAAACGCGCAAAAAAAAGAATTTTCATACTCTTGTCACCATAAAGGAAAGGAAAAATAATACGAAATATATACACATACATACACACATAAATATATACACAAAAAACCGTCATAAAAAAAGGCAGTCATAAAGGAAAAACCCACCACTTAACCAATAGTAAGAATTTAAATTTCTGGCAAACGAAGCAGCAACAACAATAAGAAGGCAGGAGCTACAACAATGCGAAACAAGAAAATCCTGGGAAGAAGAAGAAAAAAAAGTTCAAGTCTGAAGTAGAAAAACCACTTAAAACGTCGATTGAACGTCTACGGGACGAGTGACACAGACAGATAGACCGACAGGACGACAATGATTGAGAGAAAAAAGTGAGAGAGAGTGAGAGAAAGAGAGAATTTATCAAATTAAAAGAGAGTTGAGAGGAATCTGGGAACGAAGACGGAGCGAGCGCGTGCTAAGGAGCTGCAGCAAGCAGTTATTTCTGTTGCCTCTTGTGACGTTTTTTTTTTCTTTAAGCTACATTTAGTGGCAGCAGCGTGAAAAAAGGTGGTGTGTGCCGGTGGTCACGCAAGACGGAGCAGGAATAGAGGTAACAAAAGCAGCTGCAATTGCACCTTTAGCGCGCCCCGTTGTTGTCGTTGTCGTTGTCGTCAGGAGCAAAGAGAGAGTGTTCGAGAGAGCGAAAGAGAATCAACAAAGACTGAGTGACTGAGGCTGGCGCGCTTCAACTTCAACGTCACCTTCGGCTTAATAGTTGTAATTTGCAAAGCAAGGAGCGAGGAACGCGCGCCACTTCAAGCAAAAATACGGGAACGCGAGTCAAACGAAACGATTCGAAACGAAACGCGTCCGCTTCGTATCTCTTCGTGTGTCCATAGTGGAATTGGTAACCACAGTAACAACAACGACAACGAAACTCCAAGGCGGGTTTAAGTGATAGAGTTGAAGAGAGGGCGAGAACGGGGTTAGGGTAATATTGACGCATTCCAAGCGTGGTTCGGTTACAGGGATTGTTGTTGCTGCTTTTGCCTTGCCATAATACCGGTCTTTATTTATTTTTTTTTTTTGGACTCATGTTAACAATGTTATTTTCGCCTGTAGTTGCAGTGGCAGCCGTTGCAGTTGCAACAAAAGTGCCGCCAACGTCGTAGCCAAAACCAGCAGTCGCCTTCTCGACAAACGGCAACGATTCGCAAATGCAAAAATTAAACACATCCATCAAGTGCGTGTATATATTATGGGCCGCTCGAAGTTTCCGGGGAAACCATCCAAGTCGATTAATCGTAAGCGGATAAGTGTCTTGCAATTGGAGGATGAAGCGGGAGCAAGTGCTTCGTCGGCTACAGCCACATCAGCTGCGGAACAGCAGCAGCAAAGTGAACAAAGTGCTGGCTCAGCATCGCGGGATAAGGGCAACAATTGTGATAACGATGAGGATGATAATGCGCCCACCGGTGGTGCAAGCGCTAGTGGTAGCTCAGGCAGTAGTGGCTCCACCAGCAATAATACCGGTGCTGGCAGCGGGGGAAACAGCTCCACCAATGGAAATGGAGTAAACGGTAGCAAGAACAACGATAATGGCAATGGCCATCAGAAGAGTGCAACACAAGACTCCGCTTATCTAACAGAGGATGCAGATGCTGAAAACAAGGATGCTGCTGCTGTTGCACCTGCAGGCGATGACGATGATGACAGTGGTAGTGACAAGAGGCAAACATCCTCCAACATTGTGGTGCCGGTTAGTGCATTGCAACGTGCACGCAAGGGGGGCAATAAAAAATTCAAAAACTTGAATCTGGCCAGAGCGGAGGTGATGTTGCCCTCGACATCGAGACTGAAGCAACAGCAGCAACAACAACAACAACAGCAACAACAATTGCAACTTAATTGCCCCTTATCCTCATCTCCTGCAACAGCAGCACCAACGTCACCGATCGGCAACGGAGGTGGTAACATTGCGAACCCCTTCGCTGCCATTGACGCAAGAGTGAATGAGACTGGCGAAGATGTTGCAATGGTAAGTTGATTCCCTTTGTTTTGTTTACTATAAGGTTTACTGTGTGGCCCCCGCATTACCTCAACCCCCCAGCCACCCTATCGCTTCATTATTATTATTATGAATAAGTTTAAGCCGCTTTCCCTCACTGATTTCTCCTCCTGCTCCTCCTCCTTCTCCCTTCTGGTGGCCTTTTGTGTTGCGTGATATTTGCTTACCCTTACCCTGGAATATGAGCGGTGTTTTCTTTCCTTTTGCCTTTTTTTTTGTTATTTTTTTTTGTGCGAATGTAAATAAGAACCCCGTCAAGTTGGGCACTAAATTATGCGCCCTGGTTACCCCAGTCTGGACAGCACTTCCAACCAGCCTATTGCTTGTTCGGTTACCTGCTTAATTGGCTTTTATGACGTTTTCGCGCTTGAGCCCTACATGGTGATGGCAATGGTGATGGTGGCATAGACGGTGTCGGTGTCTGTACTTTTATACTCGTATATATACACATATACTGCCTACTAACTTGTTTACCCCACCTCAACCCATCCCCCTAAGACATGCACTTGTTTCTATTTCTACCTTATTCTGGTGTGTGTATTTTACTTTGCATGTCTCTTCGTCTGCTTTTAGTTTTTACGAGCCTGTAGTTAGTTGCATGAATTATTGATTTGTTGTGGCCGGGCAAATCATCAAGAAGTTCCCATCGAGAACCCCTTTTCTTTTATACTAAACCTTTGTTTACGCTTTTACAGAAGAAGTTGAGTGAAATGCCCAATGAAGTTGGCACAGAGATTGCTGCAACAGCAGCAACAGCTACTGGCTGTACAATGCCGCCGATTGCCTCCACTAGCCAAGCGGCAAGTGCGGCTGTGGGAGGAGTGGCTCCTCAAGTCGCCGGTAGTTCGACGGGAGTAAAGCAAAAGAAAACAGTCACTTTTAGAAACGTTCTCGAGACCAGCGATGATAAGTCTGTGGTGAAACGTTTCTACAATCCGGATAATCGTATACCAATTGTTTCGATTATGAAAAAGGATTCCCTGAATCGACAGCTAACCTATTCCAGGAATAGCGAGTGTATTGTGCGTCCCTCAATTTTATCAAAGATACTCAACAAGAACTCCAACATAGACAAATTGAATTCGCTCAAGTTTCGATCGGCGCATGCCACCAACGAGTTACTCGGATCGGGATCGAGCACAAATGTTTTTGGTTCTGGTCTATCTCGTGCTTTTGGTGCTCCCTTGGATGATGAAGATATCGAAATGGGTGGTGTGACATTTCATAAAAATCAGTCGCACGACCAACAAAAAGACGATGACGATAATATAGAAGACGATGAGGAGCCCGAAGAGGATGACGATGAAGATGACAACGATGCGGAAACTGCTTCGGATAAGAGCGCAGAAGTTCCAGCTGGCTTACTGGACGAGAAAGACGCTGCAAACGAAGACAGGCAACTGGTGATGGACAAACATTTTGTTCTACCCAAACGTACACGATCTTCGCGAATAATTAAGCCTAATAAGCGGTTATTAGACGATGGTGTTATTGTTGGCAAAAAGCATCCTAGCGAGGCTAATTCCAAATCCAAATCGAAGAATTATTTTAGTCTTAAAGAAAAACCATTGACTGCATCTACGTCAACATCATCGACATCAACAACTTTTTCCAGTTTTGGTGGTTTGAAGCTTAATAACAGTTTTGTGCTACGCAAACCGCGACTACAATTCCAGCAGATTGACCAAATGGGACCATTTGGTGGAGCCAAGTCGCCCACAAGCGGGATTTCTGGATCAGCTGTGTCGTTTGGCTCCAGTTCTTCTGGTGGGTTAATTTTAAATAAACCTTTTTCCTTTTCTTTTAATACATTTAATGTTTTTCTTGTAGTATCTCCGCCATCATCAGTATGTGCAGTATGTGCCACGCCCCTTAACAATAATGAGGTACCACAATCGCGAAAATATGGCGGCTTGGTCTGCGATATATGTCGCAAGTTTATCTCAAAGATGACCAAGAAGGCGATATCAATATCGAGTAGTTCTACCACACAGCCGAGCACCCAGCAGCAGTTACAGTGTAAACAAACGGAAGGTTAGAGTTTAATACATTATTTCCCTTTTCCCTTCTCACATATTCCATTTATTCCACCCAGGTGGTAGCTGTAGTATAAACTCAACGAAGGTTCAATTAAAGAACTTTAAAAAATTGTACAAGGATCGGTGTACAGCGTGTTGGCTAAAGAAAAGTTTGGGAGCTCTTCAGCTGCCAGCCGCTCAAAAGAACCGCTTGGCTGTTATTCTGCCTCCTAATATGAGAGGCGAGCCATCTCCTAAAGATGATATCTCTGTTGCACTATTGTCGCCCACAGGATGCCGTCGATCTACGCCATCTGCAAGCTCCTCCAGTGCATCGTCTATTAAATGGAAGTCGACTACAGAAACATCGTTGAATATCAAATCAAATCCTTTGGCAGAGAATAATGTTACCTTTGGTAGTACACCCCTCTTGCGACCAGCCATACTCGAAAAGCAACTATTTCTTAAAATTGGAAATGTTCAGGATCAGAAAGTTGCCACACTTGCGGAAGCAGTTAGTCCGAATTCTGCAACCAGCAGCATCAACAACGAATCAACAAAAAGCATCTCGAGGAAAAGTAAACAGGATAAACCAAGCAAAGATTTGGAGAGCGAGAAACCTGTATTAAGTCCCACGCTTAAGAAGCTTTCATCTTCAGAAACTCCAGCTCCAGAATTAGCAAAAGAGGAACAGTTATCGGCTGCAGCAAGCAACGCATCCGCTACAGGAAGCGGACAAATTGAAACGAACGAACAATCAGCCACTGGGGATAATCTAAAGCGTCAACGTATTGACTTAAAGGGACCGCGGGTAAAGCATGTATGTCGCAGTGCTTCTATAGTTTTGGGGCAACCACTGGCAACCTTTGGCGAAGACGAGGACGAGCAACAGCAGCAACAGGAACAACAACAGCAGAATGAGTCAACTCCAACTGTAGAAACAATCGCTGCAGCTGCTCCACAAATAATCATCGACGAGAATGATAATTGTGCCACCTGTAAAGCTACACCAGTGGCAGCAGCCACTGAGACCGTTCCCGAGACCAAAACAAATAACAAATGTTTAGTTAATACTCAACCAGAGCCAGGCAGGAAGACAACAGCAAAGGTGACCACACGAAACGCAGCAGCAGCTGCAGCAACTGTAACATCTGTATCCAGTCTTGGCTTGATAGGGAATAAGAAACTAAGTACCAACAGTAACACGGTGAGCCAAACAATTACAACAAATCCACCAAGACGACGATCAAAGGAGATGAGTCGACAAAAGACATTGATTTCAATTGACTTTTGGGAAAATTACGATCCGCCCGCAGTCAGCCGGACGGGATTTGGTCTCATTATCACCGAAACGGTGGCCCAGCGAGCACTTTGCTTTCTCTGTGGTTCTACAGGTCTTGATCCATTAATATTTTGCGCCTGCTGCTGTGAACCATATCATCAGTATTGTGTCCAGGACGAATACAATCTGAAGCACAGTTCGTTTGAGGATACCACTTTAATGAACAGTTTGCTAGACACATCAGTTAATCCATCTACATGCACGCAATCTATAAATCAGTTAACACAGAGACTCAATTGGCTATGTCCCCGCTGTACAGTTTGTTATACCTGCAACATGTCCTCCGGCTCGAAGGTTAAGTGCCAAAAATGTCAGAAAAACTACCATGCAACCTGCTTGGGCACTAGCAAGCGACTACTTGGTGCAGATCGACCACTCATATGTGTCAATTGCTTGAAATGCAAATCCTGTTCGACCACCAAAGTGTCAAAGTTTGTCGGAAATCTACCCATGTGCACGGCCTGCTTTAAGCTACGTAAAAAGGGCAACTATTGTCCAATCTGTCAAAAATGCTACGACGATAATGACTTTGATCTGAAAATGATGGAATGCGGTGACTGCAATCAATGGGTGCACTCCAAGTGCGAAGGACTCAGCGATGAACAGTATAATTTACTTAGTACGTTGCCCGAATCCATAGAATTCATTTGCAAGAAGTGTGCGCGTCGAAGTGAAAGTTCACGCATTAAGGCAGACGAGTGGCGTCAAGCAGTTATGGAAGAGTTTAAATCTAGCCTTTACAGTGTCCTCAAATTGTTAAGTAAATCCCGACAGGCATGTGCTCTCCTTAAACTGAGTCCGCGAAAGAAACTTCGTTGCAGTTGTGGTGCCGCCAATGGGAATAGTCAGGGTAAACTTCAACCAAAGGCTTTACAATTTTCTGGCAGTGATGGTGAATCCCAGAATAGCGATGATGTATACGAGTTCAAGGATCAGCAGAATTCCAGATCGTTAAATCTTTCCTTACAATCCCAGACCAAGTCTTGTTCTTGCCTACAGCCAAGCATTACGCAATCCCAGTCGTTCAGTTTGGTTGACATTAAACAGAAAATTGCTGGGAATACTTATGTCTCCCTGGCGGAATTCAATTACGATATGAGCCAAGTGATACAGCAGAGCCAATGCGATGAGTTGGACATTGCCTATAAAGAGCTATTGAGTGAGCAATTTCCATGGTTCCAAAACGAAACAAAGGCCTGTACAGATGCCCTTGAAGAGGATATGTTCGAATCGTGCGGTAGTGGTGGTGGTTACGATGATCTCCAAGATGACACACCTTCCGTCTACTCAGAAAATACTGTGGCTCAAGTTGCCCGCACTGGTGTACTAGATATACCTTTGGATGATGTGGACGATCTCGGAAGTTGTGGCATTAAAATGCGTCTCGACTCGAGAGTCTGTCTATTCTGTCGGAAGAGTGGCGAGGGTTTGTCGGGTGAAGAGGCACGTTTGCTATATTGTGGACACGATTGTTGGGTTCATACGAATTGTGCCATGTGGTCGGCTGAGGTTTTCGAGGAGATAGATGGATCCTTGCAAAATGTTCACAGTGCAGTGGCCCGCGGGCGAATGATCAAGTGTACAGTTTGTGGCAATCGAGGAGCAACAGTTGGCTGTAATGTTAGATCTTGTGGGGAGCATTATCATTATCCCTGCGCCAGAAGTATTGATTGCGCGTTTCTTACCGACAAAACCATGTATTGTCCTGCTCATGCTAAGAATGGCAATGCCCTGAAGGCGAATGGTTCGCCCAGCGTAACATATGAATCCAATTTTGAGGTATCACGTCCCGTATACGTGGAATTGGATCGAAAACGTAAGAAGCTCATTGAACCCGCCAAAGTGCAATTTCATATTGGTTCGCTGGAAGTGCGACAACTTGGATCTATTGTACCTCGATTCTCCGACTCATTTGAGGCCTTGATACCCATCAATTTTCTCTGCAGTCGACTCTATTGGTCATCCAAGGAACCGTGGAAAATTGTGGAATACACTGTGCGAACCACCATTCAAAATAGTTACTCATCGACACTGATCGGTTTGGATGTGGGACGAAATTTTACTGTCGATCATAGTCATAATAACAGCAATATGATGCTGGCCAAAATTGCCCGGTGGCACAATAGCTTGTCGCGTAACGATCTCTTAACTGATACGGACTGGGCGGAATTCCCCAATATGCCTACAGATGAGAATACGGAAGAGGAACCACAACAGAATGCAGATCTGTTGCCTCCAGAAATAAAAGATGCTATCTTTGAAGATTTACCACATGATCTACTTGATGGTATATCAATGCTGGATATTTTCATGTACGAGGATCTCGGTGATAAGGGCGAATTATTTGCCATGAGCGACCAGTCAAAAGATGGAACAATCGCACCCAGTCAAACAAATAACCAGACAGTTGCATCGAGCATCTGTGACGAGGATACACGAAATTCCAATAGCCTGGGAGGTAGCAATTGTTGGCCAGCCAGCAATCCCGTTGAAGATGCATTGCTCTCGGCCGTGCGAACATCGAACCAAGTGCAGGTACTCAAGACGCGTGCCTGGCCCAAATTGGATGGCAATAGTGTCGCTGCCATTAAGCGCCGCAAGTTGTCCAAAAATCTAGCCGAGGGAATGCTTTTAAGTCTCAGTAATCAGCAGCGTAACAAAAAGGAAATGGCCACTGTTGCCGGAGTGTCCAGGCGTCAATCGATGAGCGAAACGTCCACAACAGAAACCTCCTCCTCCGCTTCGACCATACGGAGCAATAAAAATTTCACATGGAGTGCGGCGAAACGTTACTTTGAAAAGAGTGAGCCGCGAGAGGAGACAACCAAATTGAGAATCATGCAAATGGATGGTGTGGATGATTCCATAACTGAATTTCGTATTGTTGGTGGCGATGGTAATCTCTCGACGGCCCAGTTTACTGGACAGGTTAAATGCGAGCGGTGTCAGTGTACTTATCGGAATTACGAGTCCTTCCAGCGACACTTGCACAGTTGCGAACCGATGTCAACAAGTGAATCAGAGTCGGAGGCGACAACAGTTTCATCGGTGACTCAGTTAAGTGCCGAGAATATCAACGAATTGCAAAAACAGGCACTGGCCGCTGCCACATTGGGAAATGCAGGTGGAATCAATTATCTGCAGGCCACCTCTTTCCCTCAGGTCCAGAATATTGGAACTTTGGGACAATTTGGTTTGCAGGGATTGCAGTCATTGCAATTACAGCCGCAGTCACTGGGCAATGGCTTTTTCCTATCCCAAGCGAATCCTAATCCAACAGCCAATACGGGCAACGATGATCTCCAATTGTATGCCAATTCTTTGCAAAGTCTGGCTGCTAATCTGGGTGGAGGATTTGCTCTGACGCAGCCCACGGTAACGACGTCGGCGCAACCTCAACTGATAGCAGTTTCCACAAATCCTGATGGCACTCAACAATTTATCCAATTGCCACAGACAACGGCACCACAGGCAGCTACCTATCAAACGTTGCAGGCAACCAACACAGATAAGAAAATCATGTTGCCATTGACGACAGCAGCGAAACCACTAAAAACGGTGGCCACTAAAGCAGGTCAACAGGCAACGGCAGCAGCCAAACAGAAACAATTGAAATCGGCTCATCAAGTTAAGCCCATCCAGGCAAAACTGCAACCCCATCCACAGCCGCAACAGCAGCCAATTACAGCAACTGCCACCACGCAATTGTTGGGTCAGAGTTTACTGCAACCTCAGCTACTGTTCCAGAGCAATGCCCAAGCGCAGACGCCTCAACTGATCCTACCACAGACGCAACCACAGAATATCATTTCGTTTGTAACTGGGGATGGGAGTCAGAATCAACCATTGCAATACATATCTATACCGACCACTAATGACTTTAAGCATCAGCAGGCAACAACCACGCCCACATTTTTGACCACTCCGGGAGCTGGAGCAACATTCCTACAAACGGATGCTAGTGGTAATCTTATGCTGACCACAACACCAACAAATTCTGGACTACAAATGCTTGCAGCACCATTGCAATCTCAACCCCAAGTGATTGGAACACTTATCCAGCCGCAGACACTGCAATTGGCAACAACTACAACAACAACGGGATCGGATGGCACACAGAACTCAACGGGACAACAGCCGCTTATATTAGGAGGAACTGCAGGAGGTGGTGCCACTGGCTTGGAATTTGCCACCGCAACTCCTCAAGTTATTTTGGCCACCCAACCCATGTACTATGGATTGGAGACAATTGTCCAGAATACGGTGATGTCATCGCAACAATTTGTCTCAACCGCCATGCCTGGAGTATTGAGCCAAAATGCCAGTTTCTCGGCCACAACAACTCAAGTGTTCCAAGCGAGTAAAATAGAACCAATTGTTGATCTACCCGCTGGTTATGTGGTACTCAATAATCCGAACGGAGATGCATCTGGCAGTTTTTTGAACGCTGCCAGTGTGTTGCAGCAACAGCAGCAGCATAGTCAAGATGAATCAACTACGACAACACAATTGCTGCAGAATGCCAATTTCCAGTTCCAAACGGTACCAACATCCGCCACATCATCATCCATGGACTATGTTTCCAGCACGCCACTGGTGGTCACTGCAAAAATACCACCAGTGACACAGATGAAGCGAAAAGCGGCAACTGTTGCAACCAATTCAATTCCGGGACTTAATAAGATGATGCAACCGCAAGTAATCAACAAGGTGCTCCCCACCAGCATCGCCACTCAACAGGCCCAATTGAAACAAAATAATGTTAATCTTAAGCAAACAGTTGGCACATTAAAGACCAAACCAACACCCGGTTCCAATTGTGGAGCTCCACCCAGTATTGCATCGAAGCCGCTGCAAAAGAAAACCAATTTGATACGTCCCATTCACAAGGTGGAAGTGAAGCCAAAGGTTATGAAACCCATACCCAAATTGAGTAATCCTGTGCCGGCAACAACATTGGCTCAACCACATTCACATCCGATTGTAAGCCCTGTGGTGCAGCAGCGTCTACCAACATCAATGCCACTCCAGCAGCCACAGCTTCACCATGCCCAACAACAATTGCCTGCAGTAATTTCCATTCCAGAACCGCAGCAGACAATACCACAGTTTGTTGTGGAGACGCAAGAACCTGGAATTGAGCTAGTGAATCGTGTCCAACATTTTGCCACCAGCAATAGCAGCTCATTGCCTACGAATGTGGTGAATCCTCTACAACAACAACCGGCTGCGACCATCACTAGTAGTCGCCCTACAAATCGTGTATTGCCCATGCAACAAAGGCAAGAGCCACCAGTTCCATTAATAAATGATGCTGTAGTCCCGTCGTCTCCTACTCCTCCTAAGCCAGTCGAACAACCAATTATTGTATCCTCAGTTTCTAGTTCCACCAAGTGTTATGCCCCCAAAGCATCTCCGGGTACAGTCTATGAAACAGAGTTAAAGACAAACGACACGGCGCGAGATCATTTAATACCCGCCAGCACAATAACGGCGATGAATACAATCCTGGAACATCCGCAGGAACAAATCATAACGGAAACATATTACGAGAAGCAGCCACAGACCCAACAGCCATCAGAGGACAAATGTAATGAACTTATCCTACAGACCCAGCAACCATCTCATCTAGAAATAGTCAGTAATGGTTATCTGATCGAGAAACATGGATTCCAGATGGAAACCGAGTCATTACCCATGGAATCAAATGAACACTTTGGTTCTCTTAAAATGTCTAACAATGAAGTCAATGACATTGACAGAGTTGATGATGAGGATGATGATGATTTTAGTCTTAAAATGGCCACATCCGTTTGCCAAGAACACGAAATGTGCTCCGATAGTGAGGAGCCAGCAGTGAAGGAAAAGATAAGCAAAATATTGGACAATCTAACCAATGATGATTGCGCCGATTCCATTGCAACGGCCACAACAGCTGAGGTAGAATCAACGGCAGGCTATCAGCAAATGGTTGAGGATGTTCTGGCCACAACAGCAGCAGCAGCTACTGCATCATCATCATCGGCAACACCAAACGAAGCCTTTGAGGCAACAGCCGAGGAGACAGCCGCTGTCGAAGCTGCAGCCAGTTATATCAATGAAATGGCCGAAGCGCATGTTCTGGAACTTAAACAACTTCAAAGTGGTGTTGAGCTCGGGTTAAAAAAGGAGGAGGCGCCACAAAAACTGCAACCAGAACCCGAACAACTGACAGAGCAACCTACAGCAGCTGCACCAGAGCCACCGCCACCAATGCGTGAGCCAAGAAAAATCAGTGGACCACATCTTCTGTACGAGATACAAAGTGAAGATGGTTTCACATACAAGTCTAGCTCAATTGCCGAGATCTGGGAGAAGGTTTTTGAAGCGGTGCAAGTGGCAAGACGAGCACATGGTCTCACACAATTGCCAGAGGGTCCATTGGCGGATATGGGTGGCATTCAAATGATTGGACTTAAAACCAATGCCCTAAAATATTTAATCGAACAATTGCCAGGTGTGGAGAAATGTTCCAAGTATACGCCCAAATATCACAAACGGAACGGCAATGTATCTACGGCAGCGACTGCTGGTCATGCTGGTAGCACTGGAGCAGGTTCAACGACTGATAATTGCCAGCCATTGATGGACTATGGCTCAGATCAGGATGAGTTACAGGAGAATGCCTATGATTGTGCGCGTTGTGAACCATATGCCAGCCGTTCAGAATATGATATGTTTAGTTGGTTGGCCTCTAGGCATCGCAAACAGCCCATTCAGGTGTTTGTCCAACCCTCAGATAATGAGCTTGTGCCCAGGTAAGTCAATTGGAAAATACTGTCTACGATTGTCTGTGTAACTGATCCATCTTTGCATTATTTATAGACGCGGCACTGGCAGCAATTTACCCATGGCCATGAAATACCGTACACTTAAAGAGACTTACAAGGATTATGTGGGTGTTTTCCGCTCTCACATCCATGGACGTGGCCTCTATTGCACTAAAGACATTGAAGCTGGTACGTTTTATTTTGAATAAGAAAGCATTTCTTGTTAATTACTAATTTAAATATTCGTTGTGCAGGTGAAATGGTCATTGAATATGCTGGCGAATTAATACGCTCCACTTTGACGGACAAACGGGAGCGTTACTATGATAGTCGGGGCATCGGTTGCTATATGTTCAAGATAGATGATAATCTGGTAGTCGATGCCACAATGCGTGGCAATGCGGCACGTTTTATCAATCACTCCTGTGAGGTAAGTACAAAATTTTTGCCACAATGTAGGAATTAAAAAAAAAATTAACGTATTATCTTTTTTAGCCGAATTGCTACTCGAAAGTTGTCGACATTCTTGGCCATAAGCATATCATAATCTTTGCGCTGCGCCGCATTGTACAGGGTGAAGAGCTGACTTATGATTACAAGTTTCCGTTTGAAGAAGAGAAAATACCCTGCTCATGCGGCTCCAAGCGCTGTCGCAAGTACTTAAACTAGACAAGCATCAAACATTGGATGGGTGCTGGGCGCCCAATCCTATCCTCTACTCTCATACTCAATGATAATACATCCAGAAGAGAAACATTTGTAGTTAACGGTTAATTCGATCTATGTTTGGTCAATCGTGATACTTTTTTCATTTTATATATATAAACATATATATATATATATATATATATATATATATATAAAACATACAAATTTAAGTAGAAGGTGTAAGAGTTAAAACGTTGATATTATATCCCATACATACATATATATACATATGTATATATGTTTAAAGTCCGGCACATATTACGCAACGAATGCATACATATATATGTATATGTATATATATAAACTATAGACAGCAAAAGCGAGATGAGGATTATCAGTATCCAACCTCTACAATAATAACCTTAAAATGTAAACTCGATGAAGTCAGTATTCCGAGGGAGAGCAATTTATTGTAAATTATAGAACATTTAAATTGCGATTTATGTATTAACTACCTAATGCATGGTATAGTATATACATGCGTATATATCTGTTATCACAGAACTCAATATATACATACATACATATGTATCTATATATAAATGTGCATGCATATAACTATATATATATTATAACTACTACAATGGAACCCGTGATCATTTACGACTTGTTCTATATATACGATTTCTTAATAGATTTCAATTTGTTTTCGGTAGTTAAACGTATTGTCAAGTCAAACGATTACTTACAGGGGCTTGTGTTAGTTTGTAAATACTTGCATATATGGATACTATATATATAAATATATATTTACCAATATAAATACAAACATACTTATACTTAGATGTATGTATGTATATGTATAATGAAAACCGTTAAGAAAATTAGCTACAGCATAAGCTGCAACAAAATGTCAAACTACAAAATGGAATGAAACTATTTTATGTAGAATTGTGCACACACATCCACAAACACACACATACACAGAGAGACAGACATACATACAGGCAGGCACATTAAAAAAAAATCGAGTATTTCTGTTTGTTAACAATTAGAATTAACTACCAATAATATCCACATACATATACCCAGGCGTATGTGCAAATAACCAACTAAGCATCACCTTTGAAATTATTATGTGAACCAACAACACCAATTTGATTGTAAAATTTTATTCGTATTCATAATTTGTATGTGGTTAATTAGTTTTCCCCCCTTCCTGCTACTTCTTCTATATTTTTTTTTAATATTTTGTGATTTTAAAATGTTCACTTGTGCCCATGTAAATTTGTAACTTTTATTTATACATACCTACATATTGTAATTGCTATAAATTGTGTTTTAAAATTTTTAATAATTCTTTAACCCATACAGAGCCCTCCCCCCTTTTATATAGATATAAACATTTGTTTAATTTTAATCATTATTTATAGAGCAGCTCCCGTGTATTCTACTAGTTGTATGTATATTGATTTTAAGTTTAGTCTCTAAAATTAGGCCGTCTCGGTCCGGTCGGTATTTGTCAAAATTAGAAAGAAACCAATTTCATATTTTCTCTCTAAGTTTCTATAACTCACACAATAGCAGGCGAATGTACAGGCAAAGTTCCATAGCATTTTTTTTTTGGCAGCCATTCAAGACGGCGCGCACTTTTTGCATGTCGTCAAGGAATTTTATATTTTTATTCCCTAAAGAAAAAACAGTTTAATAAACTACAGAATAAATTATTTTACCATTGAGTTTTGCATTTGCTAACAAAAATATATAAAATAAATATTAATGAATCAATTGTTTAACCGATGCCTTGGATGTCGATAGGCACGACGTCTTCGTGTACGATCGATGCGCTCCTTGGCCTCTTTTGCCGCACACAGGGCTTTATAAGCAGCCTTTTTCGTTTTATTGTAATCACTGCGTGCCTCCGACAGTTGCCGCATCAGAACACCCACTCGACTTTGGGCCGCCTCTAGAAGACCGGTTTTATCGGCCAACGATTGTTGACACACAGCTGACACCTGCTCCGAACTGTCATAGTTTTCTCTGGCCAATTTGAGTCCTGCCAAAAGTAATTTGTGCTCCTCCTGGGCCTGACTGCTCGCCTTCTGTGCCAACTGTGCATTGGCTTCGGCAGTGCAAAGTTCTTGTGTCTCTTCCTGGACAACGATTTCAGCTTCGCGAACCTGAAAATTGAGAATATGTAAATCTCAAGGAAAATGTATGTAAACATTTGGCAGACCTAGCTCACCTCCATCTCCAGTTGTTCCAAGACTTGACCCTTTCCCGCTAAAACAGCTTCGGCTGCTTTCGCAGCGGCAGCCGCTTTTTCTGCATACTCAATTTTAATTTTGTCCGATGCTACCTTTACGGCTGTTGCCATATCGTCATTGGCCTGCTTCGCTTCCTGGGCTGCTTTCAAGGCTATACCGGAGGCGCGTTGCTTTGAACTACTTGCCGACCGACCACCTGAGCCCTGTTCTTTTTGACGATCATGCTGTTGGGATGAGCCGCCGCTAGAGTCACAAGCACCGGATTCTCCGCCGCCTTCGATGTCGCTCTGACCAATTTCGCTGCCAAATTCGAAGGCAAAGCACCGCTTGTTCCGTGATCCGGTTGCAGAGTATCCGCCGACTAGTACTGTCACAGACGATAACATAACGAGCGATATGATTTGAAAGTCTAGACGCATTTTCCATTAGATCAAACATTTTTTCGAATGTCTACTTTCTAATCGAAGGGGCTCTGACATTACCGAAATCCATCCACAACATTATTGAGAAAATCGATAGAGATCGAGACAATGCTCGCTCGCCCAATCATTTGCGTATTCCTTCTATTCAACATTGGCTGTGTGTCCCAGAGTTATCTGATTGGACCGCGTGAAAAGGTCAGTAGGGGAATTGTTTGTTCGGCATGAAAATTCTGTATTTTCTTTCAGACTTATAGCAAGCGACATCTAATGAAGAATTATCCCGACTTGGTATGGCTGGATGATGATGGGGGCAAAAAGGATAGTGGCGAAGGTCCTAATTGTGGCACAGGCAGTGGCAGTAGTGGTGGCAATAAAAGCTGCGGCCAGAATGGCCAAAATCCGCTTAGCAAAAGTGACCCAAAAACTAAAGCCTCAAATATTGCACAGAAAGCTGCACAGGAAGCTAAAGCCGCCAATGATGCCCAAGTGGCTGCTGCTGAGGCAGCCGCCTCCCAGGTGAAAATTGAGCTGGCCGAGAAAGCTGTACAAGCGGCACGAGCTGCCGAAGCAGCGTTAGCTGGTAAACAACAGATCATGGAACAATTAGAACTAGAGCAACGTGAGGCAGAGGCTGTTGTTCAAGAGGTAAACACTTCCTTGCAGAATACTCAAACCAATGCAGCCGCTGCCAACGGAGCTGCAGGTGAGGCACAGAATCAACTTCTTCAACTAAAGCAATTGGTGGAGGCGGCCACCGCCAATATGGCCAATATCGAAAACGTGGCAAGTGGCGCCCAGCAAGAGCTTGCCGAAAAGACACAATTATTGGAGGCAGCCAAGAATCGTGTTGATGGCTTAAACCGCCAATTGTTGGCAGCCAAGCAGGATTTCGAAAAGACGAAAAAGGCGGCGTACAAAGCAGCCTGTGCTGCAGTGGAGGCTAAACAAAAGGCACAACGGAATCGACGAACAATCCAGGAGAATCGGCAAATGGATAATTTGCAAGTTCGACCGAGATCAGAGGAAAAATTCCACAGATGGAGCACATGAATTGGATTTTGTGCTTGTTACTATTCATTAAATTTTCATATATTTTTTAAAAGGTAAAGAGAACATTGAATTTGTTTTAAAGAAATTTGTACAATTGTTCATATATGTATATATATAATTCATATTGTAAAATTGGCTACTATATCTTTAGAAGAAAACAGCAGAATGTTGAAATATTTGTTAAACAGTTTCAACTTATTATTATTGACTTCATTTATATAGAAATTCTCTTGAAAACACATTTCTAACTGAAAAAAAAACTGCGGTATTTAAATCCGAGGCCATCCCCTTTGGAACTAATATATATATATATACATATTTATATTGTTTTAAAATAAGCATAGCAGCTAAAGCTTTAAAAATCGTTTCATTAATGATTTCAAATGGAATCTGGGCAAACCAAATCGGAATATGCATCACCAGAAAGTGTTGCTGACAATTATCATATTGCTGCAAGTGATTTCAAGATTAGATTGCATTCACTATGGCATACCCAATCATTGCCTGTCCAACTTGTATACAGATCCAGGAGGTTTGGGTGGCGCAGGAGCTGGATGTGGCCAAAATGGCGGTGGTGGCGGTGATGGTAACGGTGGTGACAAAAAAGGTTGCGTTGATACAAAAGGATCGTTGGGTAAGGGCGATCCTAAGGCAAAGGCATCAAATATTGCCCAGAAGGCGGCGCAGGAGGCGAAAGCCGCCTCCGATGCCCAAATGGCGGCGGCTGAAGCTGCCGCTACACAAGTCAAGACCGAACTTGCGGAGAGAGCAGCTCAATCAGCACGAGCTGCAGAGGCAGCTTTGGCTGGGAAACAACAGATTGTGGAGCAACTGGTGCAGGAAATGTCCGAGGCAGATGCTGTGGTTGTCGAAGTTACATCTTCTTTGCAAAATACACAAACCAATGCCAATGCAGCCAGTGCGGCAGCTGCCGAGGCACAGGATCAACTCAATCAGCTGAAACATCTGGTTAACTCGGCCACTGCTAATCTTGGTAATATTGAGAATGTGGCCAATGGGGCACAACAGGAGCTTGCGGAGAAAACGCAATTGTTAGAGGCAGCCAAGAATCGAGTAGAGAGTCTGAATCGTCAATTGGTGGAAGCCAAACAGGACTTTGAAAAGACGAAACAGGCCGCCTACAAAGCGGCTTGTGCTGCAGTGGAGGCCAAGCAAAAGGCAACGAGGAGTCGTCGGATGACTCGTCGACGGTCTGCTCGTAAGCCCTCGAAGTGTGTAGCGAAAATGTGAAAGTTGTCCAATTATTTTATATTTTTCTAAATATATGTATTTTTGTGAAAACGAATATGAAAGGTTAAAAATATTCAAATTTCTATCCGTTGCGCTTAACAGCACTATTTATTTGAGTTAGTGCTGTTAACCGCTAACTGTTAAATTGTACACAAAACAGCTGATTCGGCAAATGTGTTTCATGTGTGAGTTTGTTATTTAATTTTATTGAATTATAAGTTAAAATGTTAAGAAGCAGATTAAAACTTCAGCTTAGACATCTGGGTAAACGATACAGTAGTTCCCACTATGTGACGACACCGATATTTTACGTAAATGCAGGTGAGACAACTTCATACAACTAACCAATGCTTTGAGTGTTCTCAGTTCCGATTTCTTTAAAATTTCTTCATGTGAATGCGGATTTCTGCTGCAGCTCCACACATTGGTCACCTGTACTCGGCGGTCATAGCCGATGCCCACTGCCGTTATCAGAGGTTGCGGTATCCAACTGATGTTGTGCGCCTTTGCACGGGAACGGATGAGCATGGGACTAAGATTCAACAGGCGGCAGCTAGTCACAAAGTGCCTGTTAGCCAATATTGTGATGACATATCACAGCGCTATCGAGATGTCTTCCAAGCAGCTCATTTACAACACGATGACTTCATACGTACTACAGAGGAGCGGCATAAACAGGCCGTTTCCCACTTCTGGGTAAGGTGTGGATATAGAGATTCATTATAGACATGATTTTATGAATAAACGTCTTACATTGTATCCCACAGCGTACTCTACAAAAGAATGGTCACATCTACTCGGCCGCTTACAGTGGCTGGTACTGTGTGTCCGATGAGGTCTTCCTTACTGACTCTCAGCTGCGTTTGGATGAGGCTAGCGGCATGCGATACTCTCTCGAGTCGGGACATCCTGTCGAGTGGACAGAGGAAACCAATTATATGTTCCGTCTATCACAATTTCAAGATGATGTGCGACACTGGGTTAAACAGGAGGCACGAATACGACCAGCAAAGTTTGAAAAGATTCTGTTGGACACTTTGAGTGAACCATTGCCAGATGTGTCCGTATCACGACCCTCGAATCGGGTTCACTGGGCGATACCGGTGCCGGACGATAATTCTCAAACTGTTTATGTGTGGCTGGATGCTCTAGTCAATTATCTCAGCTCCCTGGGCTATCCGAATGAAAAGGTAATTACTTCTAGGAATAATATATTTATGTTTATTAATTGTTCTTCTCCTTACAGTTTGCTAAACACTGGCCACCGGCTCAGCAAATTATTGGCAAGGACATACTCAAGTTTCATGGCATTTATTGGCCTGCCTTTTTGATGGCTGCTGGTCTAGCGCCTCCCAGCCAACTATATGTCCATTCACATTGGACTGTTGATGGCCAAAAAATGTCCAAGAGCAAGCACAATGTTGTCGATCCGGTTAAGGCTGCCCAACAATATACCATGGAAGGATTGCGCTATTTTCTGTTACGGGAAGGAGTAGCTCATAGCGATGGGAGTGAGTATATATCTGGTTAAAACCACGCAATCCTTTTCCCATCTGTGGCTTGTTCACTTTGTGGCTTTCTGTGACAGAAGCAAGGGCAACTTGTGGTTTTTTGAAATAGTTTTTGCCATCAAATAATCAAGTGAAACTATTTGTAGGTTGAGGATTGAAGGGACTATCTACATACATATATACAAACAAACATACATATGCATATAGCCTCTGGTTAGTTTCACCTTTTGCTTTAATTTGCATTTCAATTTTATGCCCGAACTGTTAAAGCAAAAGTAAACTTTCGGTTTGCTTTTTGTTTATTTGCTTGCAAAGTTTTTTGTTGTGCGTGTATGTCTGTGTGTGTTTGTGGCTTGAACTTGGCTTAAGTTTTTGCTCATTTGCATAGGAGTAGCCGAAAGTTTGAAAGCATTTCCAAATGTCTTGACAGATATGAATGAGATTGGAGAATTGGGGTGCAATAGAATTCTCTTTAATTCACGCAATTCACCGGCAACGCCATTGTGAGTGCCCACTGTTGGAAGGAAATCAATTAATACGCTTCGCTGCAAACAGAAGGCCTTTCCCAATTCAGGCCTGGTCAATGAGTTAACTGCTTCTGCATCATCCTTCTGATTGATTCCTTAACAAATTTTTGTGCCTTCAATCTGCATAAATTGCCACTTCAGCTGACGTCCTACGTCTATTCCTCCCACAACATGGCATTTAAATTTAATTTTCAATTATTGCTGGCTTTGCTTTTTGGTCCTTCTGGGCCACGTTTGTTCCCTTTATTTAATTTGCTTATGCAGTATTTTATTTATACATTTTGTTTTTGTTTTTACAGCATATTTTTTTTTTTTTGGTTTTTGTGTTAGTCTGGCTTATGTTTTTTACGGCTTGTTGCCTTGCGGCTAATTTAATTGCATTTTTATTGCACTTTTGCGCAATATTAAAAAAAATTTGGTGCGAAAAACTGCCAACGCTGCCCTATCACCTTACTCCCTGGTCCCTCAGTTCGGTATTTTATTAAATTACGCAAGTTTTAAGTGCACGCGTTTTACCCGCATATAGTACATATTTACAGTACTTTTTGGCCATAAATGATTTAAGCCAGACCGTGAGGATGAACAGAACAATCAGTTTATATAGTTTTTTATTTGTAACATGAGTTTATCTTCATCACATTTTGAAGCACTTGTTTCCCCCTCCCCCCATTCACTTGAGTTTCTTTTATAACTCAATCATTGGCATTAGCGGCAACATCATTAAACGCACAACTTTTCATTACCAACAATTTGATTTCATAATCCTGTTGCTGCTGGTGCTGCTGCCGTTGGGGCACTTCCGTTTAGTCGAGCTGCGTAGAGGTTACATAGAAACTGCATTTCGAATTTTCTTGCGGTTGTTGGAAAAAAGAAAAGTAAAAAAAACTTTGCATAGAAATGCAAAAATGTGCGCAATGTGCCAGCAAATGACATTGCATGCAAGGGAGACTGGACGCTGATGTGGCTCCCTTAAGGCTTCCATCCACTCGGTTTTGAATTTAAATATTCTCTCAACTACAAGCTGTTGCCTGTTGGCAACATCTTCTCATCTACCAATATTAAGTATAAATATATAGTAGTTCTGATAATCATGATAAGCTGAATTGTTTTTTGTCTGTTCAATGCCAAATAGTCATACAATTTTAAAACTATCTATAAATGTTTCTCTCCAATAAGTCATATATAAATATTTATTAGAGTTTAAACATTATCAATAGCTATATAAATAATATCAGATAAATATATAAATTTATTATAGCTCTAATCGAAATGAAATGTTTACAAACAAAAGGATATATTATAATATCGAAAGAGACAATTATTCTACTTAATTTTCCTCCCCAGAATATTTTATCTTTTTTGAAACATAAAATGAGTTTTTTTATTTAAGATTCCACATTCAATTTGTAAATTTTTATATTTTATAATAATTGAAAACTCTAGCTAAACTTGTTATTGCTCCTAAATGTTGGTCCTTCCTTAGTCGCCGCTAATTTTATTTTAGGACACTTGAAACTAAGTTGCCTTTTAATATCCTGACATGTGCCTTGGCAATTAGCGAGCCAGTGAGAGGTGACTATGGCTCTAGGGCTCATAATGTTGTTGGTTCAAATATTTGAAGAACAGTTCGCTCCTTTGCCTTGTCACTTAAAGCTGTGTTGTTGTGCAAAATAATTTACACACTGATACATTGAGTGGGCGGTTGGGTTCTGGCAGCAGGACTAGGGAAAAGTGTGTCAAAAGTTTTTGTAAAAGCAACGGAACCCAACAAGCGACAAGTGCGACAAGTTATTCAAGTTATTTAAGGTGCGCCAGACAAAATGCAACACGGTGCACGAGGGGAGCACGTAAAAAAGTATTATTTATATTTGCCAAAGGCAAAAGGCAGAAACGACAGAGCCGTGCCCAAAGTATTTGGATGTGCACTTCCCATCGAGTCACGTGGACGTTGCCAATGTGGGCCAAGAGTTTCCCACAGTTGGCTGAAACTGTTGTAGAAGACATGTGTTTTCGGTTCGGGCAAGTTTTACCATTTGCAATTTGTAGTTGCACACGTAAGCAGTTAAGACTGTTACGACTTGGCCCAGGGAGATGCACAATGTGTTGGAAATGTGTGACTAACCGTAGATACAAAGGCTACTAATAAACTTTGATGCATTTCCCAATATTCAATTGATTTTTTTGTTCTACTTCGTTGCATCAAAATTCAAATTAAAAAAAAAAAAAGATTGACAAAATGAAATTCAACACTTGTATACAACATGTCCTGAGGCTGATTTCTAGCTAGAATTTAAAATGAAAATGCAATTCTACTGCAGCACTGAAAAAAGCTTAAAAGATATTAGAATTAATATAAATTAAAGAATAATTCTTATGTTAGACAAAGGCAATGCAAATGTTATATAAATTTTGTTTCTTTTTTAGATCTAATTTAACTTCTATTTTGCTATTTTAAGAGAAGATTGTTCGAAATTTTCTCTCTGTGTATTCATTGAAATTCAGTTGACTTTGCTTTAGCTTCAGATTCAGGTGAAAAAGTTTTCCTCTTGTTTTTGTTGCATTAATAATGGCGAGCGCACAGATGTAGGCAACACTTTTTTCTCTTTGCCTCCATGCCTTTTTTTTTTTTTTTTGTTTTCGGCGGAAAGGCCCCAATCTCTGAGCTGTGGTGTCAAAATGACATCTGCGCTCAAGTTCGCAAGATGCAAATTCAATACCACCGACGGGAGACAAAGACCCAAAGCCCATTTGGTGGTGGTAGAAAGTTAAATTTTTGAAGTTGCAACAAGATGAGGCAAGTATACCCAAAATGATTTCCCATACAATTGCAATCAAGTTGAAAAGTGAAGGACATTACTAATTGAATTTAGATAAAACAACTGCCAATCCTAAATGCCCTAAAAATGATTATAAAATAATTGTGTGGGCAATTATACAAATTACTTCCCCTCCAGTCAAATGAAATTACAATTTTAATTACCAATCGCCAACTGACCGGAAAACGTTTTGTCATCCAAACTGCCCATTGTCACGTATTTTATCCGATATACGAATTTTGACTAGCTAAAATAGAGAATGAATTCTGCATGTTGGGTTTATTTGCATTTTAATTACTGCGGACAATTTGCAAATACACAGAAATTGCAATGCACCTGGACAAATTGAAGTGCTCTTATTTTTAATGGAATACTCGTAATGATGATGATTATTTTGCTCTCTTCACAGCATCTTGATGTAGCTTTTAAGTAATTTATATTGAAAGCATAAATGTAAGCTACTTAAAATCCTTTTCTTGTGGCAACTTACAACATTTTGTAGCAGATATTTGTGTAGTGAATGGAACATCCTTTTTTTTCACCCTTTTCAAACAAACAAGTGCAACAAAAATATCAGCTTATAGTTGTTGGCCACACCCTGTTTTTATTTAGCCCTCCCCCCAATCGCATTTCTTTTCCCCATTTTCGTTTTGATGGCATTGAAAGGTGAACAGGTTGGTCTTTTCCTTTTTTTCAACACATTTCCTCTGTCCTTAATTCCCTTAATGCCCTTTTTGCTCATGAAGAGGGAATGAAACAATTTGTAAGCGACTAAAAAGAAAGCAATAACCAGAGAGGGAAACCAAAATTAGTAGCTAGCAAAAGATTGTACTTGTCGTACTAAAGCAACTGATTTAATCTAAGGTCATTGTTTTTTTAAGTTACAAATATCCTGAATCCTTTGCTTAAACTCATTTTGGAGATTGCTGTCTCAAGATCTACTTTCAATTTGTTGTTTAATAAATGAGAAAAATACCATAAAACAACAACAAATGAAACTCCATTTGAAAAAGCGTCACAGTTGGCAGAACATGTCTGATTAAGTTTAAACAATGCAGAACTAAGTTTTATCCTTCCTGCTCACTCCAGATTACAGCCATGTAAAGGCGCTGCGTATACTTAATTCGGAGCTAGCGGACACTTTGGGCAATTTGTTATCGCGCGCCTGTGCCAAGTCGTTGAATCCACAACAAATCTATCCGGGCCTGCATACTGAACACTTGACAGAGTTGTTGCACAACTTGGATGCAGCCAAGCGTCTGGAAGAGTCATTGCTGCAACTGGCAGGTAAATTGGACTTACCAACTCCTTGTCATTTTAATATTTTAGCATCCGGGCTAAAGTTAAAGTGGCTTGTTTATAATCTGTACTTCCGGCCAATAACTACTGGCAAGATGGGTCGCAAGTGCACTTGAGAGTGTGGCCAGCCAGCCAGAGAGACTTGGAGTAATGCATTTTGCATTTGCGTTATTTTCAAATTTTTTTTTTCTTGTTGCATATTACAGAGCGGTGCCAAGAGCATTATGAGTGCAATCACTTCCACTTGGTGGCTGACACGACCATGGCGACGTTGCATGCGGCAAACAATTTCTTTGAGACCTCAAAACCCTGGGAACTAAAGGGTGGCATCAATGCTGAGCGGCTAGAGACGATTATCGGGATGACAATGGACGCGTTGCGGCTATGCGGCATTGTGCTGCAACCCATAATTCCGCAGCTGGCCACACAACTGCTCGATAAGCTGAGCGTGCCTGGGTCGCAACGCTGTTGGAGTTGTCTGAGTCAAAGTTTTGCCACAGACACCAACAGTATGGGTAAGAGTAGTCGTCAGTTGGATGGGCAAACTAGTCCCTTGCTTTTTCAGCGCATTGTCGACCAACAGCAGCAGCAGCAGCAGCAGCAAAAGCTGGATAAATCAACACAAAAGCCACAGTCAGCCAAGCGCAGCAAATCAAAGAACGAACGAACGAAGGCAACGGCTGCGTAGTAATAGCAACAATGACATCTTCAAGTGGCCCGGCACGTAGCCATAATAAACTGTATCCAAAGTCAAGTAAAATCAACTTTACACTAAGCATTTACTGACTTTTATTCATAGCACTCTGGGCCCGGGAATTGAGCCTGGGTTGCCGTATGCTTAATCAGCGCCCAAGTGGCCACAAATCACAAATGCCACCACCGCCACCATCTATCTCATTTTGTTTGCTATCTTGGCAGACTCTCATTAAAATCTACTTAATTATCTGCCTAGGCCGCAAAGGGAAAAGGAAACCATTCAGTTGTATAGATATTATTATTTATTACACATAATTGACGATAGATGCCACATTCAGGTGAACGAAATGCCACCTAATGGGGCATCTTTTGATAATGAAAAAGTTTTTCACTTTAATGAGTGAAATTGAAAGAAGCACTTATTTGTTAATTTATTTTAATTTGCTTAGACAGGGCAAAAAGCAACAACGAGAACTAACTAAAAAGCAAACAAAACAAACACTGACAAAAAATGAAAAAGTAAAAAAGTATCTACAAAACGTAATCAAAATAAATGGCAATGTTGCTCTCAATCTAAGTGGGAATGCATGTTAGCATGGGCAAGTGCAGCCATTAAAGGCGAGCCACTGGAAATTGGCAGCCAAAGTTGATTGGATTAGTTTCCCTCTGCTCGGTGTTCAGTGCTCGGTGGCCTCCCAGCCTGTATTCGGTGTAAATTGCTAATGTGTGCTCATCGCAATCAGGCCGTTGGTAAACAATAATTTCCCTTCCATTCCCAGTGTAACGTTTTTTGTGTCCAGCCATTGACATTGATTGGTCTTCACTCTCGTCTACCGTCTGCTACAAAATCTAAATGGAGGCGGCCAATTAGTGTTACTTCTCGAAACATGATGGCGCTCTTGGTTAGTTAATTTCGTGTTGGGGCATATCCATCAAAACGGTATGACTGACTGGCGTCTTTAATCATATGTGTCTTTCTTTTATTTTATCTCAAGCGGAAAACAAAAAATCTGTTACTGTATTATTATAATGATTAATGTGTTAAATTGTTTATCCTTTAAATTTGTAGTATTGATCGACTTTGGACTAAAAAGATCAACATCTGAAAAAAAAAAATTAAGTTAAGTTAAAGAGCAAAGGAATGCGTTTAGATTATCTTAAACAAGCCTAAATTAAATACGACAAATGCTTAAAAACGTGGCCATATAAAAGAGGATTTAAAATGTTAATGAAATATCGCTTAAACGTTGCGTAAGGAGGCAAGAACGAACGAAGAGCAGACAAACATAAACAGCAACGTTAACATGCTTGACTTGTAAAAAACTTGTTAACTTTGCATTTAAAATTTAATTATGCAGGCTTCTTTGGTCCTAGCGGTACTCCTACCCCACACCACCACACTCCCCTTTCATCAACACTCCTGACGACCCAGCAGGAGCAACAGCAGCAGGTAATAAGGTTAATGATTGAGTTTTAATGCTGCTTAAATGGGAATGCTACATTGTTGTTATTGTTGTTGTTTTTGTTGTTAAAGAGGTTCTTGTTGCTTTGGACAGGATAACGCTGTTGCACTTTACTTTGATTAATTACTGAACTGTGCCCTGTTGGCCTCGGCTGTGCCCTTTAGCTGTGATTGCATCTTCCTGCCTGTGGTATACGCTTTGACAATGCATAATTTAATTGACCATCACAACGTGGCGTATACGTAATATTATACATGAAATTCGCTCATAGTTTGCATGTGGTAATAGTTACTAAACATATATGTACAGACAAGAATACCTTTTGACCTTTTCAACACAACCTTTTGTGTAAATAGAAGATCGACTACACACTGTTTTCCTTTGACAATAGTTTCCTGTCAATAATTGAATTATTTACCTTCATGTGTAGACTTTTGGAATTATTTTATATTGAGTCTTACAATATTATGGCTTATATTCCACATATAACCAGTAGTTTCGGTATAGACTTACATTAGATCAAATTAGAACTTCGCGAAGATGAAATCGAAAGGATATTTTCCATAATATCCTATTCAAGGCTCCTTGCTCTTGAGAGATATAAAAATAGAAATCGACAATCGTCCTGCAGAATTTATGATAAAAAATGTCTATCCTTGTTTAAGATTTTTAGCTTTAAGTTTCTATCCTTTTTTATGATTTTTGTTTTAAGTTTCGCATATCCTGCTGTAGGGGAATAATGCCTGTTTGCTGGGGATGTCCTTGATGTTACCCATCACGTGGCATTATTAAATGTGGAGGTTAAATATTTAATTTTATTGCTTACGTCTAAACAAATTTAATGAATTCTTTTCCTAAGAGCATAAAATTCTGTTAATCAACGTTTTTATGCCAAGTTCTAGACTTAGGAATACTTCAAGTTGCAGCCACTTTCAATTGTAAGTAAAATTTGGGTCAACTTTCAACAGCGAAATTAGTTTCACATCTTCTTTAATATTCTGAAGTTAAATTACAGGCTTTACCATTACAGAAGGTGTATTCTATCGCAGTGTGCGAAAGGGATTTTGTGTGTTAGTTTCAGGGTGAGTGATGTGGCAAGTTCCTGGCATGTGCAGCATGTGTGAGAGTTATGGGCAGAGTATGAGATTGCCTACATATTGGATGTTGCATGCTCGCTGATTAAATTCTATTATGCATATTGTATGATTTTCATTGTGTCTAGATTCTGTATATAACACATATACAATTCATTATTACAAAATTCAATTGTTTACAATGCCATAATTATTGTTTAAATAAAAGCGTGTTCGTGTGTAAAATTCTTTATTCCAATATTGCAAGTTACATTTAAATAATTAATGCAACAAACTGCCGGTTATTTCAAAGTGTTTAATGAAATTGTAATAAAAATGCCACCACAATAATATACAGACACGCCCACAAACTCACACACACACACACATGTATACAAAATATAAAGGCAATAGAAAATCAGAAGTGCCAGAAGCCGGAATTTGTGTAATTTGCGCATTAAGCAATTAAATATGAAAATTAAATTGAGCATATTTGGCATTTAATTAGTAAAGCTTGTCAATTACTACAGATTTATGTGGCAATTGTGGCTTTAATGCAAATAAAAACGATGGCAAATAACACCAACACGGAGTGTGGTCTCAATTGGACACATGTGGGGGCCAGTGTCAGCACTTAAGCTTCTTTTCTTTTTAGCCAGACAGACTGACAGATAGACGGGCAGACAGACAACAGAGCCTAAGCCATTTGAGCTGATGCCATCAAACCGTTTTGCCGCTTCACATAATTTGTAATTAAATTCCACTAAAAAATGCTACCAAAATTCCTAATCCTCACACACACACACATACACATACATACACCAACCAAACTCGTACATGCATATATGGACAACAGCAAAGGACCATGGCCACAAACTATGCCAGTCGTTATCCCTTTTAATGAATTTTTTCCTGCTCGCCTGCTGGCTGCCAGCAAAAACTTTACCCCTTTCTATTTATCTCTTTTTCTCTTCCTATTTTTTTTTCTGTTTTTCGTTTATTTTTTGCTCGGAAAGTAAATATTTTACTATGGCACTATTTAAAGCATATAGCATACATATTGAGGCTATGCCGGCACAGCTGGGTTGCCTGAAGCAACAACTCGACCTACAGCACAGACCCAAACCCAAACAAATCCAACCCATTCAGGCCAGTGGAGTTTTAGCCAGACTGTTGCCGTTTTATTTTGCAATATTTTTCAGGTCAAAATGTCGTAGAACTTTTATTAACTTTATGCCAAGATGTTTGTATGTGTGCGTGTGTGTGTGCGTGTGGTGTGTGCGGTGTGTGTGTGAGAGTGTGTTTTTGTATCTGTATATAAACATTAAAAGTAGCTTAGTGTTTGTTCTCGTTTTACTATAGTGTTGTGTTTAGGTTTCTCAAGTTGATAAGTAATATTGTTCGTGTCAACAACAACAACAACAACAACATGCAATTTAAAGAGGTTTTTCACTCGAAAATCTTGAACATTTTGCAATAAATATTTAAATATGACGTTTAGTTGGCATGATATGCAAACAAAATATCAAATTTGTTTTACAAATTCTCATTGTAAATGTTTAGTACGCTTTACAACACTTGCATTCAATATTAAATATTAAGTGCAATTTTTCACCTTCTGCTATAAAGGATTCTCTTTGTTGTCTGTCTATCTACCTGTCTCCTTCATTTTCTCTCTCTCTCTCTCTTTCTCTGCCATCAAACAAGTACTTATAGTGATAATGAGCTTAAGGACGCAGCTGTTGGCGATGATGATACAGATGATAATAATGACGAATAAGACAAATTAATTTTCTTCACTTTTGCATGACAATGCAAAATTTATGAGGCAAAAAAAAGGGGCAAAAAAAAGGGGCAAAAAAACTTAACTTGTGCAGCAAAACGAATTGAAAAATGTTATTTAAAACCGTTTTCAAAGAAAAGGCGCACAGCAAATGATTCTTGCTAAGAGAATTCACAGCAGTCTAGAATTTCAATGATTTACACAATGATTTATTACAAGAGTATATTTAGTATAAATCAGCATGAATTGATGATTTAAAAATGAAATATTAAAATATAATAATGAAAAAGTATAACAACTTTGAGGTTTAAGATAGTTGAATAGTTACATACATATATATCATATTAAGTCATTTTAACTGCCTACTGTACATTATTTTCCAATACAAAATAAAAATGATATTAGTGAATTTCATAATGAATAAATGTATGATATCCTTTGTTTAATCAGCATTTGAAACGAACCCGATTTTTAAAGTTACTAATACAGAAAATTTATAGCTTTGAAGCCATGAAATATTTCAAAATTTATATACTTTTCATTTCTTTCAACTCCATTTTTAGCTGTTGCATGTGCCTTAATATTGCATGCAAAACATTTGACACTAAAGTAAATTATATTGTTAACATACAAATATTGCATGGCCCAGAAACTTAAATGATGGAAAAAACATTTAACTTGATTTCGATCTACATGCATATTAATGAGTTAACGAAAGATTTTACAAAAGAAATCACAGTCAAATAAATATTGAGCAGGAAATGCTTAAGAAAATCTTCTTATTTTTAAGATAAAGCGAATTAAAGATTAAGTTTTGTTACATTGACTGAGCTGCAACAAGTGGACCATTATCATGCCTCACAGACTTCAAGTAATTAATGCCACTTAATCTAACTTACCTTTCTTTCTTCGAGCCAATTAAAAATGAAATACACGAGAACAAAAAGCTTAAATTCCTGTGACAATAAATCCACTTGACTTACTCGTATATGGCGAATAAGATTTAACAAAAAAAAGAAATGTCGCAGTCTACATATGTATGTATATATATATATGTACTATATATTGTACTAAAAGAAGATGTGAATTGCCACTCAACATGTTGCCGTTGAGCCGCTTTAAATGCTTTTTGTTTGCTCTGTTGCTTTGTTTTTTCTTTCAGTTTTCTCTTTTTTCTTCTTTTGTTGTATAGGGGAAAGAGAAAGCAAAGCAATAGCCCAGACATTTGCAGGTACTTTTACACAGACAACGACAACTAAATAAAACTGAGAATGAAAATAAAAATAAAACAAAAAATGAAATACATGAGCGGGTGTTGTGAGCATAAATCTCATCAATCAAATGGAATTTTGCGCATAAAGTTATCGGCTCAACTTACAGAGGATAACTCAAACCAACTTTAGTTCCCTTTCCCATTTCCATTCCCATTCCCATTGCCGTGACTTTGCCTTTGCCTTTACCATTTCCATTCCCATTCCAATTGTTCCGCTTTAGCTACATTCTCCCCCCTTTTTCGTCTCCTCTTTGTCCTGGGTAATTCAAGTTTATCGTTTCAATCTGCTGATGCTGGGCCCCTGGGCTAGTGTTGCTCGAATACATATGTATGTATATTTTTTGTTTTCTCCCATTTGTTGTTGTTTTTATTTTATTCTTTTTGTATTGTTCTATGCCAGCGCATTAAATACAAATCGAGCTTGGGTACTGGGCCTAGGGGTTCCCTTTGATTGCGGCCGAAGTGGTCTGAGTAGTTTTAAGCTCTGTTTACTTTTCTTCTTTTTTCCACTTTTCCGTTCCGGTCTCTTCTCTAAATCCGATTTATTTGCATCTGTTTTGGTATTGTTTGGATTTTTCATTTCTCCTTTTATTTCAATGGGTCTGCGGTTTTAAGTCTGAGTTCTGGCCACAAACTCTGTAGGACACGTTTAGCATTTTTGCTTGAAAACTTTGAAGTGCGCTTAATTAAGTCGCCTAATTATTTATGGCAACTGAAGTACTTCGGGGTCTATTGAACCAATGCAAAAACAGTCGGCAAACAAGCCAGGAGTCGATGGGTTTAAACCCATTTCATTTCTGCCATTGGCCATATTGATTAGGTGCTCAAATATAAGCATAATGGACGTACATTTACCGCTCCAGGCATTAAAGTCATATACAGCCGTTTAATTTATCACAAATTTTTCAAGTGCAGCCTACTAAAAGTGCTACCATAGACGTAGCAATGGGGTAACCATACATACATACATATATAAAAATAAATAATAAATTGTTTAAATTTTAATCTTTAAGAAAAGAAATCAAAAAGTTATAGCTATTAAAATATGTATGCTTAATTAAGTAAAAATTGCGTTAACAAACCTTAATCATTTTTAAGCCATAAGGATAACCTTTTTCTCGCACTTCCGGATTCCTTTTAGCACTTTAAGAACTGCTTACGTCCATGTTTTGGCGGCAGTTCCGAAAAAGAGAGAGTGAGAGATAGAGAGAGAGGGTTCCTTTCTCCTTCCTACTCAGGTCGTAAAACGTTTAACGCTGTTGAGTTACCAAACTTGCCAGGAGCAAGAAACTTTGTTTCTGTCGATATTTGAAAAGTTGTTGCTAATTTTCCATCGTTCAAGTACTTGGGCAACTGAAATTTGATGTAATTAACTGAAACGTTTGCATTTTAATAGACTTTACATTACGTACGAAAACAGCAAAAAAAAAAAAAAAAATTAAAAGCAAACAAATTTAACAAAAAAGAAAAATGAAAGGTTTGAATTATGAATAAAGTTTCAGTACAAGTAGAAGTTTAGCCATTATCGCGCAAACGAGCTAGTAAGAAAAAACGATTCAGATGGGAACTGAAATCGAGAGACTTAAGGCGCTTCCCATCAAGTATACGCAATGTTGGCTTTGGCTCAGAGTTTGGCCAAGGCATTTGCTAGCGCATTCTTGGCCATGTGTGCGGCAAAGCATGACTAATGACAATGTTGGCCGGCCATGTACATTCAAGTATATATCATTTCGTTTAGCAAATAACAAATATCAGCGAACCATCATTGAGGAAGCTATGCTAGAAAGAAAAACAAAGAGAGAGAGAGAGAGAGAGAGAGAGAAAGAAAAGGAAGAAAATAGGAGTTGAGAGAAATAAAGATAAATAGTGTTTTGAAAAGTGTTTCTGTTGCTTGGCAGATGAAACAAAATTCGTACCACACTCGAATGAATACCATATGAATGAATGAATGAAAAGATCTCTGTCTCTTTTCTACGCTTTGGGCTTTTGTTTTTCCCTCTTGGTTGTATGTATGTATGTATTTTTGTCTGTTTGTATGTATGTATATAATATAAATAAAAGCAAACAACAAGCCACAGCGACAACGAGCGCATTTGCAACATTTATTGAGTCGTTGAACGAGTTGAATGAGTTTGGGTTTTATTTTTAAACGATGGCTGGACTGAAGTGAGCACTGGCAAAGACTAAACGAGCGTACACAGTTTAAATATTGATTTACGAGCATACTCACACAGACGCACACATACCCCTACCCATACACTCACACTCATACACAAACCCATACTCACATAGACACCCGCAGACGGTTGCTTGGACTGGGAAAGGACATAAATTGATGACACAACAACCACAATACGGTTGCTGGCATTTGTTTCTTTTCTACTTGTTTGTATTTAAATAATGGACAGGCGTGAATTTTTATTTGAATTGGTAATCTTTGCAAAGTGCAAATATACCAAAAAAGTGAAAAACAAAAGAACGCAAAGCGCACAGTAAAAACGAGAACGAAAAATTTCAAAAAGATACACTCTACCTTAAAGATACACTGTGAGATAAATTTGTGTAAGTTTGGCACTATCTTTTTTATGCTTACACGTTGATATTTGCGATTTATTTGGCACAGCTGAGTAATTATAATGAATTAACTGACTTACTCTATGTTCATAATTCTTTAGCATTAATCTGTTTTTTTATTTGATTAAAAATTAGAGTATATAAGGAAAATATTAATTGTATATAGGTTGATTGAAGCCTACTTGTCAATCGGGAGATAATAACCATTATAACATTATTATAATGAAAATATCCAAAGAAACTGTTCATTTTTAGTCGCACCCATCGATACATCGATAAAATTTAATAAATATTTTTTTGGTATGAATAAAAACAATCTTTCAAAATGATCCTATCTATCCTATCAAAACATTTGTTGTTCAAAATCAAGAATTATCTTTTTGTTGTTCTTCAAAATTAAGTGATTTTAAATTTATAAAATGTTAAATATATATTCCAAAAAGTATCTTATATTGCAATTGCAATAATAAAAAACGACTTTAAATTATTGAGATAATAAAAATCAATTTTTTGATATCGATTGACGAGTGGTAAAATAAATGCTAATCAAAATCCCTTTTTAAAATCATATTTCTGTGCTATATGACATCATTTTGATAATCCCCTCTTTGATTTAAGGGTTAAACATACATGGATAGTAAAATGGCTTTTACATTTGATTTACTGGCCAAGGGCGCACACTTAACCAACAAAGCCATAACGAAACTCTATTCAACTGGCCGTTCACATCAGAGCCAAGCTAATGTCGGCTCATTTCAAGTCGCAAAGTGACCCCAAGATAGGTTGGCCATCAAGAAAGCCAAAGACACGGACACACACATATACAGAAGTATACATACACACACACACTCACATACACATTCACATTCACATTCACATTGATGAGGCTCATTAAGAGCCTGCGGCAGTTTCACTGGCAATGGCAAACCTCAAAATTGAGCCTGCACTAAGCTGCACTTAAGATGCAAGTGCTTAAATTTGCCAAACGATTTAATGGCACACTCACACACACTCATACACATAAACAGGTGCAAACTATGTCTTAATCGCTAGTCCTTGCTATTATCAACGCGCCTTTAAAACAGAACATTCACTTTTTTTTCCTCACTTTGGTAAAATTGTATGCCAAGTGCAGGGCCAAGAAAATCGATCAAAACTCTCTAGCAAAAAAATGAAAAAAAAAATAAATGCCAGCACTTTGCCAGCAAGTCAACTTCTGCGACAGCTAAGCATGCGGATGTATGCGGACGCGGATGCGGATGCCTTAGCTGATGCAGACAAAATGCACAAATTGGTTTCACTTGACAAGGCAAGCGTGAAAACGACTTTGTTTTGTGTCTACCCTCGCAAAAGAAAAAGTAGAAAAATCTAAGAAGAAAAAAAAAACTTAGAAAAAACTTTCATTTAGAAGTTGCAGTAACAGTTTTACGCTTAACGTGCCACATAAGATTTGGCCAGATGTTTGCAATGCATCTGCAAATCTCATCTGTTAAATTAAATTGAAAAAGCAGAAAAGATAATTTAACACACCTAAAGTGTTGTTAATCTAGAATCTCTCTGATAACCTTTTGTTTACTGACCAACCACTTGCCGAGAATTTTCTTTGTTATGACCTTTAGTGTCATAATAATTAAATTGAGCAAATTCCAGACTAACAAGAAATTCATCACGCCCACATCCGACACCTGCTTTATTATTCAGCAGAAGATGATGCCATTCAACACGAAACTCATTTGTACGTCCAGAGAGAAGCTGAGTCCCGGGCAATAAGCCTTATGAACAATTGCGGTGGCTTTTGTTTTCGTTTCCATTATTATATCCTTGCACTGAAATGAGGTGAAACACATACACACACACACACACATACATATTCACTTTTTTGTATATAATCAAAAATATTTCAATAAAAAACTCTTTTGATACGAAATGCTTGAAATATATATATAAATTCTGACTTGAAATATCAAAGATTTTGTTCTGTTTAACGAATTTAAATTGGATTTGTTGCATTCATGTGAAAAATGTTGGGCCATTTGAATTGACTTCACGTTTCTTTGGCATTAATAAATGCCAAGCTCTGCACTTGACTTGGGCCATGATTTTATCCACTTGCCAAGTAGGAGAACATTGCACTCGAATTTCTCGATAGGATGATTGATGCCTTTAGCTCTGTTTGGCGACTACATCAATCATGTGTCTTATGCTTGACTGATAATTTGATTGATTCAAAAATGGCAAAAGGTCGGCGTAGTATATATACATATATCTGTAGCTGATGACTCCTGCTACGTTTATGCATTCGAAATGAATGCCAGATCCTCTGAATTTCACTTGCAAATTTTTCGCATTTTGATTATTTATGTATGCGGGGCAAACCGAAAAACGCAACCAAATGTATACCATGATGCCACTTTCCTTTTGAATGGGGTTAAAGTGCATGAGTTAGGTGGCTCAGTGCATCCGAAAATATTTCCACTGGTTGCCTGTGGCTCTTGTTGGTTTTTTTAGTATATTTTTTTATTTCTTGTGTTCCTTCAAATGCATAACTAAATCAAGTTGTAGCAAACCAAAAAAAGTAAACAAACACACATACACAGAGAGACTTTTCCACTGTGGTTTTAAATTTGGCTAGCAAATTTTTGCTTTTGTTTGCGCATTTTTCTCTACTTTTCTCTTTGATTTTTCTCTCTTTCTCACTGCTGGCTACGACGACTTAAAGCTATTTTAAAATGATTGGCTTTTATGTCAATATAGCATCTCAGTTGTTTTTTGCTTGTTTTTCTTTTCTTTATGTTTGGTTTGTTTTTTTTTTTATTATTTTTTTGTTGGTGTATTTTTTCCCTGTCAGTATTTTCTTACAGCTTGTTGACTGCGTTGCTTTTTAAGTGCCTCAATAAAATACAATAAATATACACATAAATTTTTATATTATCATTTTTTTTTTCTTCCTTTTCTTTGGGTTGCCTTCTCGCCTGCAGGTAGTCGTGTAGGTCGTGGGCAAAGTTGTCGTCGCGTTTTTTAATAGAGCTAAAAAATGACAAAAAAAAGAAAATAAATAATGAAAAAATACTAGGAAGTAGATGAACAAGGAAAGAAAAATGTGTTGAAATGAGTCGCTTCTAAATGTGATGAGCGAAAGGTCTGTGTTTCTCTTTAAATAACCATTGGCCATGGGCCTACGAGAAAAGGGGATGCCACAACAAAAAGTAAATATTGAAGTTAAGTACATTTTTTGATAAAATATATTTAAATATTTGGATTATTTTTTAACAATTGTATCAAAGGTTAGTAAAAGTGTTTATATTGAAAAGGAAAGACTTACTTTATATATAAATATTTATGCTTCCATCTAGTAAAGATCTTTTCTTTTCAGTTATAATCGTTTTATAATTTTTCAATACTTTCGCTTCACTCTACGAAACATTTATTCTAGATTAAAAAGTGTTAAGTTCCCTGGAGTGTTTTTCAATGCTTCTAACTTCATCTACTCTATCAAAAAATTGGTTGATTTTTTTTCTTTTTTTTACCTTGTATATTTGCACAACTTTTTAAGCGGATGCCAAAGTAAATATTATTCCGAAATCTTTGCTACGCTTATGCCTTTGCTAGCAGCTGGCAAATCGGTTTGCCATAAATCTTCCAGTTCCAGTGCACATGGTACCTCCAACACACATAACCACACACACAGACACACACACACACACACATGTATATATGCATCCTTTTTGTATATGAGAAAAAGCCGCATGGAATTAAATTAAAACGAAAGCTTCTGCTTCAAGGCACAAATCAAATTTTCACATCGACGCTTCCAAAAACAACAAGGAAAATCACATTTGCAATAAGTTTGTTGAAAATTGAAGCGTAAAATAAGCATTCGTCACTCACTTTTTTTTTCTTCATCCACATCTTTTTCGTTCATTTTATTTCGATTCTCTCTTTTTTTTCGGTTCCTAAAATAATTGTGCGTATAAATCTGAGCATCCTAAACAGACCAATAACAAAAACAAAAGAAAAAAACCAAAAAGAGAAAGAGGCGAAAATCTTTTTTGTTTTTTTTTTTTTATTTTGGGTTTGATTTTGAATTCGATTTGTTCGATGGAAGCGTGTTAAAAAGTTGCACGCACAATTGATTTATGAAAATTTATTGCACACATGTGGAAAGACACACAAGGACTCACACAGATACACACACATACAGATATACACATTCATACATATATAAATACACATATACAAAGGCATTTGTGATGTTTGTTTGCCCATCGCGATATGCAACGTTTTGTTTTTTGATTTCGATGGCCAAAATTAAAGCACAGACAACATCAGCAATGCTGCGGCAATAAAATCAAAGTCATAAAAGCTAATGAGCCCGAAAACTCCTGACTGATGCCACCCATAATATCCCCCCCCCCCCCCCCTCTCTACTTTTCGCTCATGATGAAAATCGTGACCATCTTTTTGCTCTTCACTACATTTCCTTCATAAAAATCAAACAGAACTCAGCTTAGCTCATAAAATGACAACGATCGGTGATGTTGATGGCGGGTGGGGCAGGGACGATGGCTACCTACGACAGAAAATGTCATAAAATTTACGCAAATTGTTGTTGTTATTTTTCATACTGTTGCTGGTTTTGTTGTTGTTGGTCTGGTATTGCTGTGAGCACGCATAAATTGGGCACAAATATAAACAAAACAAAAATTCCGTGAGTAAACTTATCTTATGACGACCGCATAAATACCCTGTAACAAGAATTGATATTTATTAAATAAATATAAATAATAATAAAAATATATAATAATATTTGTTATCTTAAAAGTAATTAGGATTCCGAAATTTCAACTAATTGAAAAAGTTCAACAAAAGTTTAAGAATGAAATTGTGAGTCTTAAACTATTTAATTTTATTTTAAGCCCAGTTTAAAAGTGTGAACTTTTGAGTAATCGATTAGATATTTTAAGATATTTTTTTGGACGCTTATTCAATGTGATTAAATAATTTAAAGTGAAATTAAATACCACTCCCAATCTATCAAGTGTAGTCCATCACTCTTTCACTCCAGTCTTATTTCACTTTTTTGTCATGGGGAAACTTTATTTATCTATTTTCATGTTACCATTGGTAACGCATCTGGCTTTGATCAGGACATTTTAAAATAATTTATTATTTAGGCTGCTCAACTCTCATTCGGTAATCAAATGCAAAACTGTTCAAATGGCGGCTATATCCATAAAATGAAAGCAGATAGTTCTATTAAAAGTTAAAGTCCTTTTGCTGGAAAAACAACAGACTATTTTTTGGAAAGAATCTAAAAATAATACTAGTTATCATAAGTCATACTTATTTAAATATTATTTACTACATTTAGAAGAGCTATATAATTTAAAAAGATAGTAAAGCTGTTTATATATATTATATAAAATTAATGGCAAAAACACTTTGATTTTATATAACTATTGATATACTCTTTGAAAGGGTATTTAATATAAAAGAGCGAATAGGTCAGCAACAGTTTCAGTTGATTTATGTGCTGATAATAAAACTAAATTGTTGCACATATGTTTGACAGTGGTTCTATGAGTGGCTAAAACGAATTCCTTAACTAGATGCCAGGGTGGGAAATGTCTGACGAATGAATTCAAGACAATGTGTGTCATATATAGAAACTGAAATCTATATCGAACTTCGACACACATACTCAAACACTCACAATTGTCACGAAATTACAAACAATAATAGAAATTCCAAGTGGACAGAATGAACAACAACTATAACAACTGTGTGAAGAAAAAGGAGAGCTCAGATAGAACATTGGATAACACATTCTTTGAGGACCTTTGGCCCATTTTGTTGGATGAGAATAAGTGTCGTGTTGAGAGTGAGAATGTTAGCGATTATTTTGTCCCATCCAAGAAATTCAATCAACTCTATTGGCACACATTCTTGGCCAAGGTTGGCTATCCAGACTATGTAATGCCCCATGAATTGCGCTGCTGTGAGGGTGCCAAGCAACAGGATGCCTCTGAAGAAGAAGCCGAGTTGTTGGCCGACGAAATGGCTAAGAAAACATCCGATGCAGTTTATGGTCATGATTATGAGAATAAGGGACCTCATCTTGAAGAGAAAGAGACGCGCATGGAGAGATTAGCGTATAAATTTGCCAATCGTGAATATCCCTGGACTATGCAAACACCGAAACTTGGCTTTGAATTGACACCAGAATTGCGTGAATGTTTCAAACAGCCCATGGAATTAAATATTCTCCAGGATATTAATATCCATAATTGCCAATTGATGATTATCGATGCAGGCAATGAGATATGCATTGATGATTTTCAACGTTGGATCAAGTTTCGTCCATATACACAAATTCTGGCATTGGTACGTTGTCCTCGTGTCGAACGTCGCCTCCATTTGCTCGATGTCTTTCATACTTTGTTGGTGGAGGAGAATGTGGAGAATTCGTGGCACGATGAGTTGCAGTCCTCATTGCGCATCGGTTTTAGGCATGCCCAAAATATGCAATTGCTCAAGGATTGCAGCATGGCCTTCGTTTTTATATTTTCGCAATGTCGTGGTTTCTGTACCTGTGATACCTACAAAATTCTGAGACGCAGTTAACGATATATAACCGCATCTATACCTACATATATTCTATATAATGTATTTCACATATTTGCACACAGGCAATGTAAGTCCTTCAACTGTACAATTCCTAATTGAACTCTGCAAATTAACCATCGACTTGAAGTACCATGTCTTGCCTCCAATTAGGTCTCAATATGCTGCAAATTCCGCACAATTTATATTTCGAGTGGGCTGTCGTGGCAGGTGATGTCGACTGCAACATGCATTTCCTGACATTTCCCTTCCTGTCGTAACAACACCATGAGCCCATGTTGTGCCGGAAGTCCATACACCTCAAACAGCCGTCGTTCGGATATCGATGTCTCAATATGCCCTTCTCTTTCTATCCTGAGAAATAATTTTATTTGCTGCAAATTAGAGAAGAGGGGGAGTGAAAAAAAAAAAATAAACGCAAGAAAAATTTTGCTCTAAATCTCAACAAATTACCACAAAAGCTTAACAAACTTGAACTGATTATAAAAGTTGCTGGCAGAGATGGAGAAGCCGCCCTTGCCCCAACTCACAACAATAAGGCCACAATAGACACTTGGGCTTGCAGCCAAAATTGAGTTTGGATGTGCTACTATATACATATATATATATATATATATATATATATATATATTTTGTTGTAAAAAGTTTTACCGAATGCGTTGTGTTGCTACATCATTTTCAATACACATTCGCATAAACATTGCATTATATTATTAAAAGTTGCCTTGTCGTCTGATAAGAACTTAAACTTTTTCTCTCAAAAACGTAAAAGAAAATTGTGGTGACTGCAAGAAAAAAAAAAAAAAACTTTTTCAAATATGAGAAAGAGCAAGAAAAATGCGAGAAGGAGAGCTGAAGAGAAATGTATGAGAGTGGGGCAGCCACTCTGGCGTATACTTAATGTGAGACAAGTTATTAGAATTATTTATAACTCGTTTTGCTGAGAGTCATCTTACAATAATCTAGGCAAACCAGTTTGAGATTTTATTTCTGAGCCACAAAACAAAAAAAAATTAACTCAATTATATATTTATAATATATTAAAATAATAAAACTGCTCACAATCACAAAACAATGCTGATAAGAATTCATTCAGATTAAAATTAAATATTGCTAAATAAAACATAAATGATAATGGCCTATGATCTGAACGATTGAGGAAATTCGTTTACAATTTTTTGCATAAACATGGATTTGCATTGGCCTTGTAAGGCAGTTTGTTTGACAAGGAAGAGGGGTGGGGAAAAGAGTGCTGGTACATGGTACTAACTGTGTGACTGAGTGAGCAGGAGAAGGTAGGGGGGAAAGCCCGATAAACCTGTTCCCAAGCAGTTGGGAAGACTAATGTTTTATTTTGCCATCGGGGAGTTCCACAACCTGCATAGAACTTGACGATGCCTCTTTATCGCTTGCCCGCCGCTTCGAACCCGGTTCCATATACAGCCTTCGAGCTGGCTAATCAGCAAATGAGCAGCTCGTTTAGTATGTGTTCAGCTTCAATCAGCATCGGTTCAATGAGCATCGCATTGTGCCTCTTATTAAGTCTTTGCCTAGGCATTGCTTTCGCTCAGCGTCTGCCACCAAATAATTGTGGCAATGTCTTTCACTATGAACGTCAGGGAGATCGTTGGACAGGTCGTGTTACCCCACCACAGGATGGCCTAACCAGTATAGATTGGCTTATACGTTTTGTGGCGCATGGCTCCAATTTGGTATGGTCCAAAGTACATGCACATTAAATCAAAAAATATAATAATCAATAAATGTGTGCGTATTTTTTGTTTTGTACTGTTTAGGCTGGTACTATTAGCAATTTGCAACCATATCCAAATAAGGAGGCAGCCTACGAGAACATGTTTGCCGGTAGAAAAGCTGAGAGTTATGTACAATTCGATAATTTTAATGACGAATTGCCAAAAATAGTTCGGATTGAATTAAATGGACAAGTTTTGTGCACTGCCAGTGAATGTGAGTAAATAAAAAAAGTAAAAAAAAAAAAACACGTTAAATGGGGGAAGAAACTAACAAAAAGTCCCCCTCAATTTGGAAAATTCATAAAAAAATTAAGTGACGGCATTTTTAAAAGAAACTGTTATAATAAACATATAGTTAAATAATAATTAGATGCTAGTAAATGCTAATTAATGCAGGGTATTTTCAATTCGATGTGACGCAATGTTTTGGAATATGTTCTTATAACTGGTTTTCATTTTTATCGGTTTTTTCTTACAAACAGATGGGGCACCCTCAACGACAATGACCCGAAAGCAGCACATTTCTGTGTCAACAAATAATCAACCGGCGGTGCATCATCAAGTGGTATATTATAAGCCAACACCAGCACCTGCACCGCCACCACCTCCTATACGGAATCCACCAACACATAACCCTTTTATACCATCAATTACCAGTAGTAGCAATAGCGGTGGAGGCAACAGCGGAGGAGGCGGAGGCAACAGCGGAGGAGGCGGAGGCAGCAGCGGTGGAGGAGGCGGCGGCGGCAGCAGCAATAATAAATTTCAGAGTAATCCCTTTCTGCAAGAATTCTTTAAACCAGAGACCATACATATACGTAATCCGGAATCTAATCTGGAAGAATGCGGTGTGGAGGGTTTCGCAGCTCTACAAGCTGGCGGCGAGATCTTGCCAAGAGGACGTTTCCCATGGCTTGCTGCACTCTATTCGGGCACTACAGATTTGGTTTATCGATGTGTCACCACATTGGTTTCAGCACGCACAGTGATCACAGCTGCCCATTGCATTTATAATATGGAACCAAATCGTTTGAGAGTCTATCTGGGACGACATGATCGCAATCAGAATCCGGAAGATGGTGCCGCCTTGATGCGGGTACAAAACATACGGACTCATCCTGATTTTATTGGCAATGTTGTGCCAGATTCAGATGTGGGCCTATTGATTCTAACCGAAACTGTGGTATTCTCCAATTTTATAAGGCCAATTTGTTTATGGACCTCAACCACACATCTGGGCATGAATGATAACGATGTGGCAGCTGTGGCAGGTTGGGGCCTCGATGAGAATGGCAAGGAAACCCGTTTTCCCAAGACTGTGAGTGTGCGCACTGTTTCTAGAGAGCAATGCCTAAGAGAAATGATAACAGCGAAAGATTTCCTAACTCCGCGAACTCTCTGTGCCGGCAATAGCCGTGCCCATGGCCCTTGTTTGGGTGACTCCGGTGGCGGTTTAATGGTATTGCGGAATGAACGTTGGATGGTTCGTGGAATTGTATCATTGGCTCAACGCCGTGGTGATATATGTGATCTGTCCCGTTATGTTATCTACTGCGATGTGGCTAGGCATCTAACCTGGATTGAACAGAATGTTGTCAGATGATTTCCGAGAAACCGAGACTGCCATTAGACAGGTGAAACACCTTTTTTAATAAATGTATGTAGAAACAGGTATTTATAGTAATGATGCGGCATAAATATTTCTTTTTATTCCCTCTACTAGTTTAAAGAAAAAAAAAAATGGAAATTCCTAATAAAATCGAAAGCCCATAAAAAATAGTTTAAATTCTGTGTTTCTTTAAAATAAATTGAAAGTGAAATTGTTTTGTTAATTGGGCAATAAAGAAACAGTTTAAGATGATAATAGTTTCATTTGCTTAATTTAAATATGTATAAGTATTCTTTTTTCTTTTATAGGGGGGCCTGTCATTCTCAGCTTGTTTTGAATAGTCATCAGAAGAGAGAAGTATAAATAATACAATTTTTAATATCGAGTGAGTGAGAAAATGCTTAACAAACTACATATAATAAAAATTTATGAATCAACTGGAAAAACCCATTTTTTGTAGTCCTGTGCAGGGTTATAAAAGTTATCAATAAAATTGTAAAGTAAAAACAATCTGGAGAAGATTGTTAGCAGTGACTTAGAGATTGGGAGAGGATGAGTTGATACAATGATTGTTTATAAAATCAATTATATTGTTATTTTTCAATATTGTGAACTCGCTGAGCGAGCCTTCCACTCAAGAGCAATATTTAAGATGAAGATCTGGTTCTGATAGGTAAATGCTGCGGAATTACCAGTTCGTTCAGAGCATTGTGACTCAATGGCTACAAAAAACTCGGAAAGTTTCTCTGAGCAATATGAAACAACTGGAACCGTTTTAAATATCCATTGACGCTTGTCGTGTCCACAGTGAGCAGTTAGTGAAGAGCGCAAGCGGAACTCGTTACAATACAAAACAAAAATAAACGAAAACTAAAAAGATATTGAAAATGATTTTCAAATGGCTTAGCATAACTCTGATTGTGGTATTTCTATTGTCTTTGGTCCAAGGACAATTAACGCCAGAGAATGCCTGTTCCCAATATTTTCAGTATGTTAATAATGGTGGCGGAAGTTTTGAGGGTGAGGTAACGCTACCCACTCTAGTGCAGGGCCGCAATCGCATCGATTTGCGTTTCTCGCAGCGGGGCCAGCAAAACGTATGTGCTAAGTACATAAACGGGTTCCATTTGGCTATATTTATATCTTAAATTATTTCACATTCCATATAGCAAGCTGTAGTTGGCGGCATTTTGCCGTATCCCGATGAACGGACAGTGCGCACTAACGTGGCCAATCCAAGGTTTCGTGTTGCCCTTTGGCCAGATGCTGTAACCGGTTTATTACCAAAACTTACACGTTTCGCTTTTAATGATGGTTCTCTTTGCACTGCTAGTGAATGTGGGTAAGTCCTTTGGATGATTTTGGAACACTGTTGATCCACTCCATTGTTTTTAGATGGTCCACCCAATAGTTATTTTAATCGTTTCTATGAACTGCATGTAAGTGGAAGTGTAAGACCACAGCTGGGTACATCAACAGTATTCAATCCCTTTATTAGAGATGAGCCAGATGTTAGTTTACAGACATTATTCTTTGATCAAACTGGTCAATTACCATGGCAACGAGTGCCTACAGTGGTAACTAGTAGTAGTAGTAGTAGTAATGATCTTCCAGGTAATTGGCAACCTTGGGAAATAACTCCAAATACAGTAGCGGTCACACGAACTCCATTGTCACCTCGTCCTCCAGCTCCAGAATGGGAATTTAGGCCAGTAGTTGCAGTCACTCCAACAACAACAACAACCACAACAACCACTCCAAGACCTACAGCACCTCCTACACCCCCACCCCCACCTCCACCACCAAGACCTGTATCAACGCCTCCACGTGTAATCGAACCAAGTTTCACCACTTCATCAATTAATAGCCTTAATCCAACAGCGTTTACTCAATGTGGAATTCAGGGTAGATTAGCTCCATACATTAACAATGGCAAAGAGTATCCACGTGGCCAATATCCCTGGCTAACGGCTATCTACCACAAGGAGCACTTATCATTGGGTTTTAAATGTGGCGGATCACTTATTTCCAATAAAATGGTCATCACAGCAGCCCATTGTGTCTATAAGATAAATGCAGATCGTGTCCTGCTTGCTATGGGCCGTTACGACTTGGATGACTATATCGAGACTGGTGTGGAGAGGCGAGAAGTTAAGCATATTCTACTACATCCCGACTATTCCACACGAGTTATGGCCGATGCCGATATTGCCATGTTAACCATGCAAAAAACCGTTGAGTAGGTGTCTTTTGCTGTCCACTCAAATATTTTTCTTTTAAATATTTAATTTTAATTTGTTTTGCAGTTTCAATGACATAATAAGACCCATTTGTTTGTGGACAGAGAGGGACAGCGAAACGGTGGCTACCAAGGGATTTGTTGCTGGTTGGGGCAAAGATGAAGTTGGCAATACCATGACACAATTCCCAAGAGTCACTGAAGCAAAGATTGTCACATTAACAGAGTGCCTAAGTAGCTGGGTGGCTGTACAAAGCATATCGCCTCGAACTCTTTGTGCAGGAAATAAAGATGGATCCGGTCCTTGTGTTGGTGACTCTGGAGGAGGACTTATGGTTATGCGTAATAATCGATTTCTTCTTCGTGGCATTGTATCCCTTGGTGAACGGGGCACAGATGGCCAATGCGATCTTAATCAATATGTTATCTATTGCGATCTATCCCAACACGTGTCTTGGATAAATGCAAACCTTAGTTAAATTTAGTTTCTAATTAAACAATTTATATTAAGTCTTTTGAAATTTGCCATTTTACATTGCAAAATCAAATATTTAGCCGCTGCGGGCCAAAAAAAAACGAAACGAAAAAACAAACTCAAAACTGGTTATGAACATCATTTTTTTGACGTCACAAGGGAGAGGGGTAAGGAATTATACAATAATGCCAAAAATATCCATCCATTAATTGGACATACTTAAAATAAATTTAGATATTTCCCAGAAAAAAATTTGGACACGAGTTCTTGAAGAATTAATTGTTTATTGTGTTAAAATGAAATATTGATTTTTTTCTTTTGCATAAATGTGATCAAACCGAATGGTTAATACACTTTACAAGCGCGGTTTAAAATAGTTGCATTTGTAGTTAGAAGATTATTTTAGTTGATTGAATGAATACATTAATTTACATACTTAAACAATTCTCTGATTTCGCTGGACTCTCAGAGATCGATTGATCGGCTAATAATAATATAAATAAAAATCATTCACCGATCGACTCTCAATGAGTGAGGTTCGGGACAAAGCTTCGAGTCTTTGTGCTTATTATTTGTTAGTTAATTAAAAGTCAATAATGAATCAAGTTTTCTCAATGCCTGCTTTGTTCTTACTATTATGTCAAATTGGCAATATTGTAGGCCAACTGCCATATATTGCCTGTCCGGAATTATTCGAATATCAGGGCTATAATGGCCAATATATTGGAATTCTATCAATAAGACATGATCCTCAAGTGCAGAATCATACACTATTATTGGAATTCTCCCAGAATGGTTATTTTCAATTGGTATGTATTAACAATCTATACTAAATATTTCAAGTAAATTTAGCATTGGTTTTTCCCTCATTTGCTTATCAGGAAAGCAATTGCAAAGGCAAATGCAAAAAAAAAAAATGCTAATATTCAATCGATGACATCTCAAGTCTCATCTCATCTCTGTGGTATTTTTTTTTTTCTTTGTTTAGGAAAATGCTGGTAGTATTTCCGTAGTAGATGACCTGGAAGTACAAAAAGTTAATCTACGCAATGGTTGGCCTATACAATATCGGGTCGATTTTCCAATGCCAAATCTGCCACCCAAATTGACAAGTCTGAGATTGAATGATGAAGAGTTTTGCAGTTCTTCGAAATGTGTGTAAATTATTATATATATTCCATTAAATATTCATTTTCTTTTATCTTTCAGTTCCACCGCCAAGAACATCAATTTCTTTGACATTTTCATTAACTTCTTCAATTGTTCCGCTTTCATTTCCCGGAAATCAGTTTAATACACCGCGACAATGGGAGTCAAATGAACCTAATATTACTCTGCCACAAAGACGTCCTTTGACTCCAATTCGGCAGCCGTCACCAAATATTATTCCACAACAACAACCACAACAACAACCACAACAACAACAACAACCACAACAACAGTTCCGTCCAAATGTTTTAGAACCAACATTTGCCTCTGACCGTCTAAATGATATTTGTGGACGCGAAAGATCGGCCACAACTCCTCTTATATTTGGGGGCGTGGCATTGCAACATGGTCAACTGCCATGGCTGGTGGGTTTATTTGAGAAGCGTGAAGATAATGGTTTAACCTTCTTCTGTGGCGGCACTCTGGTATCCAAGGCCACAGTAATCTCAGCCGCTCATTGTTTTCGTCATCCTGGTCGAGATCTGCCTGCAAGTCGGGCAGCCGTTTCCATGGGTCGGAATAACTTGGATCTATTATCAGATGGTGAATTGATAAATGTTGCTCAATTGCAAATCCACAAAGACTATAATCAGAATATATTTCTAAACGATATAGTCCTAATTCGACTGGATACAAGAGTTGAGTGAGTGGAATATTCATTTAGTAATTGATTAAATTCCGATAAATATTATTAATTCTTCTAGATATACCAACTATATAGTGCCGATTTGTTTATGGAATGCCAATTATCGAATAGAATTACCACAAGGTCAGAAATCTTATGTGGCTGGCTTTGGACCTGATGGCAATGGGAATGAAAATACCGATGTGGCACGTGTGACTGACACGGATATTGTCATAACTCCAAGATGCAGGCAAGAGTTGCCGGATCGTCTTGTTCAACCAAATACAATTTGTGCCAAAAAAATCGATGCCGGTCCATGTTCAACTGATGCAGGTGGCGGCCTAATGGTTAAAGAGAATGACATTTGGGTTCTACGTGGAATTGTTGTAGGTGGCGCCATTGATGTCGAGAAAAACACTTGTGATCTGAACAAACCGATTGTTTACACAGATGTGGCCAAACATATAGATTGGGTGCGTCAAAATATGTGGAATTGATTAATATAACGATTTTCCCTTCTTAATCCTTAATAAATCTAATAAGACCTTCTCAATAAATATACAATTTTCTTTAAACTAAATTATAACTTTAAAACGATTAATTAGAAGATGGGAGAAAACCAAGCGTTAAATCAGGCATGCTACCTGATATGGCTAATAAAATATGCGGCCATTAATCATGGCCTTAAGTAAAAACAAAGCAACAAACTAAACAAAGCAATAAAAAAAAAGAATCAATAAAAAAACTCAATGAATTTTCGACACTCTTCATCTTTTCTATTTAAATCATGTTTGGGTTTTAACTGATCTCTAGCATTTGGTATTGAGTATAACTAACCAATATAAATGTGCTAAAGCGAGCTGGTTTAGAGACAGGCAGGGAGAGAGAGAGAGAGAGAGAAAGATTAAACTGACTAAATCAGAATCGAAACAAATACAAATCATTTATAGTACAACACTCATCGAGTGCGGTTCGCATTTAGTTCGGTTATTGTGCATTTTATTTATTATACAAATTTATACAATAAAATCACACTTGAAATGCGTCAGCAATCATTTAGTATCTTTCTGATTTTTGGACAATTCGTTGTCAATTTGGCTCAAAATGTTCCACCAATAGCTTGCCCAGAGTATTTTCAATATTTATCCTATAATGATGAATATATAGGACATATTGCCATATCAGCGGATTCAAATGTTAAAGATAATACACTACAAGTCAAGTTTTCGCAACGAGTTGCGCCTAGAGGGGTAAGTTTACTCTTAGATATCTACTAATTTAGGTATATACATATGTATATATTTATATAGTTAAATATTGTTAGACGGGAAGTAACTAACTGTTTTCCCTGTTTATTTGTTGTTGCTGTTGTCTCTTATCACACATTGACCTCTTATTGTATGTGATTTTCCCTTCAATGCATTTGCAAATGCAAAATAAAGATTGTATTTTCTATGGGATTTGCTTTAGAGTTGATAAGAAATAATCTTTATATAAATATATATGCTGAAAATAAGAGAAAACCCTACAATAGCCAGAGAGTCAGAGAGTTGTGCAACCGGTTTTCGAATGTTTTGTTTTGAGTGAATGAATGGTTAGAATTACATTTCTGTTGACGTACTTGGGGGATTACCAATTGATTTATGTTACCAGAACGGTATACATTCTCATTTATACATAATTATTATAGTTTCCGGATATTAAATATGCTAATTTTATTTTCTAGGGAGATACCGGCTCATTGACAATTATGGATAATGAAGAGACTATCAGATCTAGTCTAAAAAGTGGCCGTCCCCTTAACTATCGCGTTGATTTTCCCAATCCTGGAATTCTGCCCAAATTAATTGAAATATCGTTTAACGATAATATCATATGCAGAGGAAGAGAATGTAAGCAATTATATTTTTGGTAATTAGCCATTACTACAAACATTTAAATTTAATTTATAGATCCACCCAATAGTTGGACTCTGTCACTTCAGAATAATCTACACTCGGAGTCGACACCATTAAATGTGTTGCAACCAGGAAGACAATCAGAAATACAAACAAATAATTTTCCTACACCTGTCAGGCGTCCATTAGCACCGGGTCCAACATTCCAATTACCAACAATTTCCAGATTAAGACCACAACAGCGACCAGTTTCCAATGTTGGTTCGATAGGGTCCTCTGACTTAAATAGTGTCTGTGGTCGTGAAAGGGCAGTGATCACTCCATTAATTGCCTTCGGTCGAGATTTAAGTAAAGATCAGATGCCCTGGATGGTGGCATTATTTCAACGTGAATCGAATGGAATTGGCTTTCTATGCGGTGGTACACTTATTTCGGCAACGACTGTAGTATCGGCGGCTCATTGCTTCCGCTTTGGCGATAAAATTGTAAATGCCAGTCGAACTGGTGTCTCATTAGGTCGCAAGGATCTGGACTTATTGACACCGGGACAGCAGCGACGTGTAATAAATATTATAATTCACGATGAATATCAGTCTGAATTCTGGACAGATGCGGATATAGCTTTACTTCAACTAAATACACCAGTTGTGTAAGTATTTTCTTGAAAAATGTAAAATATAAAACTATATAAATTAATAAAAATATTTCTTTTCAGTTTTAGTGACTCAATTAAACCAATTTGTTTATGGAATGAGAATTATTTACTGGATCTGCCATCGGGTCATAAGTCATATGTGGCCGGTTGGGGGGCTGATGAAAATGGTAATGCCAATACGAAAATTGCCAAAATAACCGATGTGAATATTTTGACAAATAATCAATGCATAAACGATCTGAGATTACCCGATAGCAAGGGTCGAGTCACATCCCGAACAATTTGTGCATCCAATAAACAGGGCGCCGGTCCATGTAGCGGTGATTCTGGTGGCGGTCTCATGATTGAGGAGAATAGTGTCTGGGTACTACGTGGCATTGTCTCTGCTGGTCAGGTGACAAGAAGTCGCTGTGATCTATCCCAGCCGGTTATCTATACAGATCTGGCGAGGCATATCAATTGGCTTCGAACGAATATGTGGAATTGAGTCAATTCAATTGAAGCGAAATGAATGTATGTGAATGTGCCAAAATTATAATAAATACTAAGACTAGTTTATACATATATTTTAAAATTGAATGATTGCTTTGCGGCTCAACGCTCAGAGTAATTTGCCAGAGCAATGATTGCAATTTTATTCTATTATATACACTTGAGACTGTCCGAGACCTTAATAAGCCTAAATGGATTCAAAGCGTTGAAAAACGCTCATAAAACGCGCATAAAACGCACTAAAAGTACAACAGGTGATTTGCTTTCGCTCGGTTACCCTCTTTTTCTCTCTCGCTCTTGCTCTCACACTCACTCTCACGCTCTCAGTGTTGCGCAGCGCATATATTTCGCCTGTGTTAGCTGTTCGTTCATATTATCCTGTTGAATCGTTTCTAACTATATAAAAGTTACCCTAGAGGAGTCGCGTATGAAATCGCTTCAAATTTGTTGCATACTTCAGCGGCATTGGCAAATGAACGCACAGCAGTACCGTTCGTTGGTTTTGTTCGTGCGTGTCAGTCAACGTTTAGACTTCAATTCGCACGGTTCGGTTCGGACGGCAATTGCTGGGTAACTATATCCCTTTTTAGTTGTCTTAGTGTTGGTATTAAAATTGGTATAGAAATTGGTATTGGTATTGGTCGTCTGTTTATGTATGCGTGTGTGTACGTGTCTGTGTTTGTGCCGCCAATACCAATGCCGATCGAGAATTTGAAATTCTGGCCGTGGGTGCCACATTATATACATATATGAAGTGCGTGTGTGTGCCATTAAAATGTTTCATCAATAAAACAAAAAAAAAAAAAAACAAATTTAATAAATAAATAATTGAAAAAGTGTTGACTGTGGTGGCTCTGGGCTCACCCCCCCTTCCACTCCCCAATTGACTATAATTTTCTGGGATTCAATCAGAGTCAGAGAGGAAGCAATGGGCATCTCTGGCTTTTAAACAAACAACAAAAGGAAGCCCCAGTGGTGGTTAATAGCAAAGCAGCTGAAATCGCATTTCGAATTGCAATCACACAATCCAAATCTAAAACCAAAATGCCGCGTTGCTGTTGTTGGACGATTTGTTGTCAATTTCGCAATTGAATCTCGAAACGTGCACACACTCACACACACAAAACCAAGAGAACGAGTGCAATCCCATTTCCCCCAACCCCCTCCCCCAAAGACCCCATTACCCTCATCCTCGTCAACTCATTTATCCTTGCTAGCCTTGCTCCACTGAATACCCACTTGGTCAGATAAATGACAAATGCCATGGGCGCCCTAGCAGCATTCGCTGTGGTTGCAACAACAGCAGCAACTGCAACAGCAACGGCAACAGCATCGGCAACAGCTGACAATAGGAACAGCAGCAGCAATAGCAGCGGTGTGGCTATTAACCATCATCATCACCACAATCACAGTTCTACACTGTTGGATGCCGATCATTTACCGCAGCTGCAGTTGACAACCGCTAAAGTGGATCTGGACTTTGAAATCGACATTCAACTGCTGACAAATGGCTATGACGGGACAACGGTGAGTGGCATCAAATGGATTTACCTCGTCATCAGTGAATTTATGTGGCTGCTATTGAACCATTCCTTCATTCAATCAGTCATTCATTCTGTTATTCTTTTATGCATTGGCAACAGACATAAAGTTGCTACTCGTAAATGATTTTGGTTCAGGTATCCTTGGCCCCCATTGTTGCTATTTTATGTAATTTACGATTTGATCATGGTACAGTAGATATGGATTTCTGCGGGAAAGGGAAGCGGTCATGTTAACTTGTATAGATTGCAATGGTCGGGTGGGGTAGGGTATCTGATTTTACGAACTTCAATTTTTATTACATCAACACACATATTTCTTCCAAACATTGTATGCACTCATGTAATTTTGCAGTTTTGTGTGTTTTATGATGCGTATACGTAATAAATATACGTAATATTCGTCTTTTAACTCCAATTGCTTAATGAGTTGTCAGATCGCTTTAAATCAAATTACAAACCATGCTGAAATAGTAACTAATTTTGAACTACACTAAACAAAATCATTCAAGTATGAAGAATTTGGAATCATAATAATATAGAGAGAGAAACAAGACATAAAAAGTTATCTTTAAACAATTTTTCTACTTTACAATCAAATTTTTATCAGAGAAGGAGAAAAGTTATCTTTAAGCAATTTTTCTACTTTATAAAAATAAAATTTGTATCAGTTTATATTATTAAATTTAAGCATTACCTTCTCATAAGTATTTTGACAATTTGTATTAATTATACTTTGATCTTTATAGGTTACATATTTTATTTCCATTACAATGTTTCACATGAGGAATGGTTGCAAAAAGTTTAATTCAATTATAGCCATGTTTATTGTACTCCAAGCTGACACAGCTGGCAGATACCCACACACACACACGCACACACATTTATATTGTTTAAAAATATGATGTGTGATTTAGCCATTAATAATTATGAGGAATGGGTAAAGGGTTAAAGCAAAGTTTTCTCACTTCTGCAATTCCCTTTTAATTTATTTCATTTCTCACTAACCAACTGCTAAATGAAAATGAATGTGAGACTCATTAGTAGCACACGCACATGTAGAACTTTTGCCAGGCACACACATCTATACTACTCAAGCACACACACACACACATACATACACACAAAAATATATACATACATATGTGTATACCTTTATTGATGCATAATCCACTTTTCAACATCGTATAGGGGAACTCACCCAGTTGAGTATACCAAACCAAAGTTTATTCTTTCGTTTATTTTTTTTTTTTTTTTTTTTGATGTGGAGAAGGGGTGGTGGGAGAGTAACCTAACCATTTACGTGCTTGGTGAATTATCCGAAAAGGATATGAGAAAAACACATGCCTGTTTGCACACTTACCCAGAGATATATATCTACAATGTATATAGTAGGATATATGCTTTATCCAACGACAAACTTCTTGCTGAACTGTTCGCACGTTTAACTTTCAATCGAATGTAAATAATGAGTATCACGTAAGCTTTTGGCGTGCAGCTCACAATTTAGATAGTACTTACATACTAACATATATGTATGTACATACATATATATATATACTTGTATGTACCTTCCGCCATCCAGCTTCATGCAGCTGACTAAACCCGGCAACGTTGTGTCATCACATATTTTCCACATAAATAGATTTTTAACTAATTTATAAACTGTTTGGTAAAGGGGGGTAGAATGGGGAAAGCAGCAGCAAATGTTCTGATTTAGAACCAACGATAACATAGTTTATCTCTTTATAACTTAATTGGGCCAATTTCTGTGAGTAACCTAGTTAACTTAATTGCTGCATTTGATCGATCTGATTTATTTTTGGATTTTTATTTTTTTTTTATATTGCTGACATTGACTGTAATATGTAACATAGAGAATTTCCATCTATTGCTCTTGCACTTGCATAATAAATATATTACGCATACGCCACATTGTGCAATCTAATTGAATTATTAATCCAACCAACAAATCTCACACAAACAAAAACTTACACACACACACACACATACAAACAACGTTGATTTTCTGTAGTTTTTCTCCACTTTTCCATTGTTGCATATTGTTGTTTGGGTGGGTGAGTTTATGTGTGTGTGTGTGTTTGTGTTGGGTGTGTGTGCTCTTGGATTTAATTTCGCATTTTCTATTGCCTGGAAGCTATCACATAAAAAGTTTCAGTCTCGCATTGTTCGCAGACTTTTGCATTATAATAATAAGAATAATACAAATATTAATAGTATTATTTGTCGTTCCTCCATTCAGCGTCAAACAATGTGAAGCATTTGGAATTTGTTTCGAATTTCCCCCTTTTGGCTAAATTTATTGAATTGGGGCGTACAAAAAAATTGAACTATTAATAAAAATGACCAAACGCAATTGAATGTCATTTATGCCAGAAATGCCACACAGAATATCGATAATTGAATTGTTTACCAGCGATTATATTGTATTCAATAGGCAACATCGAATCGGATATTTGTGGTTGCAAATAGATTACTTGCACAATGTGTTTAAAAGTTAGACAGTTTAGAACTAAATTAATATTTTTTTTTCTTTGCATATTTTCCAATTTATTGTGATAAATTGTGAATTTTTACTGTGGTGAATATTTATCACCTTTTATTAAAATAAAGTTTATTAAATTGACATACCGCAGCAAAGAATAATTTATAATCCAATAAGATATGTATATATTCTTTGTCGTTGTATGTTATTTTCGAATAATCAACAAACGATTATTTTGTTTCGCCTTTTAATTACCTTAGCCTAATTTTTATGACCATTATTATTATAAAGAAATCATTACGAAATTATATATTGCGTGTAACTTGGAAATTAGCTTAATGAAAAAGCCTAATTTAATAGCCATTGTTATGAAATTTGGCTAAAAATAGTTTTATAATAGTCATTTTGAGGCGTAACGTAAATTTCTCTGTTGTGGACCTAACGTTTAAGTCCTTATGATTATATTTTGTAAATGAAAACGTATTGAATTTAAATTGTTACAAACGGTAGTTAAAATAAATTTGCCTTGTAATTAACAAATTTCAAATTGGGTCCAAATAACTGAGAACTTATTGTAGATTTACTTTATAGACATCTCATTCCGACGACTTGTTTCGATTACTAAATGCAAGTTGAAAAGTAAAAGCCAATTTCCGTTTCTTATTTTCTTTTTTTTTCTTTTTTTTTTTGTTTAACAAAGTTGTATTTTTCTTTTGCATTTAATTTAAGCTGAATTTTGTTGGTTCTACGAATTCTTTAGGATGTTTTCCCCATGGTTGGCAAAGGAAACTATGCAGCAACAATTTCTATTTTAGGTTATCCTCTTCCTATTTCTTGCCTCCTCTTACCTGGCTTTAAATTGTTCAACATTTTATTTATCTTTCAATTCGGTTCTTTTCTTGTTATTCCGTGTATTTGCACACCAAATTTAGATTGAAAAAAAAAACAAAACGAAGCGAAAACTTTATCCCACATTTGTCTTTGATGGGGCCTATGTTTGAGGTTTCTGGGTTTTGGTTTTTTCAATTAAATGTGAAAAACGAAATTGGCTAAGAGAAATATGCACTTTGAATGGTGAGAATTTACATTTAATTAAATTTAGCCGTGTAACAGTTGTCCGCCTTAATAATCGAGGGTGCCCGCAAAACAAATGAACGAAATGCTACACAAATTGGGTCACAATTTTCAAACCGCACAGCAGATGAGATATAGTCATATGCAGTCCTTCGACTACTGATTTCCCCTACACTCCTCTCCCATCTTATCCTATACAATCCATTACCTCATATTGGGTGTGGATTCTATTCTGTTTTCACACCTTGCCATAACCCATTATACTTAACCACAAGAGCCACAATGTGTTTGCATAGGAGTGTGGCTCTTGCCTTATAATTGCACTCACCTATCTTTGTGGGTATGTTGGGTGTCTGTGTCTGGTAATTTCTGATTTTTTATGATGTCTGCTATTCATTCTACTCTGATAAAGGGTCAGGGTCAGAAGAAGCAGAGCGGGGGGGAGGAGAAAAAAGATTTTCAATGAGCATTCGTGGGGATTCAATAAACCCAAAAGGCTCTCTTTTGTTATTGACCATAAAATTGTTAGCCTTTTTTTTCCCTTTTCCTATATACATTTTTTGTAGCCTTATTTGTGTAAGTATGTGTGTGTGTGTGTGGTAGGGGTGTGGCTATAACTGTTTGTTTGGCCTGCTCACTTTAATGTACGGACCATGAACTACAAGTTGTAGTTGTAGTAGTTGTGACATCACAATGACCCAAAAGTGCAAGCGATTACATTTGACAAGTCAATTTCATGTTTATTTTATTGAAGGTGAAAGATTTTACGTTTTTTGGTTTATCTTCTATCCTTTTAAAAGAATGTCATAACATTTGATTTTATTGAATAGTCAAGTGTGATTACTCAATGGCTTAGTTCATTGAAACGATGCAATCACAATATAAAGTCGTCATGTCTCTGGCTATAAGATATATTTCTCATTCAACTTTAATGCAAAGAAAAGCAGTGCACTTTTTCACTGTCTACATATACTTGTCTGAGTATGTATGTATGTATGTATGTGTGTGTGTGTGCTAGTGTATGAGTGTGTTTATATTAAGCACACAACTAACAAAAAGCAAGTGACTGGCGCTCGTTTGGCAAGTTTTCCGCTTGAATTCCCCCATGCCATACAAAGTGAAAGGAGAGCAAAAATAAAAGTATTGGAAAATGAACTTGCCATAAAATCGATGCAGATGTAGATGAAAATTAAGCTTGAGTCTGATGGTAGATGTATTCACAATCAGCTTAAAAGGCGTCCAACCTATTTCCTACCCAGACCAGACTCAAATTATCATCAACAGCGACTGGAACAGCGATAGCAAATGCATCAATTGCCATCTCCTGTTCCAGCTAATTATCTTGCCGTTGACAACCTGCCGGAGGCCAATCAACAACTCCAATCTAAAGGCAAGCGACAAGCGCAAATACAAACAGACAGACACACAGACAGACAGAGGCACAGATAGAGGCATGGTACAGAAAATTGGTAGGCACTAGACCGTTCCAAGTGTCCATAGGCAAAATATTTGTCCACATACACACAAAGCACTCTGGAGCCCAAGGATATGGCAAATGCAAATTGACATTCCTGTGCATATTGATCTCTGTATGATAGAAGAAACCTCGAATTGTATACTTATAGCACTTTGATTAATCATATTTTGTCATGGATTTCAAATTCAAAAGTCTGAGTCGACTGATCGAATAATTAAAGTCAACTTGTACTATTTTAAATGTTGCTACTGGAAGAAAGTTAAAAAACAAATTTAATATATCAAATATCCTTGCGTCTGTTAAGATACCCTATTGTATGGTATGGTTCCTACGCTAATAAATATATACAAAAAAAAAAATATATCAAATAGGTTAACTAAAACACTTTTGTAATATATACATATATATTTTTGCTCAATTCCAAAGCCTCAAATATAAATAAAAATATAAATGATATGTTATACTTATAGAAAATCAATGCTTAAAGATTTATGCAATATAAAACCCTTTAATTATATGCTTTTAAAAGTTTAACTATTTTTTAGTACTTTAATATATCTAAAAACTTTTGCCCAACTAAAGGACAAAGACTCGTGCGTAAACTATCCTTGAGAGAAAAGAAAATTGCCTTACAGATGCCAAGTAAATGCACTTGAAACAAAATGAAAATTTAATAAGACAAAAGAAAAAATAGCAATTTTGGTAGATTTAATATTTTAATTATTTATCTACTGACAAGGGTCTTGTCCAAATATTTAAACCACACACACCTTCAAGTGTGAGTCTTGGCCTCAGGGATTGGCAAAGGAGAAGAAAAAAAAACTAATTAGATAATAAATAATGGAAACCTTTTCAAGCTGTCACTGACACATGCCAAATTTTCCATTCATGACATTAAATGGTTATACTCATTTGCATTTATGTGCCAATGTTAATGCTCGTTAACTAAGAGGGAGGGCGGAAAAAAGTCTTTTGCAAGTTTTCATAGATGTTTAACTCCAATTATGATGATTTGCCAAATTTGATGAGGAACACATATGCGACGACTTACAGCACAATTACATCTGCTGTTCTTCCAGCTCCAGCTACAGATGTTGAACTTTTCGAGTTGCCTGGGCTCCGTTTAATTAAGCCAAAGTGTCAACAATGGTAAAAGGCATAGACACATATGCATGTAGGATTGTTAGCTGACAGGAGCAAACAATGCTCCAAACAGAAGAATAGAGCACTAGTACAGGCTGAAATTCAACACTGCTTTACACTGGCAGCCAGCCTGCCAACTTTATGCAATTGTCAACGGGCATGGGCGTGGGCATGGGCATTGACAGCTCCGACAATGGATACAAGCAGCAAGACTCTTTCACAATTGTTATTACAGTTTACATCTGCTCCAAAAACATGCTCAAGTGGATGGCAGCAAGACAAATACCAACACCAACACTAAAACATACACACACACAAACACCTTACGCCATTTTGCATTACGTAAATGAGGTAACAGTACTTTCCAGTTTATTCTTCTCCTCCTTGCTCTTGACTGACTTGAAGTTTATATTCAAGAAAGTTTTTTTTTTTTCTTAAAGCACACAATGCATAAATCAGCCTGTTGGCTCAGTTATTATCGCATCTATGAGGAAATTCTATTCCCCTATATAGTATATATATATATATATACATATATATATGTATATACATATGCAAATGTGGCAAGTACGAGACTTCCTACCGACTAATTTCTATGCATACACATATCAGCCAGACACGGCCACGCCTACAATTCTAACCAGTTTATTATGTGCATTCACACATACATATATAAGTATATGTATGCATATGTAAACGTGTGAATACCCCTAATAGTGTCTGAACATGTATTTTCTTCTCTTCCAAAGTCAATGATAAAAGCAAAGTAAAACATAAAAAAAAAAAACAAAAAAAGATTTGCTAAACTTTTCATGTGGCACTTCAGAAAAGTCTTTGTACAACAGAAAAAATGCATTACATAAACATAAAACATATAAAACAAAAACTAAAAGAAAAAAATATGCACTTATATTCAAGGCTGGTAAAAAGAAAAACTTTTCTTTATGCAAAAAGTTGAGGTAGTTCTATTTTTTAAGTTATAGTAATCAAAAACTGTGCTAAAGTAATCTTTAAATATAATCAGTTAAGTAATTTGAGATTGGGTCTGGCAACGCTCTGGCAATTGAGAAAAGAACAAGAAAATAAGAAGAAGCAGCAAATCGCGAACAATCAACGAAAAGTTCTCTGCGTGTCAAAAGCGACGAATAAAACGATCAACGATGAATAAATCAAACAATCAGAGATGAATTTCGTATTTTGTGTTTTTAAAACCTTTACTAAACTTTTATTCTTAACCTGCAATAAAACTTCAATAAACCAAATTCCTACAGTAAGTTAACTTGATATAAGACACATAAATATTTGAATATTGATTTATATTAAAAGACTAATTATATATCGATTCATTGGGATTCAATTTAGTTAGTTTTAAGAGAAAATAAAAGATTTACGGTAATTCTTTGAGCCAATACTTTTTTGTAAATTTAAAGAAATTTTAATGTAGCTTGCCAGTTCCTCGAGAATTATTTTAATGTTAAATAAGTCACCTCTTTTTTTTAGTTTTATGAACGATTACCTTCAATTGACCTTTAAATCTTAAAAACTAAATTTTGGAATAATTTTGGCATTGTTAAAAATTTAATCAAGTTTTAATGGCAACGGAAAATGCCAACGGAAATACTAAAATCAATGTACCCTTTTGAAAAAAGAAGATAGATATGTAATATTTGCATTATTTATGGCTGCTCGGCAAAAAGACTGAAGTGCATTTATCTTCTTTTATATTTAGTTTATGGAAACATTTATGACTTTTTGATGCTGCGATTAATGTATTACAAGTTTGAAGGATTATAAAAAAGCAAAAGACAGTTTGAAAAGATATTCAAGAACTTGAGTTTATGGATATTGCTTGAAAACTTATAAAATCAATTTATCACTTAGCAGACAAGTGATTAAATTGAAAATTTAATGCTATGAACAAAACAATTATATAAGAAATGATTACATTACATGAATCTATTCAAAGCGTTTTTGTGTCATATGTGTATACTATTTATTCTACGAAAATAATAGAAATTAAATAATTTCGCTTTCTTAGAATATTTTTAAATGAAATTCGGTTTCAAGAAGTTTTTGAAAACCATTGAACTTTGTTTGCAAAAGTCTTAAATTTCGGTTGAAGACGTTTTCCAAGAGTTGCGTATTCTTAATTAACAAATATGCCTAAGGGCTGAAATTGTTGCCATTGTACTCGGAAGTACTTTAGTGACAGCGTAAAGTAATGTATATATAGCAAATACAAACACACATTCACATACACACAAAGATATGTACATATTATAAAAAGAACCACATTGCTGTTGCTTATTATGCGCGAACCGTGTAGCTTCTTTACTTGTAAATCACACTACTTCCGACACAAAGACGGTCAGACATCTAGACAGACAGACAGAGAGACAGCAGACGGACAGACGGACAAACGAGGCAACAGTTTTCTTGCTTTTATTGTTGTTGTCTGTTAACAGGTTGTGTTCACATTGCCTTTGCGCCTTATTATTGTAGTCTACTTTGTTGGGAGAAGGCAATCTGTGAGCATAGTATGTGTGTGTGTGTGTGCGTGAGTGGGTCTTTGTGTCTTTGTGTGTGTGTTGACGTTTAATCAACGCATTGTGCCATTTAACTTTGCAAACAAACCCCAAGCGCCTAAGTGCGGCCTCTGTATATGTTTCTGACACTGTTGTCTTTTGCTATCTATTTCCGTTCCTTCCTTCTATTTTATTTTCTTCTTTGCTACATTTGTGTTGGCCATAAACATTTGTTGTCCACTTTTATTGCCAATTAAATGCTGCAGCATCTGTTGTCACAGTCACTTCAATTTTTTTAAATTTCATTTCCCACACACCATTAGCAGAAAGTTAAGCGAAATAATTTGTATCACAAATAAGTTATTTGTATTGGTCGTCTTTATCGTTTTTTATCGTTGAGTAAATTCCATTGAAAATTCATTATTGACTGAGTAGTTAGCCAAGGTCGACCTTCTCCCACTTGTTAACGGCTTTTTAATGATGCCAGAAAACACATCAAGAGCCAGCATCAACATCAAGGTTCGACAGCAATAAAAATCACTGCAATGGCAGCTGCCTGACATTAAACAATTTAATGAAATTTCCACGGATAAGCAAAACCATTTCCATTCTCATGTAATTTTTTTTTTTTATAATCTTAAGTGTCTTTTATTGTCAATGAGGAGAAACAACTTAAGCGTAATTCACTAGGGTAATTAATTTCTGTTTTAAGTACATGGCAAATTACACATAATCCAATCCTTTATCTTTCCACTTTGGTCTATTAGCCCAGGGGGCAAATATTGGTGTAGCTTCTGTATTATAGTTGATGCGTTTATCAACTTGCCATTCAATAATATTAGCCAAGTTTTAAATTAATAATTATTTCCCCAAGTCTATGTACATATTCCTTTGATAACTTTCGCCCTGGGGCGAATATCATTTTGCAGTTGTTGCTAAGTTTCAATTTAATAATATTGCAATTTACCCAAAGTGTACACAAAAGACATGCACTTTACATTGAAATATTGTCCCTTGTTAATAAAGTGAATAAGTGATTGATTAATCAAATATTCAATAGCCACACACTGCAGTTTATTGCGAATAAAAGGATATTTTTCAATTGGTTCTTAGCTACCTAAGACTTTACTTTCAATTAAAATTCATTAAGTAGTTTTCTTTATTAATAAGTTTATTAATTAAGTTTTGCTTATTTTAATAACTCAATAGAAATGACTAAATAATGCAATTTATTTTGGCTTTTAAAAAGACCAATTGAAAAGGACTTTTTCCTTTAGTTAAAAACATAAAATAAGATCTTTTCTTTATATACATTTTTTTTAATAGTTAAAATATTCTTTATTTAAAATATTAAAAAGGAACTGATCGGAACATAATCTGCTTTAACAGATTTTACAAAGAAAAAGTACTTTTGTAATTAATTGCCGTTTTTTTTTTTCGTTTGATTGCTTAAATGAAATGAATACCTAAAAGTGCTCAATGCATATTACGCATACGCCATGTATTGTATGCCAGCGGCATGTCGCAGTGCCACATCAAGTGGCTTAAAAATCGACATCGCCTTCATTAAATTGATGTTCCGTTTCATTTTCAGGCAATTAGCAGCTTTAAATATAATGTAAATAAGCCGCTTACAAAAATAGCAACAAATGTAAAAAGTGTTTGGCAAAAATTAATTAAATAAAGTTAAATTGGGGAAGAGCGAAAACTCTACTCAAAATTTACATGAATTCACATGTATAAACACTCATACATATAAATATATTTATATGTGTATATATATTTATATATGTATATATTTGAGTGTGTATTTCTGCAGCAGCGGCATTTTTATATTTGAATTAATTAATTGCATATGCCAGCGGTTTTTGGTGTTGCCTTAAAACTTCTCCTTTTTTTTCACTGTGTTGCCTTTTGCAATTTTTGTTTTCCCTTTTGCATAAAGGAGTACATATGTGAAGTGAACACACATACACACACATACTTATTTCTGCGGTAAATTTATGTTTCGCTGAAAAAAATCCTTGAAACCTTTTGTGTAGGGTTTTCCCTTGGGCTTTTGCTTGCATTCTCACACTTGCTGTCTCGTACATATATTAATTAATAAATTCATTTACACAGCCTTAACTCACACATACCGGGAACACTAGCTGGTTGGGGGGAAAGGGAGATGGGTGGAGGATCTGTTACTGAATTCTGAGTTTGGGGCGCTTCTGTGGTTTTCAATCGACTGAAACTCACTTGTGCATAGTTTTGGTCAGACCAAAGGCTAAAATGCCAACATAACTGGAATTTACAGAAACCAGCAGAAAGGACAAATGGAAGGACTAAGAATGACTAACCGCAAGGCATATTCTCACTCAAAGTTGTGTTAGACATGATGATGGCAGATGTGTTGCCTACAACGTTTTAGCTTAACAAATTAATTTGATTATGAGGCCAAAAGAATATTTTTAGTGACTTGGCAGAAAATCCAATATGCAATTTTGTCAATTTTAATTATGAATAATGTAGTTGGTTTTCACTTAACCAGAGTGTAGTATCTAAAGATGGCTCTCGTGTCTTAGCATACTTTAGCAGATGCCAAAGTGATTGATAGTCCTTGTGTCAGAAAGAAGAAAAACCACAACCAGAGGCATCTAAGAAAGAAAACCACATAGTAAAGTAGCTAAAACCAAATCAAAGACAAAAGGCAGATTCTGAATTTAGATTTACAACATAAATGTTCATATATTGTAATTTAATTGAATTAGTTTATATTCCATGAAAGTTAATTGTGCTTAATTTCTAGGAATTTTCAAATGTAACCCAAGAGACTTATTAAGCCACAAAAATTCATAAATGAATCTATATATAAATAAGAATGTATCAGATAAACATTATTATTAATATTGTTAACCTTTTTGTTGCCTTTTTTGTATTTTAATTGCAGCTTACATCGTTCTACAATGAGACCAGTTGGACAAATGCCTCCGAAATGGATACAATAGTTGGTGAGGAACCGGAACCGCTGTCGCTTGTGTCAATTGTAGTTGTTGGTAAAGTAAATGTCGTTGAATGTAGAACAAAAGGCAACTGAATCTGTCGCCATGTACTTGACATGCCACCACCAAAACCCATTCATACCACAGCAATTATCAGCAATTGCATGTTGCATGTTGCATGTGATATAAACAGTGATACAACAACACCATTCCATTCACGCACATGCACACGCAAAACATACACAAAGGCACACGAGTACACAATTTTGCCATATGTCATACACCTGTTTTGTGGATAACCGAATCCTTTTCGCTCACTACCCCCAAAAAGTATGCTATGTTTCATTGTTATACGCTTGCGTTAATCATTCCGATCGTTTAATTATGATGGCATATTCTCTTGTTTTTCGACAAATCAATCATTAGGCATCTTCCTATCGGTGCTGATATTCCTATCCGTTGCCGGCAACATCCTTGTATGTCTGGCCATTTATACAGAACGAAGCCTGCGACGCATTGGCAATCTGTTCCTGGCATCATTAGCGATTGCGGATCTATTTGTGGCCTCATTGGTGATGACATTCGCTGGTGTCAACGATTTATTGGGTGAGTATGAGAGCACAATGATGAGTCGGTGTAATGGGAATTGCAATTGAAATTTGTTGCGCACAAATTTATGTAAAATGCCCTGCAGGCTGTTGCGCGCGAAAAAAAAAATATAAAAAACAAGTAAAGAGAAAAAAAAACATTGAAGATAAACCAACGATGGAGGAAAAAACATATATGTATATATATGTATATATATATATGTATATAGGCTGATGGAAATGTATGTTGTGGGAACAAGCTTTGGGGCTTGGGGTCGATGGTGGTAAAAACTGGTATGCCTGCCAGCGTTTAAAGTCAGGATTTTCTCTTATTTTCTTTTTTTTAAGTATGTCAGCTGCAGAATGGGTTTCGGTGAGTAACTCTTCTGACTGTTCCAGGAATCTACATTTTCTTTTATCCCCTTTAACAGTACACTAGCATGTAGTATATATACATAGATGTCTCTTTTAGGCTAGAGCCTCACATACTGATTATTTTCCATTAGCCCCACTCTGGCTCAGACACAAGCTTAGAACTGAGTGAGTGGCTGCCAGACATTCAAGTCAGGCAATCCTTTTGCTACGACATTGACAAAGATTTTACTTCTTTTTCTTTTTTTTTTTTTGGACCAAGTTTTTGTCTGGCAAAACCTTTTATGATTGCATTCTCATTGCAGCGCATTGCTAGAGAATTAAAACTTAACAGACTCAAATAAGTAAATAAGCGTTAAATTAAGCGAAAAGTCTTAAGTAGAAACTTTCAAAGATTTATACAAATACTCCCAAGTGACTCTTCTGCTGGGCGACATGTTCCACTTGAGGCAACCAACTTGCAGATGCTGATGATGATAAGTTAGAGTTTACGAAATGGAAAAGGAGCAAATAAATAAAATCAGAGAAATAATGTGTGTGGAAAAATAAAACAATAAATATCATTGAAAAGGGTATCATTCGCCAGATACCCTATCCCAAATAGTCATAAGAAAAATCTATTAAGTTAATTGCAGCCATTATCAAATAGAATCAATTGCCTTTAAGTTAAAAGAAAAAAAAAACAAATTTAGAGAAAAATGTCTGCTAAAAAGGTGAAATTCTTTTTAGTATACAGATATTTTGTCTTAAATTAACGCAAACAGTTTGCACTATCAGGATATCAGAATATTTATATCAAAGATAGTGACTGATATTGAGGGCAAAATCAAATTAAGTGATTGAAATCAAAACTATACAAAAACTATAAAAAAAAGTAGTTGAAAAAAGTAAAAAGATAAAAGTTGTATGACTTTCATTTGTTGATCTCCAACCAAAATATATTGTAAAGGAATACAAATACTTAAATATTAAATGTTTGAAGGGTATTGAAATATAAAAAGAAAATGCGTTACGATGCGTTTAAGGTATGTGGCAGATGTACAAATTCTATCCCAGTCCCCAGCCATCATCTGCTGTCTCTGGCAGGAGAAAATAATAAACGACTTTGGCACTTGAACAGGACGATGGCAGCGAGGCAACATAAGCAAAAGTGTGAAAAAATAAATAAAAATGCTCAGCTGCTCAAGACAAACAAGGTGGAGCCTCAGGGGAACAAAAGTACACACACACACACACACACATACATACCCCACCCACTCATACAAACTCATACACACATGTATAAATGTGTAGAGCTGTTGAGGCAAATTATTTTCGTCAAGGCAACATTTAGCACGCTTCAAGGCAGGCAAATCAGCAAATAAACGTACCCGGACCAAAACCATCCCCTCTCTCCCTGCCTTTGCCAGCATCTGTATTTGGATAAGTTCAAACAACAACTGAAAACAGAAGTGAGATGAGCAGAGAATGAGACTGAGAGATGACAGATGCTGGCAACTTCACAAGAATACACACAAGCCAAATCACAAAAAAACGACAAAACCATACATATTTATGTATATATGTATATATATATATACATATTAATATATATATATTTGTATCTGGTTATTGAATGAAAGCGGCATAAAAGTACAAATATATTCTGCTGACTCGCAATAGGGGGCTTGGATATACTTTTTCGGGGCTAAAAGCTTTAGCCAAATATGTTGCATGCTCTTGGACTCAAAACCGATGCCACCAGATGTATGCTGCCAGATGAAGCGGCAAATATATATACATACATATATATATATGTATATATGGTAATGTATTTGCATAGCATATGAGCAAATGCAATGCAAAATATAGACAATTTTTGCAAATGTATTTATCTTTTACTTTGAATTTTTGTGAAATATTTTTCTCTTCATTTTCTAAGGAGGGATCAAATATACAAATTTGAATATATTACTGTGTTATAAGCCAATAGACAACATTTTTCAAATAAATGCGTTTCTAAAGGAGAAAATTATTTTAGCTTAATCTGAAGTATAAATATTTTTTTATATTTGTGAGAATGAAAACCAAATGCTTTGAATGAATTTCAGAATTTAAATATATAATTTGGAAAAATTATTTCCAAACATTTTGCCAAATATTTGTGGAAGAGTAATATATATCTAAATAGTTGAGGAAATGGACAAGTTTTGGTTAATTTTACCATTGGGATACGCAAAGAAAGAAATCACCTATGATGGCATTTTTTGGATTTATCGTAATCTGCTCTTTGTTACGGCAGATAAAAGTTAGTGCTTGTATGTATAAGTGTGTGTGTGTGTAGAGTAATATCCTGACTGCTTAAGAGCCATATACAAGCCTGCACGAGACTGACACAAATGGCCATAATGAGCATGATATGCATATGCGTATCATCAACCATCATGAAAGCCACAAACCATAAATAACCTTTTTTTTCCACAAGTATATCAAATCTGGATTCGAATTTATCAGGGACCGCATTCATGTGTGTAAATGTGTATAAAGCACCGGTATACATACACAAACACACACGCACACACACACACACACACACACACCGATTCCTTTGATAAAGTCAAACGGACATCCGTAATGGTCAGGCACGGAACTTCAATTGACTCGGCCGAATGCTTTTTCGGAAAAATCATTTGCCATAATTGCAGTGCACTTATGAAATTGACGTCCGACCAAAAATAAAACAAGAAAAAGGGAACGAATAACAGCAAATAAATAATATATATATTGAAATGTAAAAATAAATAAAACGTTATGTGTGCTTTCACTTTTACATTTTGGCCAAAGCAAATGAAATTTAAATAACACATGTAATGGGTCCGGTAAAGGACACAGTTACATCTGCAACAGGAAACGGAAATGAATTTATGAAATCATTTAAACTCAATTTATGTCATGAATAAATAAAAACAAGAAACTGATTGCTGTTGGCGTCATTCGCACTCGTCATCCTTTTGCACATCTCCTGATCCTGCAGTGCAAAATTAAGGATTCGTCACCGGCCGCAACATGGCAATTTCCGCAACGAGACACACAGAAAAATGGAGTCGAGTAATTATTAACCATTTTACAACAAGCAATCAGTCAACCAGGCCAGACAGACCATCAGTCAGGTGTAGTCAGTCAATCAGTCAGTCAGTCAGTCAGTCTGTGCATCAATTTTCATGCAATAGTTCTATATCTTTCTTGCTTATTCCTTTTTTTTTTATCTTATTCATTTGCAGGCTATTGGATCTTTGGCGCCCAATTTTGTGATACGTGGGTGGCTTTCGATGTTATGTGCTCGACAGCATCAATTCTCAATCTATGCGCCATATCAATGGACCGTTATATACACATCAAGGATCCACTCAGGTGAGTGTCATCACCTGTCACATGCATAAATTATGCAATCTATCGATAAAAACTAATTGTTTGTATACAAAGTAAAGAGACGAAAACATTTCGTGTCAGAAATTCAAGTAGAATAATTGACTGATGTCCCGAATTATATATATATGTATATATCGATTTAATATAACGCCAATAAACAAAAAAAAAAACAAAAACAGGTCATGTATATTTTTCATACGCCATGTTGTCATGCTTGTCACGTCTTCCATTTCGGTATAGCTTACCTTTCCGCCAATTTTAGCATTTCTCAAGACTCTCCATGTTCTTAACTTGAGTTGTTTATGGTATCATTCATCCGTTCATTAATCGTTGCACATAATTGTTTCATTAGTAACAGATTTATTGGGCATTATTGGGAGTTTTTGCTACTTCATCCCCTCTTATGCGTTGTACATTAAAATCCAGTTAAGCACTTTTCTTGTTGCATCATTTTGGTTACTAAGAGTTCACATAAAAGTTTCTTGCAAAGTCACACACTCTCCTCCATGTTGCATATAGAAATGTTTACAGTATTTTGGGGCACGGCAAATATTGAGTTAAATTGATATACACAGATTAGAAATGGACTAAGATGGCACAAAAGTTTGTATATATAGTTAAATGGAGAGTTTTCCCAAACAATTTCAATTCAGTATATCAATTTATATTAGTTATATTTCTAAAGTTTTGACTTTGAAAAGATTTTCTTGCTGCAAATTGAAATAAGCAAAGTTTATGAAAACTTTTCACAGAGGTCACTTCTATAGTTAAATATGTGCCATCAAAGGTTCTTGGTAAATAAGAGGAATTATGTTTATATAAAATCAATTATATTATATAACTGAATGCTAATTAAAGTATCAAACGTTAGTTTAATAAAATATATTTAAATATTTCTTATACAATCAATTAAATTCGGAGGAACTATTTTGTTTCTAGACTTATTTGACTTTTCTTTTGACTGAATGATGATGATTTTCTATCTATGTTACTTGTATATATATATATATATATGTACATATGTATATAATTGTAATAACTTTCTATTTCTTTTCTTCAGTAACACATTCCTTTATTGTAGTTGTAACAATGAAATTCTGCAGTCTCAGTTATATACAGGTAAAGCCTCATATATATATCCTGGCAAGAACAATGAAAATGAGTTTCATTTTTGTGTGTTACTTTGGCAGTTGCCAAAAGCAGCCATGTTAGCCACGTTAGCACTGTATATGTATGTTTCTATTAGAATTGATTTTCAGTAGAAGAGAATATCCTCCATAGACACACACAAAAAACCCCAACACCAACTTTTATAGAAAAATTTGAAACAAGTTTTTGTGTTGATTGCAGCTCCAACAATAGTGTTAATTAAATTTTTTCAACAATGCCACAGAATTTGTGCAATGAAAACAAACAAATGGTAAATTTATGACATATACATAAATACATACATATATCACATGTGTGGTTTTTGTTCTTTTTTTTTTTTATATATGGCAAAATCAAACAAAACGTTGACTCTGGTCAAGCTGTTGATGCCAGAGTCACAACAGTTTGAGGAACGAGAATTGCCGTTTAATGTGGCAAGTGTCAGCTGCAAATACAAAATGAGATACTTGGCAACACGCCTCAGTTGCCCCCACGCCCCACTTTTCCAACCTTCTTTTTACTTTCTTTCTATAATAAATCCTTTGATGCTATTTGCAGCCAAAAGCCAAAAGTAGAAAAATATTTTTTTTATTCCATACCCTCCAAGCATTTTGCACGTGTTTAGGGTTAGTTGGCTGGCTGGCTGCTCAGTTGATGGGTGGTTTGGTGGGCAGACATTTGTTGCTATTGCTCCACTTACACCTGCCATGTTACTCGATGAGCCCCGGGAAAGCTTATTCGTTTCGTTATGAAAAATTTCTATACAACATTTCTAGTGGTGTGCTACGAATTTAACCCAGTCAGTCAGTGGGTCGGTCGGTCGGTGGGTCTCTAATCCGCATCCCTCACTTTCCTCTCATTGTGCATTCTGTCAGCCATTCAACAATTTTATATTTGTCCATGTAACGCAGTCCTGATCATATGACGCTACATTCACGTTGTTACAAATTTGAAATGAAAAGGCTGCGAATAGTGATTTCAGACTTAAATAAATCTAGTTTAGTGGAAGCTAATACATTTGGAAGCTGTTGAAATTGTTATATTTATAATTCTTTATACCAAAAGTAGCAGAGTGTAAATGTAAATGGAAACACAATTTTCATGTGGATTTTTCTAATATTTTAACCCACTTTGTTGGGATAAATGTATTATTTTTCTTTGTAGGATAAGCCAGAATACCCGTAATGTTAATAACAGAGAATGCTTAACAGAGTCACTGATACTTTTAACATAGCAAGGTTTGAGCAGCTGATCTTGCCCTTACTAATTCTGTTAAATTAAAATGTTATTTTATTTTAAAGTACATTGACTAAATTATTGCTAAAACAAGCTACAGTAACCTGCTTTTTAATCAATTAATGAAGTAGTTAATCTTTACCATTTATAAATGATTGAAAATGTTTAACTAGAGCATGAAGAGACGAAAAACCCTTCTAAATTTAAAGTTTGCTATGAGAATACTTGCATTAAGCTGATTCAGTCTTTGCTTTCTCTCTTCCTTTTTCTGCGCTTTAGTCTTTACTCCGCTCGATTAAGCATTTAAATGTTCATTGAGGAAAGGAAAGACCATGACTAGCCAACTTCCTCTGCAACCAAAAAGCCAGCATCAACTGGTATACTGGAGGCAGGCCTTAATAAACTCCCAAATAAGTTAGTTGGCAATATTAGTCAGAGAAAGAAGTCAAAAATAATAGATAAGGATGCCTCGTGAAAAATATTCAAGTTATCGATCGAAATTTAAATATTGCACAGATACTAAAAAAATTTTAAACTCGCTCTTTAATCATACTACTAAATATTGAAAGTATAAATAATAATAAAAGAATAAATGCATTTGGTTGAGGAGTTTTTACATTTAAATCGTATAACTATAAATCTCCTACAAAGATATATAATCTATCTTTAATACTATTACAGTTATAATTGAAATTTTCACAGAATTGCAAATCTCTTTTCAAATTTAAATTTCAAACAGAATATATATCGTTTCGCATTCATGATCATAAACACGAATATTGAATTATAAAAGACTGCTAAAATAATAAAATTTGCCTTGGGAACAAATTTTTTTTCTTTCTATTTTTCTGTAACGTTTGTCACGATTTTTTCTTAAATTGAAATAATAAATTCATGGAATGAACTGAAATTAAATTTCGCTACTGTAAATATTTAAATTCTTACACCTGACCATTTTTGTTGTTGAGTCTTTTAGTTGCTCTTTGTCTATCTTCAATGCAGACATTGCGCCCACTTGAAATGTCATGACTTCGTCTCCATCTTTGTGTCCTTCTTCATCACCTTCATCCTATCCTGAAGGAGCCAAACGGCGTCAGCTGGTTGTCTACTCGTATATTATAAGTAGGTACATTCTATATAGAAAACGCAACGCAGCGAACATTTCTACCTTTTGTGTCTGGAATTGCTATAAGATCTTAGATGTGTCTAGCATTATTATGGCTACCCTTGGCTGGAGGCTGCTCTTTATGCAAATCTGATTTATTTGCATGTCAAAGTGGAGGCAGCTTCGCAATTTTTCCACTTCTCTGGCCTGGCTGCCAAAGTTCACGCACAGTCAGCGTCGTCGTCGTCTCATTAAGATCTCCATACCATTCCATACCATGGTACATCTGCCACCAACCAACACCCTCCATCTCATCATCCTGTTCCTAGTCATCACATCCACTGGGATTGAAATGCTGATTTTGTATATTTTCTTAGAGTTTTAGAATAATTGCAGGCGTTTAATTTAATTGCGCTAGCCAGGATTTGCCCAAAGACATGAAAAGCGAATGAAAGACTGAAGACTGATGTCAGAAGGGGAGAATTGGCAAAAACAATTTGGCTAAAAAGCCCGTGCAAATTTAATTAGAAAAGCAGGCGTTGACAAAGTTAAGACGAGCCCAGAAAGTGTGACAAAAAAAAAAAGAAAAATACTAAGAGAAAAGAAATTGGGTTTTATGTGAGAAGTTGGATATGCCGTTGGCGGCTGTCATCATCGTAACTGTCAGACGCATATGTGAAATTCATTTAAAACTGCAATAAAAAGTGAAGTACAACCTACAAACTTTATACAATCCAAGGGTGAAGAGGGTGGGTGATAGGGTGAAAAGTAGAAAATGACAGATAGCTTGCATATAGCGAAAATGTGAGCTGTGACTCAGACAACACTTATGCGCAATAAAACACACCACAAAAACCTCGAACCACCAACAATAGCTCACTTGGGAACATTTTGTAATTGTATATTTTGTAGTACAATGGGACAATATGCATCACAACAATTTCAATATAGTTTTAGAATGGAACATCTCTGCAATAACCAAATTTTTAAAATCAACAAATATTTATGACAAAAGAAAATTCAGTTTTGGCCAATATATCTATACTTTAGTGTTTCTTATTTGGTTGTTTAAAAGCCGCTTAATTTATATTACTAGATTATTATCTAATCTAAGTATTTTGACTCGGGAAAGTATCCTTTTACTTTAATTCACATTTGGACAATAAATCTTTACTTTAAATTTCATTTTAAATACTTTTGATATTGAAAATAATGTTTGGAAAAGAATAGTAACGACTAAAAATTTTTTGCTGTTAAGCAGATTTCAATAATAAATATTTAATTCCTATTAGTTTATATTTTTACCAACAAATGCATTTTGATCCACTTGAAAGTTTCTCTTCAATCAATCATCAAAGATTTTTCCCTTATTTAAGAAATTTCATTTGTTACCATTATTATTAAATTGTTTCTTTTGTTTCTTTGTTGATCAGATTTTGTATTCAGGCTTTTAGCAATGGGTTTTTCTTTTTCATTTGTCCCATCGTCCATTACATTGGGAACAACAACAAAACGCTCATAAAGAGTCATAAAATTTCACATGCAAAGGCAAACAAACAGGAAAACCGGCAAACTATGCAAATGTCAGTGACAAAAGGCAGAAACAGACACAGTAAAGGCATCCATTGTGCGTGCCTTGTGGCAATTCCTTGAGTGCATATGGGAGTAAAAAAAAAGAACCACACATAGAGACACAAACACACACACACCCACACACAAACACACACAGTCTATCAAAACCACTGGAGTCAAAACCAAAGTGAAATGCAAATGGGCTTCTAGTACACGCACAAGTAGATCCATGGTCACGCTCTTGCTCCTGATTTCAATTAGCCCATCGATGCTTGATTGGTTCCTCCATCGATGGCAATGTGTGATGTCTCCGCCTGTTGTCACCTAATGGAAATAGGTTGAGGTCTTACCGTGAATATATCAAAGCGAAAACGATGGTGCTTAGCCAGTCGGGCAGACAAGTAAGATACTGAATTAGTGTGTGTCTCTTGGTGTGTATGAGTGTGTGGGTATGGTATGATGTTCTGTGTGTGTGTGTGTGTAGCTGATAGGAACAAAGCAAAAGCTGCGGGCTCTCTATATCCTCCCTTACATCACACTTGTCGTCATCACATGGAAATCAATTTTCGTGACGAAAACGAAATTGAATTTGTATGTGAATACAATTACATAAACTTCCGTTTCCGTTTTATCGTTGAGTGAGTGAAAGCGTCTTTGTATTGAAATTGAATTATTCTGTTTGATTTCCTGCACAAGCCAAAATATTGCTCCTACAGCCGTTGCCGTTACCGCGAGAAATGCCAAAAGCATTTGGAATTTCCTTGGTTTCTGTTACCCTCTATATATACATATGTATATGGTATATATACATTTCCTAAAGAGTATAGAAATAAAGAAGTTTTATTTGCTTAAAACGTTTAGACTGATAAATTCTAAAATAAGGAGATTAGATTTTCATATATTTCTACAGGGCATTTTAAAGTCGTATCAATTATCTAAATATATAACTTACTTTTATTTTGAGCAACTCTCTGCCTGCTCATTTCCTGCACAAATTGTGTGTGTGAAAATCGAAATGCTTTGCAAAAAGGCAACCCGCAATGAATTTGCATACGTCATGTGCTGGATGTGGAATTTCTTTTTTTTTTTTTTTTTGGGGGGGAAGTTTTTGGGGTTTTGTTGGTTTTGTGCTCTTTCGGTTTTTGGGCTACGCTGCGGTTTGGTTTTGGTTTAGCCCGATTTGTCGCACAGTCCCATTGAGTAATTAATGGCTACAAGGGCCTAGGCTGGTCAAACACCTGATCAGTGTGTCAGGAGTGAGGAAAAAGTGGTGGTGTCCCAACACTTGTCGCACACACCCTCAAAAATGATGTTGGCTAATGGTGCTGATGTTGCTCCTGGCCTGCCCCCGAACATGGAAAAGCCACAGTCACAACAACATGAGAACATGTTCCTATTGCTATTTACCCTTTTGCTAGAATTCGAAAGGGCAGAAGGACAAACGCCAGCAACAGCAGCAGCAACAACATGAGGCATGACGCATGTATTTCCGCTTCCTTTGCCACGGTTTGAAGCAAACTCTGTCTCTCTCTTTCAGCTCTCCTATTACCCTTTTTCTCTCTCTCTCTTTTACTCTAACTTTGTCTTTCTCACTCTATTTCATTATAGATACGGACGCTGGGTAACACGTCGCGTTGCTGTCATTACCATTGCTGCCATTTGGCTGTTGGCCGCATTCGTCTCTTTTGTACCCATCTCGTTGGGCATTCATCGACCCGACCAGCCGCTCATTTTTGAGGATAATGGCAAAAAGTATCCAACATGTGCTCTGGATTTAACACCCACATATGCTGTCGTATCCAGCTGTATCAGTTTCTACTTTCCCTGTGTGGTTATGATTGGCATCTACTGTCGGTAAGTACACACACTCACACACACTCACACACACACACAACCGCCACACACACGATACACAGATACACCCAAGTACCGTGATAAAGACAAGATGAAACACTCAAAATATTTTAATGAGTTGAAAGTAGTAAAAAAGGAAAAATAATAAAAAGTATTGTTGTAAAAACAAAAGAACTGTGAACATATCAAGAAAAGATACCAAAAGTTATATAAAAGTAACATAACGCATATTATTATACTCTATAAATAATGGATTATAGACAACAATTCATAGTGCCTTTCAATCGATTTGTAACATATTTTTATTATTTTTTGTTACCTAATAATTTTCTAAACAAACAAAACAAAATGTTACCTAAATTCGTTCGTCAAATTTAATATAGAAAACTAGTCCAAAAACACTTTCTCTCTTAATATTCTTGGAATTTGTACTCAAAACGTAGTTAACCTTCTTAAACATGGAACGAATTATGGTCCTATCAGCTGTATATATACATATATATAGAGGAACAACAAATAAATGCCACAAGGACTTTGCCATTTTTTTGATGGTCCCTAGGCACGAGAGCGGTTTAGTTTTTGGCGGTTGGACAGGGCAAACAAATAGGCGCACGCATTAGTGTCCGCCTAAGTAATCCCCCAGGCAGACTAAAGGACTTGGGCGTGTGCAAAAAGGACTAGACCATGTCATAGCTATAAGAGATAAGAGTATGAGTTAGGCAATAGGTTGATATGTATAAAGGGGTTTGGGTTAGGGTATAGTGGGGTTTTACCTCATCAACATCCATGTTTGGGGCCAGTGGCACGTTCACATTTTAGCTTAACAAGATTTTGGCCATCGACCATTGGAATTTTCTATCAAATTTTGGTTAAATTACAGAATAAATATACTTTTATGGTCATAATTTGTGCCGGCCAATGTTATCCTTTTTATATATGAAGGACTCTAAGCAAACATTCACATACATACGCACGTATTAGCACACAGATATACGTTAGTTTGTTGATTGTCTGTGTGTGTGTGCGTGCGGGTGGGTATCAGTGGGTTGGGGCAAGCGAAGCGGAAAACAGATATGATAGTTGGTCATTACGTATACGCAACGTTAGCCTTGTGTTGCCTTGGTTTTGTTCTTAGTGTTCCTAGTGTTCATTTAATTGGCAAGTGAATAATCATCATATCAATTACACACAATACAGAGTTAAGACAGGTCAATTATTATATTGTTCAACCTTTCTCTCTCTCCATCTCTATTAGCCTCTACTGCTATGCCCAGAAGCATGTGAAATCCATCAAGGCCGTAACACGACCCGGTGAAGTGGCCGAAAAGCAACGTTATAAGAGCATAAGACGACCAAAGAATCAGCCAAAGAAATTTAAGGTACGCAATTTGCATCACAGTTCACCATATCATGTCTCCGATCACAAGGCCGCTGTAACTGTGGGCGTTATTATGGGCGTGTTTCTCATCTGTTGGGTGCCCTTCTTTTGTGTGAATATTACGGCTGCCTTCTGCAAGACGTGCATCGGTGGCCAAACCTTTAAAATACTCACCTGGCTGGGATATTCGAATTCAGCATTCAATCCGATTATCTATTCAATTTTCAATAAGGAATTTCGTGATGCCTTTAAGCGTATATTAACCATGCGAAATCCTTGGTGTTGTGCACAGGATGTGGGCAATATACATCCACGGAATAGTGATCGTTTCATCACAGATTATGCTGCCAAAAATGTGGTAGTTATGAACTCGGGACGCTCCAGTGCCGAATTGGAACAGGTATCTGCAATTTGACCAAAAATGGGTAACTGTTGGTCATGCGGTGGTTGTCCTTGCGGTGGTGGTGATAATGGTGATACGGCTGCTTCAGGTCTAAATGTGGATGACGATGATGATGGTGTCCTGACCACACGATATGTTCCATGAGAATCACTCACAGCGGCCACAACTACAATTGTTGAGACTATGGAGGCCGCACAAATGGAAACGGAGCTGCTCTAAGCCAGCCAATTGGGTTCCTACACACACAACAAACAAAACTAAAACAAAAAAAAAGAAAAAGGAAAAACACTCACACATAAACATAAATCTCACAAATACACAAATTAAAGTGAAGAAGCAATCGCACACGCTAAATTCCCCCCAACCATCTACCCCGTAACCAAAAGTATCGAAAATATATTTAGAAACTATTGAAACAAAAAAAAAACCTGTAAGTATTATCATCGTGTCCCAGAGACTAAGCAATCTACTATTCGGTATACTTAATCGTATCTAAAGAAATAATTATAAGTGAAAAATCATACAACAAAAATATATGTTGGGAAAAAGAAAAAATTAATTGGATAAACCAAAACGTGATTAGGTCTAAGATCCTCTCTAAAATACTCCTACAAACCAATCCAAAGAGCTTCTAGTTAAGTTTCTCATTTGTTTATTTTATTTTCAATGATTCATGGCTATGTCAATTTCAAAAAAATATTTGCATCACATAAAAGCTCAACATTTGATTTATTGATCAGAATTTATGGGATATTGTGAACGTGGGTGTAAAAGCTGATACTTGATGTCGTAAATCAAAATAAATTATTATTATTATTGTTATTACTATTTTTCTTTTTTTTTTCCTTTTGTTTTTCTTTTGGGTAAAAGTGTTATGTGTTTAGTTTAGAAAACTTTTCACACTGATTTGAATTTATATGCGTTAAGGCTGGCAAAACTTGAAATGTTAATTAAGTTGACTCTGATTGACACTCGGAAAGAGATAACAGAAGACATAACATAAATATAAACAAAAGCTAAAGGCAAAAGCAGTGGCAGCTTTGCGGCATTCCACAAGAGGCAAGGTTGTCGGTTTTTCTCTGATTACCGAATGATTTAATGAGGCGCAACTGAATCACCTGAATCAGCCTTAGGTGGAATTGCCTTTTCTTCTTGTTTGTTACTTGTTGTTGTCGGCTGCTGCTGCTGTTGCTGATGTTGCTCCTGTGTTCAGTCTAATGAACATGTTGCCTTAGGGTTGGCCCAGTCAGTCTTGTCTGCTCGTTTTTCGCCTTTGTCTTGCCTTAAGTGAAGTTTAACAAATGTAAACACTTTGCTCTTCACGCCACAGAAAGTGCTCAAATAATGAAAAATTATGCTCTTCGAAATTCAATGTCTGAGTGGAATATTTTTCGCTTACATTTTGAATAAATTTTCACGGAGAATAGGGAGATTCATTTCAACTCTTTTTCTTTTTCCCTCTGTTTGTGTGTGTGTGTCTGTGTGTTGACAATCCGCTTACAACTTTTTCTTAGCTTACTTTTTTTTATTTTTTTTGTTTTGTTGCTGTTCTCGTTTTTCGTATTTATTTTGGCAGTTTATTAAAACTCGAGCTGGCTGCCGTCATTTTAATTACAATACGCACAACAAAGCAGATGGAGCAGCAAAATCAGCAGAAGCGGAAGGAGTAACTGAGGCAATAGTATTGAATCAGCAATGAAAATACGCCCAATGCCATCGCCCAGTTTTGTTTTTATTTTTTTGTTTAGGCTCAATTTCTCCCCTTTTCCTTTTTGCCTTGGCTTGGCATCTGGCACGCAATCAATTCGACTTATTTTTAACGCACGTGTCGCTAAAAGAGTCGAGAGTTTGGAAATGTAGCCAAAGGCATGGCTTATGGCACACCCGAGGCCAACAATGTTACTATTGAATTTACCAAACACATGACAAATGGCCCAAACAAATGCCATGAAACCACCAAAACTTTTCTCTTCAACACAACCCAACAAAATTCCTTCAATTTTTTTCGATAAACCAATGAAAAGGATTTTAAATCGTTCAGTCAGCTACTTTCAATGAGGTTTTCCAGTTCTGTGTAAATTCATAAAGAAAAGTATTAGAATATTTAATATGCAATTTAAAATGTATTAAAGCTTATGTAATGATTTAGCCTATAACTCAGTTGGCCTAATTAAGATAAATTCAACTTCGTTTTGGGCTTCATTTCACGTTTTGTTTCTACTTTTTGTTCAATGTGCCTTAAGCACTGCGGCTACTTTTTTCTTATAGCTTTCTCTTGCCCTTCTGAAACAATCATCATTCGAAAGAGAGGAACAAAAAAAAAAGCAGTTTGAATGCCTTTCTGGCCATTTGCTTTTAGCCCTTTGGCGATTTGGCTATTTCGCTGCTTTTATGGTTTGTTTTTTCTTCTTTATTTTTTGGATGTATTTTTGCCAAACTTTCAAACGTCATGCTTTTTGCAAGTTTTAATTGAAACATTTTTTTACTTTCATCTGTGATTTCCTTCGCAACTGTGGCTTTAATTGTATTAGCTCAGATTCATGTTGAATTGCTACGTGCTCAGAATACGACTGAATGAAAAACTCAACGAACCCAAAAGCATATCTTTTTTCATTAGCATAATCGTATATACATACATACATTCTTATATATAAGAAGAAAATGGCATAGACGTATGTAATATATAGATGTCTGTGTTTGTGGTATGTCTGGATAATTTCTAAGACTATTTGCTGCTCCATTGGTCCGCTCTGCTTAAATAAACAGATTTTCTTGTAATTGCTTTTTTGCCCAAATTCAATTATCGATTGGCAAAAAATCGAAGGACAAGTACAACCATTTTCTATAGCCTTTAATGTTAGCAACAAACAATTAAAAGCTCAATACAAATACGCAAAAAAAAGCAACACACAACAAATAAAAGAGAAGGAAAAAATTGAAAAATCAAATATAAATAAATTGTTCCCTCACCAACAACAAACATTTAAAAATAATACAAATATTTACATTAAATAAATATTTGCATTTTATTCAATTCGATAATGATAAAAAAAATTGAAAAAAGAAATTGATTGCATTTTGGTATTCTTAATTTAAGTAAGCAATCATTTAGCCAGCAATATTTTTAAATCCTTTTTGATTTGAACGACCAGTACTTAAAGAAATCCTTAATACAAACATACTGTAGATATATGTATATATATGTATTTATATATATATCTATCCTTTAATGCGAATCCCTTTGAGCTCTACTTAAATGTTTGTATACAATTTATTTGCATTTCAACTTTGTGCCATTTGGGGCCAAAAATTTCAAAAAAAAAAATGTCAAACGTTAAATGTCAACATTTGGCATAAATTGCAATGTCAAGCTCCAAGCTTACACTTCGTCGCTGACTTTCTCTCTCTCTCTCTCTCCTGACATTGATGTTTGATGGTTGATGCCTTTAACTGGCTTAGGGGTTCGTTGGACTGATTGATTGATTGATAGCTGGTTGATTTTTCATTTTAAAATGTTGCTTCTCCCTCAACTCGCTGAGTGTTTGGCATAGATTGACATTTCATTTGCAGTTCAATTGGCCAAAGCCCAAAGCGTATCATATCTATCCCACCGGCATTCCATATTCCCGCATAGAGCAACAGTTACAATATATATATATATAAATATATATATTTTAGTCGTGGTCTTTTCTCTTTTCTTTCTTTTTTTTTTACTTTTACTTTTACGACTTTTGGTCTTAAAGTGTTTATTTTGTTTTACGGCTCTCTACAAATTCGCTTTTCGCCTCGTCTTCTGGCACGTGTCATTTGTGTTGCCTACTTTCCGGGCGTATTACGTATACGCAGCATGGTCGCAGACCGAAAAACGTTTTATTGCCCGGCTTGCGAGGCGTGCTAATTTATACGTTATACGAAAATGAAAAGAGTGTGGGCATCTTAATTTAATACCCCCCAAAGCTGACTGAATGGTTCATAAAAACACAATTTTAATCACAATTTTTGTGCTTACGCGCAGGGATTTAGCTAGGTGGGTGTGTGTGTATCTCTCTAGGTGGGTGGTGTGTTAGGTCATAGGCAAAACGCTAAATGTTTGACCTATATAAGCTAAACGTCAGCAATGCGAAATGCAATAAGAATTCTGATTTCTAACTTCTGACCCACACACACTGCGTATGCGCAATCTTTGACATTTGGCAACTTTAAACACTTTAAGCCGCATCTGAGCAGTCTTGCCAGCAAAGTTTTATTTCATTTTAATATTTTTGCAAAATTTTTTAACGTTTTTTCTTTGTTGTTGTTGGTTTTGTTTTGGTTTTTTTTTTTGCATAAACTTTTTGCTGGCAAAAAGTTTCTCATCGAGGAAAAGTTGGCAGCACTGCAACAATAACAAAATGCAGCAAGTTTAGAGAAAGTCTCCTGCACCTCTTACCCTTTTAGATTTCTATCCTTATTCACTCATTCACTCCCTCTAGCTCTCTCCTGCTTTCTTTGTGTATATATTACCCTGTGTCCCGCCCACCTGGCTAAAAACATGCAATTAAAATTACGTGCCGCAGTCCCATTTTACTTATTGTCTAGGCAAACAACTTTCACCATTGCAGTTGCCGTCGTCACCTAAGCCGAAAAACTTTTGCCAACGTTGCACATTTTCATAATGCACAATTTCGGTTTAATTTCCATTCTCTTTGCCGGCGCTTCATTTCAATTGTGGTAATTTAATTGAAAAACAAATTCAATTTCATAGTCAACTTCAAGCAGAAAGTTTTTTTTTCATTTTTTTTTTTTTTTTGTGTACGTTTCGAAGCAAATGATGGATAGATGAACTTTCTGTCTCTCTTCGCCTCTCTGCCTCTATCTCTCTTTCACTGTTTTAATGCAAATCAAAACTTTTTGGGCAAATGCGCGTAATTAATTGCCATCGGGTTCAAGAGCTCAAAGAACAAACACACCGAAACTGACACTGATACTTTTAAGTCATCGTTGTTACACACTCTCGGATCCCTGATGTGTATTGCCATTTTCATTTGCAATGTATGTGAATTAATTAATCCTTTTTCTCCTGTTGCTGTCGATTGGCCTATACCTGGCCAAGGGCCTGCTTAACTTAAACTGCACTCAATCGATTTATATGGAATGGACTCACATGTAATGTGCATTTTAATTAAAAAAACAAAAAGACACTCAAGCTTGCCACCCCGGAGCCGAAGCAAGCACTGCGACCATGACACGCCCATTTGAGGCATAACACCTTCGTTCGTTACATTTGGCTACTGTTGGCTATACCTTTGTCAAGGTATTGCCTACGTATCTTGACATGCAGCATCGTACGTACAGTTTGCAATTTTAAACCCAAATTGAATTATGTCGTCCGCTGTCGCTGGAGTCGGCATCACTGTTGTCCTTGTTGCCGTTCCTGGTTGTCCTTGTTGTTGTCAGCGGTTTGATAGCACACAACGCCTTCAAAGGTAAAGTAAAAATAACCTTTTTTTTTCTTCTTCTCCTTGGGCCCCATTCATCGCCTTTGGCAACAAAAGTTGCCGATTCGCATTTATTCATGATGCTTTAATCATCAGAAATTTAAATTATAAACTCGTTGAAATTCCATCAAATATTTAGCATAAGGCATCAATTCATTAACTATAAGTAATTTAATGAATTGGTAACTTGTTATGGCCATTAGCACTTGGTGGAATTTTGAATTCATGAAATACTTAAAAACATAAATTTGGGAATTAGTCACGAAACAACAAATAAACTCGAATCGAATCAAAAAAAAAACTTAAAAGGAAGTCAAAATAATAATTTTCAACAATATATCAATATATTCATATTAAACTTTGATTTAAACTCAGAATAAAACATGAAATATTTATGATTCTTAACCAAATTAAAAACTATTGCAAAATGTTAATTAAATCAAGAAAAACTAGAAACTGAAATTGATAATAAAATTCATTAACATATTGCTTTCATTTGTTGTTTTTACCGATGCAAAAATTTGTCATTTTCCTCACTTTCAGTTCAATGATTTATGCAAATATGAATAATTATGCAAAATCACGTAAAATAATTGAAAGGGTAAAGACCAGTTAAGGCATCTAAGCCAAATGCATATATATACAACTAACTCAAATTAAGCATAAAGAGCCGTTCACTGTCTATATAATTATTATAATGAAAGCATAAATTAAAATTAATTTAAAGAATTTTTTATTTTCATTTATTTATTGTAGCATAAATATGCTTTGACATTGGCCAACACCTATAATATATTTTTATAAATTTTTTTGTGGTATGAAAATTGTGGTCTTTTCCATGTTATAATTAATTGATAAATATTTTGGCAGTCGACCTGAAGTTGGCCCAAAGCACCCCATAAATTGAACAATAACAAATGAGTGGTTCTATACGAATTTGTATAGTGCACAACAACTGTTCAAATGTTATTTCTTTATTGTTATGCATGATTTTCCAATTAAATTCCGTATCGCCATGGCACCGCCTAAAAGCCTTCACAGTATTTGCCCGTTTCACACACTTTTACCCTCTGAAGGGCAGTGGCCAGTCTGCCGATGACAGCTGCCAAGCGGTCGAACGACGCCAATCCACATCTTGTATCCCGTATCCCCCAACCACTCCCCGCTTGGTCCCTCAATATACGACTAGGACTACAGGGCAACAATGCAGGCGTGAACATAAATTTCAAGCTTCAGTGAATGTCCCTCACCTTACCAGCAGTAGCAGTAGCAAAACCCACTACCCCACTCACTACCAACCTCGACGATTCTCATTCTCATTCCAATTTCCATTCCCATCTCCATTCCATCCGGGGCAGCATTCTCAGTTCTTCACTTCTCATTCCTGGACGACTGAGGGCTGTAGGTTTTCTATGTTATGGCTAAAAGTGCCAAAGTTTATTATTAAATTATGTTGGCAAATAAAACTGAAGAAGAAAAATCAATTTTCGGAAGTTTTGTGACAATGAACGGCAAAGCAAACTCCTCTTTACTTCCTTTCTCTCTCTCTATCTCTCGCTCTCTCTCTCTCTCTTTGTTTGTATGTGTGACTGTGCGTGTGAATGAACCCAACTAATCAAATTAAGTTTATTTTTAAAAAAATTTTTAGCTAAACAATTCGAAGCTCGCTCGCTCTCTGAGTTTAACCCTTTTTTGTCTGAAAACAAAAAAAGAAAAAAAATAAATTCGATGCTGGTAATCGAATATTTTTGGTCTTAACCAAAAACTCGTTAACAGTTCTTGCTGGAACTTGCTGGTTCGAGCCCCAAATAGAACTGTCAGTATGTGTGTGTGTGTGTGTGGAGTACAGCAACAGCAAAATCGATTGTCGTTGACGATATATGGATGTATATATATACATATGTATATGTATATATTACCGACAGAGATAGAAACCATTCAAAATATAAATTTTTTATGGGCCCAAAATAGCGTGCAGTAGCTAAAAGAGAACTGTTAAAATGCTTCTGCTCGTTGTTGAATAGGCAAATTCCAGGCAGGAGCAAAAGCTGGACAGCTTTCTTTATAGAATTACTTCTGGCGCAATAAGTTTTCCAACTGAACGAACCGTTGATGGAGCAGCAGAGCCACGGAACCAGGGCACACTGACGTTTCTCTATGGCACTCCACTTTCATTCATCGATTCGCCTTTTGCCCTGGACCAACTAGTGCAGAATCCACCATAGCCTCCTCTCCATCCTCCCAGTGCTGCTGCTCTTGTTCCTGTACGCTCTTGTTCCATTTATCCAACACTCAATCGCTATTCTTGCCGTTTGCTTATTCCGACTAAACTGTTAAGAGTCCTTTCAAGTCACCTGCATTGCACAGCTGCAGCTGTTGCTATGCCGCCAAGTGTCAATCATTGGATTTGAGAAACAGAATGCGGCTGGACCACAATTCTGGCTTCTCAATGTCCTATTGGTAGAAATGATTAATTACATTTAATTGAAAGCAATCTCTTAGTAGGTGGTATTAGAGAGTCTCGCCTTTTGTTTACGCTAATTGCCTATTAAGCTGCTACAATTTTTTAAGCGTTTTCATTTTGCATTAGCATAGGCTTAGATACAGATCCCTCCTTTTGACTTTTGGCTTTTATTAATTGGCCCCGGTGTAGTGAATGAATATCTTTTTTTGGCTGCTGGACAGCTCTACTAACCATTTTCCCTATCCTCCTTCCTCTGCTTAGTTTCTTTTGTGTGAATGTTGACTCAAAGTTTGCCTAATATAAATCATGATGCTCTTTTTCTTCTCTTTTTTTTCTTTATTTCTTTTTCTCCGTGTTTTCTTATTTTGTCCTTGCCATTTTCTTTTCTGTTTTCGACCATTAATCAAGGTCGAGGCCTCAAGCTGCTCAATTTGTTTCAACTTTTTTTTCTCGTTCTAATTTTCCCAATACAAATCTTCATATTTGATGTGATTAAGAATATAACTTTATTTTACTTTACTTAACCGACGTACAAAAAAAAATATTGTCAAAAAGTTTCAAATTCAACTAGAGAAAACTATTGAGGAAAATTGTTGTCATTCCTCCCTTTTATTTTTATGCTTCAATTATGATCATTAAAAAGTTTTGAACTTTCAGCTAAATTTAAATTGCAATTAAATAAAACGAAATAAAGCTTAAGGCATTTTGAACTTTTCCAACCAAAATACTTAAAAAATAAACAAACTTAAATGACTTTATTCTATATTTATTTTAAATGTCTGTATAAAAATTATATATACAGCAGTTCACCTCTAGTTATGGAACCACTAGAACCACTTGCTCACTTAACCGTTCACCCACTCACTCATCCACCACACTAACTCGCGGTGGGAATTGCTGACATAGATTTCACTGAGAAAATTCTGTGCTAGTTTTTCCTTAACGATGGCAACGCAATGAAAAGTGAAATACAAATGAAATGTTTACCATTTTCGCCTCACCTCTATTTTTTTATTTTATTTCATTCCTTATCTGACTGACTGAGTCAGTGAAGGTTGTTTTTATTTTTATTTTTTGTTTATGTTAAACAATTTTTCTACTTTTCTTTTGTTTGCATAATATGTCCGTCAACCCTTTTTTTTCCTTGCTGCAATCATTTTTGCTGCTACTGCAATGCAAACAATGCCTGTCGAATCAGGCTATAGCTTTGGGTCAGAGTGATTGCCAGGAAACATGGATGGCAGGATGCGCGGACATGGCTGTAACCACCAAAATCCAACACCCTTTCATATACTTGTGTGGCCAGAATTGCAAATATTTCATTCAATCATTTCGCTTTTTTTGGATTTTTTATTTATTTTTAAACAGTTGCACATATACCAAATGAAACCAAATGAATAAAGTTTGAATTCGGGGATGAATGAATATTATTTAAAGTGTTTCTATATGTAAAGGTACTTGCATTTATTCATAAATAAAAAATTTTTTTTAGCTTTCTTTAACACGTTTGATATGAGTGATAGCTAATTACAAAATTCTCGTTTTTTAAGTTTTTCTCTCAATTGGAATTGAATATCTTTAATATTTTAACCTATTAAACTTTTTTGGTTGCCATTTTATATCCATTGGTAAGCACTTTGCCTTTGGATCTGACATTGAAACTGACAGCTGGTTTAAGTGTATTATGCGCTAAAACTGTCACAGCTTTTGAGTCATTTTTCTCTTCGTGGTAAAGAGGAAGAGAATTGGTAACTCGGTCAGTTGGAATCCACTACTACCAGAGGCAATATCTATGATTTTTCCCTCTTTTTGATAAAAGCTTCGGCTGGCAGAACACGAAATTGTGAAATGTCAAAAAATGCTGTCATATAGCAAGAGCCAGAGACAAAAAGGGGTATCAGAAAGGGGTGCAGAAATATGAGAATTGTTTAATGGCCTCAGAATTGACACGAAAGTTGACACATTCCCCTAAGCTGAACTGAGCAGAGCTGAGCTGAACTAACTTATATTGAGTTATGTTTTTTTTTTTCTCATTTCCTTTTTTTTTCGTTTTTTTTTTTGTATTGCATTGTGCACAAAGTCTTGGAGGATATCCTCCCTAGAGCTGAGCTCCATTTTGCGCAATATTCGGTTTATTGTGAACACACTTACACACACACACTCATGTTAGTGTGTCTGTGTGTGTGTGTGTGTAGAGAGAAATGCCAACCATAGACATGTTGCAATGTTGCATTTTTATATGAAACGAAGCGTACTGCATGGCTATGCAACCATCTGGCATTGGTGCCTGTCTATCTCCGTCTGTGCCATTAGTGCAAATGTCAATAAGAAATGCAGGATATATACAGGATAAACCATGGCAGGATGCCCATGCAGAATTTCATTGCGAATATGTCGACTTTACATTTGAGTTGAAATCTGTTGAAAACCGAAAGAGAATCCAGAATGAATTTTTGTTGGTTGAAAAGATAGTATGAAACATATCACAAAAGTTTTCAAAATTCTAATTAAACCAAATGTCAAGCTTATCATTAACATATCACTCAAATACACGCAAAAACATACCTTCATACACACACACATATCTCCCGGATCATAGGCCATGAAAAATATTATAGATAATTTTGATTTACTAAATTAATTTTGAATGTGTATGTACCTTGAAGCTGGAAAACTTTAAAACTTAAGAAAACTGTGAATTATGAGGCATTCTCTTATTTAGCATTGTAAGATACATACATACATATATATAAACAATTAAAGAATGTGTAAATACCAAAATGATTGTGTATTATCCAACAAAAAACATTGGCTAGAAGACCAAAGAAAATAACTATATACGAGTAGATAACCAACTACCAAGTATAGGATAAGCCATTGGTGAAAACTATCAAATAACTTTAATGCAATTATAAACTAGTGCAATTTGAATCATAAATAAATGGTAATTACAACAAATAACGGAAAAGGTTTAATGAATAAAGGATTTAAAAAAATTTATCATAGGTTATTTGATGGTCTCACTTTAAATTTGAAATGGCTTATCCATTAGCAAAGTTTAAAGAAAATTTAAGATTTTCTGCAACCTATTGAATAATCAATATTTAGCATAATTAAATGCAAAAATATACATATATATATATTTATATATATTATATATATATATACATTTATATATATAATATATGCATGTATGTTTGTATGTAGTTAGTTGTGCATGTATGTATTTGATGTATGTATGTACTAAATCTAACCAACCAACCAACTAAGGCTCTTTTGTACCTTCTTGCTCTACCACACTTTCGAATTTATTAAAACAAAACCAAATGAAAACAAATAATAAAACCCTGATGAAAAAAGGAAGGACACAAATTGTTAACTATAAGTAAAAGCAAATCATAAATAAATAAAATCATATAGCAAATTGAACGAAATGTCTGATAATGGCAATGTTTTAGCAACAACAAAAGAAAAAAATGCTTAGGCATAAATGCAAATGCAAATCAAAATGAAATGAAATTAAATTAAAAAAAAAAAACAAATGTCTTGTCTTAAAAGTTATAAGATTGAAGAAAATAAAACTATGCTGAAAGCATTTAATAGTTTAAATTGACATCAATTCATATGTAAATTATAGAATTACAATATATATTGTAGTCGGAAATTGTAGTTCATTGTTGCTGTCTAATAGGACTATCCACACACTCACACACACACCAGTCAAGAACTTATACTACACACATACATATATGGAAAAATATAAATGTCTGTGTATGCAAGTTGACAAAGAAACTAAAACCTTCATAAACAAAAACAAAACAAAAAAATATTATCATTAGTTTAGTTGTAAATCTTTGTGTATATGTCTAGATCGATAACAACAACTGCGACGACAACAGCAATTATCAACTAACTATATATATATATGTATATATATATATGCAATATATATAGTTGCCGCTCTGATAAACTAAACTCTAATCTGATTTGCTCTTGTTGTATTTTTTTTTGTTTTGTTATGTTTTATTTACTTTTATTCATTCATTTGTTCTTTATATTAAGAATAAATGAAAAACTATTAATTAAGTTATCAAATATGAAAGAAATAAACAAATTATACTACTAGCAAAAAAACAAAGAAGAGAAAAATATTTAAATAAATACTGAATATATTGATAAGCAGAAATGCAATTTGATTTTTAGTTAAATTGAATCAACTTCTCCAGCAGGTAAGTCTCAGTATTCGTATGTATTTGGTAATTGAATTATATAATATGCCCCCCTCTCTCAACATCCCCTCATCAATTCAGCAAAAACTGTCTATATATCAACATGTCACTATCGTTTGCTGCAAATTGACAACCCGTTGAGCAGAAAAAGGTAACCAGTAGACATCTTTTTAGCACCAAAAATTAAATACCCTTTCCTCCAAAATCACATACTGGATTATTTATATATATTTATAAAATTTAAAAGATCGCCTATGTTAGTTATATTCATTTATATACGAAAGCCGATTAAATGTTAAACAGCAAAACCAAAATGATTCACAACAGATAATTGAATTTTTACACTTTTAAATAGAAAAAGATCAACAAAAGTTTATCTGTTTAATTTTGTAAAATTATTTCCAAAGATATATAAATCTAATTAGTTAAATATCATAAGAACATAATGATGATACTGAAAAGTTAATTTTTATTAAAGTTCTAAAAATCTTTTGCATTACTGGTAATAAATGTTTTACTAATCATTTAAAATAGATTAGGGAAATCGAAGCTAATCTATTACTACTCTACCATAAATATATAATAATTTAAATAGATATAAAATAAACTTTCTTTAATAGACTTTGAATAAAAAATGCAATCAAGAAGTTGACTAAATTATAATACCTTCAACTTGTGTAGAACAGAACTAGTGATTGCTTTTTTTACATTTCGCTCTTCTTCTTTTTTTATCAAGGTTACTTCTGTTTAATTTTCGTTTCGAGTATTTTACTCAGCATGTGCAAAGAATTTCGACTTCATTAAAAAAAAAATTGATTTGGTTTTTTTTTTGATTTTTTTTTTTGCTTCTGGAATTCAATTTCAAATGCTTGAACACATGCCTGTCTAACGATGCACAGACAACAAACCAACAAACCAGCAAAACAAACAACAGACAGATAGAGACCAACAGAGCGAATGAAAAGGATATACATGGATTATATGTGTGTGAGAGAGACGGTTAGATAGCGAGCGAAAGAGAAGGCATTGACTGGCTGAAGTTTTAATTTCCGTTTTCTGCGGTCGCCAACAGAATTTCGAAAAAAATATATATATGTATATATCTTCTGAAATATACAGTATTCTTCTTATATATATAGTAGTGATACACATATGGCGGGTAATCCTATAATGTCAGACAGCGGATGTAATTTTAACTGCTTATATGGAAATTTCTTTCATTTTTTTTGCAACAATAAAAAAGCCGAAGAATATAAAAGAAAAAAAGTTGGAAAAAAAATTAAATAAATATTCAATTACTTATTTGAAGTTGCTTTTCATTCAAAAAAAAGGCCATAAAGCAAGCCAAAAGTGAATTTGTATAGAAGAATATAATAGAAATAGAGGTGGGCGGAGGTGAGAGGGAGCATCCTTATATCTGCATATGTCCATACATGCGTATCGACATATAAATTTCTATATAATTTTGAGGCATCTGGCAAAAAGAAAAAAATAAGTACATATGTATATGTATAAAGAAACCAAATAAAAAATAGATGAACTTGCCCTCCTTTATATTCTTTCTACTGTAGCATAGATACCCTCAACAAACACACACCCATATACACACACACACACACGCTCATGTGTGTAGAGAAGAAGATACGGAAAGTAAGTAATATTGTAAGGCAGCCAAATAAAACGCACAAATAACCGCAGGGAAGGCAACCGAACATTAAAATGAACAAAAATTCTAACAACAAAAGAAAAGGAAACCAGATGGCCAGGCTAACTTCATTTATATTAAAATTTCTATACTCTTTCTATTCATACAAGGATCGCAGACATCTAAAATTGATCAAACTATTATCTTTTATAGCTAATGTGATCAATTATAATAAATTATAATATCAACATTTTTTTGGGCGATGTTTACAATGTGAAAACTTAGATCAATTGAAAACTATTAAATTTTTAAGTTGGTTATGGTCTAAAAAGAGTTTAACAATAAACAAATAAAAATGATTAATTTGAAAAATAAGTAAATAAATCTTTAACAGTTGAAGATGATATACTTTTGCATATATCCATCGGAGAGGGTATCAAAAAAAGCTAAGCCAGCATCAACGTTTTTTTTTTGTATGCAAAGACCCAACTTCCAGCCACATTATAATCCAGCAAAGGAGCATTTTTTAGATTAGAGATTTAGCCAATCTGCAAATAAAAGAAGAAAAACTCTTTCTACTGCTAAAACCAATTATTTTTTTATACTTCGAAGGTTGATATGAATGTAACAAGTTAAACGTAGGCTGATTAGCAATCAGCAAAAAAGCCAAAATGATTTTATTTTGTAACTTTGTAAGAAGAAATTCTCATATAGTCAAATCCAATCCAATGGGAACAACAAATTTATAAAATTATTTAAATCCTCACTTGTTAGCAGTTTTGTTTTTTTTTTGGTTTTGTACAAGTATAAATTGAGTTTACTTATTTAGTTTTCTATTTATTCTTTTACCAAATCTTTTAACTAAAATCAAAGATTTGTTTTAATTGAATTGAATACTGAGTTATTTGATTTCATGTAAAAGTTGTAAGCCAAAAATCTCAATGTTGTCCACATGTAAAAAATGTTGCCTATTTTGTCTATAAAAAGCAAAATGTTGCTGCTAAAGGACATGTAAAAGGTAAAAACCACAGCAACTACCAGTGCTAACTAGTTACATTTTAAGGTAAATTTCAAATAAGAAAAAAGAGGTCAATGACAAGAAACCAATAACAATGAAATCACCATTACATATAAGTAAGTACATAATATATATATATATGTATGTATCTGTCTATATACATGAACCAATCAAATAAGCTGACAACATCGTAAGCCAAATGCTGGTTTTAGCATTTCGAGATTTATGTGGAAGCAAACCTTTGACTACAGTGGCAGTTGCTTCTTTTTGCTTCAGCTTCTGGGTCTGCTTCAGGTCCTGTTCCTGTTACTAGTCCTGTGAATGATTTGCCAGCATATTTCAAACGCATTTAATGGCTATGCTCATTTGTCTGTAGTGGTTGTACTAGTAGTAGTAGCCAGAAGCAAGAGAAAAATCTTCACAAAGTACCCAAATACAATACTTGTGAATAGTGCCAGTGGGTGAAGTGGCCAGACTACAAGGAACACTATATAAGGATTGTGGGAGATCAATGTGAATGTGAGAGGTGGCGTACAGAGTATACATTTATGTTGCTTGTACTTGTGGCGTATACGTAACATGACCATTTGAAGAACTATTTCAGTTGGCATTGACCAAAAAGCATTGCATCATTCTTATACAGAGATACTCACTTACTCTTATCTCACTCAGCAATTACTTTTGTGCATTCTATTTATTATTTCTATTTTTTGTTTTCGACAAATATTTGCTTGTTGTTTTCTTTTCTTTTTATTATGATTGCCAAAGCAACAGCCAAGAGAAATTAGTTTTCTCAGCATTTTCATCTAACGAACATTTACCCTCTCGTTTTCTATTTATCTCTCATAGAGTTTTTGTTATATTGTTTATCCAATGGATTTATTAAGCTTTTGGGGTTCTTTGGGGCTATATCACACTTTTGCAATTGAGGTTTCTATCTTACAAACACACACACACACATAGACAGAGATACGCACACAAAGAAGATTTATATGCAACTATTCTAATTGCTAGTTGTTTGGCTTAGCTTCTGGGAAAGTGCTTTGGCATTTATGTATTTTGAGGCCAGACATTAATTTGCCAAAGCAATTAAATTTCTTACATACTAGGGCACGATATTTGTGGCCAATAAGCTTAAATAAATGTGGTAAAAAGCTGAAACATTTGTTTAACAGTCAGACAAGTCAAAAGTTTCCCATAATAGATCTATATACATACATATACACAATAGATAGCAAACTCAATTGTTGATAATTGTTTCGCATTTCAATTATTGCTATTGCTTAACAAAATAGTAAAACAAATTACAAGTGTATACACATATAACTTAACACCAATACAACCGCAGAATCCATTATGTATTATCCTTGAAACTTTTGTCAGTTTTCACACGTTCATGGTTTTCCCTCAAAATAAATATGAAAATATTTGTAAAAACTATGCCAAAACGATGTAATGTGACACAAAAGACAATTGAAATATAGTTTCAGGTACTGAAACTTGTATATTCTTTAAAATCTTTATAAATTGAGAGAACTAATACATTTAAATATTCGAAGCTTAAACGATATTTACTCATGGATATGGAATTGTATAATATCGTTTCTACATTTAGCCAAATTATTTCTTCTTTTTCTTGCCAATCTTTAAAAAACCATTTGTTGGATGATTTCGTTTCTGTAAAAAGTTTTTTTTAAAAACTCACAATAAGTAGATTACATGTAGAACTAAGTAGAAACTTGGCTATTATAAAATTAGAAAGGAAATATATTACTGGTAATCCCAATCAATCATTCTATAAATCTCTTCTCGAATTTAGATTAATTTTCCGAAACTTCTGTGTATGATTTTGATTCCACATAAAATAAGTTTAAGTGGAGCAAGACCTGTAAAATTTTAAAATGACGATAATTATATATAGTTTATAGGAAACATAATATTTATTATAGGTTACCCTTGCGTTATCGATTCATTTGTATTGCAGTCGCACCAATGAATATCGTATGTACATATGTATGTATGTATATGAATATATATGGAAGTATAATGTTTAACTTTAAGCAAATCTGCCAAATTGCATATTTTATTAGAATCACTAAGAGAAAGGGACAGTTTATATATTTTGGTGAAAACTTGGCCATGCATAATTTATAGTATGCACAAATGGTCACCAGTTTGCCGGGCGAATCGGCAAACAGTCGCTATCGGGCCAAAACAACAATGGCCATAAACAAAATAACCCAAAAATTTGCTGGATCTATGCACATTTTTGTGTTGCTATTTCTGTGTTGCTTTTCGCATTGTTGGCCAAAACCAGAAGGCTCGTTGTCTATGAGTCTACCCGCATAACCTAAGCCCCATGATTCAGAATTTTTGCTAGCCATGAGGGGCGGCTCTAGGTAGACTTTCACAAACTGCGGCACTAATTTGAATCCAATTAAATCGGCTTGGTTAGCCATGGAAGCTGGTTGGTACGGCATTAACACTGACACAACATTCTCACACACACACACACACACACATTTTTGTGGTGCAACAATTTTAACGGAAATTTGGTTGCGTCATTTTACAATTTTTTGTTATTTCTGCTATATGGACAAATTTGATTAGTTGCGCTTCAAGCACGAAAAGCTGATAATCATCAAAATTAAGGCGCGAAATTTAATTAAAAATATACGTAATTATGTTAAGACCAAGCAACGTATGTATATATGTAAGTTTATTCATGGGTGCAAAAAAAGGCATTAAAAGAGAAATTCCACAGAAAGGACCTATGACATGGAAAATAAAGGCTTCTAAGATTTTGGCTCCAACGATCCTGACTAAGTTCATGTGGGAGGTAGGATTGCGTGTTAAGCCTCTTACAACTTTTGGAGGCAAGTAACCAAAAAGCAGCCGATGCCATAAATTTAACTTGTCGCTGAAATTGTTTTGCATTTTTTTTTTAAAAAGAGCTAAAGTGGAATGACCTGACGCAACAGTGGACAAGAGCAGACATTACAATTAACCTTCTTTTTCTTTTTTGTTGTTTCGGGCACTTCTCCAGACACTTAAAAAGCATCTATGCGGCTGGAATCTTGTCCATGGCATTGACATTGTCATTGATTAGAAAAGGTCAAGTTTTCTTCATAAGGGTTCAATATGAAAATTATATTAAATTATATTCTATTTATGTCTCCAATTGAAGGGCGAAAATCGTGAAACCAAGTCCTTAATTAAACCAATATTTTTGGAAATATATACAAGTCACCTTAAGTAAATACTTCAAAAAGATATCTATCATATATATTATATTATTTAACACAACACAACACAATTCTGGAACATCGGAATTTTTTTATATGTTTTGTATAAATATTTTAGTGCGAAATTCTTTATTATTAATAGAAACCATCTAATAGTAAAGGATGGCAAATGTTAAATTTCTTTTTGATGTTGTAGTCACTCGATTGTCGTGCCCCAATGTTCCAATTATTTATCCGGAAAAATGTCAAGTGAATGTTATATTCAACAGATATTCCATATCAATTACCTCGAGTCGGATTAATGTAAGTGATTTTAATGCTGCTCGTCGTTTGGAGTTTGAAAGTGATCCGGAAAATCTACGCAATACTCTAGAGAGAGTGGGAATGCCAATTGTTATCCGTTATGATGGATATGCCATTGGCAATGCGAAAATGGAGTTTCCCGAAAGTGTTATTAATAAAATAAATATCGGTATGAATGATTTAATGCATGTGGATACTTGTGAAATTAAGCGTCAAGACGATAAAATTGGAACAGTTGAAATACTCTGTCGTATAACTATTAAATGTGATGAACCTGTGACTGAGTAAGTAATAAAGAAAAAGTTTATATATACATATATCTATATCCGGTATTCAACATATTTACAGGTCGGATAATCATCCAAGGACTTGTGCAGATTTCAAAAATTTAATCAATAACCAGGATATTATGTTTCTCGTCGGTGCTCCTGAACCTTGCCCGCAGCCTTGTGATTCCTGTAACAATGTTAATGCATCCGAAGAAGGTGACGAACTTCTCCGTTTGGATATTGAACGATATCGTCGTCTTAATTCTCGAGTGGATCTTAATTCCGTAGAGGAACCTGGATTTAATGCTTGTTGTGGATTAAGAAAAGTTACAGAAACCTATGGTGATGTAATTGACTCTGTGACCAAGAGAATTAAAGAACTTGATCCATCATTTTCTGTTAACTATATGCCAGCCCAGAAACCAGCTACCAGACATCTTAAGAAAAATATTCAGCCTCCAATTTATCCAAGAGTTGATCGTACTATACCCATACCTTTAAGTACAATCGAAGATCGGGGAATTAAGCCAATACGCTACTGTCCAGTTTGTCTATTTCCCATGTCATGGCTACCCAAATTTGCCTGCTGTCCAAATTGTGGAGCCAAACCCATGCCGGTGTTTAATGAGAGTATTAAAGAAAAGTTAACGGCTGATAAGATAATGGGCGAGGTGCTAGTTAAACCACAATCCAAATTGGGAGCAGAGGATTTTTGTGTAGATCCTTGCAAGGCAAAACCAAAGGAAGAATGTCAAGAAGATGCAAACGATGAATGTTCGCCCTCACGTTGCACGTGTAATGGTGGCAAAATGTGTGCCCATTGCCGTATACGAAAGCTCTGTGAAGATATCTTTGCAACTAACCCAGAAGTAGATCATTGTCCTAAGGTAGAACCAACATCGGATGAAGATTTTTGTGTGATTGCCGAAACGGATTCTAATTGTCGTCCTTATTTGGTAAGAGTGTTCTCAGAGCTGCGCGATCTCTATAAAATCAATGATACCAAAAAAGCTTCAGAACTAAAGGCACGTTGCACCCAATCCTTAATGACTATGAAATCTGGAAAATCCATAGCTGGTAAAGACTCAGCATTGGACAAGACGAACAAAGCTGCCTCAATGGGAGCCATAGGTGATAAAACCTATAATCATATTCGCAAAAAGTTGGGCCACAGAACCTGTGTGCTGCAAAAGAAATTCGTATCTCGCTATCATGGCTGGAATTGGCCATCAAGTCCTGAGGCTCGGAATTATGGCTGGCGTCCGGGTGCCATTGCCCGACCCACCAGCAATGTTATGAAATTCTTTCTCGATCACGAGTCACGCAACTCGGCTTACAACGTATGCAATAAAATGTATGAGCAAACTAAGCAAAGGGAGAAGAATCGTCAACCCGTTCTTAATATATCTAAAAAAAATGGTGAAATCTTTGTAACTCTACGACCACTTCAAACTCTTGGTATTGAGCAACATCCAATTGTATTTAAAATTGTTAAAAGTGACCTGGCCAAAGTAATGCGTCGTATAAAACATTCCCTAAAGGATAAGGGATTTGTGAAATGCACCTGTCACCAGACTCTTAGACTCTGCATCTGTCGCAGTGAGCGGGACAAGCATATTCTCTTAAATGCCCTGGCCAAGGAGTGCAAAAAATATAAAATACGATCATGTGCCGATCATTTAATACTTACCGATACTAGCGAAAGTGAAATGGAATATGATTTAAATATAACACCGCCGGCAGGTACAAAAAAACCAACGTTAAAATCAAAATCGCGTACTGCAAATCGCAGTACCCAGACAAAGAAGAATGATCGAAAATATAATGCACTATATCCCATTAAACATAATCGTTATTATCGCGACTTTGATTGTGCTGTGGGTGATCGCTTCATGGGCACAGCTTTTGGCGATCTAACAGAGGATGTCTTTGAAGATGGCGTATTTGGATATCGTGGCGGTGGACAGCATGGACCTGCTGTGCCCCCAAGATATCCAAAAATTTGGGGTACCAAACCGGGAGCCCCACTTCGTTTTAATAATAAAACTAAATCATTTACCGGCCAAGCCTGGAAAGACTTGTCTTCTAAAATAATTAACAAAATGCGCAAAAGTGCAAAACTATAAATAATACATTTTACTTCTTGGAAAGACATTTCTTCAAAAATATTTAAGATGCGCAAAAGTGCAAAACTATAGATAATAAATTTTATTTATTTCAAAAAACTATTTCATTTAGACCCTGTATATTTGTTAACCTATTTTGTACCAACTTTAGTTCAATGGCAGACTTTCAATAACCAATTTATAGTTTATATAGTGTATATTTATAAAATTTTATTTTATTAATTTTATTTTTTATTGATATGGTAATCGTAACAGTCGCAATAAATTTATATGCCATCAGAAATAAAACAAAATGGATAAAAAAAAAAACTAAGCGTAAATATATTTAAAATATATAGAAAATATTTATACTTTCCTACTCTACGATATTATATGGAAAACTTTTTTCCATGCTGTTAACTGTCACTGTGTTTTGTTTTGTACCTTATTTGGGAAATTCTCAATTTTCTTATTTCCATTTTAGTTTAAGTTGGTGAACACTTTACTTTTCTACTCACACAAATAAATATTTACAAAATTTCTAAATTATAAAAAGAGATTAAAACATTTATTACATTATAATATTTATATGATTTACATATATATAATATATAAATCATTACTTAGAGTGTAAAACACGAATTCATTATGTCAAAACCAACTACCAAGAGACGTCCTACGGCACATAGGAGCCCTCCGAGGTCTAAAATAAGTTTTCTCTTTGATATGGTTGTGACAGAATTGGATGCCTTCCAAAGTGATATCGGAGATAAAAGGAAATTAGTTGTAAATAGCAAATTTAATGATATCCCCGTAAAACTGACATCCAGTTGCATTAATGTCAAAGATTTTGTGGATCAAAGATCGATTCAGTTTTCATCGACAGTTGAAGCACTTCGCAAATCCCTGGATCAAGGTTTAAACTTTTATGTAAAGTCTGCCAAGGGTCCTATCGGGACAGGACATATTGATTTTCCATCTGATTTTATCGATGCCATAGATGAGAATATGTCGGAATCAATGTTTGAGGATATGGTTGATCTTGAACGTAATAAGAATAAATCGGGCCGATTAAAGATTAAATGCCGTTTGGTAATTAAATGTGAAGACCCGAATAAGTAAGTTTTGTCAATGCATCAATTTTTAGCTTTTTATAATTTAATCCTTAACAGCACTGTAGGTGAATGTCCTCGCGATTTAGACAAGATGATAAATCCCCAGGATATATTCTTTCTACTGGGTGAGCGCTCAGCCTGTGCGAATCCTTCTCATCCAAGTGAAGCTGCCTTTGAGTCCGAAGAGGGTGATGAGCGCCTCAAGCTGGATTTGGAACGTTATCGCACCACACCTAATAGCAGGGTTCAACCCACTGATATGATGATAGAGAAGCCAGTGTTCAGTGCCGCTTGCTATGAACTAAAGGTAGGTACAATAAAATATATTTTCAATATTATATTTTTTAATCTTAATGTTAAAATATTTTAGCAACTAACTACTCAATATGGAAAGATTATTGACTCAATTAAAACGACTACTGGCGATTTGTTAGCTGCACAGCCTCCATGTAGCCCTTTCATGGAGGAGAAGATACCACCCAGAGCCAACATTGATAGGGAAATATCTGATGAAATAACATTTCCTGTTAATGAAACGGCAGAACTTAATCCCATAAGATACTGTCCCGTATGTCTGACCAGTATGTCCTGGTTACCAAAATACACTCCCTGCTTAAAATGTGGAGCCAAACCCATGCCCATGGTGGAGGAAAGGTTTAAGGAAAAGAAACTTACAGCTAAAGAGATACTTGCAGAGATTCTGACCAAACCATCTAATATTGACATTGATGACCAATGTCTGTCCCCTTGTGAGAAGGCCCTGAAGAGAAAAAATGATTGTAGTAGCGAGGATTCTCCGCCATGCAGATGTAAATGCAAACAGAATAAAATTTGTGCCCACTGCCGCATACGGAAAGTCTGTGCCGATATATTTAAAGTCGACGAAGTCAAGAAAGAATGCTCAGAAGTTGAAACAAATGAGAATGATGATTTTTGTGTTCTAACTGATAGCTCCAACAACTGTCGACCATATTTGGCCCGAGTATTTTCCGAATTACGTTTATTGTACGATATACACGACAATAAAAAGAATTCGGAATACGACACGTTATGTGGGCAAATGAAAAAGACTACCAAAAGAAAAAGAAATTGCGGTGGACACGAGAACATTCAACGTGCAATCATTAGCAGTGAACGTCATAAACACTGTGTCAGACAACATGGAGTCATTCCAGCCAATCATGGTTGGGCCTGGATGAAGAGTTACGAGGCCCGCAAGTATAACTGGCGCCCTGGTGTTGTTCCCAAATCAATCAAGAAACTTATGAAATTCTTTTTGAAGCCAACTCCCGAGACTTTGGAAGAAGAGTTCGAGGAAGATGAACCATCAGAACCAGTTCTCACTGTATCCAAAAAGAATCACGAAATATTTATAACCCTACGAGCACTTCCTACTTTGGGTATGAAACAGAATCCCATCGTATTTCGATTGGTCAAGAGTGACTACGCAAAGACTTTAAGTGAAATCAAAACTAAGTTGAAGGATATGGGATTTAGAAAGTGCACCTGCCACAAGTCAGTGATCATGTGCCAGTGCCGCACCAATACAGAGAAAGATGACCTAGAGCGTGCCGTAGATAAAGAGTCCTGGAAAAGAAGTATGCCCAATTGTGCCGAACAACTGTTCCTCACAGATACTAGTGAAAGCGAAATGGAATTTGACTTTAATGTGACACCACCTGCTGGCACTCACCGTCCATCGTTATGTCAAAAACGACGGGTTACCCATCAGTATACCCAGACCAATATGATGGATGAAAAGTCAATAGACAAAAAATATCCTATTGCCACAAATCCCTATTTTTGTCCTTTCGATTGTGCTCGTCATAAGCAGCGTGGACAAAAATCGCGTTGTGTAACGCGTTTTTTAATGTAAAAATGGATAAATTTGGCCATTTTAAACGGTTCTCAATTTTTAGGGATCCTTACCGAAACAAATTTCGGTTCTATATGTAGAAGTCTGTAATGGTTTTGGATTTGCCTTAATTACGGTTTATATATATTTGTCTCGCATTAGTTTACCGGTTTACATCGGTAAATCGATTAATCGTTATTCCAAAAAATCGCAAGAATCTCAGCCAAAATGACAGATTCAAAACACTTATTGAAATCTGCAATAGAACCGAAATTTGTTTCGGTTGTGATACATCATAAAAGATAATCAATGGCCATTGTATTACGTATAATTTGGGATTCCGGAATTATTGGATAACCAGAAATTTAACCGGAAAGCTCAGTGGCGTTAGTAAAAATTTAATAAATATTTTTCCCCTTAAAAATAGCTGTCTTTTGTTTAAATCAAGTTGCCTAGTTGTATACAGTCTAATTATTTTTTTAAAATTGGCTTTTACTATATCACATTCTCTTCGTTTTACATAGTATACATTTTCTCTTACATTTTTCACATATTGTTTCCTGGATTTAGTATAAAAAAAAAATTCAATAAAAATTTGTGTTTTTAAAAATTAATGTAAAAAAGAAAATTGTGCTCCATCAGACAAGTTCCTACAAATGCTTTAAATATTTATATTATAACTAATCAAAATGGCAACGTCTGCAACAAACGATGGTAAAAATAGACGCTCTACTATGAAGAAGCCGCTGCCGGCAAATTTTGTTTTTGATATAGTAGTTACACATTTTGAAACAAATAATATAAATATTCAGGAGCCAACAAGATTAGAGGTTCAAGCGAATTTCAATCTTAGGCAAATAAAAATTACATCCAGCCGCATAAATGTAACAGAATTCAAGAATGGGACAGGTATTGAATTTGAATCAGAGCCGGAAAAACTACGAAAAAATATCGAAGAGTGCGGCATGACTATATCGGTATCGTACAAGGATAGAATTTTGGGCACTGGTCTAATAAAATTTCCACAAATGGTCATCGATCGTATTGATGCTGGCATGACAGATTTGATGCATGTGGACTCGTGTAACTTTGAAAGAAATGGAGAACCCGTTGGCAAACTGGAGATCTTATGTCGTCTCTTAATTAAATGCGATGAGCCAGACAAGTAAGTTTTCGACTATTCACTCCTATGCCATAGTAATTATATTTTATTTTTGAAATCATACAGAAAAGCTGAGGATATTGGTTGCCGTTTCATAGACAAAAGTATAAATCCATTGGATATATTATTTGTTATGGGCGAGTCTCAACCTTGTCCCAGTCCGTGTGATCCTTGTTTAGATTTCTTGGGAACTGAAGACGGTGATGAAAGACTAAACCTGGACTTGCAGCGTTATCGAAGTATGCCTGGTGGCACAATGAAACCCTACGAAATTATGCTACAGAATGATGCAGGTAATACGGCCTGTTGTGAATTAAAGGTAAATGGGAAAACTATTCAATTTATGGCAGAAAATTAGTAATAGATTTATTTGATTTAGAAAATGGCTATTGAATATGGGGAGCTGATTGACACCATAACAAAAAATACTGGCCAGGCGTCACTTCCACAACCGCCTTGTCGTGGTCAAGTTTTTCCTCCCAAGGATACAGAGATTTCCAATGAACCCAATTTCAATAATTTTATGTATCTTCCGGCACATGAAGAACAGAAATCTGAACACGCTGATCAGTTTTGCGTTCCTTCTAAAGGCGGCGATCAAAATGTGACGGGAATAAAGCCAATACGATTCTGTCCTGTCTGTTTGACCAATATGTCCTGGCTGCCAAAATTTGCCGCTTGTCCCAAATGTGGAATTAAACCCACACCCGTGGTGGAAGAGAGACATAAGCCAAAGAAGATTACGGCAGAACAGATACTTACAGAGTATTTGGGTAAACCGCCACCGGGCATTGATGATTATTGTGTGGATGTCTGTGCAAAGGCTTTGAAAGACAAGAATGATGAGGAGGGCAAAGATGATTGTCCGCCTTGTCGATGTACATGCAAATTTAATAAAATCTGCGCCCATTGCCGGATACGTAAACTATGCGCTGATGTCTTTCATATGGATACTAAGAAGCAAACAAAATGCCCAAAAGTAGAACCAGAATCCGAAGATTATTGTGTGGTGAGCGATAGCAATGAGGACTGTCGTCCATATCTGGCACGTGTTTTTTCTGAACTTCGCGACTTGTATGACATCAAGGATAACAACAAGAAAGGCTCTGAATTTGATGAGGCATGTGAACAGGCGCGAAAGACTTTTGAAGAAAAAAAAAACTTAAATAAAACAGAAACTCCCCAAAAGGATGATAAAAAACCAAAGGAAGAGAAAAAAGATTGGAAAAAATTGACAAGCAAAATTGGCACTGCCAACATCCGTCCCAAGTCTGGGAGACATAAGTACTGTGTTAATCAGCATGGAGCCGTTTCCGGGAAACATGGTTGGGCGTGGAACAAGAGTTCTGAGGCCCGGAAACATGGATGGCGTCCCGGTGCCGTTCGCAAACCGATCAAAAATCTAATGAGATTCTTTTTTGATCAAAGGTGCAACAACAATCCCTATAAAAACTGTGAGGATGCAGCAGAGGAAGTCCGTAAAAAGAATGAAGACGAAAAACCGGTGCTTAATGTGTGCAAGAAGAATGGTGAAATCTTTATAACCCTACGTCCGCTTTCCACTTTGGGCATTAAACAAAAACCCATTATATTCCGTGTGGTCAAAAGTGATTTGGCAGTGGCTATCAGAGAGATTAAGAGGAAGCTTAAGGAAAAGGGATTTAGAAAGTGCACCTGCCACAAGTCCGTTAGGTTGTGCCTGTGCCGTTGTGTCAGTGAGAAAACTAAACTAAAGCATTCCATAGATAAAGAATGCCGGAAACGTGGGATGCCTTCGTGTGTCGATAATTTGATCCTCACCGACACCAGCGAAAGCGATTTGGAGTATGACTTTGATGTGACACCACCTGCGGGCACACACCAACCGAAAGAACCGCCGACTCCACGCACAAATAATAATGGCACTCAGACCAGCAAGAAGGATAAGCAACCAATGCCACCCAAATATCCTAAGATCATAAGTCCCTATTATAAGGCATATAACTGTGCTGTAGGAGACAGGTATACTGGCACGGCTTTTGGATCACCTGGCGAAGATGTCTATGAAGACGGTGTGTTTGGTCATCGCGGCGGTGGACCCCATGGTAAATCTGCAGCTCCTGGCGGCAAGCCAAAGTCAAAGCAAATTTGGGGCAGCGCTTCTGGTGGTCCGATTCGTGGTGGTGGTCGATCTGGTGGTGGTCCTGCCACTGGCGGTGTCGGACGAGGTGGCGGACATGCTTGGAAAGGTTTTCCAGTAAAAGACGCTGGCGGTTCACGTCCTGGTGGTGCAGGTGGTGGTGGTGGTGCAGCTGGTGGTGGTGCTGCTACTGGTGTTGGTGCTGCTGGTGGTACTACTGGCGGTGGTACTAGTGGACATATACCTGTTCGAATGCCCAAACGTTTTGGTAAAAAAGCAGAAGAAGAAGCCAAAGTCGCTGAAGCTAAAAAACAAAAGGAAATTGAGGAGAAGAAAAAAGGTGTCGATATGATGAAATATCTACAAAATCGTGGCGATCTTTCTAAACCCTGGAATCCTGGTCAAGGCAAGGACAAGCGCCCAAAAAACAAGACACCAGCAGTCGGTGCCGATGGTCTGACCGATGCTCAACGAAAATACCGTAATCTGCGTCAAGTGGCTGCTCCTTCAGTGTATATGATACCCCGCCGGGGCAAGGCATTGGATCCGTGTTGTTATCCATGTGATCCTTGTGGTCCACAAAATAATGGCTGCTGTTGCTATCAGCCAAACTATTGTAGCTATTATTGTTGAACAAACTAAATCAAAATCATCAAATATATAACCTAATTCAACTTCGTATTTAAACAGTTGCAAACTCAATTGAATACACAAATCCTACCTTAATACACACACCTCCCCAACATTTCGAACTCAAGTGCCCTTCATTGTGTGAAATTTAATTTGATGCCACCGACAATTTGGTTGGGCCATTCACCTCGGGATGCCATTAATGAAAAATTCAACAACTGTTTGTCGCATTTGTTGTGGGTTTGTTTTCAATCTCTTGTTGAAAATGAGTAACAGAAACAACAACAAGGAGTAAAGAATAACAAGTCTGTCCTGTTAATCCACACCCACGTTTCACTTTCAATCGTCAACGGGACACGTAGGACAAAAATTCAAAAAGTTCCTGCTCCTTTGCTCCTTGATTTGAATGCGTGAAAGGGCACAATGGTTAGAAAACCAAAAAAATATTTTATCAAATAAAAAAAATCGATATAATTTATACAGAATATATGAGCATGCATATTAAGTTGAAAATGCAGTTTAAGAGATGATTATGCAAAAATTATTTATATTAAAAGTTATTCGATAAGAAATGTAATTTAAATACAAGAAAATATTTTGTTGCTATTTTTAGAGGCGTGCGAAATGTAATTATTAAACTGTCGGAAAAGTTTAAGACATATCCACCGATTGTAGTATTAAGTTTAATAATTAATAACAAGATATCCAATTTATATTATATATTTATATTTAAATAAGACAGTATAAAAACGATGTTAACTGTATAAGGATATTACCTTTGTTATCTGTATTTTTGATGGCTTTAAATATTATATTTCAACCACTGTTCTAAAGAGAAATCGGAGTTAGGGAATATGCTAATGCTTGAAAATCCAATAGCATTATCAAATTTTAGTGCTATGGGCATATATACTTGTACAATATTTTATGCATGAAATATGGCAATTTCAATTAGTTTTTAGTGACTCGGCCAGAACGATGTCTGGCAAATATGTGTATCATGGGATTAAATTGTGAGCCCTCAACCAGCTTGTTTGTGTAATTATAACAGCATTTTGGATTTCTGCTATTTGTACACTAACAACGACAACGAAATTGAAAATGTTATTTCTGATGTTGCGTGTATGAAAGTATATACATACATACATACATACGAGTGTGTATGCGTGTGTGTATGCCAGTTAATTAAATGTAAGGCACGCACAGATAGAGAAGCAGCAACAAAGCTGTATACTAAAGCAGGGCAATAAACGGCACTTCATTATAACAGATATACACATACAGCCACATACACGAATCAATCGGGGCATAGAAATCTATGCAAAATACCTAAGCTACTTACCACAAATCCATATCTAAAGCAGCCATCCAATGCATAACTATTCATTTATTAAGTTCGTATATTAAGTAGCTTAATATCGTAACTGTTGCCATGTCTTCTAGTGGATGCGATTAGAGATAGTAAGGGCAACAAGGTTCATTGTTAAAAACTAAAGCCTGGCCGAAAGCTAAATATATGTATGTCTACACATATTGAATTAAAAGTAGTTTAGATTATATATGAATATAATTTCTAAACCACAATCATTATAAATTGAGCTAATTTATGCATTAGAACCTTTTGTGATTCTCAAATTGGCAGAGTTATGGAAGGTAAGAATAAAAGGTTTCAAGTTTCCGCGAAATCCAACAAAAACAGAAAAAAAAAGAACAACAAAACAAACTTTTTAATTAAACAAATTACGCAAATTATGCGGAAAATGTCGAAAAGAAAAATGAAATATACCCCTTATCTTATTTACTTGAACACAAATTTGTTCTTTCCAAATGGTCGACGTAAATTACACAAAGGCTGTGTAAATGTAGAAAAGAAAATAAAATGGCCAATGGAAAAAGGTTGTCAAAGGTAGCGAAATGTAAAAGTGCTAGTGATCAAATTAAATGCACAAAAAAAAAGAGAAAAAATACACAACATTTTCTCAATATTTGTGAAACCACAACAACATTAAAGATTTTACTTTATTCCCTTTTTTTGGTCTGCAATGCAATTTTAAAGATTTTTTTTGTGAGCTCTTTAAATTGTTAACAAATATCACAAATATTCTTAATGTTATTAAAGCAAAGTTAATCACTGGAATCGAGGACTACAAGAAAATTGGAATGAGTTATTTAGTTAGTTATTGAAAATAAATAAAATATAATCCTTTTTATCCTGTAACCTTTAAACCATTTCTTTATCAATAAGAAAAGTGAACCAACCTAGTTTCAAGAGTTTTTAATAAAAAACAAAAACTTTTCATCATTATGCAGACAGATATAATAAAAAAAACTCATTCCTGTCAAAAGCATTTGAAATATTTACATTTTTGATTATGTTAGTCAGCAGTTTTTTCAGCATTCTTTCGATTATTATTTCAAATATTTTCTATGAAATTTTTGGCAACAATTTTGCATTAAACTATAATTCAAATTTGTCGCATTTTAACTATGTATAAATTATGCATTGAAATTCTTACTATTGTGGATACCTGTGTAAATACTAAATATATTGTATGTATGTATATACAAATGTATATTGTATACATAACATACATATGTATATGTATATATGCAAAATTATGATTTAAGCAAAGTGCGCTTTTTTTCTTGCATAATTTATGCCATATCGAAGTCGATGTTTCTGCTGCTGCTGTTACCAGCTTTAACCCATGTCAAAGGTTATAACTTTTTTGGGTCAAATCGTGTGCAAACTTTCTTAAATATTTCATGTAATGGGCTTTTTAATTTGCTGCTTTAAAGTAAACAACACAAATAGGGGAAAAAGAAAACAGGAGCGTCAGGTAACGCATTTTGGCACTTCATAAATCAACATAAAAAAATAAAGTAACTATCCTTAGTTAGTCGACGCCTGAATACCCTAAATAACTAATTATGAAACATAATTTACAAAATCCTTGTATATATATAGAAACCACTTTAACAAGAAAACTTTATAAACTTTTCACTCATAAAACTTAAACTTATAGCAGTCACTGTGTCACATAGTTAACATGTCCGATGCAGAAAACAGAATGTTGAACGTGGACATGAAGGCACTTTTGAGCAAATTTAATGCCAGTCATGTCAGTGGCCATTCTGGGGCTGGCAGTTAACATCCGTTTCCGTCAGTACAAACAAAGCTTTTATCAGATTTTCGTGTAACAAGTGCCGCAACAGCCAAAAGAATTTCGTGTACTCGACGTCACGTCAAGGCGCGTTAAAAAGTAAAATCTTTCTTTTCTCGGGCAACTGTCTGGAATACTTTATCATCATTTGTCAATTAGTTGCATTAGCCCCAGAGAGACCATTATGGTTAAAGTTTCCTTTCTTTCTTTTGCCTTCTTTTTTTTTTTTCTTCCACTCCCCCACATAATAATTAAAGTGCTTAGATTTGTGATGACCTAACCACCTATTCCCAGTACAAGAGTTTATTCATTTCAATGGAACTTTTTGTCTAGCGCTTCTGGCAATTTTTGCAATTTGAGCAAGTTTTTCAGTCATTATGCAATATGATAGCTAGAACAAAGAGAAATGAAATATACGAAACTTTGGACGCACCTGCAAAATCCTTTTCATCAGGAAAAGTTTTGGCCAGCACGGAATGCCAAATGTCCTTTCGCAGTTCGAAATTAGGTTTTAATTGAAAATTCGATTGCAAGACTTTAATTGGCAAACTAGTAAGTTAGCAAGTTGCCGCGGTAGTGAGATGGCTAAGCGACAAGCTTGCATGATGGCACGCAACCTTCTAGCTATTGGCCTAATTAATCCTGAAATTCACCAGAGGCTCCAACGTTGCGTATGTGTAATCCAAGTATGCAACCTGGCTGCAATTATTATGCAACAGCCAGCCAAACATTTTTGTTACCCAAAGCTTTACGACATTTCATTAAAGTCAAAGAAATTGGGAGCCAAGTTACCACGTTCCACACACACACACACACACACACACACATACACATAAAGTTATAATGAGTGCAGAGGATTAAAGGGCACAAACCTTTCCCTGAGGTTAGCAACGACAAAAGCGACTATTTGGAATTTTTAAAGCCAAAAGAAAACACTCCCGAAACATGACTACAATTCCACTTTTGCTCTACTTTTCAGCAACTGGCAGCGTTAAAATTTTTATTAGAAATTCATTTTTTTTTTTCAGGAAAATAAAAAAAAGAATTCCCAAATCAGGTAGAAATTAGTTGAAAGATAAAGCCAAAAGTTTTTATTTTGCACTTTGAATAGAAAGAGAGACAGTAAAAAAGACATGTCAGTTAAAAGTGCACAATAAAATATTTACGAATCAGTTTAATTAACCCCCACCCTTTTATTTGTTAAACATATAACTTTTTATGTCTTTAGGAAAAAAATGGTTCATCTTGCAACTCAATAAGTACTCCACCAAAAATAAAAGTTCTTTAGTTTTTTGTTTAAGTTTGATCCGGGAAATTGAAAATTCCCAAAATCAAAAGAAGTAAGATGAAGAATAAATAAGAAAAATAATCATACAGCTCAAAGTTAACTCTATTTGCCAATTTTTTTTTTGCATTCATATTTTCACTTATATTTTCTGTCTACTTCATTACGTCTGTGATTATATCTGTGATTTAGAAATATGTGATTAATGATAATAAATAAATGACTTTTATTAATTAAATCTCTGCTTTCTATTTTATTAGCACTGTCTACACAATATATTTCCTAAATCTGATAAAACTAAAATCAGTGGAATATTAGCAAAGTAACCGTAAATCAAATAATTATTTTGAATATTGCTATATTCTCATTGGACAATATTCTAGATATCAAAAAGAAATCAACAGTCAGTTTAAAGTTTATATAATAAGATATATAATAAAGGCAAAATTCATATTTATTTCACTTGTTTCAGAGTATCTGGAAGTCATTATCCCGACCGATAAAGATATTTGAAGCAAATGGCTCTACGGAGTGCACTCAACATTGGTGTGGAATATTTGTGGTTTTATTGCAATCGAGAGCAATGAAAACTCTGTTTTAAGATGGTTGAACATTAAATGCGAATTTCCATCTAACAAACGATGGAGTTCAACATTTATTGAAAAAAAGAAAGAAAAATAACATAATAATAAATAATTGAAATTATTCTTTCATGAAACTAAAACTATTTTAAAATTTATTTTTATATTAATTTTCTCCAAACGTTCGTGCTACTGCCCCTCAGTTTGCTTAAATTCAGCAGTTCAATTAGTCAAATATCCACACATTAAAATTAAAGATTTTCTTAAATACCACAAAGTTTTTTAATTGTCTTAAAAAAAAAATATAAAATGAATTATAAAAAATAAAATATTTATCTTTTATTCACATTTCCCCCAGAGGAATAAGCATTGGTCATTAGCAAACTGAAATAAATTATGCATTTGAAATACACAAAATGTACAAATTTAATTAAAATTCAATTTATTAAACTTCCACAAATTTACATATTTGAATTGCCTTTCAAGTGCATAGAACGATTGACTAATATAACGATAAAAGAACAATCTAAAGTACTTAATATGACTAAAAGTGCAGCTCAGTGTCCTAAGAATAATGAAGCTTCAAAAGGACAACTAACTTGAGCCGTTGACTATTGAAAGACAAGGACCTCCTGTTGCTGATGATGAATGATTGTATCTGTATGCATGCGTGTGTGTGTGTATGTATTTGTAGCTCTGTGTGCAAATGATGAGCCAATGTCCATGAGTTTTATGGACACTTTGCGGTTCTTGTGGCATGCATATGTGTGTATGTGTGTGTTTATGTGGCAGTGTGTGCATGTCATTGGCAAATATTTTTGCTTACTTGAAAAATATTTGTACTATAGAAACAGTCTAGCTGGGAATTTTGAAAATGCAAACAGACCCCCAAGGGTTAGCAAAATGTGCAGCACATTAAAAACGATTGGCTATAAAAAGGTTATTCCCAAGTCAATGAACCAAAGAAGGACATTAAAATGTCAATTTGCATTAGACAAGTTCCTCGATAATAAAATTGCATAAAATTCTGAAAAATATTAGATTGTTATCTAAGGTAAGAAGAGGATAAAATTAAAGAAATTATTTAACAAAATGTTTCATAACCTAAATTGGTCTAATTGAGAAACTTAATCTTCTTGACAAATTCATTTTACTTAATTAATAAACGGACCTATAGAAAAAATTGTAATTAACAAAGATATTTTTAAGTCTTTGAGGTCATTGAAGTTTATTTAAAAAATAATACAAACAATATAGTATGCATATACGATATATAGAAAAGTTTAATGCATGTAAAATAATGTTCAAGTATTTACACGCTAAGTCCAGTTGTCAGCAAATTTACACATTTTGTTAAGTGCTATAAAACACATATATATGTACTTATATATGTACATGCATATATCTATCTACACTTTTATATATACATATATATAATATGTACATACATATTATCAACGACTTTTTCTGCTGCCATCCTCTCCAACGCAAATCTGCAGCACACTTTTTATCATGCTTTAAAACCCCAAAATGAGTTTTTCTTGTGGATTTGCATAGATTAAACTGCAATGGCCTTTTATTTATTATTTTGCCAACCATCCAACGAGCCAGCCAGCCAGTCAGTCTCCGCTCATCGCTCCGTCATGATGAAGCGGACATTGTTATTTTTCTTAGCTGCTAAGCCAAAATGTACAAAAAGTCAAGTAGGAGCAATAGCAGGAAAATCGCCAACTCGTGTCTCATTTCTTTTCTTTCTTTTCATTTTCTCTTTTTTGTGTGTTCTGAAAACTTTCAACCATTTGATGTGATGCGTCTCGGTTCAAGAGACTTGGCTAGAACTTTCTTATTTTTATTTGTTTCCTTTTTCTTTTCTTTTTATTTTGGTTTTGGTTTTTGGGGCGTTCTGTCAACGCCTTTGTCGTTGATTTTGTCGTTAAAATGTCAACGATTTGTTGCGGCTGACAGTCCAGGCCCAAAAAACCAACATCCTCGGCTCATTCTTCGATCTTATCCAGTGCCATTTTTGGCCAGGAGAACTTTGAGTATAAGCCCACAACAAAAAAAAATATACATATATATTCGACAAAAAATCGGAGAGAAACTCATTTAAAGTTTTAAAGTGTAGCCTTTTTGTTGATGGATGGCTGTTTGGCTAGCACGCCCTTTTTTGGGCGGTTGGGTGGTGGTAAAAGAGGGCGTGCTTAGTCTTAAAACTTTTTGTTGTCGCTAGTTTCATTAGCTGCCAGGTTTTTTTTTTCTTTTCTGTTTTTTTTTTGTTGTCTGTTCAGAGGGGATTAGGCCAACACGTGACGCCGCTTTTGGCTTTACTTTCCCTTCATCTTTTTCTTTATTCTCTTTATAAGGCAAAAAAAAAAACAGGAAAGAAAAAGAATGAAAAAAACTTGTTGATAGTTCTGTAATATAAAGTGAGGCAAAACTTTGTGCCAAAAACAAAAAAGGGCAACTTTAAAACGCAACACGTGTCGTGTTGTATGTGGCATAGAGTATTCTGGGTTAGGTTAATTCTGAATCCTAAATAAGTAAAGGGCACTCAGGGGAGAGTAGAGAAGTGAAGGTGGATGGCCTTGCATGCCTAACTACTAAATGGCAATTTGATTGATGTATGGCACAAAAGTGTCTTTACAAAACAAGTCAGCCAATTGACAGATATAGGGGGATATACATATATATAAATGAATGAATAACTATGCCTATCAAAATATTTATCCTTTCTTTTTATTTTCTTTATTCTTCTTTTATTCGGTTGCTATGTTGTCATAATGAATACCCTCAACTTAATTTCTGTTGACTAAATTTCCATTTCCAAAAACATTTAAAAATAATGATAAAAAAATATATATATTGTATATTAAAGAGTAGAAAGTAACATAAAAGGCTTTTCATGTTGCCTGTCCTGTTCGTACAAAATTTATTTGAAAAGGGCCATGAAATAAAAAAGCTAAATTTAAACGCATGAAAACTACGCCAATTTTTGTGGCCAGGCAATCAGAAAATGTCAAGCGCAGTCCTTTCTCAAGTTCTTTTTTTTATTTTTGGACACTTCAGTTCACAAAGTAACCAAAAAAAGTACTGAAAAGCCAATGCGGTGCCATCATCCAAAAGGAACGATGGGTTAAAAACGAAAATGTTTTGCTGAATAAAGGGCAAAGCGCAGAAGCAAAAAACGTAAAGCCGAAGGCAACGCTGACAAATGAGAGAAATGAATGTTTGAGGTGAGAACTTGTGAAGTGACGGGAGAGTCTAATGTGCCACACACCTGTTGTTGGTAGTTTCTACCTTTAATACTCAGCAACGTGGTAGGATCAATTTAGATTTTATTGGCCTACTACATTTATTGGTAAATGCACTTAATAGACGGTTCTCCATAGAAATAGCTTCGTTTATTTTTTAGATTGAATATTTCAAAGCAATCGTTTTTTGTTTTCACAATTTGATATGCCAAATTTAGGAAATTGGTAAAATCATAAAAAAGTTTTTTGGCTTCAATAAAGAAAATAAAGTTAATTATTTTATGTTTTATTTATTGAATAATAAAATAATAGAATCATTCTTTATTGAAAACATATGAAATATCTGAATAACTTCTTAAAACTTAAATAATTCAGTTTATCATATCATATCGATACCTAAATGTGCTAAATTTTAATTGCAGATAATTTTAAAAAATTATAACCATGTTTAATATACATAAATTATTAATTTGGTTTATTTTATTAAACCAATTTTATAGATAAAATAATATATATTCGACTATTAATATCTGTTAATTGTTGCAAAACGAATAAAGCTAATTTAACATCAATTTATCTTGAAATGTGTAAAATATTTAAATATTTTATACATACAACACACCACCAAACAATATTATTTAATTTTAATGCCAAAGAGGGGAAAAGCTGATAAGATAAAAGGCGATAAAAAATGAGTGAGTGAGCAATATAAAAAGCTTAATTTTAAGCGCACAAGGGAAACCATTAGGGAAAAAATTTTATTCCAGAGGTGTCCAAATCCGAAAAATAGATTTAAAGGCCAATTCAGTGAATTTTCACCTGGTAAAATTGACACGATTTAATATTTAAAACATGCCATGTTTTGTTAGATTGTTTGTTTTAATTAAAAAAATTATATTGCATTGAGTTTACTGTTACATTTCAAGTTGGGGGTTAGTTTTATTGTATAAAATTTCTAGATATTTGAATAAGAAACTTGTAAATTTTAATTTGATATTGCCTATTACTTAGATAAATCTATTGCGATGGAACTAGACAGTCAACCGGTTGAATATGGCTTTGGCGCTGCTGGCAATCGGAGTAACTTTATTGTCCTTTCGCCTTTGGGACCAGGTGGTTATGGTTCCAATGATGCGGACATTGAGAATCCAGATAATCGGCCCAAGAATATCTCGTTTAACGATCAAAGCATTCGCCGTGGTTTTATACGGAAAGTATATCTTATATTAATGGGCCAATTGATGGTCACTTTTGGAGCTATTTCGTTGTTCGTATTCAATCATAATGCCAACAACTATATTAGACACAATAATTGGATATTTTGGATTTCTTTGATAATTATGCTGATTACCATGCTGTCTATGTTTTGCTGTGAAAGATTGCGTCGTCAGACACCAACAAATTATATTTTTTTGGCAATACTCACAGTGGCCCAATCATTTCTGTTGAGCGTGTCTGCTTGCATATATGGCCAAAATGAGGTACTGTTGGCCGTTGGGATAACTGCAGTTGTTTGTTTTGCACTCACACTATTTGCCTTACAAACCAAATATGATTTCACTGCCATGGGTGGCATGTTGATATGCTGTCTGGTAATATTAGTAATCTTTGGAATTGTGGCAATTTTTGTGGACACCAAACTGATGACTTTGATATATGCCTCACTCAGTGCCTTACTATTTTCCATGTATTTGATCTACGATACTCAGTTAATGTTGGGCGGAGAGCATAAGTGTTCAATAAGTCCAGAGGAATATATATTTGCTGCTTTAAATATTTATTTGGATATTGTCAATATATTTATGGATATTCTAACTATAATTGGTGGTACAGACTAATTAATGAGAAGCTGTTACGTTAATCAAAATATATTCAATTTGCATTCTCTAAATAAATCAAATTGTGCAACAATTATGTTTGTATGTATATGACTTTATGAATCATGTAATTGCCATAATGTTATCTTTGTCTGAAATATTTATTTATGTGCCCGGCATACTTGAGAGTCCTGATATTGATTTCTATGGTATCTAATTGTGGCATTTAAATGTTTACATATTGCACCAGGTGTGCGCCACCCACAGCATATTGGACATATTCAACATGTCAATTATGTTATTAGTTAAAGGCCATAAAAATGTCAAAGCAATAACAATATTAACATAAAGCTTACATAAATTAGACGACCAGCAGCAACAATAAACTTTTACCATAAATGTATTTGTGTGTGTGTTCTATGTGTGTGTTTGTATGAGGACCAAAGCAAATTTTCCTGAATGACTCACAGACTCGGTCAAACAAATCAAGTGAACTTAGTGGCAGCAGCTGCCAAGGGGGACGCGTTTAATTAACAATTGACAGTTGCTTGACAGTTGGCTAAGCACACACACACAAAGATATAAATACAAATACAATTGTATATACAAATACACTCCCCACAATGGCCACACGCCTACAAATGTAGATAGTCAGATCTGTCCTTTTATAGTTAAATGGAACCAACATCAAAGAACTAAAAAAAAGAAATAAACTAACTAAATAAACTTTTATTAAATCATTATATAATTCATTATAAATTATATAATTTATGTGTTCCCATTTAAGATTCATATTATTGATCGTCCATTTGCTTTGAACTAGTTTTTCTTCAAGGTTCATTTCTGTTTTTTATAAACCTATGTTCAAACAATCTTATGTCCTTTAAATAATGATAATAAATTTAGCTTAATTTCTAATATTTTAAACTAGCAAAAAGTGCTAGAGACCTAAAAAGGAACCACTAGAAAAGAAATATGTTGGAAGTCTTTGGAACTAGCTCATAAAATTGCCAACACTAAATTGAGATTTATTCATTGTGGTCGCAAGTTTTGCGGGCAACCATCAATAAAACTTGGCAGTCATTCTCAAAGCGGTGTATCTTATCTGTCCACGTTCATGCGACCATGACCATGATCCTTGGTCTGGGTATGCTCCTGCTGTTGATTCTGCTGCTGTTCCTTTTGACAGTATCCTGGCAATCGGTTTGTTCGCTTCGTTTCATCTGTCTATATACACGAAATGTATATGTCGGACAGTTTTGTTTCCTGTCAATGCTTTTGTCACTTTTAACACGTGCACACAAACAGACTCGACGATTCACCCAGTCATCCTCCACCATTCATTCACTCACCCGCACTCATTCATTGCCCGCATTTTTGTTGTCACGTTGCGGTTTTTGTTTAGTTAGCTAGCTAGTTTTTCTTCTTTTTTTTTTCGTCTCTCCGTCTCATGAAAATTGCGCTTTCCGGACAAAAGTGGCAAACATAGTCGTAAAAGCTACTATGATTCATGTACAACATGAACACAAAATGCTCCTGCATTTCCATCACACACTCACACACGCACACACACAACTCGCATAAAACAGCACTCACAAAAAGTTTACGCTTATGACTATTTTTTGTTCGTCTCGTAGGCAAATTATATTTTATTTCTCTTTTTTCTTTTATTTTTGTTTTCTTCTTTTGTATAGTTGTACTTTTTGCATTAAAAACATTGGTGGCATATGTTTTGGCAAAAGGTGGAGAAAACAGAGCAGAAGAAAATGCGTAAAGCGAAAAACTATTACGAAAATTATATGAGTTGCCATGTCCCATACTTGGAAGGCATGTCACAAGTGTGTTAATGAGTTTTCCTCTACAAAATGTAATTAGAAGCTCATAGAGAGGAAGGCAAAAAAAAACGACTAACAGTTCTTCTTGTCATTAATCAAGAGCTGCCAAAAAAGGACTGACAATGTTAAAAGGAGATTTTTAAGCCATACAAAAAAACTGATAGTTCTATTATTATATATTTTACATCGAACTTGCTATATCCTTCCAAAACCAAGTTTTCTTTTGGTTTCGAAATCTGAAGTTTATTTCTACTAAAAATTTTCTCTTAGTCTTTTTTGTTATAAATGATTAAAATTGGAAGTTTATTTGCCTGTTATCGTTTTATTGGTCAAGGAAAAAGAGGTCCTTGCAATGGTTTTGTCAGAGTATCGATAAGATAACTGATTAAAGATCACATCTTTAATAAAAAAAAGGTTAAAGGAAAGATATTGAAATCTAGATTGAAATTATTCTAGGAGTAATAAATTCTACAACAGTATAAATTAATCAAAAATATTTAAATTAGCTTAAACTATTTTGCAAAAACTTTTAGTACAAGGGAAAAAACTCTTTAAGTAGTTAGTAAAGTCAAAGTTCTCTATAAAATATACTTATCCTTGTGAGAAAGGGTAGAAAACAAGACGCTCTCCGTTATAGGACTATACATAGGAATGTATACAAACAGATTCATTTTTGAAATTTCTTTAGGTTGGAAAGACATTCATGCAGTTGAGTCGAGAAAGAGAAAGTTGAGCATCAACTTTGACTTTTGACATTGAGTGTTTGGGTGTGTGTGTGTGTGTAAGTGAGTATGAATACGAGAGAAAACGGAAATGTGAAGCATTAGGATAAAGAGAAAATGGAAGCGGGAAACAAGATGTTAAAGCTCACTCATGTGATTGCTTCAAAATGGAAGTGGAATTTCCTTTGCTGTATCATTGAATTGGACACCCCTTAACTAAAGGCACTACTGCCAAAATCAATCCAAATAGTTACTCACTCAAAACAATTTTAGTTTGCCCTCCTATTCTTCTTCCCCTTACTCTTCTCGGCTTGGCCCATTTTCGATTTCTTCTGGCCAGATAGACAGCCGGGTTTTTTTTTTCCGCTTCTTTTTTCAATTTTCAACATTGCATGCCGTTTATTTTGCAATCAAATTGTTTTTATCGCATCCGCACAACTAAACTGTAAACATTTGCCAGAGTTTTTCCACTTTTCTTTTTGCCAATGCAAAACAACAACAACAACCTACAACTACAGCAACGAAAGCACACAAGTCGGCAAAAAAAGGAAACGACATAAACGCACTAAATCTGGTCAAAAAGCGGAATACAGCAAAATAGAAGAATTCAAGATGAAAATGATGTATAGAAACCCAACAACAGGGTCAACTGCAGGTTTTTAAAAAATGACTATAATTTGTAGACTTCAATGAAAAAGTAATTTTAACTCTTTGTTTCAGTGACTAGCCAATTTAGCTTTCATTAAAAATAAAATAAATTAATTTGTTCCAATATAAGAAAATATATATGTATTCCTGGTCAAATCAATAATAAAATACATAAATATAAAGAATACATACTTCATAATATGTATTAAAGTCGATACATTTTAATATGTTAGAAAAGTCTTATACGGAATTCTGAATAAAATATGAAGAAACTTCTTCTAGAATTATTAGTTTTATCTAATTTATTAGATTATTAGTTTTATCTAATTTATACAATTAATTAAAAATTTCTACTTTAAAACTAATCATAATATTTTTAAAATAGTTAAAACTATTATCTATAATTTTCTTTTTGCTCCGATTGATGAATTTTTCTATATTTTCTATATTTTCATATTGTGTGATATATTATTCATTTTCGTTGTTTTTGAACCTTCTCGAGCTTTCTTTGCCTTATGTTTGATTTACCTAAGTTTAGTTATTTTATTATTTATTTTTACTTAAGTGGATTATTTTTAATGAATTGGCGCAAATCGTTTAACAAATCCGCTCCTGTAAATAGGAAACAGTAAAACGAACAACTGCAAATAAGAATTCCTGAAAAAAAAATGTACAGTTGGAAAACACAAGTTGATGTTGAAGAGTAAAAAATTGTTTTGGTGCAAAGAAATTTTTGCATACAAAGTTGAGCTATATATATTTTTTTTACCATTTTTCTCTTTGCCTGTCTTTTTGCCACTCGGCCACATTTCACTTGCCTTTTCCCCCGTTTTCTTTATTTATTTTTTTTTCTCAAAATGGGAGAGGTAGAAAATTGAAAATCTAAATGGCTGGGAAAATCAATTAATGGACATGCTGAAAACATAGTTCAAAACAGTGACTAATTGTAGCTAGAATTTCACAAAATGTGTACAGACTGAAAACAAGCAATTGAAATTTGTGAATGAAAGAACCAAATTATATTTCAGTATTTTGTGTGTTTGTGTGAGGGTGGGGTATGTATGAAAATTTCAATCGCTTTTCATTTGCGGTAAGCTGCTTAAATTTGCTTTTGATCCGCGGGGACAATAACAACAACATTGACAACAACAATAACAGCAGACAAACGAAAGCATTCTGAATCCAAACTAAGGCAATTTTTGCTTGGTTCCGTACCCGGGGCATTGAAAAACGTGATGAGCATTTTGAAACGTATTCAAATCCAATGCCAAAAAGTGACAAACAAGCAAAATTGAAGCCCAAGGAAAAGGTCGGTCAAACATCTAGGCAAATTGTCAAGACGCAATGACTTAACAATAGACATGGACTTGAACATGGTCATGAACATGAACATGGACATCAAGATGGAGATGCGAATCGAATTGGAATAAGGGTAGCGGCAGTTGGAGTCCTGTGGAGAATGGTCAATTTAACAAACTTATTTATTTATGAAAGCTGCAAATGCAATGGGAATATGTGACTGAAATGAAATTGAAATTGTCAGTTTATAATGCTATATAAATGCCAGTTAAGCCAATTTCATATGTATGTGTATCTGTGTGTGTGTGTGTATACATACATGTACATACATATATGATTAAGTGTGTACAAAGAAAATTGCGAGTCTAAAATGTTCCATTTAATTTCAGGCCAAAGCAAAAATCATTGCTCGATTAAAATGATTTAAAATGAACTGCAGGTGAGGAAATTTAATTATTTTTATCATAATTGAATATCCATAGAGCAAAAAAAAAAAGAAAGAGTAAAACAGAAATAAATTACTCATTTCTCTTCTTTTTTTTTTTGTTGCCTCTTCTCTTTAATAGTGTTCAACTTTATTAGGCGAAAAGTTTAATGGACTCAAAGTGTGGCAATTTTTCAATTAGTTCACCTCAGGCAAAATAACTGTAATTTCTGTTCTTTTTTTTCTTATTTTTTTTTTTTTTTTTGGTGATTTACTAAATTGTGTCAGTCACGCCCCTTTACGTTGTTTAACACACGCCTCCATTGAAAATATGAATTTCAACCGCAATCCCTGAGAAAGTTAGCTTCCCTTGGCAGGTTAATAACCGGCATGGAAGCGAAAATTAATAGTAAACCATTTAACCGAGCCACGCGAGAAAGGAACCATAAACACGGAGAAAGAGCTTGGCATGCAAAATTATGCAGCCAGATACCAGCAGAATCAGCGAACCGGGTTTTGGGAACACAAGCACACAAAAAAAAAAGACAAAAAGAAGAAAAATCCAGAAATAAAACATATGGAAAACTTTCACAAATATGTAACAGGCAACCTGCAGTTTAATTAACTTGGCCAGATATCAAGTTAAATATTTCAGACCCATAAAAAGTGACTGGGATTTAGCCCTTGGCTGCAAAAACAACAACAACAAAAGCAACAAAAACAGTAACAACAACAAACACAACCCACTCGGCTCTTGACTTAAGTGGTGCACGCAAAATAACTTAAAAGCCACAAAGTGGCTGGCAAAAACTATTTAAGGCGATAAGAACAATAAAAGCTCAACAACGGAGTAGAAGAGGGAGAAGAAGAGAATGAGAAAATGAGCCCTTGCCATTCTTTTACTATCTCTTTCTTACTCACTCTCTCTCTCTCTCTTGCACACTGCCATGTCATATGAATGTATGCGACCGCAGAGACAGTCAAAGCTTTGTCTAATTGAATGTTGCTGCATACTTACAGGCGCGTACAATATTCTGCGTGCTGCGTGTCTCTCTTCCTCACTCTCACTATTAAACTCTGTGGTGGTGTGCGTGTGTGTGTGTGTGCAGTTATGTAATTATGGTAATTAAGAACACGCTGCCAGCGTCGACGCTGACTGACTTTGCCATGTGCCCTGTCATCGTATTTCATAGTTAAGCACCTTTTGGCTTTGCGTATTTGAACAAACAAAAAAACAGGAAAAAAAATACACAAAAAAAAAGTCACTCACACTCACACGGAGTCATACCACACAGTGCACTGCACAATTGCCGTCTGTTTGATATCCCACGGGGATTGCAAAAGGTAAAAGAATAGTCAAATACACACATGCTCACGCACACATACATAACTTAAAAATGCAAAGAAAATCCCATTATGAAGAAATTATAGCAATCAAATCAAATTACCAGGGTAATTTAAAATAAACACGAATAAAGTAGAAAAAACTTTGCGTAAGAGAAGTGCCATTTTGCAATACCAGTCACAAGAATTTATTAAATATTTATAATGAATAATATAATAAAATAATGAATTATTAATGAATTCTTTAAATTATAGATTTAAAAAAACAAGGAATTACTGTCTTTTTTCAACTCAAGTGTCGGACAAGTAAGTAAAAATAATATTCACCTTATGTTTATTACATACAATTTTTAAATCGATCGTCAATAAAATTAAAACAGCTCACAGCTTTTACATTCTACAAGTGTCTCTTTAGAAACTATTCATTCCATTCACAGAGATTTGTAATTTATCCAACACCTGTGCCATAAGAATTCGGAATTCTTTCAATTTAGCTAAACATAACAAACAATCAGACATATAAACCACAAATTGTGGCCAATGCCCGGCGCCTCACAACAGACAACTAAAAAAAATATAAGAAAAAACCAACAAAACCCCAAAGAAAAAAAAAAATAAGAAATATAAAAAGCTTTCCCTTTTTTTCTCTTTAGACAAACGGTAGCAGAGCAAAACCAATATACGTTAAGTATTCACCTTTCACACGATTCCACAAAAAGCATACGAATGAGCTCATTATAAAAGGTGACAGTGGGGGCGAAAAGGCCGATGGAGGGGCTGTTATTTCTAAAGCGAAAAGAATGTGTATAGACACATCATATGTATCAGTGTGTGTGAGTATGTACTTAAGTGTAGGGGCTAAACATAAAGCCTTTAGATTTAGCACCCACAGGTTCACTTCATAATGATCAAGATAATGATAATGATAATGATAATGATGATAAAATATGTCAAGAGGTGTTGCAATTAATCACGATTTTTGTTTCGAAATTTATATATACATATATATACAATCTAAAGACAAATTATATTTTGATTATATGATGTTGTGCTTCAATTTGTATTTTTATTTATTTTGTCATTATTTATGAAATAATTTCACATTTAAAGCGATTAAATTTCGCTGGTACGCTTCCCCTGATGCGTTTGATTTGTTTTGTTTGTTTGTCAATGGCTTTCAAAATGGTTTAAGCTTGTTGACTTGTTACCACTTCAATTACTTTATGTTTTCAGAAAGTGTAATTGATTTTGCTGAGCAATATGAACAATTTGTTAACCAAGAGTCCAAGCGTCATGGTAAGATCAACTGTGGAACATCGGAAGTTGAATTTTGAATCTTTAAACGTATTGTAAAACTAGCTTTTCTTAATGATGTAACAAATAAATAATCCAATATATTTAGCACAAGATAAATAAATATTTAAAATAGAAGACTAACTGAAAACTGAATCGACTGTTTGCCGGGAAAAGTAATTTATAATACACGTTTTTATTTTGGCAATTTTATTTATAAAATGTAATAACTAAAAAATATATTTATAATGTAAGCTTTTATTGCCAACATTTTTTAAAACATAATAACTAAAATTAAAGCAAATATAATATAATTAATAACTTAATAATTAATTAATATTCCCACAAACAATATTATAATTTCAACCTTTGTTTCTTAGGCTTATATTCACTTTCCCAAACATAAAAAATGAAGACGTATTAAATTTTTTTTAGACTCTTAGTACATGTATTAGTCACGACATGGCACTTAGTAAGGTAGTGTTACTTGTTGGGAATTGAATAGTTAATGACAAACTATATGTGTAGAGCCAGCCGAGAGACATTTGAATAAATTGTGCAAAACTCTTTACTAACTCAAAGCAAATATTTGCTAATTAAGCATTTCTACGAGTGTGTGGTTTTTTTTTCCTTTTTTTTTGTTGTACATACAAAAGGCCATAATAATAAATTTGACATCACTGCGCGTAAAAGCATAAAATTATCAGCAGCAGAAACAACGGCAACAACAAAGGCAAACAGTAAAATAAACGTTGATGTTATTTATAAATTGTAAGCAGTATTAACAAACATCAACAAGAAGAACAACAGCTTGATAAATTCTCCTTCTTCATAACATTGACCCTTTTGACACTACACTACACCATTACGACCTAGTGATCAATTAATAGCAATAATAATGTTATTATTAAATATGTTGAATCATTTTGGCCAGCTTCAGTTCCACCTGGCTTCATCATTGCCAACATTATTATCATTATCACTATCATTATTATTATCAAACAAACATCACTTTTAGCCATCGACAGAAACCTTTTTGTTATTGGCTTGCCTACCGTTTGCCATTTTTGTTGACAGCTTCCATATACATCTATATGTACTAAACAGACACCGGGCCAAAAGCCGCTGCCAAAGCCAGTCTTTGACTTCGACTACATACGTAACTTGAGTTATCTTCTCAGTTTCAAGTTGGCTTTTTGGAAATTGGTAAATGAAGTTGCCTCGGCCTTGTCGCACGCCAGTCTGCTTTTGACATTTGCGCTATACACTCGCTCCCTCGATCGTCGTCTTTTCATTCATTCTCTGTGATATATATGTATATATTTTTTTAAACAAATGCGTATCGAAGCGGCTTAATTTATAAAAATCCAATTTTGTGTGTTTACAAATTAATTTAACGTGAAAAGATTTATTTAATAACAAAATGTCATCGTGCAAATACAAAACGGTAAAGCAAACAAAAGAGTGCAAAAATATACTATATATATATATATATGAATAGATCTTTATTCCTGATCTGATTTGGCAATTTTATTGGTTTTCTTTGTTTATCATATCGCAATTAGGTTTCTTAGATCTTGAGATCAATTAGATATGCAAAACAATTTATTAAAATAGATTTAGAACTGTGTTCTATATATTATACACAAAGTGTTCCAGATTTACTTTTAACATTTCTTTTTAGTTAAGATCTCATCTAGATGGAAAAGAAAACAAGAAAGTTAATTGAAGCAATTAATTATTACCTAATTTCTGAACTGATGAACAGTATTATTCTTACCTCATTATTTGAGTAAAGATATTATCTAGATTTAGTTTTAAAATTATATTAAAAAAGAGCACATTTTGACCTTGAAGTAACTTCTAAAAATGAAAACTAGTTTTAAAATCTTTAAAATTCTTTTTAACCAAGGAAAACTTATTTACTTGACAGATCCTTTACCCAACTCTAATCTTTCTCTGCCTTGAGTCATTATCACTGGCAGTTCCTGTGCCCCATTACAATGACGAAATCAATGCGGAGGAAGTAACCTATCCGACATCTCCGAATGAAGTGTTACCCATTCATCCGGTGCTCATCTATCCCAAAACCCAGGAATTCTATCAGGCCCGCACCCTAGGTGGTAATGGAGAGGGTGATATCATATTTGTCAAACTGCTGCAAGACAAATCCAATTCGGGTTACCGTCCCAAGCAGCAGCGTCTAATGGAAGAGCAATCCTTGTTGCCTCGGAAGGAGCTGGGCTTGAAGGACATTTTCTATGTGAAGGCCCATACCAATGGACGATTTAGTCACGAACGCTTAAAAGTTTATCGGGTTCCTGAATTTTATGCCATTAGTGTATTTCGCAATGGCGAAAAATAAATATGCAGTTAAGTTATTTTTAAGCCGCTATAAATAAATGAAAGGCCACACAATTTTTTTTAAATCTTTTAAGTGCAGTCGGTGTTGAGATATTGATGTTGATGCTCTTCTCAATTGACTCTTATCAGTGAGATTTACACGCCATTTCAATTATTTAGTCATAACAATGCCAAAGTCGACAATATTTGCTGAATGAGGGGCGTCAGCTTCATGCTGGCATCAAGCCACGTCAAGCGGCAATTAATAACTGTCAATCAATTGCCGGGAATCGCTTCTAACCAAAAGAGCCCAAACTCAAGGCAACAACAAAGAACTAATCCCTTTTGTCATTGGGCGTAACAAAACGACAGAGCCAAAACATTTGAGTTCAAATCAAAGAAAACAAAAAGAAATTACTGGATATTGATGTATAGTGTAAAACATAACCGATGTTTAAATACCCTAAACTCAGCTGATAAATCCGATTCAGATTCATGGTAAATAATTATATAATTTATCAAAATTAACTGAATTATTACTGATAATATAAATAAATCTTCCATTACAACTTATTGAAAAAAGAATAAGAGATATTCAGATATCCTAAATTATCTTCCTCCCTGAAAAAATAATAATCCAATAAAATACGGTTTGTTCCTACAGATTATATAAAGATATATGATATACATATATGATATAGTACAGCTAATTTTAGAACAGACAAGATATAGCACCATTAAGATTCAGAAAAATGCATATCCATTTTGTTCAGTAATATTATATTTAATAGTCGGTTAAAACTCAAGGTTTTTCAGTTTATATTAACCAATATTTTCCCATAGAGTACACAAAAAAACAAAGTGAGGATTAAAGCTCGAACGAAGGAAATACTTGTTTATTCCCAAAACGCACAAGTTCTTTAAAAATTTTACTTATTTGATGACCACGATAACTTAAGCAGCTTATCACGTGGATACAATGGCGCCACGATAAAATAAATTTACTTCCGTATGTCTATCAACTGAACTGTAAATGAAAAACATTGTTTCTACAATTTGTTTAAAATCTTTAAAAGCCAACAATTATAATTTATATTAATTGAATAGCATTAATTTATTCAAGCAATATTATGACAGTCTTTATTATTGTTATACTGGTTACGACGTTTGTTTATGCATTTGAATGGAAATAACCTTTTGTAAAGGTTTACCTTTCATCGTTGATGACCTTTCCCCCGAATATGATACATTTAAAACCAATATAAACCGGATACTAATCCGGGGTCAAATCATAGACCAATTTGCACAAACTTCCCAAACCCCTTTCGTATTATGCAAACTGAGTAAATACATAAATCAAATTTCATTTTGGAACATGCCATCTGCAGACTTTCGCCTCAATTTTTTTGTTTTATTTTCGGATCTCCGAGCACGTTCCGTCACCATTGTCTTCTTTTATAAATGCAGCTCAGGTATTTGCTCCACTTCCAAATTACAGTAAAAGATTAGGAAAACATTTGAAAAATGAACAATAATTCAATTGTCACAATAATTAAAGATTTCTTTTTAATAATTAACTTGCTAAGGTTTGTGCTTATATAATAAATTTGATGTCAGTTCTTAGTTAACCATCAGACGTGGAGCAATATTCATGGACATGAGCTCCTGGAACAGCAACTTAGCAGCATAGGGCAGGCGAACTTGAGAGATTTGTGTCTTGTTCTTACATCCCTTGCACTCGAAAGTATTGTTCCTCAGATTGGCTATGGCAATTAGGCCACAAAAATTGCAAATGTGCACACGATAAGGATCGGAGACCTCAAAGAGACGCTCACGCAGAAATTGAGCAGCACCGTGAGAGATTTGACAATCGCGCTCCATCTCACCGAAACGTAAACCACCATCACGAGCTCTGCCCTCCATAGGCTGACGCACAAGGATCTGAACTGGACCACGAGCACGTGAATGAATCTTATCGTCCACCATATGCTTGAGACGTTGATAGTATGTGGGACCCAAGAATACCTATAAAAAGAATGGAATTATTATTATAAAAAGAATATAACTAAAGATTGTATTTCCAACTTACCTGGGCATTAATCTTGCGTCCTGTGTGTCCATTATACATAACCTCATTGCCACGCAAATGATAGCCGTACTCCTGAAGGAAAGTGGAAATCTTTTGCACGTTAACGGCATCGTTAAAGGGCGTGGCATCACCAATTTCTCCCTTATTTGAACCAAGCTTTCCCTGCAGGCACTCAATTAAATGACCAATTGTCATACGAGATGGAATGGCATGAGGGTTAATAATAATATCAGGGGCCAATCCTTCGCATGTAAATGGCATATCCTCTTGCCGATACTGTATACCGCATGTACCCTTCTGTCCATGACGCGAGGCAAACTTGTCACCAATTTGTGGAATACGCACAGAACGCACACGAATCTTACAGAATTTATAGCCCTCGCTATTTAGAGTCAACATGACCTGATCCACAATACCCGTTTCCGAGTTACGCAAGAATGTGGAGGCATCCCGCTTGGCAAATCGTTTTGTATTACTATCCAATTCATCATCATTTTCTGGCAGGGTTATGGTCTTGCCAATAACCACATCATCTCCAGACACACGTATACCGGGTGCAATAATACCATCATCATCCAATTTGTCATAATGGGCATTTCTCATGCCCTGACAAGTGCCACGATGTGGTTTCTCAAAGTTCTCCTCCTGATCACCTACACGCTTATTCTCTGAATCCTTGTATGAACGGTAGAACACGGAACGGAAGAATCCACGCTCCACAGCGGAGGCATTTAAAATGACAGAATCCTCCTGATTGTATCCAGTGTAACAGAGAATGGCCACAATTGAGTTAATCCCAGCAGGCAATTCACGGAAACGCAAATATTCCATAGAACGTGTTGTAACCAAGGGTTTCATCGGATAATACAAGACATGGGCCAGTGTGTCCATGCGTACATGGAAATTGGTTATATAAACGCCCATCGCTTGTTTGCCTGCAATAGAATAAGTAAAACTTAAATAAAGTAATAGGAATTTCAATCAAATTTCACTTACCCATAGCACTTTGATAGGTATTACGTGGACTCTGATTGTGATCGGGAAAGGGTATAATGGATGCGCAAACACCCAGTATCATGGCTGGATGAATTTCACAATGTGTATATGTTGTACAATAAGCATAATCCTTGTCCTGCTTTAGATCATATGGAGACATGGCTATCATTACTGTTTCTTCTTCCAATGTGTCTATATATTCCACCACACCAGAGGCAACTAGCACCTGCCAACTGTAGTTGTTGTAATCCCGCTCTTTCAACATTTCCACATGTGTTTTCTTCAGCAACAACGAACCATTCTCCACAATAAGAAGTGGACGACAGATACGACCTGCATCTGTGTAGATTCGAATTTCACGATCTCGTATATCACGAATCATGGACACTTCAGAGACAATAATGTCCATTTGTCGTCGCAATTTACGCAATGTGGCCATAAGCTGTTCGGGATCTCTGTGTATACCCACCCAACAGCCATTGACAAAGATTTTGGTGGCATCTGCTATAGCCGAGGGAGCTATTTCCTCCAAATTTTCCATGGACCACTCCTCCAAGAACTCAAGAATGGGTGAAGGTTGTGATCCCACCGAAATGTAAGCCATGAGTGCCAAATTCTTTACCAGTCCGACAGCAGCACCTTCAGGTGTCTCGGCCGGACACAACATGCCCCAAAGAGTATTATGCAACTGACGAGGTTTCGCCAGTTTACCGTCGCGACCAATGGGGGAATTGACACGTCTTAAATGGGACAAGGTAGAGGCAAAAGTCAAACGATTTAACACCTGGGAGACGCCAGCTCTGGCCTGATGGGCCTTTTTCTGATCTCCCCAATTGCCAGTGGCCAACGAGTAACGCAAACCATCGGTAATAATGTTCGTCTTAATGGCCAATTCCAAATTAAAGTCCTTGCCGCGATCAATGAACTTTTGGGTATACATGCGAACCTCTTTCATTAAATTCTTAAAGAGACCTCTGAACAAGAAGGCCAATAGGGGACCGGCGAGATCCAAACGCTTGTTACCATAGTGATCACGATCGTCCAGCTCCCGACGACCCAGTGAAGCAAGAAGCAAACGATGCACCATATATCCAAGAAAGTAAGCTTTTTTGGTCTCACAGAAATCGGAGACACCAACATGGGGTAACATTTCCTTTTGAAGAATTTCCTTGGCATATTTAATACGCTTATCTTTAGTTACACCGGGACGAGCTCCACGGGCGCCAATGAAATTCAAGGCCACATTCTGCTCCTGCACTACGAAGGCCTCATCTAGCGAAGGTTTGACCATTTCCATCATTTCGGGATCATCGAAATCGTATATAATATGCTCCAATATATCACGATCAGCCACAAATCCCAGAGCACGGAACACAATCATAATTGGAATCTCTTGCTTGATATAGGGCAAAATGGCGATAATTCTCTGACCAATAGCCGACTTTTTAATATTCTGGGATCCTCGTGCCATCATATTTACCCAAAGCGTGGAAGTTGGTCGCGAACTATGCTCCAGGCAAGAGCGAATTTCTGTCTTGAAGGCATATTTACCATCCTTCATACTAAATACATAAACTGTATTGGTTGCCATCTTCTCCTGGGCAATGAGGACTTTTTCCGAACCGTTGATAATGAAATAGCCACCAGGATCTAGGGGGCACTCGTTTAACTCGGTCAAATCACGATCGGTCAACTGGGAGAGCAAACAATAGGTTGATCTCAACATAATAGGTATCTTGCCTATGAACGTCTTTTGATGTTGAGTTTCCACTGGGTCCATACCCTCTACATTTTTTGTTTTTGTGATATCTACATACAACGGTGCCGAGTACGTGAGATTTCGCAAACGCGCCTCGTTTGGCATCATAGGACTGGGCGAACCATCCTTCTCCCAATGTGTTGGCTTTGACAAATAAATCTGTTCGAATTTTAAAGAGAATCTTGGCGGCGTTTCCACTTCACCGGATGTATGTTGGGCCTCCGCTTGCAATTCAATGGCCGGCGAATCTTCTACAATGCGCTGGACAGACATCTGGATGAACTCATCGAAACTGTCCAATTGCTGACGGACCAGACCTTTCTCATCGAAATATGCGTTGATTACAATCCAGCAAGCCTCCTGCCACAGCTCGTGAGAGATTTCCTCGGCATTCTCCTCCTCGTATAGCTCTATAATACAGAATAAACCCGGTTAAAAAAAATGCTAAGTTCTAGGGCTCCTTTAGCAAAATAAGAAGCAGACGCCATGTTTTTTTCTTCGCAATTTTAATTCTACATTTTTTTACCTTCTTCATTGTCGTACATCATCTTGATGAGCTTTCGCGAGTGCCCTGGCACTTAATGCGTCTCAATAATTAACAATTTGTTTTATTTTACGAATTAAATAAATATTTAAAATCAAAAATTTCACAACAAAGTATCTACGACACGCCGCAATAAGTTTTAGCGGCGTTTAGCTGCATAGTGTTGAAAAATTCCCGCAGACCATTAGAGCTGACGAATTAGCTTTAATTAATTTGAATTGCTTTAAGTATATTCCCTAGTTAATTTATATTATATATTAAGAATTGTATTTAGTTAAAAAAATTCTAGTGAGAATTCATTTAAATTTTAATAATTCCTTTTATAATTATTTTAGTCTCTCTTGTTTATAATAATTTGGAGATAAAAGGCCAAAAGCGGTTTCTGTACTTTTAATTCAATGCTTTACAACACTGTATTGACCATATGCAGTAAACAGCTGATTTTTCCCCCTGGTGTTTTCTTTTCATTCGTACTTGTTATTTAATCTTCCACGCTTCGTATGAATTTCCTAACAAAAGGCCGACGGTTCCTAATTGCCGGCATAGTGCCAGGCTTGGACAGCGGCTCTGATGATATAGTTGATAAGGAGAACAAGACATACAAATCATATTTGTCCAACAAACCGTCAGATGAGACGGGTCTGGAGCGGATCAAGCTTATGTTTACCGTGGAGTAAGTGCTGGTAATAGCCATCACAATAGCAAGAATCTACTAAAATGATCATATTTCCAGTGAATTTGGTAGCATATCCTCTGAACTCAACTCTGTCTATCAAGCCGGCTTCTTGGGATTTTTAATCGGAGCCCTCTATGGGGGAGTCACACAATCCAGAGCTGCTTACATGGATTTTATGGAGAATAATCAGGCCACTGCATTCAAATCGCATTTTGAAGCCAAGGTAGGTGGAATTATTCAATTTTCTGCAAATTCAATCAGAAAATTTCACTTTTTTATTGCAGAAAAAGCTGCAGGATCAGTTCACAGTAAACTTTGCCAAGGGTGGATTCAAATGGGGCTGGCGGGTTGGTCTATTTACTACCTCCTATTTGTAAGTACTTGCAGAGGCATTTCGCTGCAACTGTACTTATTAAACGAATGCTCCCATTTCAGTGGCATTATCACCTGCATTTCCGTGTATCGCGACAAATCTTCCATTTATGAGTATCTGGCCGCTGGCTCCATCAGCGGTTCTCTATACAAACTCAATTTGGGTCTTCGCGGCATGGCCGCAGGCGGTATTATTGGTGGCTTCTTGGGTGGTGTGGCTGGAGTTGCTTCACTTCTGATAATGAAAGCTTCCGGCACTTCGATGGAAGAGGTGCGATACTGGCAATATAAGTGGCGCCTCCAGCGTGACGATGACATCCAACAGGCTTTCAAGAAACAATTTGATACAGAAACCACTGATCTGGCTAAATCTCATGACAGTCGTGTGGGTGAACAGATTTCCTTATCATCAGTCAAGTAACATTGAATTCGATTAATTCAATTTGTTTTATTATTATTTAAATACATAAATTGCAAATATGTCCAAAGGAAGCCCAATTTGGCTGCTATGCGTTGTTGTTGTTCTTGTTGATGCCTATAGCAACTAAGAATTTTGATTAGGAACAGAACAAGAAGACATGAAGATGAACGTATATAGAAAAAAAGTAGAGTATAAATAAATTAAATGCTCTAGAATACGAAAAATTGACTCGTTGGGTTATCCGTTTGGCTTGATTCAGACTTGATCTTCGTTGGTGGGTCGTGTTAAACGCTTGGCGCCGCGATTCGGTGGACCCTTGGGCTTGGCAAAAGCTGGACGATGTAATATCTTCTTTGGATGTAATTCGTCCTGCAAGTAGGCTTCAGTCAATTCGCTGCCGCTATCGATTTCCAACTAGAAAACATCAGACGTATCTTAAAATATATCTATATTCATAATTTTAAAGCTAAAACTACCACAAAATATTTTAAAATTTTATTTAGCCGTTTTTCCAATTAGATAAGTTGGTAACTCTATTATATAGACACTCACCTTCTTGGTAACCTCCACACCCCTAGCAGCCAATTCCTCCACAAACGGTGCCTTGCAACTAGAGTACATCATGCGCTCTCGCACAGAACAATTGTAACCGGGCATCGAGTAGATGAATACATAGGATTCCAAGTAGTCACCTTCGTGAGTGTGCCTAAACAAGTATAAGTGATACCGTGCATGATCCTCCGGCACTTGTTTCGGCAAATCTTCGAGCTCGACTTTGGCCGCATGTGATACATGGATGCGCTCCTCTGAAAGATCGATGCGAAACTGCAAATAATCATAGTTGCCACGTATCAAATCATCCACGGCAGCCAGTGTGGCGTCACTCAATGGGCAAGAAATACCACCCAGTGTCTGGTGGCGAGTGTTTGTGCTGATCTCTGTGTTGACTTCCTTAATCTCTTTAAGCTCCTCTTCGCGAGTGGTGAGAGGCGCAGGGGCAGAAAATTCCCGCTTATGCTTCCTATATCCTTCAAGTGTTGTCTCATCTAGTGTGGTGGCGTGTACCTCCTCAGTTATATACGCCGAACCGAACTCATTCTTTAGCGTGGCTTTGGTTGACGCATAAACCATTTTCTGACGTATGCTAGCCGAATCTGGTGTCCAGCTAATGAGCAGCCAACTATAACCTAAAGAAATCTTTGCATCTAGGCGATAAAGTATATAACAGGGGACATTCTCCTCCAGCATTGGGGCAATCAGCTTGTCATAGTCGCGTTCCCAATCCTTCTTCACATCGGCTGTGGCACTGCAGCTCAACTGCTCTATTTTTGGAAGGGGCGCGAACGGAAATACCGTTATCAAAAAATTACTTGGTATATTTTTCATGTATATATGTGCATATATGTATATGTATTTGTGGTTATTCTTGTCCACACACTCACCGTTCTCAATGGATACTTTTATCACACGCAATTTACCGTTCTTTGACTTGCCAAAAACTTTCGCCAGCTGCTCGTTTGCTAAGTTGAAAAAAGGAATTTCAGTAATAATTGATTTCATTATATGGAAATACACATGCTCACCCCTAATGCCTGTTTGATGGGACATTGTTTAAAATAATTACTAAAATTTTTTACAAAATTACTCACAACAACAGTGTGGCCAAAGCTAAGTAAACTAGAGTTGATAAAAATAAGTGTTGCAAAGGTAATAACAGCTACAAGAAACGTAGATTAAAAGATATCGATAGTTCAGAAAAAATTATCGATGGACTTCCAGCTCTAATTTCTTCAGTGTGTTGAGTATTAATTGTGTAAAGAGATTTTGTAAAATTTTATTTACGTTCTCTCTCTGCCTCTGTCGCTGTTAGAGGCGACTTCAGCAGAGTGCATTGCATTTCCTTGGCATTTAAACAAACAATTGGATAGTAATTCAAGTAAGTGGCTTTGAAATTTTCATGTTTAAGTACATACCAATCATAAATGTGAAGCTCTGCCGCTGCGACGTCAGCAGAGCAGTGCCTAGCAGACTCACTGCCACCGCCCCAAAAGTTGTAATGCTTGTAGAAAAAGACTCATTCATGGCTTTGTTGTTTTCATTCTTGTTACAGCAGACCACTCCCCCATGTTAACCGAAGCCCCCATGGCCAGTGACAACATAATGGATGAATTAGCATCTTTGATCCGCACCGAAATACCCGATGGCCGCCAGAGCCTACGCGATAGCTACACAAACCTGGAACGGGTGGCCGACTACTGTGAGGACACCTACTACAGGGCGGACAATAAAAAAGGTGCTCTGGAAGTCACAAAGAACTATACCACCCAATCTCTGGCCAGCGTCGCCTATCAGATAAACACTTTGGCGTACAGCTATATGCAGCTGCTGGAGTTGCAGGCTCAGCAATTGAGTGAAATGGAATCGCAAATGAATCATATAGCTCAAACGGTGCATATACACAAGGAGAAGGTGGCCCGACGGTAAGAGTATTTAATCCATATATTGAATGAATTATTGTTTAATTTAAATCAAACTCTTAGGGAAATTGGAGTGCTGACAGCAAATAAAGTGAGCTCCAGGCAATTTAAAATTGTAGCTCCCATCAATCCGGAGAAGCCTATCAAATATGTACGCAAGCCTATTGATTACTCCATTCTGGATGAGATTGGCCATGGAATAAATGCGGCTCAGCATCAAGTGCGACAAAAGCATCGCGTGTCATCCAGTCATGGCTCTGTGCAATCTCTTGTGCCCAATTCGGTGGTGGGGCCGCCACCAACCACTAAGCCACCGACACCACCGCAAATGTCGCGGGCTGGAAATACAGGAACTCTTGGCAAGTCTGTTAGCAATACAGGAACATTGGGTAAAAGTTCTCGTGAATATCGTACTCCGCCGGTGGTTAATCCGCCTCAAGTGCCCTCACATTACGCTCCAAATTATCCTATGGGACACCCAAAACGTCCCATGTCAACGGCTTCATCTACAACCACAACAACCGGAGGTGGAGCAGCTGGAAATGAAAGGGCCGCTGGATATAGTGCTCTACCCATGCCGCCGAGCCAACAAATTGCTACACATGTAAATTTGCCTTCTACCGGTATGATGCAATATGATGAAAGGAGTAGTATGCCACGTGAGTTAAGAGTTCTTTTAATAACCTTGCCGAGTAGCTAATAATTGTATGTTCATCCTTAGCAGCTCCTCCTTCACCGTTGACCGTGTCCCAGCATGAGATGACCGAACAGAGTCACATTGGTATGCATACGCTGGGCAGGAATATCAATAGGTGAGTCACATTTTCCTACATAAGTCTATCTTTGGGCTACTTTTCATTCATATATTTTTAAATCATTGTGCCTACTCAGGAATCCCAATAGGTAACATTTAATCATAATTGGTTAATATATTTTAAATGTATTTACATTAATTCTTTTGTTCTTGTTTATAGAAATCACTTCAGTTTGAATTTTGCTCGACCTGGTTCACAATCGCCACCATTACCACCGCCACCGCCTCCAGAGGATGAACATCAGGATTTCGGACGTCCACGTAATTCATCTGGACCGCAGTTGGCACCCATTGTGCCAGAGGATCAGAATTTGCCCGGTTGGGTGCCCAAAAACTATATTGAAAAGGGTAAACCAATTGAAATGAGAGAGCAAAGCACATGTCTAACTATTTCTTTCTTAATAGTGGTGGCTATCTATGATTACTATGCCGATAAGGATGATGAGCTAAGCTTCCAGGAGAGTTCAGTGCTCTATGTGCTAAAAAAGAACGACGATGGCTGGTGGGAGGGTGTCATGGACGGTGTGACTGGTCTATTTCCTGGGAATTATGTTGAACCTTGTGTCTAAATCACTGCCCTTAGGTGTTGCACCTATGCCTACATACATACCTATAATTAACTTTCTCTATCTCTGACAATGAGACATGCCAACCCATAACAATAATATAAACACACACACATACAAACATTATTACACTGTGCGGCAAGAAAATCTTTGTTAAAAATATGCTTTTTCCGCTTATAACTAGTATATAGTTAGAGTGACATTTATTCGTATTACTAAACATTTATTTTATCCTTTATATGATTAATTTTCTTGCTTCTTCAATAGAAACTAAAAACACTTATTCCATTACTTTGTTGCACGGTGTAATCTGGACTGTCCTGTTCCACAAATATTGAGATATACAAAAGTTATAAAATATTGAATAATATAACCGGACTATAAAGAAAGCATTATAGTATAGACTAGATAAACAAACAAAAAAAAAACCACAAAAAGGATTTGAGCATTTTTGATATGGAAAATTTATACAATTAATAATGGCAATATAAAGGCCACAAAGCATTTCAATAGCATAAACTCAATACATAGACTAATATAATTCTAGCATTTTTCATTTGTTTTTGTTAAAGGATAGTTACAGCATTTATGGAATTTTAGCTACTAAAAATATAAAGCTATATAGGTTATTCCATTTGTATGCCAAGATCACAGAAAAATGTTATTTAACCCCATTAGCTATCACTGCTATAACATTCCCAAAAGAGATTTTTAACAATGCCTTATGATGAAAAATGTATCTCTATTGTGTTAATTTAAAATCAATTTGAATTAAAGATAAAAGCAGATATAAATTCAGCCTTACAGGCTAAAGAATTCCCTCCTATTATGAAACCTATAATAAATGAAAAATGCTTTACATATTTAGCAACATTTTCCAAAATTCATTGTGGTAATTTAACACATTTAGGCCACATCCAGTTAGCTTGACTTACATGTACTAATATTTACATTCTAAACATAGCTAAATTTACCGGACACACAATCGAAACATACTTAATAAAAAATTCAAAATGTAATCCATTTTATACTTTACTGACCTAGACAAATTTCAAATATTTGCTCAGAATTTTGTAAGGCGCATTTTGTTTGAACAGTCATACGCCTCCCGCCCCTTTTAACACGGCACAGACAGCAATAATGTCGTAGGTTATACCAATTTCAATTTTAGCATTTAGTTAATATGTATAAGTATTGGCCAGTTGGGTATTGCCTTTTACTGTATGTGTGTTACGTTACTTTCCTATTCTTTTTTTTTTTCGTCGATTAATCGTGAATAACTAATACACCAATACATCTATTATTTAGTTAAAATCAATTTGCAACATATGAAAATCAAAGAATAAGAAATCTTTAAAATATACAAACATGCATTTTATATACTTTATGAATAGCTAATAAACTATTTCAATTACATACCACATACAAGACCTTGCTCTTTGACCGTGTAATTTGGCTTGACCTTCTCGTGCCGAAAAGAATCTTTAATTTGAATCTTGAATGAGCTCTGGCATGGCTAAAATGCAAATTCGACGCGTTATAAAATCCTTGACAGGCACACACACCCACACACGAGCACACACATGATTAACCCCCCTCTCGCAGTTTGGTGTGGAAAGGTGATTGCAAAATCTCAATAAAATATTTACAAATGCCAACACTCATTGAAGGTTTGCCTAAATCTATCAATCATATTTTGAATACGCTGAGCTACTAGCTCCTGCATTTCAATGTCTTGTCCTGTACTGCAATTCGACGGGTTAAATGGTGGTAATGGGTGGTGGGGAATGCGCTACGTGGTGGTCGCCATGAACGGACGGAAATTAACGCTTTCCTGGTGATATGTGGCAGTTTTTATTTGCAGCGTTTATTATCAAACCATTTGGCCCAACTCGAGTTGAGTTGACGTGACGGAAATGCTTTCACATTGGTTTGAGAAATAACAAAATAAATAACACGAGTGACGAGTGGATAACAATGGATTTTACCTACTGAACTCCTAAACCAAAAAGAAAATATCAAATGATTTGCATAAACAATACCTAACCACTGTGGATGGTAAGAACGGTAGCTCGCATCCAAAGTGGAAAAGTAATAATTTAAAATATTGGTTAGAGTGAACCTTAATTGTTTGCCCTTTAGCTTTTCTCCTGTACTCTTATTAGAGTTGAAAATAAAATATTTAAAAAAACTGAAAGACTATATAAAAGAATTGAGGTACTAGACGACTTTGTTTAAATCTAAAATATATTCGAGCAGAATCATAATTGTATTTAGGAAATTGTAACTTCTATTTCAATGAGTATGAAAGGTTATTAATTCAAGTTTTTTTTTTATATTAGTTTATTTAGTATAATATATGTACATATGTGAAAAATTGTTAATATATTTCATGAGAATTAACTAATTTTAAAGCTACATCCAAACTCTGAAAAAAACCAATTTCACTCTTTCTAAAAAAGTTCATAAATTTAACCTAAATCCTGCCACGGCATTCAACTCTTTTAAGTGTATTTATATGTATGTATATTAAACATAAGTAGATCCACGGTAATCTGTTAAAATAAGTGCTTTGTGGTAGTCCTCGCATACTACATAAAACTGGATACGGACCCCCAACTGGCCAACGCTATAGAAATGTAGGCAAAATGGCGCATTAGCATTTCACCTATTCGAACGACAAGAATGGAAAAAAAAGGAACGAATGAATAAAAAAATTGATTGTGCCGTGCCAGGACACAACAATACCAACATTCCATTGCCCCTCGCTCCAAGCCGTCACCAACCGACACCCACTTAGCCGGTTTGCGCCTATAATTTCATTCCTTTTGACCAGACCAGGACATAGACCAGAAATTAAAGTCGCCTATTCAGTTGAGTTTTGTCCGTCAAAGTGAACGGTTCGATTCCGAATTCATGTCGGTGATGTTAACGGGTTTTTACTAGAACAATTCCTTTATTTTAAAGTGAACAGTTGCATTAGTTCCTACGAAGTGATAAAAATACATTTGAATAACTTTTTGTAAGTGCAGTGCAGCAAATTTTTGCAGTTCTTTACCAAAGTTTTTGGTAGCTAGAGTTTATTGTGTATTTTATATAATCAGTGGATGGATTTGAGCTCTGCAGGTTCCGCATTTAATTGACCTACTTGGGTCCTACCATCGTCCGAATCGTTGGCGGCCCCACATTGGATTTACTTAGTTGTAAAATATTACATTATTTCATGTCAAGATTGGGGCCAAGCGTCGCAGCCATTTTGTTTTCGAATGTGTGAAATATGTGAAGAACTTTGCTCGAAACTTTGCCATGTAAACAATGCGGAGAATGTTGGCCCATTTGGGGTCAGTTTGACTCTTAAAGATCGCATGCACGCACAAGTCTGTAGGTAAATGTTTTAAGATTTTTAATTGCGGTCATCGCTAATTTTTACCCACTTTGAAGGTTGCAAGTTTTCCCACCCTATTTTTTGCCACAAGGGAATACCATAGAAATGATGTCACTTGCTTACTATTGTACAATTTATTCTATGAATTCTAAAAATAACTCATAACCGTAATGGTTTCTATATAATTAACAACTCAGACTTGGCATTTAATCAACAATCAAGGTACTTAGGATGCCATAATCAAAAACAAAATTAGTTTGGATTTTTTCTATTAAATTCTTAAATTTCTTTTTTCTTTAACTAAATATTGATTAGTTCATTTCATATCAAAGCTTTAATATATTTTTAATGAATAAACTATTTAGTGTAACTTGAGGTCTATTAATCAATAGATTTTGTTTGTAGATAATATATCATAAATTCTAGATAGAAAATTATTTCTCTTTTGTTTCTTACAATTATGAAGCCGGCTCATTAAAGGCGCTTCCTGACCCCTTCCAGTGATTATCTATCTATTCAGAAATTAAATAAAGGGATGATATGTAGTTGACACAAAACGTGTACATGTATAACATTTGCTTAGTCACTGATTTTGAAGGCAGGATTTTTCCTTCAATTTTAATGGTTAACCATTTGTCAACCTGGGGGAATTTGTATAGTTCATGAAATCTAACTGAATGTTGTATATACTAATGAGCTTGAGCATAACTATGAATCAAATAACTCTACCACTCCCTGTCCCCACAACCAAAATCACCCAACAGAAATGCCCCTCTATCAAAAGTAATAATCTAGGCTGATTTAGGTTGGGGACAGGGAAATAGAGGAAAGCAGAGTCGGGGGTATAGTACATCAAATCAAAACATTAACAAACGAACGTGCGACAACAAAGAGGGCCCAAAGAGAAACCCATTTTAACCCAGGTCCCACAACTGGCCAAGTGCCGTCGACTTTTGTCCATTGGCATTGCCTTTCTTCGTGTCGTGTCTGGTGGTAATTTACACAAATTCAATAAACAACCAATTGAGAAACAAGAGTAATAAGTGGAAGAGAGATAGCTATTGAAATGTAGTGGAAAAAGTGTTAAGATCCTGCTGGTGTATGTGGGAAATAAAATATATAAAAAAAATTCATATTAAAGCCGTTTGAAATCGATTTAGTTAAGGTAAAATTTGTTTACCTTAGTGGCACTTGAGAACTATAATTTTAATAAATATTTCAGGCGCAAACTGTCTCACCTGTGACATATTCATCTTCATTCATTATTCGTTCAGTTGACCAAAACATTGAATTAAATTTAATAATGCATACTTTTTGGCGCCCATCAATTTAACTCACACGCATTGTAATTAAAAAGGCTTTTAACAAAACGATAAAGATACGCCAAGACATACAGATATAGAAGAATATTCCTTCCTTTCAGATGGATAAGTTAATTAGTTAGAAATTAATAAGTTAGTTAGTTGAGAGTACATTAACTAAAGTAGTTTTTATAGACTACTTATCATGCTCTCCTTTTTGATTAGAATTATATTGACATAAAGACATAATTTCTTGTCTTTTCTTTTTGTTTCAACTAAATTGCCTTTGATAAGAAAAGTCCTTGATCATATTTATGAATATTTGTAAATGTAACACGTGGTCTTACAACCTTGATTAGTGGGGCAGGTAACTTTCTCTTTCTATTTGACTACCAACTCTATGACTCTTGCGTTGCCCTGATAAATTCATCGATAGCCAAAAAAGAAAAACCTTCATTGATTTGCATGTGGCAACACGCAGGACACATCAGTGTTCAAGTTCACGGCTTGATTTATGGCTCACGCCATCTCAGAGTGCTCCTTGCCAGAGGTAAACAAGAAAACCCAACGGGGAATTTCGATTAACATTAACCATGTCCATTTGGTCGATGAGAAGACCTTGGCGCGCAAATTTACAATCCATTAGAAAGGGGGCGGTGTTGTCAGGCTAATGTCATTTTTACGATTGCTGACAACAAATTGACACCATTTGTATCCATTTGTTTTTTTCTCGGGTCATCAGTCGACGGAAGACGGCACGTGTCAAAGTAAAACGACTACGGATCTAAGATGGCGACTAGTGTTGGTGGTGCCAGCAGCTGGTCAGGTAGTAGTGGTGGTAGTATATCCTCTCAAGGACCTCGCCAACTGGCAACTGCCCAGCACGGACAAGAGGAGAGGCTTGTGGTAAGTCAAATAGAATTATTTCAATTGGCTTAGATACCTAACCTAAAGAATTCCAATTACAGGTTGCTGTTCGCGTACGTCCTAGTTTGGAGGCTACAGAACGTTGCATTGAGGTGGTCTCCAGCGGTTCCCTGCTTTATGATGACGGTGGCAAGAGTCGTCCCCGGCAATACTCCTATGATCATGTATTCCGGGAGAACGATACCCAGGAACATGTTTACAAGACAACAACAGCTCCTTTGGTCAGAGATGTTCTAAATGGTTACAATGCAGCAGTTTTTGCCTATGGAGCAACCGGTTCGGGTAAAACCCACACTATGCTGGGGCCAGTGCCACGAAAGAAACCAGCCACAGCAGATCGGGCACCACCCACAGCCGCATCCAGTTATGATACGGATGTCAGTAGCCATGAAACTGGTCTAATGGTTCGTGCCATTGAGGATATTTTTGAGCATATAGAATCGGCTTCCGCCGACAGTTCGTGTAAAGTATCGATATCTTATTTAGAGATTTACAATGAACTTATACGAGATTTATTAAATCCTGGCGGACCACTGGAATTGCGCGAAGATCACCGGGGTCAACGCATCACAGTTGCCGGTCTGTCAGAGATTACCACCTCTAGCCGCAAGGAGGTAGTTAGTCTTCTAATTAAGGGCAATAAAGCACGTACAATGGAGCCAACGGCCGCCAATCAAACTTCCTCGCGTAGCCATGCCCTGCTCAGTATCACAGTCCAGACACGTACTCCACTGGGCACCAAGCAAGGACGTCTATTCCTTACCGATTTGGCTGGCTCTGAGAGGGCCAAGAAGACCAAAAATCGTGGTAAGCGATTGCAAGAAGGTGCCCACATTAATCGCAGTCTCCTTGCCTTGGGCAATTGCATCAATGCCCTATCGGGTGGTGCCCGCTATGTTAATTATCGTGATTCCAAATTGACGCGTCTGCTGAAGGAGGCTTTAAGTGGCCGCTGTAAGACTGTAATGATTGCCCATGTGGCACCAGAGGGGAAGCATCGTGATGAGACCAAAAACACCCTGGTCTATGCAGATCGAGCCAATAGCATAACCACCAAACTTCAGAATTCTGTTTATTTGGATGAGTTTAAAGATTTCCCCACAAAACACTATCAGAGTCTTGTCTCAGAGTTACGAGATGAAGTCTCCCGATTACGCACCAAAATGCTAACCGATCGTCCTCGCAGTGGAGCTGCTGCTAAAGCGGCTGCAGCACAACAACAACAACAACAGCAACAGCAGCCACCCAGTGAAGAGCAGGATGCCCAAAGGAAAACAGAGCTCCGCTATCTACGGGAACAGATAGTACTGACATTTAAACAACAGATGAAATTGCGTCGCAAGTTGCTGGAGGCGGAGAGTCATTTACTTGGCCTGGAATTGGATGCAGAACGTCAACATATGATTATCTCACATTGGCAAGGACGCATTGGTAAACTGTACGATGCCAATGGAGATGATGGTAATATATATTAAATCATATGAAATTTATTTTCTAAAATAAAACTTGTTTCCAGATGCTGAATCCGAGGGTTCTGTGGCCTTGAAGAACGCCTGGGGTGAGCTGGCCGCCATTGAAAAGGAAACGAGACGGTACAAGGAGATAAGAGAACGAACCGAAAACGAATTGGAGCAATGTCGTCAGAAGGGCGTCAAACTGGAGGATGTACGTATTTTTTATATAGATTATACATTTCCATCAAATCAGGCAATAATATCTCTTTAATAGGAGTTACCCGAGCGCATTACTAGCGATGAAGAACGTGAATTGCTTGCACTTCTTTGTCGTGTCCATGAATTGGAAGCAGATAAGGTATCCCTGCAAGCAGAACGTTTAGCCCGTCAGGCGGAATTGCGTCGACGGGATCTTCAGTTGCTACGCGCTGAGCGTCAAAGGCGATTGTGTGAGGATATCATTAGCTCACAGCGTAGACTTATTGAGGAGGGAAACGTTGATTTGCCGGATGAGTTAAGGGAACTTTACGGTCTCTATCAACAGGAGATACACGCCGGAGTGGTAACACCCAGTACCAGTCATTATGAAAAGAAGCTACCACCCATCTACACAGCTGGGTAAGGATATAACATCAATTGCCATCAATTTGATTAAAAATCTGTTTTGCAATTTTTTATTTTTAGTTCCGATTCACCAGGATCGAGCTCCAGCTCCGAATGGTCTCCGGTCTCACCGTTGCCACCCATTGACAGTCAAGTGGAGCAAGTTGATAGGTTAATGGGTCCACCAGTTAATCAGCGTCTGCCACGTCTATCCACAACAACAACTGTGGCAGCAAGCGGAAGTAGTGGAGCAAGACGTCCTTCATTACGAGCTGCCAAGCATACGCATCCCTAGAGACGGCACTGTAAATGTAAGGGTCATGGCAAGTTGCTCAGGAATTGTTGCCGTTATTTAACGGCTAGGATCTAGTTTTGATTTTATTTAAATTTAATTGGCTTAAAATGTTTAATGTATAACTTTATGATTAAATAATTATTATATAAATATACTGCTTAATGGACACATAAATTTAATTGATAGAAATTATAATTTTTAAACCTCCCTGGATCGAGTTGTGACTACGCCCATGTCCAGTGGTCGAGCGCAACATTTACAGAACTCTTTGGTGGTTGGCTTTCCCTGTATCCTTTTAAAGGTCTTTATCTATTGTACCTGCGTTATGTGAGAGGGCAATTGTGTGGAAACGATTGTTGTTAGCAGATAGCAGGGGGATTCACGATTACAATTTAGATCTTATTACATTAATACATGACCGTTACACTGCTAGAAGTAGTTTGGATGTTTGTCAAGTGTCTTCGTTACTTCAATAGAGAGCAACACGGAAGAAATACTTTCCACAAGTTTGTCCACATTCAAATCCAAGGCCGCCTATAACGCTATCGCGTTAGTTTTTCTCTTTCGTAAGTGGGTCAAACATTGAAACATAAACAAACTAAGCGGGTGTGAGAGAGCGAAACAGAGAAGCCAACGGCTAGAGAGCTAGCGGGTGAGTAACAGTGCCCTTTGCTGCAGAGAGGGATAGAGAAAGAGAGAGAGCCGAGCCCTTTCTCGTGAGAGCATGCGTGTTGAAAATTATCTAACAGTACCAGTACCGACACTGGCATCAAATGTATCTGCCATATAACGTTGACCAAACGAATTTCATTATTAGATACACAGCTGTGTGCCCTGAGAGTGGTTTGTTTTCATTCAAAGTCGGCAGTTTCCGTTGAAACTCACATTATATTTGGAACTTGTCTGCAGTCCAGACCATGTTGCTGCTGTCAAATAAGATAGAAAAATTAAAAAAAAAAAAGAAAACACACACACGCACACATATATAAATAATTAAAAACCAATTCACTTACAAACAGCCAAAGAGGAAAAAGTGCCAATCGAAAAGAATTAAAAGTGTTAAACTAAATATCAAATTCAATTAAAACTAACGAGTCTTGGAGAAAAATCAAGTGGAAAAAGGGAAATCTCTGCTATTGCGTAGTTTGTATGGGAAAACAAAAACCAGAGCAAACTAAAATAGAATATATTTCTTAATCTCCTCAATGCCAAACACTTGAAATCTTGCATGGGTAATAATTTGACAACAAGTGGAAAGCCGAGCCAACGACGAGAAAGGACATTCTTCAATAGGCTGAGTTGCAGTTGCACTCAGGTATGTACATACATATATATTTATGTATGCAGAGGTGTAAGCAATTGAAAATGAATGAGCAGAACGGGTGGGCAGTTTGGCATCATCCATGTTGGGGTAGCAGATTGTTCGTTGTGTATAAACGTGGACTGGAAAATGAATGCAGGATGCTGAAATAAAACACACATACAAATAAAAACTGCATCTGTGTGGGCCTTGGCAACGAAATGGTCCCTGGCAACAGTCTAAACTAAAAAAAAAAAACTACACTCCTGTACACTTTGATAGGGTTGAAAGTTAATAACCATATCTACCACCTATAACGGTCTACCTACATATTTGTAATTTTCTATTGTTGAATAGTTAGTATATATTTTTCACATAGATATCATAGAAACAGGAAAGAAACTTTGTGTTTTTACAAAATATTAAACAAATTTAATATCTTTTATTATACCCTAAATTTAATATTTGAAAGTTAGAACCATTAATTTTGGTAGGTCTTGTTTGTTTAAACAAATTTCGATATCAAAGCAAACTTTTCTTAGTGAATCAAATAAAATTTCTGAAAACTGATTATTTAGACAATTAATTGAAGCCAAATAATTATTGATATTAAATATTTTTCAGACCAATGCAAGCATGAAAGTGAAGGTGACGAAGATGTTCTCCATGCCAACTTCCAAATCTCCGCCATCTCCATCTCTATCTCCATCTTTTACTCCACCATCATCAACGCCATCTTCACCCAGCATAATGGACGAAGCGGAATTCGAGAAGCGTTTGAAGGGGACACAAATTGAACATTTGCCAAACGACATGTGGCTAGAGATTATGTCCTATTTATCCTACAATGATCTCCAGCAATTGCGTATGGTTAATGGGCGTTGTCGTGATCTGGTCAATCGACGCTATTTCCGTTCAAAGGGAAAAGTAATAGTCAGCAGACATAACTTGTTGGACATTAAGGATTATGTTGAGCGTGGAAATCCGTGTTTAAGTTTTGAAAGAATGGAACTTCGTAATTTACGTCAGTGTGATCTATTGGAGCACTTCCTAACTATTGTGGGTCCCGAAGTGCACAATCTGCAAGTGTGTCATGCACCTGTCTTTCGTAATCTGGATGGAAAAATGCCAAATCTAAAGGTACTCACCATTGCCACGACAAGCTTGTTGGATGATAATCACTTGCAGCCAGTGGATGGCATTAATATGAAACAATTTTCCCATTTGGAGGGTTTCGAGTGTGATGGCGTCAGTATGGACTCCTCTCTAAAATTACAAATGCTCCAGCAGTTGCGTCGTTCCGAAAACAAAATCCATTTGCGTCATTTACAATTCGAGTACCGGCGAAACAATGAGATGGCCTTGGTGCAAGTCCTATACGATCACTCTGAATCCCTAGAGTATGTGGACATCTTCTTTAGCTGCTCGCCTGGGATCGACACATTGAAATGGAGTAAAGCCTTTGGAGATATGCGCAAATTGCACACCTTAAAACTTTCTGGCAATTGTCATTTTGTACTGCTCGATGCTATTATTAGATCTGTTCCTCCTGTTGCTCCACTTCGTCAATTAGATTTAACTGGCATGCTGTCGCTTACCAATGAATTACTACTGTATGTAGCCGACAAATGGCCTAAGACTCTTCGTAAATTGGATCTAATGTTTTGTGTCCAGCTCAATTCCAGTTGCATTGCAGCTATGCGGCAACTAAGTGGAAAACTGGAAGCCTTGACCATGGGCTATTGTCGAGAGTTGACCGGAGTGTGTTTAGTTGAGGGTTTGGCCTGTAAAATGAACTACGCCCTACAAGAACTCCGCCTGGAAGAAGTCTGTTTTATTGATGAAGCCTCCATGTGTACACTTTTGGAACGTCTGCCAAATCTTCGTCGTCTCAGCTTGGAAAATTGCCGACAAACTGTAACCGATCGGACTATGGCTGCCATATGTCAGCATCAGACAGGCTTAAAGGATCTCAATATAGATTATTGTGTAAAAATCACTGACGATGGTCTAATTGGTTTTGGCGATAAACCCTTTGGAATCAGTCGATTACGAGGATTACGCGAATTGAATTTACGTGGATGTCGAAATCTCACAGATCGAGTTCTAGTGGAAGCTTTACGTTTGCCCGAGCTGCGTAATCTTTCTGTGGGATATTGCAGTCGTTTTCAACCTGAAGGTATTCAGGCCATCAGTCATAATTGTCCTTCACTGGAATCTCTCTGCTTGTCCAGCTGCGTTTTGGTCGATGATGATACAGTGCGTCACATTATGCGAAATTTGAAACGTTTACGTTGTCTGAATATAAGTAATTGTATGAAATTAACTCTTCAATCCGTACACCATATTGTCAGACATGGACATAATATGGTGGAACTGATTGCCTGTTCCATTGATGGCATGGATCATGAGGTGGCTCAGCGTATATTGGAGCATCATCGCCCTCAGTTGAAGCAGGTTCTGCTATAGCAGGAAAGGTATATCCACTGACCATTCGAGGATATTGGAAATCATAATTATTGGTATGACATTCAAGATGATGACGGTGAACTGGAAATAATTGAGATTCCAGTGTAAGCCGGAAAAGAGAAAAACAACAATAAGCAGATCCAGTGCAATAAATGAAGCAAAGCATTCATTTTCTAACTTTAAATATAACTATAAGAACTAAACTCATATGAAACACCAGTTTTTGATCAAATCGCTAAAATATCATTTTCATTATTTGCAATATTACATAACTTAAACTACAAACTCTACTTTAAATATCTGAGTATTACTGTAAATATAATGGCAATTGAATTACTATACTATCGCTGTACAATTAAAAAATGTGACACAACTTTTTAAGGTGAAATCATAGATTAATGTGTACATAATTATATAATTACTAATACTTACAATTAGCCAAAGCCAAATAGCAAACGAAGTACAACCATACCTCTTAAATAAATGCAAAAATAACATTTCAACATTGAAACGAATAAATGCATGAATTTACAAATTAGTAATTAATTAAGCAGTTTTTTAAATGTCTCTTGTCTAATAGATCTTCCCGTTGCTTTGCTTAAAACCAAAAAAAGACTATTAAATGTAGATTTTTTTAAATGTATAGCAATTTATGTGTATATATATATATAGAACAATATTATCAAAGAGCTTAGATAAATGTTACTTTTAAAGGGCAATCTAGGCTTAATAAGTGATCAATGTTTGTATGAGTTTACTCAATATATACCATATATATGTATATATATAACTATATATTCGATTTCGTGTCAAATCAAAGACTCTTGATTATATTAGGGGCAAGCAAATTATAGAAATCGTTTGCCATTTTTATTTTCCTAGTATTTAGATATATATTAGTTTAAGTGTATGTCTAAATCTAATATATAAATTATTTAGCTATGAATGTGTTACTCAACTTTGATTTTGCCAGGCAATTTCAAGAAACTCAAATTTAGTTAATTTTCCTAAACAATAACCAATAAATCTATACATTTCAATGTTAAATTGTTTAATTGTTTATAAATGATTTTATGAATCTACCAATAATATCTTGCCATGATTAAAAGAATGACAAACTTTAAAAAAAAGAAGGAAAAGAGTAAAGAAAGTTACAAAGTAATATTATTGACAAAGTTAAGTGAATTTTGTAGTTTACCAAAAGTTTCCTTCAAAACAAATATTTGGGATACTCGTTTTATTTTTTTGTTTCCTATAGTAAAAGCTTTACTTTCTTTTAGTTTAGATGAACATCAACATTCTTGTTGCATGTGAAAAGCTTCGGGGGGAAACCCAATTAACATCACCAACACACGACGACCGACTCTTTATTCGTGTCTCACATGACTGTATTTGGCAATTCCATAGGCAACGCACGCACTTTGACACCCATTGATGGAAGAGGTTAGACAGAAGGAGGTGCAGAAGGAGGAGCAGTGTTCAAGCAGGTTGTGCTTCACTTAGTGTGCTGCTAAACGAATAAAATAAATGAATGAAAATATTATGGGGATATAGCAAATGTCACTCGTCGCTAGCATGGAACTGAGAATCCATGAAACTGACAGAACGCATGGGGTAAAACTTTTTTGTCACTTTTTGCCATTGGGTTTGTTTTTGTTGGCAACAACTCTATATACACACATACATATATATAAAATATAGTGCCCAAAACACAACTGTAAAGGCACATACACAGGCGACATAATAAAAAAATAACCAAAAAAAAAATTAAAGTTCAACGAAATAAATATTTAGAAATTACTTTCTAAGTCTACTGGAAATAAATTTACTGTAATTTCAGACAAAGATTTTTGTAGAATGGCTGTTAATCTTTATACATTTATAATTTTAATACAATTATAAAATGTTTTATCCTAAGAGAATGTTTTAATTAGATTATGTATATCAAAATTTATCTGATATATGCATAATTTTCAAGGACAATTCACTGATTCAATAGCATACATTGAGTTAATGTCAATTAAATTAAATTCCTCCATATGATTATATCGCGTACCTTATTGTGCATGTGTGTTGCTGCCAGAGTGGAAAACTGCGATGTCGTCGACGTCGCAGTTGCCGTTGCCGTCGCAGTTGGCGACGTTGTTGCTTGTTTCTAGATACAAATCTGAATGAAATGTCGTTGCTGCTTATCAGATAAGTTTGGAACGCGCTGGAGTGCGGTTCGTATTAGCTGTAGGCCAATATCGTCAAAGACGGGAACTTAGTAGTTGGTGTAAATTAGTGATTAGTGAATTCAATTAACGGTGTTCAATCTTTTCAACAATTTGTGGTGAGAGAACACCGATACCTAAAAATATGTACATATAGAAAACGTATGGCACGAGTCGGTTAATATCAAGTGAATGCCCTTTGGGCGAACGTAACCGTTAAGCGCGTCCGTATCCGGACACAACCTTGCCGGCAACTTTGGACTTGATTGCGTGCCAGTTAAGAAACGAGTCGAGTCTGGGGAGTCACTACCTTTACTCATGTTTTTGTTGTTGCTGGTCGCGACATCGAATTATTATAATTAGCATTGAGGGAGACGGAACAATCGGAATATTATCGAAGCTAGTGGAAATTTTGCATAAACAAAGCCATTAAATTAAAGGAAATATTTCAACAGAACAGGAGAGAGAGTGTGAGAGAGAGAGAGTACACAAAAAAAACAAAAGATCATGTCCATTCCTGATGAATCCTTGACACCTGGCAATGTAAGCGATTGGCTAGGACCACAACGCGATTCACTGTCCATAGTTATACCGGTCACTCTGATCTATGGACTAATCTTCTTCACTGGCGTTGTGGGCAACATTAGCACATGCATTGTCATTAAGAAGAATCGTTCCATGCACACGGCTACCAATTATTATCTCTTCTCATTGGCCATATCGGATTTTATGCTACTACTATCGGGTGTCCCTCAAGAGATGTGGTTTATCTGGTCAAAGTATCCTTACATTTTTGGCGAATACTTTTGTATTGGACGTGGATTAATGGCAGAGACATCGGCAAATGCCACAGTTTTGACCATTACCGCATTTACAGTGGAACGTTATATAGCCATTTGTCATCCGTTTTTTGGTCAGGCCATGAGCAAATTAAGCCGGGCCATAAGAATAATTATATTAATCTGGTTACTGGCCATTCTAACGGCCATACCACAGGCAGCTCAATTTGGTATCTATAACTATGAGGGAGTGGACAAATGTGCGGTGGTTCGGGTTATAGTCCAACATTCGTTTCAGCTATCCACCTTTATCTTCTTTTTTGCACCAATGTCGATTATTTTGGTATTATATTTACTAATTGGTCTGCATTTATATCGTTCCAATTTTGGTAATGATAATGAGGGATCAGTAAGATCTTTCGATCGACGTCATCAGCCCTTAAAGAATATGCATAGTGATACTATTTTATATCGCTATGCGGGAACAGGAGGAGGAGGAGGAGGACACCAACTGAGCTCAGTGCGTGGTCGGCTCAATCACTATGGCACTCGACGGGTTCTTAAGATGCTGGGTGAGTTTTTTAATCAATATGCAAAATTGTGACAGCTGCTTAAATCTCCTGGCCATATGCCAGTAATCATCATAAAGCTCATTTAATCAGCTAGCCGAAATTATTATGCTTGACATTTATGATGTCTCCTACAACAACAAAAACAAATGTATAAATATATAAATATATATATGTATATAATAAATAAAATGATACTAATTATCTTTTTTTCCCATACAGTTGCCGTTGTCGTTTGCTTCTTTTTGTGTTGGGCTCCATTTCATGCCCAAAGGCTGATTGCCATTTATGCACCAGACGGAGGTGCCAAGATGCATGAGCAGCATAAAGTCCTTTATACAGTGATGACATACATTTCGGGAGTTTTGTATTATCTATCAACATGCATAAATCCATTGCTCTACAATTTAATGAGTAATAAATTCCGAGAAGCCTTTAAGGTAAGCCAATAATTAAATAATAAAATGGAAAATTATATTGATTATGTATACATATTTTATTTAGGTTGTTCTATTGGGCAAAAAGTTATCCAAGGGATCATTGAATTCACATCATCTTGAATCACGACGATTGCATCGCACCACAACTCTCAATTCATCCACACAAACGCAACGCATCTCGACAAGTGACTCAGCCGAACAATCGAAACAGTCGCTTATGCAGGTTTGTCAACTCACTTGCATTCATTTGAATCAATTTGTATCATTTAAATTTTATACTCTCCAACAGACTACACCCCTCAATAATGATCGCTTGCCGCAAGGAAAGTCTCAACTAGTTTCACAAATCAAATAAATCTAATACTAATATTAATACAAATACTAATACTAATAATTATAGTTGTTGGAATTTTCTTTGCTTTATAATATTCCCTCAATATTTATCACTTGCCGCAATTTGTATTCAATTCGATAGCCCCGCATGCTTCCTAATGCTAATTTATTTTAATGCCGTTTAGTATATTGCTATTGTTGTTGTTGTTGTTATTATTATTATTATTATTGCTACCAAAGGCATTTAGTACAAGTTTTGTTTAACACTTTTTATTTGTGTTAATGTTGATTCTGCTGTGCATGTTTTGTTTGCAATAAAGAGTTAATTATAATTATATATATTTCATAATTAAATACAAAAGAAAAAAAAAATAAACTCTCTTTTAAGTTATAACTTAGCCTAATATTAAGAATAAGTCAAAACTAGTCGAACCAGAGCATTCTACAATATTATTTAGTTCAAGATGAATCTTTGCTTTAATTTTTATAGAATGAAGATAAAAGATAACCGAAAGGTTATTATTTTGTTGCATTTCTTTTAGTATTTATCCTTCTACTATAATTTCCATATTAACTATAATATAGCTCAATTATGTATTTGTTGTATTTAAGCTTGTTAAATAAACTAAATGCCAAGACTCTTTAATCTTAATTTGAACGGTGTTATAAAAACCTAAAAATTCCGTTTAAGAATTATCGATGCTGAATAAAGATAAATAAAGAATACATAAAGATTTAAGAATCATTTGAATTAATGGGCTACAATACTCTCACTCTTTTTTGTATAAAGTATATCTCCAAAAGTCAAATGTCAATTTTAACCCAAATTATATGGTTTGATTTTTATCAAATTTCGTTTTAATTTAATTGGTTTGTTTGTGTCACGTATGGGAAACATTTAATGTATCTATGTGCGGCTTTGCAAAGAAAACTTTAAAGTCAAGGCCCAATTTTTATACTGTACAATATCAAGGGCATATATAGTTACACACACACACACACTCTTAAGTGTATGTATTTGTAGATATGTACATCAAACGATTATTTGAAGCGAGAAATTGATATTTCTACAACAAGTTGACCTCTTTGATGTTCGGTATAGCAAATCATACAATGTCAATGAAAATTAAATATGATTAACCTCTTTCTAGACCCAAATAGATGGAACCATAGCCACTTACTCAATGAAAATTCCTAGGGATTCATTTACAAAACAAAAAACAAATGTTTGTCTATTATCGATTTTGTTGGGATTGTCATTTAGACGATTGGACTATAATGACTACCAACAAGTCCTTTTGCATAGACGTAGACATAGAGGCAAATGTAAAATTATAAAATTTAAAATGATGTTCCAATTGGCTAACTGAAAATTTTATTTAAAACAAATATTTATTGCAGTCATTTGTCAAACATTGTGAACTTTTTACTTCGTATTTTTAATATAAAATAAATTGATCTTTATTATTTTTAACCTTTATTTTAAACGGATAATTGTTATCAATTTTTCCTCTATCTTAGCCGAATCTATTATATTTATTTCTAAAAACTTTGCGTAATTTGCTTTTTGTATAATTTTGTGTCTTAATTAAAAAAATAAAGCTTCTAAAAATAATATGAAATATTTTAAGTACAATTCTTAAGGGTTTCAAAAGAAAAGTAATTAAACAAAAGTTTATATAATATGATCATTTTAACAAAAAGAAAATTTTATCTACGCCCATGCTGGCATAACGATGCGACAATTTCTCAAGGTCGTGGCCATGCAAATGCAGGAAGAAGGGCAACGTGGCGTATTAGTAATCATCAACAAAATTTGTTATGAAAATGCAATCAGACAAATGGAAACGTACCTCAAAATGATTTCTATCACTTGTTCAAATGCAGTTTGCATGGACAATATTAAAAAGGGAGAGAGCGAGAGTTACGTTGCTTTTCTTACGTACTAACTAAGGACTAGGACTTCCAGTTTATGGCACATCTGCGACGCACAAATGCGTCAATTTGATATGTGTGAAAGTCCAAAGCGCAGCGGGCCATAAAAAAGAAAAAAAGTAGAAAAAAAAAGGAAAAAAACCAAACAAGCAAAAAGCAAAAGTGAAAAAGTCCATGAACGTCACGTAAAGCCAATAGACTAATATTGCAAAATATGAAAAAGGAGAGAAAGGAAGCACGGGCAGAGGAGGATGGGGTTTACACACCCGCAAAATGACGTAGAAATTATGAAGTTTTTGATTTATGAGCGAGAGCAGAGAAAAAAAGGTGGAAATGGGCAAAAAACAAGAGAGACAGAGAAAGAGAGAGGCAGAGAAACCAAAACAAAATTCCTGACAGCATTAAATGCTAGAAGTTTAGCTACACGTACACAAACACACACATGCACACACACACACATACCAAGAAGAAAACCATCATAGACAGAATGGCAACCGCAACAAACAACCACATCAGCTTATTTAGTTAGCAAAACTGCCAACAGGTGGCTATGACTTGAACGTGGGCAAGTTGTGGATTGACCACGCATACAGTCACGCACTCTTCACGCACACACACACAAACAGGCACTCATCCGCATACATACATACATATATCAACGGTAGTTTACAGTTTTAATGCACGACCAAGTTTTGACGCAGATAACAAAACATTTTTAGGGTGAACCAAAATCACAAAAAAGAGAACGAAAATAAATCTCTTTAAATTAATTTTTAACGCAGTAACCTTTATTTTAGATTTGGTACAATTCAACTCGAATATTTTAATACCCAGTGGTTATTAAAAATAAATATATTTGTCTAAATTACTAAGACAAGCGTATGAAGATATTTTAAAATGTATAATCTATATTTTACAAATTAAAAAATGATTCACCTATTCCACTAAATTATGCCAATGCTCTAGAACAGAAACTTTCACCATAATTTAGAAATTTCAGACTTTAGTTTGCACATCTTACAGGGTATCTCAAAGCACTCACTCTTTTTATGACTTAGCTAGAAACATAATATTTTTTTAACCAAGTAACCTATTTATTCAAATTTCTAGCTATCAAATTTCATGTTAGCAAATTTTGTACCTAAAATATTTAGTCTACGTCGGGAGACCAAACAAAACAGGTCGAAAAAAAGAAAAATAATTTATCAAAGAAAAAGAAAAGAAAAAACATTAATATTTATTCGTAAGTTACAAGTTTCGTTCTATTCCGATTTCTTGGAAGGATTCGTTGAAAAATAAATATTTTTAAACAAAGTAGCCTTTTAAATTGTCTAAAAAGTTTTTATAAATTTTATTATTTATAGCGTTCAGTCTACGTCTCGAGTCCGAACGGAGCGGATCAAATAAAAACAAATAAAAAAAAAGTAAGATATAATCCAATTTTTATTATTTGCATTTGAAAATTTACTCTTTCACTTCAGGGCGCGAATAACAAAAAGGAGAAATAATTGAGCCATGGCCAATACTATAAAGAGAGTTATTCCCATGCTGGATCGCATTCTGATTCAACGTTTTGAAGTGAAGACCACCACAGCTGGTGGAATATTGCTACCCGAGGAGTCGGTGCCCAAGGAGATGCAAGGAGTTGTCGTTGCTGTGGGCCCTGGTGCTCGCAATCCGGGTGGCTCTGGACACTTGACTGTTGGCGTCAAGGAAGGCGATCGTGTGCTATTGCCAAAATATGGTGGAACGAAAGTGGACATGGATGACAAACGTGAATATGTACTCTTCCGTGAGAGCGATATTCTGGCCAAGCTAGAATAGATACTTAAGATTCGATTTGACCGACACTCACAGACACATATAAACAAAAGGGGAAAACCGAGTACTATATGTCCACCAATTTTACAAACCGGCTAACACTAAAACTTAAATCCACACACACACACACACACACACACACACACACACACACACAGTAAAGGACAACATATATTTGCGATAATTGCGTTCGAAACTAAATGATTATATATTTAAAAAAAAAATGTTGTATTTGGTAGCTTAACACGAAATATTATACAAAATATTTACACCCCAAAAATATTGTAATACGATTTCACACATTTAAACAATTAAGGTCAAACATTTGCAATTTTGTAAGGACATTTATTAAACAATTGTTAAGATGCGTTTTTCTTTCACGAGCAATTCGGAAGCATTTTTATTCGGCTTCAAACCACCTGTAATTAAAAGTTAATCCTTCAAGTTCTGCAAAATTGAAAATGTGTTGCGTGGGCAGCTATATATTTTCCATAGAGTTTGGCCTTTGCCCACTTGCCACTGCTACTGCCACACCCACAGCTAAATTCTCCAACCTTCCCCCTACTACATGACTTGGCTCTTACTTGGACCTTCTCGCTCTACGTTCATTGGTGGCATTTGCTTCGTGGCTAATACTTCGTATCGTTCTTCGTGGTTAGCATTCGTATTGGTTGTCCGTTATCTTTGGTAAATTCCATTTTGCAGGCCTTTTCCGGCTATAAAAGCCCTGAGGCGGCCGCATTTTGTTGGCAATTTGAAAAAAAGAGTGTTAGCAGAAAGTGTTCCCCTAATAATATAAAAAGGAAATTTACCAAGTGCATATTGAGAAAATTTTTCAAAAAAAAACAGCTAATTTTTTAAAAATCTTAGTTGAAGAGTGATATCTTTGAAAATTAAAGACGAAAGAAAGTAATCATTGCAAAATGATCAAGTTTAGTTGGACTATTTTGGTGTTTGTGGCCCTAATTGCACTTGTGAAAGGTAAAATTATTAAAAAAAAGTAATATAAAATTCAGATTTTTGTCTCATGTAGTAGGTAGACTTAACTTCCTGTATGCTTTGTCATCGAAATATTTAATCATACATGAAAATGCTTCTGAGAATTTCCCGCCCTATCTAAAGAGTCATAAATACCAACTATTGAAATCTAACTGATTATCATAGATATTGAGTGAAAAACCGACTAATCCGTATTATCAATTTCATCAGTTTTATGCACATTTTCCTGTTACCCATTTATTCATCTTTTTTGCTTAATTTCGTTATGTTAGATATCATTTGGCAATGCATTAATACTGGGGACAACAGGGTTGGGTCTATAAAATAAAATGCCTCAGCGTTTTTAATTGCTGTCGTAAATTAATCCAAACTGCGTGCCAAATAACAACAAAGGGCAATAGTTTACTCACATTCGTGACACGGTGGAACAAAAAAAACGTGTGAATTTTGTCAAGCTGTGCGCTTCCCTGCAGGCGACCATTGCACTTGTGGGTGGCTGGCCATAGATAGCCATCCCATCCCATACCATCCGACCAACGACTCATTGTCGTTTAGCGAGTGTTCCAGTTACGGCTAGACAACAAATTCAAATTGTGACGGCAATCATTATTGGAGCGGCAATTGCTTTGAAACAAAAAAAAATGAACAAAATATAAAAACAAATTTGGCTTATCAATTAATGTGTCCCAAAAGATTGATTGGGTTAGGTTCAGGTTTGTTTTAGTGGGATATGTATAACAGAGAGATATTGAAAAATTGGGGAACCATAATCTAATTAATCAACATCAGTATAAATAATAGAATTAGGTTTTACCTAAAATCAAGAATATGTGAAATAATATCCCGATATAAATTACTGATTATTCTTTAAATCCTTTAGTTTAGCTTTTAAAACTAGTTAAAATATCCATAATCCAATTGTTATTCTTTCAATCATTTTAATAATTTATAATCATCATATTAATCTTTTTTTGTAATTTAAAAAATTGCACATATCTCTTTGAGTTTATTTCCTTTTAATATTATTTAAGAAAATTTTTTTCAACTATAAAAATCGAATGTTAAAATCTTTTTATGCGTATCTTTGTGAGTTTTCTTAGAAAATAATTATTTTAGAACTATGCAAACACCGTATATACATAAATATATGTATATATAAATATAGAGAATAACTATTTTCAGGTAATTCCCCAACCATAAACTACCTTTAGAATTTTGAACTTTAATGGCTTTCAGTTCATGTTTACCACAATTAAAAATAGAGTAAAAAGTAAGCAAGGAAAAAATTGTCCATTAAAAGTCAATTTAATGTATGTGCACAGTAAATGTTTGTATGTGTGTGTATGTAGGTACTTCACCTGACCAAATGGCGTAACACTTTTAAGTTTCCCGAGCATCTTTTGCCGAGCCATTAAATTTTGAAATTGACCCCTTGAAAGGCAAATGCAGGCAAGTTGGAACCTTTAAGTTATTGGCCACGATAATTAGGAGCTTAAGACTGGACTTTACTTAATGACGGCTCTTCGATGCGATACGATGCGATGGGAGGCAATGTGGCCGATTGTTAAACGCTATCTTTGATGGCCTCAAAGTGGCCGTCTGCCTGTCAACAAGTGTTTGAGTGTTTGGCTTGTGGGTGTTTTGGATGTACAATTAATCCATGGCTTAAGTAATTGACAAATGATTACATGTTTGATATATGGACAATGGGGTAGCAACAGTCAAATAGGGCGTGATAGAGGTGAATCGTCTGGCCGGGCATTCATATAATATATATTTATCTGAGCTTATGCAAACAACATACCCAGACCCATACCCACATATGGACCCGGGCTTACACCCCCACACCACCTGCGTTATAGAACTTGTTGCCATTGTATATTGTTGCCTAGCACCATATTCTCTTTACATGTATATACATATATATAGTCATATAGTATATATATTCCCCATATTCAAATCCAGTCCCAGCTGCTTTTTGACAACTCTTTTGTTGGCTGACACCTACTGATGCTACAACTGATGATGATGTGCTGCTCGTCCATTTGTGTGATTAGTTTTTGGCTACACAATGCACTGAGGCGTAGACATCAAGGACGTTGCACAAGAGCAACATTAACCACGCACTCAAATCTTATGGCAGATGCCCGAGTGCTCTGTTAGCAGTGCATTACTCATCCGCCCTGTTATTATCCTATCATACGAGTTTGTAATGGCCACATTTATCATAGGTCGCGACTCTCTACGCACACAGACACACACACACGGACATACTTTTACACACACACACAATACTATACATACCTTAGTAGATGCAACATCTTTACTTCTTAAGTTCAACTTTCTTGTCTAAATCTTTGTTGTTTTTTAAAGCATATTAATATTGGTCTACACAAAGATACTTTTTTTTACGGCTCAGTATGATGTGTATATAATGAAGGGAGGGGGGGTACAGGCTCATAACTTTCTTTACAATAGCTTAACACTTTCATTTTTACCCTGGCTCCTGTCGTGCATTTTCTGATGATGATTTATTTTTAAATTATGAAAAATGTTGCCTACTTTCAGGCTCCTGTTTGGAATACGGCCATTCATGTTGGGGAGGTAAGTAACTAAGTTTAGTTGATTCCCATCCATTTATCCAATCATCTATTTCCTAAATTTATCTCTTCCTTTTGTCCTCTATTTATATAGCCCATGGTAAACGCTCAGGTGTTAAATCTGAAATGGCAGCCAAACAGGTAGGTGGACAATTGAAATTACATATTTTGCATTGATTGTTCCATTGTACATATGTATGTATAATAAAAACCTTTTTAGTATTTATATATAACGACACTCACGCGCTTTGGTTGTAAAATATAAAAGTTCTTAACTCGAAGCTTGCTTCAAAAATATATCAGTTATTAAATCAAAATTTTTGCATGTTGGATGGACAATTTATATGCTTTTGGCATTCTTTTTTTTTATTTTGTTTTTCTTATTATTTTTCAGTCACCTATATCCTATGCCGTTGACTCTATGGCCGAACAACTTTTCAACAATGCCAATAATAATCTAGATGATGATGATGATGACAACAGCAATAACAACAACAATAACAATAGCAACAATTTACCCATATCAGCAAATGGCATAATGACAAATAGTGAGACATCTGTGGGTGAACCACTGATCCAAGAACGTGAACGTAATCGTAATCGCAAATGGACACAACTAATGCGCTTGCATCGGTTTAAGCATCAGCAACAACAAGAGCAACAACAACAACAGCAACGACAACAACGTGGCGAAGGTGGAGGAAGGGGACAATATGATGCCTCCAATATGGCTGCTGAGAGTTGGCATAAATTGCAGCAAGCTTTGATACTTGCTGAACAGGCAGAGCAACAGCAACCGTTCTATGGACTCAACACTAAGTGAATGCATACATGCAACCACACACACACACACACACACACACGCAAATACACACGCACATATACAATGAAATGCCAAATTGATAACAATAACAACAACTACAACAGAAGCAACTACAATTAAAAGATATTTATTCTACAAAGAGAACGATTTGAACTCGCCCCATGCTTGGTTGCACGCTTAGGCATCAATTTAATAACTAAAAAATAAAAAAAAAATCGAAAAAAAAAATGAGAAAAACAAAAAGAAAATGGAAAAAATGCTTGCCAGATGTCTGAATCAAAGTCCATGTCCCACATATATACACACACTTATACATACATAAATATAAATTATATAAGCTATACAAATTAAATGTAAATTAAAGTTTTAAATGTTTGTTGTTTATTTATTACAATTTACAAATACAATTACATTAACACTTTCGTCTTTCAAATTTCAATCTTGAATCCTCCAATATTGCGTCACTGGCTGGATGGCGCAATATTGCCACGATTTTTGCCCCCGATCTTAACAATATGCTCTTAATTAATCCCTATGCATAAATCGTATATATATATATATAGTACATACATACATACGTTTTTAAAGCTTAATAAAAATAGAAACTTACAAATGCTAGAGAATTTAGGCCTTAATTTTTGCCGGAATTTGGAAACAGGCTGCATCGCCCTGTTTATCACCCAATCCCCAATGGATCTCCAGACTAACAGTGGGATAAACGGGTAATATTTTGAAACTATTCTTATAGGTATATGTCTGGCCAGCTTTCAATGGGCAACCGACTTTATTTTCGCCCGATTCATCATAGATGTGTGGACAAGCGCTAGTACCATAATAGCCTGGAAACGGCAAAGGTACATCCAAAATGATACCCTGTATATCAGAGGTTAACTCTTCAAAATCACGATCCGGTTTCAATTTCATCATAATGCTGGCCTCTGTATTCCGCTTGAGAATGCACTTATTTTTGGGACAATTCGAAATAGTTACATCACCGGGAGCTAACTTCTTAGACTTGGCTATAAACGAAAAGAAGGAGATAATACAATATATTAGACTTATTACAACATTTTTATTTTTTTTTTCTTAGTTATATTTACTTACACTTTGGACAGCCGCTGACCTCAGTGGCATGTGTGTAACCCAGCAGAGTGATACAGATTAACATAAGAGCTGAATTAAGCTTCATTTTGGTAGCTTTTGGCTATGGATCAGAGATAAATGAAATAGATTTAACAACAGGTTGCTAATTGCTGGTTAACTACTTTGACAAGCCTCAAGTTTGCCACAGCATCGTATTAAGCCAAAATACCAAAAAGTCAAACCGGTTAAGCGAGATGCTTGAGAGATGAAAGATCGACCTTGACTTAAAATCAGCAAAAATTAAAACTGAAACTTAATAATTATTTTCAACAAGAGATGCAAATGTACTACTTTTAATAGCTAAAACCATTTGTATTACTTTTTACAGTGGGCAACGGCAAGTTTAAAATATCTTTAAATAATAAATTTTCGCCTATTTCTAATTTAAAAAGAAATTATACAAAAATGCACCTTTGATTAATATACAAGCGAAAGAAGTTTTCTAATTGATTGGAATATCTCTTATCAAATACTTAGTGAAAATCAAAAATTGTTGCAGTTTTCAGAGAAAATATTTAATCTGCGTTAATTTGAAAAAATTGTTTTTCTGAAAAAAAAAACACACAATTCATTTCCATAATTGAATTGCATTTAACATTATATTGTATATTCTACTAGCAGCACTAGAAAACTAACATCATTTCGCTATATATATAGTATCATTAAATATTGAAAAACTTGTGTGAACTTATCGCACTATATCTTGCAGTTATGAGTTTGCCTGACACTAATTGAATAATTTACCAATTTTCAGGCACAATTAATGTAAAATTCTCGTTGTTGTTTCTATTTTTTTTTATATATATGTATATATATATTATATGCACAATATATTTCACTGAGAGCTTATTCACTGATAGTTCAAGCGCGGCTTACGAACAACAACTAAGCCACTTTCATAAAGCACACGACATATATATATGCATAGATATAAAGATCGTCAACAACGATCACCACAACTCGTCTCGGCCTGACTCACGATCGGTGGCTATTTTTCTTTTGCCTACTTGATATGCCAGGCATCACTGTACACACACTTAATTGCCATTGTCTATATATATGAATAACTTTTCATTTAAAACTAAAAGATTAAATTCAATTTTATATTTAAAAGTGTGCCCTCTTTAATATCTATAAATATATGCATATAATATATACTCATATATATATATACACATAGATATATATAATCATAATAACTTAAATTCCTTTCTTTAATAAAGTAAGTTATTTATTTATTTTCTTTTAGTTTGGAATGGAGAATAGATATAGACACAAAAACTCGTTGATTGACATTATGACTTATTATTATTATCGTTATTTGCTTTATTGTTAGCATGCTTAAAATGCAAATTGCATTCAAATTGCAAATAGAATCGGATAAATAAACGATTTCTTACTTTTTCCATATTTCTTACACTTGGAAAAATAAAATTATCATGTTTAATAAATGAATTTGAGTTTTATATATTTATTAATAAAGTGTTTCAACTTAATTTTCTTTTAAATGTGGTCTTCTACAGAAGCAAATGATTATCTCGTATTCAGCAAAGATCAGAATTTTCAACTTGTTCTGTATATACTTATATAGAAAGTTTATTTTGTATGTAACGCAGGAATTGTTGAAGTTTTTACCTTTAATTTATCAGTTTAATGCCTAAATTATTTATGAATGATCAATGCATTCGATTGTGAGAACAATGTTAATCAGGAAATTAAACATTTCCAATGACGCACACACACACATTTTAAAATAATGCAATTCCCCACTACAAACCATTTCTTTACCCATCAACATTTTTAGAAAGTTTGCCCAAGAGAACAAAACCCACCGCACGAATTACAATAGACCAAATGAATGATAAAGTGGTTTAAAAAAAACTTACATTTCGTATTAAAATCTATGGAAACGTTTAATAATGTTGAAACTGAAATGACTGCTGTATCGAACGTTTAAAATGAAACTGAAAATAAAGAAAATGGCTCGATATATACATAGATGTTGTTTGACCAACCAGTTATCAGTTGATCAGCCGGTTTCATGGATTTGTCGCGCTTTTACAACTTTACACAATATTATTCACTCATATATTACTTGTTGCTGTTGTATTGCATTACAAACAGAATTGAAAATTTCCCGCTTTTTGTTATTTGCTTAGCCGACGACCCGATAAGTGTGGGAGCGTTATAGTAAATATGCGTGCGGTCAACGTACATAAAGGAGAGCCAACTGAATCCAAGAATAACAAAAAAATATATGTGCATATATCACTTTTGTTAAATTAGAAAACTTTAACTTAGCTTATTGTTTTTTTTTTTCTTTTTGTTTATGAGTTTTTTTATTGACGCTCCACTTGGCATACGAAATGAGCTAAAAGCGGGAAGAGATTTCGGGAAGTAAGATTTTGGTGCGAAATTTAGAAGCAAACATAATTATCGCTACGCGCTTGTAGGGTAAATCGGATATAAAATCTTGAATTAGTTAAACACTTAATTCTAGCACCTAAAAAAGCTAATACGCATTTAAGTTTTCCAACTGTTGTATTTGTCAAGCAATAATGTAGTAGAGTTTTAGGAAATAATGATTGATTTATATAATACATATGTATGTATGTATTAATTAATATTAGTAAAATTTCTAAAATTCTAAATTTTCTATTTATAATTTCTAAAATTATTTCAAAAACTATAACAAATATAGTAAATAAAGGAAGGGAGGAACGAAATTATATAAAATTAATATATTCAGCAATATTCCATTAGACTTTCATTTAAACGTCAGTGTCTATTGCTTATTTAAGTTTAATTTTAAAAATTAAAAACGCGCAATACTCCTTAACAGTGGAGAATAGCGAAGACACAGACCTAAATAGTGTAGAAAAAGTTTAACAGTAGAGACCGAAACCTAAATAGTGTAGACAAAAAACCGAATAACGATGCAAAAATACGAAAGACGATGTGCAGCACTGTTGAATATTAGTGTGACCAATAGCTGCGCAAGAACCCGATGAGCGAAGCAAAACATTATTATTTTATAATTTTTGTTTTGTTTTGTTTTAATAAAAACAAACTCAATAAATGTGTTAATTAAAATGTGAGATCATAGTGTCGACGCAAAGTCAAGCAAGCAAAGTGTAAGTGCAGCAGCAATAGCTGCAAAGCCGATACAAAAAAACACTTTTCATTGTCTCGCCAGACGCGAAAGTGTGGAAAAGGCAGAGAAAAGAGGAATAGAGAAAAAATATAAGGCTTATAGGACCCACTTTGGCATTGTGCGTATAAAGGTTTCCCTCCCCCCATACAATTTCAGTTCGGTGCGTGAGTGTGCCTTTGCCTGCGTGAATGAGTGTGTGTATGAGTGTTGAAATATTTGTTTAAACAATGGAAAAATTCACAACACAAGAGCAACCAAACCAGCAACAACAACAACAAGAGCATAACAACCTTGGCAGCTTCAACAGCAAAATGAACGTGAATAGCGTCTTACCCCACTACACCCTAAGCGGCATGAGCTCATTTGATGCCGAATCTCTGCCCGATTATTCAGAATTTGATTCCGAATCGGTTACTTTGGACTATTACAAGGAAAGGTATTTAGCCCAACGACCATAAAATGCTATGCCAATTATAAATTTATTGTTATTAGTTAACGTTTATTGTTTTTTTTGCTTCCGTTTTACTAGACTCCATAAATGTTACTTGCCCACTCCCACGCATCCAGCTAGCCCTATTGTTTTTGCCTTGCTTTGTTTCCTTGTTTATACCCTCTACTTATAGAACGGATGGGTATATATTGATGTTTTTTTTATAAAATTAGTTGGTCAAATCAGTGGGGAAAGTTTTAGCATACTTATAATTTATATTTACTCTTGAGTTGTATCCACAGAGGCGGCTCCACTCATTTGTAATCATCAACTGACCACGCCTTTGCAGTTTGTTTAGTATAAATATATTTCTTAATATCATTTATTTTATATACATATGTATGTATCTGTATTGCGTTAATATCGTTTAAGTAATAACAGAGGTCAGTGTTAATAATTCTTGGAAATTAATGACTAAGCATTTCCAAATCGGCCATTCGTTTTATTATATAGATATGTGATCCTGCTGCTTCCATTCGAAATTGCAGAAAATTAAAGTAAAATATTACAAACATATTTGTTTTAGTTCTTTTGAGCAGCTATAAATAGTCGACCAAAATCATTTCTGTCTGGCCCGCAAAATACTCACAATTGGCCAAATATCATCGCACTTGGCTCTACTGCCAAGTTGCATACATATAGACAACGCATACAGACATATGTATACATTTCATTTTAGATGAGAAGTGAAAAACCAGAGGAGGACTTGGCAAATCTCAGTTGTGTGTCGTAATTTAAATACCCTTTTAAAATAAAATATATACATATATAGTCGAATCCCCATCATTTTCTTCCAAGAGACCGCCAGTTAATTAGATATAATTGAAGTTAAGCTGGGAACATATTGTCACAGTTTTAGTTTTCCTACAATTTAAAATACTGCTTTCACTTCAAACCCTAAAAGTAGTAATTCTAGTTAAGGCATTAACCACAGATTTGTGTAATCCTGATCATGCGTATTCCTAATTTAGATAATGGTTTGTAAAGATATTTTTTAGCCGATTAGCCGACTTTAATTGTATTGTAGTTTCTAAAAGTATTAAAATGTGATTAAATAGTTATACTCTAAATTCTTCTATATCGATCGATAATCCGATCTGTTAATATTTATCAGGAATATATAGTATAAGATCCAAATGAGTTTCTTTTGATTCTATACACTTTTATTTATTCACCAATTATAGGGTATAAGAAAACTATTAATTTTTCTCTCATCTTTCATCACCATTCCCACATTATGCTGATGGGGCTGAAGGGGGGGAACATGGATCAAAAGTTTTTGTTTGCCACACATGAATCTGCATAAAGTCAGCGCCAAAAGCTGCGTTGCATTACATTGCAACGCATAATTAATGATGCATTAAGTTGTCTGCAGTTGTAGGGCTGCTCAGTTACTCCTCCAACTCCACCTACACCTCTACATACTACTCCCATCGCCACTCCCGCTCCCGTTGCTGTTAAGCACTCTTCGACTTCCTGTTGGCATCATCCGGCCACATTCGTATATACTCATTTCTGGTTTTTAGTTCCCGTCACAATTTGCGGTGCTCCATTTCAAATTACTATTTCTTTTATTTTTTTTTTTGTTGTCGAAATGAATCTCAAAGAGCCCGTTCAACCGTTGCCAATTGTGGCGCTTGTTGTTCTCCAAATTGTGGCAGTTAATCCCATGGCAAACCCTGGTAATTGTCATGATGCAGCTGCTCATATATGTATGTATGTGTGTACATATATGCATCTATGGATTTTGTGTACCATTCTTATCCTAATCCTCCCCAACTCCCGTTCGTACGCCTGTCCATTGTTGTTGATTTTGCATGCCGCTCTTTCTGTGTTTTTGCTGTTTTGTTTGTTTTAAATATTTGTGCTATTGTTCAATCGTTTTGTTGCATCCAATGCCACTCCTTTTGCCAGATGCTCTAATCGAATGTTACCAATTCTATTTCTCCTCCTAAAAATAAAATACATCGAAAAACCACATTTTCGAAAATACAGATGTTGTTGTTGAGAAGGCTGCCCCTGCTGCCAGCATATTTTTGAAATTAAAAAAAAAAAATTTGTGAACGCATACATCCTTGGATATATCCTTGCAGCGCAAACAAAAAGCAATAAAAACGCCAATTTGAAGCATTTACTACATTATAGTATATTGTAATTGTTATTTCCCGGCCAGAGTTGCATACTATTCTCTATCATTCCTACCCGACTATAACAAAAAATATAAATATAAAAACAAACTAACCAAAACCAAAATTATAATACAAAAACAAAACGCATTGAAACGCATTCCAATTATTATTTGCGGGCAACATTTTGCCCTGCACATATAGTTCATAAGGTGAGTCCAGCTAAATCTTTTTCTCTCCTTCTTAACAATATTAATTGATCTATATCTATTTATTTGTATCCTATTTTTATATAGTGTACTACGTCCACCAGCTGATAAAATGGCACCAACAACCACAATTGAGACCATAACCATCACAAGGCCACTAAAGGTAAGTAATTTTAGAATTTGAAAATTATTTACTTATATAAACTGAATCTGTTCTTGCTCAGGTGATTGCATTTATCTGTGGCGTCATTGTGGTGGTACTTATGATCCTAGCTTTGGCATCTACAGACTGGCTTATGGCTGCCGGTTGGCGGCAAGGCCTTTTTGTCCACTGCATTGAAGATGATGCTGTGTCACCGCTGCCATTTAACATACAGGATCCGCCTGGTTGCTATTGGACCCGCGATATAGGTATGACATATTGTATTACATATTGTTCGAAATTAATCTTTTCTCTATTTTGCTAGGTTACATTAAGGCCACAGCAGCGCTCTGCATTATCACATTGATAACGGACGTTATAGCCACTGTGCTCACAGGTCTGGGCCTGAAGACTCAGAATCATAATCTCAAATATAAATTCTATCGCATAGCAGTTCTGGTTATGCTTGTATCATGTAAGTTTTTGCTGCTTTATAATCCTTTTATGTGTAAATGATATTAACTTGTGGTTGTCGTTTCAGTGCTGGCTGTATTGTCCGCTTTGATTGTGTATCCCGTGTGCTTTGCCGGTGAGCTAACCATGGGTAAGTTAATTAAATGTTATAAAATTTGTATTTGTGTCATAGTTATTAATATTATTATTATGCATATAGCGAACCGACGAGTATGGGAGTTTGGCTGGGCCTACGGTGTGGGCTGGGGAGCTGCTATTTTCCTATTTGGAGCCGTTGTACTGCTGCTCTGCGATAAGGAATCTGAGGAGATCTATTATAAGGAGAGGAAAATCGTACATGAAAACCAAATGCGCGCCTAGGCAAGGCCGCACGACCTGCCTGACGTCGTTCTTTAGACATAAGTAAATAGAAGCCAACACAGACACACACACACAACAAACACACTAATAGATTTCGATTCAAATCAGACAAAGAAAAAAGGAAAAAACAATACGAACAGAAGCAATTTGCAGCACTACTAAATTCGTTAAAATTATAATTATGTGTATATCATGACCAAAATATTTCGAATTCAACAATCCAGTAGCCATCGCCCAATCCCCCAGCCATCAATCTTCCATAGTAATCGGCATTTATTTAAATAAGGTTGGTTTTCCCAATGTGTTTCTTTTCTCATTTAGTTTTTATATTGTTTATGAGAAAGGTGATCTTCCAAGAACACACACAAACATACATTTGATACACAAACATACACATACTAGAGTCCTCATATTCCACATCATAGGCATAGATAAAAACCAGAGAAACTACCACTCCCCCCTTAAATGCATATATATCAGTGTCAGATGATCCTTAGGAATATGATAATCCAGTCTTTTAGTGTTATCCTTGGCAGAAGAAGAATGTGAAAAAGGAAACGTAATGAAAATTAGATTTTACATATATTAACATACTCATAGTCAGAGAGCATACCCACAGATCTTTATATATACATATATATATATATATATATATTCAAACATTACTCACTCATGTAATCTCATATGTATCCAAAGCTCCCCGACAAAATTGAATGAGCGAAATTGACAAAAATGAAATGAAAACTATTGGGAAATTAAATAATTGTAAAATTGAGTGACTGGTTTAAGGATGATAGGATGGATATAGGACGATATAGGAGATAGCAGAAAGATACCAATCATTGTAACAAAATTCGAATACCGCGCGCAGCTCTACTCATATTGTCGATTACGCTTTCTAATTGATGTTCTTTTGTTTAAAATATTTTATATAATTGTATGTCCTCGAATATTTTTATTTTGTTAATCATTACCAATTAACTATTGTAAATTACTTTAGCCAAACGATTCCTGTGTTTAAGTTCAATACATCCGTGTATGCAATAATTTTTCTATATTCTATTTACATATAATTATTTTTTTATTTTTTTTGCTATGTCAGCTTTTAATATATTATTTATTAATTTGTCGTTTTTTTTACGAACACCCAATCACACTTACACACGTAGACATATCAATTGCGAATAAAATGTTTTCTGACTTTTTTTGTTAACATTTAGCAAAATATTTTTTTCCTTTTTGAATTCTTAATTTTATTCGGTTAGAACATATCATTTATAAAATAAGAATTTCGTTTTGTTTAACTAAATCATATTAGCAATCCCGCATTCATCAACTGAATCATCCTATGCGATTTTAATTTTTATGTTATAAGAACTATTGAGAATTTTGCATATTTTCTTCTCAATTTATTGTGTTTAATTACTAGCCGAAATGAATTTAAGCAAAATGCAAAGACAAATTTCTAAAATGCGACGTAAATTACAACAATACAAAGGGATATACATATATACTAATATATATATATATATATGTGCTTCCAACATCTATGCATACATATATATATATATATATCTTATATGATGTATGAAGACATTGAACAAATCGTAGGCAGGAACGTGCGGTGAAAAAGCGAACAAAACAAAAAAAACCCAATTAATAGCAAGTATAATGATAAATAATTAAACCAAACAAATTGAATTAATTAAAACTATGCTTATATACAGATACTATATATATATATACAAACACTTATATATATATATATATATATATACATACGTATAAGTTTTAAGTAACGTTTATTGCAACCAAAAAAAAACTATATAGTATATATATATACAAATATTATTAATGAAACGAATTATACTCCAAATTGTTACAAGTTTCAATTGTGTAACGGAAGAAGCAAACAATTAACATCCAAAACATTAAAATCGAATCATTTTATTTTACAATATACATAGATACTGACATTCAACTATATCGACAAAATTATGTATAACGTTTTAATATTACCTACAAAAACATTTTTTAAAAACTTAATATAGAGCATAAATAACAAAACTAAATGAGACATTATCAAACGTATTGCTAGTGATCCATATAATGTAAACTTATGCATAGATCGTACAATATACACACCACTCACCAATATATATATATATTGTGTTCAAATATATATATATCTTTGCATATATATACAAATTAAATCCTCATATATATTCAGATAACAGCAACAACGGAAAATTATTAATTACAGTTAATTTTCATATGAAACAAAAATTGCATTTTAAATTTCAGTTTTCGAAACTAAGAAAAAATTAGGTTTTAATTAAAATACACCCACCCACATACATATACAGACACACACACAGCCCCACCACCACACACATGTTTGCGGTTCTTTTCAGATTCAGTTATAATGTACATATTTTGGCAACATATTCAAGCAAATAAAATAGCGTTAACAGTTTGCAATCTGATATATGGATTTTTATTGATTCATATTGAAAGTGATAGAAGAAGAGGGAATAGATTATTAAAAGAAAAGATTCAAATTCCATTACAAATAAAGACAAGACAGAAATCCGTGATGCAGGAGTAATGTTAGCCAATTTTACCAGTGCCTAAAAGGACTAGCCGATCATCACTTCAATATACAATATAGTGCTCTCTCTCAAGCCGAATCCTCGGAGATATTAACTAAAAAATAAATCGCATCCACTAGATCACTTTGGTTCGGCTTTTTGTCCAGCCACTTTAAATTTACAGTCATTTCATTATAGCCCTCTGGTTGACAAGTAATTGAAAAATATTACTATTCAATTGAATCGAATTGTTGGCAGTTAAACATTGGATTGGCAAGTTTCATCTTTAGATAAAAAAAACTGTCCATTAAGAGTCTTATAAAAATTGTTTAATTCATAGTTTTTTTTTTTAAATTTATTCTAAGATAAATTGATTTAGTATTTTATATATATGCACATATATAAATACTATAAATGGGATGATAATATCACTAGTATTGGTAAGTGATTCTAATTGTAGAAATGCCTTAATCCTTTTTGGCAATTAGTCCCTGTTTCTTTAACTGTCGCAACGCACACTTGGCAGCCGTACACTTAGCAATGCGGTAATTGCGTCCAATGCCTCGGAATGTGCCCTTGCAGAAGACATCGACAGTTACACGGACTCGACGACCATCGGCCAGTTTCTCGGGTTTGCCGAATTTGGCAGTCTCTGGCTCCAATTCAAGAAGTTCCCTTATGGGTGATTTTGGCACAGAATTGCTAAATTGTTCAATTTCAGGCTTCATCATATTGCTGTAGACTTGCCACACCACATCCAGTGACATATTGGAGTCGAGGAATATGGCACCGGCAATCGATTCGAAGACATCACCCAAAGCCTTAGGCACCTCCACATCTTCGGCATCATCGCACTCTTCTTCGGAGAGCAGGTAATACTAAAAACCAAACAGAAATTACTATTTGTAACATAGTAAATAATTTTGTGTACTTACCTCTTCACTGATACTATGTCCATTCTCCTGCTGGATGCGGACAAAACGGTCGATGACATCATTTAGACCAGGTGACAAATGACGGAAGAACTTATGGAAGCCATGGCGTACGGCCAATGAGGCAAAAATTGTATTATTTACCAGCGCCGAACGCAGATCAGTCAGCGCTCCTGGCGAATGCTGGCGCGGATCTTCATACAGATGTCTTGTGATTAGATAATCCAACACAGCATCGCCCAGAAATTCGAGACGCTGATAGCAATCTGTTAAACGATTGGGAGTGTAACTGGCATGGGTCATAGCTTGTAGGAGATAGGAACGATCACGAAATCTATAGCCAAGAATCCCTTCAAACTCTTCAAAGCCGCTAAGTAAATGTTGCAACTCTTCGGTGGCATTCGGGGCAAACGGCAACAGTGGACTCCGTGGCGTTGGCCATTTTCCATAAACGGTAACCATTTGGTTTGCATCCGATTTGGTGCTCCCTGGTATCCTTTGATCATCACCAGTTACCGCCAACTCTTCTGCTGGCTGTTTAGTATAGGGTAGCACACGGATTCCCAGCCAGGCCATAAACAACAAAGCTCCCCTCGGTCCACACTCGATAAGGTAGGCACCAATCAAAGCCTCTACGCAATCAGCAATCGACTTGTCCGGAATACTATGCTGCGACACCAAATTGTAGGGAATGAAGCAGCTAAAGTCATTACAACTTTCATTCGAGTCATCAAGTTGGCCATTTTGCGTGCGCTGATCCACCCCAAGACCCAAGGCTTCAGCTTTTTCTCGCACCAACTCACAAATCTGTACACTACTCAGATTCTTAATATCTAACAAATCGGCCAGCTTCCAGTGATGCGTAGGTATCTTTGCCTCAATGAGTGCTTTCTCCAATTCTTTGGGCACATAGTAGCAAGGCGGCAGCCAATTGTCATGTGGTTCAAATTTGGTGGCTATCATGTACTCGCCCAATCGCTTTCGTCGGCCCAAGCGATAAAGATTGAGATTAGCAACCTGTTTTGATCGTAAATGACTTAGTTTACCCTCATGAACGTTCTCATAGGTGATGTACAAGTAAGTGGTAATGGCATATTTCAAAAATGAATCTCCAATAGTCTCCAGACGTTCCAGATTAATGCCATCGTTGGCATTGGACATGGTTAGGGCCTGAAGAATAATGCTGGGACTAGGCCCGGGATGGCCCACCAAATTTGGCTGACGATCAAAGCTAAAATCATTAGCTGGTAACATGGAAGACTTCTCTGGATTCTCATTTCCTTCAATGGCTTCTTGCTTCTGTTTATGTTCGCGTTCATACTGCAACCGAAGTTTCTTCTCCTCCATAATCAGTCTATGTTGATCATTATAATTGTCGAAATTGTCGCCGCATCCCAAGACGTTGTAAACCTCATCTTTGCCATGCTTTTGCAGCCACTCGGAGTTCAGCTCGATGAGATCTGGTAATTGCAAGTCCCGCTTCTCCCCCAATTTGGCCATAAGATGTTCTTCCGGCACATATGGCACAAATTCCTTAATTAAATCCACAAAGGAACTTTCGATGGTTGCTGTTTTTACGTTGCCTAAACGCTTGAGATCCAAGTCTCGATCATAAGCCACCAGCATGCCAGATTTCTCAATCTCTACCTGCAGTGCGGCTATTGACTTCTCGTAACTTTCACTGGCTGTTTTACCATCTGGGGATTCATTACCTTCCTTTGTGCAAAAGTTATAACCGATAAGCAAATTTTTAGTTTCCTGATATTGGCGTTCATTGGCTGTGGTCGCCTGAATAATGGAAAGTTGCTTCTGCCGCTTCTCCACTTCTTGGGCCGTCTCAATTGTTTCTGCCTCGTTTTTAGAGTTAAAGGCAATGCGTCCCGCATCGATATCATCAGCCACATCATCATCATCTGAGCCATAGTTATGCACTATAACTGGACCATCGTCATCATCATAACTGGATGCAAGTGAGTTGTCCGAATCGTAGTAATTGTATGTTGATTGTTTGCCCAAGTTACCTCCTTTTGATTTGCCATTCTTTGGCTGGGAATTGGATTGCTTAAAGCCACCTCCATTGCCACTAATCCCGCTATTGCTTACATCCCAGAATGTCGGTGAACCGTAACGCATCTGCTCATCATCACCTAAAAAAGTGTTTACCAATAAATGAATGAATTGGCCAAGTAGGCGCGCCTCTTTTTCTCTCAATACTTACAAAATTTAACATTAGCCGGTAGAACGGGCATGTGATATGCTTCGTCCTCATCTTCATCATCGTTTAGATTGCAGGATTCAATGTCATCCGCCATATCATTAGACCAAGTGCCAATTTCAATAAAATCCTCCGCTTCCTGCAATTGCTGTTCCCCTTCGATGACAATCTCATTAGCACTTTTTTCTGTTTTCTTCGTGTCAGGGTCAGGCTTCACTTTCTCCTCCATTTCCTTCTTAACTGTATCTGAGCCATTGGTAATAATTGTTTCCCCCACATCCTTGGCCTTTTGTTTGGACTCCCGTGATTTTTTTAACACCTCCGACAGACTCCAGCCAAAGTCCAGCATGGGCCACTCAAATTGTTCATCATCTATCTGCTGGCGTCCGAGGCCAAGATCGGTAGAAACCTGTTTCCTTATGTCATCGGCCAAGAGGAGGCCATTGATGCGATACAAAATACAGGGAAGGCACACTGCTGTGCGCCATAAGGAAGCGGGAAACGGATGTACAGTGCATAGTTCCGGCACAAGGATCTGCTTTTGTTCGAGATTTTCACGTTTAGCTCGCTTCGTCTCCTCCGAACTGGTGGGTAGGGCCACACCCTTACGATTTACATAACGTGGAGTGAGAAAATTCAAACGTGCACTCGTGTGATCCACATCCAGCAATGGCTGCGATGCATTCTGAATGGTCAGGCCATACTTGACTAGATAATAGTGCCGGAAGGTGCGATAATTGTCTCCCGGAAAGCAGCTAAGTGGAGACAAATGGGGACATATTTCGGCAACATAAAAATATTGAGGTTGATCCTGATTGCGGTACCAGGGCATAACAACAGCATCCTGAAAACGTTGAGCGTCAAATGGCTGGGCCAGACGCTGCTCTTCGGGTACCGCCTGTGGCATCATGCTGCCATTGGACTGGATTTGTTCAAGAAACTGCCAATCAATGTGTCGATTTCCGCCTTCTAAAAGCAATGTGGGCACAATAAATACACAATTTTCCGTAGAATCAGGATCAAAAAGCATAAGGAACTTCTGTAGGCGTAACACATTGGTAAATGTGTAATTAAGGAAGGCATTAACACAACCAATCTGATCCTGTGTCAATACAACACGCTCTCGGGCGAGTTCTAGCGAGACCTTCACCTCGCCGGACCGTGTAAATATAGAGAAAGCGCTTAGTTTGGGTATACGCTTCAATGTTAGAATACCGAAGCCCTGCTGGGCATCCTCTGGTGGATAAATCTTACGTCCCCGTGTATTCTGCTCCTCCGGAATTGGACATTGCAGCGTCAATTGGATAAAGTACAGATAGCATGGTGTTCCTGCCACCGGTCGGCAATTACAAAATTCAGAAGCAACACGCTTATAATAATACTGGCGTCTCTTGGTCGTTCCCGGACGCGGCTCATCAGTCTGTTGTATGTGCTCATCCTCTGGTTCCAAGTCAAAACATTCCCAATCAGCCTCAAGGGCACGAAAACCTTCTTTTCCGATCGGCTGTAGTTCATCATCTAGCTCTCCGATTTTGTGCAGCTCTGCGCAAGTTTGCAGAGCGGCCAGACGACGTGCCAGTGTCTGTGTGGGCATGGGAAGACCCTGATAGATAGGTAAAAGATTATAACATTATTAGGGTAATTGAATAAGGTAACTTTCAACTATAAACTTCATCTGTTTTTCACTTACCACAATGTCATGTTTCAGAGGGGAATTGATAGGTAGTCGTATTGTGTACTGATACAAGGTGATTCCATTTCGTTCCGTCCTGGCACAGCGCCATAGAGCCGTTAGCTTGGTAAACGTATCACTGGGCAGGCGGGCACAATATTTATTAACTAAAGCTATGGCCGTACTGAGATCCACAGAGGCTCCGGTAAGAAGATGCGGTTTGGGGCGATAAGCAGACAAGCAGCTGGTAAATCGTTCCGCTTGACGCTGCTCTAACTCCGGCGGCTCTGTATTGGCGCACTTAGATAGTAACATCTACAAAGATGGGGACACATATTAGTTACAAACAACTTGAAATCTGTTTTTTTTTGTTAATATACTTTACCTGTTCGATCTCTCGATATTGAGCCATTTGATGAACCAGAGATTTTGTAGTTGCAGTCAGATTATCCAACAGATCTTGGCTAGAATCCGATGTATTAATAGTGGCGTCAGATTCATTCACAAAACCCTCAAGTTCACATTGGAATTGCCGTTCTTTGGGCCTCTCGTTGGATGTGCTCATGCTAATGGCCTCATCACTGGAATTACTATCTTGACTTTGGGCTTCTAATGGTGCAGGCGTCCCATCATCCTGAATCTCTTGCAATCGTATGTCACTTGTTGTCGGCGGTTGATTGCTAAACACCTCGGGGTTTAAAATTTTAACTGTACCACGAGCGGTGCCAAAGGTATATGGATCTGAACCTAAAGAATTTGGCAAAGCTGAATCATCAGAATCACTGTCCATCTCCTCCTCCCTGTTTTCTCCATTGGATCCACAGATGTAACGATGACTTTCCGCATTCAATTCTACTGATTTTGCTTCGGAAGCTACATAGTTAGGCGCCACCAACATCACATGGTAAGCAGGAGCAGCTCGGGCACGTCCCTTACACTGGACATAGCTTCGATATGTGGTTGGAGGATCCCAGCGAAGAACAAGATTACATTTCGGTACATCGATACCCTCTTCCAACACCGACGTGGCGATGAGTACATTACAATCATGCATACGAAAACGTTTGAGCACCTCCTCTTGCCGTCGATGCTCCAGTTCGGCCTCCTTCGGCTCAGTGGCGGGATCGGCCACACGATCTGTGGTATACTGGCAGCGTAAAAACTTGAGATCAACATCGCGGCGGCTCATCTCTGCAAGCAGCTCGAAGAGGACACGCGCTGTGTGGCTCTGGTTGCAATAGATTAGGCCACAGAGGGTATCGCTTGAATCATTATGGTCACGTTGGTGACGTCTTGTGAATACGCGTCTCCTATTCCGAGGCTGTGAATGACCTGAGCCAGATTTAGTTTTGGCAGTTGGTTGATTTGTTGTTTTCATTGACGGTGGCTGAGTGGAAAGGGCGGGTGTGGATTGAGGTGGCAACTGTAGTATCTGTTCAAGATTGGCCAGTAAAGAACGTGTCTCTGAGTTTTGTTGTTGGTCCACCTGTTCTATTATCTGGCACTTGGTCTCGATAGCTTGGGATAACTTATTGAAGTCGGTCTGTTCGACTTGATGGCGCATCTTGCGAAGTCCATCCGTTTTGGATTGCGGATCATCGGGCTTAAAGCATCTTAGGATTTGCAAGAGTCGTTTCACTTTTGGACTGGAATAGCGCTCTATATTTATTCTGGATTCTTCGCCGCCGGCCAAATGCTTTTGGAATGACTGATCACAGATGGTGTGTAACTGGATCAGGGCTGTGCTCACAAGGCAATATAACAGATAGTGTCTCTCGTGGGGCGTCTTCACCTTTTGCTTTTCATTGCGCTGGTAGAAATATTGAGCGGCGCGTTGCGTGCACCATGGTCCCATCTCGTGCAGCAAGGCTAAAAGCGAGTCAATCACATTCAGTGGATCTTGCTTGGGATCGGGTATATCTACGGAACAGCCAAAGTAAATGAGAAATCCAAGATATTAAGAGTACGAATATTGATATTTACCCTTTAGGTCTTCCATAAATTGATCGGTGCCATAAATTTCGAAGGGATCGTAACGATGATCCATGAGGAAGGACTTGTGCGTGTTGAGTACATCAGCCAGCACACTGGACAACTCATCCATCTCATAAGGAGCACACTGGACAATATATTCAAAGGGCTTGGGCTTGCAATATCGCAGCACAGTAACAATATCGCTGGCCGTTTCGATGCGGCACATAACATGTTCTTCAAGTGTTTCGAGCATTGAACTCAACTCCTCCAGCTGACAGTCGGCACTGTGCAGGGGTCCAGCTAGTCCCAAAATTCTGGGCCTTTCGTCAGGTGCTGCCGGACAGATGTGATTCTCAAAAATGGGTATCAGCTTGGCATAGATAGCACTGTCGTGGCAATCCTCCATCACAATCAGCCCCACACGGCTCAGCGACAAGTCCCCATTTTGCAGCAAATGTAGAAATCCTTCCGGACGCAATATACTGACATGGTAGTCCGTCCAACAGTGACTTAACGGTACTTGCATATCTGGCTGCTCTTGCCACACTTTGAGATCGGTGAGATGGGTGAGCATGGTACACATGGATGTGGCATTACTATCTTTGCCCACCTGGCATGTTAGGTAAACACTGATCTTGCCCTGGCGACGGCTACGTCGAGATAGCTCTTGCAGCAGCTTTAGGGCGATAAATTCCTTGGAGCTACGGTGACCCAAACAGATGATGGTGTTGCGCTCGTACGCAGCTGCCAGCAGCTCTACTTGAAAGTCTCGTGGTGTGAACACAGAAGTGTGCAGATTGTCGCACCAATGGAACGCCATGACGGCGCGGATGTTTTACAACTTAGTTGGTCTTGGGAAATTTAGTGCTTCTCGGGGTAAACCAAAACGAATGCCGGCTCGCTTAACTTAAAGTACCCCTTCCGCAATTTCTACTCGTGGTTCCTGCCATCGATAACTTTATCGAAAAAATGTGTGAACGGGAACAATGCATAAACCAAGTACGGTGAATGCAAACTGAATCTTTGCAGGTAAAATAATATTTCTTTGAAAGCATTTAATTAAAGAAGAGATGTTAAAAAGCTTAAGCCAAATCCAATGTTTATTTCTCAAGTCTGCTTATATATTCCGTTTTTCCATTAATTTTGTAAGTTAAACACAATGCAGACAATCAGTGTTTCAACACGTAACGGGAATACCCATATTATTTGTTTGTCGTTAATCTTTAATGCTAAGGGTCACATATATTGGTCTCAGCTGCGTTCGACGTATTCATGTGAACAGCAAAAAAATAGAAGATTAAATTTAGTTGCAATTATTTTAGAAACTTGGAAATCAAAAAATATTAATTAAAATGAATCGAGTAAAGACAACGCAATCAAAGACGGGGGAAATTATAGCCTACAGCGAGGGAGCCATACGATTTAACATATCCGCTGTGGAATATTGTCGCACTTCAATGGCTGCAATTTCGGGTTGCGCCGCTGGTAATTAAGATTAATTTATTCAACAAATTGGCAGAATTTTAAACCCACTATCATTACCAGGTATCTTGGGTTTAAGCGGCACTCTGGGTTTCCTCTTTTATTTTCTCTCCGTATTCGTGCTATGGATTATGGTACTGCTCAAGTCAGGAACACAGTGGCGCAGATATTTTATTAATCGAAGTAATCTACTAACCAACCAATTCATGGGCGGCCTTTGCACTTATGTGCTCTTCTGGACATTTTTGTATGGCATGGTGCATGTGTATTAAATTATAGCATTTATATATACAAACCTTTACAATAGACAAAATAAATAAATCTACATAGCTTACGGATTTGTGAATATCAATAATTTAGGAGCCAGGAAAGCTCTGTCTCGAATCAGAAAATGAAATTTCAGAAAGCGTGTCAAGTGAAGTATTCTTAATGGTAACTGTTTATTTACATACAAATTACAAAACGGCTAAAAATTCGACTAGGCAAAACGGAGACACAACTCGTTGAATTTCAATATTAGCGGCGGAGAAGAGCCGCATACAATGGCAGTCATTAGGTTTGTACCGCCGATGCAGCTGCTGCCGTTCCCGAGCAGTCACACCACGGTGTCTTCTTCGTGTCACATTCAAGCAAAATGTTCAAGACGGTAATGTCTATTCCGTCCATTATTAGCTCGTGGACTTTGAGTATCTTATACTTGACGCTGTCAAGACCAGAATTGTGGTCCCGTTTGCGCGTCATTTCCTTTTGGTTAAAGCACTTTTGGGTATCTCGTTTGCGATGATGGCGATTGTGAATATGACTGCAAAGGGAACCCAAAGTTATTCAATTGTATCTTTACAACTAACCGGTTCTCACCTAAAAGTATCATTGACGCCGGTCAAAATGTTCTGAGGACGCGTGACTTGTAGACCCGCATCCCTGATGCGTACGAAGAACTCATCATCCTCCAATCCCCAGCCCCAGTATTGATTGGACATTCCATTCATTTTCTTAAAATGCTCACGCCGCACTAGCAATATGCCGCCAACGAAGTTGTCGTAGTGATATTTCGGATGCAATTTTGGTCCGGCAATATGCAAAGGACCGAGGCTGCTGGGATATTCGTACAGCAGATCGTTATTGAGGGGGAGCAAATCTACATCGTGCATAGCTATGTAATCGTAGACTTCACTGGCAAAATGGAAACCCACGTTGATTAGGGAAGCGCGGTTAAAACGAAATCTGTCTACTTGATTCAGTACAAAGATGTGGTGGGATACGCCTTGGCGGCGTAGAAAGTCCGTTATATGTGGCACAAACTGAAGCAGCTCTTCGAAACGATCCCGAAAAGGCACTAGCACAGCCATTTTATGAAATGCTGCATCGTGGGCATGTGGCTGTCTCTTAGGCGTCGTTGCTACATTGAGCAAGTCTTTCCCTCCATCTCTATTGAGCTTAGTGAAAGGATTCGAAAGAGGGCATATGCAGTCTAAAAAAAACATCCGGGTCCAGTCAACATTTTCAGATTTTAACTATGTATATTTATAGATTGCATTATAACCAAGGAACATACCTGATCCCAGGGGCATGAAACTGAGCACGGCAATGCCGCCCAGACAAAAAGACAGGCCGCATACGAAAAGCCAGTTTATTGTTGATATGCTGACCATTTGTATTTATACTAGAAAGTTATCCTAGTTGATATATTAAACTACAACTACATACGACTTTTGCTGCTTGAGAACTATTAAACCTAACAGTATCGTTTGCGAGCATGTTTAATTAATCGATAGGTCGATGCGTCAATATGTCGATAGGTCGATAGTCTATGTCCATGTCCATCACTAGAGGAGACAGCTCACCAAAATTAACTTTTATTTTTCGTTTTAAATTTTTACATTTTTCTTTTTGTCCAACTAGTTTTAAATTTGAATTTGAATTGGAAGAATAATCTGATACGAAAACAAAACGTGGCCTCAGATATTTTATCAGAAATAATTCAGACACAGACAACATAAAACAAAATATAACAACGAAAAAAAGTTTCGATTTGTGTGAAAAATTCCAAGGATAAAACAAACAATTTAAGTTAAAAATGGTTGATAAATTTATAAGCATGTGGAAAGTTCGTGAATTGGCAGACAAAGTGTAAGTCTAAAAGGAAATGCATGTGATGTATTTACCAACTACAAATGTATATAAAATCGTGTCTATAATGCTCCTCTTGTTAAGGCTGTCTCTTTCACACAGTCACTGGCAAGTAGTAGCAAGTGGCAGTGACAGTATCGGGGGACACTCCCACGCCTCATTTAGCCCCCTAGCTCTTCCCCTTTAACGCACAGGTGCTATTATTTGAATTTCGTGCCTGAAAGTGAAATAGTTTTTGGTTTGGGTTAATTCTGCTTATTTATGGAAAAGAGTGATTAGTGTAGCCTGCTGTTAGTTGTTGTTGGCAGCTTTTGTAGCATTTCAAGGTTGTATGCCGGAATTCCGAGTTCAAGCTTACATACACATTAACATGTGTATGTATGTATATGTATGTATGTATGTACGATCATGCAGTTGTATAAATGTACAATCTTTTTTAAGGCCACTATTTTGTTTCTTTTTATCCAAAAAATGAATATATAACTCCAGCTGTGCTCACACTCTTATGCTTTTACTCCCAGCCGTTAACGTTTCATAAATAATATCATTATTTTCCATTTTTAATAATTACTTTCATTCCCGTTAAGGCAAATTGGGTCGAATGTCTTCGTTTTGTTTTATGCGTGTCAAAGGCACATTGTATATACAAACATATGTATGTACATATGTACACACATATAAATACTTCCCATTCATATGCATATGTATGTATGTATACACACATTTGGACATACATACATACATATGTATGTACATGTGATTCCAGTCACAGGCCAATTCATTTCCATTGTAGTTTATTTTAGTTGCATTTCCAATTAGTTAATCGTCTAGTTTGACGCTTTAGAAACGCTTTTTTGCTGACCTGTTTTGTTTCTTATCTACAAAATGATAAGGGTCACTATTCTAGCTCAATTGTGACAATTAACTCATGCCGCTTGCAGCACGTTTACATGTCTATCAATGTCTCAAAAGGTATTAAAATCGTAAATACTATTTAATATTAGTCATGATCACGGTTTTAATGTATTCATGCCCCATAAGGGGAAGTTCTCTACCTTCCCCCCCTTTATATTTTCCTCCGAACGGTGTATCAACGCAGTTTACCGTTGTTCTATCTTAACCTACGAAAGTTCGAAGACAGTCGATAAGATAGAAAAAATGAAAGAGATTAGAACATTGAGATAATTATCGCAACGATTTTTTTTCTTTCCGGGAGCAGTATGGCTTATCGTATCGCTTAGCCAATGTTTCGAGAAAGGCCCCAATTTTTATTTGATGCGGAAATATTGGGGATTCGGTGTAGAAATATTTCTAATCATGTTTCCTGTAAATAATTCTCTAAATGTATATATTCACTGCAGCACCAATGTCGTGATGAACTACACAGAGACGGAGGGAAAGGTGCGCGAAGCCACGAATGATGATCCCTGGGGTCCAACCGGACCTCTTATGCAAGAGCTGGCCCATTCCACCTTCTCTTACGAGACATTTCCTGAAGTGATGTCCATGCTGTGGAAACGTATGCTACAGGATAATAAAACCAATTGGCGACGGACATACAAAGTGAGTTTCCCCAACAGGTGTAAGAATCTACTTATCTCAAACAAAAAATCACATTTAATTGATCCACAGAGTTTACTTTTACTAAACTATTTGGTGCGAAATGGATCGGAACGAGTGGTGACATCGTCGCGGGAGCACATTTACGATTTACGTTCGCTGGAGAATTACACTTTCACGGACGAGGGTGGCAAGGATCAGGGTATTAATGTTAGGCATAAGGTACGAGAGCTTATAGACTTTATACAAGATGATGATCGCTTGCGGGAGGAACGCAAAAAGGCGAAAAAGAACAAGGACAAGTATATTGGAATGAGCAGCGATGCTATGGGCATGCGTAGTGGTGGTTACAGCGGTTACAGTGGTGGTGGCGGAGGAGGCGGTGGCAGCAGTAGCGGAGGCTACAATGATGGCGATTGGCGTTCAAACCGTGGCGACAATTGGTGTAAGTATATTAAATGAAATCAATTGTTACTCTGGACTTTATTTTCTAATGGCTTCCGTAAACAGATTCCGATAAGAGTGCGGCAGACCGCTACGAGGATGAAGATACTCACTACGATGGCGAACGAGAGGGTTCGGATAGCGATTCACCTAGTCCTAGGTATAAATCCTATTCTTTTTTATTCTTTTCTTTTTTTGAATTCGTTTCCCGTTTCATTTTTCAGAAGAAACTATCGCTACAATGATCGAGCTAGTCCCGCCGAAGTAGCCACTGAAGCTAAGCCGCCCAACTTAAATATGAATATACGTTCCAAGGCGGTCAGTTCGCCTGTATCGAAACAACCCACTGCATCTGCCAAACCATCACAAAAGAAAATTGATTTAGGTGCGGCGGCCAACTTCGGCAAAGCTCCAGCGGATAGCGCCGCTGGTATACATTCTCCCACGCATCGCGATACTCCCAGCAATACACCAAGCAATAATAATAACGATCTGCTGGATGATCTTTTCAAGACATGCACTCCACCTCCACCGAGTCAAGAAAAGACCACAAATAGTTCATCGGTTATTGGGAATGATGATGATGACTTCAATCCTCGAGCAAATGATGCTGGTGGCCAAGAATTTGGTGATTTTGCTACCGCATTTGGTGGAGCACCAGCAGCGGAGTTGCCTTCAACAGGCATACTTCCGGTCAGCACTGATGAGTTTGCCGACTTTGCAGCATTCCAGGGCTCAACAGCAATAACGACGACAACATCGTCAACAGTTCTGGATGGAAACTTACTGACCACTGCAACTCCAGCAAACGATTCGTTTGATTTGTTCAATTCAGCTCCTGCTTCAAATATCGGAGCACCAGCCACAACAGCCACAGATCTATTGGCCGGACTTGGAGACTTATCTATACACCAAAGCATGCCAATGGGTAAGTTTGAAATATATATAAACATATATATATGTAAAGTGATGTAGTCTTAGGATAGAATAGAATAAGGTTAGAGAACACTTTGGAGTTGTTTTGCATGTCGTCGTGTTCCAGGACCTTGACTAGAGGACGCCATCTCTAGCTCTTGCTCCTTGGATTAACATTCTACCCCCTCACCACAAAAACCCCCAAACACACACAACACACACCAAAAATGTATGCCAATCGGATGCACTCGTTCTCTTCTTGTTCTCTCTCGCAGCTGTTGAAATGCAGTTGGCCACCACACCACCAACAATAGCAACGTCATCTTCAGCTTCATTATCCCCACCAGAGGCCGTGACTTTGGTCATAAACAAGGCCATCAAAGAACTAAGTAAATTACAGCAAGTGCGAAGCTCATCAGATGCATCTATGGTTGCAGCAATTCTGCAGGATCTTAACAATTCGAATGCTTTACCTGGTTATGCCACACCAGAGCAACTGGTGGGTCTTGATAGTCAAATCTATGATTGGTCTTCGTTGGCAAGCGGCGAATATTTGGGACTAATAAAGCAATTGATGAAACTATTCAGCCAGAATTGGCCAAATCCAGCACAGGATTTAGATGTCTTGAATGTATTCAAAATGGATCACAGTTTTCTCTACATACAAGTAACATTCGAGGTACTTCAGCAAGGATTGCAAAACTCACCGGATAGTTCCAGCAAAATGCTCGAAGCTCTTTTAAAAGATGAACGATTGGTGGCTCTCAGTTTACTTCACATCTCTCGTCAGCGCGGCAACTTAATGCAGCGTTTTTCACGCACAGTTAATATAATACCCGAGAAGATAGTGGAAGAACACGACGCCCAGGCAAAGCAGTTTCTTCAGTCGCTGATAGGATTGCCTAGTCTTGTGGGCAATTGTCTGGGACGCCGAATGCCAGAGATATACTCCCCACGCCAATATGGCCATCTACTTCTCAGCCAGTGGTTGAAATCTTTGCATTTCGTGCTCCAATGTGAGGAGGATTCATGGGGCTACTTTGATTTGAGCCCTTACTCCTGGCTGCTTTCTCGTCTGGTGATACATTATCATGATGGCCATACCATTGAGAAGTTTCTGCTATTAATCAAGGATTATGCCGTGATGCCGCATGGACGTAGAGTCATTCAATATATTATGCAAGAATTGGAATCAACTGCCTGTGTGATTATTGCCCAGTCTGCTCTCAATTGTCATGTCAATCTTTTTGTGCTTCTGGGAGAAACTGCTTTGGATACTCCCCATTGGAAACATTGTTTACTACAGAAATTCCCACTCCAGAGGGCAATCACTAAAAATAAAGCTCTAATTACATTGATCAATTTCGTCAATGTGGTCAATCCTACACAGCTGCACTTGCTCTTTAAACAGCTCCTGGGCGTCTGGTCGAAACGTATATCATTGCAAAAACTAAGCTTTCAGGAGCATCTTTCTTTGTCCAAACTGATAATACTCTCAGGAAAATGTCTTTCTAAAGGATTAGAAATGGATATGGATTGTAAGCGGCAATTGCACAACGGACTGAGCCATCATTTGCAGTCCCCGGATGCAGTACAACGACATGTGGGCATGAAAACTGTTGAATTACTTTTCAAATTCATGCAACCGATTGATACCAAAGAGGAAGATCGCTTAAAATTTGATTACCAGGCCATGGAACAGATACCTGAATCAACCATCTTTCAGGAACTTGATGAGTTGGGACATTTCAAACCAGCTACTAAAAAGGAACTAGATGAAAAGTCCAATTCAGAGCAATTAGTAATGCATTTGAAAGATTTTATGGGCATCTTGAATGATGATGAGCAACCAAATAAAACTCTGCCACCAGCACCAAAAGCGAATAATCTCAATATGCAACTGGATTCGGATGATGATGATGTGCCACCTTCCGATGAGGATGATTTAAAACCCTATGACATGTCCAATGATATATCTACCAGTCTGGAACAACGACCAAAATTTGTAATGGACTTGTTACATCTGCTGCGTACAAAGGTAGAGAACTATCAGATTTTTGAGGGAGCTATAAGCACCGCGGAGCAGCTAATACGCGGTCAATTGGCTCAACAGGATGCAAAACTGGGAGTCGAATTGTTGCAATTGTTCCTTACATTGGAAATGCAATTCTATTTTGAAAATTTTGAGCGTATTCAGTTTCAGTGCTGTGTGGCCATTTGTGTTGCTCATCCTGGTCCATGTGCAGAGTATTTATGTGGAGAGTTTCATACTGAAAACTCACGCTATGGCGCCAATGTTCGTATTCTAATTCTGCAAGTTTTGGCAGCAACTGCCAAGGAACTAGCCGGCATCGATGCGAGTCAATCCAATAAAAACAACAAAAATTTGGATATTATTCCTCCAGCTGCCAAGCAACCGCGTAAATTTCACTTACAATCGGAGGAGGATGATCCGGCTGCTCGCCTTTTAGCTGCCCAACGCATTATACGTGAACGTCTACGATCTAAGACCAAGCGTTATTTTACCACAGCCAAGAGTGATAAGGCCAATGCCAAGGCAAATCCATTTCATCCGGTGGCTGGAACATTCTTTTTCAATCTTGTGCGGGGCCAACGTACTCGACAAATGCTTTATGTAAGCTATGAGGACATAGCCCATGATATTGATACAATGCTATTGGTGAATCTGCTACACACCTTATCCATTCTGGTGATGTGCTCCCAAAATTGTCCACTACTGCCTGTAATGGTACGTGAAATATTCGATCTGTGCTCCTTTGTCCGCTTCAATGCTGAATCTCGTGTACGCTACGCCACTTTGCAGTTAATTGGCATTTCCTTGGTCAATATGCCGCCTGAAGTACTTACGCAGAACTTTGCCGAATCTCTCAATGAGTTACAACGTTGGCTAGAGGATCTCGTTCGCTCACCATTACTAGGGGGAGAATCATCGGAGGAATGCCGCGATCTAGCCCAACAGATTCTGGACACATGCTATAAGTTGTTTGACACCTCCGTTATGGAGCAGACTAATTAGGTTTAAAAGCTCTGTTTAATTTCATATTTATTAGTACTGAGTGCATAATCATCGGTCAAAAGAAGTCAACTTTAAAAAGTATACAAAAAATATCTATATTAATAACTGTACGATAATTAGAAACATAAGTTATATAGATCTGACTATTGGAAAAATCAGAATATTATATAAGTTTACATTTTATATTCTTCAATCTATTAAATGCTAACTGCAATAGAGATACATCAAGATATAAAATCTTCATCTCTTGCTACATTTCCAGTATAATCTCTCTTTTAATTCATTCATTCGCCTGCTAATTAAAAATGTTAACAAAATGAAACCACTTTAAATGCTGTTTAAACTTTATATAAGTCATATATAAAAATGTCATAAATAAGATAAAATGAGAAGTTTACACATTGTATTTGCATTTAAGTGTGGATTTCAATAAAAAAAAAAACAAGTATATATAATATACATATATTATGAAAATTATTACAAATACATACCTATATATATATATACATATTTTCTTTCATTTACTATATATTTTTTTTTATCTTTTACTGCATATTGGATATGATGTTTTATGCAAAATGAATAAATGCATATAAACAATTTATATAATAATTGATCAATTGAAAAGCATTTCTCAATATACCGGGCATTGTGCCGCCAGCGCAGCCGCGGACACACTAGGTAAACCAACAACAACAAACAATCGTAGAAAAAAGACGAATAATAAAATCTATTCTTTTTTTTTGTATGTAATTGCACTTGACTAAAATTCAGTTGCTGTCCTTTAGTTTATCAATGCTTTAATGTTTAGAACCACTCCATACACTATTTAGCTAATCACCATATACTTTCACTCACACACACATACACATACGTCTCGGGCTTTTTTTTTATTCTATTGAATTAAATATTTAGATAATTGATTACAACTAATTTGATAAATATTTGTTTTCTTTTTGCAGACAATATGTTGCCACCTATTGCCGCCGTAACAGGCAATAATCTTCTTCAGCCTATATCTCTATCAAACAATAATAATACAAATGGAACTGTGCCGACTGTGACCACTTCTAGCAGCGCACAACCCACCAATGTGGGTGCCACCTGGTCTGGTAATCTGAAAGCAGGCAATTTGAATATCGATTTGGACAATCTTTTGATTAGTAAAACGGGTAAATCAAATAATCCGGCACCCTCAATGAATGCCCTTAAGACCCAGAGTCCTGCCAATACGCAAGCTCCACTCAATGTGCAAACTGGAGGGGGAATGGGTGGATCTTTTGCTGGCATATCACCTTTAACCAGTCCCAATATCTTTGGTGCGCAGTCCACCCAACAGAACATTCCAGCAACTCAACCAGCAGCATTTGCCAACTTTGGAGCGTTCCAGCAGCAGCAGCAAAATCACAGTAGTAGCAGCAGCAGCAACAACAACTCGTCGGCATTCGATTTGTTTCAATGATATTGTTTAGCCTAATTAAACTACGTAAACAACAAAAACTAAAAAGAAATAATAAGTAACCACCTCCCCTTCTTATCCGTTCGCTGTAAAAAGTCTGCAATTTATTGCTAAATTCTATTGTTAACTATAACTATTTCCCCACCCTTTTAAAACTAATCCGAAACTAGCCCGCAAATGTATTACAAATCCATTCTTAAACTCTTATTGATTTATAATCTTCTTCCCCTTCTTTTCCTACCAATTTCAAAATCACAAATTATAAATTCCACATCCGTCCTATTTAGAAAGTATGTCCACTCGGATTCTTGATTGTTGTCATTAAATGCAATAAACAATAATTTATGGTTGTACTAAATGGATTAATTTTAGCACAACAACTTGGACGAGACGGCTGATCCATTATTGAAATTGTTAAACAAACGATAAATAATTAAAAACGTAATGAAATCAAAAAAATAAAAACATAAATAGCAATAATTAAAGTTACGATGTGTATTGTATATATGAATAAATATATAAAAATAAAAACCAAAATTCTATGTAAAAATGAAAATAAAGAATGAATGCAAAAATTAAATCAATTCTCAACATTTCTATGTACGGAATTGTTCACTAAAATACAGTAAAGTTTGAATATAACATAGCCTGCTCTTTTTAAATTGTGTGAAACAAAATCTAAAATAAATTTATTCTTGAGAACTTGCAGAAAGTCAGATTTAAGGCTCTCTACAGCAATTAACTGAATAAATACAAGTTTTACTTCGGGGGAATACCGTCAATAAAATGTGTTTATTGTATAGAAAGTTTTTATAAAGTAAAAGAAAGTAAAAAGAAGACATTAATATAAGGTAAAACGAAAGCTTGTTGAAACCTAAAACTAAGCCTGAATGTTGTGGCATGATGTAGAATACAATGTGCATCCATTTACATACAGTTATATATATGTATAGGTATATAGGATTACGCTTCCACAGCCTGTTTGTTTTTGTTCTTCTTTTTCTTCTTTTTGGGCTCAACATTACCGTTCTCAACATCATCCTCAATAACTGTTTTCCCATTGCCATTTTCATTACTAGTGCCATTGGTTCCAACTTCCTCCTCAGCTTGACGCTTCTTCTTCTTGTTTTTCTTTTTCTCTGATTGTGGGGTAGCGTCTTGGCCTGTTGCTGCCACTTCCTGTCCAACAGCTTCAATGGCTTCCTTCATTACCTCAATATTCTTACGTGGCACATCACCCGACTCGTAGAACTTGAGACGATCTTCAACTTGTTGCTTTAAAGTCTCGCCAAAGACACTAGTGGGCTGCTCCAAGAAACAATCAATGCGCGAAGCAATTGAACATTTGTTGGCTAGGAAACGGGAAATGCGGCCCTTATTCTTTAGGCCAGCACGACCAATAAACGAGGAATGATAAATCAAACCGTATTTGGGAGTGTTGGAGCGTGTCTTGAGGGCCCTGAATAAGGCTTTCTCAGCTCCAAGAATTTGTACTGTCGACGCAGGATATTTGGCCAGATTGGTCAAGCTGCCAGCGTGTGAAATGAGCCGAGCTCCAACCTGATCTCCGATAAGCGATTGCAGATTTGGTGCCACCAGATTCATTTTGTTGTGCAGATAAGTGGACAATTTTTTCCGATATTCAGATAATTTTACCACTCGCTCCGCAAATAACTCAATGTTCATTAGATCCACAATTGAAATGTCCATACCCATCGACATTTTGCCAGCATCAATGATAGCCTGTGCCTTAGCCGAATCCATTACGATCTTTTCCAGTTCATCCAACTTATCTTGTGTCAGGTTCTTGCGATCCTTGATAAACTTGGCAGCTTTAGCGAACATATAGTTGTCAGGTACAATTTTAACCAACTCTGGGAAGTGATACGAATACCACTCGCGTATCCGCATGGAAAACGTATTGACATCCTTGTCCAACTGGTCTAACAAGGCAATCGATTGAATGATCATGTTATCTGAACGGTTAACATTAAACTTGACTTTGGCACGAGAATAACTGTGTCCCAGACCCAATTGAGCTACGCCCGCAGACTTATCCGTGAATCCTACAAGAAAGATACAAAGATTACATGAGAGTTCCATTTTAAAAAGGTAATTTTAGTTGACTTACCTTTTACCAGTTTGGCAAAATGAAAACGCACACCACGCAAAATCTCTGGTACTACACCAAAGTGGCTACATTGGACACCAATGGCTTCAGTAATGGCAGCGCCCAGTTTGGCATCAGCTATGCCCAGTGTACACTTCTTTTTCTTTAGCTTGGCAAAGAAATCATCAAGAAAATGTAACAAGTCCTGGGGCACAATGCCCTCTGAAATAGCATTGATATTCTCCAAGGCGGCAATGGCCGTCTTAAAAGGCGAGAAGCCAGCCAATTTTACAATCGAATTAAATTTCGCTATGTCTGTCACCGACGACTCCACTTGGGGCAAAAACATGGACACCTCCTCAAACTCCTTAACGGAGAAGAGAGAAAATCCAGCCGCATGCTCATACAGAACATATAGACTTGACTAAAAATAAAATTTAATAAAATACAATTTGAAAACGTGGTTCCACATGCTGTTTGGATAAGACTTTAACTGACGCGTTCGCGTTTAGGTTAGAACATAGCGGCAGTTGCAGCCCTTCCTTAAACTTTGACTAAAAGGTATATCTTTAATCGCATAATTACCATATTTAACCCTTTAATATGCCAATAATTGTGGAAAATTTATTTATTTTTCACTAAAAACACCTTAACCAATTGTAGTTGTTTTTCCACGTGCTCACAGTTGAAACGATCAGTGTGTACACACTTAAATTGGTGGTATTTTACGGTGGAACTAGTTATAACAAATCAGTTCCGCAGAAGTTAAAATTTTTTAATTTCTTTTCCCAATATTTCAAAGGAGTATCAAAATCATAAAAAAATAACAAAAAAGTTATGGAGAACTAATTTAATCACGCTTTTATCCTAAGTTTTACACAAGGGATAAACTTTATACATGCATTTTATAGACATATTATTTGTATTTCCCCTTAAGGTCACACCATGAGCTATTGTTATCGATAGGCATAACCGTTCGAAAAAAACGCGAATCTTTACCAAAGACCATAAAGTAGACGAAGTTTTTAAAAGGAAAAATGGCTTTTCAAAATGGAGTGTTACCAACGATGAATGAAAAAGAGCAAATCTGTGATTGGATTAAAAATCTGTGCTGTATCGATTTACGTTACGAGGCGCTGCGAGAGTTAGCCTTACGCTCAAGCTCCAATTTTGAAATGGGTATTATTTTGTGGCACACATTTGGGTCAGTGGCTGCTCTCATGCAGGAGATAACCACTTCGTATTCGGCGGTGTTGTCTGGAAGTTTGACCTGGAGCGATTCAAATCGCTTGTGCTGGGCCTTGAGTTTATTTCAGTCCGTAGCTCGACATCCGGAGACCTGCATTCCGTTCTTGCGTTCCGAGATAATGATGTTTTTGCTGCCAATTCTAACAGTTAAAGTCCAAACGGAGCCCGTTGAGCATGTAAGGTTGGCAGTAATGGGTGTCATAGGTAAGAGTTGCGTTGATCCCAGTTTGCTTTTCCATCACCATATTCCTTTGATTTCGCCTTAGGAGGGCTTGTAAAAACGCCTTCAGATGAGATAATCTTGTTTCTACTAGGATCTGCGAATATATTGTCCGTGATTTGCCATTTTCTTCAACTGGGGTCAAAGCTAAGCAAGCTTATTACAGCGTACATCTTACGCCGTATACTGGATCACGATATTGCCTTGCAACATTTGTATAACAATAGAAAAATCTGTTTTGATCTGGTCTCCACTTTGTTCAAAGTGGTCTATCAATTGGCCTTGGACCCGGAGCTAGAGCCGCGCATTTTGAAGAACATTGTGGGAAGCTATAAACGGCTTTTGCTTAATAAATATGCCAAGCTCCTGCTTCAAACTGGACTAATGCCGGAACAACTCCGTAATAACTTTTTCTCCAGCAAGAATCTCGTGGGCTATGAGTGTATTTTCAATGAGCTGCTTTATATTAACCTTGAGTTAGGGACCCATAAAATTGGGTAGCGATTGGATGACTTTATTCTTACCTAATACGCATTTTAACCTAACAACTTGATATAATGGTACAATATATTAAGTTGCTAAATAAATTGGATTCTAAAAGTAACGGCTAATTATTTTTAAAGTTTTAATCCACCCACACAACGTAAGCTTACAACGCTACGTGTGCTCATCGCTAGACGTCGAAACAGTGTTACCAACCTTAGTTTAGCTGACATTTCACTGGCAGTGGTCACACTAATTCCCAACAACTAAAAAACCTGCTGAGGAAATCGCCAATTTTTTTATTTAGTAATTTGATTCATATTTTCCGACTGTTTGTGCAAGTCTATCTACTAAGCTGAGCACTTTGGACCCAATTTCGATAGGTGGTGTCAGAAAAAGTTTCTGGTTTCAATTTAACGCTAATTTGCTTTGCATAAAGTGAAAGGCAACAACAGAGACTATATAGAGAGAGTGAGAAAGAGAGAAGTGGAAACTGCATGGCAATGGAATTTTTGTTGTAAGTATGGGGGTCAGCCAATTCTTGGGCAAACAAAGGAGCCCTTTAGAGTGGGGGTGGCTCGATAAAATGACTTACCATTCCATTTATTCTGTCCCCCAATTGTGTAGCGGCTCACGTTCTAGCAAAACTTTTAAGCCAAAGAAGAATATACCCGAGGGGACACATCAATATGATCTCATGAAACATGCAGCCGCCACATTAGGGTCTGGCAATCTACGCAATGCAGTGGCCTTACCCGATGGTGAGGATCTCAACGAATGGGTGGCCGTTAATAGTAAGTAATTATAGATTCGATTCTGTTAATGCCTCTGTTACCTGTTTTTATTTTCTTCAGCTGTAGACTTTTTTAATCAAATTAATATGCTGTATGGAACAATCACAGAGTTTTGCACAGAGGACAGTTGTGCGATTATGTCGGCTGGGCCGAAATATGAATACCATTGGGCCGATGGTCAGACAGTAAAGAAGCCAATCAAATGCAGTGCCCCCAAATACATTGATTATCTGATGACCTGGGTCCAGGACCAGTTGGATGATGAGGCATTGTTTCCATCGAAAATAGGTGTACCATTTCCAAAGAATTTCCTCGCCTTTGCCAAGACCATACTAAAGCGTCTGTTTCGCGTCTACGCCCATATCTATCATCAGCATTTTGCCGAAGTTGTCAGACTGGGCGAGGAAGCTCATCTGAATACGTCCTTTAAGCATTTTATATTTTTTGTGCAAGAGTTCAATTTAATTGAACAACGCGAACTGGCCCCTCTCCAAGAGCTCATCGATAAGCTGACGGCAAAGGATGAAAGGCAGATATAGGATTCACTATTACTGCAAACGGTGGACAGTGGCGGATGAGGAGAGAGAGAGTAAGAGCTGGTGTTGGCCTGCAACTAGACTTGTGATGGATTGGGAAGGCGCACGCTCTGATTATGCTTTAGTTAGTTATCGCCTTTGCTTTTCCCGTTTTTTTAGCTTTTAAGTTCCGTTCAGTGCTGCATGTGGTCCCACAAAAAAAAGAAAATGCTAATAGTGAAGATAGAATGAGCATGATATAAATGAAGAGGATAAGCAACTACTATATTTTTATATGTGACACGTTATTGTAAGTAATATATGTATATCATATTTATAGATATAGATATGTATATGAAAAAGAGTAAACAGCACACGGCACGCATTTCCTTACTAACTACAATTATCGCTTCCAGGAATCCCAATCTACACCTTCTCCTTAAACTGTTTTTCTGTTTGATTTATTTGCTATTTATATGTATATGTGTATATAGTTATACATATATATATATACATGTGTGTGTGTGTGCGTAAGTGTATTTATTGTAACTATTAAACTACCGCAATGCGGGCCGGAGTCGATCAATGGATTAAAATATTTTGTAATACAAACAAAAAGGCAAATCCCCACACAAACGAGTAATGCGAGGCGACAGTCGTTCGACACAAACCCAGTACATGATAATAATTGTAGACTTGATAAACACATTTTTGATACGTTTTATACTAATAAACAGAGATTATAATCAATATAACAATATCCTTTTATTTTAGGATTCCAATGAAATTTTCACATAAGATCATCTTCGTCTAATCCGAGACTATCAATTTAAATTGAAACAATTGTTCACCATTTGTGGGCGTTTAATGTAAATATTTACATACATATTTAAAACATCAAGTACTTAAAAATATTTTTGATTTAGATCCGAAACGGAACGCTTAATATAATGCATATGTGACACATATGTACCTACTATATAGATATGCATATGCGCATTGAAAATAAGCTCTTAATCACATTTCACTAATCATCGCCTTATCGCACGTTGTCCGTCCGCCCTCAATCACTTGACAATGCTTTTATATTTGCTTTGCTCTACATAAAAATCGGCGTTCTCCTCGAGTAACTGTTTCCATTTCAACGCCAAATCTTTGTAGCTTAATCCCTGGCCACCCAATTCCGGAGGCAATTGATCACACTGAACGGTGGTCCCCTCGCGTCGCACTAAAAGTCGTGATCGAATTTTGGGTGTCATAAATACTCTGCAACAAATAAATAATTTACAAATGTAGAGATAAATGCTTGAGATTAGCTCACCGAAATGTATTTAAAAAGAAATTAACATGACGCGGAGCATTAGTAAACTCCAGTAGCTTTGGTTGGCAAGGATATGCAGTCCAGCTTTCAACCGAACGCTTGATTAGTTTTGGATTAAGTTGCAAAGCATGTCCAAGTTGGACACCTTGCATATCTAAAATTGCCACTATTCCTTTGGAGCAACTTTCTGGCTCCATTTTCAGAAGCAAGTCTAATATCATTTTACTAGTCTGCAGAAGTAAAGAATTCAATTAGCCATTATAATCATCATCATAAAAGACTTACCTTAAAGACGTCGTTTTGTGAATGCTTTTTGGGATCATGGGCCGCTGTTCTTATGATGACGACCATCCTTTGTTCTGCATCAGCGCCAATGGGGAGAAAGACTCCCAAATCGAGAAGTTCCTGTATTTCGGGCAGCTTTGGGTCCCTATTATCAAACCATTCAGTGCGCTCCGCCCGCATCTGATAAAATGTCCTCAGCTTCTTTTTTGTTCGCTCTACATCATATTTTGATGTCCGGAGAAAGAAATGTAAGTTCTCATAGGTTTTACATCCGTTGATGTGGGGATTGGCATCCAACCAGCTACTTAGCTCATCCACCTGACGTAAAATCTTTTCTGGATCGGTGTCCAAGGTGGACACTTGGCGCCTATTGCTGCTACTTCGAGACCACATAGCGTCCGCATGCGTTTATTTTTGCAATTGCACTGAACGGGTGTCGACATAATAAGTTTTGTTGTGCAGCGTAAGCTTTTTTTAAGCTTTTGGTATGAGACTCGAACTAATACCAGTCAATACCGGTGGGCATCGGCTGGCCTACGCAATGTATAATGAATGGTCCGTAAGGCTTAATTGTGGTTACAACACATTTCGGCCAAAATTGGATCAGGTACAATATAAATTTAGCTGTCCTTTTCGTTTACCGTAAAAGGCTATTACAATTTACTTAAGCCAATTTACAAATTAACCATGTCTACGTAACAATCTTTACCACAGTTGTACTCTGTATACTGTGTTAGTCCAAAAGATAGATATATGCATAGGATGTTTTCAAAATCACGTTTATTACCATTACGGAATTTGTTTTGGATTTAGTAAACAACGGATTATCGACAACTGTTTTAAGTGTGACTGTATGCAACGACAAAAGAAATAACTACTTCTTGAGAAAAATAACCGTTTTTTTGACAATCTCAATGGAACAGTACCAAGCATTTTTCAAATTAAAATATGAATTTAAAATGTGTACTATTATACAAAAGATGTATTTATTTTAAATGATCATTTGCAAAAATAAACGAATTAACAGTCTGATGTTATATTTAATTAACAGAGTCTCAAAGTTAACAGTGAAATTTAAATTTATAGTGCGCGGTTCTGTTAACTTAACATAATTCGCTGTAAAGTCAACCCTCTGCCTCTATTAACATAACATACAAATCTAATATTCTCGAAGATCTTTGAGTCAACTAACCAATCAAAATATATTATTATATGTATGTAGATATGTTTAGGTAAATATTCGTGCATAAAAACTTGAAGAACAGAATATTAAAACCACCAAATCATGTAATACTAGTCTGACCAAGCTTAACCACAACTAAGTTGGAGAATCGGTGAGAAAACGAATTCAAAAATACAAATGCGCGCTTTTTGGCAGTTTGAACTATTTGGCATTTTTTGCATAATCTTTGTTGGTCACACCAAGTAGATAATAAAAGAATTTTATTTTTGACACTTTCCATTTGTTTGATTTTGCAAAAAATTAGACAATTAGAGCACATCATACTTGTGGATTAATGACAGGTAGCTAAATGATAGATGCCGTAGTTAAGCACTGACATGGACACAGAAACAACATCTCCAAGGGAGAGGGAGACTCAGGTAAGACTTGTATTAAAAGTTGATGTGATGACGTCTCCAACACATAAATATTTTGATGTCATTTGCATTTGAATTGGCATTGCAGAAGACTAATCCAAATCCCATTGAGACACTAAGCAAAGATGAAATCATCACCAAATACAAGGGGCTCCTTAACATCGCCAAAAAGGCCAAACAAGCTAAAGATGGTTAGTAAGTTTATATTGTTCAAAGTACATATTTGTTAATCGTTTGTGTCCCCATTATCTAAATTGAATTAGATCTTACGGAGGAAAATCGTCAGCTAAAGGAGGCCCTGAGAAGGGCTGCAGAGAAACAAGCCAGTTTGCCTGCCATGCAAGAGATGGTTCAGGATTTTACAGATAAAAATCTAATTCTAACAGAGCAGGTTCAAGGGCTCAAACGACAGACTAAAAGTGATGCCGAAAGACTAAACCATTTGGAGATAGAAAATGAAAGTTTAAAGAGGCAATTAAATCGCTTGAGTGATGAGAATGATGGCCTTCTGGCCGATGTGGAACGAATGGAGTTGGCCATGCAACAGGTTAACGCTTTGGGCAATGAGCAGCGCAAAAACTTGGAACTACTTGAAGAGGACATAGGTAAAATTAAAGAAGCTGAAAAGGAGAACGCGAATTTGAAGCAGGAATTAACCACAACGAATGAAGAACTAAACCAGCTAAAGGAAAAATATGAAAAGGTCAAGCAACTAAATTCGGAGCAAAGGAAAAAGTTTAATTCTTTAAAAGATCGATTTATCGAAGTACATCGCAAGTTGAAAAATCTTAAAGAGTGCAAATGTGTGCTTCTAGAGACACAGCATGAGTACGCGGCCTCAGTTAGCAAGTGGCAGGCGGAGATTATTAAAGCCTCGCAATTGCTATGCGCAAAGATGCAGGCACTTCAAGAAGAAAACGAGAAATTAAAGAGTCGCTTGACAAGTGGAAGCCTGGTCCAAGTCGATGTAAAGGAAAACATTATAGAAAACAAGGATAATTTATTGTTAAAAGTGAAGGAACTGGAAAAGCTGGCAAAAATAATAAAAAATGAAAAATCAGTACGAGTGGAACGCTGGTTAAACCGACTGAATACAGCTGAATTTTTGGTAAAGAAGATTAAGGAGGACCAACAGCAAAATCAATTCACACATAATCCTAAGTTAAGTAATATCACAGTCAAACTTAATCGCATGCAAAATCTTCTTCAAACACTCTTCGAGGAACGAAACCAAGAACAGCGACACTACCAAAACTTGGAAACAACATCAATTGAGCTACGGCAACATCATGAAGATCTTCAGGGTCGTTATCATGTAAAAGAACATGAGCATGCGGAACTTCTGGCCGAGATGCGAGAGCTAAATGAAGCACTTAAGGGTCGAGGCGATATGATTTCTCGCCTGCAAGAGCAGCAATTGTTAAACACAAAAACCCATAAAGATTTGGAAGCAACTGTCGCCCAGAGTCAGCAATCTTTACTAGAAAAGTCACAACATATGGATCAGCTTTTAGCTAGAATTGAAGAACTGGAACAGGCCAACTGTGTAGATAATCAAAGTGAAGTCCTCTCGACATCCACCATATCCAGGGCAGAGGAGTTGAGTCGTCTGCGGGAATTGGATGACGGCTACGAGGAGAAATACAATAAATTGCGCACAATAGCAGCAAAATTAAAAAGGAAACTCCAAGACCAAATGCAACAACTTAAGCAAATGGACGATGTTAAAGAGGAAATGGAGACCATTAAACAAGCCCAAAGTCAGCTACAACAGGATTTAAATAGTGCCAGGGCTGAAAATCAGAAATTAAAATCTAAGGATAAATCCACTAGAAATTCCAATGTCTTAAATTTGGAAATAGAAGCGGCCGAAAAATCATTGGCTGAGGTCAGTGTCAAGCTAACTGCTAAATCCCAAGAGTTAGATCAGGCTAGAGAGTCGTTGGCCAGCAAGGAGAATTCATTACTACAACTACGAAAAGAGGTCACTCTTTTAGAAGAGGCTAAGAACGGAGAAGCTTTGCATTCTAAACAACTTAAAGAGCAAATTGATCACTTACAGGAACAAGTCAAGGATGCAATACATGCCAAACACTTGGCTATAACACGTAATAAGGAATTGGATTCCAAAGTGGAGGAGATGAAATCAGAAGTAGAGCATTTAAATCTACAGCTGGCCGAGAGTCTTCAACAAAATGAAGAAAAGTTGAGCAAGAATCAGCAATTACTAATTACCAAAACAGAGCAAATGGAATTGCACTTGGAAAAACTTCAACAATTGGAGTTGGCATTGCGAAAATCAGAGCAGGCTCAAGAGGATCTCCGACTGGAGTACACCGAATATAAAGTCAAAGCGCAAGCTGTATTACGGAAAAACCAAAGCAAGGGCTCAGACAAAGAACAAGAGTTGTACGAGGAGTTGGCATCGTTAAGGGAAAAGGAAAAGAGTCTACGTGCCGTTAATGAAGGTAGAGCCGAAAAATTGGCCCAATTGGATATGCAAGTAGAGACACTTCAGCAAGATAATGCCAATCTTCAAAAACGCAGCAAGGACTTTCTTAAAGTGGTAGAAGAATTGCGACAGCAAAATGACATACTCACACATGAAAACCAAAGGCAATTGCAATTCCAGCAGGAACTGATGCATCAACATCGACAGCAAATGGATGAATCGGATGCGGCTCATTCTTTAGAAAAAAAGCAAATTATCGAGTTGCAGAGAAAACAAGATGAGCTTATAAAGAAACAGAAAATTATTGTCCCTCTGGAAGGGGTACAAAGATCAGTCGAAGGACTGGCATCTTCACCTTCTAGTGTGGAACAAAGTAAAATAGATTATCTCCTTACAGATCACCAGGAGAATTCGATCACGGAGTCTTCTTTAGCTCAATTGGCTGCCCAACGTAAAATTTCCACTGCCTCGTCCCGACGTTCCCATGATTTTATGCCACTTGATGAGCTTCTTAATACTTCTATTAATCAAATAACTAGTGATACTGTGACCACCATATCAAATTTCGGACGGAGTGTCAGTATGCAGGATGATGATGAGAATCCCGACGTAACTGGTGATTATACAACTGCACAATTATTGGCCACCAAAGAAAGTCTCAGCATTCAAGAGAGCCGAGTGAGACATTTAACTTCATTGTTAGCTGAAAATGAACAGGATTTGGCAAAATTAACACAAATGAATGACATGTTAAAGGAGGAACTGCGTCGCCAAGAGCGTTCCGAAGAACGAGAACAGCACATGCACAATTCGGAATACTTAAAGAACGTTTTCCTAAAGGTAAGCAAATTAAAAACAAAGATATTTTCATTATATATTTCATCTCGTAATACTCTGCTTCAGTTTCTTACACTCAATAATGCGGATGAACGACAACGTTTGGTCCCTGTACTTAATACAATTTTACGTCTGAGCCGTAACGAAATTGAAATGCTTAATTGTGTTGCCAAGGGTCAAAAGGGTAAGATTTTTTTGGTATATAAATACAGAAAAATGTTAAAGTAAAATATACAAAAATCGGTCTATAAACTATTTGTTAAAATACAAATTTTTCAAACATCTATTCAACATATTTCAATTTTCCATTAATTTAGTTTCAACTGATGGAAATAATCGTAGCTGGACGGGATTTCTAACAGCCTGGAGCGGCGGTGGTGGTAATAATAACAACAGTAATTAACTGTTCCTGTGCACTATCAATTTTTATATATATATGGGTATTATGTTTATGATTCGAAGAACATTTACGGGTCTATTGAACTTTTATTATCGGCCAATTATTGCTGTACAAATTTTTTGAAAACATTTGTTAATTATGTATGTATATGTGTATACTTTAAACTTCTTTGTGTCGAATCACAATCTGCAATTATCTTTTTGGAAGACAAATCTACAAGTAATATTCGATTTGCATAAGAATTGGTGTTTTAATGAGACAATTTCTAAATATCATTGGCAACAATTTGAGCCTGACATTAAGAAATTGATTCAATACTGAATTGCATTTTAAAACTGCTTTTATTTGTAGTTAATTTTTAAATAATTGCAAATAAAAACAGTTTAAAAATTGGAATCAAAATCTATATGAATTCTAAAAACAAATCGTGTACTATTTCTATAGCGTCTTCTCATTATTCTAATTTCCTCCATTTGAGCAATATAAAATTTCTTTGCCTTGAACTTTTTATAGTTATTTGTTTTAATTTATATTTGCAATAGTTTATTTTTTTAATTTGAAATTCTATTACCATAAATCTATATGTATATATAGATCAGACTATCAAATCAATGCTAGTGTTGTCTAAAAACTTAGTTTTCCATTAATCTGTAATATATTATAAACTGTATAAATAGGATCATGTAATTTACTAAACATATTTGTATATTGTTAAATACATAACTTAAATAACTAAATAAAAAGCGAAAATTATTTAAAAAATGAACAGTAGTCTACAATGGATGAGAAATCAAAATTAATAAAAAAAATTCGCTTCTCTATCAAGTGATTTTCATTTTCGCATCTGAACGAAAAAAAAAATCACAATATGTACTGCAACCCACACAAAGAGGAAAAATCCACAAAAATGTTGGTCTAAATACTAATCAGTTGGATTGACTTCGATTCGGAAACCTGTCTATTGCCAAACGCCCGCATAATTCCCCACCAATGTGGCGGGCAGTGGCCCACCTGCAGCAAACAGCCGCATCCTTGTACTATCATAGCAATGCGTGTAAATAGCGGGCACATATTTAACCTGTTGGAAGCCGTCCATTTCATCTTCAGGATACTGAAAGAAATATGAAACACATGTATATATGTATGTAGATAAAGCAGGTAAGAACAAATCTCCAACCGCTGCTCTGCTTACCACAATTCCTTTGCTGCATTTAAGAGCCACAGTACGTGAGGCATTGACACTGCTCTCTAAATATTTGCCGGCGCGTATATCGTAGAAGAGCAGCATGCCCAGGCCTGTGCCAACTGTCAGAAGATTACCCTCGAATGAGGTGGCCCTTATGCCACAGCCACTGTAACGGGAGGTAATCTTTTTGATGGTCTGTAAAGTGCGGGCATCCAGTAAGATGGTATAGGAGCGACAACCTACAGCATAGAGGCCATCGCTGTGATAGGCAATGCTGACATTGTCTTGGCAGTTAGGTAATTTGCGTGATAACGTTTGCTTAAAGGTCTCCGCGTTAAAGATGTGAATGTAACCATTGAGCGATAAGGCAGCTATTTCCTTGAATTCTTTATTGAAACATAAGGAACGTATCTACCAAACCGAAAAAAATAATGAATAAAACAACTGATCATATCGATGATTTCTTACCCTTTGCGCCGTTCTCACTTCCTTTACACTCAACGGATGAATGGTGGCAAATGTTGGACACGCCTCTTCACCTCCATCGGGAAACTCCATATGGTCCTCATTGATACGCCAAAGGGCCATGCGATTATCTTTGGAGCCAGAGACTAGAAATTGATCATCTAGCCAACACATCCCCATAATTAGGTCACGATGCCCATTCTCGCCAACACATACGGGATCTAGCGTCGGTAACCGATAGACAGCAATGTCAGAGGAATTTCGCGCCCCAGTAGCTAAAAAAGAACGACTTGGCGATAATTCAATGGCATGCAGTCCTCCTTGGACTTCAGGATGATTGGCACGGCTATTGGACAGGGTAGGAATGGCATCCACACGACGCATATTTACATCGTAAACAAGTAATTTATTGCATTTGGTGCCAAACACCACCTGACGATTGCTAAGCCATTTGGAACAGAAGACTTTGTTGATGTAGCCCAAATTGATTTGCGTTTCCCTCAGCATATCGTGGGTAAGAACATATCGGCTGGTGTATTCCACATTCACTGTACGTCGCTGCCAAACAAAGAGCAAAGTTCAATGGCCAATGTTATGGTCTTGTTTATGATTCTAACTCACATCTCTAAGGCCACTTTCCCTACTTCTCAGGTAGTCACAGAGATTAAAAGATGTATTCAGCACCTCCTCCTGCTGTTGCGGCGTCTCCTCATCGCTGCCAGAATCTTCGTAAGTAACAAAATCATCAGGCTTGTCCGGCTTTCGTCGTCGCTCTGCTCGCAGAGCTCTTTGTTTAGCTCGTCGCTCCTCAAGACGCGAACTTACATGACAGGAAGGATAGGTGCCAACGATGCTATCGCGTATGGTTTTCACCATGCCATTGAACATGTTTGGTGGGTGTGGTGTTCTTCTGGGTTGACTCCAACTAAGAAAAATCAAATAATTATTACCCACTCCATTATCCAAACAACAAAAAGATGGTGGTGCTTGGATTTGGTGTGCCCAGACGCAATTGTAAAATACACTGAAAATAAAAAACCTCCCATTTATTGTAGCTATATGTACTTTGTTTAACTATAAGTATAACATGATAATTCCATACCATATATGGAATGGTCCCAAAAATAATTGTAAATATCGAAGACTTAAAAGTTAGTTTGTTTATTTAAGTTTAGTTAAATTCATTTATAGCGACAGCTATAATATAAAATTTTTATTAAGCATAGAACTAGTTCGCTTAGTTCAGTTCTGAACTATGGTCACTCCCTTTCGTGCTTAGGGTGACCATACAAAAGCAAATAATAAACAGATTCTGTTGTATAAACAAAAAGCAAATATGAACTACAATGCAAAGCGTGCTAGACAAAATTCCGTATCTGTTGGACCCTGCGATATGGTCTCGTCGTCACCTATTATGACAACGCCCTCGGCTCCAGGAACACCACAATTGCAGCCGTTGGAAGAGATCAAAACAATGCCTATTCATGTGCATCGTCAAGTAATTCTCCTGCAAAGTGGTAATCTTACACCACAAACGCAAACACAGTCACCTCCCACACAACAAGTTCAGCCAGTAGCCCTTCCGGTGGATGATTCCACTCCAGTCTCACTACTCACAGAGATTGCGGACATAATGCGCAGCTTCGGAGACAGCGATCAGCCACGAACAACTAGCGTCAAGTTGGTCGAACAGATTCTTCAGCAGCAGTTGCGCGGTATCTTTAACGAGGCATCGCTTGTGGCGATGCGCCGAAAACAGAATCCCTGTCCCTCACAAGCAGATTTTGAGTTCCTAATGCGTAACCATCCCGTTAAAATTGCGCGGATGCGAAAGCATTTGAAGGACATGCGTATATTAAAAAGATTCCTAAGCATACGCACAGGCCGACCACAGGATTTCATGGACGACCTAGAGCAACAAGAGGAGGATGAGGAACTGGCCATTGATGTTCATGAACTGCATGATGAGGATCGGATGAGACGTCTTTTTCGGGCTGATCGAATCTCGCAGATCCTAACTGGCCAACAATACCTTGAGTTCAACGAGGCCCGCAAGACTTCCTTCTATTGCCGACATGGCGAGAAGATTAAGAACAAATTTAGACGCTTTCTCGATTTGCCAGCAGATTTGCGTATACCAACACCCACCATGAACATACTGGCCTATTTGGCGCATGAAACAATAGCGGCAATTGTAGATTACTCCATACTTTCGCGCTTAAACTCGGACAATCGGACGACCGAACCATATAGCCGTGTTACATCTGCCGGTGGCAGTCCAGCCATGATGCATGTTTGTCCAGAGGTCACCCAGGGTCGAGGAATGGAGGTAGTAAAACCAATTAGTGTCCAAGAAATTCACGAGGCTATGCGACGGTTTCGTCAGATGAGCAGCCGCAAAATTGGACGGTATCGCAACTCCTGTGACATTGATATTCGTCGTAGTTTCTTGGCAATATAAACAATGTATCTAAGGAAATAAAATAAAAAAACTACATTAAGCAGATTGCGAATCCACTACAAATTTCAATTTGAGTAAATGTCAATAATCATTCGCTTATTTTATTCGTTTTAATCTTCCTTCAAATAGCTCACAAAACAATCAGATTATTTGCTGCGCATCTCTGATGGCGCAAGAAAAACACCCGCACCTGTCGCTATGGTCACATTAATGAAATGGAACGTTTATTTTTTATTTATTTAAATTATATTTATTTTGAATCACACTTAACATAGCAATAAACACAAATGTCGTACTTTTCGTTTCATTTATGCATTTCTTTTAAAGTTTTACAACTGTTTATCAGCTAGCTTGAAAATTAATAAAAAGAAAAGACAAACTCAATATTTATATGTAGGTGTGTGTGTATGTGGCAAATTCTGCAATTAGGCCGAAAAAATGTTTCATCTGTTTTACAACTATGTATTTATGTGGCGACGAAAAAAATTAATAATATTAATATTTTTAATATTAGCATATTATGTATATATTTATATTAATTATAGTTCTACAGCTTAAACTGAATTTGGAGTGTTCTTCTGTTTGCTCTTACATTTTCCGATATTTATGCCCCTTCTTTCTTTTTTTTTATTCATTTATATAAAAGTTCAGTTTAAACCGCAGTTAACTACAGCCGGATGGTGTTGTTGTTCTTGAAAAGTTGAATTATGCTGTGGCTGATTGAAAAACAAGAAAGAAAAAACGCATACATAATAAAAATCTTATGCTTTTGTTGTTGGTAGTTGTAATTATTGTTTTTTGATGTTATCTGGCTGCTGCTGCTGCTGTGGCTGGCTGCTGCTGCTGTTGCGGCTGCTGGTGGTTGCTGTTGATGGTTATTGATGATACTGCGCTACTGACAACACTGTTTGCGTACATCGGCTGTGACAGTCGGCTTAACATCGATGGGCTCCACATTCGACGGACGAATGACATCACCTTCCGGTGGATCCCGAATTTGTTTCTGCGACACAATACGATAGATCTCTGCAAATTAAAATAAAAGTCATCAATAAAAGATTTTCAATTTTACATCATTCATCTATGTATCATCATCACACTCACCTGTGAGTATATTTTGGAATGCCGTTTCAACGTTCGTCGAGTCCAGTGCTGATGTTTCTATGAAACTCAAACCATTACGCTCAGCAAACAATTTTGCCTCATCTGTGGGCACTGCACGCAAATGCCTCAAATCGGACTTATTGCCTACCAGCATTATGACAATATTCTGATCGGCATGATCGCGCAATTCCCGGAGCCACCGTTCCACATTCTCATATGTCAAATGCTTGGCAATGTCATAAACCAGCAGAGCACCAACAGCACCGCGATAATAGGCAGAGGTAATGGCGCGATAACGCTCCTGTCCAGCCGTATCCCAGATTTGCGCTTTAATTGTTTTCCCATCGACCTGTAGGAAAGTGAAAGAACACATGGGTTTTAATGAAAATCAATAAACAATCAGTTAGTTTGACCTTTAAAAACGGTCTAACGAAGTTCACAAAATCAAATCAATTTGAATTAAAACTTTTATCTCAAAATGGCAGATTGCCAGATTAATATCAGACATAATATAATTTGACTAGTTATGTATATAATCACAAATTTTAAAGGACTCACCTCTATGCTGCGCGTTGCAAATTCAACGCCAATTGTCGATTTGGACTCCAAATTGAATTCATTGCGCGTAAAACGTGAAAGCAAATTACTCTTGCCCACACCAGAGTCACCAATAAGGACAACTGCAAAAAGGATTAAAACATTTCAAATTTAAATAATAAAAAAAACGATAAAGGTATAAATTAAAATGCGTCCGCCTTAACTATAAATTCCCTACCCACCTACGTTCCACTTTTATTATAAGCTTCTCATCCACACTTGCACAAGAAATTGCATAATTTAAATGCCAGTTTATGTCTTGTATTTTATTAGATCCGATAGAAGGAAAGAGAGAGTACAAACGAGGGAGTCAGCTGGCTAGGTCGTGTCCTCTTTGCTTATATATTGTGCTTATACCTGTGTGCGTGTATAGGTATATGTATGTATGTACATTCGTATGTATGTACACACATTGTGCATTTATTGACACTGGCTCTGTTTTCATTTCGAACCCCTCAAGGTCAGCAAATACATAAAAAAAATTGGCTACTTATTCGTTTAGAGAGAGGGGATGAAGATTATTTAGGCCAATAGAGGAACAAATATTTTATGCTCTGTGTTTGTGTGTGCGTAAAGGAGAAGACAGTTTTCCCTGAGGTAATCTAAATGAATTTAATAAATGGTAAATATATTTGGCCAAATAATATTAAAAGATTTATTTTATGCCGTGGGACAAAAATTGATTAAATTAATTGAAAAACGTTCAGAGTATTAATCTCTAAGAAAATTCCAAATGTAAGGCCATCAAAGCGAAATTTTAAAAAGCCAGTGGAAAGCAACAGTGTCGAGCAACAGATTCGTTTAAAATTCAATTCAAGCAAAACATCCAAAGACAGTTTAAGTTTCCCCAATTTTCCTTACTAACAAATCAAATTATGTATGTTAAATGATAAATTTATAAAACTATGAGATATAATTGTATTTCTTTTAACTAAGAGAGCAAGTGTCTACTGTCATGTCTGTTGGTTTTTACTTTTTGACACCTTTATTCTTCTGTTAGTTGAAACTGCTGAAATTTATTTATCGTGACACAATATTTGCAGGCAAAAAAAAAACATCAAACATACTTATACTGCTTCTCTCTTTCTCTCCTCCCCCTAAAATTACCAACTTGGTTACAGTTATCAGCATATGGCTGATGAAGCGAGAGCGAGAAAGCGAAAATAGTAATGAGTCATATTAATAGCATGGTGAGGCTTAACAACGATCTTCAAGAGAAATTCTTCAAAGTCCAATTACCATTAACTGACAAAACGGATGTAACGTTACACACGGAAAAATGCACACATGTTTACATACAAAGAAATACATACATACATATATAGGGAATTAAAAATTTCCTTAGCTAATTTGCCTATTTTATGTTAAATGAGATTATGAGTTTATCGCTTAACAGTTATTTTCGCATGAGTCATTTAAAAGAACTTCAATTGCATATCACTGTCAATCGACAAATATTTTTTGCTTTATAACAATGAGAAAATTAAAATGAGTTTTTCTCGCGTTTTCTCTCTTTGACATTTGAGAATTGTGACAAGCTCAGCTCAGCTCAGCTATTAAGCTGCCGCTCTTTAAATAGGAATTTCGGAAGACGCAATAAAAAAGACACATAATAGTAAACAAAAGTCATTTGAAATTTGTATCCTACTTTTTGAAATAAATTGTATTTAGCCCACGGTGCGACTTCAAACATCCGCTGAGCGTGACTTTTATGTAAAGTTGTTCAACTTTGCATGCGAGAGAAAATACTGTCTTTTACTGTCTCTCTCTTATGATGGGATTGCGAAAAATGAATACAAATTAATAAATGCTGTCAATCTAATCAAAATGAAAGATGAATACATAGTTAGCGGAGGTGGGAGTAATTGGGTCTTGATTTTTACTATTATGTACTCCTCCTCATATACATATATGTATGTATAAACACACACACACATACGCAACACGAGAGTATTTGTATGCTTTTATCAAGATTATTTATTACGATTGCAACGTGGCGAGAGTTGCGGGCAACGGGAAACATACAGTTATAGTAGCCATTCGAAGCGAGCGAGAGGGAAAGAGGATGAAAGGGAGTGGGCGAGCAAAGGGCAGGCAAGTGCAACAACAAAAACAATGCAGACATACACACAATGACACTGCCAGTATTCAGGGGGGCGTAATTCTTTCTTCTCGAAAGATATTGAAATATACACAACACAGAGCTTTATTTTATTTTGTGCATTTTTTTGTTCTCCTGTTATGCTGTCAATTAATTTCAATTAGTGACTGCGTCATTTCCCCCCGCTGCAAAAGTTTTGTCTTCGCCATCACCAACACTACCACTTTGCCGGCGCTTAGTTACCTTTAAATAGATAATCGTATTCGTCTTCTCTTGCACCCATGTTGATTTCGTTTTTATAAATTCACTCCTGTATCCTGATTCCTGACGAGTTACGTGTGATGTAAAATCCAATAATCCTTGTTTCTTTTTGCGTTTCACACACTTTTCTTACACTTTTTTTTGTGGATTTGTAGTTGTATTTGTATTGCAAAGAAAGAGAAAAGTTTGGAATCAATTTTTTTGTGTTTAAAATGCAGCTTCGGGTTCGAAATTCATTCCCAGCAAAGAAGATCTTGGCGGGGCTTTAATTTACGAGGTAATTGTTATGTTTTAATTAATATAAATTGCATTTATTTATGATTTTCTTCACCACACTCACTTAGACTTAGTCACAGTCACTCCTCTTTTTCTTCTTGGCGGAGTTGCCACCTATCTAAAATACTATACGGGGCCGAATGAATTATCGATATTAATCAATTTACTCGATACCATTTATGCCACTATGGCATGAAAATTAAATTTTTAAATCTCAAAAAACATTTTATTACAAATATATTTTAAACAATACATCAAAAAATCTGGAATTAATACTTAAAATTTCACTTAAACTTACGATATTGCTTCAAAATAATATTGTTCTTAATTTCAATTTAAATACTTAGGCGTTGTAAGGCCACAGCTGGATAGATTAGTAACAGACCGCCTGCAATATAAGTTATCTTAGATCCAACACACCAGAACGCTAAAAAGAAAACATGATTATAAAAAATGGGGGTAAATTTACTCATATTTGTAATCGTAATCATACCTATAGAACCCACAACGGGTCCCAAAGCACGTGCCAAGGCCCCCAATGATCGAAATATACCTAATACTGAACCTTTTTGATCATCGTTTCCATATTTAGACACCAAAGTTGTTAAACAAGACACTGCAAATGCTGTGGAGATGGCAAACAGAATCATACCAGCATATAAAATGCTACTAGTTTCCGCTAAGCCGACTAATACAAAGGCAGGTACAATAAGATATAGACTATAAATGGCATAATTTTTGATTTTAGTAGCCGGTAAACGTCGAACAACCGATCCCTGAAGAATGGTCATTATAATACCTGAATATTAAATAAAATATTAAAGTTGTTATTGAAATTAATGTTGTTATTGAAATGCATTTTTAACCTGTGGTGAGAAACATTTTCGCCTGATCCATGGATGTGTAACCAAATTTATGATACATCAGAAATGTGACGGTGAATTCCAAGCCCGAATATAGAAATAAGTACAAAAAGTAAATCAGTCCTAAGGAACGTAAGGCTTCAATGTCCTTTCTTGCCACATTTTTTATAGCCGAAAATCTGCGGAATAGACAATTATAAAGTTATATTCATTTTATATACAATTTAAATAAAAAAAAGAAGGGTTCCCGGTGGGGAAACCCGTTTAATCATTTATTAGTTATTATCTGGGCTAAACCTTCTACCCAATTTATTTATATTTAATCAAAATCCATGACTAAAGATTAGACGTAAGATACTTTTCTTCCATTGTAGCGAAAGTTGTATACCCTTACAAACATCACAGCACAAGATATAACTAAAGGCCAACTGTTCAATGTATAAAAACTGAAAAATTTCTTTTCAGGGTAAGCAATTACAAACTGTGAATATTAGTAACTAGTCAAGCAAGTTTTTTTTTTTGCATTTTAAATTTGTTTGTTTTTTGTACTTGTAAATTAGTCACAAGATTGTGATAATAAAAATCAAACCTGAATATGGAAGACACATTTAGCAGTTGCGATGCATAAGACATAGAAGATGAGATTTCCTTGACACGTTTATCCTAGGGAAGTAAAAGCAAAAATCTTAATTTCTTGAAGTGTTTGAATAATTGTTTTTTACCTTAGGCAATGTTTCTTTCAGACAAAAGGTGAGCACCAAAAGATCACCCAATGCCAATGCTAAGGCCAAAAGAGAGGGTAGAACAAACGAGGATCCACCACTGTTTGATTTATTTGAGTAAATGGCAAACATGGCACCAATCATGGGGCCCACAATAAAACCCAATGAAAAAGCCATACCAACTAGAGCCATGCCACGGCCCCTGGTTTTCACACTGGACACATCAGTGATTACGGACATGCAAAGGGATATGTTACCCTTGCTAATGCCACCAACAAAACGAGCCAAAACAAAAAGGGCAAAGTTGCTAGATAAGGCCCATAACAGGTACGAAGCAGCAATACCAGACTAAAATGAAAAAAAGGACAATTACAATTATTATTTGTAATTGGAATGAGTGTCCATTTCAACTTACCGCACACACCAACAAAACCGGCTTACGTCCATAGTAATCGGAGAGGCCACCAACAATGGGGCTGGCAAGAAATTGCAAAAAACTAAACATGGATCCAAGGAATCCACCAAATAGCACCGAAATATAACGTTCCGGTGCTCCAACTAGTTGTTGAAACCAGCGTACTCGGTTTGTGAGTACTGAATACAAACCGGAACTGTCATTGAGGCGATAATTTTCCAAAAGTGAAGGCAGCAATGGTAATATAATTGTAAATGCTAGTAAATCAAAGAGCAGGGATAGGAATATGATGTAGACCATCGGATTACACTTTTCCTCAGTATTTGTTGTTGGTTCTTTAACATTGTTGTTGTTGCTAGTTGTTAAGGGCTCGGGTTCCTCCTCCTCTACTTTTGTTCTTGTTGTGTTGGTGCGATTCCGTATGTTGGCCATGATTAACTTGATTTTGTACAATTGCGTGCGTGTACAAGTGTGGTTAATACTTCGGCATGTCTTAAGTCACACTGCTACTTGCTGCTACCTCGAAATGTTGTTAACTTGGTCAAACCAAAAAGAAGCAACAACTGCCGCGCCAGAAGTGAAAGTTAAATTATGGCTGTATGACACTTAAAAAGATAATTTCGATAATTTCATGTACAAAATGCAACAAGTTTCCAATCATCGGCTAGTCAGTAAATATATTAATCAGAAATTTAGCAAAAGTTCTTATGAAGCAGTGTTCAACATGTAAAGCAATTTTTCATATTTCAAGCTTTCAAATATGCTTTCCTGGTTTTTATGATGTCCAATTAAAATTTTAAACTCTCCTTACTTATTCATCAACAGATTGATTACTAATGTAATCGATAGGTTAATTACTAATGTGAAACAAAGTGAAAAAGAAACAAGAAAACAATTGTAAATTTTTTTTCCTGGTCGGTGTTTTGGATAATTAATAAATTAAATAAACTGAGGGAATATCGAAATGTCGAAAGTGACAGTACAAGATATAGAAGCAGTAGACGACTATTGGGGACCCACTTTTCGCTCCATTCTTGAGGGTAAGTTTCGTTTAATTTGTTAACGCCCTCAATTTTATTAATTTGATTTGTATCCCAATCCTGTGCAGGTAACAACAGCAAAGCTATTGGAGAGCAGTTGGAGCAGCGTATTCGCAGCCATGACAAGGAAATTGAACGCATCTGTAATCTATATTATCAGGGATTCATAGATTCCATTCAAGAGTTATTGCAGGTGCGAACGCAGGCAAAGCAATTGCACGATGAGGTCCACTCGCTGGATTCATCGTTAAGGCAGATGAGCTCAACTGTAATACAGCAAGGCAATGATTTAGTTCGAGCACGCCAAATTGAATCCAATTTGGCTAAAGCAATTGAGGCTTTGAAATCCTGTTTACCCGCTTTGGAATGCTATATGAAATTCACTCAACAGGCCAAGAACAAACAATACTACCAAGCTTTACGTACTCTGGAGACATTGGAGGCGGAACATTTGGCACGCATGAAGCTAAATAATTATCGCTTTGCTACCCAAATGCAGATACAAATACCCATTATTAAGGAGAATATACGGCGATCGGCTGCATCGGACTTTCGCGAGTTTCTCGAAAATATTAGGAAATTCTCGCCTCGTATTGGTGAAGTGGCTATTACCCATACAAAGCAAATGCAGAAGCGTGACATAAATGCCATTATCCAAGAATATATACAGCAAAGCGGAGATGGTGCTGGTGATGAAGATGGTGGCAATGTCAGTGCACAAGATCTATTGGATTTTTCGCCCATTTATCGTTGTCTGCATATATATATGGTTTTGGGTCAAAGGGAGTACTTTGAAAAGGATTATCGACAACAGAGGCGAGATCAAGCGAAGCTTGTTCTGCAACCACCACCAAACATGCATGATAATCTAGAAGCGTATAAGGTCTATATATGTGCCATAGTTGGTTTTTTTGTGGTGGAAGATCATGTTAAAAATACAGCCGGAGATGTGGTCACCAACAGTTATCTAGAGGACCTTTGGTCTACATCCTTAACAAAGTTTGTTAATGAAATTAGTATGAGTTCCTCCTCCTGCACGGATCCAAATATTTTACTGAGAATTAAAAATCTTATTATGCTATCCATAAATACATTTAAGTGTTATGGCTATACTGTCAATATACTCTGGGAACTACTCCACAATATGAGAGATCATTACAACGAGGTGAGTCTTTAATTCTAATAATGTCATTAAACGATTAAATCATTTTACTTTTTCTCATCAGGTTCTTTTACAACGTTGGGTCCATGTATTTCGTGACATTCTCGACAAGGAGCAATTCCTACCAATGATTGTCCAAAATGCGGATGAATATGAAAGTATTATTGAACGTTTTCCTTTCCATTCAGAGCAATTGGAAACGGCTCCATTTCCAAAAAAGTTCCCTTTTTCACGTATGGTACCAGAGGTCTATCACCAGGCCAAAGAATTTATGTATGCTTGCATGAAATTCGCTGAAGAACTTACCCTGTCACCGAATGAAGTGGCTGCTATGGTACGCAAGGCAGCCAATCTGTTGCTGACACGCAGCTTTAGCGGCTGCCTTTCAGTGGTTTTCCGTCAACCAAGCATTACACTTACACAACTTATTCAAATAATCATTGACACCCAATATCTGGATAAGGCAGGACCTTTTTTGGATGAGTTTGTCTGTCATATGACAAATACGGAGCGCAGCATTTCACAAACACCATCAGCAACAATGTTTCATGTGGCACGCCAAGATGCTGAAAAGCAAGTGGGCTTACGTATCTGTTCGAAAATTGATGAGTTCTTTGAACTAAGTGCCTATGATTGGTTGCTAGTGGAACCACCGGGCATAGCGTCTGCCTTTATCACCGATATGATTTCGTATCTAAAGAGCACATTTGATAATTTCTCCTTTAAGTTGCCACACATAGCCCAAGCAGCGTGTCGTCGAACCTGTGAGCACATTGCCGACAAAATCTATTCCATTATGTTTGATGAGGATGTCAAACAGATTTCCACTGGTGCTCTAACCCAAATCAATTTGGATCTAATGCAGTGTGAATTTTTTGCTGCCTCCGAACCTGTACCAGGAGTTAAAGAGGGTGAATTAAGTAAATATTTTCTAAGAAATCGACAATTGCTTGATTTACTTATCCTCGAAGAGTGGAGCACCTATTTCCATGACTATGGCAAGCAGGAGAATCGCTATCAGTTAGTACAACCACAAACAATAATTGTGATATTGGAAAAGATTCGAGAGGCGGATAAGAAACCAATTTTCTCTCTAGTCCGAAAGAACGATAAGAAAAAACTATTGGAAACGGTGCTAAAGCAACTGAAACATATTGCCGAAAGGCAAAATTAAAAACAGAAAGAAAGGAAATCTCTTTAATCCAAGAGATTTGTGAGTAGTATAGCTATCATAATAATATTAAATTAAAGATTGCTAACTATATTTCCAATACCGTTGATCAATTGTTGATCTTGATATACCCTTTAGATTTAAATTATGATTTAGACTTGTTGCATTGGCAAAGATGATTTTAATTCGAATTTGTTTTTATAAAAGACAAATTTGCTTAGTGAAACATATTGTAAAATTTGTATTTTGGAATTTGGATTTTATGTACAATGAAATCTCAAAAAAAAAAAAAAATAAGAGCAAATAATAAACTATTTTTCGGAAGAAAAACGGAGAAAAATGAAAAAGCGCAAACAAAAGAGGGAAAACTGCTGCTAATAACAAATTGTATATTATGATAATTATTTAATTTTTATGCATGTATCTGTATGTATGTGTAGGTATTATTATTATATGTATATATATTCCACGAGAAAATTGTGTATGGAGTAAAACTAATTTCTATTATTTTACGTATATGAATTGCTGCTGTTGTTGTTGCGTTTGCTTTTGTCAACTCAACTTCGTCTCAAGATGTTTGGGCGCATCGGCATAGGTGAATTTTAAGCGAAATGCCTCAGCAAGTAGCACATTAATTTGTCTATCGGACCAGTTATGGGTTGGCAGATTTTGTAGCAGCAACATGAGACCCTATCCAAGCGATAAGACATAAACATTAAAAACAAAAGCATTGAAATAAATTCTTTGTCCGCTTACTTGGAAATCATTTTGTTGCATTAGCTGCTCCTTCCAGTGCAATAAAAATGCGGCACACACGTACAAATGGAACAATGCAAAGCCATCTGATTCGGCCAGATATGTATCCCACAAACGTATCGTACAATGTAAGGGCAGTTCGCGTGTCAGTAAATTGTTCATCCATCGAAATGAGAATTGCAAATAGTCGACTCCATGCGACTGTAGATGACGATGCAAATTTCCTAAAAAATAAAACAAAATAACATTATACAATTCTAAACTAGTAAAAGTTTAATTATTGAGAATGAAAAATGTATAGTAGGAATATGCAATTTAATGGCTTTATACTATGTAAGAATTGGCTAGAACATTTATATATACATACCGTCTATGCGTTGTATAAGATCCTTGAGTTGGTTCACCTTCTCCTGTATGCCCAATTGAGCAAATATATAATTATCCTGAATGCAGTCGAGAAATTTCGAAAGACACCAAAATGAATCAGCTTCGATAATGTTGCGCGTTTCTTCTGGTAATGTGGACATATCGTATTTTTCCAAATCCGTATCAGGCGAGAGAGCTTCTTGGAGAAAAACAATAAAAAATGGAGTGACCAAATCATTAATACCCTGTACATATCCCGACGCTGGATGTCTTATGGCCCAAATAAAGAGAACACGCTCAAACATCTCCTGGACGAGCTGCTGCTGGAAGAGTGGTATTTGTGGATTCATTCGTGGAACGTCGATATGTATCTGACGATAGGTATCTTGCTGCGTCTCATCTTGACTGTCCACCCTAAAATAGTTATGTCGTAGATCCTGATATCCCTGTCGCTTGCTCTCCAACACAGCATTTCGACGTTCTCCACAGGGTGGCAAATATTTGGATAACAATCGCCAGCAGACGGCACGCATCTAAAATCAAGCAATGGAAATAAAATAATTAGTACCAAATACAAATCAATTGTAATGACATGTCGCTTTCCAGTTACCTTGCGAGGCACTCCCGACCAGCTAAGCTTCTTAAGGGACACTAAATCTAATTGGGGTGAATCGAGTAACACTTGAAACTTTTCGATTTTTGTTTCATATTCGCTATCTTGGCAGTTGGAGCTTATCTTCTGCAGCTGCGGTCGTCCCGGATAATTTCTCAGACGTGATCTAAATTAGATGGAAAAAATGTAAAATAGATTAGAAAAACACATAGTTTTTCGCTTTTTTAACAACAAAGCTCTAAATAAACTTTACATGGAGTTGTGTTGTTTATACAATTGTGAAAATTCTACCTCTTCCCCCGTCCCATTAAATTTTGTGATGTTGTTTACCTGTTTTCATTGTTATCCGGCAGAGATCGACGGCGTTCTTCCTCATTGTTATCTTCTGTTCGATGCCGGTTAATTGACACCAGATCATTAAAATTTCCCCCACTCGCACCCGTACCATTCCCCTCAGGATTGCTTGTGACGTGGTTTGGATTGCTACGCGAATGCGTTTCGATGACATTAAGAGCTACAGTTTGTGACACTTGACGTGAAATGCGAGTGGCGTCTGTGTGTAAAATAAATAAATGAAAGATGAAACATAGTAAACATTTATTTATTGGCTTACCCCCGGTTCCGGCTCCACTTGACACCGCCTCCTCTGTGCTATTGGCTATGATGCAGAATTCATCATCGCCCGTATCCCATGCATCGCTCACCGATTGTTGGTAGTCACGAAATGTCGAAACCATAACGCCGCCGCTCCCACCGCCAACAGCTACTGCTCCCCCTACTCTAGCCGAGACTTTGTCTAGATTTGGATTGCGCTTGGGACTTTGTGATATAAATCCGGGCACAATTCTTCCGCTATTCTTCCAAAATGTTGAATTTCCTCCTGTTCCAGCGCTTCGTGTTCCTGTTAATATTTCGGTTGCTGTTGTTGCTGACGCTGTTTGTGTTTTTATTGGATCCTGTTCTACATTATTATCCATTATCCCCGATTAGGTCAGTCGCGTCATTATAATATACGCCTGGTGTGACCTTGTCTCAAAGAATTTGTGTAGATTTGGTAACCCTGTAACCCACTTTAGCTATTTTTTTAAACTGTAGACAATCAGATATTATCTATCAAAGACAGTTGAATTCGGTTATGAAAAGATTAAATGAGATTCCATTTAGCCTTCAAATTGCAGATGTCATAGTTAACTAATCCGTTTTAACAGACTTTAACAATTTTCCTGGCCCGCGTTAGCAGGCCTGTTATCTACATAAGAATGACGTGCGGCCACACTACAACAAGTGTTTTTCATGCCGTGATAAGGAGGAGAACCGCTTTAAGACGAATTTCATTGTTTTCCAATAAAATTGCGCGCTCTGCTTGTGAACTATGCAGCTCAAGCTAAATCAGAAATACACCCAATTTTGAACCGAAATCGAGTTTATCAATATGCAAAAGCAAGAGGAGATCCTGTCGCGACTTAAGAAAATATTTGAGATATTTTTGCACGACAATTTTACAACAACAAATAATGTTTACTTTGAGAAGCTAATATCACACTTGCAACCAAAGGGTAAGTTTATATGGATGAGAAGAGTAAGGAAAACAAGAAATATCTATATTTTTCCATTTTTCGAAACAGATAATGCATTTATACTGCAAGCCCCATTTGTCATTGAATGGGTCGATAGATGTATGACTCTGGCGACCGAAGATATTCACAAGGTGCATCCAAAGGTGATATCGTTTATGTTGAATCTAACCAGCTTTCAAGCAGCTAATGAATGGATGCTTATCAGACTGCGTGAATTGGACGTTTTGCCCAGGTGAGGTGAATGGAATGATAGTATCAAAGATAAAAATATATTTCAAATTTGAATTTTAATATTTGTAGAGTTGTGAATTTTTTGCAATCAGATGAAAGACACCATTTTAATCCGTCTATTAAGTTGGGCGGCATACGAGTAATGAAAGCTGTCTCCGTGTACAGCATGGGCTTGGCCTTTCTACGCATGCAACGTGCTTGGACTTTGCTCATCCAATACTCAAATAATGATCACACTTTGTATGTGGTGCGAGAGGCTCGCGAGTTGCTCTTCCAGATGTTGTACAAATATTGCGATAAATTGCATGATCAAGCCGTGACTCTGGAGATTTTAAGTGAAATAATGAAACCGATTCATGACAATATATATGAGAGCACCGAGAGTTCAGAACGCATTCATATCAGTGTAGATGATAACGATATATTGCACAAAATCTCATCAACTTTAGATTTGCTCACCTATATCCTGCAACAAAGTCTTGTGTTAGAAGATCGAACCCATTTGGTAATGTTGCTAAAAGAGCACCATAATTTAGATTACACCATTTGGAAATTATCCGATATGACGCATAATACGTATTTTATGGAAAAGATCCTTACAACATTAAGTAGCTATTATTTTGCTTTTCTGGTCCATGAGAAACTTTTAAATCCCGATGCATCCGAGCCAGTGGAACAATTTAATGAGTTCGGTTCATCGCTTTTCAATCTCATGCGATTTTGCATTAACCGCATGGATGGATTAAATTTTGTAAAAATGGCTGAAATCAATCATTTGCTATGGAAGAAATTGGGTACTAGGGCACCCAAGGAAGTGATGATTCAACAAGAGCGGGTGGCAATTGAAAATCAATTGATTTGCTTTCATATGTTGCCACTGCTCTTCTCCATGAAGTTTGCCAGAATATTGGGCGAAGAATCGAAAACGGATCTGTTTGATACATACATTATGAAATTGCTTGAAATGTCCTGTGAACAGACGTTACGAGTGTGTTACCATATGCGCGATTCCTTCTTTACGCCAGAGGGAACATTAAATAATTTAATAACACCGGATTTGGCCAATAAGTGTATACATAGCATATTATCATTGACTCATGTCCTAGATCGGGAACAGGCAGTGACAGTGTGTCAAAGTCTGCTTTATGTACTACGTGAAGTGGTCGCATTAACCTCGACAAATCGCATGGAGACCGATGATTGTCACAGTGTGAGCAGCACTAGCAGCAGATATATGGATTTGTATCCGCGCGGAACTGAACTCATTATCACAGATCCAAAAGTTTTGCATTCCGTAATGGTTGGCCTGCGTACTCTTATAGAGCATTTTAAGATTACTTGGAAAGAGTCGGTGGAGACTATCGGCTTAGTTAATTCCTTGGCCTTTGTATTGGAGAACACAAATATGGATGCTCGTTGCACGGTTCAAGCCCTCAAGTTAGTCCAATTGGCTGTGGAACATTTTCTCTCGCCAAATATGGCTTTACTGGTAGATAATCTTCAAGGTTCCGCTTTAGTTTGTTTGGGACCAATTATAGTAAAACGTATGCATGATACTACCTGGGAAGTGCGTGATACTACCTTGGAATTAACCGCATCAATAGCTAGCATCTCGCGGATCAGTAAGTTAATTGAGCTGTATATTATACAATTGATTCCATTAATTTTAATTATATTTTTTTTAGAATTTCCTGCATTTCAACGTTTTCTCATTGATGCAAAAATACCACCAATTGTATACGAAATGGCAAAAAATGATTCGGAATCTTATGTACGGGCTTCGGCCTTTAAGTGTCTCACAAAAATGGTATGCATCAACACATTGTGGGAGCATGGACTTAGTCAGATGGATATTGTGGTAAGCTATTTGAAAATTTTTTATTATTGAGCTTTCCAACTCCATCTCCCTCCCTTTTCTCCACTTTCCTTTAGGACCATCTTTTATACGTTTTATATCGAGAAAATGACGACATTGTCCGTACCGAAGCTATCGTAACACTGACAATGATCTATGAGCATCGCAAAATTCCCCCCAAATATAAAAACACATTATTCTCAACACTCAACTATTGTGTGGTCGGTGACCATCACTGGGAGGTGAAGATCAATGCTTTATACTTTTGGAAAATGGAATTTCATCGACAGTTTGAAAATCAAGGGATGATTGATGGTGTCTTTCCTACTGTCACCTTTTCAAAGGAGCACAAAAAGATTGTCACTCTTACTGAAAAAGAGATTCAACTGCGTATAGCAAAGGTTTTCAGTGAAGTTCAGCAATATGGTTACTTTGGCATTGTTCTTAAATGTCTGCGGGAAGAATATGCCATGGAGGTCCTAAAAGTAGTTGTTAATGGAGTGAAAATATTCAATCAGAAGATGAAAAAATATGAGGGGCTGTTAAATGAGATATATCTAAGATCTCCGCAGTCCCCAAATGATTCTGAAAACTTCACATTCAATTTAAACAATCATAACCAAAAGGCTACATCAATCCCTACAGCAGCTACGTCTATAAATAATGATCAAGCTGATGAGGTTATCGAATCCATTCTTAACTCCCAAGATGTTCAACTGCTTGAAAAGGCTATGAATACGCAAATGCAAATAACTAACAATGAGATTCCAGACGAAAAACGCCATATTGATGAATTCTATTACAAACAATTTGCCATTCCCACCAGCGATTGGATGAAGGAAGTCAAGAAAATTGATTTGGAGCAGTTGCTAAAGGAACAGGAAGAATGGTCCGAGTGTAAAGAGAATTTTGTGTCACTCTTGGACGACATTTTGATTGCAATTAAGCGTGATGATGAAAACTTGATTTCAGATTGTTATTGAATTTAATTAATTGTTATTTCAGTTTAACAATATCGCAAGTATAATGTAGATTCCAGTAACTGTTGAAATTGTTTACTGCGTCTGGTGCGTCGTAATTATTAAATAATCTTAAGCTATTATGCTATTGATCTGAATTTGGATTTAAAATGCGAATGCAGAACCAAGGCCTTGTGAAAACTAACTGTTTAGATCTATAAGAACAAATTGAGTTAATAAAAAAAGATACTATTTTTGATAACTGTAAATGAAAATACAAAACTATTATAGATAAACTTATTTGTCCATATAAATTTATTTCAAAGAGGATTGCTATTAGCCTAACCAAATTCCTTTCTCTTTTTAAGCGCGATCAGTCGCAGTGTGGTGCCAGCTTCTTTCTGGAAAGAATAAATGGCTAACAACCTACTCTGTTGCAGGCCAAAAAACTTATAAAGTAGCTCCGCAAAAAATAGTTAAGGCTCACAAAATATAAGGTTTATGTTTAACAAATAAAATAACCGTTAATGTTTCTATTTTTGAAATCTATGTAACCGAAATCTGTTCAATCGAATTGTTATCGATAACATCAATCGGTTTTTTAAATCCATTTATGTTCACACCATCTCTAACGGCAATCGAATGCTGGTCCATCTTTAGTTGCAAGCAAGCGGCGGCGCTGAAAACGGTGGAGTCGGATTAATTTTTGTTCGTTTGTTAGATTTAACTTCAGTGCAACAATCTATGTCGAATAAATAATTCACTTCAAATTAATAAAAATGCCAATGGCTTTAAATAAACGAAAATCAAAGCATAAATATGGCCTGTTGTAAATTATGTTATAAATGTGAAAGTGCAACAACAACAATTGCACGCATATGAGCAAGCGTGGCTAAGCAGGGGCAACAAAAAGGAGTGCGAGAGTGTGTGTATAAAACGAAAAAGAAAAATCAATTCAATTGAAATTGAAACGAAAAATTTAGGCAAAGAAAATTGCAGCAAAAATAAGTGAAAAGTATATACGGGAGGCAAGCGGCAGCAAGAGAAAATACACACGCCCCCCATCCTCACAGCCCAGCACCCCAACAGCTAGCCAAGTGTAATAAAGAGGAGAGAAGAAAATGAGTTCAAGTTGTGAAAGGTGTGTGCCGTTACAGCAACAGCAATGGCAACAAAAACAACATAGCATAATGTCGAAATATTTGTGAATACGGAATTGTTTAAGCACCGCAGTAGCAACAGCAACAAAAATATAGACGTCTTGAATGCAAAAATAAAGGAAAAAAACTTAAATGCAATGAGTGGGAAGAGGGGTCAGAGAGAGCGAGAGTCAAAATGAGAGAAGGAGTCATCGCCGCCTTTACCAGCTGCGTATTGGGGGAGAGTGTCTGCTATATGAGTTTGTGTGTGTGTCCGTGCGTGTGCGTGAGGTACTCTCATGCATTTGCTGTGGGATTTTAGTTTGGCAACAAAAATTTATGCATTTTTCGTTTTTTTTGGTTTTCAAGCTAATAAAATCGATTTTCTTGCAAGGCGCGGCAACAAGCATTTGCCTGCCTAAGGAGCGACAGAGAAAGAGGGAGGAACACCCTCTCTATGGCTTACCAACTCTCTTCCTCTGTCTCTCTCGCTCATGTTATGTGTGTGTGTGTATGTGAAGGACTGCAATTTTCAAATAAGGAAAAACCGGAAAATGTTTGATGACGAGCCCCAAAAATATAAGGAAAAAAGGAAATCCCATCTCTCCTCTGTATAGCTCTCTGCCTCCCGCATACATGTGTATATTTAAGAGAGAGAATAAAGCTTACGCACAAAACAGAAAGACAAATTTGGTTAAGTTTTTTTTTCCTTATTTTTTTTTTTTTTTGAATTGAATGAATGAATTGAAACATTGAATGGAGCTTACGGTTCCCGGTTGTTGTTGCTGGCGCAATGCTGCTGGTGTTGTTGTAGCTGCTGATTTAGTATTTATGGAACGCAGCAGCGGCATTCCTGAAATGCTTTTACGTTTTTGGTTGCTGTTGCTCTTTTTAAATTTAGAAACAATCTCGCAGTTTTATGTCTTGTTTATGTATTTTCTCTTCTTTCCATTTACGATTGTATGTATTTGCTCTCTATCTTCATTCCTCTTCCTTTGTCTTTTCTCATTTTACAGAATAGAATGGGTAGAAATAATCGAACCACGCACCAAGGAGCATATGTATGCCAATTTAACAACTGGCGAATGCGTTTGGGATCCACCAGAAGTAAGTTCTATTTAACAACACACAACATTGTAATACCAAGCTTATGTTTATATCCTTTCGTTTTTTCCCCGATTGTTTGAAAAGTTTAATTTGAAAAACCATTTCTCAGAGTTATCGATTTTATATATAGAAAGTGAAAGTAATTGCTTTGCAAATACATACATAGATGGATTACATTATCTTTCGTTGCAAACATCTTATAAAAATGAATATACTCTTTTTAGGGGTACAAAAAAACTATGTGCACTATTTGAAATAGGTCAACGACCTTTTCTGTTTAAATTGAATCATTTGTTTTTTCCTTGGCAAATTGTTGTTTCAATTAATTCTGGGTCACTTGGTTATATTTTGCGCAATTTTTAATTTGGCTTGCAAATTTATTATTTGAGTTTTTTTTCTTTGTATATTATGACCCACATCGTCAAGTGGCGTAACCAAGGTCAATCATATTAAAATATTTGTTCCTATTAAAAAGCATTATAGTTACGTAGTAAAAATAAGACTACGTATACGTAATATCTAAAATGGAAATCTAAAATGAAGATATTTCAATGCAACTGCAAGAGAAACTTGCTAAAGAGCAAGTTTAAATTTTAGACTTGCGCCCAATTACACCAAAAATATTATTGATTAATTATTTAAATATATATTTATTTATTAATAGTCGTTTGTAACCACATTGGTAAAAGAGAGGAAATCAATTCGTAAAGTTTTTCAGCTAGCAGAAAAATATTTTTCAAAATATATAAAACAATTTGTCTTTGTTTTTTTTATTATATTTTATTTGCAGCTTTTTTAAGCTCTGCAATTTATAAAAAGAAAATGCAAAGTTATTTTCCACCCCATTTGAAGATTCTTTGTGAAATGTAAACATAATTTAAATTGCATGGAATATTTGCACTCTGCTTCAGCTTCAGCTTACTGCGGCGTCCCATCAAAGCGAAAAGAAGGACGAGGTGTTGTGGGCTAATAACTTCAGTCTCGCCTGTTAAAGGCAAAAAGTAAAAAAGCAAACACAGACACACACACACAAACACAAACATTGCCCGTTCATCCTTTTGCCAACATGCAGACGGAAGTAGTGAAATTTTCATTGATTTTATAGCTGGCCTCGTTTCACTGCATGTGTGTGTGTGTCTGTTGGGTGTCCTGCGTCCTTAATGAAAAGATATGCATGCATGGAGTTTATGCAGGCTCTGGACACACACATATGTACATGCATGGTTTGACTACCCCTCGGTGTGATGTGGCGTGCTTTTCAAGCCAGGATTTATATTGCTGCAACCGAACCTTTCTTCTTTTTTTTTGCAATCTCAGTGAGAGGTCAATATGTGTGTGTGTGTCTGAATGTGTGCAATTTCTTTTCTTTTCTTTTTTGTTTTCCTTATTCACTCTCACTCTTCTTTGAGTCATTATAAACATATTCTCTTTCCCCGCTTTGGCCATGTGGACTATGCCATGTGCTAGAACTGCAGGAAGCACAAAAAAAAAATAAAAAACAAACTGCATATGACAATTCTTAATTTTCCCCTTTATAATCGAATCCGAATTGAAATATAAGCAATTTTTTTAATAATCAAAGTATTTTTGAGTTTGAAAGTATAACTAACAAAAATGATAATATATTTAATATTTAAAAACAACTTTACAACAAATAGAAAATAAGATAAAAAAAAGTCGAAAGATCTTAGACATTATAAAAATCAGAAAAATATATGCACAAAAATACCTACATTGTATGTACATACATATGTACTTACTCTCCCATTTAAATTCAAAAAATATTTAATATTTGTTTGCGCATAATTTTGTTTTCGTTTTTCTCTGTTTCGGTATAGGTATATTGAATTTCCTTTTTGGAAAACCAGAAATATCTAGATAACGTACAACATCTGTAGTCCTTTCTCTTTGCCCTGCATTTCATACCATGCAATTCGTCCTAAATTACATATTTCTGCTTGCAATTGTTGCCTCTCATTTTCGACATTCCGCTTTGTTGCTCCTTCCGTGAATCCTTTCAGCTGCTCGCAATATAATCCATACAATTTATGCATTGCAGCGTGCAACGACATTTAAGCAAAAAAAAAGAATAAAATAAAATAAAATAAAAGAACCAACCACCACCTACGCATACTCTCATCCTCACTGTTACCGTCACCCCATCATCATCTTTACCCTTGCCTTTAAATTAGCAACTCTTCTTTTTGCTGTTCTTGTTGTTGTTGTTGTCAGTGCAGCTTTTTGTTTTAATGACGTTGCCCGTCGTTGCTCATTTTGGTGTCACCAGCGGCAACAACAACTTGCGTTCATTGTATGTACGTGATTTGAAATGTATGCACAGAGTTGTTGGGACACAGTCGGTCTACTCTTTTTCTTAACTTTTTATTTTTTTTTTTATTATCACCCTCTTTCCCCCTGGGCCATGGCAAACACGGTGTTTGCTTGCCATCCATGCTTTGTCATACTTTTTGCTTTTTTTTTTTTTGCTCATTTGCCTTTGTAAAACTTCCGGTTAATATGACGAAGAAAAGCGGGAGTTGAGAGATAGAGGAAAACGAAACTGTATAGAAAGAAGCGAGAGAGAGAGACCTCCAGAAGAAAAGTTGTTCGCTTTGTATTATAAAACACGCACAAGGGCGGGTAATAGAGTTGTAGCTAAGAGGGGAGGCAAGAAAAAGCGATAATGTTCATGTGTGTCCGCCGGCGTCAAATAACCACCAAGGAAGGGCTCACCCAAAGGCGATGGCGTCTAAAATAAAAAGCAAAAGACACAAACTTTGGTATGTCTCAGCGTGTATGTGTGTGTGTGTGTGCTTGGTGCTACGCAATCGTCAAAAAATTTCAAATTGTTTTCGTCATAAGTTTTTGGCTTTGCAGTTGGCCGCTCGTTGATCAACCATTACCATCTTTGGACTAAGGTTTGGCTTTTGCCTGATTACGCTACTTCCTGTGATTTTTTTTTTGCCACAAAATGTGTGCTTTTGGGTTACATGGCCCACGAGTCCACACACATGTGTATGTGTGTAGGCTCGATTTCTTGGACTTTATTTGTAAGCAATTACAAAGGCAATTAAATGAGCATAAACCATTGTTAATGGCTTTAAAGTTTCCACAAAGCTTAATGTAGTAAGGTCCATAAAGTCTTTTTAAAATGGCTAAATGTATAATTTAACTAATATATTTCTATAATTATAGTAAGCAGAAAGTTAAAATAAATAGTAATAGAACTAAAAACGAATATTTAGGAAATTTATATTAATATAACCAATGATAAGAAACCCAATTAAAAAACAAGGATAATAAAACAAGGAGAAATTAAAGCAATAGAAAGTATAAAGTGGCTGAAGCAGTAGAAAAAAGAAAGCAAAATAGAAAAGAAGAAGAAATGAAACCTGAATAAGAACAAAGGTCAGATTCCAAACAGCTAATTTATCTATACATTTCATATAATGCAAATTATGAAAGGGATTTTTTAAAAATGACAAACACTCATCATATACATATGTACATATGTATTTATATAGTCCCCCCATAAATTTCCTGATCCATGCTGAAAGAAGTAAACACACAATGCAATAAGTGATTTCTTTATAATGCAATTGACGTTTAGAGTGGTCTGAATACAAGTGTGTGTGTGTATGTGTCTATATGTACTCATCTACTTCTTTTTTAAAGCAATAATTCAAGCATTTTATATTGTCAATATTTTCCATGTTGATAAACGATCATTGCAACGTCTACGCAGCACGACACACAACACAATATTCCTTTCAATTTCAATAAGTGTTTGAGATAGCCTGAACTTCAGACATCACAAAGAATATTTATACATATGTACATATATATATATAAATATGTTTAAGTGTTACAAGAAGTCGATTTTAAAATACCCTCTGTCAAATAAAAATGTTGCTGAATTCTTAACGTTTTAAATAAGATTAATTGTTAATTAATTGTTTCTTTGTCTCAAAACAACCAATTGAATATTTTATCTTTCATTTCCTATCTTTGCATTTTTTAAAACGATTGAAATTGTATTTGATAAAAGAGTTATAAACGGCTATATATGTATGTACCTGTTGCATTTATTTAGACGAATTTTATTCTCCTTCTCTTTATTTGTAAACAAACTCTTAAACATTTTACAAAAAAACAAATTAATTAAATAAAATTAAGGCGCAATATTTATTATAGTATCATAAAAATCGTTTGTTTAAAATTACTCAAAAATTAAATTTGAAAATAACTAATATCTTTGGTTAGTATTTTTAAAATATTTTGTTTTGAAACCTCACTTATTTACTTCAAGTTTTTTGAATTTCATTATGTATGTACATATATCAATGAGGCATATATTTATTTTTTTTTTCATTTAGTTCTTTATAGTCTGCTCTGATGTGTTATCGGTTTTATTTTTGTTCTGAATTTCATTTTTCAATTTTTCTCTTATTTACTCTTTTTCTTTAATGTCGATGATGACCTAATTTATACAACAATAGCAACAAAAGAAAAGAACTGTATATTTTTTTGTTATTTTGTTATATATTTATGAACTGGAACAATTTCATTAACTGTTGTTGTTTTAGATAATTTTGGTCGGTGGCTATTTTTAATAACTTGTTGATTTCTGATTCACCAGCCAATTGGGTGGGTGGGTATGCTTAACACTCATATTGCTTGGTCCATAACTGACCTCACCAATAAACAATGAAAAGAAGAAAAAAAATATGCTATCCAATTCGAGATTTGACTGTGACTAAGTCTTACTCAGCTGATGGTTCAGTTTCTGGTGCTGATTAGAAGTGTGTGTGTGTCGTCCTCGACCCATTTTATTTGCTGATTAAAAACTGAACGCTAAATTGTTATTCAATAAAAGACAATGTGAGACGTTTGGTTTGGAAATAAAATCCATTGAATTATAAGATCTCCACAATAGAGGATCAACTTAAAAGCATTCTTTATTCAACATAAATCTGAATGAATGTTAAATATTGAACTGAAAAGCCCTTCTAAATTCTGTATAGTTTTTACGATGACATCATTATTATCATTATAACCCTAGATCCGCCACAGTGTGTAAATCCATATATATATAGTTATAATAGTTAGTTAAAAATTAGTTGTCAAATCTTAATGGCAACAAAGCAGTAAAAAAATGATTTAAATTCTTTAAAACCACTCAGCCGATTAAATTAATATTAACAACTCCTAGAACATATAGTTTTACAGATGCTTTTTAGGCTTTTAGAGCCTTTTTTTTTTGCTTAAATTGTAAATTGTGTCATTTGATTAATAAAAAAAACATTCAATATTCATTAACTACATTATTGTTAATAAAAAATGTTTTACATGAATAATTGAAACAAAATCGCTAACAAAAAATAAATTCTCCTGCATTAAAGGGTTAATAATACGCTTTCAAAATCTTTCGGAATTTTCGATATTTCAGATTTTTTTGAATATTCTAATTTATCATCCTGTTCCATTAGAACTCAAAAACAGCTGATTGAAATAAAGAAAATTGGGCCATCTGTTCGAAAATGGTTTCCCCACTCACTATTTAAATTTTTGAATTCTCTCTCTGTTCTTCCATCATCATTATTATCATCATCATCGTCATCTGTAGTATGAGTAATAAACTTTTCATAATATTGCAAATAGAAAAATCATTTTTGACATTTTAATCCCCGCAACGACGAGAAAAAGACACACAAAAATATGAGTTCATAATCTTGTGAGAGTTTTTTGTTTCATTAATATTGGTGGACGAGCATTCTTTGTTGCTTGAGTGATCTAATTTATGGTTTCCATGGAATGGAGAAAATACGTTTCTCTCAATTCAATGAGATAAAGATGTAGGCCGCCGCACACTGTCCCTGTCCCCTGTCTCTTCTCTTTACATCTCTACGCTTCTCTGCTTTTTCTGCTTCTTCATTTGGATGATGAGCTTGTTGTTGTATTTCCATAATTACAAAAAAAATATTTGGAATATCTCGTACAAGGCCGTAAATGAGGTCGGTCGGTCGTAAGTCTATGACGGAGGCAACGGGAGAGAAAAATTGAGTCGAGTTGAGTATGATGTGGACCCACTTAGTGGGTGTAGACGCAAAGAGGGGAGGGATGGCTCTTTGACTGACTGACTGACTGTCAGTCAGTTGAAAGTGCTGCAAGGCAAACACAGCATTACATTTCACTCCCCTCTCTCTCTCCACTGAGTAGCCTTGCCCCAATCATCGTCTCTGGTTGCGCCCACAAATTATGCAACATGCGAGGCGATGCGCTATAGAAGCTTGAAATGGAAATGGAAATGGGAAAATGTAAAACCAGAAATGAAAAGCCAGCCAAGCTGAAAGCTTTCATTTGCAATTGGAAACTGGCCTGGCTGCCCATTGTTGGTGTTGGGTTATTATTGTTGTTGTTGTTGTTGTCGTTGTTATCAGCTGCAACTGCAACAATAACAACTGCAATAATGTTGCAGATTAAAACTCATGGGCATGGGCATGGGTCAGGGCCTGGATCTAGGCTTTGGCGTGATATACATATGTACATATTTATCGCCACCCACTTTTTCTTTTTTTATTTGTGGTTTGGGTTGGGCATTCACATAAAAGTTCAAGGTCATCAAGTGCTGCATTTTGTGCAGAAAATAACCCTGACTTCTGTGAGCAAAAGGGACAGGCGATGACTCTTAAAGATGAAACGAGACAAATGCATCAGGCTAACACAGACACACACACACGCGCCTCTCTCTAGTTGAAGGTCACAGGAGAGAATCGTGCGGTAAGGAGGATTAGGTGGGGCAACACCACCTTGTTTCGCTCTCAAGCAAGGAAAAAAGCAAAAACAAATAAACAAATAACCCTCAAACTATACAATTTATAAATATATATACATACGTATATACATACATATTTATATACTTATGTACTTTTATTCTTGCTGATTAAAGCAAAAGTATTTTTTTTTTCTCTTGTTTCTTTATTAATGGTCTCTCAGATCTGATATCAAAAAGTTCTCTTGAAAATGCTGTGTGATGTGCAAACGTGCCAAAAAAATCTTTTCAATGTTGATATTTGATCAAACGGGGAGTATTATCTTTATCTTATTAAATCAGCAAAAAGAAGGGATTAAACCTAGAGGAATAGTAAATATATTCTTTTCAAGGTTGAAGATAATTTTGAGTATACATATATACGCTGAATGTATAAAAAGGGATTTTATGTATAATATAACTAATTCTCCAACAAATATATACAGCTTTAAAAATATCGTTGACTGATTTATAAATATATATAATATATATATATATATATAATATATGTCTATGATTCCATTTAGAACAATCTATCACTACCGACAATATAAAATATATATGTACTATGTATCATGATATGTGTCATATCATAGTTAATATTATGAATGCACAATTGTTTTATCATTTAATATAGTATAGTATCTCTCTCTCTCTCTCTTTCTCTCTCTAATGCCTGACAATGATTTACTCATCTTGATCTCTTTAATTTTTCCCCCCGTGCCACGTGTTAATGGAATTTTACAGGATGTACCAATTAAGCGTACCGACTCATCACAATGGTGGGAATTGTTTGATACAAACACGCAACGTTTCTATTATTACAATGCAGCCACACAGAAGACTGTGTGGCATCGGCCGAGTAAGTGCGACATTATTCCATTGGCCAAGCTGCAGACCCTCAAACAAAACACCGATCCCAGCGAGCGTAGAGAGCAGACAACGCCCCAAAAGCAGAAACAATTGCAAATACAGTCCCAAACCCAATCTCAGCAACAACAGCAGCAGCAACAGCAACCCTCACCCATATCTGGACCGAATAAGAAAGGACGTGGTCAGCGTATTAGTGGTGGTAATGGTGCCATGGCCAGTTCTGAAGAAAAATTGGCCAGCAGTGAAATGATCTCTAGTCCGCGGGGGCGTCAAAGTTTTCGGTAAGGCGCACATTTTGTTTATGCCAGGTAATTCTTGTTTATATTTACGGATTATATTCGATAGCATTGGCACGGGTGACTCATCCCGTTCAATGGACCTGCAGCAGCAGCAGCAGCCACAACAACAGGGCTATGCTTCTCGTCGTTCCCAAGGTAAGCTAATACAAGTACACAAACAAACACTAGAAAAATCCGATGACTCACTTACACCATAATTGACATTTTTTTTTTTTTCACAGATTCCTGCAATCATTACAAGGAGTCGGGAAAATCCAGCGATTCAAGCCTATCCAGTGCGCATGGCTATCGACGATTCAATGATGCGGGTAACGGTGGAATAGGTGGTGGAGCTGGTACAGATGGAATGCGCTTGGGTTCCCTGCAAAAACAACAACAACAACGTAGTGGAGGTGGCAAGGACAATGGAGCGTAAGTTGATTGAAAGGTCAATTATTTATCTATGTACACATATGTATGATGCATTATGGTGATTGGTTTTGATTAAGCAACTTGGATAAAATAGGGAAATTTTATTAGAGTTCGAAAAAATTCAAATTCTTTTGCCTAATGAATGATCTTTGATTAAATGAATGCTCCCAGAATGAAGATGGTTTAAAATATGGTTGTACGTATACATAATATTACGTAATATTTTGTTGCAGTTTTTCCTGCAGATGGATCAGAAATTTCATTTATTTTTTTAAAATATTTCTTAAGCTAATAGAGTCTAAATAGAGTCCATGAAATAAATAGTTGTTTTATTAATTTAAAATCTAAATACAGTAGAATTAGCTTATAACAACTTCAGTTATAACGTTTATCAGGTTATATCTAAATAGATTTGCTTAAGAATTAGTTTGTTTAACTTAAAAACGTCTTTTAAAGGTGGCAAATATAAAAAAAATTATGCTACTTCCGGTTAGAGCGTCGTCCGGCTTTAATGACGTTAAATCGTCGGTCCCTTGTCTGTCGTTATCTGCTAAAAAATATATTTTTATAAGCATAATTATTCAATATTAATGTATTGCAAGGTTTGATCCCCTTTCTCTTCATTTAGCTCCCACCATTGAAGGTGGTGGGGCATGTTATTGCAATTATAAAACGATGACGATAATAGGATTTGATAGTTCTTGAAAATTGTCAAATTCTTTAAATCGTTTAATGTAAAATATTGGTATGGTGGATTAAAATAAAATATTATATTATAGTTAAGACTATTTTTATTGAAGACGCTTTCTAAGTTCCTGCATCTACTAATCATACGCTTAGAGTTCTTTTTTTGTCATTTGGAGATTTTCATTCATTATTATTCGACTGCTTGTCTCTTCCCCCTTTCTCTCTGTTTCTCTTTCTGTCTCTGTGTCTCTCTCATCTTGCTTGCTTCTTCATATGATGTTTCGGTTTGATCAGCTTTGAAATGTTGCAAGAAAGCGCTAGCTCACATAGTTTGCTACCGCATGGCTCCTCGTCGACGTCTTCATCGTATGTTGGTGGTAGTATTGGTGGTCATCCTCCACAGCTTTTGCCCAGCCACATGCAGAGCTATTGCTCCTCAAAGTCATCCGATATAGCCTCACCCACACATTCGATACATACGCCGCAGTCACAAAAGAAGAAAATGTCACCAGATGCTGGAGCACCACCACCCCCAGCACAATTTAATTACGCACAACAAAGGAATGCACAACGTGGATCCGGAATGCCAGGAAAGTCACCCTATGTTGGAGGGGGTAAGTAATAGCATTTAGAATATACAAAAATGTATACTAAATCACTATTATTGCCTTTTTAGATCGGGAGTATAAGGTATCGTTGGCTCGGTCTGGCAGTTTTATGTCCTCTTCGATAAATCCAACAGCCGCTGGCCATCATAGCAAATCTTATCGAAAGAGCAGTGCTGAGGCAAATGGCGGCGGTGGAGCTGCCAGTGATGATTCAATGCATGAAAAGTATTTCAAGAGTGTCGAGAGTACCCCTTTATCCAGACGCCGTCACACCACCAATGCCACCAAAAGCGGAGGCGGAGCTAGTGGCAGTAATACGGCCACTAGTACAGCGGGAAGCGGCAGCAGTAGCCATAAGAAGCATTCGAGCGATTCAAGTCCTCAAAGTCCCATTAGTCCACAAACGAAGAGTTCACGACAGGCCAAAACGAGTGCCACGAATGCTCTACATCATCAACAGCAGCAGCATTCACCACGTATGCCAGAGCCGTCGTCGCACAGTTTGGATTTGTTAAGTCTAGAAAGGATATCATTGGGGGGCAAATCTCAGGGGCCCATTTCGCCAGGTGGTGGTGATTTGGGCATGATGACGCATTCGTCACGTGGCTCCAATGATTCCGCCCGTCAACATCAACAGCGCCAGAAGTCGAATAGCTCGACAGCCAATCGTTATACTGGACAAGGATCACTGCGACACAGTGCCAGTTCGAGTTTAGATAAACGAAACTATCATCCTGGCGCAGGTGGAGGAGGCGAAAAGCGCCGCTCTAAACAGCAGCAGCATCACCTACAGGCGGATCACAGCGATGTGGAGTATGATAATGGCAACACTTCTCCTTTGTATAGCAATTGGGATCAGGAGATGCCTCATTTATTGCCCCTCAAACACTATATCATTGAGCAGGCCAAGCTTTCTGGACGTTATGATTACAGGGGAAGCGGTGATCCTGGAGACTCTGACTCCTATCATTCGGATAGCCAATCGGAACATTCGCTATCGGGCCACGAGCCAGACAATGAGGACTCCGATGGTGGCTCTGATACACACGGTGGCTATTTGGAGCATAATTATGGCATGATCGAAGACTATGCCAATATGGGTGACAGTGTTTCATATTATGCCTATCAATATCCTCCATATGATCCAGCTGGCAGAGAGGATATGTAAGTTAAATCTTTTGGAAAAGTTCGGAACAGAAAGTTTGCTAATCTTCTCTTGCTTTTTCCTCTTAGATCCGATAATGTGGAGGCTGTTTTGGAGGGAATTGGTGGCAATAATGCAATAGATTCATCATCAGCGGCAGCTGTACAGAAACCAAAGACTCGATATCAGATCTCATACTATGATACGGTCTCCCACAGTCCCTCCTCCTCGGCAGGGCCATATCATAATCAGCAGCAGCATCAATCGCAACAGCAGCAGCAGTTGTACTCGAATACTCCTCTTCAGTATACACCTCTCCAGTATACCAGTCATGGGCATGGTCATGGTCAGTATGTCCAACCCCCAGCTCCACCACATCAGCAATTGCATCTTGATCCCAATGATGCAAAACAAAAGCAATCACAGACGCTACCCTCACCAAATCGGCAAATATCACGTCTGGTAGCCAAAGATGATCTACAGCAACAACAACAGCAGCAGCAGCATCAACAGCAAATGTCAGGTGCTCCTGGTGCCAGTTTATCGCGAGCTGCTCACAAGCTTAATCCTCCTTCGCTTAAGCCCACTATTCAGCAAATCTTTCCGCCCAGCGAGCGGGCTCCACCGGCTGGAAGCCATTTGGCCTGCATGAAAGAATGTGATATTGAAAAATTTGCCGCCGACAATCTAAATCTTCATTCAAAGGGAATTTTTCGTAAGAAAGCATCTGTACGGGATATGCTCAGTTGGACAGCGGATCCGATAAGCCGTTCCATGTTAGCACTCTCGCGTGATAAGGCCGACAAGAAGACAGCCATTGAGCTATTCAAATTGGTGCAAATCTATATGGGGGATCGTAAAGCGCGTTCGGGCATGAATCTCAATTCGGTGGCCATCGATATAATCACAGCATCCCTACCGCAGCAACAGTAAGTAGCAAAATGAATTATTTAATTGTTATCAATAATCTAAATGTCTTTTTAAATAAAGATTGCGCGATGAGCTATATGTTCAGTTGTGCCGTCAGACAACGGAAAATCCCAAGCGAGAGTCATTAATACGTGGCTGGGAACTGATGGCCATTTGTTTGTCTTTTGTACCACCGTCGCCCACATTTCAGCCTACACTGCTTAAGTAAGTTGCAATCGTGCTTATCTAGCAAAGCAAAATTCTAATAATTATATATTTCTCTTCTGTTAGTTATGTGAATCGTCATCGTGATCCCTCGTTTGCCACCAGTTTCATGGAGGTATGCAAGTGGCCAATTCATGTTCAAATCTCTCACTATGCTACTGTTTGTTGTCGGCGTTTGGATCGCATTGGCAGCAGTGGCCGTAAGCTGGCCAAAAAACCAACCGAAGATGAGGTGGAACAGGCCAGGGTAAGTTTTAAAAGTTTCTTATCACTTAATCATTATTAATATTTTGTCTTTTGGTTTCCAGCAACAAATCTTACGGAACAGCATGTTTGGGAATACGCTTGGTGAAGTCATGGATTTGCAAAAGGATAAGTTTCCATTTAGAAAACTTCCCTGGATACAAACCACTCTTTCGGAACATGTAAGTCAAGTGCCACCGTAAAGAAGGATATAAATTTAACTATATATTTAATCACTTTATCACAGGTTCTTCTGCTTAATGGCAAACAAACGGAGGGCATATTTCGCGTCTCTGCGGATGTAGATGAAGTCAATTGCATGAAAAATCGCTTGGATCGGTGGGATGTTCCTGACTATAAGAATACAATGGGTACAGCCTTTGCAATGAGTGAATAATATTCCCAAATAGCTAATCCATACGTGCTTCAATTTTCCAGTTGATGCCCATGCTCCAGCTAGCCTGTTGAAGTTATGGTATCGTGAGCTGTATGATCCGCTTATACCTGATGCCTATTATGAGGATTGTGTGAATACCGAAGATCCCGATAAAGCCAAAGAAATAGTTAATAAGTTGCCTGAAATTAATCAATTGGTGAGTGAAAACAAATCGAAAAAAAAAACAAACGTAAAAACTATTTGTGTTTCTATTTAGGTCCTAACGTATCTAATACACTTCCTGCAACAATTCTCGAATTCCGAGGTGGTCAGCTGCACCAAAATGGACTCATCCAATCTGGCTATGGTATTTGCTCCAAATTGTTTGCGATGCACTTCAGATGATCCCAAGGTGATACTGGAGAATGCACGCAAAGAGATGTCATTTATGCGCACACTTATCCAGCATATGGATACCACGAATGTGGCCAATCTGGTCTAATTTAAAACCTATCCTACCTAACTTATCTAATTACCAAAAAACCCAAAAAATCTTAACCTTAATCTTACAACTTTTCAATTTGTATTTATACGAAGAGGATAAAACTAATTTTTGCTACTCGAATTTTTCTTACTAATTGCTACCAAAATGATTATGAACCTAGTTTATCTATTTATTAGCGAGATCAGAAATTTCTATTTGAAATACTCAAAACTAAATGCCAGGATGAAACTTTATAGTGCTTTGTTCTTCTACTTTTTTGTTTTGTTTTATTTTGTGAAACCAAAATCTGTAATTCAATGTGTGCATGCCTCTAGATTAATGTTAATTTATTTTTTTGCATTTTAATTTATGAAATATACTCAAAGCCACTCTCAACTCTCAAAACCTTGAGCAACTATAACAAATATATATGTATGTATATATATATATTTGAGTTATTAATGTAAACGAACAAAATAAGAAAATCAAACGCAATAAATTAAAAATAATGAGGTCAATGAATGAAAACTGCTTAAGAAAACTCTATATATAATATATGCAGCAAATGTAGTGCTATACAATTATTTATTCATATAAATTAAATAAAATGAAAAAAAAAAATGAAAAGCAAAATGTTACAAATACAAGAAAATCAAATCTAATCAATATACAATATATATATATATATATATATATGTATGTATAAGTATGCTGGCCAAGAAAACGCGAAATGCATTTTCAAATTCGAAAGTGATCGAGTTGAGAGAAAATTGATAAGAAATGAATAAAGTTATATTATATGTATAATTAAAAACAAAAATATGAAAATCATGCAGATATAATTCTTTCTTTATCTAGGGGCCATGAAAGAGCTCAAAGCCTGTTAGACAGACAACTAATAAATTCATAAATATATATATGTTAGCTCTTCCTTTTCCAGTCGAAATAATTTATATTCAATTCTCATTTGATAATTGTTAATAATTTAGTGTCATTTGACGAGCTTAAGCCCGCTCATTATCATCTATTTGGAATTGTTGTTTGGTTGTGCGTAACCTCGTCAATTCTATTGAATTGCAGGCATTTTCTACTTATCATCCACAAGCCAAACGTTTTGACTTTCGATTTCATTATTTGTTGTGTTTTTCCATTTATCAATAATCATTATTCATTGGGTATATTCTTTTGCCATACATTTAAACCACAAAATTGAGTTTATGAGTTAACAAATGGCAGCTATTGCCTTGTCGTTTGGAGGTTAATAATACCCAAAAACTGTCGCCTTGTGATTCATTATAAAAAGTGAACAACAAAAAAAAAGAAAAGTGGCCCGTGCGCAAAATTAATGGTTACTTGAGGATGTGGGGATTAAATTAGATTTAAACATTAAGTTAGTGTACTCAATTGTAGCTGTATATAAAATACCCTAACCAGCAAAATCAAAAGAAATTGCTTAGCCCAGCACTCTAATTTGCTTTATTTCCTGATTGTATTTGCTTTATTTCCTATGAGTTATACGTTTTTTTTTATAATTCACTGTTATCATAAATTTGTAATCGGCCAATTTAGACCCAGTGGGAAATGACACAATTTTCTGAAAATCAAAACCAAAACAAATCAAATGGTTCAGTCAGCTTTCTTTCATGGGAACTCCAAACTACGATTATATGCATATAAAGTGTATGTAAACCTAAATTGAATGTATTGCAAAACATGGTAAACTTATTCAAGATTATCTTTGACATGTGAAGCAAACCCACCCACATTCATTCACACCTTTTGCTTACCCTACCACGCCACACACGCACACCCAAATCAAAAATACAAAAAAAGATTCTTTCAACCGACTACTGAAACATTGAACTTATCTAAACGATACAATTGGGGCAACCTGAAAAACAATATACATATATCATATGTATAATCGGTATCTGTACTCTGATACCTGGGTACCTATGAAAACCTCGGGAATAACAGTATTGTATACACAAGCAATAACAACAATTAGGCACATTTTATCGCCAACACACAAGGCCCGAAAATCGAAAGTAATCCATCATCTCAGAGGCTTAACGAGAAGTCCATTGATAAGAATAGTGGGACTATTCCTCACAATTTCTACATACCTTCTCTTGGCTATACAAACGTATAAATTTCATAGCCCGCCAATAACCCTTGTGTTCTACCATACCCCTTACTCTATCATAGAAAAAAAAATATAAATATAACAAATACCAAAAATTTCGATTACTCAATCAAAGCGATATCGCGTTAGGAAAAGATGGACAGTTCTGGTTCTGAGTGTGGGTGTATATTGGTAATTCTAATTTGTTTACAACAACAATAAACCAAAATAATTTAACAGTAGTAGTACGAAATGGGTCTCTTTTTTTTTGGTTTTGTTGTTTTTTTTTTGCTCTCTTCATACATACATATATAAATATCTATAGTTTATGTATAAACGAACACCAAACCGAATACAACCAAGTGCCCCGACCAAGCGATAACTGATAATGGGTGATTAACAATTATTTGATCAAAAGTACCGACTTGAGAATTATATAGATTGGGGGGTTGCGGGTGCTATTTCATGAGGGTAGTTCTGTGTGTCTGTGTATGTTTAATAAGCACCGAGGGTTTTGATTTATATGACTGGTGGATCGGCGATTGGGTGGTGTCGTTGTCGTCGTTGTCTGCAATTGGAAACTCGAGGAGCCATATTCCCTGCCCTTATCAATATGGATGGATGGTAGTGGTAGCCGTAGCCCATGCCCACCACCTATACCTAAATCATTATCTATGTACGTAAGTGCCTACACCTATGCCCTCACTGAAAGAAATAGATTTAACTTTTAATCGTTGTAAATTTTATAGTCTTAAAAATTAGAAAAATTTATATGAATATTCACTGCAAAATGTAGATCTTGATGAGGGTAAGCGGGGGACGTTTTTAAATGAAATAAGTTTATAAGATATTTCCACAATTTTCCAACTTAAGATATGGTCATAAAATTCTGTAAGATCTTTGCTTTAAACTCTCTTTGAATTCTACTATAATTACAGGCCTCTTAAGTTATACAATTTCTAATTCAGAAATTTATTTTCTCGCATTCTGTGAAATTTCAATTAATACGCCTTCGATTGATTAGTTTTTTTTTTTATTTTAAGAACTTTCCCTTATTTTTTTGCAGTGTGAGGGAGAACGGGCCATATCTACATACCGCTCTATTATTGTTAATATTGATATCTTACCCCATTAGCACAACATTATATGTACAATCTATTATATTCTGTGAAATCAGATTTAGGTACAATTTATTGGGCCCTGGAACTGAGTACTGACTGAGAGACCAATACCGATTGCTCGCAATTATTTTAGTTCACCGTCGGCGACGAAAGAAGTCGCCTCGCCACGCTCCGCTAGCGTCTCCCAATCTTTAACATTATGGAGAACATTACCAAAACTAGTAATAACAAATCCTCATTTTCTATTGAGAATATATTGGATCGGAAAAACTCAAGTCCCAATAATAACACAGATAGTTCTGCCAAATTATATCCGCATATTTTATTACCGCGCCGCTCATCTGTTTCAACAACAGCAGTGACCACATCCAGTGTCAACACGTCCACGGGCTCAGCATCATCAGTATCTTCAGCAACCTCATCATCAGTTCCTACCATATATGATTTATCTCGCGAAGCTGTGGCCGCTCAATATGCCATCAAGAATTTGGAATCGACAGCACCGGGAACGGGAACTCTCCTGTCGCCCACAACTCTGCGTTTCAATCCACCCACAATCTATCCAGATCCCGCCTCGTTATTTTATCAACAAGTTCTCAATCTACAAAAGAATCCTTCGCTCTTTATGCCCCACTTTCAAGCGGCAGCAGTGGCAGCAGCAGCAGCGGCAGCACAGCCGACATCAGCCTATTGTGACCAATATGCTCCATTTATGGATTGTGATGGTGAGTAAAGAAAAATGAACTATATGGGATATATAAGGATAAATATCTGAATTTCAATTGTTGTTCCTGTGAACTGTCCAAGTTAGAAAATATTATTAAAATTAGACATATAAATATGTGTTACAGATTCGAACTTGATTATATGATTAGGAAGGATATTGATTTATCCATTACTTTCATGTGGCTCTTTGTCTTAATACACTCAAAAATAGACTTTTTTTAAATACTCAATACTTCATAAGAGATGGTTTTCTGAGTTTATTAATGGTTAGGATAAACACGTCCTTAAATCAGCTTTAAAATTTTTTAACGGTCATTTTCTTTTTTTAAATTTGTTAACTTTCTTTGATTGCAATTATATCAGGTATTTTTGGCTATTCACTGTGAAAGTAAAATGGCTTTATTTATAGCTTAACTTGAATTTTAAAATACCTATATTTTTTTAATTTTTCTTTTAAATGCTGTAAAGGATATTTATTTATTATTATTAGTTATTTTGCTATTAAGCAATTTTTGGTAATTTGTCTATTTTTAAAATGTATACTACAATAATAAGCCTTTTAAGTCTACCACTGAATAATCAAATAGTTAAATTTTGCTTAGTCAATGTACAAGGTTTACTAAATTACGCAATTGATAATGGTATTGCACAGGTTTCTATATGATATATGTATCTATATGTAGAAAACAGGGACAATTTCATTAGCATTCGTTTATATACCGGATATGACTCATCATCCTATCGTCTATTAATGAACGAGCGTTTTAATTATTAATTAGGTCTGAGAATGCTGATAAAAAGTAAATAGAATAAAAAAGAATGTTAATATCTAAATATCTAATTTTACATTGCCAATTCTTAATCTCTAATGATAGATTACTGGAAACTTGGAGTTTAATTTTTTCCCGAAATAATCCACGTTAAAAATTTGAGACAGTCAATGAACTTGAGAATAAAAACTAATATACATATGTTTCTATTACAAAATCATTATAATTAGGTCTCACATAAGTTGGAATAGACAACCCTTTATGTAAATCTACTATCATCGGTTCTCATGCAACCACTGATCCCCAAATTGAGCCACCAGAAACATGATTAATGTGCATTTTTATGTGGATGAGAGTTGGGGATTGGTTTGTTTGTCAAAGTCAAGTGTTGGCGCCAATGCCACTTGAAATCGAAAATCGGAATACTTTTATTTCCTATGCATTTCGTTTACATTGTGGATGCAATGTAACGGTATATTGACACCCATTCCAAACAAAATTTTAGTTATTTTTATTACAACTGATAAAGTCAAACTCGCTCCAATTCCCGCAAGATTGGCGCACAAAAAGGGACACTTCAACTAGTCGTCACCAGACACACCAAATCAACATACATACATACATAAAAAATATGAAATAAATTCGGGGGCCCCCTTATCAAAGGTGACAAATATTTGAAATTTAGGTGGGAGACATCTAGGGAAACTATATTCATATATATGTATATCACAAACGAAAGGGGTAATAAACGGGAATATGCACTTTGTGGGAATTTTTGTTATACAGTTATCTATAGAGATTATCCTAGTTCAACAAACTTTAAAAAATTATAGAGTTTATTTTGATATTTGATAAGCACAATGAATGATTTCAATTGATTACCAAAACAGTTAAATTTAATAGTGAAACTCCATTATCTAAAAAGATAAAATGATCTAAATCTAAAAAATTAATTTTCATTAAGTGAATCCTAATTCTAAATATTGAACTATAATAAGAATCATAGTACCGAAATCAATTTAGGAATACCGCAATCCTTATCACAGATTAGAGTCCATTCATAATCATAAGTGAAATCATGTTCATTCTACAATTTCAATTTTATTTGCTAATTGCCAGAACTTCCTATTCTTAATTTTTACTGCATAGTTTCAACTAAAATTGGCAACATTTTTCATATTCCATTTATGCACCATGATTATTGTAATTCTTAAACACTTCAGCAACATCCGCTCTGTTGAGGTAGAGTATTGATAAGTTCGTCTAGCCAATCTAAATCGGATTTCAAGTGGCTTATCTAAACCAAAAAAATGCTATTAGAGGCGATTAATAGGCGCTGTCCATCATCTTCTTGTAGACGACGATTTAACTATGTGAGATAAACATTAACCACGTCGGTTTGGGAACTTAGAGGGTTTTGATATGATTCTGTATCTGGTTGAGTTTTTTTTTTCTTTTTCTATTTTCAATTTTTGTACATGAACATTATAAAATAATCAAAATTTTAATGTTGATAGATTAAAATTGTCGAATGGGGGGAAAGTGGGGAAACAGGTGTTATTGCTGCTTATCGCCACTTAATAAAAATAAGCGTTAATAAGTCTATTTGTAACAATTTAAATTATGACATTTGATTTTCGGTTATTTATTTTTCATTTTGATAGGTTGAGGTAAGTATGGACAAAAATATCAGCATTATTCTAGCATGATTTAATTGTAGCGAAGTGCGAATTTCCGTTTCACGTTTTTGGGCCTGCATATTTTGCTTTATCAAAAATTTTGGTAGCAGAGGCATGGCTCACCTACTCAACCCACTTGACATTTAAGGGGGGAGTATATGTATAGAAATCAGGTACAATTCGAATTACTTGTTGGGCAAGTTTTACTTTTGTTTTGGGGTTTTTTTTTTTTTTTTGTAGTTGCCTCATTACTGATAAGAGGAAATTATGACAATTGAGTTGAGAATCAATTGAATTGCCACTGCTTTTGGAATGGGCATAATAAAATACGTACTCGAATTTTGCAATGGCGTCAATTGTGTCTCTATTTACAAGTGGGCGTTGACATTTCCCCTACTGATAGGTAGACTCCAGCTCGTAAACATGTTCCCAATTGGAATATAGAGTTTGTACGACCTGATAACAACGATTGGGCAAATGAATGATAGAAAAGGACAGACTGGAGATTGAGTGGCATAGCCCCAAATCAAAAGTAACCAATCGAAAACGAAAGATTCAAGTTGAATCAATTGATATGTAGGCATATTTTTTGTTTTAAGTGCCTGTAACTAAGTTAGATAGTAGAGTAATTTAGAAGGATTTGTCCAGATAAACAGAGTCCAGAGTGCAGAAATATTTTTAGTATACCATTTTTTTTCAATTTTTAATTTTGCTTTTTTATATTTTTTTTTTTAGGATTCGCCAATCCCGCAACTGCAGCCGCCGCCCTTTATTGCAACGCCTATCCAGCGGCTAGTTTCTATATGTCCAATTTTGGGGTAAAACGCAAAGGTGGCCAAATCCGTTTCACCTCGCAACAAACCAAAAATCTCGAGAGTCGCTTTGCCAGCTCTAAATATCTTTCACCCGAGGAACGTCGACATTTGGCCCTTCAGTTGAAACTGACAGATCGCCAGGTGAAAACTTGGTTTCAGAATCGCCGTGCCAAATGGCGCAGGGCAAATCAAAGCAAGAGAAGTCTTGGAACAGCCAGTGCAACATCACCAAACACAACTAATTCAAGTTCACCCTATGGCAATTTGACACAGTTGACTGCCAGTCGAAGAGGAGGCCAACAAAGTGATGAAGAGGATCGCATGTTTTTGTCCGAAGACGATGATGATGATGAAGACGATGAGGCATTAGATTAAATAAACTTTATTTAGTATAGTATTTGATAGTTTATTTTAATGGAACTGATAGCTATCCAGACAGGGGCAATTGGGTAAAGTGCAGCGTGGTGCCAAATTTGAAAGGTGGCCCATGGTAACGGGAAAGGTTAGGGGCACAAACCATTTGGGATAGGCACAAATCGAACTGTTGCCCAAGATCGAAGATGTTGATGACGATGATGTCTTCAGTTCCATCATTGGCGGTTTGCCCGGATACTGCAAAAGCCTTGGTGTAAAAATGATTTTTTTTAATGATTAAGTGACTTACCTGGTCAGCAATCACTGGTCTAAAGGCACTGCTTCTTGATGGCTGTACCAACTGCAGAGCCTGGATAGGTGGCTCTGGTAATTGGATTGGAACACTAGATGCTTGAGGCGTTGGGGAAACGTTTTCAATGGCTCGTATTAGATCGAGATCGCAACGTTTTAATACCAATTCTAGGACAGATCGCTTACGTTGTGGAAACAATTGTGCTAGCATATCGATGGCTGCCTGTGATACATTCTCCCGACGGGTTGCACTTAAATCTTGAGCCACAGCTGGCGGTTCACTTGATGATCCTTGCTGCTCCAATTCCTTAGATAATTGTTCTTGTTTTTCTTCTTCATTATCATCATCAGATGCTTTGTTTTCCAGCTCTTTGGGCTGAGTCACTGTCAGGCCAAAGATATTGCCCGGCGGCAAAGCATCGATTTTACGCCCCGTCTTATTGGCAACCAGGCGCATGGCAATTGCATCCTCTACAGCCTGTTGACGCTTCAGGGCCACCTAACATGAGAATCGACAATTGAAATTAATATGCGACAAGTGTGTTCCAGAATCTCAGTGTTTGACTTTATCCCTTAGCATAAACAAAAAGCTACAGCAATTCCCTGGCGGCCGTCAATCCAACCTCAAGACCAAGTCGCCACATCCCCCATCCACAGTGACTGCCTAATGAAATGCGAGACCAGCCAACACTTGTGCAAACAATTTTTTTGTAAGCGGATATTTTGGTCGATTTGTTCCATACGCTTTGACAACTTTCCATCATCATCATCATCACTATTACCCGAGGAGCAAGGACTAGAACTCAACTTCCCTGGACTTTACGTTGTATTTGATTTCATTTCGTTTGCTTGCCAGCGGATATTTGTGTTTCAAATTAATACTATACTGAATGGTTAATCTAAAGACAATACAAGAGTTGGAATCGGCCTATAACTATTAATCAAAGAGCATAAAAATTGAATTTGGAGTTAATGTCAGATACAAGAAAAATTCTACACTTAGAATGTTTCAATTATCTTCTTTTATGAGTAAATTTATATAGGAATTAAATTTAGTATAGCATTACAAATTTAATTTATGTTATAGATACTTACATATATCAAAGTTTTGAATTTTTTATTCATTTTATTATTTATTACTTATGAAATTAGGGAATTGAAAAGCTTTGTAAAAGATGTTATGCTGGATTAATTGAGAAGAATTCAAAATGTCTAACTTGATTTCTTAAAAGAACCAAAAATATTAAACCACATAAAATTTAGGAGTCTTCTTCCAATTACATTTAATTTTTTCGTACAATTCTCACCTGAGCGGCCATGATCCGTTGACGTTCAAAGATTAATACACATTTTTGACATTTGCAATTTTTATAGGTGCACAATTTTTTATGTCCCCTCAATTCTGAAATTATTCCATGATTCCTGCATCGAGCACATTTGGGGACACGATTTGAAGCCTTGGGCTGTTGTGGATCAACTAATTTCAAAGATTTAGCACCCACACGGGGACGTTTAACGGTCACTTCACCATCTTCATTACCACTAACACTGACACTGGCCATGGAAACAATGCAATTAAACTTATTTAATTATTGTGGGAAAAGTTTTGCAGCAAAGTCCGAGAAATACTCGTATGTTTCGTATGCGAAAAGAAACTAAATTTTGGAAACACTTCTTACGGGATCAGAAACAAGGAATTGTTTCAAAGGTTAGTTTAAGTTTGTAGTTTTTGTTGACCTACGCAAGCGCAGTAAATTAGCCAAGTTTTCTAAACTGTCATTGGTAGTTTACTAAAAGGACTGACTCCGCCCACTACAATCAAGAGGGGTTGAATATTTAAGGCGGGGATTAACGCATGCCAAATTAAAGTTTCTTTTAAACCTGCAAAATATTTAACAAAACTTTTAGTAAAATATGAAAACAAGAAAATAAATTAAATATATATTAAAAACTTCTTTGTCAATAATTATATAAGCGAATAGGCATAATTCATATTTTCCACCCATTTTTCACTGATGAAAGATGGGATCAACATATACAAAACGTTAAATTTTTTAATTTGCAACAAATTTATATTCAAATTTAACGTCCAACAGGTTTTTACGTCAATTCTACGTATGAATGTAGATAAAATATAGGTTGAAAAGTAGTTGGGACTTATCGATAGGCAAACAACTAAGGAAGACTTTTTTTACTTTTAATCCGTTGCCAAAAAGCGCAGAAATCGGAATATTTTAAATTACTAAGCTATCCTTCTTTAAAAGCATTCGGCATTTACATGTACATGTAAGGATCGCTCTTAGAATTTCAAAACTAATCGAGAGACCCGCGCTGCTATCGACAACACTGATTTATCGACGAACCTGCGTGTGCCGTTTTGTTATTGTATTTATTTTAAGCGTCAATTCGCACCCGTTAGCACGTGTACATTCCCTACCTTAACGCGCATCATCCCATCTGGCCATGGTTGCCCAAAATTCAGACAAAATGAAAGCCCTGGCTTTGAAACTGTTTGAGATAAATGCATTTAAGTTCGGTGACTTTAAGATGAAAGTGGGCATCAATTCCCCCGTTTACTTTGATTTGCGTGTCATAGTCAGTTATCCGGATGTGATGGTGAGCCGATTCCACTTTCGAGTTCCAACTCCAGGTTATTCTATAGATTCTCGTTTCCGTAGCAAACCGTCGCCGATCTCCTAGTTGATCATATAAAGGAGCAGAAACTAAGTGCAAAACATGTCTGTGGTGTTCCCTATACGGCACTGCCACTGGCCACCATTGTCTCACTGCAGCAGAACACTCCCATGTTGGTGCGACGAAAGGAGGCCAAAGCGTACGGCACCAAGAAGCTCATCGAAGGGATCTACAATGCCGGCGACACTTGCTTAATAGTCGAAGATGTGGTAACTTCGGGATCAAGTATATTGGACACAGTGAGAGATTTGCAAAGTGAAGGTATTGTGGTCACTGAAGCCGTTGTGGTTGTTGATCGGGAGCAGGGCGGAGTGGCCAATATAGCCAAGCATGGTGTCAAAATGCATTCCCTATTTACCCTATCATTCCTATTGAACACTCTGCATGAAGCTGGACACATTGAGAAGGCCACTGTGGATGCCGTTGCCAAGTATATTTCAGCTGTTCAAATAAACAGCGATGGCTCGTTCATTGGAGGAGGAGATAAAAGCGATGTTGTTAAAGGTATTTATAATATAGACGTAATGCTCCTAGATATGAAACGATAATGAAAACATGACACTTGTGAATGTTAATTAGAATATTACAGGGTATTATGGGGTATGGACAGTTTTTGAAAATAAAAAAGGAATTATAAAGAAACTTGTTATTGATAGAGCATTGTTAACTGAAAGAGAAACTTTTATTATACAGAAATAACAGATATTTAACAGAAATAAACAAGAATTCAATAAAAAGTATTAAGTATTTAGATTTATCCTAACCATAACGATTCTCTAAGCGTATACAGCCATCGTATAATCAAGCAAATCATTTTCCCCCTCTTTTTTACCGTTGAGCTCATAAAATCCTCGCAAGTTGATTAACCAAATCTATTCAATTAGGGGAGAGTCTACTGGTCTAATGTAATAAATATAATAAATTGCTTTTATTAAGCCATATTAAATGATTTAATATATAATCTAACTCATCGAGTATAGAAACAAGTTCAAGTGCACTGACATTTGGCACGTGATTCCGGGTCCCTGGTCCGTTTGTTTAATCAGTACCATTACACATTACCAATTTAAAAAAAAAAAAAACTATTTTTAAATAGATTCTAAAAATAATATTTTTTCTTTATAGCAAATGATTTGCAGCGCACTCGATTAACCTACGAGAATCGCTCGAATTTGGCTAAGAGTGCAGTGGCCAAACGGCTTTTCCAACTTATGGCCAACAAACAAACAAATCTTTGCCTGGCTGCTGATCTAACCAAGGCGGATGAGATTCTCGACATTGCTGACAAATGTGGGCCATACATTTGCCTTCTGAAGACGCATATAGATATTGTGGATGATTTCAGTGAAGGTTTCATTACTAACCTACAAGCTTTGGCCAAGCGTCACAACTTTTTGCTTATGGAAGATCGCAAATTTGCCGATATTGGAAATACTATTTCATTACAATATGGCAAGGGATTATACAAGATAGCCAACTGGGCAGATTTGGTTACTGCGCACACTTTACCAGGACGCAGTATTTTGCAGGGATTGAAAGCGGCCTTAGCTGGTGACGAATCTGGCAAGGAACGTGGCGCTTTTCTTTTGTCCGAAATGTCGGCTAGTGGCAATCTAATTGACGATAAATACAAGGAGAATAGTAATAAGATTGCCACTGAAGGTGCCGATATTGATTTTGTTGCTGGCATTGTTTGTCAGTCCTCAAATGCCTTTGCTTTTCCGGGGCTGATTCAATTGACTCCGGGTGTTAAAATCGATGAGGGTGTGGATAAACTGGGACAACAGTATCAGACACCAGAACTTGTCATTAAGGAACGTGGTGCTGATATTGGTGTAGTGGGACGAGGAATTATCCAAGCAGCAAATGTTCAACTGGCGGCCATTAACTATCGCGATCGTCTCTGGGCAGCCTACAAAGATCGTGTGGCCAAATAGTGCAAACTTAGCCAAAAATAGGCAAAGCATAAAAACTTACCTCAATTTTTTTATGTATTTTTGAATTATCGAACATTTTCCTTTTTTTTATTATTAATCTGATCTTATCCATTCCCAAGTTATAATTTTTTTTTAAGATTCTAATCTGTAAAAATATTCCTTTTTAATTGGTTTTCGGTTTATTTTCTATCTTTTCCATAATTAAGCACAAAAAGACAATCGGATTTTATGAAAATGCATTTATAAGAAAACAATCAAATATTGTATGTGTATAATTTTTTGAAAATGTTTAACAATTGATGATGAATGTTGTTTCATTAAAAAAATACATATTCTTTTTAATAAGAAGCCAAACATTGCAATACATAGCTATAATCTCCAGATATATCATCCTGTAAATGAAATAACAAATACGAGTATATAAAAGATTTGTTTTCTTCGCTATAGCAAAATTTTTTTATTTTTGTTAATTAGCAAGCACAAAAAAACTGCAAAGAATAATTTACACAAATAATGTATACAAAATAAAATACGCTAAAAATAAATCTTTCAAAAAGAATAGAACGTTAGACGTTTAATTACAATAAGTTGCAAGAGAATACTAAAAAATGTGGAATTTTTCGTTGCTTTAACCAGGACTACAAATGTACTAATTTATGTTTGCTTTGAAATCGGTTTAATTTAATATTCTGTTTTTTTCTGAGTTTAAATAATTTAAACAAAGATATTATGTTCGAAACCGAATGCAGCGCTGCATTTTTCATCCATGTCGTTAACACACAAATCACAATATGTACTATATAATTTCAATATTTCAGATATCTGGGTTAAATTGTTTGTTCATCGTGTTATCAGCATTTGGCATTATTATTTGTTTTTTTTATTTAGATGTATTTGGAGACTTGCAGTCTCTACCAAGCCACCAAAGTGACAAGCAAATATCCAATCTCAGTGTTGGCATCCTCCTTTATAATGTATGGGGATTTGGAAGAGAGGAAGAAATATAGGGAGAGAGAGAGAGCAGAGCAGAGATATTAAAACGCATTTTGGTTTATTTTGTATACATCATTTTAGTTTTTATCAGTGTAGCCGCTCCAAATAAATGGAATGTGTGTAGCTGGTTAGTAACAAGCCATTAGGAAAGTCAGTTGTTCTTTTAATTATTGTAAATATCTCTTTTTCTTTTATTATTATTATTGTATATTGCGTATGAGACTCGAAAACAAGAAACCATAAAAACTACAAACATAGCAAAGTCATAATATAGTACATACAAATATATATATATGAATAAGTGTATAGAGAATTTAAAATTATGTGCATAATTGTGCTTTTGAATTAACATGATCTGTGATGGTCTTAAATGCATGCCGTGGCTTATATGGTTCCAGTATAAAATTCATATATATATATATAATATTATATAACTGTTAACTATTCGATTTTTGTACAAATTTGTAAGGCATGGAACAGACGACAGTGACTGAATAATAGATTGTTGGAGAGTTTTCTTTTATATATTTGGTATAGGATTGTTTATCAGTTTTTTTTTTAGAATCCAACAACAGCCAATAGGGCACGCTTATAATCGCCAGATGTATCGCCCTAAAAATATATAGATAAGGCCAGTTTTTAATGTTTTGATGCATACAAAATGAAGTAAAGCAAATAATAAGAAACAAACTATGGCATGGAATTGGCTGTCTTACTATATAAGCAGGGCTGTTAATACACTTGGTTTTGGGTTCAAAAACGGTTTGAATCTAAAGATATTCAATATAACTAGATGCGGTTAAAGGCAGGAAAGTTTCAAAAGTATATTCCAGATTAGTATTAATTAAAATCAGAAATCCCTCTTATATAGAAAATTAAACCATTTTTGCACCAAAACCAGCAGCACAGCCCTGCCTTATATACTATATTAAGCAGGATATATATGATATAATACTTTAAGTATTATATTAAAAAAGGGAAAGATAGGACTCTTTATATTTGTCTATAATCTTTCTGAGATAGTGCAAATGAAAGGAACACATTTAATTAAAGGAAATTTAGTATTGTAAAGCAAAATATTATCCAACAAAGAAAGTAAAGAACTATTAAAATATTTTTTTAGGTTTCTCATCTAATGAATTTATAGAAATTCCATCTATTTTAGTACCAAAAGAATTGTAGCTAAATTATATTTTTGATTGAAGATGAAATATTTAGTGCATTAATTTGAGTAAGCATAATTAACATTCCATTCCCAAGCACCAACAAATAATTACATATACATAGACATTTAGTTAGATCTAGTAAGTGTAAAACGATATTTACCTTAATCCAATTCTCCAGGCTCTTGCCATACTTGTTCAGGAATGCCTCTTTAATGTCTCCCAGATCGATTTCCGATCGGCTGACAACAATACGAATCAAGGTCTTGTCCTTGGTACCCAAACCAGCCATGGAATCATGCAGACGTTCCGAGAAGTAATCGATCTTGGACTTGCAGCACTTGACTAAAGTATAAATTGTAATGTATAACTTAATTGATTCAGTTGGACATCTATATATTTTAATACATACCAATGGCCAAGAAGCCCTTCTCCACGGAGCCACTGAACTCCTTCTTGATGGCCTTCTCAATATCATTGCCGGATAAGTTCTCGTATTCAACAAGAATCTGACGCAGTTGCGGGTAGGAGCGTGTAACCAAAATCGAATTGAATGTGGACTCATCCGTGCCCCATTTACCCTCGCCAGCTTCGTGCAGAGCCTGGGCATCGGCAATGGCACCAGCCTCATCCACACCCTGGTTCTCATCCCGATTACCCTGGACCAGGGAGACACACAAACGTTTAAAGTGTCCACTGGTGTCACCCTTCAGATCCGATTCCAAAGACTTGCCGAAGCTTTGCTCATAGAACTGAGCAATTGTCTTGATGCCATAATTGGACAATGTGCAAAGGATTTCAATGATGGCCTCCTCATCGGTACCCACACCAGAAATGGCATCATGCAACTCTTGGGCATAGAACTGTGGCAATGGTGTCATCAATGCCAAAATAACATCCTCGAATTTTCCACCCAGCTCGGACTTAAGGTCTGAAATCAGATCCTTGCCATAGGCTGTCTTGAATGCCTCAGCAATCTCCAAACGCTGGACAATGCCGCGACGTGCCAGGATTTCAATGATGGCCTTCTCATCAGTGCCAAAGCCTTTCATGGCCTTGCGCAAGATGGCAGCATCCTCGACAGGATCGAAAGGATCAGCGGGGTAGACGGTGGGTGTGCACTACACAAAAAAGAAAAACCGTCAATACGAATTAAAAAGTGAATCATGTGAAATAAATTATAAAAAAAATATATTATTTGAAATGTAAATGCAGATAAGTACGTATTATGTATGACGAATCAATTTATTTTCATACTCAGCACGTAATTCTCCCATCTAGTTTAAGAGATTCCTTTCTGTCTGAGTCAGATGAAAGTAAAACTTAAAGAAAGTTCTAGGAATTCATGATTTATTTACTTATTTTTCTATGTTAAAAAGATTGCCAAATTTTTGAAAAAACGCTTGATAAGTATGTTGATAAGAAAAGAGATGTACATATTCTTTTTGTTGGGCATTGTTTACTTTCAGAGTGTACCTACTTGAATTTAAACATTATCTAAAGTACTTGAAATGATTTATTTAATTGTTCTACAATTATTTTTAATTGCAGTTTCAAAGGTTCAAAGTGATTGGGAAAAATTATAGATATACATATGTATGTACATATGTACATATGTATATCAAACGCTTCGATCTTTTGTAAATTAGTTCAATTAAAACATATCAAACATATCCATTTTTTGAGTTTTGAAAAATTACTCACCTTGAATGGATAGTACTCAGCGGAACTCATTTTGATTGAAGATCTGTTGAAGAAGCGAAGGGGAAGTAAAAATATAAAATTAGAATTAACAAACATATTTTTTGATGATTACATAAAAACCGCCGCAAGGTCAAATTATGTACAAACAAAAAAAAAAAAACGAAGCATAACTATGGGAACTAATGAACCTGTGGGTGTGTATGTGTGTCCCTGCCTGACCTAACCCTATGACATCATCAGCCCCATCAAATGGTAAGGCGACCCATTAATTTTTGTTGTTGTAGGAAAATGAAAATAGTTTTTTTTTGGCTAAAGAGTTCAATGCACAGCTACACAGCTGAAAAGTGAAAGTTTTTCAAAAATTGGATTTGGTTTGTTGGGTTTTTGGTTACTTCTTTCTCTGATAAATAAGTGAAATATGTGCGTGACATTGTTTTTTAATATTATATAAACTCATTTCATTTTGTTCTGCCTATAAGCACCAGTTTTGGAGGCCATTTTATAGATTAGAGAAAGCTTGAAAATGCGAGTTATTTCGGTTACCAACTAGTAGGCTTATGTAAAAATTCCAAATCAAATAAAACCAAAATAAAATAATGACTTTTTGACAAATTATAATGTATTGGGCTGTGAGTGTGTGTGTGAATGTTTGTTTGTATAGGGTGGGGATAAGGAAAAAAGACTTTGACGTGGCCTATGTGGAAGAGCTATAAACAAACATTTATTTGGTTACTACAGATAGAACCGGTTCCTATGTATGTACATATGTACATATATACATTTTATACCTACATAAATTTCTGCGTTTTATGTTTTTTTTTTTGACGAACAGAAATTAGAAATAGAAAAACAACTTTAAACTTTTGAAATATTTTTCAAGTAACTATGACGTATGTATGTACGTATATTTATTTGATATACGTGATACATATACATATTTGTGTGAATCGTAATAGCGACAGATACAATGATTCATACAATTTATACAGATCTACTATATAACGTTTAAACTGAGCTTTCTAGAAGAAACTAAGTCGATTTTATGAGAATGTTAAACGCGTGACTGTAGAAAAATGTGTGAATAATTTTTGAAAAAAAAATTAAAACAAAACTGTCTGCTTGCCGCCTGACTGTACCTTGAAGTTGCATTTAGTTTTTTATAATTTAGCTACATGTTTTAAGGTAGTAATAAACCTTGATGACACACCCATTATACATTTTAGTGCAATTATATTATATTTAGCTATGTATATAAAATTAACTAACACTAAAATGACTTTTATACTATTTACCAAAGAAATCTCTAAAGTAATTGAGTTGATTGAATCGGCACTTGAGTTGGCAAAGTAGTCAGAAAAGAATTTTTACTGCATCAAAAAAGTAACAAGAAAGACAAAATTGGGGGGGAAATTGGATGAGCTAAAAAGCCAAGTCACACGCGTCTGCGAATAGAGGGGAAGCTCTCTTAAAAGAGACAGACAGACAGGCAGACAAACGGACAGACAGAGAAAGAGAGAAAGAGCTTTAGTTTTCTATACAGCTTCATTCGAGCACTCATTCTGATGATGTCATCTTTTCAGTGCCAGCATATTTTTTCATTTTCTTTTTTCGTATTGTTGTAGGTGGTTTTTACAATAGAAAACAAAAGCGATTGCCACGTAATTTCAAAAATATTCCTTTTAAATGCGCCGCACCCAAAATATTCACAGTATTGTAAAAAATCTCTCTTTATCACTTTGTATTTTGCAAATAATTTGGCGATAAGAAATGTTTTTTGCACTAAATTTTTGTTTCGTTTGTTGTCGCAGAGCGTAAAATAAACAATTTTTGATAATATAGTACATACAACCAAAATGTTTTACTAATTCTTAAAAGAGAGAGCACGTACTTAAAACGATTTACTTATTCCCCTTGACGAAGCGAACTGTTTGCGTTGTGAATAAATACTGAATCATTTTCTCCCGCCACAGTTGGTTTTATGTACGGAAAGTTCATTGGAAGGGTGCCATTGGAAATTAAAAAGCCGGTGGGATCTGAGAGAGAAAGACAAATCAGAGAATCGGGGCCCCAATGTCGTAAAGAACGGAAATAAGTTGAGTCTGATGAAAATATTTTGAATTTAAGATTTGCATTCTACAAACAATTTTGTTTATAAATTATTTATATTTAAATAGGCATTTTAAAATTTATTATCCATCCCTTGTTAGTAGCTTTCAAGGTGTGTACAAAGAGAATGAGAGCGGGACGGCAAATGACGTCATGATATTGTCATAAGGAAAGCTTTATTTTGTAACTTTTGTTCAAGCTACGTATTTATAATTTTTTGTACTAGATCCGAATGGAAAGCTCCTCTTATATATGTACATATGTATGTATGAAAGGAAAAACACTCATTACTTTGTGTCAGTATGAATCATTACTTTGGAAGCTGTTGATTACAGATAAAATTGATGACGAAAGATACATAATATTGACACAATGAATCAATTCATTTCTGTAATTTGTTGAATGCAACAAATCGTAACCATTTTTTCTTTTGGCCTGCTTAATATTTAAATTACCTAGATATGCATCAAACAATTGACCGTTACAAATTTCACTTTAGTTTAGCTGTTATATTTGATAAGGATTATCGATATACACATACATCAACCCTGCCAAATCAGCTGCACGTTCCTCTGTATCTGCAATTTTGCATAACAAAAATATATATTTCATTTGATTTAGCCCGTAAGCAAGGCCAAGCAAAATAACTCAAAATTGCTGGCGACAAGGAAACGTATTGTACACTTCAAGCGGAAAAGGCAAAAAATCGTTTTGGAGTATCTACAATGAGTCAACACACGGCGTCCCAGCGTAAGAATGTGAGAATATTGCTTGTCGGCGATGCCGGGGTTGGTAAGACATCGCTGATATTGTCATTGGTGAGTGAGGAATATCCTGAAGAAGTACCACCCCGAGCTGAGGAGATCACCATACCCGCCAATGTCACTCCTGAACAAGTCCCCACAAATATTGTAGACTTTTCCAGTGTGGAGCAGACGGACGAAGCTCTTAGTGCGGAGATAAACAAGGCTCATGTTGTGTGTATTGTGTATGCGGTGGATGATGATGATTCTCTGGATCGTATTACATCACATTGGCTGCCATTGGTTCGTGCTACATGTAATCCGGGTACGGTGTCGTCAGCGGAGGATTGTGCAGCCTCCGCCGACGGTGACGTTATAGACGAATCAGCGGATGTGGTGCGCAAGCCAATTGTTTTGGTGGGCAATAAAATAGATTTGATTGAGTATTCAACTATAGACAGTGTCCTTGCCATAATGGAGGACTATCCCGAAATAGAGAGTTGTGTTGAGTGCTCCGCAAAGACTTTGCACAACATCTCCGAGATGTTCTATTACGCACAAAAAGCAGTACTGCATCCCACATCGCCACTTTATATAATGGAGGAGCAAGATGTGAGTTTAAATTAACAATACTTGCAAAATAAGATAAATTTATGATGTTTTATGTTCTTAGCTCACTCCGGCATGCAAAAAGTCATTGAAACGCATTTTCCAGATATGCGATATTGATGGCGATAATCGGCTGAATGACTACGAACTGAATTTGTTTCAACGTCGATGCTTTAACACACCTCTGCAGCCACAAATTCTCGATGAGGTGAAGGCAGTTATTCAGAAGAACGTTCCCGATGGCATCGCCAACGACGCTGTAACATTGAAGGGTTTCCTTTTCCTGCACTGCCTGTTCATACAACGTGGGCGGAATGAGACTACCTGGGCGGTGTTGCGGCGATTTGGATACAATGATCAGTTGGAGATGTGCCAGGAGTATTTGCGTCCGCCCTTGAAAATACCACCTGGCAGTAGCACAGAACTTTCACATCGTGGCCAGCAGTTTCTTATTACCGTATTCGAGCGGTATGACCGAGACGGGGACGGTGCATTATCGCCGGAAGAGCACAAAATGCTGTTCAGTACTTGCCCCTCGGCGCCTTGGTCCTACTCTGTGGACATTAGAAAGTCGTGCCCAACCAATGATGCTGGATGGGTTACCTTGCATGGCTGGCTCTGTCGTTGGACTTTAATGACGCTTATCGATGTGGTAAAAACGATGGAATATTTGGCCTATCTGGGGTTCAATGTTCACGAAAACGATAGTCAGCTAGCTGCAATTCATGTGACCCGAGAGCGCCGAATTGATTTGGCTAAACGCCAAAGTAGTCGTTCCGTATATAAATGCCATGTGATTGGACCAAAAGGTTCGGGAAAGACCGGTCTGTGTCGTGGTTTCCTGGTTGAAGATATGTGCAAACTTATTGGCAAGGAATTCAAGACTAATATCGTTCACTGCATCAATGCCGTTCAGGTTTATGGCCAAGAGAAACATTTAATTTTGCGAGATATCGATGTGAGACATGCTTTGGATCCCCTACAGCCGCAGGAGGTAAATTGCGATGTAGCCTGTCTGGTCTATGACGCCTCCAATCCGCGTTCTTTTGAGTATGTGGCTCGCATCTATATCAAATATTATGCGGAAAGTAAAATCCCAGTCATGATAGTTGGGTCAAAAAGTGATGTAGATGAGCGACGTCAGGACTATTTAATGCAACCTCCGGAATTCTGTGAGAAATACAAATTACTGCCACCACACCTATTCAGTTTAAAGACTAACAAAAAGGAGCTCTACACTAAATTGGCCACAATGGCAGCGTTTCCGTAAGTATTGTTTACAAAGCAAATATCAATAGTCGTAGATATAGAGATGGAATAATTGTATTTGGGTTAATCTAAGATTGTTGATATTCTTGATTTTATTTTATTCAATATAAATATGAATTATTATCAATATATTGAATATTAAAATTGAATATCAAGAATAATAGTTCCACATATCATGCGGGTCATCTACATATACATAAAAAGGATTAATGGTTATATATAAATTTTCTTTTCTCTTCTCCTTCCACTTTCACTTTGTGTTTTTTGGTGTTTCTGTTGTTTGTTATGTGATGTTTTTTGTTGACGTTGATCTTATGGCTTTTGACTGGGATTGGAACCATTAGGCGTTTTCAAGCCGCCTGGATACTGTTCTACAAGCACAGGTTGGTACAGCTGTGGCAATCGGCGTAAGTGTTAACCATTCAACTTGAATTTGTTACTAATGTCAGCGTTGTTGTTGTTTCGATTACATCTCTTTCACGATGCGCCACGATAAGTCAACAGACAACACCACCTATTTTGTCCTCTCCCCCACCAAATATCACCCAACATTGCGTGTACACTTGCTTGCTTAACGTACAATATACGGCGTACGGTGTTTGGAGCTTGGTGTGCTGGTTTAAACCCTCAATAGATTAGCACCATTACTAAAATCCTATTATTTACATGGCAACTAATCTATGTATTATTTTACCCACACATTTCATCTAGCCATCTGCGCCAGTTTGCTTTAATGACAGAGGATTCTAAGATGCTGTGGAAGGCCGGTTTGGGCGTGGCTGCTGCCACTGTGCTCGGCTTTATTGTGCTCAAGACTATCAATGCTGTCGGAACGCATTCACGTTAAGCTAAGGACCAAAAAATTAAAAAAAGAACAAGGATAACACACAAATAGCTGCCCAATGCTGAGTCAGAGGCGCACACACATACACAGACAACCATGCACACACAAATATACGAAATTACAACTAAATGCCAACACACTCGTAGCCACATTAAGTGGTTTAAATTCATGTAAACTTACTCATTTCCTTTTTTGTGCTTGCTACTGTAAATCTAAATTTATTGTTAGAAAAGAGAATCGGAAGCGTAAATTGAAAAAGGGGACACACAAACAGATGGGTCCACCAAATATTGTCATGTAAATACACTTGAGACAGGGACTTAAACAGGCTTTTTTTGATTAGCCCCAATGGACACTGTGTACATTGCATTTTTAAGTATATACCATGCAAACGTATATCTATAACTATGTACTCTCTGATAAGTTTAATAAGGTATCGTTATCGTATCATCATAAACCTATTTATGTATCCCCCCGCCCATATACTCTACTATATTTATATATTGCATGTAATTGAACGTCGGTATTCTAACCAAATTTAGTTAACCAACACAAAACGAGTGGTATGATTGCAGTCTTTGTAAATACGCGCAAATAGAAATCCCAATAAATGAGCAATAAATTTGATTAAATATGTATATTTACATATTTTAAACTATAATTATCAATTGTTCCATATGGTAGCTATTTGATTAAGCAGTTAGAGTATTACAAAATGCTTCAGAAATAAATGGTTCAAGTTGAATTAGATTGTAATTTTTTATATATGTCTAATACTCGACAGTTTGATTTTTACTTTTGTTTTTTTGAAACTTTAAAAACTTAATAACTAATTTTCTTATGGATAAAGGGTGTAGACAAATCCGTATAAGTGAAAATTTATAGAAAATTCTACTTTTTGATACCATTAATCGCCGCCGCGGCACTGGCAGCCGCTGGCGACATGCAGTTTCCATCGGGATAGCGTTTTTGGAATTGTGTAATTAATTCTGGATCTACCAGCCGAATACCATCAAGTTGGTTCCCCAAAGTTATCCAATTGGGCTGAATATTATGGGGACGTCCGAAAAGCTCAATTTTTCGCGTTCCCGGACTAAGGCGTTCAATGATGCCATAGATTTCGTCCGGTTTATGGGATGTGGCTCTTACTTCCGCCACAATGACATCACAGTCGAGGCCACGATTTAGATTGGTGGGATTACCTTTCATGCCGACCAGGCAATGCTCCTTGCCATGGTTAAGCCAATGACCAGTGCGTCCTGTTCGAATGATTCGCTGCAGTTGATTCGTTTTCACCCAGATAAGTTCATCTACACGCTCATAGCCCCAGAGTTTAAGGCAATCCCGACCTAGTTCCATGGCCCGCCCGGTGACCCACAAGAATATAAGACCATCATCCTGTAAAGCTGGAACTCCCAAGGCGCGCATCTCATCGTCGGACATGGTGCCGTATGGTAGCTCCATATGTATATCCCATGGCGGATCGGCCATAACTACTGCGAATTTACCCAGCACGGTCATGTCAAGAAAACGTAAGTCGCATTGTATCCATTGCGGCGGATACAAGGTGCAGCTGGAGTCGACACTTCGCTTAAGACTTAGCTTGGTTTTCACGTCAGCCGGTTTATTGGTGTTGATATGTGGTAATGTGTCCACTTCGTAGTGCACATACTTACATGTGGCCATGTGGAAGCAGGTGTTAAGGAAACTACAATCGCCCAGGGACTCGTCCGTGTGGGTCTGGATAATCTTCTTGAAGTGAAGTTTTGTGCATTTGTCCGTCTCGCCGGATGTATCACTGCCATCTGTAGACTCTTGAGATTCACCCTCACAATTAGTAAGTGATTCGGATATGATTTCACCATCCTCGGCTCCAGAATCCAAGGTAATGGTAGTACTAGGCTTGCCAAGTTTACTGTTTACAGAGTCAACATCATTTCGAAGTTCCTTTTGTTCTCGGCGCTCCTGCTTCTTCTTTGCTGCCATCTCGGCAGTTGCCTGTTGCGCTTTAAGGCATTCAACTTTGGTTCCATGCGAACAGAACTCCATTACCTGAGCACCACCATGAGATTTAAATTTCTCTGCTACGGATCGCTCCTTGGCCGTTGGTTTGGTGAGGAGCTCCAGAATCTCCTCGCCCACTTGCTTGCTTTGCTTCTCACGAGTGGAGGGCATAGATAGCAACATCATGATGTCATCTGAGGCGTCCAGACTGGTAGATTCCTTACGAGAGCCATGACTATCTGACTTTGCGATTTTTTCTGGTGGCTGTTCGTCATTTCCCGCATTTTGGCCTTCCACTGCAATTTTTAACTTAATTTAAATCAGAATAAAATTAGTTTACAAACGTACATTTTCTCTTAGCTTCTTCCTCTTTCTGCTGGCAGTTGTCAATGATGTCTTCGAGAATCTCTCTTAGCTCCTTTGGCTGCACTGAAATGATCTCACAACCAGTCTCCGTGCCGATAGTAACATTTTTTATACCAATGGCTCCTTGATTTGCCAGTTTCCCCAATATAAAATTGATCATTTCCAGGCTGCTACCAGCAATCTTCTCCACCACTTGGGTCGACACAATGGGCAAAGCCAAAGTGCAAGCACTCAGTGTCTGCAGTACCGCCTTTTGTATTTCTACATCTGCTTCAACTGTCAGATTATAAAGAAAATATGGCTATCAGTTAAACTTGTGGAATCTATGAGCGTAAAGCTTACCCAGTTCTTTCTTGGGATTAGCCTGATCTTCTTGTATATCCGATAATATCTCGATTCTTTCTTTCTTTCGCTTCTCCAGCTTCTCACGCAGAGTATTTCGCTTTGTCTTCAGCGATTTAATTGATTGCTGATTTATCTCCATTTTTTACTGTGTCCGGCTCGTGGTGTACAGTTGTTTACACTTTGGTGTTTACACTTTGGTTCTTAATATTCTTGAAAATTAGTTAGTGACCATTTTAAATATATTTCAACAAAATATATTTGTTGCTTCTGCAATTCAACTCTGCAGGACTTTCCCAACACAGTCAGCTGCAGTTGCGGCAATTGCACGTTATCTTACACTAGGGAAAAACAAAATTATGATTTGAACTAGTTCACTAAATTAATAATTAAAAGATTGTATGCCTATTAATTAGCGAAACATTTCTAAATCTGTTAGGAAAAAATTAAACACGTTTTAAAATGCTGTATACATTGTTAAATTTGATTTGCTGGTTACGGCATACCGACAACCCTTTTATCGAATAATTTTACGTATTTTGTCCATCTCTAGTAAAAATTACTATCGGCACTTTAGTGTATCGCTGTCCATCGCTAGCGGAAGCTGTGCGTTGTGCTGCTCCGCGAATTATTTGCGCAATAAACGTGTTAAATATATTAATAATTTATGAACAAAGCTCCAAACTGAGCCAAAGTGGGCCGCGCAGCTAACAGTAAACAATATGTAATTGTCAATACGCGAACGCGAACTACAAACTAGAGTAAAAGAGGGAGCTAACGAGAGATAGAGTGAGAGCTATTGGTTTTTGTGGTTGTGATCGGATCTTCTGTGCACTTAATTATTTTTGTAGGTTTTCTTTTTTGTTTATGCGCCGTGTAGGAGAGAATAAAATGCGCGAATAAACACACACGCACACCTACACAACATACTCTCTGTTAGAAATTTTGCAAAAAGCGCCAACAATAAGTATGTACTGTGAATAAGTGTGTGTATGTGTGTGCGCAGAGTACGCGCACTACGTTCACACATTGTTATTGTTGGGGCTCACTCTCTATCTCTTTCTCTCACTCTCTGGTTTGTTGTACCATATCCCTCTCTCGCACTCTCTCTTGTGTGACTTTTTTGGGGCCCGACTGTGAGATTTATATAGGCAACGGGTACCACATTCGCACGTCCACTCTCGAACCTGATGGTTCGTCTCGCGGCAATTGCTTCTACACCCACATAACCGTCGCCAAATACGTGCCAAGCCTGGCTGCAGCCGCCACGGTGGTGAAGCACAGCATCAGCCCAAAAAACCGAATCGTTATAATCGGGGGCAGACGACAAATGTATCAGCGTTCCGCCTGTAGCCCGAATCTGCAACAGATTCGCATTCGCATCGTGGGTCGTGGTTATTGATTCCGTTGCTAGAGGACTGAATTTTTGCAGTTTGCAACTTGTCCTCGTCCCCCATGTAGTGATTCGTGGAGATTCTGTGTATACTACAACAAAATTTTCCTCATTTTTCGCTTCTTTAAGGCGGCGGCACGCCCTTTCCAACTGCCTTTGTGTGTCCGTTTGCTTGCGGTTTGTGGAGCATCAGCAGCAGCCGGCGGCGGCAACTTTCCAAAAACTAACTCAACAAAAAATTAAATAAATATATTTGTCAAGAAAACAAAAACAAAAAGTTGTCTAAAATGTGCGTAAAATGCTCTCTCAGTAAAAAAAAACTCAATTTGTTGTGTCAACTGTATATTCCCCAAACGTTCATTCAATAATGTGCAACTCAAATTAATAGCGATAGATACTCTACCAAATTACAAGAAACATCAACAACAACAACAACAGGAAGAAGAAGGTTACCAACAACATGAAGATGGTAGACAAATCCTCCAAATTAGTGGATAAATTTGTTGCCATCGGTGGTGGTTCAGGATCTGGTGGAGCTGGCATGGGTGTTGGTACTGGTGGCGTTGTAATTGGCGTCACTGGTTTACCAAGTGGCATCACAACCTCCTCGTTGGCATCAGCTGCAGCAGCATCGGCAGCTACATCATCATCTGGCGGTCTAACATCTACAGGCAATATGCCAAATGGCCAAAAGCCGGTACCAATGAAATTATTTGCCGCTTGGGAAGTGGATCGAACACCGCCCAATTGTATACCAAGGTGAGTCACTACATTAAATCTTAAGTCGATTCACAATTGTTGTAAACTGTTTAAAAAATTGTCTAAAATGGTAGAAGGTAGTTTATTCATAAATGGTTTATTTTAATTTTGGAAACCTTTTTTACTCTACTTAAGACTTACGAAAGTTTGGTATTTTTTTGGAAATTGACTTGCCTGTCATATCGTCATACATAGATATAAATATATATGTATATAGTACAACTATGTCTATACTCTACTCTCATCTACCAATTGAACAATAGAAAAACGTGCTGTGGCAATGTTTATTGTTGTGCCAATTCGGGTTTCACTTTACTTCCGTTTTATTTTGTTTCGATTTCGTTTTTGTTTTGTTGCTATTTTTAGGCAGACCAACAATAGCTTTAACTGTTATTTAACTGCTATGTTGTTGTTTTTGTATTTGCTTTTTTCTGTTTTTTTTTTTTTATTTATTATTGAGGGCCACCCACCTAGGCCATGAAATACTTACACGCCCCCACATCTCTTATTCTATATATGTCGTATCTTCAAACGATTTTGGATATGATCTGTTAACAAACAATTCCAAAATATATTTGGTAAAATGTATGTGAGTTTTTTATGAGAGCTTTATTGATAGTAATGGGCACTTAAAGAAACTTTTAAGATAACAATATAATGAAGTATTTATTTTTTTAATTATTGAAAGTATTTTCTACAAAACATACTTGTAAACGTGCAACGTTCTGAGAGGAAGAAATTTATGATTACATTTATGATGACATTATTTAGTTTAGATTAATGAAATATTCCATTTAGTATAAATATTGGATAAATATTTTTCACGTATATAAATATTTCTTGTTGTAAAATATTACTGGTCAACTGATTCGAATCGAATTTGAATTAGATATGGTAAATTATAGATTAGTTTTCAAGGCTCTTTATATGATCTCTGGTACTATTTATTATACCAAAAAAAATTTATTTAATTTTAAATATATTACAGGAAATTTGAATTTTTTATGAATTTAAAGAAATAATTTGAAATAAAGCTGGATACCTACATATGTAAGATTTCTTAAAACTTTAATAAATGCAAACAAATTATCTTATGCTGGCCATGCCCTTCCTTACCGTTCCCTTTCACTCTCGTTGAGCTCCCTCTCCTGCCCATCTTTGTTCTGTTTATTTGTTAGAAAAGGTCATGCACCGTTGATAGTATCCATCAGGAGAAGGAGCGTTTGGGAGAATGCTCTGCTTCTGTAGTCATGTTATCTTTTGGATACATTTTCAGTTCCTCTCTTTTCTGTTTCACTTTTTTTTTTTTTTTGGGGGCAGTTGTTTGTTTATAATTATGCGCTCGCTTGACTTGTTTGTAATTAGAAACAGAAGTTAAAACAAGTAAATTGGTAATTTTCAGCTTCTAAAACTTTAATTTCTCGGTTCCAAGAATCAAGAGATACAAAGAGAGAAATTAGAGAAAGTTTTTAAGCATGATGTTTTTTTCTGTCGTTTCTTCCATCTTCTGCTCATTAAAATTGTCTCTAACTTAATTACAGCTTAGAGTAAATTTAATTTATAGTTTTTCGTCATTGTCAAACTTATTTTTTTTTTGTCAACAAAGTTTGCACTCGTTTCTTCTCCTTTTGACTTGACTTTGTGACTGAAACTGTGACTTTTATGATGATTATATTAGGCGAGAGAGCGGCACGTACGATTTATATGCACATATATATATACATATATACATACATATATGTATGTATGTACATATATGTAACTGATTAGTGCTAGTTTAGTGGTGGAGGATGGGGGGGCAAAAAAAACGTACAGGACGTGCGTAGTGTTTTTTGACCCATCAAGGCAATCAAATCACACGAAATGACACAGTTACGATAAATTGCAGGTTTATATATAATGTAAATGTGGTTTAGTCTGATCCGGACTTTGTTAGATAACTTAAATGATTAGTTTGGATTTATTATATCTTTAAGTTAATTATAGTAAGGGTTGACAAAGTTTTTGGTCAAAGCTTAAACTTCTAAGATTTAAATCCAAGATAATAAAAATTGTATAAACCACATTTAGAAAAACCACATAAGTATAGAATATAAATTATGTGGCACCTAGATTATATATGTTTATACATATGTACATATATAATTCACCTTCTATCTTTTAGAACTGTCCAAATTCATATTGGTTATATATATGTATATTCATATATATGTATGTATTTTAATACTCGTGCTTAGTCTGGTTAACCCAAACAGTTCATAAATAAGAATTTTTCAACTTGCTAATCTCTATCATGTTTGCACAGTTGTCAAAGCCAAAAAACTGAATTTTTTTTCCCTTTTCTTATCGTGTTTGTTATATATACACACTTGGCAGATACATATGTATGTATATATATACTATATTTGTGTATGTACATATATTTATCACACGTAACTATTGAAATTTACATTTATTTTTATTGCGTTCGAAATATTTCACAATGTAAATGCACTTGGGATAGGTTCCGTTTCTTGCCCGTTTGTTTGTTTTGAAAGACTATAAAAAAAAGAAGAAAAGAACAACAAAAGCAAAGTCAAATAGAAATTGATAAACAAATCTGTTTTATATTCTACCTGACTCCATATACAAACAGTATATATATACATATACCTACAGTGTATATTATGTATAACGATTAAAATGCAATGCAAATTGCAATTTAACAACTGCGCCAATTCTTTTAATTAGACTTTAAATATACGAATTGCCAGTTGGAATATATCCCTTAGATACAAATTCTTCTCCTATCGTACTTTGGCTACTGTTCAATGGGTGGGATATATACCTTATATATATATATATATATGTATCTGTATCTATAAGTAGAATTTATAGCGCGACAAACGACAGCAGTTGGTTGAATTTGTATTTTCCTCTTATTCTATATTAATATAATATATATTTAGTTCTCCCTGTTGTTGTTGTTCTTGCGCGTGTTGCCCACGAAATTTTAGCCTTGAACTGTTTTTTTTTTTTGTCATCATTTTAGCAGCATCACATGTGCGATGATATATTGTTGTGTTTACACACACACTTCTCGTATTGTATACATACATATATTTTGTTTGTGTTTGACAAATTGAATTTCAGCAATATCGCTGCAATAATGCCTTTGCAATTTTACGATTATTATAGTGTTTAAACAATATAGAAAAAAAAGATTCACTGCAATTATAGTTTCAACTTTTTTTTATTTTTATGAAATATTAGATAAGAGCAACGACTTTGCGATACCTTGCGCCAAATGGAGTTGAAATATTACAGAACTAGAAAGTTTACAATACAATATAAAATAACGCATATTAATTACAGTAGAATTATAATTATCCGGATCCGGAGAATCAGAATTGACTTTGCAATATATAAATGCACAGGTTTTGAAATAATTTCTACAATAAAATAATAAGAGGTGTTTAAACTTAATAATTGTTTTTAAAATTCTAGTAAATGGTAATCCGAGAAATTTGAATTTTAATATGTACATATATATATTCACATTATAAATAGTCTTATCCAAAATTATTTATTAAGGGTGATCTTTATACGAACCCATTTGATTAGTTTTGTTAACTCGTTATAGGCCAAAGCTGAAATCAATAAGCTGATTTTTCCAATTAGTAAAATCAAAATAGATCCTTAGTTATCATCTACAAAATATGTAGTCTTAAATGGTATGCAAATGTGTGTATATACCCAAAAATCTACAGTGTATACAAAGTTGTTGTATTGATGGCTTTTTAAATTGATTTTGTATAAGCTCTTTAATGGGATTTATCCTCTCCTCCCATCCACTCGCTTGCACCTTTTATTGCTTCTGCAGCTGTATCATCATGGCCTGACCATGACCACAAAACTGGCCCATACAGTGGAATTGTCATGTGGGTGGATTGTATTTGACTGCTGTTTTGATTTACTTAAATCGTAGCCATATAGGGTAAAAACTTTTGAATTCGATTCGCTGCCTAATGATAAATAAATAATGCCCATTATAGTAAATAAAAAAGAAAAGTAAACACTCTCATTCATTCCATTAAGTCTAACTAGAAACTGAAACCCAATCAGTTTCCTGACCCAACTACAAAAAAAAAAAAAGAAGAAAATGGGTAGACTTTCTTCTCAGGTCTCAGAAATAAGAGAAGCCGCCATTCGATGACCCAAATTGCAGCCACCGGAGAGAGTCCTCTCCTCTCTAAGCGCATTAGTAACGAGAAATCTCTATGATGTACCATGTTGTCCAGCTGGTAAATCTTTTGGTCGTTTTGGGACCAGTGTGGGTTAAAGTGTAATGATGAGGGCAAAGTTGAGGAAACAGAAAAAAACTACAAAAAAAATATAGCAAAGAAAGTCAATTAAAATCAATGAAAAGAGAGAAAGATTAATAACCTCTTAACAAATTCAAAAGGGAAATGGAAGAAATGTTTTAACCAAAATATCATTTGACTTATATGATTTATAAGAATAATTAGTGAGCATCGATTAAGTAAACTATTATACATATGTCTGGTTATTCTTTCTATTTAGTTACTGTCTTAAATTTTAGTTGTTATTAGATATTTTACATTAGCGTGAAAGACGTTATAAGTCACACTGGAAACTTTGTTAAACTTTAAGTCCAAAGAAATTTGTTAGCTTTACTTCCGTGACAACAAAGACCATTGCCCAGCTCGTGCTCCTACTCCTGTCCAGTGCGTTGACTCATCCATGCATTGGATTTTCGATTTGTTTGCACAATGTCCAAGAGAAAATACATAGAAGGAGTAACGTCAAGTTTGTTGACTTGCGCCCAACGAGCGCCAAAGTGGAGCTACGTGGTACTAAAACTACATACAACTTCAACTTTATATATACATACATACATACATACATACATATTATAGTATGTAGTTGAGGGAGCTTCCGCTCTCTCATGGGCCCATGAATACAGACAACCAAACGACCAACAACGGATGCCAGCTGCATAAATCGTTCGCCTGTCGCACACACCACACACACACTTATAGTCCAAAACCCATCTACACACACACACATCCACACACACTATACACACAAAAAGAGCTGCCCATCGAAAGCTGTTCATAAAGCTGCAATTTATTAGCATATACAAGTAATGTGGGGTTTTTCGATGGGAAAAGAAGACTCTCCCAAAGGCCCAGCCCCCTTTTAACCACCCACATAAAAGTGCAATAAAATTTTGTATACCAAAAGTACTCGTATATATAGACGACTATTTTCCGGTTCTATGTGATGGCTTAGTATTAAGATAATGAAATCATGTTGACAATTGATGGACAGAACATAGCTTATCTGGCTGATCAGTAATATATGTATATATACATACATACATAGTACAGTTTAAATATTTTCTGATCGTTGAAAACTTCTAAACGGAATGCAAATACGCTTTTCAATACAATCCAACTGTTTGGATTTAAATTAAAGGTAATCAGCTTTACAGTTTTACTTTTAACAGATTTTCCCATAAGTTATCAAGTTTTAAAGGGAAATTAAATTTTTCATCCCAAGTTTTACACGGAGAAAAAAAATGCAGATGCTATTCAGAGTAAATTGTTGCTTAAACTATTGGAATTTAATGCTTAAAAAGCTGTTAATTTCTCTACTATTAAGTTTTTATTTTAAATATATAATACAATTCTAATTTTCCGATTTTCAATTGTTAGCAGACTCCATTCGAATAATCAGAATTGAATAAAGCAATATATTTTTTGGGAAATTATTTAAAATCATTAACGATTTTAAATTTGTAACTTTAGCGAAAAATCTAATTTTATGTAAGTTGTCGTCTTAATGAAAAAACTTGATTTTTTGTAGCCTCTTATTAATTTTTATCAATAAATATTATTAATGAATGAGCTAATATTTCTAACGTGGTAAAATATACCCTATAAAAGCTGTTCATATAATTAAAAATAAAATAATCACTCCAATTAATGATTCGTAGTGTTGACCTCCATGTCAATAAATAATATATAATGTTGTTGTCAACTATATTTAATTAGGTAATCAATAATTTACGTTTATACTAATATTATTTACACTATAAAAATGCATAGTTAGAAGTTTTCCAATAACAATTTCAATAATTAAAAAATATTTTAATAATGAACCGAAATTTGTGCGAAAACAATTTTATATTTGTCTCAGTGTGCAATCCAATCAACACTTAGATATAAGTTGATGTATTTCCCCATTCATAAAGACATGCAACATTCATATACATATATACATAGATGATTTCAATACCACCCCCTACCAATTTGTCACCTTATTGGTGTTGCTGTTGTTGTGCCGCTTGATATCACAAAAAAAAGGCTACAAAACACATTGATTAAGACAGAACTGTAAATTGATTGAGTTGTCGATGATGATGATTGTTGTTTTGAGTCACTGGCAGAATTATGCCTTAAATGATGCTCCACATTTCGTCTTGTGATAGTTTTAAATTGCACAGTTTATTGCAAATATTTGACTATTGGTGATGATGAGACATGTGTGACTCAAATAATAATGATGATGATGGTCATTAAGATGACAAAGAAAGCCAAAAAACCATTTGAAAGTGAAAGGTCTTATTTGTTTTACCAAAAAAAAAAAAACAATAGAAGACCGAATCACCACCTCTCTTGGCTCCCACAGAAAAATGTTAATGATTTGTAGCTGCTTTTGATGTTTGGCAATTATGGAATGTCAAGTGGTTGGAGACTTTGCCCCACAAAGCCAAAGAAGCCGCTTGACATGAATCTCTGAAATGGTAGTTTATAGTTTGCGTATTAGCATAAAAAAAAATAAAATAAAACTTTAGCAATGTTGAACTTTTATGCCCGAGGAGGTGAAGTAGTAGAGAAACAGCTATTCAACATTAACTTTAACTTGGCTGTGGCTCACTTGACATAGTTTCCTTTTTTGCAACAGTAGCAATAGCTTGCTTTTGCCCATAGCAGATGGTCCACAAATTGGTCCCACTTGTCATCAATAGATAACTAGTTAGTTTCCTTTCTGCTGATTTTTGCCTTCTACTCAATAATGTCTTGAGAATTTTCTTGATTGGATAACTTTTTCTTAGAACAATCGAAAACTTAATATATTGCAAATAGTTTATGCTACTTTATTTACTACAAAAAGTTTGAAAAACTTGTGGAAAATAACCGCTCGTAAAGAAATGGAATTTTATTTTAGTTTCCGAACAGAGGTTGTTTATATTACGAGTGCACTTATTTTACAGTTTATTGTTTTGAGTTACTTGTTTTAAAAAAAAATTATTTCAAATTCACTTTTCAAGTGAAATTTGAATTTAAAAAAGTTTATCTTTTTAATGAATTTATTTCTCTTTTGCCTCATAGTCTGATGAATCATTTCACTTATCAAGAAAACATTTTTGAATAGCTTTTCTAGATTCTGTATTTAATGTTGGTTTTTATTTTATATTTATAAACTTCTTTTTCTCGACAATAAAAATTTCTGATACGAGTAAGAAATGCAATTTTTTTTTTTCCTAAGATAAAATGGAATTTTGTTCCCTTTTCATATCATTTTAATTTGTATGGTCTTGTTTTTTTTTAATATGATCATATTTATTATCTTTTGTTTATCATTATGTCAACTCTCGTCTAATAAGTTTTTAAAAACGGCAAGTACAATGAAAATCTGTTTTGCAATTTCATTTAGTCTCGGTATAAGGAATTCCTATCTTAATCTGAATCACTTTAAAAGAATTTTTCATGCACATTTTTTATTTGTGATTTTATATAAACAAAAGAAGGCGATTGTTTATATGCCAACCACTTGGTTGGCTATATTTGTATGTGTTAGGTATAAACAAAAGCAAAGCATTCATAATTCATATAAAATCCACCCAAATATATGTAGAACAACATTTGTATTATGTATATATAAATTTGTATTTAAATCTGTGTTGGAATGCCAAAAGAAATTCAATTAAAAATGAAAAATTTGCTTTCATATCTATGCCACCAACGCATATCCTGCAGAGAAGATAGGACCACACGCAGTGTTTGGCTTGAAAATTGAAGGAGAAGACGGAGCTGATATTGGTGGTAGCTCTAAACCTAAAAGTGTCAGAGGCTAGTTAATTTTATTGGATTGTTTTACACTCTCCAACAGCGAACACTTTAAGATTCTGGGTGCGGCTACTGCCATTAACTCAACGTGTGGCATAGTCGTCTGTGCTCCTCCTCCTCCTCCATCTCCTCCTCCTTCTTCTTCACTGTTGTTGTCGTGATGTTCGTTGCTAGCCGGAAAATGGATTTTAAACCGCTTTACCATCATCTCTTCCGCTTTGCTCTCTCACCGCTCCCCACATTAAAGACGTTTTGTTTGCTTACAAAATTTTTCCTGTCTTGTTTTTCTTATGGATTTGTGTCAATTTTAATACCCTACAAATAGAGTATATTAGAGATTGCAACAGAAGTTGAACTACTTAGTCTAAATTTCCTAGAATTTTCTTTCTTTTTAAAGGGGAAGTGATTGTGCATAAATATACTAAATAATTGTAATTTTTTCATATTTTACAATTGTAAATTAAAATCTGAAACTTATGTATATATTCGTACTGTAGGACTATATTAATGGTATAGTTTAGTAATTTTAAAAATAGAACTTTTCCTCGGCTTTCTTTCTAGTTTTTTGTTTGTCATTTAGTATCCTCTTGGGCAAGACATGGCCCAAATATATTCCATCAATTTATTTATATAAACAAATTTAGTGGTGTCAACAATATTAAAAATATGTAAGCCATTTGCGTCAATAATATAATGCATACATATATCTTTTGGCATTATACATATAGAATACATATATGTACAGAAGTATATTAATGACATAAGAATGTCTTGTTTATCACGTAAAAAGAACTGAGAATTTTTATTGAATTTACCAATTTGCATAAATATCAACTGAAAATGCCCTTTAATTTTATCGACTAAATGCAATAACTCGTCTGTTTATATGTGTATGTATTTGTGCATGTGTATGTGTATGTATTTATTTTTAAAACTTAAAAGACAGAGCGGTCACACCCACTTCCAATGCCACTTGCACTCACTCCCTTCCCTTGCTTATACTCTTGATTGTGCCGGCAAATGCTTTTGATGGATTACATGGGAAACATTGAAAGATACAGTCAGTTTATTTACTATATATGTATATACAAATACATATATAGTATGTATGTATGTTTGTGTGTGTATATACTATGTGCAATGAATGCTTAAAATATTATATGTAATCAATCGAATGGCATTGGCAAATTGTTATTGTAATTCAACCAAAATGAAGCCACACCAATGCGATATTTCTTAAAGACCGAGCAAAAGGGCAATTTGATATACAATATATTATAGTATATGGGTCATTAACAAATTGTGCAGCGATTTGGAAATTGAATATATGTATCTATATATATATCAGTAATAACTAATAACAAATGTGACATGAATTCGTCAACATATGAGTAATAGAAATCTAAAACCATTTTGTCCAGAAATCTGTATATATATGTATATATGTATGTATATACTATCTGCCTGAGGTGTCAATGGTCACTCAAACGAAACGCGACTGAATATGAATATGAATCATCTTAACTCAACTGTTGTGGGGGTGAATAATAAAAGTATTGTCATCCTAAAAGCAGTTTATTAACATTTTTTTTTTATGTGAATAATAAGCCACAAGCTAATTATTTTTTGTTCCAAGCGACTAATTACCTCATAAACCTCGGGCCACGTAATGCCAACTAAAATAATGTGGGTTTCGGTGCAAATAACCGAATTGTACAAATTATATAATATATGTTGAAGATATGATGCAATCGAGATGTAAACGATATATTAACCAACTTTTATATGACTATCAAAGTCTTCTCCAGACTTAAGTAAACCGGGAAATAATGAGAAAAAGAAAATGATTATTATAAAATAATTATATGAATTTATATGAAAATTAGAAAACTTTTTTATTAAGAAAATAATTCAAAGAAAAAATAGAAATGTGTTTACACTAAAATTCAGCGTAAATAAATGAAATGATATTAGCAATAAAATTTTTATATCTTACCTTTTGGAATTTATCTATAATAATTAGATTCGTTTGCCTAGGTCATTAGTATTGTGTGTTCAATTTTATTTTCAATATTCATTCACTTGCACAAACGTAAAAGTTCTTATTCACCAGCGAACAACACCACTCAGAAATCTCATAAATGATTCGTTTCAATTGTAAATGATGAAGGGGGAAAGGTGTGAAATGAATTATAAAACCATTTTGCCACATTGGTTGCATTTCTCATCGTCACTTTTAAATTGCTGTGCTCATGTGGTTGCAGGTTCTATCTATCGTTTACTGTTAGCAATTATTGCATGCTTAATTTGATGTTTTAATAATTGATTAGCGCTTGCATTTTGTATAGTTGAGTTGTAAAACTCAATAGCTACTCTATATACATACATATATATATATATATATGTACATAGATGTGAATGAACGATAGTAACCTCAGGTAACAATAACAACAACGACAGTTCAGTCACATTTGAGGGACGTAGCCACACCCACTTTAGCCTTTACACATGACGTATACGTACTGAACTTTGTTTGTTTGTTGCATTTTTCAAATGCATAGAAAACTATAATTGCTAATTGTTGTAAATTGCAAACGGTAATTATATCGATTTTTACACCCTAGACATTTAAGGGAGTACACAGTGTATATATACATATAGTACTATATGTATCTAAATGTATTCAATAATTCTCTATATTGTTTTAAAAATAAAATTTAATAGTTTAATAGTTTAGTAAAATATATTTACGCTATACTTTATAATATTGAAAATATTTAAAACTGGATTATATTAATAAATATAATCTTTATCTATTTAAAAAGATAATTTTTTCAAATGTGTACTATATTTTTTAACTAAAGAATTCTCTGATTGATGGCGGCAAATTAAATATTTCCGGTTTCCTATAGTTAAATACAATGCAATTTAGTTATTAAATTTTTAAAAATTTATTACTCTGTGTATTTTTAGTTAATGCATTTGTGTATGTATTTAGTCAGTTGCTTTAAACTATATTAGTTTTTTTTTTAGGTGTTGAAGCTCCATTCCCATAGCATGTCACCCCCATCTCACAATCCATTGCCATTTCCGGGCATTGTCAAGACTTTGCGTAGTTCTACCATAAATTATACAAACTGATTGCTAGCACCCCCCTCACTGGGGACAACCCCCGCCTTTTTGGTGAATTGGTATGCATATGTTAAAGTTTCAATGCATTTAATCAATAATGCAATGACCCAAGTGGATGACGGCGTTGGGGCCCGAAACGGTCGTCCGCATAAGCTAAAAACTTTGAAACTCTGACACAAAGCCGTCTAATTATACGCCCACGAATTGCGCAAGGGCGTGGGTTGTATGGAGAGAGAAAAAACCAGTTTTCGTGTTTGGAATTCATTTAAAATTTGTTACCGCCCGAATTTTGGGGTGGGATACAAGCCCAATTTTATGCAGGGTCATTTAAACGAAAGCCCATGAGTCATGCTCGCAATCCTTTCAACAGGAACCCGAACAAACAAATGAAAGAAAAAAAAAAACACAAACCAAATCTTAAATGAAACCGTAAAAGTTGCCCATAAGTCGCGACAAAATGACATAAACTAGTTTGGAATGGTAGATTGTCGTCTGACAGTATAGAATTCACTAAATACGAGTACTTACGTTTAGGAGAAGGCATATCTTAAGCGTAAGGATGTGAATCTTGCTGACTCATTCAGGGACAGATTATGAAGAGAAGATGCCATTCTCGGAAATTAATTAAAGTGATGCTTCTTTGATGGAAGTCTTATAATGGGGAATTGCGGCATCAAGCTAAAAAAAGTGAAGCCCTTCACATAGCTTAATCCGCTCCTGAAACCTCTCAGTAGTTCTTTATACTTATTATAGTTGTTGTGGGTTGTCATACGGCAATTTGCTTGGTTATTCCACTTGACATGACGTATGTACATATATCTACCTACCTATCTCTCTCTATATACATATATGCATATATAGTTGTCATTCTCGTTGTCCTTGAATAAAGATAGCGTCATTAGTTAAGCAGCTCTTTGTCAGACTTCTGGTCAAGTCTTTGTTGTCTAGAGAACCAAATAGACAAGATGGGCCAAGTCAAGCCCGGCCTGGGTCGGGTCGAAGCGGAGCGGACCGTACCGGACTGGCACTTGTTGTAGCAGGAAATGTAAAATGCATTTTAAATAAAGCTTGCTTGATTTTGCCCCCAACGGTGGCTGGTTTATCATCACTTTGTGAGTCATGAACAACTCAGATACACACACACACAGAGACAACCCACACACTCCCACACAATGATGGGGCTCACTCAATTGTAGTTAACTCTTGTCGGATTATACTTACTTCTCCCATTATTTGCCAACTGCAAATTAACATGTTAACAAAATTGCCAGTTATCTATGTACATATATATGAATATATGTCTGTCTGTCTGTCTGTTTGTCTGGGGTGTTAAACAGCAGCCCCACAATGGTAACTATAAACAACTACTTAGTTAATCAACGTGTAGCAAATGAAAATGGTTCACATTTTCCAGAGATAGATAGATAGAGATAGAAAGAGACACAGATAGAGACGCTTTGTATATTAGCCACACGCAACTTGCTCATATTTTTTGTGTGTTTATTGTTGCATATTATACTTATGTCAAAGGTGGCACAACTAAATTGCGGCATATACAAATTTAACAAAAAATTTTACGCCTTCACAAATCTAAATAGATTTATTTTTTTACAACTATAAAAAAGTTAACAAATAAAATGGGTAAATGAACTATGACACTCATTTAAATAAAATATATATAAAAAAATTGTACTTTAAGTGAGAACCATCGAAACAGATGCTAAAATATTTCATTTGTAATATTTTATTATTCATTTTCAATTTTACTAATTAACAAACGAAAATCTTAGCAAAGTCTTTCTATTAAAAATAATTTAATTAGAGATTTGTTTTACCTTGGCATAGTTTATATACATACATACATACATACGTCAAGTGAAACTTTGAAGATAAGAACATTTATAAAAATGTAATAGAAAACCTTGATTTTTATATTCGATTGTCATAGAAAAAGCCCCTAAGTAATATTTGCACATTATTAAAAGTATAAAAAAGTATTGATTATAACGAAAATGGGTTTTATCTATAACATTAGGATATATAATTTGATAGCTTTTTTTATCGCCTCTAAGCGGAAATAGTTGTTTTCTATATATCACAGCATGCTTGTTTGAAGAATGAATGTACTCTAATTTACACTTGCCCATCAGGAGTGATAAATATGTATATATATAGTATATATACATAAAGTAGCTACAAGATCGGTAATCAGAATGATGGGCCGCGTCCGGGTATGGGTCTGAGTTCGGGCAATGTGCCAGTGACACAGTTTTGCTACGCTTCCAAAGAGCAATGGATAGAGAGTAGCCATCTAGCCACCAATCCAGCATCCATCCGTCGTCTCGCCCTCTGATAGTCAGTGTTCCACTCTTCCTCTATCCATCTCTGCCCCTTTCCACATTCTTATTTGATTGAGTGGCTTTGCGGTTGCCGTTTATTATGTTGGTTACATTTTCATTTCATATTTTTATACTTTCTTTCATTTATTTGTTTTTGTTTTCATTTTTGCACTAATCAGTTTCAATTTGACGCTCTCATCGTAGTTGGCATTTTTTTTATTTTATTGTTCATGTGTGGGGGGTCAACGGAGGGGATCGGCCGGCTTATCAATACATATATCAAGTATACGCCCTGATAGCATCAGTCTATTTATAATTATAGATTAAGTAATTAGTACCCAATGGCATTTGTCAAACTCGTTGAGTGCGCTTAACCAGGTAATTGCTCCGATTTCTAATTAAGTTGCTAAACTATTAATTTGCAAGGTGTTGGAAATTCTATTATAATTATATATAAGAGAGAGAGTTTGTTTCCCCATAGGCTTATCCAATATGCCTCTCTGCCAGTGTGCCGCCTGTCTTTATCTCATCAATGAGCCAATCAACCTAACAATCAATCACTTTTTGGCAATCATTCATTTTGTCTGGCCACATTTATATATACATATATATCAAAAGTAGCATAACAAAGAAAACATTATCGTTTGGGGGCTGGTGGTTGTTGGAGCATCGTCATCTCCACTTTAGAGCTCCAATCCAGTCGCGTACAATGAACTCTTTTGTGCGGCAAATAAAAAAAAAAAGTGAAAAAAGTAAAGCTTAAAAGAAAATGCTTTCCGGCCAACATTCGACGTGTGTCATTCAATGAAAAGCAAAAAAAAAAGCATACAAAATCTGAAAAAAAAAGGAAATGAAAAAGAAAGAAAAAGTTAATGCCGAACTTAAAACTGGTCAAAATCAACGCAATTATCAGACAAAAGCAACGATTCAGATTCGCATTGGCTAGTCATTGACCCCCCCTTCGGCCCATTCACAATGGCGAGGTAACCGAACATATAAAAGCAACAACAAGAAGTGGGCGTGTCTGTATTTGTGTGTCGAGATTTAAAAATAAACAGTAGAATAATAACAAAATGTCAATTTTATTTTTGCAAAACATTGAAAACAAATTGTCGCCAAGTGCAATGCAAACATATTATATATAAGTATATGTATATATATATATCTATAAATAAATACACCAAACGTACCTAAAATTGTTTACAACAATTTTGTCAACATTCGCTTAATGCAAATCCAAATTTTAGAAAAGAAATTCACCAAACCTAAATGTCGAAAGAAAGTTCAAACTTGTCTCAGAAATTTAATAAAATTACTAGATTCATAATAATAAAAATATAGAAATATTTCTATATATCAACAAATTTATCAATGACAATTAATTTAATTGAATTGTAGGTTTCAAAAGAAAGAAAAGATAAAACTAAAACGTGATAAATTAAACCATAAACTTGCTAAAGATGAATCAAATATATATATAGAAATAAAGCCTACGAATTTTATGTGTTATTTTTTTTTGTTTTACGAAATCTCCGATTAAAACAGTATTAATATTTATTTAGTAATTTTAATACTATTTATTTAATGTTTTATATAATGTACTATGAGTAGGATTGGTTTTGATTTAATTTCCATTCTCGTTCAGCCCTCGTTCCTATGACAAAGTGTAATAATTAGTTCGTTAAAAAATGGAATTGCATTCCACTGAATGTCTTACCATATACGTATATAGTCTGCCACCTAATGTTGCATATATCCAATTGCTAGGCAAAGGTCTAGACGTGAAATTTGCATGAATAAGGAATGAGGCAAATGTCTTGAATTAATAATTAAGAAATTAATTGTGCGACGTTTTTTTTTTGTTTTGGTTTTGTTTTTCTTTTCAATGGCGATTATGACGACGTTGCCATATTGATGATGATGACTATTCCGAACTTGGCCTCCGGAGCATTCCGGGCCACGCGCTTTCATTTTGGTTGGCTTAGGGGAATTCAATTAGCGAGTCACATTGTATGGCAATCAATGAATGAATAGGTTGCTTGTTTAGTGGGAGGAGGGGGGGTTGTGGGTCTTTAAAGATGTATATAATGATGATGATGATGGCCATTGTCCAATGTCCAGCCTCGTTGTGTCGCCTCGTTTTATCTGCTTAGTCAGATGCAAGATGGAATGAAATCATTTGCATATTTCCTCTATGCTCATTATCCATGCCGGATATTATTGTTGATGCAGTTGTGCTGGTGATTGCCCCCTCCACCCGTTTCCTCCCTCCTCCTTAGCACACTCTTGAAGCTTTTTTTTTTTACTCTGAGTGTGTGTGCCTTATCTTTTAGTCTCTTTCTTTTCTTTTTGAAATTAATGAGGAAATGATTTAATTATTCATTACACAAGAAACAAAACAATAAGCAAAAGGATTACCTAAGAAAAGTTATGTACATATGTCTTCAACTAAAGAGAACATTTACTGATTGAATTTTATGTTTGCGTCAAATTGTTTTATCCATATATTTATATATCCATAAATATTATATGTCCATAATATTAATCTGTATATTAAAATTGAATTTCTTTTAGACTCTGTTCGCTGACAATAACACGTCTCTCCATACTGACACCGCTGCCGGGAGATACCACATCCTTGTCATTGGCCGTAAAAATGCAAAGTTCAAAACGCACTTTGCGTAGCCATGAGATTCCCATCAATGGTAGTGCACTCAATTCAACAACTGCCAAGGAGAGTTCCGTGTCATCTTCCATGCAAGGCAATTTGCCAATATCAAATATTGCTGCCGGCGGTTCATCGCTAATTGGTACTCCAGGTAATGTTGGCAATGCGGGCATTGGCACTGGCTCTGGCACACTGCCATTAACTGAAACAGAACTGGACTTGCACTTTAGTCTTCAGTATCCACACTTTATCAAGAGAGATGGCAATAGGTAAGTAGAAATATATATATATATATATATATATATATATATATATATATATATATATAAAATTTATATCCAATTTTTTCAATTTATAAATTTGATTTTCTTTTTTTTTCTTTTAGACTGGTTATTCTGCTGCAACGCCGCAAGAAATATAAATCTCGTACAATTCTTGGCTATAAGACCTTAGCCGAGGGCATTATACGCATGGATGCAGTGCTTCAAAAATCTATGGACATGATTATCGAGCTAACTGCATCGGGCAAAAATGGCCGACCGGGCACAGTTGTGGCCTGCCTCCGTGCCGAACGTGTCTCTTCCATTCCAGTTGACCATGACAATAAGAATAACAACAGTTTGCTCCTGGCAGGTTAGTTTTAATTTAAGAATGCAATAAAATAAAAAAATGTACATATCTAATGGAAGATATATATATGTATATATATTGATTCCAACTCTACACTCGGCATATCAAATTTAGTTCAACCACAAAGGAATTTATTGCCAAATCTCTAATGCATCATAAATAATCTCATGATGCTACAATTAGACAAGTGTTAATGACGCAAACTGGGCAATTAATGATAAAAATAAGGAGTGACAGGAGAGGGGGGGCGAAATGAAAAGAACAATGTTTGATGGAGGCGAAAGAGGAGAGTGCTTGACTGATGAGTTTGCCGTTTGGTATAGATCCAATGTGCTCCCAATTTAAGTTGATGTTTATGGTAATTGCTTGTGAAACAATTCTCAAGTCACAAGCGAGATAAAGAGAGAGATGGGGAATACCGCTACTGCCGATGCTGCGTAGTGACGTCAACCGCGGAATACTCTCACCCATGCGAGATTTCCCCCATCGGTTGGGCACATGGCAACAGCAGACGTTAAATTTTATTTATTTTTTTTTTGTGTTGGTAATATAAATTGAAAATATGCTCTAGCTATTTTTGGTTTCCGCGAGAGAGAGAGAGAGGAAGAAAATTCAATTATGAAAATAGCTTACAAAAAGTGGATAATTCGTTTACCATGCGATTTTTTCCCCCCATTGTTAACAGCTGTTTGTCATAGCGTCATTTCTTACAGATGTTTTCTTTTGGGGAATGGATGCCGGGAAAGAAAGCAGCTGAAAGACATTTTTACCATTACTTACACGAACAAAAGTTTCAACTAACTTTTGCCCAGTGTTAAACTGTTGAAAAATTTCTTTAGGTCCAAGGTAAAGGCCACCAACTGCAAGGTATGCATGTTAATTTGTGCCTCATGCTAACCTTTGGTGGCAGTCCCCACCACCTAACTTTGCTTCTCGTTCTAATGAAATATGCATTGCATGAAAATGAAAATTTTGCAACAACATGTTCTCGTGGCATCCTTGGCCCCACCTAAATGTTGCAATTTCAAATCGAAAAATTTAGATGGCAATCTTGGTAGTGATGAAACCACAAGCAATATACGAGAATATCAATATATGTATATACCAAAGGACTAGAACTCTAAATTCAAATTAAGAAATTACTAAATGTAGTTTATAATTATTTAAAAGAAGTCCTCAATTTTCTGAATTATATCTTACTATTTAAATCATCTCGATACATTTCGTGACTGTAAGTTCGGGCTGAAATTTCAATTAATTTTCAAATTCAATTTAAAAAAAAAACTACTACTGTAAGAGCACGCTTTCATCACTAAAGCGAATTACGTGATTGGGTTGGGTTTAGATGGTTTGGGTTGTTGCCACCGGGCAGGGCACTATGTTTGACCGTCAAAAAAATTTGTTTTTCTTTGCTGCTGACTCGCTGGCAGCTGGCCAATGTTGTATTTTGCTTGCTTTGGGCTGCATTGGTACCCAATTGGGACACAAGACGTGTTGAGGGTCAGCACTTGAACCCCGAATAGCAACCAGGGCAGGGAGACATGGAAAACGAGGTGAACTAAAATGAACTGCAATGACAGGCAACAACTGTCGGCAACAGCAACAAAAGTAGCGACAGAGACAGCTCTTAAATTACTTTGGGGCTCGCTTTCTAATTTGCAAAAATGGAATTCAGTATGAGAAATACAACAAACAAAAAAAAAAAACACAAAAAAATAAGCAAAAATGAAAAACCTTTTTACCTCAACCTATTTTATATATTGATTTTCTCTTTATGCTTGTCCGGCCTCCAAAATGTTGCTGCTGCTGCTAAAGGCGTTTTTAGGGTAGGCAATGCCGGTTGTGGCAGTTGTTGGCTTATTTTGCTTGTTGAATGCCATCACCAATACCACCACAACCAGCACTAGTACTACTACACTACCACAACCAGCACCTGCTGCCACACCCGCACTCTGTATACCATAAGAACCACATAACCAAGCATTTTCAGACCCGATTGTGGTGCTTGGCAGTGCCGAGAACCATTAGCAGTTCAGTTGGACTCTCCTTCAACTTATTTGTGGGTGGCTGCTTTTAAACTCTGTGCTCATTTGGCATATTTCATGAATTTTCCATGAATTTCATGGGGTAGCTGGCACTTTTCCTCATCGCCCTTTGCCTTTTCTTCTTTACTAGATTGCGTGAGTGCCTCATCATTGTGCGGTAGTATGGCCATAATGAATTGGTTATAGACTCGATAATGTTGAACAGGAAAAACCGACAATGTTTCACAGTTTGACATTACTTCTGGTATTGTCGTCCGTTGATTATCTTACAATAACTCTTATTATTATGTATATAGAAGGAAAACACTTTTAGACATAATTAAAATATTAATTCGAATTATTCAACAGTTGATTACGTTTATTGATTATTTCGTACTGAAAGGCAAATAAGATGCAAAAAAGAAAAGCCATTCTTTAAGCCAAATCTTTTCAGGCAATTGGTTAACTAAAATGTATAATATATATTTAATTTAATGGAAGCTCTAAGATAACATAATATCGATTTTAATATAAAATTTATGTTTGTTTCTTAACCGTTATTGGTTTCGGTTATTGTGTAATCCCTGGTTTTGAGTTATCATTGTCTCCTTGTATATATGTTTAAATAATGTGGCCACGCCCACTGGCAATTGTGGTTATCCTCGCCTACTTCCATTTAGCTGTTGCTGCTGCTGATGACAGTCTCTGACATTTTGTTGTGTCGCAACGACAGGAATTAAGTCATTTGTCCTTCTGCGCCAGAGATAAGCATTGTGCAAGAAGAAGATAATGTCCTGTCCCTCCATTCAGGTGGCCGTTGGGTGGATGTTGGAGGATGCTTCTTCCTCTTTTTGTTCTGTATCCGTTGTTGAGTGTTTAATGGCAAAATGCGTAAATTATGTCGAGAGGTAGTTGTCTGCCTCTGCATCCACTTCTCTGTCCTTTTTTTCTCTTTCTTCTTCTGTTTTTTATCCTCCGTCAGGCTGTCATCTAATGACATGGGCCACAAGATGTTCCAAGGTCAAACCAATGTACATACTTGGTGGTGTGCCACTTTTTTTGGTTTTTCTTTTGTCTTGTTTGTTTGTGTTGTTTATCCATCTATCCCGCATGGACAGAGACCATAAACATTAAATCAATGTCGCTCGTCGGTTTTCAATACGCTTTTCATTACTCATACGCAGCGTGCCACAAATGCGTGGGATCTTTGTTGATGTCTGTGTGTGTGTGTGTATGTGTATAGGTGTTAGAGGATTGGGCTTTACCCATGACACATCTCTCGCGCTACTTGGCTATGTTTTGTCTGACACGTTCTCGTCCATCTGAAAAGCATTTTGTTCGTGGAAATTTCTTTTATACCTCTGAGGTAATAATAATATTATATTAACTCGTTTTCATGGAAATGTACATCTAAATAGAAAAGCGGGAATTGAGCAAAATTGTTTTATCTTCTTTTGTTATTTAAACACTTTTCCAAAAGTTAATCTGTGAAAATGAGCAAATGAGAAACTGTTGCCGAGCCATCATGAACAATTGTTGGCCAACAAAAATGTAACGAGGCAGAAGCAACTAAATAATTGCTGTTAAAAATTATAAAAAAATAAATACTTGAGTTTATCTTATTATTTTTTCTTTTCTTTACTATTTTTCCTTATTCCCATGTTCCATCTAAAAGCCAGCTGGGAATGCAATAGCTTCTGCTATTTTACCCTCAATTAATCATCGCTCCAGTAGCTTTTCAAAGTCGTTTTTTAAATCAGTCTTAAATATTGTTGTTTTACTTATCATTTAACAAGTTTTGTGGCTGTCAAAACTAACATTCACCCACACGATAGACACACACCATACACCATAGATACTTATCCTACACCCGCTCCAAAAAGAAAACATACAAACCGGCCGGTGAATGAATATGTCTGCCGGCTATACACAAAATGATAACGACAGTGAAACATGCGATCCGACCATATATATTGTAAGTGAAGAGAAAAAAGCGATGAGAAATTGTTCAGGTCCAAGAAATTGAGTGAACGAGTGGAAAACATTTTCTTGTAGTGCAACAAGTGACAAGAGATAATGACGATGACACAAATCTTATCGTAGTCCACTCCCAGTGAAAAGATGGGGAAAACCTGTTCACATTACATATATACAATTAGCTGGGCAAGACAATAGATTTACTTTTAATATTAAATATTTTAATAATTGTTTAGCAAATAACTAAGTGGCTAAGAGAATGTTATTGGCCTCTTGGCCTTGAAAAGTGCTTTTTAGAGTTACCCTTAGTTCAACTTTCCACTTTAATTTCATATAACCCATCGACATCAACGATGCAGTTGTTGAAAGGGGAATATGGGGGGAGGGGAGGCCCTTCTTCAATTGCTTGAACCGAAGCGTAAAAATAGCTTAAACGAACGTTTCCCCATCCCAGTGAGCTTTTGACACTTGTTCAGTAACATGTCGAACCGTTTATATGTTACATTCACATATGCACCCACCTTCTATATACATATATAGAAAATCATTTGTGTATACATATATATATATAGATAAAAATGTGCCTGAGCGTAATTGAGCATTTGTTCGACAAAAATTTCTCGTATTGATTTGAGAGTAATTTTACTCAATGCGCCGCCAGCTCATTACCCAGTTAAGGTGAATGTGGAGGTTGCCGTTGGGATGGGAGGGCACAACAATGTGTGCTCTGCTCTGTTCCCTCTCTCTTTGTCTCTTTTGGTGTTGGTGTTGTCGGCACAAAACGTATGGGACCTCGGGGTAACCCATTCATTTCTCTGTCAAGCGCTCAACGAAGCGCACGCCGAACAAAACGTGTAACCAACAAAAAAAAAATAACCAAAAATAATATAAAAGAGATAAACAGATAAACCAACAATAAAAAAAAATACAAAACAAAAACAGCAAAATAAAATTAAAAAGAAAGGAAAAAAAAAGAAAGAAGAAAAACAAAAACGTTGCTATCTTGTGATTAATTTAACGAAACAAAAACAGTGCGCAGCGTTTCAGTTTATTAAAAACGCAGTTAAAATAAAAAAAAAAAAAACGTCGAGTCGAGTCGAGTGGGGGAAATAAAACAACACGAAAAACTTCACAATTTCAATTTCTTAACAACGCAAAACTGTTGAAACTTTACCGGCACGTCTTTATCTTAAAAAGTAATTCAGTTAGTTGCTCAATCATTGCTAAGATTACACTTTTTTTTTGCAAGACTTTTTTTTTAATCATAATATTTTTTATTCTGTCAACAGATCGCGTTGCTGAATTCTCCGACGAGGACGAAGAAGCTGAATTCAGTTCCGGTGAATTTAACGACGAGGCCAACGAATTGGGCATTATTCGTGCCTACGATCCAAAGGGTGATTATAATCCGGCCAAGCATGATATGCGTAAATATCGTAATAAATTGCAAAGATCGGGCATTGAAGATTGTACATTAGCCGGACATCATACTGAGCAGCATCATCATCATCCAGTTGTTGTTGACAGTGACAGCGAATTTGAAATGAAGGATAAGAGCTCATCCCGCACCAAGTTCAGTCGGGTGAGTGTACCTCCCAGTTTAGTGTAAACCACAACAGCTGTGTGTCCCCAATAATTATACTAAATTGGAATATTTTATATAATTGCCTGACAACGTTGCGTATATTACACATATGTATATATACATACATACATATATATATATCTATATATTTACATATGTATATGTATGTATTTAGATAACTTTGGGGATTCATCAGAGGATAGGGCGGGGATTTACAATTTTGGCAGCTGAAATATTTCATTATGCAAAGTGAATAAATATCATTTTGCCCCGTTTTGCTATCTATATAGATTACATATACACACCTTTGTCTATGCGAATTTAATTCATTACGCTGACTAAGACAACAAAGCCCAGCAAAAAGCCACAGAAAGAGAGAAGGAGAGAGAAGGAGTAGGAGAAAAGGTGGGGGTGGGGCGGGGTGGGGGGCGGAGTAGAAAAATGAAAAATGGAAACGAATGTCAGGGGATGAGTACAAAAAAAAGTTTAAATTACAAGTTTAATTAGGTTCTTCAATGGAGGATTTAACACATGACCAACCAGAAGTTCATCAAATACTTAATTCCGTACCGTTATATAATTTCAAAAATCGTAAGAAATCCCATCAAATTTATGGGAAATAAAATCTTTTGCTCCTTTTTTTTCTCTTTTTATAGATAACTATTAAAATTTGAATGTATGCATTGCCAATTTGTGAAGTGAAAGTTAATACGTATTAGTGTCGATAAACCCCTGTAATATAATTCCGGGTATTAAACTTTTGGTAATTTCCATATAAACCCAAAGTATCATTGACCTTTTCTAAAAGGCAAATCCTAAGCAGAAAAAAGAGGTCTACATTATATTTTATAGATTTTTAATAAATTGTGAAATTATTTTGTAGGTTGACGCAATATTCCTTTTTTAATATTGAGATGTTGCATATTGTAAATATATTTCCCGGGCCCCCCCAACAACAAGAAATGTGTCTGCCACTATTTCCGCAAACAAAAATATTTCATTGTCTATATATACATATATGTTGTATACATATATATCATAGATGCAAGACATAGATAGATATGTATGGCACATATATATAATATAGATAGATATATGTACATATATATTTCTTTTTGATACAAATAGTTGACAAGTAGTTGTTTTAGCTGGCCTTGGCATATTGTTGTCGTTACTCGATTTTTTGTTTTTTTCATGATTATATTTGGCTCTGGCATACATTTACTTAGACATTATGGCCATGAACTGCATTTCATTTAATGCCTTGAGGACTAAAGGTAAATGGTGAAATTCACATCCTCATTCTCAGTTAGCTCCTATTTTTGCTTGTTATTAGATCCTTGTTAGTGTAGATACTTTTACATCTTAGTGTGTCTATTACTGGATTATTTTTAGTTCAACCTTTTTTTAGTTATACAATTTATCTTAGTTAGTTGTTGTGAATGTGTACACCCACGCAATGTTTTTGTCTTTTTCCTTGTCCTTGTGCCTTTTGTCCTTTGTTTGATGTCAACCTTTAAGGAATTTTCTTCTAAAAATATCCAAGATACATATGTTTGAAACCATTCACAAAGCGTCAACAATAGAATCAAGGTTCTTCACATCTTCTAAACACCTGCCTCACTCTGCTGCTCCTTGACATATGCAATGTTTTTTTTTTAACTCTAAATGCACTCAACAGAAATAGACCAGAAACCAAGTTAGTCATGACTAAATGAACGGTCAAGTGAATAAATAGTTGAATAAATGAAGAGTAAACTTAACACGCAAACACGAAACATATTAAAAATTCTCTTTCTTTCATTGGTATAATTAGAAAATCAATTTCAAATATTTTTACGCACATTAGAAATATGTATGTATATGTATTTTTTTCTCTGATAAACAAAGGGGGAAAACAAGACAATTTCCTTAAACTGTCGGCTTAAATATTTAAACGTGGCGTGTCCCCAAACATAAACTGAATCCCAATCACGGCTACAGCCAATCTGTTCCATCCAATTATGGCAATTTTAAGACATGGCCTAGAGCTGAAGCCAGAGCTTCATTTGCTTGCTCCTCTTGGCCTGTTTCCTTTCTGTCTCTCTATCTTTGCTCATTCTTGTTGTTATTGTTGTTTTTGTGTCTTGTGTCATGGCAACATCCGGTGTGGCACAGGTGTCAAATAAGCCTGTGGCTGTTATTGCCATTGCTTTTAATGCAGGATCATTTAAATGTCTGCTGTTGATAAAAAGAAATAAGAAGAACCAACAGCAGCTACCATACTGCTCCTCTCCCCTCTTATCAACAACATTATGAATGCCTAATGACAGCTAGAAGAGAGAGAGAGAGAAAGAGATGAGCAATTAAAAAGTTGCATCAATTTTGTTACCCCATCGCTTTGAGTCCTTGAGACTTTGTTTAATTGTCGCTGGTTTTAGGTCCCCTTTTAATGTGGCTGCCATTACCTTTATATAAATTATATAAATAAGTGTGTAAACGTATATGTATGTGTGTGTTTGTGTATGTATGTAAGGCAATTAAGTTGTTGTGGGAAAAAGGTTTCTGTCTCATTAATATGAGTTTTTTTTTTTGCTTGTGAAGGGTTCTAAAAAACGAACTTCTTTATTATGATGTAAAACTGAAAACGTATTTAAATTTGTTTGCCAATTATCTCAAGAGCCATAGTAAAAACTACAAAAACTTCTATTAAAAAATGATGCGTTAGCAACTTAAAAATTCTGTTAAGACCATATTAATTTTTGAAAAGAATTTACCTTAAATTTATTATTATCATTATTGCTTACCTTTTTAGTCTTTTGTTTTTATTATCTTTGCAGACTATTTCTCTACAACAACGTAATATAAAACAAAAAATTGTTGCACTATTGAAACGGTTCAAGGCCAGTGAGGAGCTAGAAGGTGAATCACATCGTGGCACAGCTGCTCTTCGTGGTGAAAGGGATTTGGATGCACTTTTTCATGAGCTTGAATCATTGTCATGCTGTGAGGGCGATGACTCTGGTCCGGATATGGATAGCATATCGGTTGGATCGACGCCAAAACCATCATTACGTCCATTCTTTACCAATTCACGGATTATGCTGCATGACAGTCAAACCGGCTATGGCGGTGGCATGGCAGGTCTTGGCGGCGGAGCTGCGGGTAAGTTATTGGAAAGAGAGAGAGAGAGTGAGAAAGAGAGATAGAGCGAATAAGCATTTACTTTACATATATTTATATTTATACCATGCGTTTGTGCATTCTTCATGTTAATTGGAATTCATTAAGCGATTTTTGCTCTAATTCCTGTTTGGCTTTAAATGCGTTGCGTTTAAGTTTAACGACAAGAAAGAAACACACATTTTTATACACACACATAGACACACACCCAAGCACACCCACAACTTACATAAGACACAATCCGTAAGTAACTAATGGATAACTATGGCTACTACTGCCACTGGGTTAATCAGTAAAGGAAAATGGCTATTTCTTATTTTCATATCCGTTTCCGTTATGAAATGTAGCAGCAACCACCGCATAGAATTAGGCGGCTCTTCCTCTTGGCCTAACTCTTACAATTCTGGCTGTCTGTCCCGTCCTGTTCTGTTCTGTCTGTTTGCTAATAGTTTGGGTCAAGGGTGCAACAAAAATGTCACATACATACATGGCAAAAACACACACGCACACGCAGAAGGCCGCACACACACACACTCATTATATACATACCTATATACATACACAGTTGAGCAGGACATTTGTCCTGGTTTTTCGCATAGAAAAACGAAGTAGACACACAGAGAGGCAGTCTGCCACTGACTGACCTTTGTCCCCCCCTCTCTCATTGGTTGGTTTGTGCAACATCATTTTCTATGCGAAACCAAAAAAAAAAAGAAAATTGTGTGTAGCTTTTGCTTAGCTTTTAAGTATCATCTAATAAATATTTCGGAATAACAAAAAAAAAAATTAAAGCTCTCTCTTATTATGTAGCATATTTTGTTTGTTTTAGTTTCATGTTAATATTATTACTATGATTATTATTATTATTACAATTATTATTACAATTATTATTTATTGTATACTAAACCAAATCAAACCTATACAAAAAAAAAACCAACAAACAAAACAACAACAAGAACAACAAATACAACAAATACATGATGCATGGCTTGAACAAAAAAAAAAATCTCAAAATCTCTTGCAGGCAACTCTGAGCGCAGATCATCGGATAAAAGCGACCAATTGACCAATTCATCATACAATATTGAAAATAACAAAAACCAAAAATGCATTCATTTAACAAACAATAACAATTCGGCAACAACACCAGGTCTGTGTAAATTACAGCAAAAATCAAAAAACAAAAAAAAACAAAAAAAATATATATAAAAAACAAAAACCAAAAAACCTTTAAATTTCTAGTATCCCAAAACAAAAATCATTCCCTGTCCAATTTTTGTTCTCACAAACATCACATAAACACACACACACACACACACACACACACACAAAGAGATACACATTACATTTACATATAAGGAAATTTGGCAAAATGCATTTTACACATACCGTTATGTACACTCGGAGAGAAATACTTAATATGTACATATGTATTTATCTAAAAAAGAAATTCCATCAAGATATTTATCTTAGAATTTGTATTATCTTTCAAAATCTTGTAAGAAAGATTATCAATTTAAGAAATTCTTTAATTTATTTTAAGAACTTTTCTTTTCATCAGCCAACAAATATGTGATTTATCAAAAGAAAAAATCACTAAAATTGAACTGAAATACCGGAAATTTGATTTTTTTGTTTACATTTTGTTTTTCCGAGTGTACATACAAACATACATACACAGGTACATATGTACATACATATGTATGTGTGTGTTTATAAAGAAACTCTTTTTTAATCCCCTGTCCTGCCTTACACGCCCAAAACGACTCACGCTCACCAACACTCCCACTCTTTCACATACATACATACATACACGCACACACACACATACACAATCACATGCACACATGCAACACCATTAGCTTCGTTTCAGTGTGGCCCCACACACCCATACTCCACACTAATAAAAATCTGTATGCCGTTATTATTTCCTATATGCCTGTCAAATTTTGCTTTATCTCTTGCATTGTGTGTCCGTTTTCTTGCGTTTGCATTTAATATTGTTTACATAAATAAAACTATATAGTAGATATTGGCCAGTGTGCATGCTCTCAATATATGTACATACATAACTATTCATCCAATCATCCCCAAACGATATAAGCCAATTAAACCCTAATATATGTACATACATACATACGTCAGACGAAAAAGGAATTACTGTATATATGTATGTATGTACAAATGTATATATGTATGTATTTACATATGTAGATACTAAATGAACATGTGTCCCATATATGTACATATGTATGTATGTACATATGTATGCATACACCTACATATGTACATACCTACTTACATACATACAACCCTCAAAAATCAAAGAACTTTGTCGTCACTGTAGTCGACTCCTTTTACTCACACGATTTTCTTGAACTTCGTTTGTTTCCCTTGCCCCCTCCCCGCCCCCTTTCTTTAGTTGTTATCGTGTTGGGCACTTTGATTTATGGAGCGGTAGATGGGTGCATGCGTACATAAGTACCCCATCTCCTTGGCCATTCATTACCTTCATTTGAGACATGTGGGCGGCACGGCAATAAAAATAAAACAGCTTTAATTGTATTTTTGGTCAGCATTATTTTTCTTTTTATTATTATTTATTTATTCACAATTCTCCTTTCTGGTTGATGTGACGAAAAGGGCCGCGCTATGCTACGGTTACGCGGACAAGCACCTTGAAAACTCTTTTTAATGCGTATTTTTGGTTCCACTTGACATTGCTGCCGCTGCCGCCTTACGGTCTGACAAATTCATTGGTTCCCCTTCATCTGTGCATGTCTTTCATATAGCCAGTCGGTTCCCTTTTTCACACACACACACACATCTTAGTCCACGATCCATTCCATACACCTCCTCCTAACCTCTGTCTTATTATCCATTTAGTTATAGCTCATGTGAATCTAATTTTATGCCTATTCACAGATCGCGGTGGCCAAGACAGCTCTGGCAATGAGGGCAATGTTGGTGCCGGTTATACGGATGGCCAGAACTCCGATACCCAGAATAGTCCCCCACGTGGAGAGAAGGATTATATGCGTCTGAATCAGCATCAGCAATATCAACAGTTGACCCCAGTGAGCTCAGTGGGCACCAGCATGGGCAGTGGCAATCTGGTTACGCCTGTTCAGACTGAAAAGCGTTCGCGTCTCTTTCGCACTTCAAGCAATACGCCAAGCATTGCTCCAGGAAGTGGCAGTGGCAACATTGGTGGCAGCAATTCTAGCGGCGGCGGTGGCAAGCGCAAACACACACTAAGTCTTAGCTCTGAGCCAAGATCCATGCTGGAGACATGTCTCTCGCCCACCAATGTGGAGCCGCGAAAAATGTTACTCGATCAGCTGAGTCGAGAGTTTGCTGGCGAGGACAATGCCATACCCGAAGTGGTGACCGTAATTACACCGCCAGAGGCACTGGGAGGCAGTGGCCTACTATCCAAGCTAATAACACTATTTGCCAACTCCTTTAAGCCGGCCTTCGTGCCACAAAATACGGCTGAAGTTAAAGCCGTATTGCAAGCCCTCATGGCCAAGATCCAAAAGTAGTAAGTGCATCTCCCATCCTTCCTCCTTCTTGACTATAAGAACAACTGGTTATAATACTTCTCCGTTTTGCAGTTGCAACTCCAATGCCAAGCCACCGCATACGGTGAAGGTTCTTCTAATTGGTGGGGATTGGCTCCAGGGAGCCACCTTGCGTCACTATGTCGAACTGCTAGGTGTACGTCCGCCAGATTGGTTGAATCACCTGCGCTTCTATCTGGTGCCAATTGGAGGAAGTTGTGGTAGTGTGGCTCGCCATCTAAGCCAGATGGATCAAACGTATGCGGCCATGTTTGGATCCGACAACTGGATACAGCTCTGCGAACGAACAGCAGCCACTGCGGCGGCAGTCAGTGCAGTGACCACGGTGAATGCAACTGCTCTGACAGCCAATTTGGCCGATGCTGTGGGTGTAGCCAAGTCGGATATTGCAGAGTTGGTGCAGCGTATTCAACGCTATTTACATGCAGCTGGACCTTGCACCCAAATACCCATAGCAGAGGCTATGGTTAACTACAAGGATGAGGATTCCTGCCAGATCTTTGTACCCTTTGTCAGTGTAAGTAGTCAAGAATTAGGCGCAAAACAAAAAAATGAGGTAATGGAATTATTTCTTCTTTGTAGGATGTACGTATTGGGTATCTCGATGGTGCTCAAGCTTCACTGGATCTTGAGGAGAATGTGACTGGCTCAAACTCAGCTGGTGGTGCTTTGGGATCGGTTAGCGGCTCCTCTGCCGCCATACCGATCGGTAATCTAAGCTCCTCTAATGTTCATGGGATGATGTCCGGCTCACCGCCGCAACAACAGCAGATTATGGGACGTACATCCCCTCCACTGCAAACGCCTCCATCATCGGCTTCGTCGCATCGGGAACGCAATGCCAGCGAATCTCTAAGCACACCTTCATCCTTGTCGCAACAAACGTTCAGCGGAGCACTTACAGCGTCTCCTGTAGAGGCGGTAGAACTACAGGTCGACTATTGGCCTCTGGTGCGGCCTGGCGAGATGCACACCAAGGAATCGAAGAGCGGCATGTCCCGGGGCAGCGAATCAAGCGGGGGAAAGAATAGCATTAAGAGTACGTTTAGAAATCTGCAAGTGTGGCGACTGCCGCAACATGCACAGCAAATGGGTGATATGTCCAACGGACTGACTGTTAGTTTTGCCACCAAGGAAAAGAAACAGAAGCAGAGTAAGTCATTTGGTGCTTTAAATTATGTAAATTAGAATATGAAATTATCATTTTGAAATCCTTCTCTCAGTTATGCGTTTGGGCAAGAAAAAGGATAAGGAACGTGATCTCGAAAAGGAGCAATGCGTAGAAGGCGTTGCACGCCTTATTTGCTCACCTAAGCAGTCGCATCCAATACCACTGCGCGGTAAGAGACATTTTAATGCGGATAAATTCATTTTCTTTATACTAATTTTATATCTTTTGTTCTATAGTCTATATCGATGGCACCGAATGGACTGGAGTGAAATTCTTCCAGGTCTCCTCTCAATGGCAAACTCATGTTAAGAATTTTCCCATTGCCCTTATAGGCTGTACACCCATGTCCTGTGCTGAATTATCCTAGTCATTTTCAATCTACAATCGCAAGGACACACATACACATACAAACATACCTAATTAGAGCAAGGAAGGCAGATACTTGCGCGGCAATAAATATTTTAAACCGAAAAGAATGATAATTTATTAAATAATTAGAGTGACTGTACATTTGTTTAGTTAATAATACATACGTTAGCAAGTAAATTCTCGTTTAAGTTAAAAAAAATTGTGAATTCTTTCGAACCACATCACACACACAAAAACACTTATCACACACTGAGATCAGACCACATAACATCCATTAATCAATAATATTGCTTATATAATTATATATATTAGAATGTTAAGTAACAAATCATTTCGACAATGCGTATCAAAATATCATGAATGTATGTACAAGAAAATTGTAAACTTTCTAGTTACCGTTTTTGAATTTGCTCCCTGTGGCATATTTAATTAAGCCACTTGTAATTTAGAGCAGCTTTAGATGTATCCATACTATCCCATCAATGTGCGCCATCTTTAGGCCCTTTCCTGATCTCAACAGCGGATGAGAGGATCCACTGCCGCTTGCACTGGAGCTCCTATCTCGATTGAAAGAAAACGTATCTTAATGTTATGCAGCTAACTACCAACTATTTGGAATATTTAACCAATCCCGTCGTCTATATACTACCTAAAATCGGACATATTAACTAAATGTGAAATTATACAATATATACATATACATATGTATAGCTATCTAATCCACATTTACCACATACAATACAATGTGTACTACTCTTATTGTTGTGATTTTTCCAATTCTGGAATGTTTAAACACAAATTGTATTAGCGAATGGTTAATGGTTATATATAAAATATATCTCTTCCTCTCTATAAATATATATATATATATATATATCTACATATATACATTTATGTATGCCGAGGAAGCAGTTTAATATATTGTATCTATGTAAATCTGTAATCGTAGTTGCAAACATTAACGCAGATTCAATGCAAAAGTTCTACGTGTTTTTTCTTCTCTCCTGTACACCCCACACAAAGAAATTTGAACTGAATGAGCATAAAGAGAAAATTGGGAAATGAAATTGATCGCGAAAACAATGTGAAAATGTATTGTAAGGCGTGTAATTTATAAATGTGTACTATTAAATATATTAAAGTTAAAAACAAAACGTCAGTTTATTTTCTTTATAGAATTTGTTCCACTTAACGAACATGAACAATTTGCTTTGGTATCCCATTAATCAGTATGCAGCGGTCTTTAAGTCCCAAAGGTCCATTCAAACCACCCTCTGGCTGCTGGAAAGTGCAATTGGGATACCCTTTAGGTTGAGCAAATTCAATCAAATTGGCATTACTCTGACTAAGACTGGCAAGTGGCCAAACAGCCAGATTACGAGTTTTCCCATGGCGTACCAACACATGGAACTGCAATGGATTTAGTAAAAAATTTTGCATAATCATTAAAAAATTACAAAATTTTGTAATACATACTTTATCTTCCATATCCACCAAATAACCCACAATGAGAGCCCAATGAGCTTTATGACCAGATTTTAGACAGGGAGCATGATTTGTATCCGCATCGTAGCTAAAACGTTAACAGGTTAAAGTGAACCAATTCGTTAATCGACATTCTGTCGATTTCTATTCGCCTAGTATACCACTAGTTATTATTTAGCTGGCAAGTTTAAAACTAGTGAATTTCTAATTGTCCTAATCACGGGTAAAATAAGTAAATTCAGTTGATATCAAATAGAATAAGCACTTTCGAATTTAGAATTCAGGAAATAAAATGTGTTGCAAGAAGTACAAATTACAAATGTTTAGTTATTTATTATAGGTAAAATAAAAAAGGGCTTCTAGCTCTTAAAACTATAAATTTAGCCCACTCGCATAGGCGGAGAAACGAGGATTACACCATCGCCTCGGACAAATAACATGGGTATGGTGCGTTTTGTGGTTTTGTAGACCTCCTCGTATGTCTCCTCATCGATTTCCACTGTCGTGACCGTCTCCTCAGCATCCCCTAGCACCATATTCAAATGCTGATCAAAAGCCTGCATCAAGCATATTAAAGATGTGTGTTACTTAACAAATATAGCAATAAACTTACATGCAAACGACCACGCAATTCCCGTTCATTCCTCATTTTCACGTAGACCTTCTCGTCGAGACTCAATCGGATGAGATCCAGCGGCTCCTTTACCGGCAAGATGACTTGACTTAGCTGAAAGTAAACGGATTAGAAGAATTTATTCAGCATTACTTAATGAGGCCTTACCTGTTCCTCTTCGGTGGCCATTTAATTGATAAGTACAATGTTTTAAACTGATATATAATAAGAAAAATATAAAACAACCAAACAAATGCAATTTCAGAGTTTTGCAAATTGTGGCATCACTGTTGATTTTTAACACAAGCACGAAGTACCACATAAACGCGTTTCACAACACTCTCCGCTCTGAACGTACTGTTATACGCAACAGATGTTATGTATGAATTCGAATTTAAATAGCAAATCAAACCAAGCTTGAATATTTGATTGTTTGAAAAGGATACGGCACGAGCATGCAACCACCAGTTCGCAGAAGTTCCTTGACCTTGTCACAGTCTAAAGGGCCCTCATAAAGTTGGCAAGCTCCTGTGCGTCGGCTCAGATACTTACGAGTTAGTTCGTACAAATATTGAGCACTAAACATTTCACCATTTATGGTATATCTTTGCATTTTAGCGTCCTCTAAGAGATCTGTAGGGGTGGGCTCTCCATTGAGTAACATACTCAAAGCGGTTATTCCACATGTGGGTCCCACCTTAGAACAGGGAGAAATATTAAATATACATCAGGATAAATGATTTAGATTCAAGAAGATAACCTACTTGTAGGATACTGGGTATCTCGTAGTACTGACATTGCTTTGGCTGGGCATATTGACAGACACGACTCAGAAAGCATCCCTTTTGAAGATTTGGGTAATCCCATGCCCAAGCACATTCGTCGATGGGTATTTGAAGAACCGCCGCTTGTTGCTCTTCTTGTTGTTGCTTTGGCAGATTGCTTTGATTGAATGAGGTCGCTGATGGGGGCGGCGGGGGTGGTGGAGCCGTTTTGTTATTAGACATTGCAAATAAACGAAATTCTGGCTGACTAACTAACACCAGAAACAGCTGTTGGAAATGCGTTTAACAGTACGCTGTTATCCACCAAGAAATGTAACAGAATTTTGTATTTCAGCTTATGTATTATTATTAATAATTATTCGGTATAAAACAAAATAGCATGAAAAATTACACGAATATTTAAAGTACCAAACGGCGAAATAAAAAAAATCAGATTAATAAGCAATAACTTTACATGGAATAGGACATACAAGATTTTTTTACATATATTACTTATGCACGAGTTGCAAAAGGAAGTTTCAAATGTGATTTTTTTAATTTTGCCAATTTGATAGGTGCATGGAAATAATATATATATTTAATTATGTATAATATTTTTTGTTAAAAAGAAAATTTTTTTTTTATTAAATTTACAATCACAAGATTTTATTTTTGTTTTTTATACGTTTTTGTTGCTGTTGTTATTATTGTATATCTGATGCTGCTGCTGCGCCTGCTTTATTTTGCGTGCTAAGAATTTGACTAATTAAATGGCTGAAATAGTATCAGGACGGGGAGGGTCGTCGTAGGAATTGGGGTTTCAGTAATGCATATTTATATATATATATATATATAGGTATGAATTTAATTTGGATAATTATACGAGTACACAGAACATATGCATATCTAAAGAACGGTTTTCACCGATCGGCTAAGGATCGGTGATTGTATGTATGTTTCTGTATGAAATCTGAACTTTGCTTCCTATTTGGTAATTAATTACTATGCTGTTTTCTCAAATTGTTTTACTTAATCTTAAAACACTTTTCTGTCCATCTCCATTATTAATTATTTTGTTGCACTCATATATTATTTAATTATAATATATGTAGCTTGTTGCAATTATGCACGTTGCGTTGTTCTTTTTACTGCTGCTCCTGGTGCTGCGTTGTTTGATTAACACTGACAATTATCTGGATTGCCTGGACGATTATTTTGAGAATTCAATATGATCTGATCTGGAAAATCGTTAATAACTTCTGCATCGGCCTCCTGATCCAGCGCATTCTTTGCTATAGTCTGAAACGCCATTTCTACATTGATACCCTCCTTAGCGGAAGTCTCAAAATAGGGTATATCGTTCTTTGACTGACACCATTGCTGTGCACGACGTGTGGACACCTGACGGTTATCAAGATCAACCTTATTGCCTAACACAACAAAGGGAAAATGTTCGGGATTTCGTGGACTGGCCTGTATCAAAAACTCATCACGCCAGGAGTCAAGATTCTTAAACGAATTCGGCGCCGTGACATCATAGACAAGAACACAGCAATCGGCGCCACGGTAGAAGGCCACACCAAGAGATTGGAAGCGTTCCTGGCCGGCAGTGTCCCAAATCTGCAAGAAATGGGCGCAATATGATGATTATAAATAAAAGAATGATGAAATTAAAAAGAAAAAAATATTCTTACCTGCATTGTGACCACACGATCATTTACAACAACTTCTTTTGTACAGAAATCGGCACCGATTGTGGCCTTGTATTGATTTGAGAATCGTTTGTTTACATATTGATTCATAAGCGATGTTTTGCCTACACTGCTGTCACCCAATATGATGACCTTTAGCAAAGATTTCTTACGGGTGGCCATGTCGATTGATTAACTGTTGGCTTTCTCTAGCTATCTTAACTGTTGGTGGTAGCTGCAATATTTACGTATATATTGATTCTAAGTTAAAAATATCTAAATGAATTTGTTTTAATTTAATTATAGGAAAAGACGGGGCGAGGGAGGTAACATAAGCAGATGTTTTCGCGCTGTTGTGGAATACCAGGCACCGTCTAGTGTGTTATTACAACGATACAGCTGATAAGTCCTGAATCAGAGTTGCATGACTCATTAAACCTCATAACAATGAATGATCACTTAGTAGTATTCACGATAAGGGAAGGGGATACAGGAAATAAGGGGCACCCGCATTTTAGCGATTACATTTTGTTGATTATTACTTGTTATTAGTTGGCAGAGAAAGTGCAAAGCAACAAACAAAGAAAAAATCATTACGAGGCCACCGATCTGGTTTGAATTTAAACTCATTTATAGTAAAAGACGCAAATACCAAAAAAAAAATTAATTGTATACAAATTGAAAACGCCCATTTCTAACGCACATTAGCTGGAATTGACGGGGGTGAAGTAAATGTAGTTTATTTTTTCATTAGTAATCGAGAGTTTTTGGCGACTAACCGCCCCTCTCTTGCCCACAAATGACTTGTTTTTGTGCTCCCCCACTACAAGTGCAATGTGCGTCTTTGTGTTCGTGTGTACATGTATGCATAAGTGTGTATGTATTTTTGATGGGGGCTCCATTGGCATTTTCTATTTCGTTTTACACTTTTTCGCTGCGTAACACTGCTTTTTACTCTTTTTCCTTTGTATTTATGTATTTCAACACTTGAACTTACATTAAACACAATTGCTATGGAGAGAAGCACCACTTTTTACTACGATCGTTTGGTTTTGCTGAATAAAATTTTAATTAATTACGCAGTGAATATTTTGTTGTTGTCCCTTTTAAAGTATCGTAATGCTACCAGATAGTATGTTTTTGCTTCTGGCAACATTTTTATTTTGTTTAGCTATCGATAAGAGGCATTCGATAATTATCGACTATATATCAGTGTTTGAAAAATGCTAAATGGTTCTTTGATTAGTGTTAGATAACGCTAATTTTTTGTTTTGTTATCTTTTGTCATATTATTAAAAAAAACCAACGCAAAAACAAAGAAGGAATACCACAATGTCCCATTCCGGCTACACTCAATTACCCAGTGGCAGTGATAATATCGATCAGCGCCAACAGCGAATGATATCCAATACATATGACGTCTTACAGCGTTCAGGCCAAAGTATCCAACGCTCCAACCAAATAGCCATTGAAACGGAGAATATGGGGGCGGAGGTAAGAAAACGGATCATAATGATTCATTGACATTTTAATTAATAAGTACATATGTAATTGTCTGCAGGTTCTGAGCGAGCTGGGGCAACAGCGTGAATCGCTGCTCCGCACCACTAGACGTTTGGAGGATGCAGATCAAGATCTTTCGAAATCGAGAGCCATTATTCGTAGACTGGGACGCGAGGTTTTGTACAATAAGATCATATTGATAGTAATCATTTTATTGGAATTAGGCATACTCATTGGCCTATTGCTGTTGAAATTTGTCTTTAAGTAACGATTATTCCAAAGATTGTTAAAGGTAAAACAAATTGAGGAAGTGAGGATAAATGATTATGTTGTTTTTATTAAAATCATGCCTTAGACATTTAGATTATGTTATGATATTAAGTTATAATAAAACACAGCTAAAAATAGTTCTAAGGATATGCCTAATAACAGTGATTATATTATAATTATCCTTGGCATAAAAGCAACATCGATTCGCGGGTGACAAATTTCATATTGTTGGCATTATAATACTTGATATTTTCTATATAAGTGTGTCTTTGTTAGTGATTCGAGCACCGATCTAGTTCACACCCCTTTTCGATTCCTTGTCTTCTCCGATTTTAGTAATTTTCAATTGTCCTTTGGCAAGACTATGGACCAGCCAAAGACGCGTCGATCGAAACCGCACGAGAATAGATCACAATTCAACAGAGGCTCCTCCGCCCAAGCAACTGAGGAGACCATACGGCGATGTCCTTGTCGACTGGTACGCGGCAAACGAGCCACTCGTTGACCATTCAGATCGAACAGACGAATCTGCCGATTGTCATGAGGTATGGCAATGATTCCACCACTTGAAACAGCCAAGCGATTAACAGACGAATCGGTTCGTATTGTAGCCAAGGCAGAACGCATGTTGCGCAACTCCCACACCTTTATTGTTCGATCATCCGAACCAGAGACTACCTTATCATCGCGAGCAAACACACTGGATGTCACCGTTTCTGTGTGACCCTGGAACACTGATACGGCGGGTATGGCATCACGAAAGTCCCACAGACGGAAGGTTGTGTCTCGTGAGGCAGTTACGACTAGACGCTGGGTGGGATGGGCCGAGACTTGTGTCAACTCGTGGTCGTGTCCTGTTAAAGGTTGCAACGGTTGTGCTGTTTCAACATCCCACAATATGGCGGTCCGATCCCAACTTCCAGTAATAATCTGATCCATGGTGGAGAGCCAATCCGCTGCAACCACCACAGAAAGATGACCTCCAGGACCGGTAAACTCACAAAGAGGTGTACGCAAAGTGTCTAGGCGATCTCGATCTTCGACCTGTTCATCACTATCATCGAGTTCTTCCTCAGATGAGTGACCCTTTCTGCCGGATAAATATAATTAAAAGTCGTAAAGGAAAACATATAATCTAACTCACTTAGGCACTTCCCAGTTAACGGCTGCCTGCCATATATGAGCAGTGCCATCCCCACTGCCAGTTAGCACCAAGTCGCGATGCTGATGGAACTTGATTGAGTTAACGGATCCTGCATGTCCCTGATACTGCAAGAGGCAGCGACCGCTTTCTATGCCCCAAATGCAAGCTGTGTGATCGGCTGAAGCAGTCCCTATAATGGGCTGTCCCACCTTGGCAGCCACCTGCCATATGCCATCCTTGTGACCACCAAATTCTCGTACCACTGAACTAACAACAGTTTGGGCCTTAAAGCTGGACACAATGCGACTAGTTTGGGCCTTAATTTTGTTGCTGGCCTTTGCCTTACTCCCGCCAGTGGCACTGCTAAGCTTGGCTTTAAGACTCTTATGTGTACTGGCCAACAAACTGGCACCTCCGTCATCAGCTTGCGTGGTCGGCGTGGCTACCAGCGAAGCAGGGCTTATGCCCACTCCCCCACCAGATCCACTAGCACGTTCGCTACGTTGTTGCAACGTTTGTTGTTGTTGCTGCTCATATGAGATCGGTGTTTCTTTGTTGCTGGTTGCATTAACACTCTCTAGTTTTTCTTGTACTAAAAATGAAACAATTAATGTACGCTACATTATTTAATTTTCCAACTTACATTGCATGTTTTCCAAATAGAGCTGCTCGAACTCCTTTTCAATTTGTGAAAACAGAAATTGTAGGCGAGCACGTGCCTCCTCGGGTACAATATATACATCCTCGGTGAGGCTGGTGAGACGAGAAGCTCGTGTCTTGGTTCCTGTTGCTTTCATTTTGTCTGTGTGGGCGAGTTCGTGAGTGGGCGCAGATGCACTTCTATGTATATATATAAATTTATATATATATATGTATGTATCTATTTGTGTATCCACCAAGCCAAAGTGTTTTTCTCTGCTCCGGTCCACACAACACAAGTGCTATGTTACTCTTACAAATCCAATTAGATGGTAATAATTACCACTTATTGATCCATCTTTAAAAGGTCAATTGGTGGGAAACGTTGTAAGTATAAATATTTGGTCTTGGACTTGGATATTATTGGCGAATATTGAAAACGAATGCAGTGCAAAACAACAGCTGTGAGGTATTTTCCTCGATATTTATCGATGGCTGTAGTAGTGTTATGAACCGTGATAAGAAACTGAAAATTGTGGTTGTAAAAATGATTTTAAAGCTTACTTTCAAAACTTATGCAATAAAATATGTGTTTTTCTTTAGAAGTTATCCATTTTTTATATAAACTTGAACTTGAATTTTCTGAAGCCATTTGAGCTCTTTTCTCTTACATTTTCCAGCACTATTTGCAACGAATCAAAACAGCTGATGTGTTTGTGTTCCATATTTAAGAAAATTCAAATAAAAATGTCGAATATTGTATTAAAATAATTAAATTTTTTTCAATCAAAGTTATCCATCTAAATAAGTAAATTTGAAGGAACCACCAAACTTAATAATTTTCTCTGATTTATCATGTTTTCTTGATTTATAATCTCAACAGACGAACCGGTTTATCTTTTGTTGTCTCGAATCTTCGCTGCATTTGCATTGCGTTGCACTTCCAGCTGATTTTAAATTCGTTAACCAATTCATATTTAAGACTTGCTTTTTTAATTCGTTTCCAAATATAAGGGCCAACGAACCCAGCTCGCCAAAAACGAGTTCGTTATTGTCACCAATTGTTTTCGGCATTTTTTATTGAAGCACGACGAAGAGACATTACTGCTAAAAATATGAAAAACGTTTTGGATGTCATGTCGTTGCAGCAACACGTGGAATCGAGCAAGGTACAGGATATGAAGCCAATTGATTATCGGTAAGTGCCAAGGGAAAGTGAAGGCTCCATATTAACATTAACGTGTGTATGTATGTGTGTATTTACAGCAAATCAAATAAGTCTGGCCTAGTGCCACTTTACATTTTTGAGTGCGCCACGAAGTTGAAAATGAAGCCGCTAACAGCCGCCTGTGCAGCAATAGTTTTTCATCGTTTCTTCAAAGAGGTTAAACCAAGTGATTATGATGAGTTTGTAAGTTAAAAACAATTATTATAACAAATTAATCCTTAAATCCTAACTTTTTCATAGTTAATAGCCGCCTCTTCCCTCTATTTGGCTGGTAAAATCAAGGACGATGACACCGTGAAAATACGTGATGTGATAAACGTGGCATATTGTACATTAAATCGTGAAACTCCCCCACCTGATTTAAATGATGAATACTGGTCCATGCGCGATGCCATTTTGCAGGCGGAACTTCTCATAACGCGCACCTTGGGCTTTGATCTTAATATTGACTTAGCGCATAAGGTAAGTCTGGCTTGAGTCCTTATCTCAATTTGCCGTTACAAATTCTCTCTTTTTCTCATTAGTATTTACTATATTATATGAAGACTCTACAAGATTGGGTCGGGTCAGATGTGTGGAATTCTGTGCCTGTGGCAAAGGCGGCAGCTTCCTATTTACAGGACTTTCATCATAGCGCCAATATATTAAAGTTCAAGCCCACTCATGTTGCGATTGGTTGCCTCTCACTGGCAATGCAGACATATGGTATTCAGGTCCCACTAACAGATGAATCGGATGAATCGGCTATGTGGTATAAACCGCTGGTTAAAGATTTTACCAGAGAGAATCAATGGGAGATTATTGAAAACGTTATTGAAGTGTACAAGCATGAGGCCTCTCTGAAGGCGGCATAAACTCTAATTTGGATTAAACTTACATAAAATTACCATTCCGCATTACAACCCCATTTGATTTAACTTATTTTCGCTCACATTTTCCCCATTTGAAATATGTTTGATTTTAATCCTTACCGAAAGTTTAATATACCTCAAATGTATGAAATTTTAACCATCATACGGCGCCTATTTAAATGTATGTAAAAATGTCCATTCTAGAATTATCAAACTAATAAGTAACATTGCATATGTCATTACCATAAACATAACTATATTCTTGGTAATTGATTGGATTTCTTATTTAAATATATTTGGTTAATTTAAAGGTATTGGAGCCCTTAAAAGCCAAACGATTATTAATAACATATCGGTTAACGCTGTTAGAGATGGCAATCTATTGGACATCTACCTGTGTAGATAGCATTTGTTTTCGTTTCTTTTGGCCACTTGGAACAACAAATAATGCTTAACAACAAATATTCATATATTGGTGAAACAAAAAGAAATTTTGTAAATAAACTGAATTAATGTGGCATTCCATTAGCAAACATTAAAAGAAATATGCGCAAAACATGGGTCAAACGCGAAAATATCTATTACAAGCCATTTTACAAGCAGAAATCGAAAATGCTCTTTCTGCTTATTTTCCTAATAGGAATCTCATTTATAACGTATCAGGTAGTAATGGTTTGTAATTAAATATATAAAAGATTAACTAAAACATATTGTAACTAACCATAGGCCTTTTCGCTGAATCAGTTGCCATCACCTTGGAATCTGCAAATGCTAAAACAAAAGCACAAGCAAATGATGCAGTCCCTGGGCAGTAAACAGCTTGACGTGGACTTTTTTATGGGTACGCCGCCGCTTGAAAATCCAGCTAATGATGCCGATGTAGAGGAACTGCAGCCAGCGATTAAAATTATACGGTAAAAGGCACAGACTCTGAATGGGTTTATTCGTGTGTCACAGAATTCCCATTGAATCTAATATAATCTCATCTTTATAGCGGCACCCGTCTCTTCGATTATGATGCGTATAAACCAAATTTTGAGGGTAAATTCAAGTGTCTGGATAACAGCAACGAAATCCCCTTCGATCATGTCAATGATAATTACTGTGATTGTGATAAAGATGGCTCCGACGAGCCGAGCACAAATGCGTGCGCCAATGGCCGTTTCTATTGCAAATACCAAAAACGTCATATTACGGGTCGAGGACTAGATGTCTATGTGCACAGTAGCCGCATAAATGATCACGTTTGTGATTGCTGTGATGGTAGTGATGAGTTTACCACAAACACCAAATGTCTCAATAGTTGTACGTAGCAGCAGCAGAATGCCGCAGGACACAGTCCTAGCTATATAATTGTAATTTATTGAAAATAAGTACATATACATTAAGTAGTTCCCATAGAAGTGAAATAAACAAAAATTTGAATTTTGGTATACGTAATATGCTTAATCATTTTATTTGATTTCTGTTTTTACCAGACTTGAATTTATACAAGGGAACTTTCTATTTAATAATATTTTCTGTTAGCACACTTTACATCATTTATCTCTTGTTTGGTTTTTCTTTTCCTCTTTTCAATTTTGTTATAAATTTTGGCTTGCCTAATTTATATAATTTTTGAAAGTTTGAAGCCGAACTCTAAAGCAATTTTGAACTGCAAATTCTATAAAGGTACAAGAAACTTTTGGTCTGCTCTTTTATTTTATTTTTTTTTTGGGATACTAAGCGGAAGCGATAACTATTTGATAAATGTTTAAAGGAACGCGCGCCATTTTGTTATCAAGACGAATTTGTGCTTATTAATACCCTTGCAGGTGGAGGCCTTTATTTTTATAAAATATCATTGAGTTGAATCATACAACGCTAATTAATACTCTGTATAAAAACGGATATATATGTACATATAATGGTCACTTTATATTCTTAAAATAAGATCGGACAAATATATTAACTATCCATATAAGTGATCCTGATTAAAAAGTATTCATATTTTTGAGTAATATGAAATTCATGGTAAGTACCAAAATGACTTTTATATATCCCACACAAAATTGTGTAAGTTGAGAGAAGTATTTTAACTATGGAAGACTGCAAGGGTATATTAACTTTGAGGGGCCAAAGTTAGCTTCCGGTTTATGTGTTATTATTTGTATTTAATGTATATAAATTAACTGTCTTATTTGCATTGAATAGTTTTGTTCTTTTCTTTTAAGTTTGATTTTGCATTATTTTGTGTGGAATGGTTTGAATTGTGGGGCTGGGGAACACATAAATCTAGTTGTCCACACAATTTATTGAAAATAAAGTGTATTGCTGCTTCTGTTTCATTTTCTTGTTGGTTTTTCATTTGTACGCCCTTTTGTGTATGTATGTAGTTCTATATAATGTATATATCTGATGTTCTTACTAGATCTGAGAAACTTAAACTCTAAATAATACTTAAGGAGATTTTGTGTTTAATTTAATGTTGCATATATGCATGTAGCTTGGTATCATTATAAAACAATAGTATTTTAGAAAATTGTTGAAATTATAAATAAATAGCTTGAAGTGTTTGTATACATGGAGGAAAAACCAAATAGATTTCTTTTTATCAATTAGAAAATATATATATTAATATTATTGCACTGGCGAGAGATTTTTTTGACAATTACGAAAATGAATATGTGGGGGGAAAGAATAAATAAATACTTTTCATATAAATATACAAAATGAGTATAAAAAGAATAATGTGACTGGACATGGACATACATTTTGCACTTAAAGAAGCAAATGAGATATATACTTTATATATATATGTATATATATATATAGGCATATCTATATACTATATATAATGAATAAATTGGCTTAAACTAAAACTTTTTCAAGTCTAAATATAGAATTAGGGTGTACAAGTCTAACGGCAAAGCGTATAATACAATTTTTGTAATTTGCGTTTCGAGCGACACTGATGATGATTGTGCGAGTGGGAGTGGTGATTATGTTGATGATGATGATGATGATGCTGGTGATGCCTGTGAGAGTGCTGTTGATGTTGCATCTGTTGCTGTTGTTGTTGTGGCTGTTGCTGTTGGTGATGATGACGTTGTTGTGGCTGCATATGGCTATGACTGCTGTGATGATGATGAGTACTATTTACAATTGTCGCTGTAGCTGCAGCGGCCGACGTTGATGCTGCACTAAGTGCAACTGCCGATGATATCAATGCGGCAGCCAAACGCGTTGGCGATGATGACAACGTCATATCTGCTGCTAACAGCTGCTGATGGTGCTGACGGAGCTGCTGCAGCTGCTTGCGTTTAGCTGCCGCAGTCCCCTTTCTCATTGCATGTAAACGACGCCTATGATGATGTGGATGCAATTGAAGCTGTCACTTTGCCTCCTCGCTGGCATCCAATATGTTGTTGCTACCATTGTTAATAGCAACAATTGAAGCTGCTGATCCCGTCGATGAACTCTGCTCATTGACTCCAACTGTCTGTTGTTGTTGTTGTTGCTGCTGTTGTTGTTGTTGTTGTTGCTGCTGCTGATGTTGCTGCAGTTGCTGTTGATTCAAAACATGCTGACAAAATGCCTGCAATACTTCAAAATGTGTCATCAAATTTGCCGGCTGATTGTCATAATGCAAATGCCGCGTAATTGGTGCACTTAAACGTCGCAACATCTCAGTAAACAATTTCTCCTCTTTACGTATCCATGGCCTCCGATCATCCTGCACTTGATACGGTGTTAGATGTACATGTATATTCATACCTATAAAAGTTAAATAATGGAATTAGTAAATCATAAAAATCTTCATTTATATTCCAAACTTTGAGTAGTTTAAAGAGTTTATATAAAATTTTTAACAGTAGAATCTGTGTATTTAATAGTATTCTTAGAAATCCTCTGTTTTGTTCCTTAGCTTTTTCACCTACCCATGCGAGTTAGTGTCTCCAGCAGACTGCGCGATGTAATCCATGTGTTCTTTTGTCCCCCATGTCCTCCATCCAGCCAATACATATCCGTTATGCGTGATAGGAGTCGACACATGCTACTATCATCGGGCGTCAAAGTTTTAAGATAATGAAACTCATAAATGAACTGCAAAAATGAAATCAGAAAACGAAAAAAAATAAACAAATTTCATGTGGTAAGTGAGAATTGTATATACAATTTTAAAACAGAATAAGAAAATATGTTAGCGATTTTTACACCAAATGTGACTCACTTGATTGAGCACGACGCAGCCTTTGCTAAAGCCAATTAGAACCAGTTTGGACTTGTCCAAATTAAGATTTTCGCGCCACCACAACGGATTACTGTCTGATGTGGTTTGTCTTGGCGGCTGTGCGTTTGTAGTTGCTCCTGCGGCTGCTGCTGTGGTTGTTGTGGCAGCTGGCACTGTCGGCACAATAGTAGCACATTCATTGTTACTGCTGCTGCCATTATTGATAGAGTTATTAATTGTAGAATTGTTGTAATGATGTTCAACATTATTAATTGGTGGCGGTGATGGAGGCGTTGATTTTATTGCCGTTGGCTGTTGTAGTTGATTATTTGACTCCTGATGATTATTGGTGGTAGCACTTATATCATTCCCGTTGCCTGATCCAGATGTAACATTATTTGCTGTTGTTTCCGTAACTCCTGTTTCAGCCGAGACAATGGGAAATATGACAGCTCCATCTGCATCAACTGTGACATTCTCCTGTACCTGCAGGATATCTATATCCATTTCCTGGCTGTTATCATTAGACGCCGACGATGGTGCTACCGATGAGCTGGACGAGTCAGTAGAGGTAACCGAGGTGGCATTGGATAAAGTTAAAGCAGCAGCTGCAGCAGCAGCAGCCACAGCCGCCGCTGCAGCTGCCGCTTGGGCTGCCTGATCGAGTATCTCGTTCTCTGGTATTAAAATCAAGCGTTGCGAAAGATTCTGCAGTAGTCTGTAAATAAAATTCATATAAAAATTATCTTTATCTCTTTATATATACATTTATATATAGTTGTATTTACTTTTCCAAATGTTGAAGGGCATGATTCATTGGCGTATGATCCGGAACTCCAGCATTATTGCCGCGTACAAAATTATCAAAGCAACTAAATGTCTTAAATTCCATTCTATTAACCAGAAAAAACAAAAAGAATAAATTAATTATTGAGCTATTGTTTAAACGTGTTTAGTTAGCCAATTGGCTATCACTTACCTTACAGGCCTTATGACAATTATGTGGGAACGTGGAAACGCCTCACGCAGCAGTATTGCTGAATTTTCTAAATTATATTTCATATAGCCACGACTATCCCGATTTGTTTCCATGCTCTCCGGAAAGTCCTGGACATCACCACCAAAATATATAATGGCCGTTGAATCTTCCACATGCTGGGACTGTTGCCGCACAATTGGCGGACAATAGACGATATCATTGGCACGATTTTGAAATCCGGCCACAGAGAATATGCGAAACGGACCGGCCGATGTGCTTGGAGTACATAAACGCTCCCCGCTGCCGCCGCCAAGCATGCCCTCAAAATTACGTATCCGCTCTTGCAGTTGCAAAAATTGATCAATGGTGAGCTATATAGAGAAAGAGAGAAACGTTTAGAATATTAAAGATCAAAGAAAAATATGTATAAAATATACTTGAAAATGTTGTAAAAAAATTATGGATTTTTGCAATGTTCTTTAAGAGGCTGTAAAACTATTAAATATTAGTTATAATTAGAAATTTTAAACATTTCTGGAATCGTACTTCTCAAACATTAAAACAGACACACAGCACAGTCCGCACACCAACAGAATCCTTTTTTTGTTTTTTGGTTTTTTTTTAGTAATAATGATTCTCGTAGCGATCACGTGGTCCGCCACAGCAACCCACAAATCGCAATCTTGTATCCTCCATGCACAGTTTAGCATCCTCCTTCATTTCCTTGATTTTAACCCGAACCTCTTCTCGCATTAGATTACGACACATAGCCACAAGGCCCATTCCTAATAACATGTAAATGAAATTAATGGCCAATTTGGAATGCTGATCTGCAGCAATTCTTTGCAAATTAGCCAACTCATTGGGATCATATTTAATGTCTTCCCGTAACTTTTCGGTAGCAACATTTAAATCTGCCGTTGTTGTTAACGAAGCACCTGGAACAAAATCACCAAATCCAATTTTACACAACGATGTCATGCAAAAGTAGAAGCTATTCAGGAAACTCCATTTCTCCCAATTGGCAAACATAACGGTGCCAGTTAGCACATAGAACATAATGACCCACAGGCATGCTGTCGATGGTACAATTATCTTTTTACGCAAAGTTAGTGCGCCGACACTTCCACCATTTTCCAGGGCGTCCATTCGTCGATCATAATTATGCTCTTGGGTACAATCGTGCAATGAGCGATAAATAAATTTAAATGAACGCGCTAAAACACGACCCATACTAAGAAAGTAAAGGATATATAAAGGTATGCCAATTGTTGCATAAATGACAGTAAAACCTTTACCCCATGGTGTACGTGGCACCATATTGCCATAACCAATCATTGTGATCACCGATAAACAGAACATTAATGCTGCAGGAAAACTCCAAATTTGTTCTGGTGTCCTTCCCACATAACCATTATTTTTGATAATATCAGCTATTTTACTCTGATATATGCGTAGTACATAATTTGTGGCATTTTGCCATTCTGGTTTATCTAGCAAATTATGCTCCTCGGTGATATTCCATAATAGTTGGGAGCAATTCCCTCGCAAGTAAATCACTTCCTGTGCCGTCCGATCCACATAATTTCGCTCAATTCGCATAAATGCAAATGCACCACAGATGGCATAAAACACAATTAGGGCACCCACGCCCACCTGTGTGCACATGAAGGTAACAAAATTGCGGCAGCAACGTTTCACACGTTTACGGGGCTGATTGCTTGGCGTCGAGGATACATTGGACGATGGGGGCAGGACACCGCCTCCACCACTGTTACCAGCTGTTTGCGGTGAGCTACGTCGCTGAAATTTGTTAGCCATTTTTTATGATTTTTTCCGGATATCTATTTTTTCTTAGCTTTTTCTCTTTCTCTCTTTTTCTGTTGATTTTCTATTATTTCTTTTGCTTTTAACAATTTAACTACATAGTTATATAATTGAAATGATGAAAAACTATTATTTTTATTCAATAGTTTCTTTTTTTTTATTTTGTATTAATTTATCAATCGACAGATGAATGAATGTATTTCAATTTTATTGACAGCATGCTTTCCAAATCCTATTAATATTGGCAGCACATTTTCTATTCTATTTTGCTTGATTTTAGTTTTCATAATTTGCTTTGAAAATCAGCACGAGATCTAAAAATAAAATCCAAGCATTTTCCGCATACGAGCGAGCTTCTAATTATTTTTCCGTCTATACAAAGCGACCGCCAAAATACAACTGACTAAAGCAAACGCTCTCTTTATACATATGTATGTACATGTACATATGTACATATATTTCTATGATCTTCTCCCGCACAAAAATCTTGGATACACAGAGAAGGAGAGAGAGATTGAGAGCATCTATACAAACTATTTATTTTCTTTTACTGGGTATTTATTGGTATTTATGAACTAAGTGCATAAAAATGAAGGTGGGGGATGTGTATTTAAAATTTAAGAATGAACAACCGAAATAGATTTATATTCAAATTGATACATACATATATTGTAATTATTTGCCAATTGGGTTACAACAAAAGTAATATGTATGTATATCCCCTATATAATAGGATGAAGAAATGATTTAAATAATAATATATTTGCCCTGCAAAATGAATCTTAATACAAGGTTCTAGATTAATAACTTATATATTGAGGTAACCACAAATATATTATATGTATACTATTTCTACTATCAGTCTTACGACTGATTGTAAATATGTATATAAATAAATGTATGCCATATCAATAGTAACAGCTACTATTATAACAAATTACTTAAATTTTATTGATTCAAACACATTTATGATCATCGTTCACGAGAGGTATTAAAAAACTAATTTATATCATCAATACTGGCTCTTAAGTGCCATATAAAATTTATGGAAAATTGATTAATGGCTCTAGGAGAAAATACGTATCGAAAATATCTTGAAATACCCTGTAATGTGTTTAAGGGGTATAACAAAATAATGACCTTCTTAACATCAAGATCATACCGATCAAGGGAGCTAAGATAAAATACTTTTTTTTTAAAGATCAATTAAGGCAATACAGAATATGAATGATTATGCGATTCCCCTTGTTAGTTATTGCTCAACTTTAGTTAGATTAGGCCACCAAATAGTATAGGGTATTTTAATGTCAGTGCTCTGAGTCATCTTAGAATCTCTTTTTGTTTTATTAAATAATCACCCTAGCAAAATCAACAATCTACAAGCAAAACAAAGTATAGATAAATATAAACAAAGAATGAAAAGGCGAAAGCAAAGCAAAGAAAAAGCAAAAAAAAAAAACAAAAAGAAGAAGAGAAAAGTGCCTACAGTGGTAACCAATTCAAGGTGAACTGAATAACTTGAATTTAATAACTTTTTCCTATTGGTGTGATGCAATTTCAATTTAATTTCACTTTTATCTTGTATTCGCCTCATCACCATTGGTTGAACCTTTTTTTTTTAAGGGTCGTTCACATTCAACTTAGCCGGTTTTACCTGTACACAGACAACAGATACATAGCAAGAAGAGGCAGAATGATCAAAAACGGGTCAGTGGATGGCGACAATTGCAATGCGCCATGTATGTGTGGTGTGGGGGCGTCGTTAAGGGTTGAGGGACGAGTGGGGGAGGCAAAGACGGAAGAAAAGTGCAACGGCTTGGTGGTGCAAAATGCGACGCAATCGCTGCCGCCGTTGTGACACAGCTTACCAATGACCCTGAAGTTTCTAACGCCGCGCTTACATATGAGGGTGAAATGCGTAGCGCAAAGATAGATTTTCTCTCTCTTTCGCTGACACTCACAGATACACATATACAACCGCACTTACACACACACACACACTCATATGCATATTTTTTTTTTTTACAAATTTATGCAAAATTTTTGGGAAAACCGTACACATTATTTTGCATTAAACAATTTCCTTGCATTTTGTTTACTTACGCTGTTTATTGTGGTTAAGTTTTGCGTGTTAAATTAATGAAATTATATCTTCACTTCCCGCGTATTTTGCTTTTTCGCTTTTTGCCTGTTATTCTTTTTTCTTGCGTCTACTCTTGCTGATTCTGGCAACACTGACCTTCCACTGGTGTTGCCATCCGCGAATTGTTTTGCAACACTATTCCAGTCAGCTGCAGACATCGCTGCACTGAAAAAAACGATTGAGTAATTTGTAAAAAGTTATATTGTTCTAATATAAATCAATAAATAGTAAACAAAATAGATTAAATATAAATAAAAAAGACACCGTCCTAAACTCTGTTTTTCTAACAACTCAGCTTCCACTCGTTAAGATCTTTTTATTTAATTCCAATTAAATTTTTCCTTTTACTTTTACTCTAAAAGCGCGGAAAACTAAGATATAAACTGGCTTCATTTAACAACACTATTCTAGACAGCTGGACAGCAGAAATCGCGGCACAAAAAAACCTTTGGGTAACGAATAAGTGAATGAATGAGGCTTCTAGTACAATTCAAACAGGCAGCAGCTTTAATAAATAAAAGCTTATATATGTGACAGAAAGTACACAACCGTTTTTATAGTGACCAATACCAGCGACTAGCTTTGATAAAATATAAAAAGCTAGGTGGCGCTAGTTAGAAATAGCTGCAGTTTAGTGTGACCATAGTTCAAAAAATAGGCGGGTAAATTTAAAATATGAAAAGTCTAACAATTTAATAACGGCTTGCAGAACTACATTTCATTTCTTATTTCTTTTGTTTTATTTACCCAGCTGCCTCATATTTGATAACTGTTATATTTGATAACTTTTATTAGCTAAACTAAAAAACTTCTTTTGTATATGTATTCAATTTTAAAAGATTTATTTGTACATTTTTTGATTGATTGATTAATACAGATTTTGATTTTACATACATGTAAAATTAAAAAAAATTTATTTAACAAATATTACAAGAAAAAGTTAAGTTATTCGTTTTTATCATCTTTTTACCTCACTTAACCTTTACATACTGCACTGAGCTGCTGCGTTAATTCGATAGGTTTCCATACGGGCCAAATTTGGTCGATTCTGTCTTCAAGATAAAGGTCCTCAGTAGATGGATATATCTTTATAAATTGGCTATTAGTGTTAATTAAACATAAATCTTTAAAATCCTTTAATTTACATTCGGGACATAACTGTGTATGCTTATTTATCTCATAAATTTTTATCTCCATTGTTGATTAAATATCGTCGTCATATTGTAAGGTCAAATGTACAAGTTTTGGAGCACTGTAATAGACTTCAGAGTCGTTGTATCAGGAATATTTACATTATACTTTTATATCTGATTAATACTTACTTTGTAGTAGCGACTGAAAATGGAATTGCTTTTTAAAATACACCTTGAACCTAGCCATTTGAATTGTGCTTCCAACAAGGGCGTTTACGATTTTTGGTTGGGATATGGTGTAGGGCGGGCGAGGGGATCGAAGTACATATATTAAATTGATCAATAATTATGGGCCCATACATATATACATGAAACTATTATTGTTCATAATAATAATAATCATAAATTTTATTTGGTTTTATTTTGACATTTAAATGCTGCTAGTGAATTATATTTTGATTTAAATTGAGTAAATTTTAAATACAATATACATATATATATATATATGTATTTGTGTATATATATGAATTTGATTTGTTTAAACTTGGATAGTAGACGACAAAAAAATGTATATTTTATTTTGTTTTTCTGTTGGTTTTTTTTTTTTAAATATGTTTTGTTTTATGAGTTACACTTTTATATTTAGTTGTCAAACATTTAAGTGTAGAGCAGGAAAATATATATTATATTTGAATATACATATACATATATATGTATGTATATATATTAGAAGTAAGTATAAAACACTTAATTTCATAACTCTTAGTTGTTGCAATTGCTGATGTGTGAAACAACAATTGAGCTTGTTGTTGCTGTTTTCCTTCTTTTTTTTGTTTTGTTTTTTTTGGCAATCAACCAAACCATTTCCCCCCTGTTTGTGTATAAGACCCTTGACATTGAGATGAATCAGATCATTGTTATATGTGATATAGCTATATCTGATCGACTGATTACGAGAATTTTGTAAGTATGTATGTATAAAAATATGTTTATATTGTTGTATGTTGTGTGGTGTAAAAGATAGCGCTCTTTGGTAATGGGTTCCATTTATCATTTTATCATTTCTCGTTTCCCGTTTTCTTTTTTGTTCTTTTTAGTTAGTTTCTGCTTAGTTGTTGTATTTTGGGTGGTATTGTTGTTGGTTTTTGTTTTGTTTTATAATTTCATATTTATTACATTTTTGGTACATAAATCTGTGTATAGTGATGATTTTGCCTTAAAATTTATGTTGTTGCTGCTGTTGGTGTAGTAATTTATTGTTTAAATTTTGTTTTTTTTTTTTTAAACAGAATATATGTATAATTATATACATATATATATGTATAAAGATTAGAAACTAAATAATATATATATATATGTATATATATATATACACACACATGCATTCACGTACATAATAACTTATATAAAACAAACGAAAAAAGAAGAGACAGAAAAATCAAGAAAACTTTTAAAGATTAACCTAAGAAATAATTTTATACATTTTGTGCTTTGGACCGAAATATAACAATTTTGAAATATAACCGAAAATACAGAATCTTATCTAAATAAATATGCAAAAAAGTCAAGCGCAACATAAAAATTGCCTTCGCTTTCCTAATATTTCGTTTGCTTCTTCAATTCATTTATAATAATTTCCCTTTCATTCTTTCGTTTTTTCTTTTTTTTGTATTTTATTCCTCTTTCTTTTTTTTTTTTTGTTTTTGATGTAAAGTTTGTGCCGAAAATATCACATTAAATTTTTTTCTTGTTTTCTACTTTTATATTATAATAAATTTGATAATTTTGTTGTGCCAAATGGTAAATTTTGCTTATCACAAAATGTTTAAAATTAAATATATTAATTATATTTTATTTTCCTCAAATCTGTCCATGAATGAAAATCAAAAGCCAATTGAGCGGACGTAAAAAGTAATTTCTTTTCATAATTTTTTTTGTTTGTTTTTCTTTTTTTTTTTTGATTCTGATATGAATTATATGTATATATATAAATATTTATATATACACATATTAATCTGGTGGTGCTGGTGTGTGTTGTTTCAATTGATTATAGATATACCCTTGCAGAGGGTATTATCAAAAGTGATTGGTACAAAATGAAGCCTCTACCAAATATATGTATATGTATATATAATATATTCCTGATAAATGTTAATCAGCTTCTAGTGCTTTGAATGTCTTTCAGTTTCATCCTATCCAGAAAACTAAGCAGATTATATAGCCTCCAATGGCTTTTATTGATCGGAACAGCAGCTCGAAATGAACAAAGATATAGTAAAAGCAAATTTGATATTGAGTTTCATATAGATATTAAATTTCGTTTAAATTGAATTTATATATTTCAAATACTTTAATCTATAACAGCGAGTTTATATATATATAGATCGGACAACTCTTTTATGCCTAAAGCTAATACAAAACCATTAATTAACTGCAAGGGTATATTAACTTCGGTGTGCCGAAGCTAACATTGGATAGGTATTTTGTTTTGTGATTGTTTTTACTTAAATTAAACATTAAACTTTAACCATATAAATATAAGCCAACTTAGGAGATACAAATAAAAATTGTTTAACAAAAAATAAAATGAGGTGGTTCGAAAATGGTTCAAGAAAACACATTGATAACTATTTGCTATATGGTAAGTTGGTAGGTAGTTACAAATATACAATATATATAGATGTATATACATATATATATATTTATATGTTTATAGGTAGATAATATAGATACAAATTAAGCAATCCAACAATATAATTAAATATATATATATATTTTTATATATATATATATTGTAATGTAATAATAAACTGAAATGCATCTGAGGTATATCAAAATTTCTTTGTAGTTGTTTGAGTTTTTGGATGAACTCGTTTAGCGAACAAAAATTATTTATAATTAATAACTAACAAAAAAACACTAATGTGACAATATGAGTAGTAGTAGTGGTAGTAGTAGTAGTAGTTTTAATTATAATTATAGTTGTTGTAGATGTGACTCTAGTGTCCTACATAGGAAACAAACAACAACAACAACAACAAAATATTATGGAAACCATTCAAGTTGTGGCTGTTGCAGTTATACTTGCAAATTAATATAAATGTATATTAGTAACTTTTACATTGTAAATTATTCATTTTTTCTTTCATTCTTTTTTTTTTGTTTTGTTTGTTGTTGCTGTTGTTTTCTGCTACTTTTCATACATAGTTCAGGGCCCTGCAAGTGAAACCATTTCCCTAGTTGATGTAATTATGACAGATATTATATATTTTTCACATATTTCCAGATGTATGTAATACATATACATACATATAAATTGGATAAAGATTTCTCTTTTTAGTGGGACAATCTTTTGCACATATATTTTAAAGGAGTTATAAACTATTTAGGTAATAAAGTTTTGAATTATTATTATTATTTTTTTTTTTTTCATTCTTTCCTTTTGTATTTTTGTATATATTATAAGTAGTTTCTTGTAGATATTATTATTATTATTGTTTATAATAATATGGGTGGTAGATTTCTTAGATCTTCATCTTATTTTTCATCATTTGTTAGTGTTTTGTTTTAGCATCTTCGTTTTCAACTATTTTGGGTTATTGCTTGACAAATAAATGCGACAAAATTGACAAAAAGGATTTAAAAAGAGAAAAACAATAATTAAAAAAAACTAACTAACTCAGCGCTTTACAAAACGTTCTAAATAACTATAATTGTAATTGTGGCTGTAGTTGTTGTAATTCTGGCTATAAATGTTGCTGTTGATGTAATTGTAGTAGTTTTGTGGCCGCTGTTGCTGCTGTTGCCGCTGATAGTTGCCGATGTTGTTGTTGCTGCTGCTGCTGTTGTTGTTGTTGTTGCTGATGTTGTTGCTAATATTGTTATAGGCCGCCATAGTTGCGCCCATGCCATGCCCTTATATGGATGAATTCAATTTTAGCAAACGATCCGGATGCTTGACCCTCAAATGTGAACGCAATGTATCGATTCGACTATAAGTGGCCGGACAATAGGGACACATGGAACGCTGTGCCGTATGGGAGTGAAAATGATGCCAACGATTGGTGACCTCTTTACCGCAGGAACGACAACGCCACATTGTGCCTGGATCGCGGGACGGCGTAAACATATTATGATAGGACATGGTGTGATGTGAATTATGTCCGACAGCACCGCCGGCAGCACTATTCGGTGTTGTGCCTCCTGCACCGGCGCCAGCAGCGCCTGGACCACCTGCCTGCGATTGATTATAGCCAAGATGATGGCCAGGTGGTGTACCTCCGGTTGCATTATTATGTCCATTGCCAGCGGCTCGTATATAATGCAATGGATGATGATATTCGCTCTTCAGGGCAGCGGATAGATGCATAAACGGTGGTGGTGGCGGCGATGCCGATGATGAGGTCGAGAGCGGTGTCGATAGATGGTGACGTACTGCGCTGCCTGTGTGGTTGGGGATCGGTGAACGGTGAACGAGAACGAGAAAGAGAAGAACAGACACACAAACAGCCCGTCGAGCGGGACGAAAATCAGCCCAGGAAAATAGATCGGTTTTTTGTTTTTGATAATTTTTTTGTTTTGGTATTTTTTTTTTTTTTTTTGTATTGAATTTGAATTTTGGTATGATAGACAGAGAGAGAGAGAGAGAGAGACAAAGAAAGATAGAGTGAGATAGAGACATATGATAAAAAAAAAAAAGAGAATAGGTTTCCATTTTTTTTCTTTTTAAATGTTTTGTGAGCAAAATCATATAGGCATAGGCGAAGAACTAAATGTGGCATAACAAACTAAAAACTAAGTTGAAGTAACTAAAACAACAAAAAAAAAAAAGGAGACTGTAGAGTGTATATATAGCTGCATATATATATAAATACATATGTAAATAGATATTTATACATATATGTATACGTATGTATATGTAGGCTACGAATCAAGCAACTTAAACAACATAAAAATAATAATAATAAAAAGAAACTTTTGTTTTTCATGGTTGCTTTTTCCCTTCACATTCCAAAACGTGCAATATTCAAATGTTTCTAAATCGGAAGAAAAACAATTATATAAACTAAAGTAAATGTTCAATTTCATTTCTAAAGTCCTGAAGATAATCCCTGTTTTTGTTTAAAAGAAAAACGACAATAAATAAAAATTAGTCACAATCAGCGGCAACAAATTATGATTAGATTTACGTACATACATTTTTTTTATAATATACACATATGTATATATTTAAATATATATACATATATGTATATACATATATGATAGATTGTATATATTATCATATTTTCAAGTTACAAAAATTAAAACTTAGATCCGGAATTAACCTCGGCTGAGCCAAAGTTTCTATACACTTCACAGTGAATTTTTATGTTACATATTTATATATGCTTCGGATATCCGATTTTGTTTTTTAAATTGTCAATATTGATACATTATGAAGGTTTCACTGCAATTTTTCTGAAATAATAAAACCGTTTAAGCTTTTTTCTGAATATCCTGTAAAAATAAATAATATAAACTATATAAAAAAAAAACATTTAATGATTTGAAAAACGTAAATTTTGATGATTGAAGACCGAAAATTTAAAGAAATATGAATATAAAGTGTATTATAAAACACAGATTCAGTTTTCGATAGATGTATCTCTTTGTGTTCTTAAGTATTCGTGGTAGGGAATAGAATAATCGGTTTCAAAACTTTAAAACTAATTTTGAGTGGCATTGATAGATCGTCGGATTTTCCCAATATGCATTCACTCAAATTTTCTAGACAGGAATATATGTATATAAATATGTTTATCTGTAATAACAGTTATATATGGTTGATATATCATTGCTTATTCGACACTCTTGTGAAGTGTATAATAATTGTACAATATTTTCTATAACTAATTTTGCGATTCTTTCTTTTTGGGTGTAACTGATTTTGTGCGAAAAGCTTTGTCCTTTTCTTTAATATATATATTTATTAAATTTTTTTTTAAACTAACTAAACTTAAAAAACCCTTTAAATGACAACTAAAAACAAATCATATTATTATAAATAATACTATATAAAATACATATAAAAAAATGTTAAAAACAAAATAGAAAAAAAAAACAGGAAATTGGGCCGAGAATTGAAAATTTGAACATGAACAATAATAGTAAGTAAATTGTGTAAACTATGCAGGTGTGTGTGCGTGTGTGTGTATGTTTCTATGTATATATGTATGTGTCCTAGTTGTTTTCTAGTTTTATGGGGGCACCCTTTGATATATATGTGTATATAGCAAAGATCATTGGAAGCACAATTCAAAAAACGGCACAAAGGTCAAAGAAGAAATAAAGAAAAAGTGATCACCATTTAGTTGTAGTTGTTGTATTTGTTTTGTTAAGTTTTTTTTTTTAATTCCATAAAATTCAAACTGATTTGATTTAGTTTTATTTGGAATTTTGTTGTTAATTTTCCTTTCATTTTCGCCAGTTCTTGTTATTTTTGCATATATATTTTTTTTTTTTGTTGGTTGTTCATTTTTATTTTTTGTTTAGTAGCAATTCTTTTCAAGAATGTTTTATTAAAAAATCCTTTAAAATATAATATAATATTATTTATTTTATATAATATATATATTTATAAAAATTGTAACAAATGCTGCAAGTATTTGATGGTTTGATGCTTCTCAATTTGCTTAGCTTTAAAATTAAGTTTGTTTTATTGTTTAATTTTTTTTTTTTCGTTTTGTAATATGTTTTAATCTAAAACTTTCTCTTCATTGTTTTTTGTTTTTATTTTATAAATAGACATTTAAAAATAGTTTGTATTGCATTTTATTATTAATACACAATTAAAAACTATAATTATATAAATTTAAACTAAAGTTGAAATATTGAAAATTAAACTATTTAGCACATTTTCAAATATTTAAATAAAAGTTATCAACTTTTCGGTAAAACAGAAATCGAATAGAAAAAAAGTATGGAACATATAAAAAAAAGTTTAGAGAAGACTTTGTAATTAAATTAAAAATTTTTAATTTCTTTTTTTTTTTTAAATAAATACATATATATATGTACGGTGTTGTGTTTGGTGTGTGAGTGTTTGCCTGAGCATGGGCGCAGCTAAGAATTTGGCTTAACCAATATATATGAATATATTTTTTGGGTTAAAATTTAAAAACATTTTTAATCTCTGTATGCAAAGAGCAACTGTGAGTACATTATATTGGTTAAAAAGTTTAACTAAAAATTATCTAGTTATTTTTTTTTTTGTTGAAAATAGTCAAGATATATGCGAATCTGTGATAGGTTTTAATGTGGTATTGGTATTTGATATTGCGGTGGGAGAAGGAAAATTTTAGTAGAAATTGTTGACAAGTTTGAGCGATTGATTGATTAAAAAAAAAAAGAAGTTGTACTTAAAAAAAAAATTATAATCTGTGAATAAATAAATGATTATCAGTTTGACCCCTCTTGCTACGTCCATGCTACATTCTGTGTGTGTGTGTGTGTGTTTTGACTTTATCGTTATTTCATGATATTACATTTATATAGTTTTATTTCTTTCTTTTTTTTGTTTTTGTCGATTATGGATTAAATAGACACAGAAATTGTAGCGAAAAGTTATCTCTCCTTTCTTCAATTGAATCTAACTCTGCTCTGCACAAATTGTAGCTATATATAGAGATATATATTAATGCATATAAATATGTACATATATACTCATAATTGATAGTGATATGCTAACATTTATTAGTGATTTTATATAGACTTATTTTGCGTATAAGTATTTGAAACGGTTTCTTCATTTTGAAATACATAAATAGAGTGCTTCGACCCGAACCGATCCTTACACCTTACACCATCTTTATTTTCCTTTTCCCTACTCTCTTCATTCAACTTAAACAAAAAACTAGTCCATATTGCACATACGATACGTTCAAAAGCTGTGTGTCTGTGTGTGTGTGTGTGTGTTGTATATATATTCGTGTGGGTGTGTGATCGGATCTGTCTTGTATTACTATAGATATATATATATATATATTGTGGATTTCTTGTTGCAATTAAAAAAAGTATACATATATTTGGATTTAGCACCATTTTTGCATACCACACAAATTAGATAATATAATTTCATTTTGTAATGTGTTTAATTTTTTTTCTTTCTTTTTTTTTGTTTAAATTTTTGTTTTGTTTTAGTTTTACTATAGTTATCACATGATATAAAAGATAAATTTCGTTTTAACGTTAAAATTAAACAAACATTAAGTTGGGGGCAGTATTGGATGTAGCATGTATAGTAAATTTATATACATATATATATAGTAAGCATATATATATATATATATGTTTAAATGTAAATGTAATGTTAAAAAGTAAGAACAAATAAATATTAATAATATATGATTATTATTATTTTCTTTTTCATATTTCTGTTTTCGGCAATTCATGTGCGCAAATATATATGTACAACAACAATAAGAAATTATATGTATTTATATAGAGATAACCTAATTGAATATAACTTATATACAGTTTGTTTGTTAAACAAAATCAATGAAATCATTATTAATTAATAATTGCAAAATTAACAAATTAAAAAAAAAAAGAAATACACTAGCACCCTGTGGTCCGACAAAAACTTTCATAAATACATACATACACACCCAATTCTCTCTCTTTTACACACACCCACAACCACACACACACACACACACATGCAAAATCAAAGAACAAACAAAAAATCTATGGTTAAGGGGGGGTAAGATCAAATTACGTTAAATTTTTTTGTAGATTGATGTGTGTATATACATATATATATATGTATATGTATATATAATATTTAATACAGAATTTCAAGCGCATTCATTCACTCACTCATCTTATCTCATTCATCTATTTGTGGAGTTAACTATAAATAAATTAACATTATGATACAAAGACAGAATATATTTTGGTAGAATAGAGCAATTGAGCCAAAAAGAGGCATATAAATGAACAGATATTTAGAAGGAATATATTTTTTATGATTTAATGCTATGACTGTTATTTAAAGTGTTTCTAAGATTTTACAATTGAAACTTATAAAGTGTTTAAATTTTCAAAAGATTTGAATTATAAAAAAGCTATTGTATATATCTGACTATTAGATACAGTGTCTAAAAAAAATCTGTTTAAGAATCTTCCATTTAAAAACATTTGAAAATTTTTTAGATTAATTAAAAGCCAGCTTTAAGTTTTTTTCATTTTTTCTATAAGCTTAATATAATTGTTTAAACTTTTAAAAGCCGATTTTAAACCGATCTAAAAATATATTCGTAATTCAAAATAATTGTAAAATTATTAAAGGGCTAATTGATCATTTAAATATCAATGAAATCTTTTAAAATCTTTCATAATATATAAATTTAATTTCTACCAATTAAAGGGCATTTAAAAAATAAAAAAAATAGAACTAAAATAGATGTGCTCGAATTCTTGCTCTAATCTAATCAAATTTTACTATCTTTGTATCATGGATTAACATTAGATTAATTTGTGATTTGATATTTTGTTTTAATTTGTTTAATGATCGTGTTATCAATTTGTATTTACTATGATGCATGTCTTCCAAGTTTCAACAAATTCAAATCGCATAGATTTTTACACAATTGTATAAATATTTCTATGTCTCTAATTGATTTAGTTTGTTTGTGTTTTTTTTTACCGCTTTACTTTTTTAATTTCTTTTTTATATATATATTTTGTGTTATGTTATTTTACAATTTTATTTTGAAAATGTTTGGCATATTATGCCCTAAAAAGAAAATGTCTTCTAATTTTCTCTTGATTCTTATCAGTATCAGTAGAGTGTGTCTATATAGAGGTTAAGTTAATATCTATATATATATATATATATATATATATTTATGTGTGTGTGTATGTTTTTGTGTATGGGTAGATGGTGTGTGTGCTTGGGTAAGTGTGTGTATGTGTGTGATTTGAAAATGCAACAACAAACAGGTGCTGAACGTGCAGTCAAAGATAAGTTGACGTCTTATTTTTCAAATATTTTTCTTTCCCAATTTTCCTTTTTCTAATTGTTGAGTTTTTTTTTTTTTTTTGGCACAAAAGTCTTTTTTTTTTATTTTTGCAACAATTTGTAAGTTGTTTTTTTTTTGTGAAAAGAAAAATTCTATATTAATTAATTTGATTATTCATATTTGACTTTTATCTTACTGAATGTTTTATTTTTTTTGTTTTTGTTTGGATTCAAAACTGTTAAATTGAAAATTTATTGGGAAGGGGAGTGGAGTGAGGGGGAAACCCTGTTTACATTTAAAACTACAACATCGATGCGATTCTAGTTGAAACCATGAATCTCTTTTTTTTTCAGCTTTCTAGATCTGTATCTGTATCTATATTCATAATGCATTAACCTTTAACCCCTATTCAGTTAATTGACAAATAAATTTGGCTTACCATAATATTTTGCAATGCATGGTCAACATTTAAAGATTACTTTTCACTTATTTTGCATAGATACATACACACATACATACATATGATATATAGAACTTCAACGTTATAGTTTTTGAGTATCAAATCGGTTTATGGTGGTTGCCCGCGCTTGCTGCCTTTTGTAGTTTCTAAACATGTTAAATATAACTAACGATATCATCATCATTATCATCATAATCATTCATCATCATCATCATCATTATGGTTATCGTTATCATTATTATTATTAATGTTAGTATTAGTATTAGTCGTAGTAGTAGTTGTAGTAGCGTCCATTTGATTGGCATTTGTTGTATTGTTCTTGCTGTTGTTGCTATTGCACATTGTTTCCAGGGCAACATGTTTTAATTGGGCCATATAATGATGAAAATTGGCCATGCCACGTGGATCTTCATCCAATTCATTGTCACTCTCATCTATGACAATTGTTTGTGTTTGCCTTTGCCTTATATTGCCATTGCTAAATGATGCCTGTTGCTGATGTTGCTGTTGCTGCTGCTGTTGCTGCTGATGTTGTTGATGTTGCTGATGTTGTTGTTGTTGGTAGTGGTAGTCGCGTGCATAGAAATTAAAGGGCTTGCGTTGCTGCTGCTGCTGCTGATGTGGCTGATAGTTGCTGGCAAAATGCGGCGGCTGCTTCATGGACATCTCTTCATGGCGCCAGGCGCCATAGTTCCAGCCCATGTACTGGCTATATCATTCACTTGTTGCATTATGTTGCTGTTGCTGATGATGGTGCTGTGGCTGCAATTGCTGATGCAACATTTGTTGCTGAGCTAAAGCGTGCGCATGTTGCTGTAGTTGCTGTTGTTGCTGCTGTTGTGATTGCGGTGATTGCTGCTGCTGTGAATGTTGCTGCTGCTGCTGCTGTTGTTGTTGCTGCTGCTGCTGATGATGCTGTTGCTGTTGTGCCGCATTAAAGGCCGCCGCTGCTGCCGCAGCCATTGCCGCCTGTGATGCTGCTGCCAATTGAGTGGCCGTTGGTGTGGATGCAGCCCCGCCAACTGATGAGCCACCTGACATCAAATTGTCGAATTTACGTGTATCCGGATTATACATTGGATGCTTAAATTTGCAATGTGTACGCAAATTATCGCTACGCGTATAGGTGGCCCGGCACAATGGACATTCAAAGCGGCCAGGAAAATGGACATGATAGTGATTCCGTATATGGGTTACAACCTTGCCACACAGCTTGCAGCGATGCAGATTACAGCCGCCGGACAGGCGCTCAAACGTTAGCCGCATATGCCAGGCTTTTGAGCCTTTTTCGATTCCGATTTCAGTTTTATCGTATTTGATTTAATTAGTTTTTTTTTTTGTAATTCGTTTTCATAATTGGCAAATTTGAATTTGCATTTTGATTTGCATTTCATTTGTTTTTATTTATTCAAATTCATATATATTTTATATATATATATTTTTGTTTTGTTTTTTTTTTGTATTTTTTTTTTTTTTTTTTGTATTTTTGGTTTGGTCAAACGCGCAAAGAAAAAAAGAAGAGAAAAACAATGTTGTTGTTGGTGATTCACAGAAACAGAAAAATCATTTTTATAATAATTCTTAAACTGTATAATTAAATGTTTGTTCTTTTTTTTTTGTTTTGTTTTCGTATTTTTGCGTATTTTCAGTTTTCTTTTCAATTTCAATTTGAAGGGTCAGGGTAAGGTGGTAATTAGGAAATAGATTATGGAAATTATGATGAAACTTAATTAAGAATTTCTTCTTGTTTCGGTTTTTTTGTCTTGTTAATTAATTAAGGCATATCTTAAGGATATGAGAGTGACAGGATAATGGAAACGTAGAGAGATAGAGGTGAGGGCATTGGGACTGGCGGCGCAGGGTGGTGTGCGGTTTTGGGTTAAGTTAAAAAAAAAATTAAAAAACAATTTGTTTTTTTATTTCTCGCAAAAATTTTGTTACACCCAAAAACAAAATAAGTTTAACAAAGAATAAATTAAAGAAGAAAAATTTAGTTAAGATTTAATCACGGATATTGGAGTTGGTAGAAGAAAAAAAAAAAAAAAAAGAGATCAGAGACTAAACCAAATTTGGATATAACAAAATATATATATAGATATGTGTATATATATAAATAAATTGTTTATAAAATTAATCAACCAATTTGTATATAAGTAAATGTGCTTAAATATTAATTATCGAAGAAAATTATTTACAATATCGATTGGACAAGAGTTGCGCTGATATTTTAAAAATTGATAATATAAAGAAGGACCCAAACCATATTATATATATATATATATTTAATACTATATATATATATATATGTGTGTGTGGATTATATATGCAATGATGTATTTGTATTTGTATTGTATTGTCTTATTATTATAGTTTATTTAATATACTTGTTGTTTGTTTTTTTTTTTTATTTGGATTAGAAATGAGCATGTGATTGTTGGTAGATTTTGATTGAACGATCGATTGATTGATCGATCAATAGTTTAATTGATTGATTGTATTTATTTGGAATACCAAACCATATATGTATGTATGTAGATTAGTGTTTTGAGAGTGTGTGTGGATTGTTTTTCAGTACTGGTGGTGCTATATTACGAATGAAGTACTTAGAAAAAGGGGGCCAAATTTGGGAACTTGTTTTTGGTATTAATATGAAATAATATATATAGAAATATATATATATAAAAGTAGAGATTATATATATATGTATATAGTAAAAATCATGGCACAGAGCAGAGAGCCGAATGGTTTTTTTTTTTATTTTTTCTTTTTTTTTCAGAATCGCAGCAGAGCAACATAAAACAAGAACTTAAAAACACACCGAACATCAAATATGGAACACATCATATGGATTTTCAACACCCCTCCTCCTCCTGCCTAGTTTCAAGAAACAATATTATTAATAATAATAATGATTAAACAAAATCAAAACCGCTGAACAAGATAAACAGTGACATAGAGCAAAAGAGATAGACAGAGAAATAGAGAGAGAGAGAGAGAGAAATAGTGAGATACATATATAGCTAGGGTAGTGTTTAAAAAGAGATAGAGTAAAAGAGAGAGATAGAGAGAGAGACAGAGAGCAAGTGTTGCACAATTTAAAATAAATCCAATTTTCAATCATTTGGCCAATTCCTGTTTTTTTTTCAATTTTTTTTCTTTTTGTTCCAATTATTTGTTTGTATATAGAAATTTGTAAGTTTATAAAAGAAATAACATATATCGAAATATATATATAGATTGTATATATACATACATATATCCGATTTTAAATACATAGCTTAAAGAAACTTAAATTGTGCTTAAAAATGATCTTAGAAATTTTTGAAACTTACCGTAATCAGAGTGCGCTTGTAGTACTTTTTTTTCTTAAATTCTTTTTTATTTTATTTTTTATGTTTTTTTCTTTTTTGAAGGGGGGTTAATTTTTTACATTAGGATGATTTTCTTTTTATTGTTTAATAAATTGATTTTTCTGTTTTTCATTTTTGAGTTAATTTAATAAAAAGAACTGGAATTTGATTTGAAAGAGATTTATTAAGTAGGTAAAGTTAAAGATGTTAAATTTCATATTTAAGTAAGTCTGTGTGTGTGTGTTTGTGTATGTCTGGTTTGGTGTGTCTCTGTGTGTGTAAGAGTTGCATTATTGAATTGATTTTGTTCTATTTGTTTTAAGTACAATTGCACAATTATTTAAGTAATTTAATAGATTTCTTAAAGTATTTCAAATATAATTCTATTCATTTGAAAAAGGTTTTTGTTTTCTTTTTTTTTTTGTATTATTTTCTCCTCTTTGCCCAATTGAGTGCAACAAATTTCAATGTACCGTTAAATCGTTTAAATTTTGGGGCCCATTTTATATGTATATCAATATTTGTCGATATTTTGGACATTGAAATCGAGCGCTACTTGAAAACTATTGAAATTCTTATGACACAAACATATTTTTGCCTGCATTTAATTATATTTTTAATAATTTATTTCCTTCTCACTCGTTGCATTTTGTCTCTTCATTTCGTTTTGATTATTTATTACTAAGAAAATTTACTAATATGGCACAAATGAACAAAAAACACAATAATTAGTTTAACATTTCTACTACAGCACATGTTAAGTGATAAATAGATAGATAGATATATAGTTAAATATATATATATATATATATTTAAATTAAAATTTCAAATGACTGGATCAAAGTGGAATTCTAATGTAATACTTTCATGTCAAAGTTTTGTTCATCATTAAGTACTGGTCTCGGTATTCTTTAAGTACATAAGTAATTAAATTGCAAAATCAAATCAAAAGTGGCATCTAAAAGGTTTTTTTTTTTTCGTTTTTGTTTTAATCATAACAATAATCAAAAGTCTTTAAGTCAACTACTACAAGTAGAATATACATAATTGTATATATATTTGTATATATGTATATATTATACAGATATATATATCTTTTGCTTAAAACTTATTTACGTATTGGTATTTCATAATTTGTTGTTTCTGATTAAGTTGAAAACCTTTTTATTTTGTTTTGATTTGGATTCAATTCGATTTGATAAAGCGCAGAAAAAATAAAAATTCTCTTACAATTATTACAGATTAATCAGATAATAATTAGATGCTCAAGGGATTATGTATGTATGTTGCATGTAGACTGCTTGGATAGATACATATATAAATCATAATTGTTGCCAATTGTCTAGACAAGTGATCACATATGTACATAATGGCTAAAGAAACGATCCTTGATATCCGCATGCTTGATCTTGCAATGGGCCTTCATGTTGTCGCGTCGTGTAAATTTCTGGCCACAAACGGGACACTCATGACTCTGTGGTCTATGGATATTGGCATGATGCCAGCGATTTGATACAATTTTGTTGCAACTAACACATCGATATAAAGTGGGCAGTGTTCCAGACAATTGGACAAAGAGCGTTGAATAATCAATGTTATGATCTCGTCGAGTTGCTGCTGCAGCTGCTGCTGCTGCTGCCGCCGCTGCTGCTGCTGCAGCTGCCGATGATGTTGCAGAGTTGCTGCTGCCACTGCCACTGGCACTGCTGCTGCTAGCGGACACTTGGGGTTGCGGTGAATTGAGGGGTGGTGCTGAACCAACTGATGTCTGATAATGTGGTGAATTGTTGTTGCTGTTATTGTTACTGATCTGTGTATGTGTGGGTGGTGGTGCATGGTAACTGTGTCCTGTACCAAGATCCAATTGATGTGGTGAATTGTTGTTGTTGTTGTTGTGGGGCGAGTTGGCATAACGCAAGTGCGCCTGTTGCTGCTGCTGCTGTTGTTGTTGTTGTTGATGGTGGTGCTGATGTTCTCTATAACTAGTGGGTGAATATGCCGACTCAGCTGGACAATCGCCAGCTGGAGAGCTGCTGCTTGTATGTCTCATCAAATGCAACGGCGCCTGCTGATAATGTCCTCCATAAACCTGATGATGATTATGATTATTATTATTATTATTATGATGATGATGATGATGCTGCTGACGATTGCAACGTATTGCCCGCATATTCAACTCCTTGCACTTGTATTCACAATTATAGTTGCCATCCATATACATTTCCGATGTTGTTCCTGCTGTTTCGCTATTCGATGATGGCGGTGCATAGACAACAGCTCGACGATATTTTGGTGTCACATGATGTTGATGATGATACGATAAATGTCCATTTTCTTCATCTTCCTCAATTGACATAGGAATGGCATGGGCCATGGTCAAGTTGTCATCATCGTCATCGTGGTCAACATCAACCTCATCATCATTGACAACATCTGTGTCATGTTTATTCGCATTGTTAAAACATTTAACGCGACCTGCAAACATTTCGCTTGTTGTCATATTAGGCGTTATCACTGTGGGGGGGCGGGACGGGGTTGTATTTTTTTTTCTTGTTTATTTTTGGGTGATAAGAAGGTCAAGACGGACTAGGGGGTAAAGGGGAAAAAGAAATAATGATGGTTGTTGGGGGTTTGTGATTGTGGTTTCTGCAACATAAGCATGGATTGTAATCGCTCTCCTCTTTTTTACATTCCATGCACGCCAATCGTACTATCTATTTTCCGTGTATATGTGTGTGTGTGTGTGTGTGTGTTGTGGTAGTGTGCGTGTGTAATCTACTAAGATATGTGAACAAAACTCTCATATAATTATGTACATAAGAGAAGTCCTGCATGATTCCAAAAAATGTGACTATAGATGAATTAACTAAAAACACAAATCCAATTAATATATGTATTTATTTTGTTTAATTACATTTGTTCATTTGTTTAATTGAAAAAAAAAAACATTTCTAGTCATTTGTTGCCACTGAATATATTAATATATATAAATCAAGATTATTATTTTGCCATTTCATATATTTATCTTCTTCTTAGTCACTTTTTAAGCTATTTATCTATAACTTTTTCCATATTAACATGTCACTTTATTCATAATTTTCAAATTTATAATTTTCTTTCATCTATAGTCACTCACTTCGATTACTTAACGAATCGTCTCATGATCGGTATCAATTCTATATATGTATGTATATATATCATGCAGGGCTCTCTAAGTATATAAAAAATGTGGGAATATTTGTATGTGTTTATGCAAAAAGAAATGAAACAATGAATGTTAAACATTTGTTTCAGGGTTTTTTTCAATTGTAATTTCATTTTGCTTTTTTTGGGTTCCACTTGATCAATATCTTAGTCATGTGTATGTGTTTTGTGTGTGGCAAAACATAACAAAAAAAAAAAATAATAATTATTAAAACTAATCAAAATTGAACATCAGGTGAATAAATAAACGATCGATTTTGGCTGTACTTTGCGGTGTGGGGACGCGCGGTGGAGGATATTGAAGGCGGTGGAAAACAATTGAAATCAAAATTTATATATATATATAAGTATGTATATATTACATACATATAGAGGTACAAAATCATAATGATATAGTATCTTATCGATTACTATAATAAGTATGTATATATAAATTAATCAACACAAGTCGAATGCTGGACTTAAAAGCTAAGGTATCATTTATTTTGGTACGGCAGCAGCAGGAGGACAATTGGGATAGCTCTAATTAACTATTTAGCTAATTAACAAATAAATATATTTTGCAACAAAACGAAAAGGTCAACAACAGTGTCAAATAAGAAAATAATTCAATAAAATTAAATGATTAAAAAAATAATAATAATAATAACAACGAGGTAAACTCAAATATGTTTGTGTCATTTGGTTTTCTGTTTGGTTTTTTTTTTTTTTTTTTTTTTTTTGTGGGCTTAACCTGTTTTATAATACAATTTCTCATCATATAAGATTATAATATTTATGTATTTTGGGCTTCAATGTTGCAACAAATTTGATTGTTTGTTTTTGTTTTTTTTTTAGCAATACTTTTGTATATATAAATATTGTTTTATTTTGAGTATATTTTACATATTCTTTCGCAAATTCCAGTTCTTTTTTTTTGTGATTTTTTATTATTTTATTTTGATTTTAAGCAGTCTTGATTGCTTAGCGTGGATTGGGGGAATGTAAAGGGGTCGGGGGTTAGGTTTTTTGTTTTTTTTCTTTAGCTGTAAGGTAATTTTTTTTGGGTTTTTAATTTAATTTCAGTTTTATAGTTACAAGGAGTTTTTCCTTTTACTTAACTCATTTTCGGCTTGGTTAGGATTTTGTTACGACAATACACACACACACAGTCACACAAATAAACAGACACACAAACAGACAGACACACACACACACACACACATATATAAATATATATGCAGAGATAAAGAAGGCGAAAAATAGATATTGGAAAATACATTTAGTAGCTCGATAAAAACCAATTAAAATAAAACAGATCAGTCCAGTTACAGCACAGCAGCTTTTTGTTAAACAGTGTTTTTTTTTTTACTTACAAAAAAAGAAACAAATGAAGGAAAAGCAGAGGATAAAACCAAAATGACACAAAAAAGAAATGACTAAACAAATACAACAATTTATATAATATAATCTGACATTTAAATCATAAAAGGCAGCAGCGCAAATATTAGTAAACAAAAAAAAAAAAAAACAATAACTAACTCAATACCAAGTTTAACTTCGACAAATCGAAAGTTACTAACATTAACCTAACCAGGAATCAGATTGGTTAAGGAATATTTGAAAACGATTCTTATTGATTGTAGTTTATCGGAATAATCGGAAATATTGTTCATATGAACTGTTAATTTAAATGAACAATCTAAAGAAAGCTTGGATTATTACCAATATTTTCTATTAAGAATATTATTAAAGCAATCCAAACAGAGTTTTATTTAATAAATTTTATTTAACACCAATTTTTCGAAGAACACACTGGGTGTAAATTAAATTCACATTTAAGGATTGAGTTTTTACTCTAAAAATGATTTACTAAACTTAGACTGTAAACTTTTTTTCTATATGTCAAATTCGTTTTCTGATTTGAAATTAATGAAGTTATGTCTAAAGTTTACTTTAAAAATTTACTTTTGTATAGAAATCATTTCTAATCTGTAATTTTATTGTTTGTGTGAAAGAAAATTAGTTTATGTAAATTTGCTTAATAGCTTTCTTTTTGCCTAAATTTCGCCAGTTGGCCTAAATACAGACAGACACATAGACATGAAAATGTCAATTTTTTTTTTGGATCGTTATACTTAACTTTTGTGCCTTACACGATTAAAAGTAGAAAACAAATATGAAATTCTGAAGCTGTAAATAATTATCTTCTTACAACATTTAGCTGTTTTGAAGATATTCTGATATGTGTGTGTGTGTGTGTGTTTTTAACCATTTCTTAGACAATAAGTTGCAACATTAAAGACGAAAATAGAGTTTAAAAATTTTAGGTTTTAGGATTTTTGTATTTTTTGTTTTTACTTTTTGGTTTTTGATTGTTTGCTTTGATTTTTGTGTTAATTGATTTTCTGTTTATTGATATAGAGAAAGGAATAAACTAAAGCATGAAAAATGTTAAATAACAAAACGAAAGTTTTAAGAAAATAAGTTTAAAAATAAAGTATGTATGTGTGTGTGTATGTGTGGATGGGTGTGCCTGTGTGTGTGTGTTTTAATTTCAAATTATATAAGGTACTGTTATTATCATTTCAATATATGATATTTGATCGTGGTCAGCCAATTTAAACTGAAATGTTTCAGATTCTATATAAAACTATGAAATGTAGGAGAATCTAACTTAGGACTAAAGTATCATTTGTATAATATAGAAGAAAATGAAAGTGAAGAAACTCATAAATAATAATACAAAATACATAAAAAGTAAAAGTAAATTTCAATAAAGTTTATGTATAGTATATGTATAGAGGTATGCGTCAAATAACATGCAACATGCGGCAGCAATTGGCGGCAGCGACGGCGGCAACATACAAACTAAACCGTAACTAGACAATAATAATAAAGAGAGAGAAAAAAAAATAGTTTGCCTAAAGCTATAACTATATAGTTAAGAGGATAATACCATCATATACAAATACAAAACAACAAAAATAAATTTAACTATATATATATACATATATATAGATGTATATATTAATTATAAACAATATATATGTATATATATATATATATATATTTCTGGTAGGAGAGGTGTTGATCTGTGGCAAGTTCTATATCTCAAACTTAGATTTATCATTCAAGAGAAAATATTAGCTCTACAAGGCAGTTGCCCCAACGAATTAAATAAATTAAGATAAAAAAAAAAAAATAAAAGAATACATACAAAACATTAAAAATAGCATAATTCTAATCAATTAAAGTTACTTTTCTTGTTTTTTTTTTATTTGTTTTTTAATATTGCCAGAATAGTGATTCGGTAAGATTTGGAATTTTGATAGGGAAAGAGATTCAGATTGAGAGATTTGAAATGGGGGGGAGGGAGCGGCATGCACAAAAAATAGGTAGAATATACACAACGATAATGACAGAACTACATGTATAGAGTAGATTGGGGATATCAAAATATATACTTAGAACAGAAAGCAACAAAGAATATATACATATTTATGTATATATGTATATATATATATATAGGTAACAACTATTGACTATATATATTTTATAACCATATTTAACTGTGCCCATTCCAATATATACATGTATTCCTGCACTCTCATTTTGAATTTGGTTTCGGTTTGTATTATTATTAGAAGTATTTAGTTTGGTTTTCATTTTTTTTTTTTTTTGCTGTTTTCTACAACTAAATAGGATAGCTCATTGGTGGGCAGTGGGGGGTATGGTGGGGGGGGTAGTAAAAGGTAAAGGGTAAAATAGTTGTTAGAAATAGGTTTTGTACGAGAAATTAAATTAACGAATTTCTACAAGTTCTTTACAATGGTTTAAATACTTTTTTTTTTATTGTTTATTTACGCGTTTTCTTGCACTCTCAAAATAAAATATTTCGAAAGGAACTAAACCAAAAGTAAAAAGCTAAGAACAAACTAATTTCTTTTTAAGGTTTTTCTTGTTGTTTGTTAGGGGTTTTAAAAGCACAGAGAGAAGAATTTTTTTTTTTTTTTAAATATGGATTTCATTTTTTTTTTTTTTTTGGTATAGTTTTCTTTCTTGCATTTGGCATTGGTTGATCGGTTGATTGGTTTTTTTTTTTTGTTGGTTGGTTGGTTTGTTGGTTGATTGATTGACTGAATTGATAGATTGGTTGCATGGGCACTTACCGTCAATGTTGTCTGTCTGATCGGGCAAATGTTTGGCATCGTTGTGCTCATCCCTGGCATCGGCAGCCTGGAGACCATGTTGCGTTAGCAACGTTGACATATCCTCGGGATGCATTTTCAAAGCAGCAGCGCTCTTTGGGAACGAAAGAGAATTTGATGAAAATTCAATATAGACAGAATATCTGCTATAATATATATTTATGTATATAATAATTATTTATTCAGTTTAACATAAATTGCAAAATGCTTTCAAGAATAGTTTGCTTAAATTTATTTAGTATAAAATACAAAATAGATACATAAACTAAATCAAATCCTGAGTTGTGTGTTGTTTTATGTTGTGCTTGTGGTTATGTCTTCTTTAGCCAATTTAAGCATTATTATCCTCGCCCACATTTATTGTTATAATATCCAGATTTGGGCGCTTTTTGGATGTATTGCTACTGCTACTACTTTTACTACTGGTTTGTTGTTCTTGCAACTCCCGTTCATAGCACAAACGATGCGACTTGCATTTATTATGATGATTGACAATCTCCAGGCGAAAGTTGGAATTTCCTTCCACAAAAGAGGTGCGGATATCGGCCAGTTCAGTGCTCCATTTGCGGCAATGTTTACAGTACATGGTATTGGCCCGCTCATCGTATTGCAGCCAATCGAATTGATACAACCAATTTGAACGGAAACGTCCACTTTTACGTGACCCAGTCGCTGGTGGACCCAATGGTTGTTGCTTTGATTGATGTTGTTGTGGCTGCTGCTGCTGCTGATATTGTTGCTGCTGCTGATGTTGATGTTGCTGCTGCTGTTGTTGCAACAAACGTTGCATGGTTGTATCTAGCGTTTCCTGCTGATATTGCATTTGCAAATTCTTCAATTGAGCTTCCATCGCTTGTTGCAGGAAAAGTTGTTGTATGTTGCTGTTGCCGCTTGACAAATTTATTTTATTGCCGCCGGGTTCGGTTTCTTTGATCTTTCAAAGTTGGCCCAAAAATTTTTTTAACAAAAAAATGAAAACGAAAACGAAAAAGCAAAATTGTTTGTTGGATAGAAATCAAACTTAAGAAAAATAGCAAAACAATGTTCTTGTAGAAGGAAGGATTTTACACTCTTACTTTACGTAGAGGAGAAGAGTTGTTGAGATTTTTTCTTTTTGTCTTGGCCGATATTCCATTTCGAATTTCGTATATATTGTACATATATATATATATATATTTTATAGATATACAACCAATCCTTCATTCTGCTCGTTGTTGCTTTACGCGTTTTTCTTAAATTTTTACATAAATCAACAATTCAATTTCTTAGCTGTTCTTGAAAGCATTTTGCAATTGTCTTAAATTAGAAAACAAAAATCACCGAAAAAAACATTAAAAAAAAAAAACAACAAAAATTTACAAATTATATAATTTTTTCTTTTTTAAAGTTTTGGTCAAGTTATATACAAAGAGTTTTAGCTGGAACCATCGTACCGGTTCAAAAGAAAAAACCTTAACAAACTAAAAAGTAAATTATATATCATCGATATTAATCGATTTCAAATTAAGATGAAAAATTTTTAATCAGTGGGCTACTTACCGCCAAGTAATCGGTTGCCAGAGCCACATGATGCTCACGATGTTGTTGCTGATGCTGATGCTGGGCATCCATCAGTTCCTGCTTAATACTTAGCGCACTGGCTGCACCCAAATTGCCACCACCACCGCCACTCAAATGTCCGCCACCGCTGGTGGTCATTGACAATGGCGAATCATGTCGTCCACCCGCATCCTCGGACTCTGATGTACTGCCACCGGTTTTGGGTATCGGACTTGACTTCAAATTGCTGTGTGCGCTGGCCTGGAATATATACAAATAGATTTATAAATAAATAACACATATTTAAAAAGTCGATATTTAAATTTTAAAGGTCGTTTAATTTGTTTAACAAATATTAAAGTTAAGATTGATACAAAATGAAAACAAGAAGGAACAATTAAAAGGTATCTATCAATTCATTATCAAACTAAAATGGGTTTAAATATCTATCATGTAATTACATATTTATTTTAGTTGTTATTGTTCAAATAAATAAACTAAATTCTATATCAAATAATCATATGATAGTATCAAATCATATTACAGTGTTTGCCATTATGTATTCTATTATCACTGTCATTATTATTATTATCATCGTCGTCGTCGTCATCATTCTCATTATGAATATGAACAACAGCACTAGCATGGCCCATAAAAGCCATAAAAAACGCCAACAAATTTTGGCCGAGACCCTGGCAAAGTCTGTGAGAGTGAGAGCGGCACGTGCCATGCCAAAAATTGTACTGAATGATGATAAGCTCTACAAACATATACACATACACACAGCCGAATAAAATATACTCTATTTATATATAAATATATATATATATATATATATTATTTGATTGTAGATCAGTTGAATGGATAGGCGAGGGAGGAGTGTAATAACATGGTTGTGACGATTTTGTCTATGTCATGTGAGCCATGGAGTGGTAAAGAAGAGCGATTAAATGTCACGGGGGCAGGCGAGAGCAAGAGAAGGTGTTAGTGGCATAGGTGTATGTGTGTGTGAGTGAGTGTGTGTAGGAGTTATCATAAATGCGAAACATAAATGTTGACAATGTTTGTTTGCTTGTATTTTGGTTTTGTTGCGCGTTTGCAATGATAAGCAAAGTTTGGAAACATTATTTCAGTTAATTAAACACCATAAAAAACTTTGGTGAAATCTAAATACCCTACTACAAACAGATAGTGTATTGGCACGGGCATTAGAATAGGGCAAATATAATGACCAATTAAAACAAAAGCTTTAGATTTTGTTTTTATGAAGTAAATTAAACTAATCGCAAAAGCAGTTGCAAAACGTTTTTAGATTGTTAAATTATTATATTAAATAGTAGGGGGAAAAGGTCGAAAGAAACACTAACTAAAACTGAATGGAATTTTGACATGAAATTACTAATAGAAATATTTGTTTACATATGTGTTTTAAACAAAGGAATTAATTGCTTAATATTTGTTTATTGTAAACTTTTAATATTGTTAATAAATTTAATTAGAAAAAATAGCCAAGCTGAATTTAAGGTTTAGTAAAATACTAAAAATCTGTCATTCTAAATTTATATTTAAATGAAACTAAAGTAAAGATTAATTAACTGCAAGAGCAAAGCAACAACACATAAAAGAGTATTTCATTTCTACTACATTATCATGTTGATTAAATTAATATAATATTGCTGTCAATTAGTTTTAATTGTGTGATATTTAAAATTGTTTTTTTTTTTTTGGCATGAGTATCAATACTGATAAATTGATTTAGTTACCTGAGAGTCCTGCGGGTAGTGCCTGTCCTGTACATGGGCCGCATTCGCATGATGATGGCTTGAGGACAACGAATTATCACAGTTGGATGATGAGTTCTTACGTCTGCGCTTATTACTACTTAGCTGATCCACGGGCGTTGTGGATAGCTCTCTTTCACGATCTCTACTGCTGTTGCGCTCGCGATTATTGTTGTTGCTGCTGCTGCTATTGTTGTTGTTGTTGTTATTATTATTGTTGATGTTGCTGCTACTACTGGTGTTACTATTATTGTTATCCTTGTTACTGTAATCTAACTGCAGCAACTCATCCCGACTATCGGCCCGCTCCAAAGTTCCACGTTCGCTTCCACGATCACTGCAAGCATCGCCACCGCCGCCTCCGCCACTGCGACTATTTAGAGCATCGGCACTGGCACTTCGATTGGCAGCAGCTGCCGCTACAGCAGCAGCCACTACTGCCGCACTGGCACTGCCCAAGCAGGGAGATCTATCACCGGCACTTGAGGATGTTGTTAGACCCAATGCCGCGGCGGCTGCATTAACATTACCGCCTGCTGCTGCCACAGCTGCTGCTGCAGCCGCTGCCGCTGAGCTGCGTTCACTTAAACTGCTGCTGCTGCGTTGCGTCAGCTCATCTCGCAGATCGCGTTCACAACGGGATCGCAGGGAGTCACGAGAATCGCGTAAATCAGCAGCACCACTACTACCACCACCACCGCCCAGGCCACAATAACTGGGTGGACCTCGGCCAGTGGGTGAGCTGGCGGCTGAATCGCGCAACTTGTCACAATCGGAACGATAATTCAGATTATTGTTATCTGTGAGACCGCGCACCTAATCAATGTGAAGATGATTATTAAAATTAAATAGATAGATTGACTAATAGTAAATTAGACTCACCTGCAGACTCTCCGCTGTCTTGAGAAACATGGGCAACGAACTTTGACCCACATTCACCTCACCCTTGTACATAAAGTCAAGCAGGGAGCGCATCTCTGAGTATCTGACATCTTTCAAATAGATGATGGGATGTGGATGCTGATTCTGTAGGAAAATCGTCTCAAAATATGGACTGCAGGCTGACAGTATAGTTTGATGTGCCTGCAATTCAATTAAAAATTAAATTATTATCTCTTGATTGATTAGGAAATGGAAATTTCTAAAAAAAAAAAACTTACCTTAACTGTTTCACCCTCGCAGGCGAGCGTGACATCGCAGAGCGCCTCCCTCTGCAGCAGTGAGGTTAGCACGCCGGTTAAATTTGTGGGATGATTGTTCCAGCGTAAACAGAATTGCTGGTCCATAGCTCCTTGGTCAGTGTTGTACCTGTAAAATGAATAAAAGAATATGTTTCAATAAAAAATATTTATATATTTATGTAAATTTATTTAAATTAGATTAAAAGTTTCTTTTTCAATATATCTCCTGTCCGCTTAAGACAGAGAAAGGAACATTGTACCGATATAAACGATGTTCACTAAAAAAAAATTGTCCATTTAAGAGAGGTGTCCGCCCAATAGAGGTGTTCGTTATACAAGATTTCACTGTATTCTTAAATGTTAATAACCAAATTCTTATTTCACCTAAAAATATAAGCATCGGATGTTATAATAATAATTTTCTGTATGTTTATTGTTTATCTTTTAAGGGTCTTATCAATTCTATTTTTTTTCGAATTCATTTCCTTTCAACTTACATCCATTGGAAGTAAAAAATTTTAACACGGAAACGGAAATGACAACGGTATTTCTTTCCGGTTTCTTATCTAGGTATCGGAAAGCAATTTATCATTTACTATTAGTAACAACAACTACCTATAAATGATAATTTGTCATTAAACACAATTGTTTATTACAATTCTGAAACACTGGATGCTGATACTAAATTATTTATTGCATTTCCGTTTCCCATTGTCGATAACACGCACACAAGAGTCATGACTCTATTTGTCTCTCTCTCTCTCTCTCACTCTAGTAAGTGCGTGTGCTTGTGTGTGTGTGTGTGGAGTGTTAATTGCCATTTGTTGCCGCCATGTTTTGCTATTGGCAAACTGTTAATTACTCAGTCAAATGGTCAAAATGCCATAGAAAATTTAGTTGTAACTGAAAGCGAACCATTGTGGCAACAAAAGGGAATGAGATTTGTGCCAATTGTTATTAATGGCTTTGATTTGACTTATCTAAGCTAAATTTATTGAGCCGAGATCTAAATTTGCCTGATGGCCCTTACAGACCACACTGTAATAGATCATCATATACATATATGTACATACATATGTATATAGTGATAAATATATATTATAAACCCAAGCTAAGTTATGTAACCGCGAAACATTTAATTGTTATATAAAAATAAATAAATAATAATGCCAAATAGATCTTTAAATGTTAAAACTACTTAAAGACATTACATAACTAATAAGGGGGAAAATCCCAAACCGTTAAAAACTGACATGTATAATCAATATCGTTATCATAACCATTATAGGTTTCGGTTTATGATTCCCCGATTTGTACACACAGTGTATATATGTACAATATATATTTGTATATAAACATACTTGTAGAATTGGGTTTCTGAAATGTTTGGTTGTATATTTTACAGTTCCTGGAATCCAGATCTAATCTTAACTGCCAGTGGACAAAGTTCTTAAGCAAGGGAAGGCTCAACAAGGGGGTGGGCATAATGAAGAGACTTTGATGGGTGCTTTTAAGGGGGCCAAATGCCTTCAATTGATAAGAAGCACTTTTGCTTTTCTTTACGCTTTTGTATACAATTAATTAAGAACAAACACAGACACACACACACACAGATAAACTATATTAACAATAACAAAAGCATTAGAAAGCAATTGAGAGACACCGAGACGAGTCGAGTATAAAAGAGAATAGCTGAAGAGATAATTAATAATAAAAGAGTAATCTTAAGAGAGAGCTTTTGTTTAAAATAAAGCTTTGCCGGTGAGCATAGTATTTAAAAAAAAAAATATAAATAAATAAACAAAACGTCAAAGAACTTTTTTGCAAATGTGAAGGAGACAGAACACGTAGAGCAACAGAGAACGAGGAATCCGAGTATGTGTGAGAGAGAGACCGATTTATTGCAAAAGAGAACGATCCCAACAACAATATTAATAATTACAGCGAAGTGTGCGTGTCGGACCTAGTACATCGTGTGCTGTCGTAAGCGTATTTTATTGGCACCCGTCGTGCCACCTCTATCATATACTACCAACCCACCCCCCCTCTCTCTCTCTCTCATATTCCCACCGAAATTTGTTAAAACATTTCACAGCACAAATCAAATAGTACAATAACTATATATGTTCAGATATAGCGGCATCATTCTATATCTAAGAAATACTTTCGCTTTCAACCAAACAAAGTTTGCTGTTTGCCATAAATTTTGCTGTTAATTTTTTTCTTTTTGTTCTATTTTGCCCCCCCTGGTGAAATTTGTTTTTGTTTAATTTACGAGACGTCGCCGTCGTTTTAATTTGCTACTACAATTAATTAATACCCTGTAATGATACAGTTATATGGCCATTAGTATTGTTCTTTGCTGGGTATATGAAAGTCGACGCTCTACAAAATGTAAAATATATTTTAAATCGCATTTAAATTTTGCAATTCAATTTTTGTATGCATTTAATTTTTTTTTTTTTTTTTTTTTTTTGAATAATTTAAATTCCTGATCTTGGGATCTGTTCTCGTCTATATCAGTTTCAGATTACGTTTGGGGTACGCACGTGTCTTTCAGTGTTCTAAATTTGAATGTTATATGGTAAGGATCTATTTTTATTTGTGCTTAAATTATATGGCGCGTGTTTTGCTCAGAGTAGGTGTAGCTAAATTTTTTGTTTATGTTGTTTTAATCACCCCACACATACATATATACATATATACAAATCATGTATATATGTATATTTCACCTTGCTTGTAAGATTTTTAAACGTAACCGGTATAGAAAAGGATTTAAGTTAATCTGCTTTTCAAAAAATGGTTTAATTATTAAATTAAATTTAGAGGTAATACATAAATACTTCCTATTAGAATTTGATTTAAATATTAAAGAATGTAAAACACATTTTTTAATACTATGCATTAATTAAATATTTATTCGCTTTATTAAAAACAAAAATTGTAAAGCCTATCAATAAGTCTACTACAAATATTAACCGTATTTTCAATTTGCATTTCCGTATTTATTGATGTATACTATTAATATTAACAGCTCAGGTATTATTCAATTGACATAGTAAACTTTAAACATTTTTTTATTGTTTAACAGTATATTTCTTTCATTTATCTGTTGATTGAATAAATATGCATATGTAGGCAAAGAAGAAAAAAAAAATAACAACGTTGCACCTGCTGGCGCCAGTGCATCACGATAATAATTTAAATTAAAATTATTATACTCTTGCCGAAAGAGTATATTTATTACTATTCGACAAATAATAAAAAATATATTCAAACAGTCGGACAATTAATTTGCTAAAATTGCTAAAGATAAAATTGCTAAATATCTATAACTATTTTGTTTAATAACTGACTGTATTAACAATTTTTAATTATGTATTCGGAAAATACATACATATGTTGAAAATGCATAAGATTATAATATTTATTAATTTGCTGATCAAATTCAGATTACTTTTAAATAAACATTCATAGTTTAAAACATTTTAATAGATCTTGTTGCAATCTGTTTAATGCATTTCTCGAATAACAATTATATAATTCATTAAAATCAAATGACTTTATAATAAACAATAACTGTAAGTGTATAGAAATACACACACACAATTAGCCCCCGCTTCTCCCATTGTTTTTTTTTTTTTTGTTTTGTTTATTTCATTTTGTTTTCGTTTCAAAGCAGACGATTGCAGTTTTCATTTTCACTTTCGCTTTTAATGCAAATTTGCTGACGCTGCTGCTGCTGCTGCTGCATTTGTTATTGTTATTGTTGTTATTAATTAATGAGAACGAAAAGTAAAGAACTTTTACTTTCAGCAGCGGCGTCAAAGTACGCTGCTGCTGCTGCTTCTGTTACTGCTGCTGTCGCTGCCGCTGCTTACGTAAATTGTTTAAAAATATGTTTACGCTTATCAGAAATACCACTTGAGAATGAGCGAGAAAGCGTAACTCTAAGCTGGAATAGGACCCGGGTAGATGGGTGGTGGATTCCAGCAGAAAGAAGAGCACCATAATAAGGGCAGTACAAGGGGAATGTTGGCTGTCAGAAGGGAGGGTGAGGGTGAGGTGAGGTTCTAAAACGATCAGCAAATTGCGCAATATGTTAAATGCCGCTCATCGTTTGCTATTTATACAAGACGAGCGTACACACGCGCGCTATACACCTCCCCCTCCCCCTGTTCTGCTGTAATAACTGGGAAAAAAAAATGCTCAACGCGTAATCAATATCAAGGGAAGATGCAGATATAAAATAGATAAAACCACACACACACACACAGACATACAACAGAATACAGAAAAGCAGAAGAACGGCAGAAAAAATAAAAACAGAAAAAAACGTTTTGTCACGCGTCAGCAGCATATTTAGATAATCAACGCTAACTGCCAGTCATACAAAACGCACACACACACACACACATACATGCATATATACTCCTGCATATGCGGCGCATGGGGCGTATCAGTAATGGCCTTCAACTTACAGTTAGTTGCGCCTTATCGTGCGAGGCAGCAACGTAACACGAAGCGCTACAGCGGCAGAGGCAGCGACAGTGCTGTAACAGCATACAGCCAAGCCAAAGCAGAGACGTTAGCCAAATAGTTTTTCAATTTACACGTTCTAAATAGTTGAGCGGCAGCAATAAGAAGAAGAGTGAACGTATCTGAGAGATACACGAGCACTTCAGCGCGTCGAGTGCGGCGAGAGCTTCGACTACGATAATAATTATAAATACAAAGTAGTTTGTTGATATTTGTTGTTGGTTTTTCAGTTTTTGCTTTTTTTCTACATTTTTTTTTCGTTTCGTTTCAGTTTTTTTTTTTTATATATATTTTGTTTTGTTTATCTTTGACGTTAGAACGAACATTACATGTTGGCGTAGGTTGTTGTTGTTTTACTTTATTGTTAATGGATTTGTTCACTGTTTATTTGTTGTTGTTCCTCTGTCTGGTTATGTAAAATTTACCGTTTGTAAGTTCAATGAACGCAACACTGGTCGATATATGTATATAAACAAATCGATTTGTATACTTGCCATATCTAAATCATAAAATCTTTTAGATTTGTCCTTCAATCAAACAAAAAATAGGAGAAACGAGATAAACTAAAAATCACAAAAAGATGCTCACATTTAGATAAACAAAATATATATTTAATATTTCTTATAACACACACATACAAGAGACATAAATTGAGATATATGTATATGTATACATATATCTATCTATGTATATGTATGTATGCAGAAGGCAAACAAGATCAAGATTAGCTGCGCTGTTCACCTTGTCTCAATGGTCAAATGTGCAAAAAACAACAAAAAAAAAGAAAAGCACAAAAAAAACCCCAGTGTGTAAAGTTGGTAAAGCAAAAACCAAAATGAATCAGCCAAAAGCATTTGAAAAGGTTTAGCCCCCAACACAAGCATTTTGTAAACGATGAAGGTCACCAGTTACAGATACAGATACTTGGCACAACCATGATTGATTAAACGGCCTGTAAGCTGAGGCCATAAGTCTATTTAGCCTTTTAACTTAAGGCTTGGTTGTTGCTTTTTTTCTCTCTTTTTTATGCTTTTCGCTTTTTTTTTTTCTTGCCATTTAACACAGTTTGGACCAAGGCTAAATGTAGGTGGGGATAGGTTATTAGGTGAAATGAATAATGCTGGAATTCTAAGTGGGTCACTATTGTTTAATGAAAAGATATAAAAAACAAATAAAATTATATCAAATACTTCTTATTTTCATTGCATACGGTCAGTTAAAATAGAATACATTAATTAAATGCATATGCTTAAACGGATACCGGGAAAAATCCTTGAAGGAATCTCAACCTTCGAAAGGCTCCAATTAAGAAAATATTTAAACGATTTTAAAGAACTATATTTTTATTTGCTTCTTTTAATTGCTTCTTTCAATTGGCTTTTAAATCTGGTAGCCCGATTTTTGGCATTCTAATAACTTAGTTTAGGGAATTTTTTATGATTTTAAAAGTTTACTGTATGTTTTTACAACGACAAATAGCGATGACATTTAAGTAAAACTTTTTAAAATTGATTGAACGGTCAATTCATTAAGTGTTACCTAATAAACAGAAAGGAGAACCACGTTTTCACTAATCTTGATCAAAAACCATCAAAATTTCATCTAACAGATTATATTATAGTCAAATTCGATAATAGTCTATTAGCTGCTATCCTATATTAGCTATTCTATATTTGATCAATTAAAAAATCATGTTTTCATTTTGGTAATCTTTTATTTTGTAGTGAATTTATGATAAATATAAATTCCATTTAAATTGCTTTAATCCAAATTCATTCATATACATAACTAATAAATATTTTGTTTTATGTTTTCGCCATCTACGCAATAAACTGACCTCGCGAAAGATTTTCCTTGATAATTGCAAGAAAATTATTGTGTGGCCACTTACTTACGCGAAATTTTATGACAAGAAGCACACTAATAATTTAACAATTCTAAATTTATGAAAACAAAATGAAAGATATAATAAAACTGCATTATTAAGGAGAGTGAGTGCACATAGATACAATTTTACATTTGTCAGATACAAATGTGTTAATTGCATTTGCAGTGCGTGAGCCAGGAATAGATTATTTTTGCCCGACCAACCGACCAAACGCCCACACGCAAGTGTTTATGCAGCCTAATAGTTGGTGGCAGTAGATGAATTGAAACAGCGCCAAATCGTCGGCAACAGTGCGAAACTGTGTCGAGCAACGTGTGGGCGAAAAAGTGCAAAATAGTGTATAAAAAAAAAACCAAAAAAAAAGAAAAATAAAGAAACACAACAAGTGAACACACAAAAAATGAAACAAAATGAAATTAGCTGACTGCAGCTATTACATACTATAAATGTAGATATGTATCTATATAGTATATGTACTTATAGTGCGTCCAAAATGCTATCATGTGTGAGGTGAATTCAAAAGCAGTTACTTGTCATGATGATGTCATGTGTATCTATCTATCTATCTATCTTATTGCTGGACCCTCCTAATGAATGGAGACCTCTCTCATTGGTCTCACCACCAAATATGTACCTATTGTATGCGATTGAATCCATGTGACTTGAATTGTCGGTGCGAGCGTGTGTAATAATTACAGTTAGCTTTGTTGTACAGAATGTTTGCGAGGGCGGCATTAAAAATATTTTGAATTATAGAACATAAATGCTGTAAAGTCATTTTGTGTATGTATTTACAGCTGAATTAAATTGTTTCTATTAAAGATTGATTGATTTAAAAATATATACATAAAATTTGCACGTTTAAAAAAAAGCTTAATCTTTTATAGCTTATAGTAATCTCATCTGCTTGATTCAAGAACCTAATTTTTGCTCAATAATAAAAGGGTTATATACCAAGCAAATAGAAACAGAAATTCTTAAAAAGCTTCCATTTAAGTATAACATATTTAAATTGTATTTAAATAATCAATTTTATTACAACTTTTTAGACTCACTCCCTGCAGTTAAGAAACATAATTGTTTCCGCTTTCATTTTAATAACAATTGGGTGACAAAGTTCACACTATTGATAAGATAATTACTTATTATTATTATTATGTATTATATTTATTATTGATTGCATCGTACTTACTGCTCTGCCCTCGTTTATGTTATTGTTGTGGTCGAAAGCCACATAATCTAAATCTTTCCCTGTGTGTGCTTTACCAGCCTCTTCAGCGAATCTTAAGAGAGTTGTTCACAAGAAAAATATATAAAAAAAAAAAAAATAAATAACAAAAAAAAAAACTTGTTAGCACTTCGAGAGCGACCAGCTCTTCTCATTTCTGTCGATTGTGAAATTTGCCGTGGGCTGACGACTGAGCAAATAAATTTGCTGAATGAGTTTTACAACTGCTGCTGTATCTCAAAGCTCCCTTTTTCTCTTCCACCCCCTCTCTGGACAATAACTTGGCATTTTTTTTTCTCGTTGTTTATACCTTGGGGCACATCCCCATCTACTGGGTACTCTTGTTTGTTTATGAATTCCTTTTTTTTTGCGCGTATGTTAATTTTTTCGCTCACTTCTTTCTGTCGCTATTTTTTCATTTTTTTCTCGTTTTGTTCACATGTTGTTAATTGCAACAGAAAATTAGCATTAATCAAGGTAAGATTGTATTTTAAAGGGCTGCCTCGAGCCCAAAAGGGTTTAGTGGGGTTTATTTTATGGTCTGCTAACTAGTGCCAGATGAGAAATCGTGTTTGTTGTATTAAACTAGACGTATGCGGAATATTGCGCATACGTCACGTGGCCAGGAAAGCAATTAAATTAAAACAATAAAAATTGGCAAAAACGAAACAAATAGCTAACATATAATCTAACAACTGTGAAATTTAATGCAAATTGCATTTATTAAATAATTTTAAATGATTTTGTGGTTTAAGAAAACTTGGCAACAGACAACCAAACCAAATGCAAAACGTTGAACAAAAATTTTTTTTATACCCTGCACTTATAAAGAGAAAAAAATGCATGCAACAGAAACATCAATGCACTTGCCACATTTTTTCTTTAACAACTATTTGTATTTTGTAGAACTTGGGGGGGCATTTAATTACAAAGAAACACTAAAATTATTTAAGAATATTGAATCCAGAAATCATTCAATTAAATCAAATCTATTATTCTTTACTGCTGCAGTTGTCTTTTTTCATTCTTTTAATTTCAATTAAGTTTATTAATTTCCAAAAAAGGTATTTTTCGAGTCGACTGTTGTACTAAGGATTTCGTTGCCTTTGGGTTAATTACGTCAAGCGCCTGCCTCCTGGTTGTCGGTTTAGCTGATGCTGTTATTATTTTTGTTGTAGTTGATGTTGTTCTTGGCTGCTAGACAGACACTTTTTAGGCAATTAAATGCGCTAATTTTCATTTGCATGAACTGAGTGAGCCGAGTGTAAAAATGAAGAAGAAATATTGTATCGTATCTCATCCTCCTGCAAAATGATGACAATTCACAATTTGGCGTGGGTAGCCGAAAAAAAAAAATATATATATAATAATATTTTGCACGCTGGCAACCGCAATAGAAGATAGAAAGAGGGGTGACTGTGAGACACCGACCGACACCGACTGACTGACTATACTCCTTCCACTCTTCTCATCACACTTTTGGATGATATTTGCAATTACAATGACAGTTTCTGCCGGCTGTGGTCTGTCCTCATACACACAACACAATGCGTGCGTGTGTGTGTGACCCAAATTTGTGCACACTTAGAAATTGTCTACAAAACAGCCAACGACATCAACTTGGATAGCACTAAGTACATAACAACAACAACAATAACAAAGAGCCAGCGCAGGCGTAAGTAAGTATTTTTTCTTATATTTTTTTTTTCTTCTTTTAGTTATGTGTGTGTGTGTGGGCCCACTTAAACCCTGCCAAAAAGCAAGCACAACCTCTAAGCAAAAACTTTTTGCCGGCTGACAAATCGCGCGCTCATTGCGTGGGCAGACATAGATCGTCTTGTACCTAACAGCGACAACATGTGGCCCTAATTCATGCAAAAACAAAAGATACAAACAGAAGAAGAAGAAACAAAAAATCAGAAGAAAAATGAATATAAACAACAAAAATTGAGCAACTTGTTGTGGCAAAATTCAAATAACTTTGTGGTCAGGCGACACATACATATGTACATACATACATGTATTAATTATTGCCAGGAAATAACTTTAACGATTGTGGAAAAAAAAATAGAAATTGGCTAAATATTGGAATCAAAATTCTACAATATTTTTAAAATAATAAAAAAGAAAAAAAGAAACTTTAACAATTTTAATTAGTGTTATAAGAGTTATGTTCTATAATTCGAATAGACTACACAGATTTTCCTTTACTAAAGTTTTCATTTACATTAACTCTAAATAAATTAGACAATAACAAACCAATTTAATTTCAAATATATTAAACAATAATGAAAAAAAGTGTAAATTGTGTGTATATATTTTTAAAAGTAAAAACATTGTCTTGAAAATTATTGTTTCAATTAAGATTCATTTAATTTATAGTCGCTTGTTGACCAAGTAATCCATTTGGTAGGAAACTAAACCCAAGGATAAAAATATCTCCTCAAGTTGATCCCAATGTTTGTACATTTATATACATATTTAATTAAAGTTAAATTAACATAATTTTAATGTTAAAATTTTTGTCATAAAAAGCATCTACAAAACTAAATGCATACTGGGGGATTAACCTATTTATAAAAATTTTTGAAAATATGCTAAATGCTTTTTACCAAACACACCCACATAGGTTGCCATAGATACGTTAAAATTTTCAAAAACTGCGATATATGTATGTAAAAAGCGGGAAATGTTTGAAATATCAAAATTATAAATATTCAGAAAAAAAGAAACAACAACTTTAGCATCTAAATATACATGGCGAAAATAATTTATGTTTTTGTTTGCAAATACTTGGAAGGTATTCGCATTCGAATTGGCATCTTGTCTACAGAGTTTCATGAAGGAAAAATCAACCAAACGAAATGACTACACGACTACATTCATAGGAATATTGTATCTACGTCTATATATATACACATATATTTCTATACCCTGTACTTATTCACTAGGGAGGGATTTGCTACCATTACTAAAATGTAAAACCAAGAAGAAAGCATTTGAAATCCATGCTGATCTAGCCATTATGTCTTATGACAATAAAATTATATTTCTATCTGAAATATCTTACAAGTTATGTTGTAATACTTTAATAATTTTTAATTACCCTTCCTATTTACATTTACAGGGTATCACAATCGGCAATCCTGGCATATGGGATTGTCTGTTTTCTATAAATTTATTTATAAAATGGCGCAAAATATACGAAAAATAAAAATAAACTACATACAACAAAAAAACAAAAAAGAATATTTGCTAAGGGTGCAAAGAAAAAAAAACGCTCGACAACAACAACACCAACAAGAAGAAGAAGACGAAATGAGGCGTAATGGGCACAAGCACGTAAGCAGTTCAACAAATGATGATTAGGGGTGGGGGGAAGATGGATGGGTGCTAAGAAGGGACCCAGAATGTGCGCTGATATTTTGCCAATAATATATACATTTAAAGTGATCCACATTTTCAGCTAAATCTATAGATTTATTTAGTATTAGGGTTACGGTTAGCAGGCCCTCCCTCCCTTCCCCTCATTTCCTTTTTCTTTTTTTGTCACCCAATTTTTGCTCTTTCTCACTAAATATGTAGTTCTTCTCTTAGTATCTCTATATCTGTAGCCTATACAATAATAATAAAAGAGCCTGCCAATATTTGCACAGTTGGTGCGAATATAACTCGCTCAATGTTATGCCTCCGTTTTTCACACCACACACACACACACCAATAATAAAATAAAAAAAACTGTTGGTTTCTTTTTCTAAATCACAAAAAATATATACATATCTGTACATATGTATACTATATAATAAAACATTGCATAAATAAATAAATAACAAATGCAAAAGGCAAAGACAAAAAAGAATTAATAAATAAATATGTATATATACATATATATGTATATATGTTTGTATGTATGTTTGTATATGTATAACAACAATGCGCTGCCTTTGTGCGTTCAAGCGGGGTTTTTACCATTTATTATTTTAGCAACCGTTAACGCAATTTTCTACTAAATAAATTTGCTGTAAATTTTTAAATTTTTTATACCCTTGTAGAGGATTAGATGTCAGAGACACGAGTAAATAATAAAGATTTGTATATATTTTATATTTTATATTTTATATATAATATATATATTTTTCATTAGCATCACTAGACGCGCATTATTTTAAACATATTTATTTCTACATGATTGTAAAAATAATGTGGATCCTTTTAAAATAAAAATATATTTTTAAATGTGTTGAAATCATTCTGTTTTATATCATGTAACCATTATTAGATATATCACTAATAATTGTTTACCATTTTCAAGAATTTCTTAAAGATTGCTTAGGTCTATATCTCAAATTCTAAAATATATGCAACAGAATTATACGATCGTATTGTTAGGATATTCTTTATGTCTATTACAAAGAGTATATAAAATCGGCATAATAAAATATATGATCGTATCGTTAGGATCTTCTTCTTTTTTGTCTATTACAAAGGGTATATACAGTTCGGTAGTGTCTTCGTGATAACCTTTGATTTTCTTGATGTGGTGGGCTGGGCAGGGGCGTGTGCCTTAAAATCTAAATTGGCACATATGAATGTATGTACGTATGTATATATGATGTATATAGAGATATGTGTGATGTATGGCACTATCTCTCTTTCTATCTCTATCTTTCTCGCACACTGCCTCTATTTCGGTTCGGTTCGGTTCTGTTCAGATCGGTTCGCGCACACCCTTAATTGTGTAAAATAAATTGCTATTGCTGGCAGCGACGTCGACGACGACGCCAACGTTGACGTTTTGTGTGCTGTTTGACGTCAGCGGTAGCTTTTTGGGCAGCAAATTTGTTTTATATATGTATGTACATATGTATGTATGTATGTATGTACATATGTATGTATGTACATATGTATATACATACATACGTATATACATTTTTTTTTTTTTAAATCGCGCACAGATTGTAAAAATTTAAATTTATAGATAATTTTCGCATGTTTCAGATTTTTCATACAACAGCATTTGCATGGGTGTAAGTGTCTATGTGTGTTCGTGTGTGTGTGTGTGTGTGTGTGTGTGTTACTGAGTTTGGTTGTACTTAGTTGTATATTTTTAGATAACTTTTACGCATGACTTGATATGCTAAATTGAATTGTTTGCGGCATGTGAACCAAAATTCTATATTTCTTTTTACATTCACTCATAATATAGTTTAGATAGTCAGTCAATCAGAAAATTCTCAAAACTATATAAAACCAAAGATTTGTTAGAAGTTTTCATAAAGTTTCTCTTTCACAATTTAATAGCTAATTTCGTTTTCATTTGAAAATTAATCAGAATTACTAAATAGTAATAACCATTTCAAAGATCTCTGTCTCGTCCTAATTTTTACTTTAATTTCTGTACTATTATATAACCTCAAATCATATCAGCTAGTGACCTAAAAATCACACACAAAAAAAAAAAAATACTTTTTGTAGTTGTAGTAATGTAAGCTTTAAGGAATGCCTATTGAGCTATATGAGTTCTAGGAAAAACTTCTTATCTTCCCACTTATTATATGTACATACATTATATAGTATACGATACTATAGTATATTAATACGCGAGAATATTACTTAATGCGCGCCGCAACACTTGAGCACTTTCGCTTTCGTTTTCATTTTTATTTTACGCTGCCGTTGAGACAGGTCGTCATCAACGACATCATCATTACGGTTGTCGGTTTTTTTAATGTTACTTAATTTTGCATGATAATGAAGTGAACCAATGTAACTACTAACCTGTCCCAGAGAGGGTGATGCAGCAGCCAAAAATTTGTATAATCCAATTTGATCAATTTATTGTGGGATTAGTACAAAAAAAAAATAAAAATAATAAAATAAAATGTATCCAAGTACAGTTGGTAGGGTCAAAATGTGTATTTGCCGGAATATATGTATGTAGTATGTAATCTTCAATTTTTGGCTTTTTTTTACCGCACTCAGCTTTAGGCATAAAACTTTAAAATTGAACCGATAAACCACATTTTCTTCAGTTATGAATTATTTAACACTGACTTCATATATTTACATAGATCTATAAATGATTTTTTTTTTTGTTAGGCACTTGTAGAGGGCACTTGATTTATTTTGCATAAAAATTGCAAAATTATTTGTATAATTATTTTTAATTTCACTTTTAAAACATTTTGTTATATTTCAAAGGGATTTTTGTATGATATTTCTCGCATGCGTTTGCGTGTAAAAGGGAGTGTGTTTGTTGTGTGTATGTGTATGTGTTTATGTACATATGTGTGTGCTTAGAATCCGCGCAACCGCAACCCGTCCGTGCCGCGCAACATCACAACAAAATTGTAACTAATGTTCAGTTTGCGAGAAAATAGGTTAAGAGTGCCGCAAAACGCGCTGCTGCGCCTGTGTTTTTGGCGTTGGCGTTGACTTCGACGTACTACACATATGTATGCTGATCGGCAATTCGCAAAAAAAACGCACTCACTTATACAGACACACACATATGTATAAAGAGGCAGACGCAAGCTCTTAACTAGAAAAATGCGCAAGTAGCGCAGTAGCAGAACCAACAGCAGCAGCAACAGCGGCGTCGACGCGACCTACCAACCGACTGAATCGGTAGACACGAACCAAATTGCCAAAAACCTTGATACCGATCGCAAACACATACACATACACGCGCCAAAATCGCAAACACAAAAAATTTGTAAAGCAGCAACAAAAAAAATAAAAAAAAAAAAGAGCGGCGTCGAGCACTAAAAGAGCAAAGCCCCGTTTGCAAGAGAGGAAAAAACAGAGCGAGAGAGCGAGTGAAAGAGAGAGTGAGAGCTTGGCAAAATGTTTGCCGAGGCAGATAGAACGATCTGCACGTTTTCGGTTTTGCAAAAAAAAAAAAAACAGAAAAACTAAAAACAAGCAGGCAACTGACTGACTGACTGACCGAGTTGACTGCGCAGTCATCAGCCAACATGTGCAGCGGCAACACCAGCGCCCCCGCTCTTATTATCTCTCACTCACTCTCTCTGTAAAATGCGCTCACGAAATTAGATTTTATGAGACAACAACAATCACATAGCGTCATCGTTGTACCCTGGCCATCCCCTAACACCGCAATGCGCCCCCACCACACTTTGGATTTAAGAATATGGGCGCAGCCAAAAAAGCAAAAAGCTTGCAATTTTTGTTTTTTTCATTTTTGGCCAATTTGAGTTTTTGTTTGTGTGTGTGTGGCGTCGTTTGTTCGTCTTTTGGTGTGTGTTCGTACTTTTTCGGCAAAATGTTGCTTGTTTGAAGGTCAACTTACGACCCATAAGCAAAAAAAAAATGTTTTTTGTCATGGTTTTTGTTGTTGCCGCCGCCTGTTTTACTTGGCGTTAGTTGCGTCGCAGTCGACGCCGCTTTGTGTTGTCTGTGTGTAGTTGTTGTTGCTTTATTTTTGGCACTCGGTTCGGTTGTTTGTATGTCATCCATTATATCTATGTATGTATTGTGTGAGTATGTGTGTGTGTGTGTGGGTAACTTTACATGCGCGTGTAGGGCCTTTTTAACGGTCGCTGTCGACGTCGCAGCTTTGATCAGTCACAGACACACACATAGACCACCAATACAATTGCAGCAACAGGCAAGCGAGCTGCCCAATTTGTTGTAGCTGTAGTGAATATAATACACACATATTAATACATACATACATACATATGTATGTATGTATATTCATACCCACTTTTGTTGTTGCTTTTTTATAAATTTAGAATTTTTGCATTTTTTTTTTTGCGTGTTTGTTGTTTGCCATTTATATAATCAAAATCGCTCTGCTGCCCTGATCTACATTGTCAGATCGGTTTGGTGAGTGAGTTTCTATACAATATTTTAATTGCTTTATCCAAGTTCCAAAGTGACCTTTACCAAAAGTCATCTATGCTTGTCACTACATAAAGAAGAGTATACACGTTTCAATTGCCAGTTGGTAACGCAGAAAAAGAAGTTGTGTAACATAACAAAAAACATTCGACAAAAGAAAGATTAAGAAGATTAATTCCACGAAATTAAAAATGTTTCACTCAATAATGTACATAATTACATAACTTATTGAGTTTTAATCGCTATATGGATTTTCCAATGATTTAGCAAAAATCCAACATTCCCAAAAGAACCATAAAGAAATTGCGGAGTACTTTTTGGGGAAAGTAAACTTGAATGGTTTAAAGAGGTTTATGAATGAAAACTTAGAATCCATTGATAAGCTACGCATTATTTTCCTGTTTATTTTAAACCACTTATCTAGGGGGATGGTCGTGCTTGGACAATCGGTTTGTCTATAATATGATAATCTTTAAATGTTTAAACATGTACATATGCTTTATAAACATAACATTGCCAATAATCTTTAGATAATAAATTTAATATCAAGTCCAAATGATAATCAATTTCCGTATCTATTAATGTCCAAACAATTTTTGAAAGATATAAACAAATTTTTATTGTTGTTCCTCCTGATTTAATTTTTACCTTCGTACCGAAAATTTAGGGGGTTTTAATGGTATCTAATCATTAGTACTAACTTAATGAAATGAAACGTACATATGTATGTATGTACATACATACATATGTATATTGTATCCTATATTGAAGACCTTTAATAAAATGTTTTAACATTCTTACAAGTTCCGTTTAAGCGGCATTCAATTGTTAGGCTAAGTCTGACAGTTAAATTTGCCACATTGGTATTGCTTCATTTGTGTTATTGGTTTATCAATAAAACAATATAATTGTTTATTTTATACAATGTAGTTTGTTGTAAAGATCCCAAGTATTCGTAAGTCCCAAGTCGAATGTTCGGGTTAAAATGATTGACAACTCGCGATTATCAATCACGATTGATTAAATGCTAAAAATAACTATTATTATCGTTTTATTTTTTTTTCGGTTTCACACGTCATTAGAACTGAAAGTGTTGGAATTATTACAAGATATTTTGGTTTTGTTATTTTGTTAATCAAGTAGCTAGTAATCACCGTTGCTCTTCGCTTTTTAACACACACACACACACACATATACAGAGAAAGAGAGCTAAAGATTAAGAATTATAACAATGCGAAAATTCAGACCGTTTTGAGAATTACACCGCATGCCGCTTAGAAAGGAACTGAGCAGCGGCAGCGACACGCAATAATATGTGCGGTCGTTCGCTCACTCACTCACACAGCCATAGTAATCGAGAAGAGGCAACAACAACAACAAGAGAAGCAAATTATTAAATAAACACTCACGCATACAACGGAGAAAAAAGTTATGCGAATTACATACATATACACAAAAGCGCAAAAAAATGAAAAAAGAACGGTATTTGCGTCGCAGGCAATAGGAAGAGCGTAGCAAAGAGATAGTGTGAGTGAGAGTGATGGAAGCTTGGCGCTCTCTTTTGTAGAAAGATCTCCTGAATAAGTGAAAGAGTGTGAGTGTGTATTTATACATATGTACATATGTATGGATAAGTATGCTTATGCGTGTTAGGGCACAGGGCAGCGATGCCAATAATTTTTTTTTGAATTAGGACAAAAACAACAACTGTTAACCAAAGAGAAGCCGCCATTAAAAGATACATACATACATACATACATATGTATGTATGAAAGTGCAGCAGCATCGCACACACAAACACACACAAAATACTCTTACAAACGAGTATCCTTTATATTAATTTTAAAGCTATTTTTTATCTGAACCCAAAACGAAAATGAAATAATATTTACATTAAATATTGCGTATATTTGGAATAAATGATTTCTTATTGAATTGTCAAAATCTTTTGTTCAATTTATTTATACAAATATTTAAACAACCATCACACGTGAGTTATTTAATGCCATCATACGATATCATCTACAACAGATGCTTCGTGCTGGCTATCAGCTAGGGCGTGACTGCTAATCAATCAAAAAAAAGAAAAAAATAAATAATTTTAAATTAAATTAGCGCCCAATAATTAAACTGTCAGTGAGAAATGTTTAAGAAGCCAAAAAAAAAAAAAAAATCTGTATATAATATGGCCATAAAAGGTATCCTAGTGTAGCTATTAGAGTATCACATAATCCAGCTAAAATGATGGTTGTTTGCAGTTCAACTTGCAGTTTCCACAAATACCGCTCGCTCCTACCTTGACACACTCGCCCAAAACGTGTGGCAGCTATGGCGGCGCATGCGCAACATTAGCACAACAACAACAAACAAATAAAAAAAAAACCAAAAACTAACAACTACAACAAAATCAGAAAATTTAGCGATTTTGGAGAAACCTTCTGTTAGCCATAAACGGGCAATTCTTGCTGGCAGTTTACAACATCACAGTAAAAACCATATTTTCGAGCGTGAGAAACAGCTATGGTCATGCCCATATAGCTATATATCAGTTGATATATAGTAAAGTTACTGTGCAAAGTTCACGTTTACCTTAAAAGGTGTGTGGGCGGCCTCAGGCGTCACATTTCTGTAATGGGTAATATCAGTTGGGCGAGCTTTTCCATAGATATCAACATTATCGCGCATGTTGCACGTACTCGGAGGCAAAAAAAATGTGCTCAAAGCTCACGCACCAGAAAATAAAAAAAAAAAAAATACATAATAATAATAAGCAGACTAAACATCAGAATATAGCATAAAAAAAACCATAAAAATGTAATCGCAAATATTTTGTAATAATGTAAATATATATCAGCATTTAATGAGACAATGTGGTCAGATTTCATTTAGCCCTATTTAAATTGAGGTTTTGCCATTACTCTTGTTTTTACTAAGGGAATTGTAATTTTCTCAAAATGTTTCTTTTTTGGATTATTTAAACATTAATATATGTATATATTAATTATATAAAAATAAATCTGATAATTTTATAACTGGGGATCTTTATAAAAAAATGTTTTAAAGATGTGAAAAAGTTATAATACTTGTTAAAATAGAGTTATGGTAGGGCATGTAAATTTCGATTCTTTAAATTTACCTTCCAGTAGGATTTTATTGATGTTGTTGTTGTTGTTGTTATTGCTGTATGGTAAACCGCATATTTACACAAAAAATTGATTCAAATCAGTGGCAGTTGCCCAAAACTAACCCACAAAACAATCGAAGTGTCTCCAAATAGTATAAAATGCAAATGAAATCAAATCAAATTAGCAGCTCGCTAATAAGCCAAACAAAATGGGCGCTGTGCTGCAATGAAATTTGTAATTAACTGACAACATTTCCAACATACCACATGTACATATATATATGTATGCATGTGTGTGTGTGTATCTGTATGTATGTATTGCATTGTACATATTTATTTATTGTTAAATATTCTTGGTGTTTAATTTAGGCATGTAATATGCTCGCGGCCATTCGACAATCGAAATGCGAATACAATAAATGTTTAATTTTAGCCAGGATCTAGTTAGGCATTTGGCCAGCAGCGTTTAAGAGTAAATCAAATAGAATGACATTAGTTACAATTGTTATACATACATACATACATACACACACATATACATACATATTTATAAATAGGAAATAAACAAAATATATGCTAATTGAACAATTGAAATGTATTTCAAAAAGGAAAAGGAAAAATTACTTTATAAATTAAAATTTGGTAAATGCTGTTGAGAAAATTTTCTTTTAGGAGAGGAAGGGAGGGAAATGTGGAGATAATGCTTCTATATTCAGTGTTTAATATTTTAAAAACTATCTTAGTTTTATATTAAAATATGTGCCTTCTTATAAAGTTCCCTCAATGAACGGAAATTAAGTTTTTTTAAGTTTAAATCGATTTAAAACTTCTACAAAATATATTTTTCTATTATAAATACTTGAAATTTAAATTCAAAAACTATAGAGCACTACTATCTCTTTAATTTCTAAAACTATTTTAAATTTTTCTCACAAATTCATATTCCAAAAGTATTTTTCTTTTTTGAGTATTTTTTATAATAAAATAGTGTATATTAACTATCGAATGCCTTGGGGCTTACTTTTAGTGTACTTTACAACGTTTTTATAAAAGTGTACAAAATGAAAAACTATTTGGATATGTTATGTATATTTTTATTTGAATAAAATCAACAAATTTTTTGGTGAACCAAGCAATAAAAAAGAATAACAAAGATAAATAAGAGAAGAGACTGTCCAATGCATTTGGGGGATGTCCGATGGATGACGAAGCTTTCAAAATGTTTTTACAACATTTGTGTGTCTGTGTGTGCGATACAAATGTATATACATATACATTTACATATATATAAATATATGTATATGTATATATTTTTGTTGCCGTTTGTATTGCATATTTTAAGGCGCATCAGGCTTGTGTTCTGTTCCCTGGAGGCAGGGTGGACGGACGGGTCACTGTGTAAAAAGCAATAAATAAAATACAAAAACACAAAAATACATTTGCTTGTTTAATTTAATTTTTAATGCCCACAAAATATGCATAAAATATTAAGCGTGCGGTTTTTTGTTAAAGTTTTCATTCGTTTTTCTTTTTTTTTTTTTGGTTTTTTAAAGGAATGCAAGAGAGATAGGGAGGGGCGGTGGTCATGAGGGTACTGTGGTTAGGGTGGTGTGAATGAGAATTTGCATTTGGCGTTCCTCTGACGGTGGTACAAACACAACACACACTCTCACTCACACACAAAATGCAATATGCGGCTCGGATCGCAGTGTGCACATTAAAATCAATTAAATGACAAATTGAATTTCGGCAAAAAATGGCGGCCATAAAAATTACATGTGCTTCTGCCGGGAATTGCAATCAACGCGTCATCAGCAGCGGGAATGTCAATTTAATAACTCCACTTCTCGACTGTAAAATAAAATACCAAAATCAACAAACAATAACAACAAAAACAACAACAAAAATGAGACAAAAAAAAAAGTGGAAATAAAGCCGCTGTGCCACACTGTTCTTGCACAGTTCGCTGGCAAATTAACACAACAATGTTGGCTCATTAACACAGCCCCTTCAATCCGCCTCCCTTCCCTCCAACCCACAAAAACATATCGGCCCATCAAGACTCGGCGTCTCCTTTTACAACTCTCCGCAAAAGTTGGGCAAATAATTAAAAACGGAGGAAAAAAAAAATATACACAAATGACCCCGTTTAAGAACGATTATACTGAAGTCTCTACACTCTTACCGTATTAAAATTTAAGTTATTCAGAAAATTTGGTAATTTAATTAATTTTTTTTGGGAAAGAAAATATTTATAAATTACTTCATTATGCATTATATTCACATTTCCTTATTTGTTTTCTAACTTTAAATATGTCTATCATTTTGCGTTTAAATATTTATATATATATATCTATATACATTTACGTGTTCACTTTCAAAGTTGGAAAAGCTAATGGGACTTAGCAAACATAGCTGAAGACCCTTTTACATCATCTTCTTTCTTTATGCTTATATCATCTATAAACTCTTTAAATCGAAACATTTGTCATAAATAAATTTAATCATTGGAGAGGGTATTTAAAAGTCTATATAGACACGCATCGTTGGCAGCTTGACAGCAAAATTATGGCGTAATTAAATGTCGGCAGGGGGCCAACTGGTTGACTCTCTTGGGTATTGCTGTAAATCTCTGTAACCAACAATGGCCAAAGGATGCGCGGACAACGGCAAACAGTTGCCATTTCGAAAGTCAAGTGACAACAGCCGGCACACACATGCACACACACACACACACACACACCATATAGAGACACACACACACACACATACAAACACACCCACTGTTATCCCTATACAGGCTCAGAAATCGCCTTTAATTTCATCGTATTGAATTGTCAGCACAAGAGATTTTCAATTGCCGTTCATGGAAAATCGCATCGTTTATTATTTATGGTTTTCCTTTTTGCTTTTCCTTTTTATGTGTACATTATCGAAAATTTGTCAAAGATAAAAACAATTAATTGACTTTAATGGCTTTTCAATTTGTTGAAAAATCTCCAAAATAAAAGAACAAAATAAGGTAATAAATAAAAAAAAAAATAAATAAAATCAAAATTAAAATATTTGCCATAAATAAATGTAATAAAAGATATAAATATATTTGTATTCAGGAAAATCTGTCAATGTAATTCCATTAGCATAAAAGCAAATATGAAAAAGAAAATGAGTAAACAATATTCAGGAAATCAAATATTGAAATAAATGTGATTGAAAATCTGTGTAGTTGACAATGGTGATTTAAATATTATATATTCAGAAAATTAAGTACTAAAATATTTGTAGTTATAACTGACAAATAACTGATGTTCTTAAACTCCACTTAAAATATAAAAAAAAAAATAGAAAAAAATCGAACAAATACAAAAAGAGAGAGCTTTACATTCCAAAATAAACTTTCGTTTTAAGGAATAATTGCAGAAATAATAAACGGAATTGGTAATAAAAATCAAGGTAATAAACCTATTTCATTTTAATGGATAGTAAAAAGGATTTCAATTAAATTTCAAAATAAAAGCCAAATAAAACATAATAAAAGGTAGAAAATGAATAATTAAAAAATTGTATTTGGTATTTGATTTATATATACGAAATTTATTCCAATGTTTTTAGATTTTCATAGTTCAAGGCATTAATTTTGGCGTTTCTAATCTACCAATTATGGAACCTAAGATATAAGTTTGAAACTGCATTAAAACTGTTTGCAAATATCGTAAATCTAAACCAACAAACAACCCAGAAGTTATTTTAAATCCCATTAAAATGCATAAATTCAAAGCGTTGTGGCAAAATAATAATAATAATAATAATGCCCTAGAAAAACAAAAGGTAGAGCCAAACTAAAGTCGCGTTGAACTTCCGCTTTTAAAGCCAAGGTTGCATTTTGGCAAAACGGAAAAAAAAATGAGAAAAAAAAAAAATACACACACGAATCAGAGTTAGCCAGTTAGTCTAGCCAACCGGCATTGGAATGTGTTGTATATAGCCTTTTGTATATTTTTCTTTTGACTTGTAAATATGAAAGTATCTGGGCAGACAGATACAGATACATGTTTGTATCTACATACATATGTAGTATATGGGGGCAGATGGGCGCGTCTAAGCCGCGATCTGGTCGCCTCAAAACGCACTGAACTGTGAAATTAAACTACGGCAACGAAAACTGTAGAAAAATGTGAATATTTTGTTTTAGGTATTGTATGGGATACAGAAAGACAGTTGATTATATTGAAGTCCCAGATGATTGTTACAAAGTTACGAGCGTTATGTAATCTGCCTTTTGTTTTTGTGTTTTTTTTTTTATTCCAACAAAATAGGGCCTATTTGTTTGTTAGTTAACTTTAAGTGGAGATTGTAAAGGGGTAAGGCAATATAGATAATAAATAAATATACTTATTTATTAACATTTGTTAACTTGCAAATTGACTTTAATCAAATGTAATAATGATCGGCCCGCATGCCCCTACACAAAACAGAAAAAGCGGCAAAGGAAAGCGTTACGCCAAACCCAGCAGCATAGGCAAAAATTAATAGCAACAAAAAAAAAAAACAAAAATAAAAAAAAATAGCAACAAAAATAGCAATAATAATAGTTAGAGCAAAAGCAATAACAACAATGCTTTAAATTAAATGAGCTGCGCTGCTTTGAATGCTCCCATTTTACCCACAAAAGACAGGCACAGTGATGAAATGTAAATGAAAATTAAATGAAACAAACAAATATATCTTGAATTTCTGAAATTTAAAAAAAATAAATAAAACAATTAGAAATCATTAGAAAACTTTCTTTATAAGTGTATTTGGTGGAAAGTATAATTTAAAGGACTACTATCTCTTCAATTTCTAAAAGCATTTTAAATTTTTCTTACAAATTCGTATTCTAAAAACATTTTTGTTTTTATTTTGAGTATATTTGTTTAAAGTATAATTTATAACTTGTATTATTAGAATTTTAATATGTACATTTATGTATCATATATCATATTTTTCACACTTAAAATTTGTTATAAAGATTCTTAAAGTGTTGTTGAAAAAATTATTAAAAATAAAAATAATATTTTTATGTTATTCTATAGCTACTACTATAATTTTTAGTACTTGATGAAAATTGAATATATTTTATGTTTGTGATTTTATGTTTTTTTAACAGTTCCACTGTGCGATATATATATATATATATAATACATAATCATTATCAAGAGTGACGACTACCTTGACCCCGAGAGAGTTAAGCGAAAACTGCCAACTGAATGGAAGCGAATGCGAATACGAGAATGACGGACTGGAAGAACAATAAATGAATAGTTGACTGACTGACTGACTGACTGGCTTAGTGAGTGGCTGATGGATGGTTGGTTGGATGGATGGATGGACGGGTGGGTGGGTGGTTGTTTGGTTGTTTGGTTTATTCCATAGTAGAAGAAGCAAGAAAGCAACGGCTGCAAATGAGCAGAACGTGAGTTAGTCCAGGCGGGCAATGATGGGAACGGCGACCTTCAGTTGGCTGTTGCCGGTAATCTGTCTGTCTTTGACAGACAGCGTCAACAAGCAACAAACCGACACCAACATTAGGCAATTGCATTGTTGCAACTTGTGGCACGTTCTCGGAGTCAGGATGTTTTTCGGGGCGCCTAAGTAGTCATGGCTTTTGTTTGCCAGCTTGTTGCTCTTTTGACACGTTTTTTTTTTTTTTTTTGTTTTCGGTCGCCTTCCGGCTGGTTATCCGCCAGCCTGACTGCAACTTGTTGCACTCAATTAAGGTGGTACGGTTGCATAAAACGAGATAGTTGGGGGTAAAATATGCTGACGCTGACTTCGTTTTGTCGAGTCGTTTTGAACTTGATTTTTGTTCGTTTGTGGGTTTTATTTTTCTGTTTTTTTTTCTGTTTCTTTTCTTTCCTACTTGCTCTTTTGCTTTGTTTACATTGCAGCATCACTTCACACCGTTGTCTTTGCTGTTGCATTTTATGAATGATGCACTGGCACGTGCCGACACCAACAAACATCAGCAATAACAACAACAATAACAACCAGTTTACGCTACAATTTGCAGCTTAATTATTTGGCTTCATTTTGGTGTTGGCTTTTGGCTTTAATTGGCTGGCAATGGCCAGTTAACATGGTTCATTGGTTTATTGAAGCACGTGTTGGCAATTGCTTAATGGCCATTAAATAATGCCTGGCCCATAATAACCATATAATTTATTGTAACTTCTATACATATAAAATATTAAAAAAAATATTATTTTATATTTAGAATTTGTTATGCATTGTAAATGATAAAATATTTTTAATATACATTTGCGGTTATTACAGGAATTATTTGGTTACCGAGAAAATGTTAAATATTTGATATATTAACACATTTTCATATAGCTAATTAGTAATTAACTTGAAGATGAAAATTAGCCGATTTAAAGCAGTTTTATCAGGAATAAAAAGCATTAAGAAAAACGTTCATCTCACTGAATTACAAAAATTTACTTCACATTCGGTTACTAATTAAAAATAAAAGTCTCATTCATCATAACTGAATAAATTAATGAGAACTACTATTTAAAAAAAAAAAAATAATAAAAAGATAACTTTAAGTTAGTTTTTACTAAAGATTAGTGTCAAACAATCTATTGCTAATCATTGTAAACATTATTTTTATATATATTCTATATTCCTTTGTCGCATTAAGTACTTAAACTCTTTTATTAATGCCTAGTCATATATCTGGCCCATTAGTAGATGCGGATACAGATGCATTATACCTACAATATGGTTGCGCTTAGCCAATTACACATAAATTAACTGCGGCTGCTTATGACCAAGTTACTGGCAGATATACTGAAGAACCGTTAAGTGGCCACCATAAAGATGGGTAAACACAGTAAACAGGTAAGAGAAGGTGTGGATGAAACGCTGTGAAATATGCAATGTTTGATGCCTGCGTTGATTACACGCTCTTTGCTGTTTGCTTTTGTTGCTGATTGAATGAATACGCCGCATTAGCAGCGGACGGAAGAGCAGACGGAATGTCTGCTGCTTCTTTTCTACAAAAAAAAAAAAAACAAACAAAAAAAAACGAGCAAAATAATAATCATAATAATGAGCGCAAAGTACAACCAGCCAAGTGCAGCCAAGTTAACTCATGAAACATACACAAAACCCACAGCCATAACGTTGTGGTCCTAGCTAAGTTCTTCCATCTCTCTTCCCGCTTTTTTACTTCCCCTCCTCTCAAACACTAACTCTTAGCCATCTGGCTGGTCTGGCTGGCTGGTGGCATCGTTACGAACGCCTGGGCTTGTTTTATTGATGGATTGCCTTTTGAGTGCCAGCTCTACTAAGGAAATCTACCACTGACTAACTGCATGACAGACCCAGCTTCAGTTTTTGCTTCAGACTCAGACTTTGGCATGGACGTAGTCCAAAAAAAGAATAAATGGAATTTAAGAGAGACTTAAAGAAACTTTTTAAGCAATAAAAGAACACTGTTCAAAATGTTTGCTAAAGTATTATCTTTTAATAAGAATAGGTTAACTAATTCTTCATTTTCATTTTTGAAGTTTAATAAAAAGAATTATCTTTTTGATAGGTTAAAAAATATTTAAAGTGTGATTCAAATTATTTTTTCTTGCTTTAAAAATGTATTTAAAATTTAAAATGTAATCCAAATTATTATCTTTTGTTTACAATAGCTGTAATTATATTTAAAAAGTGAATCAAATTGTTATTTTTTCCTAAGCTTAAGTTAAAAATTTTATATATATGATTTAAAAGAATAAAAAAATTAAACCATATTATATTATTTTTAAATATTTAAAATGTGATTTAAATCTTTTTCTTGGAATAAGTTAAATAATATTTAAAATATGATTGATTGATCTTTTGATCTCTCTTATTTAAAAATTGGTTTAAACTGTGATCTCCATTAAAATATTTTTGAGTTAGAATATATTGAAAAAACCTTAAAATATGATCAAAGCATTGTCTTTTCTTTAAAAATTTTTAAATATTCTTTAAAATGTGGTGGAAAGTACGGAAAATAAATAGAATTATTTTCTTAGTACGATACCATAATTTTTTCATAGTAAAGTTCTACATTAATTGATAGAAAATATATTGTTTAAACGTTTTTCCAAAAAAAAAATATTGTAAATATTTAATATATGTAATATCTTTAAACTAAGAAAAAACGGGCAGAATACTTTGGTTTTTAAAAATATTAATTAATTAATTTTGAAATATTTTAATTATACATACATATATATTGATTTTGTTTCTTGCTCATATTTAAATTATATTTATTGCATATATGTACATATATATATTTTTTATTCTCATATTTTGGAACATTCTTTCGCTTAAGCAAACAATTTCCAATATTCTTAAATAGAACTAGCAATTGGCTTTTGTCTGCCCAGCCCCTTTTTGGCCATGTCAATGTTAGCCCTATTCTTCGTCTCGTCTCCCCATCGCTGTTGCCGTTGCTGTTGTTGCTGCTGCAACTGCTGACGTTGCATGTGTGTGCAGTTTTTCCATTTCTTATTTTTAGTTGCTTGTTGTTGTTGTTTTTGGCTTTATGTTTTTTTTCATCTCCCTGACATTTTCCTTTATTTTTTTTCGTTCATTTTTTTTGTCGTTGTTGTTGTATTTTTGTGAGCTAAGCTTTTAAACAGCCATAGCGATTCTTGTAGTTATTGTTTTTGCTGGTTTTGGTGTTTTATTTTTGTTTTTTTGTTTTTGGCTTTTTTTGCTAAGCGGCATATACACTCATTGCAACTGCTTTTGACCCACGAAGCGTGTCGTGGCGCCACCGATTATGTTTGTTTATATGCTTGTTGTTGTTATTGCTGCTGCATCGTTGCTTTACTGTTTTGGTTTGTGTGTGTGTTTTTTTTTTCGTGTTTTTGTTGCCACTCTTGTTGTTGCTGTTGTTGCAAGCACGCTGCAACGGTTTTGATGCCGCGCATTACTTCAGCACCGTTAAAAATATTTACAAGCCGCGTTAATTCTTAAAGTGTGGCCTTAATTTGATTAGTTTAGATTTGCTTGGTTTCACTTACCAACATGCCCAGCCAAGGCAAAAAGGGCAATTTTGGTCTGGCCATAACCGTTAAATATTCTTAAGTTTTTAATAATTGCATTACGGAAAATATATATGCGGAAAATTATAAACCTATTGAAATTTTTTTAGTAACCAAAGTGCATAAAAAATATTTAATTGTCAATTAGTTTTTAATTTTTTCTACATTATTAAAAGGAATATTAAATATATCGATTATTATATAGATAATAAAATATCGAATTGAATAACAGTAAATTTTATGGTTGAATATTATTAAATTATAGTAAAATTTTATTCAAATGTGTCATGTAATCGTGTTGCCTCTCCTCATCCCTAGAACGTGCATCATCCAAAGTACACACACCAAACAAATAAATCATAGTTATCGCTGATATAAGATCTACTTAGAATATCGAATATCGATGACGTATTTCGGATATTGCATATATTTGTTGGTCTTACACCTTAGCACGACATGGCTTTAAACATATGACCAAAATATCTGAATACATTTGGTAACGTCTGTTTGGCCACTTTGCACATTTTGTGTTGGCCCAAAGTTAAAAGTCAAATGTGAGCTTAGATTAACAGCAACGGCAGCAGCAATAGCAAAAGAGCCGTCTATAGAAAATGAGTATTTCTATGCGATTTATGAGAGAAACAAATCCGGTTCAGGATGAGACGAAGGGAGGGGGTGGATGGTGGGGGGCAAGGGAATTGTGGGGTGAACAGGCCTAGGGCGAAGTCTAACCAAATACCATACTCGATGGCAAGTCAAGTGGCATGCAATAACGTTTTTCTTGCTGTTTTTTTCTTTTTTTTTTTGGCTAACCAAAATGGCCGGCTAAGCAAATGCAGTTTTAGCCAAATATGGTGATCGCATGCTGCGATTTCGAAGTGGCCAAAAGCGACATAGATACAACGGACTTGTAGCTAGTTGCCGGTTGCTGCCGCTGCTGCTGCTGTTGCCACTTTGGCCAATTTTTGCACTTGCGCAAAAGGTCTCAAGACAGGTTACGCGCCTAGAGGCGTCTTAACCGTTTTCATGCGAACAACAAAAAATATAAAAGGGAAGCTGCTGCATAATTGATTCAATCATACCGAATTTGTAATATCCTATATTTTAAGTATAATTAGAAAGCAAATATAATTTAGACATAAAATGCAGAGATTGGGTAAGCTAACTTTTATTTTCAGATTTATCAATTATTATTTGTTTCTTATTTTAACTGTTTTGTAGTGTAAAATGAAAGCCAAATTTGTGTTTCTTAACTTGCAACAATAAATTTGTTTCGCCTATTTTTTTTTTCTTTTAGAGTATTTTGTGGTCACGCCATCTCTAGGAATAAAAACGCAAACCAAAAATATGCAAACGGTCAGATGGGATGCATCGGTTTACATTTGGCAATCATTAGAAAGCAATCCGTCAGTGTGGTTTTGGGCTAACAAGAGTTGGCTGGCTGACTGGATCACTGTTGAGAGGCACACCCACACTTAAGCCATAAACCGGTTACCTTGGTCAGCCAATGTTCTCCTTGACTTCATTTACGAATCACGAACTAAAGCCAAAACAATGCCAAAAAGGAGCTGGATTCCATGTTGGGCTTGTCTGACCCAAAAGCACGCCAACGCTTTTACCAAAAAGGTTTCACAAAACACCTTCCCCACCTCTCTCTCTCGCTCTCTCTCTCTCTTTCGATCTAAGTCTCTGTCCAGCAGGTAGTCCACTCGAGCGACACAATTATGAGTAATGCTCCCTGGACAGGAACAAGTTGAGCAGAGATTGCGATCAGCACCGGGATCTGGCGGCATTTTGGCGTGGGTTGTGGGGGCAGAGAAAGGCCATTAGATTAGGTGACAGCAGAAGCCCACATGCATGAACATACATACATATATACATACATACATATATTTGATGCTGACATCATGCAACTTTATAGATTTGCATAGATTTTTTGTTCTCTTTTCATCCAACTTCATTTGCCACTCCGCTGTGCCTCTCTCTCTCTATTCTTTGCTATTTGTTTATTTGTTTAATTAATTTGTAGCTGCTGTTGCTTTATGGCTTTATCAACTAACAAAATGCCAACCCACACAGACAAAGATTTTTTAGACTGACTGTAGTTGATGTGTCTGCTGTGGCAGTAGCAGTGGCAGCATTGGTGTTGGTGTCTTGTTGCATACGTATGTATATGCGGATTATTTACAAAATGAAGTCATAAAAAATTGCTAACCATAAAAGAAATATGACAGACAAATGCATCAGCAGCAACAGCAGAAACTATTAAATATTACGCATACGCAACGATGAACCAAAAAAAAATAAGTGGCAACAGCAAAGTAAGACGAACACTTTCCACTTTGCTTAAACGAAAATTTATCTGCAAGCATTAAACTTTATGACATTCAAAATTACAGCAATTATTTGACCAACAATTATGGCAACAGAACACACGGCAAGCATAAGGGTAAGGGTATCTTTCGAATGGGGCGGGGGAACGGAAGTGGTCAGCAAACACTTTATTATGCATTTTTATGACAACTTTTAAGTGCATTCACTTTTTTCTTCGTTGCTGTTGTTGTTGCTGTTTTTCTGCCCTTAAGCTGTTGCGCTTTTTTATCCCCGGTGGCAAATACCTTTTTTTTTTTTTTTTTTGGTATTTCCACTCGCCAAACATTTTGTTTCACTCCTTTGCCTTGCTTTTTATTCGTTATTGTGGTCAACGAGGGCGGTTGGTGGTGGCCTTTTGGCAGGGCGTGAAAATGTTACGGCAGAAAAAAAGAAATAAATGCTGGCCAAAAAGAAAAAAAATGAAGGGAAATAAAAGGAACATTTCAGCTGCTTTAATTGAAACTGTTGAAATGTTAAATTTATATTCCTAACTAGGCTAACAAATGGAGAATTTTTAAGAGTTGGAAAAGGAAATACTTTTTAGCATCTTTTTTTGTTTCATCTGTTTAACTATTTGGTTAAGTATTTAGTACTTAGTTAGTCCTCATTTGAATAACTGGACACACTTTCCTCTATGTCAATAATATATAAAGAAATGATATATACTTAGCAAAGTTATATATAGAAGATATTCAATTACTTACGATTAAGTTCCATTAATTGATAGATTTTTAGTTACCTTCTATTTACTTTATCTTTTGTACTATACTTGTTGAATGAATTTCATATTTCTTAATTTACGTCTTCAGATATATATATAAACTTACCTAGAAATAGAGAAAACAAATGCATTAGAAATAATGTTAAAATTTAAATCAAAAAAAAATTGCCAAATAAAATTAAAAAATAATAATCAAATGGAAAATATAATGATGCATATCATTTTTTTATTTGATGTATTTGATATTTAAAACTAAAATACTAAATTGATGCTTTTTACATTTATTTAAATATAATTCTCATATTGTTTATCTATGTATGTATGTATATGTTATCAAAGTTTTATTACTTTTTTGTAATTTTCAACCTGCTTTGGGGCAAACAGGCAAAAACAAAAAAGAAAAAAAAAACTTAAGAACTAATCTACAATATGCCACACATATAGTCTTCTATAGTCTTCCATATGCTTTCGATTACATTATTTTTTATTACTTGTATTTTTTTTTATGTTTTGTTGTTAGTGGTTGTCCATCAACTACTTTTTTTTTTCTTTTAAAGCTGAACCACAGGTCTAATCTTAAATCTAAAATAAAGTATACCAGGTGCGACCACGCCCATTCTGCTACAAGTATCGTGTAAACTGTGTGCAAATTACAATAATTTATTTTTATTTTTTTACTTTTATTTTGTTTCTATGTTGCAGTTATAGTTGTTGTTGTTGTGGCTACTTGTACTTATTTATCCATTGTGGTCAGTAGCTCTTAGAGCCAACAGCCAACAGCAGCATGCAACTCAATTTCCCTCAACAGTCAACATTCTAAAATATCAAACCAATCCATCAGAGCCATTTTCAAAGTACAGCAACGGAAAACTCAAGAAAAGCAAAAAAAAAAAGAGGAAAGAAAAAGGAGGGGAAAATGTGGAAAGAAAACGCGATCAGGAAGCGTTGCCAGTTAAGTGTGTGTGTGTGTATGTGTATGTATGTATTTATATTCCCCTTTTATACAATTTTTTTCTTCTTCCTTTTATTTTTATTTTGTCCAAGAGGAGACATTGGTCTAGCTGTCAATCTTCATTAAATTGGCAGCAACAGCAAAAGCAATTGACGGTATTTATAACTCCTACGGTTAGAAGGCAACTTGAAAACAAGCAATCTTTATTGTTCTTGTTGTTGTTGTTGTTGTCAGGCAACTTGTTATAAAGGAAATGCCTTATTTTATACCCTTACTTAATGTTTATATTTACTATATCTTTAGGTTTGCAAATCTACATAGATATGTTTAATTTTGTTTGCATAATGATAATATTTTAGCAATTTGTTTATTTTAAAAATTATGTATTTATTTATATTATCTGACAACATAAAATTTGTGTCTGTGTGTGTGTGTGTCTTTTTGTTGTTGTTATAAATTTTACAACAACAAGGCAAACTCGTATGATTTTAAGTTTGCACTTTTTTTTTTTCTTCGACTTGGTAGTATGTGACAAGGTGCCAAGAGTCAACTTCAAGTTCCCAAAGTATGCAAAAGACTGCATTTGTGTGTGTGTGTGTGTATTGGTGTATGTATCTATGTGTGTATTTTGTATCTGTGTATCTGCCGTTTGGTGGATACAAGTGGCGGCTCCTCTTCTTTGGGCTTATTTGCTCTCACCTCGCTTACTGCTCGCTTCAATATTGATTTTTGAATGTTACGGTAGCTCAGATATTTTAAAGATGATTTTTTTTTTGAAAATGATGAAAAGAATTTGATTTTACTCAATGATTTTTTATTTGCTAAATTAATTAATTGACCAATGACAGAAGAAAAAAAAAGAATGCGAAGAAACCCGTCAAACTGGCAAATTATTAAAAGGAAATTGTTGACATTCCTTGGTAAATATGCAATTGCAACGGTAACTGCAACTGCAACTGCAACCTGAAGTTAGCTCCAGGTAGACGATGCCAGATTGCCCCTATAAGGAAGCCAGGCCCCAATGCCTGGCAGCGCTATCTCTATTACAGAGCCAAGGCAAACCAACCCGTTTGCCAGTTCGTTTAGCCACAGAAGAACAAATAACAAGCCCAAGTTAAGGCCAAAGTCTTGTTGTTGTTGTTATTGTTGTTGCTGCTGCTGTTCCGTTTGTAGGACAAACAATTTCCTCAGCAATAGTCGGCAAATAAGTTTAAAAATGCAAACCTTTTTTTTTTATTTTTTTTTTTACAATTCTGCAGTTATCATTATTTTATTTTTGCTGAACAACTCGATCGTGTTGTTTACCTGGTTTTTGTAGTGGGCTAAATAAATTTTTCTATTTCTTACTCTTTTTTATTTTTGTATTTTTTTTTAGTTTCTTTTTTTAGTATAAATAATAAGCCAACGGACATGGTGGTGCTTGCTGCACTTGCCCCGACTGGCCGCAGCGTTGCAAACAGTTAGACGACGACGACGACGACTTCTATGACTGGTTTCCACATGGTGCAGGAGAGAGAGAAAGAGAGAGAACAAGTGCGGCAAGGTGGCATTGAGGCCGCTATGGCTTAGACTTTAAGAATTTCCTTTTCTGCATCTTTCTTCTCCTCTACCTTTTATGAGCTTGGCAAATTCTTGGCCAAAAGGGTATTTCGTGCGATTCGAGGCACTGGGAGCGAACGTTTCTTTTTTCCGCTCGAGAGCCAGTTCGTGCAGTTTGTTCTAAAGCTGAAGCTGTTGCTGCTGTAGCTAGATAAAAATGCAGTTAATAAAACTGTAAAAACTGGACGCATGCGCAGCACTAGCACACACACACACAAACACACACGCACATGCATATACATATATACATATACATATGTATGGGTATAGGCAAGTTGGGCCTTTTGCAACGCCATTTAATTGCCTGTTTGCATTTCACATGAGCCGCAACTGAACTGAACTGAACTGGCCAAGCCACTTTGGGCTTTTGGGCTTCTTAGATATATCTAATGTGGCCAAAATGATGGAGGCTTTATGTTTATGCTATTTTTATGTATGTTTTATGATGTTATTTCTATTTTGGTTGTTCTTCTTGCTGTTGCTTAAGTGGTTTGCGGCAACATCAAGCTGACCTAAGGCCACATAAAATATTGCAGTTGCATTTTGTTTGATATATAGAAAGAGAGGAATACAGAAAATCTTTTATATTGCCTAATGATCTGACAATCATAAAAAAATTGTATTAATATTTGTTATACATAAAGACATTTTTGATGTCATATTCAAAATAGCTAAAAGACTGCAAAATATTCCTAAGAATTTTTTACCATTAATTGATGGCTAAAATCTATAGAAATATTTGATACTTACAAAATTAACTAATTATTTTATTAATAAAATTAATTTTAAAATTTATCGCTTAAAGTCAAACAAAAAAGAGTATAAAACGAAAATATTTTCATTTAAAGAATTTTCCCATACTAATGGAATAATGTTCAATTCTTGCAGCTGCTCAACAAAACTAAACCGTGCAAATTAGTTGCCAAACAAATTATATCACAAACCAAAAATAAAAAAAAAAACAACATATTTTTCATAAACTGGAAAAGAAAAAATTGTTAAAAATTAACAAAAAAAAAAAACGAAAAAAAAAATAGCCAACCGGCATCAATTTGACCTTCGTTCATTAACGACAACAAAGCGCATAACAAGACATAAACCTCAAAAAGTTCCACTTTTGGCCAAATACACGAAAACCAGTTAACTGACTGCAACAACAGCAACTCTTGCTCTGCTTCTACTAACTAACTAACTAATAGTAAAATTAGCTTTAGCATTTGGTCTTAACAGATTGCCCGTCTAACAGAAACCAAAAATTACAAAATCAAAAAAGAATCCAAAAAAAAAACTTGCTGAATTAATTTCGCATTAGAACACGCGCGGCACATGCAACGCTCTCAAAACGCAGTTGAGTTAGTAGCCAAGAGACCGAGTGCACACTCTGTTGGCCGAATAGATAATAAAACTTGTTTTCTTTAGCCACAAAAACAACAAAAAAAAATATTAAAAACTGTTTTTAAGTATGCGAATTAATTAATAAGATAAATGGAAATAAGACAAAGAAGATATTCCAATTTATTGTAAGAATCGCCAAAAGAAAATAATTATTAACACTTAAAACTTTTGATTGAATATAGTTGAGAGGAATCGTAATGTTTATATAATCATATAGATCTTATAAAATATTTAAAGTATTCTTTATTTTTTTGTTTTTATTTTATATAAATGGTTATTGATTTTTAATTATTGTTATCAAATCATTTAGTTTGATTGTAAAAAATTTTAAATAAATTTGTAAAAATTGCCATGACCGTTGGCCATATACAATTTTCCATTACAGCAATTCTTTTTTTTCATTTTGTTTGGCTATCTGTAAAAAGCATTGTAAGTAAATATTTCCGAATTAATTGTTGTTGGTCGACAATTTTTGATGGCGCTTTCTCATTGCAGACCTTCACAATTGGCGCTGGCGCTGGCGCCAGGCAGTTTCACCATGGGCCCCCAAAAACGGCCCAGCTGAGTCAACAAAAAAAAAAATCGCACAAAAAAACTTATATATATAAAAGAGAAATATAAAAAAAATAAAACAACCAGTGCGAAAAGTTTTTAATGCTGTTGTGGCTCTTGCTGCGTTTTGTTTAAACAAATCAGCAGAAATTTTTTTTCATGTTTCAAGCCAAGTCAGAGTATGGCGCTTGTAAGCGAGTTTTTTTGTTGTTTAATTTTTATAAAAAATAAATATTTACATTATGGTTAAAGTAAATATTTCTTTTTTCTCTCTTTTTATCATAATTGTTGAATTTGTATTTTTTTTTTCTTGGACAATTGTTCTGATTAATTTTTATAAAGATTCAGCGTTTTATAGTTTAAGCTTTTGTAATGCCTTTTAAAAAGCATTTTTTACTATTTAAGAGAGATATATACATAATTTTATATTAAACCGACTTTAAATAGTTTTATGTTTGGCTGTTTGTATATCGCTGTTAATCAACTTTTCTTTTTTACCCCTTAAGTTCTATGAAATGTTGAGATTAACTTAATCTATTCCCATTTCTATAATATTTCTATTATCTACAAACTCAGTTCTTTAACTTAACTTAACATCTCATGTTTCAGTCTATGAATATTGTTGTTCGTTTAAATAGATCGATTAATATTCAGTAGAAATGTTAGCATTTATTTTTGCCCTACATTATAAAAAAAAAGAAAGAAAGAAGAAAAGCATAATATGCAAATTTATTTATTTATAATGAACCAATTTAGTTTACTACTTTTTCAAAGCAAAATAAAAAAGACCTAATTTCAAAATATCCTATATTAATTTATATTGCTCTTACATTAATAATTTCTTTATAATATTAGTCATTAATTCACCTTTAATCTAAGTTACCCCTCCTTTCGTTGCCTTCAGTTTATTAAAATGTATGTAAAATTATGCCTATGACGTTGAGTTTTGGTCTCGAACTCAAGTGTAAATTTCTGAAGGTTAAAAAATTGAAAAAAAAGAAAAAAAAAACAAAAGCAAAAACAATAATTCACCGTTTATTTAATTGCCTAATTAGTTTCTATATACAGATGGAGACCCTTTCCCTCTCTCTCTCTCTCCCTCTACACTGCCTGCCCTGTCTGAACTGGCAAAATGAATACGTTTTTTGCCGTTGCCTTTTGATTATTTAACATAAAATGTGTGTCAGCAAGGTAAAGGGCGTTCGATTCCGATTCCCATTCAAATTCCCCGTTACGGCTACCCCCTCGCCCACCCTTGTCATGTGTGTGGTGCCACCATGTTGGCGATGTAAATACCGATGTTGAATACCTAAATAGTATGATAAATCCATTTTGTTGCTGTTGTTTGGTGTGTAGCACTTTAAAAATTGGGTTGTTTTTTTTTTTTTGTTATTTTGCCATGGTTTACAACAAATTTGCTAGTTTTTGATTATTGTTGTAGATGGACTGGACTGGCTTTGACTTGGTTTAACCTTGAAAAAGTGAAAAATAAGGCTTACAGCAAAATGTAAGTTTTTTTTCTTTTGTATAAATTTTTATTTTTATGATCAATGCTAATTTATTTTTTGTTTTCTATCAATTAGAGGTCAATAGTATTTTTTTTTTATATGAATTTTTTACGATTCATATTTTATTGGATGGGAAATGTATTTAGAAATTTGATTAGTACATTACTGCTTTTAGTTTTAATTAAAATCTTTTATTTTCCTAAAGTGTAACTAAATCAAAGGCTTTATTTTAAATCGTATTTTTAATCACTATTTATTGTGTTGAAGCAATCGATTTTTATGATCCTAAGACTATCGAAAACTAATCAATATCAAATTCGTCATATCCAGATAATAAAGAAAGGCTATTATAGAATATACAATAGATATATCTAATGTTAATTAATATCAAAGTTAATTTATTTAAATTTTATTATATTAATCAATTGATGAGATTTGGGAATAAAATAGATCCCATTCAGCCAGTGGATAAAATGCTCCTTAAAACTTTACTATCTTGTAATAAATATCCTGTTTATAAACCGCGTAAATATACATATATATATCGTATTCATAAGACAATTTTTGTAAACAACAGAGAAAGAGGAAAAAAAAAACAATATTTGCAAGGCAAAGTATCAAATGAAGAAAGTCTTCTTGTTTCCCCTTGTCGTGACACATGCCACTTGATGCAGCTAGTTCTTGTTGTTGTTGTTGTTGTTGCTGCTGCTGTGCGACCCTTAAAAGTTACCACAAGAGGTTGATGATGATGATGATTGCTAGAGCTGTGGCTGTGGCTGTGCTATGGTTGCTATGCTTCGTTTTTGTTTCTGATTTCAACAACTTGCATATTTTGCCACATTCTCACATTGTTGGCAAGTTGCAAGTTGCAAGTTTTCAGTTGCCAGTTGACGCTTCGCTGCCGCAAGTTGCAGCCACGCGCCATAATTCCTTGGCTTGTAAGTGGCTTACCGATGCGCAAAAATTTTTGGCTTGACTGACTCATAACAGTTGAATGTTGGGTATGAGATGCAACCTGGGAGCTCGCCACCAACTAAGACTAAGTCTGCCATGACTCAATTAATTTATATGCCACATTTGTCCAGACGAATGCACAACACGCCCTGTCTGGAGAGTCTCAAAGCTTGAGAGTAGCCAATTCCATTTTCTAAAGCTCAAGCCGAACCTCAAGCTGAAGCTGATACTGAACCTCTGAGCGGCTTATGCATAAGTGGATAACTAAGGGCAGTGGTGGGGCAAGTGCAAACTGTCTGCCAATTGTCAATTGTGATTCATGAGGGCAAAAGATTTATATAGGCTTCGCAGGCAAATGTGATAAATATTAATTACACTATGCTACAATTTTCATACCAATGTTGATTATTTGCTTACTTTATTAAATAGTTTAATTTCTTAATTAAAGAAAGTTTTTTTTTATTTTTTAGTCATCTTTTTTATTGGTTATTTTTTTGTATCTATAAAATTCTCTTTATAAATTCAAATGCACTTGCTTTAATGTGTTAGACAGTGCAATGAAACTCAGTTTGTTCCATTTCTTGACCACACGTAACACAACGGAAACAACAACAGCAACAACAACGAATCAAATAAATTTATGCTCATAAAAAATTAAATAAACAAAACAGCTGCAATTTCTGTGTAACATTTTGAGTATCCACCAAGAAGAACAAATTTGATGACGGCACTTCCGGTGGTGTAATTAAGATGAGACATCATTTGACAACCAAAAATAAATAGTTTTCAAATATGAAGATGAAAAGAACCTTTTGCAGAAAATATTTCCCCCATTTTTTTTTCCTATTTTTTAGAAGTATATTAATGACAAAGACTAAGAAGTGGAAAAAACAACAGGCGAAGTTTTTATACACTAGAAATAAGGCAAAGCTATTCTAAGCTTAACAAAAATTTATTAAAATTAAAGGCATTGCTGTTCAAAGAAAGAACTTGATTAATTTTATGATTGACATCAAACTTGTTAATAATTACTGCTATTAAAGAAATTATTTTAAATAGATAAATAGTCAGGTTATCTTTTGTTGAAACAAAACCATTATTTATTGGTAGAAAGTTAAAGTTTTAAACAGTTTAATATAAGAACTTGATTGACTTTCAAAATTATTTGTTAGTGTAGCAAAAATTACAAAAAAATTTCTTTATATATACATATATATATAAAACAAATTTAGGTCAAAATATAAGATTGTAGAGTATATAAGTTATGGTTTCTGAGAAACCTTATCAAATTCTAAAACAAACATAAAAGAATTTTGTATAATTGGAGTTATTTAAAATTCTTTTACATTTCTTTTAATTAATACTTTTTCTTTATATCTTTTAAATTGGAATCATTCTAAAATGTTTTACATTTCTTTCAGTTGGAACTATTGCAATTTCTTCTTTATTTGTTTTTTAAATCAAATTTTTCTTATTTCTTTTACATTGCCAAACAAAATGAATGAATATATAGTATTATATATTTTGGTAAGGGTATTATAAGGAAAGCTGACAAAAGTCATCATCATTTTTTGTTGAGAATCTTCGCACTCAATAAGACATAATTTGTGCATTTTTATGAGATGTGCACAACATTTTAGCATTTCAGCATCTTTCTGGGACGTGGGTGGCAGACTCCAGAAATTAATTAAATGGCCAAAATGCATAGAAAGACTTGCGGCCTTTGGGCCAACATAACATATAATAACGCCTTCGCTTTCTGCACTCGTTCTGTCATGAGCATTTTGCTATTTTTTTTTTTTGTTTTTATTTTTATTTTCTTGTTTTTCTGGTCGTTTTCTTGTTGCTGTTGTTGTTGTTGTTGTTTGTTTTGCGACAGGTTGGCCCCTCCGCCTGGCACTTTGTACACTTGTTATTTGCCTCTTTTGTGTGTTGTGATATTTAATTTCTAATTGCAGCAGACATCAAGATTTTTTACTCAAGTCAAATGATAAATTACACGACTGGTCCTCTTATATTGTGGTTTTTGGCCGCAATATGCGGCGTATGCGCAATATGCAACTAATTATACGCACTGTGTGCACCGCACACAGAAAACGTTGACATCTTAATTATGTTGATTTTTTTTAAGTAAATATTAACATATTATACAAATATAAGAAGAAAAAAATTTAACAAATTTAATAGCCATTGAGAAGTGTTAACAATTGACATTTGAGTTAATTGACGGAATTAGCAAATAAACAGAAACTGCAGCAATATGCAATATGACGCATTCGAGTTTTCTGTTGCACTTGCCGTCACTTTTATCTTTCTTTTTTTTGTGTTTGAAACTTTTGCTTTCATCTTTCACACTGGCTAATGACGCGGAAAATGCTGTCACAGCAAACTGTCAAAAAAACTGGCATTTGGAAAATGAATCTGCCCACTTTTACCCACTTGACAAATTACCCTAAAGAATGACTAAGACTAAACTCACTTGACTATACAATTTACAACACCTAAGCCCAAATGGCAAAAAAAAAAAAACAAAATAGATACCAAAACGATATTCATATTGTGCACACTCTATTCTCTGTCTGTCAGTTGAATTTAGGTCAAATTAATAACAACCAAAATACTTGTACCAAAAATGTAGCACAAGTAAATGTCAAATACACGAGAAAAGCACTTTTCAAAATACAAAAAAAAAAACAAGACCAAATAGTACAAAAAAAAACCAACAAAAATTTCAACTAAATTAAAAACATAGTCCGTACAGCATCACTTTCAATTTCAATTTTTCCTCTAAGTAGACAAGATACAACAAATTCTCTATATATCTTGTATATATGTATATCTATATGTGAATATCTTATAGCCTTAGAGCTTAGTAAAAATTGTTTTTGTTTTTGTTTGAAGGTGGCAGCCATCGTTGTCGACAGGTGCAAAAACTTGGCGACAATTTTTAATGAGGCTGCAAAAAGGCTCTATAGAAGAAAAAAATATTATGATAGAAAATAATTAAGTCAACTTGCTGGGAATTGTGTAACCAGTGTACTGTTCAACATTAATTTGTTTTCTAACAAAATTACAAATTAATTTTCCTTCAACTTGAATATATATGTACATACCTGTATAATTTGTATAATTAGCAGTAAATTAAAACAATTGTTGGCTCAATTTTATGAATATTTGTTGATACATGGGTGTAGGTTAAAATTGAATAAAACTATATATACAATTTAGATCAGGAAACTGTTTTGAATGAAGAGTTGGTATATTTAATTTTTAAAAACTGATATTTTGAAATAGATTTAACTTTTTTTTTAACATTAACAGAGAGCTAGCCAGATCATTTGTAGTTAGTTTGCTTTCATTAAGTTGGACAAAAGGTGTGACTTTATATATAGATTAAGGAGTGGAATGATTGAAACTCAAACTAACTGCATTTTGTAGCCTTGAGTGAGATATATATATGTATGTATATATATAAACGATTGAATGATGTCAGAAATCCACCTTGTGGTTTACAAAAGTAAGTTATTTTATTTATTATGAGATTGCATTATTTTGTTTATTATTTGTTTATCGACAAGATTTATATACTTCTACTTAAGTATTCTTTATAATAAAATTTTATTGCTCTTTCCTTCTGCCCCCTTTTCGTCTGGTTTGGCTACGCTTCTGTTTGTATTAAATGCCACCTGATTTAGCCAGAAACGTCAATTTAAATACAAAACAGAATAACTAAATTAAATATAAGTATTAAATAAATGAGCGTGTGCTCTCTCTGCGTGTATATACATATATACATACATATGTACATATGTACATATGATCAATTGTTGTTGTGAAGTAATTTGCGAGTTTCTTCATTTTTGTTTTTGTTGTTTTGTGATATGTATTTTTTATTATTATTATCGCTTCCTATTCGACATTGTGCAGGCACAGAGTAACGTAAAAATAAATATGTATGTATATACACATACATACATACAGACATATGTACATATATGTATTTATGCATGTAGGTATGAATCTCTGTGTGTAAAATTTAAATAAAAAGAAATAATAAAAACAACAACGGGGCAACAAAAAAGAAACGCAAACACAAAAGAAAAAGAAAAAAAAAATTCAAGGTCAGCGCCAAAACGTGCATGCAAAAATTAAGCGCAGAAAAAAGAGCGTATAAAAATGAAGTAAGCAATAAAAAAAAAAAAAAAAACAAAAGAGAAGAGAAAGAAAAGGAGAAAAGTAAAGAAGAAGCAAAAAGACAATGAATTGCTAAAAGTTTAGCCCGCGGTGAAATCTACACTGTTTATGGCTAAAATTATTTGCCAAATGTGGCATTTAATATAAATTAAGCTAATTTAAGTCACACTAGGCGTATGCTTAATTATAGATACATTTGTATCTATAGCTTAATCGATGATTCAAAAAAATATGTGTCTCAATCCATTAGGGCAAAAAAACTAATTCCAATTATTGTTGGCTCTTTTAAAATGTAAAATCGACAACAGCAACAGGCAAACTTCTCCATTTTTGTCTTCGTCTCCGACTTCGTTGCCGAAACGGAGCACTTGTCCTTGAACATCAAGCAAAGAAGATCAGAGAAAACGCCAAAAAACAAAAAATTTGAGCAGCAGCAGCTACGTTGGCAGCATTGTGCCAAATGCAGTCAACGGCGACGCCATTAGACTCTGAGTTGCTGTCGTTGATGCCGTCAGCGGCAGCAGCAACAGCAGCAGCAGCGGCCCTCGCGTCTTTTTGGGCTTGGCGTTAGCCTCTCTCGCAGCGTACAACAACTGTCGCTGGTTGTTTTTGTTGTTGCTCAGCATAAATTCGCAAAGTATGCGAAATTTATTAGGGTCTGCGCTCGCATGTGCCGCTGCTGCTGTTGGCTGTCGTGCCTCGTCTAATTTAAAGTTCACACACACACACACTCAATCTAAGAACTGCTGATGCTGTTGTGTTGGTGTGTATGTGTGTGTAACTGAATCGATGTGAAAATTTTATAGACATTTGTATATACATATGCATGTATGTATATGCTTACATATACATACATATATACACACATACACTATATACACATAAAAAAACCCGAAATAGCCAAGCAACAACAATAAACAGCACTAACAACAACTACAACAACAGACAAAGCAGTAAAAAAGATGTTTATATTAATTTTTCTTTTTGTTCAAATCATTTAATTTTTTTTTTGCTTCTTTTGATTCGATGTTAAAGTTTTTTTTTCTGTTGCTGCTGCTGCTGCTTGTTCTTGTTTATTTCTTTTAATTTTTTTTTTGTTTAACATGTTAAATCCATTGAAAATTCATATTTAATTAATGTGCTAGTAGTAAATGCCACTGTTTTTTTTTTGTTTTTAATGTTTGAATATTCCGTTTCAATTGTTTAAAACATTAAATATACATATGTGCGATAATTAACAATTTAGGATATTGAAAAATTTTCAATTGCCATAATTAATAACTTGTTAATTCAATAAATCTTTTAAGTTTATCTTAAGGTTTTCTATGAAAACTATCTAAATTGATCCAATATTGTAAATATATGTATGTATGTACATAAAATTGTATGTATGTATGTTTAAGTTTATGTTCTGTAAGATTTTTAGTACTTTCATCTCTCTCAGTCACGTAACTCAGATTTTTGCCATCTATCTTAACGATAAAGTTTTTATATCTACACGATGTAATGAACTATGTTTAATTAAATTGAAATTTATTGAAATCAAAACGGTTAAAGACGGAAGTGAAATGTTTTTACGATTGTATTTTTCTTTAAAAAAGGTTTTTACTAAATCTTTCTTTGTAGTATGTATGTATATGTATAAATATGTACATATGTATGTGCATATGTACATATGTATATGTACATATACATATATACATATACATATATAATGCAATTAACCAGGTAAACATAGATATGTATGTATGTATTATTAAAAATGTTTCTACCATTTAATGCCCAAATCATTTTCACAACTTGGTTTAATTTAAAAAGTGTTTCCAAATGTTTTTTCTATGAAAAATGTAATATATTTTAATTCCAAATCAAACAAAATAAAATAAACTTTTAAAATATGTAGTAAATTTATATATTGAATTATGAATAAAATAGAAATAAAATTCATTTAAGTTTATACTATGAAAAATAGAAACTTGCCATGGAATTAACATTTAAATTGTCCGTTGAAAAGATATGTCCGTTATGGGAGGTTACACTGTACATATGTATATATATACAGCATATATGTATAGTCTCAAGTACATATACATACATACATATACTATACTATATACATAGATACATATGTAATTTATAAAAAATTGATGAATTAACTATGTATTTCTTAGCATTAATTCTAATTTGAAATTGCTTTTTAATAATAGATAAAATATTAGACTTTATTCAAATTCGCTTTGTTTTTAATTATTTGTTATTAAATTTAATTAAAAAGATGTGTATTAAATTTTAGTGTCCTTGCAATTTCTTTGTAAAGATTTAAATGAGATTTGTCATCTAAATTTGTGGTAACACATGTTACTATAACCATAATTTTCCTATACAATTTTTATATGTATGTATGGTTTTTGCAAGTCTGTAGGTAGACAGAATTTAATTTGCTTTTATAGTTGTCTATTACATAATCGCTTCTTTTGAATATTTGACTAAAGCCTGGTAAGACCACAAAATGTTGTAGGCCATTAGAAGCGAAGTTGAGACGAAAAAAAAAGCAGCATAAGAAATAGCTAGTTCAAAAACATGTTTTAACCTTTTTTGTGACGTGCAAAAAAAAATCAACTTGGTCAAGCGGCACAGCCACTTTACAAAATTCAAAAATTAAAAAAAAAAAAAAAAAAAAATTAAAACACACACAAACACACACACACGCGTACCTTGGCAACAAGAACTTGCCAAAAAAAAGGGTAAACGAGGCACGCCAAAAATTTGCCAAAATGGCAAAAACAAAATGCAGACATTGCTGGAGAGATCGGTCTGTATATGTACCTGTGTGTGTGTATGTGTGTGTGTATGTCTGGAGTTTGGGCTTGGGATTTGCGCCTGCGACTGCGCCAGCGTCTCAGCTAGCGTCGACGTCGATGTTTACTGTCAAAACCTTTGAGCGGGGACTTAGACGTGACTTACAAACTAAATGCGCTCGCTCAAGGTTAAAAGCAGTTTATTTGTAAGCCAACGGCAACAGAAAACAACAAAAGAAAAAGAAAAAAAAACAGAAACAAAAAAGCGAAACTGAAAACGCCAAAAAGAATCTTGCAAAAAATTAAAGTTGATATTTTTGTCGTTTTGGAGGACTTTTTGGCCAAGAGCCTGGGCGTGTATGCAATGCCAACAAAAAAAAAAAAACAAAAAGCAGTTAGAAGCTGCTGCTGTTGCCTTTTGTTGCTTTTGTTGATCATATTGCAATGTCCATGTCCATGTTAATAATACGCATTAGCTTCTATTGTGGTTAAAATTGATTGCCAGTCGGCTTTTGTGAGCGATAAAATGGCTTTCAATTAATTAGCAGGCACCTCCGTTGCATATCAATGTGAGCTAAAAGAAAAATCGTGTTTCAAAATAAACAAATGATTCAACTTTAACCTGACCCTGCATGTCTGTCACAGATTTGCAGCAGCAGCAGCTGGCGATTTCTATGAGATGACATCATTTTGGTTTTTAATTCTAATTCACATAGTTTTGCACATTTGTTGCTAATCGCAGCCAAACAAAAGCATTTAAAATGCAATAAATTTACAATTTACACATTGAATTGACCAAAAATGTGCATTTGCATTGATTAGACACCATAGAGAAAAAAAAAAAAAGAAAACACACACACACCCACCCACCAACACACAATTTCAATAAGAATTAAATTTGGAATCACAATCAACGCCTGCGCATGCGCGCACAACAAGTAAAAATTTGCTGTCAAAATATCTTTAGCTATATACAACAGCAACTAAATTAGTTGTTTTGTGTGTGTGTTTGTGTGTGTGTTTGTTTGACAAATGCAAATGACAAGTTGTTAGTTTTATGCATAGGTGCCACAATTCAGAAATTATTCAATTAGCATGCATTGCGTATTTTCATCTATTTTAAATTGATGACGTCGACATAATGGCTGCTCCTATTTAGATATGTATATGTATGTATATACTGACATGGCTCGAACTAAGCTAACATGCCATCGACAGACACGATCTATAACAAAATCGGGCAAAAAAAAAAGAAAAAAATCAAGCAAAGTCTCATTTGTCCTTCACAAGCCGTTGACTAAATTGGAATTGATTTGGCAACGATCTTTTGCGGCAGTTACTACATTGACCATATGGGCACAGGCAGACGACTTTTCTGTATGACCCATGTGTGTCAGTTTCTCAGTGTGTGTGTGTGCCTTAAATGTTTAATGGCTTTGCAAAAAAAAATATATATGTATACATATAATAAAAGAGAAGAAAACTAAAAACAAAATCAATTTAAAAGCTAGGGCGCGCCAAGCGAAGCAACGAAGCAAACAGATACTTTTTGGCAATTAGCAATAGTCGCTGAATCTCACACACACACACAGAGAGAAATAACTGCCACCAGCTGGCCAAGTTAATTAATAACATATATAATTGGCATAAATATGTTTTAATCTTATGAATTACACTAAATTAAAGTTGCAAACAAATATAGTTTGACCATATGAAATTTGACAGTTTAATATCTTTAAACGCAAAGAAATCTAATTCTGACTGATTTAAAAAATATTTAAAAATTGAAATTAGAAAACGTAAGTGTAATCTATATTTAATTCTTTAAAAAATGTTGTTAGAACAAAGAAGAATGTCTTAAGAAAACATCCTTAAATGACAAAATAATTATAAATAAAATAATAAAAGAAATTTACATATTTACATGTACGTAAATCTATAATAATAAACAGATGATTATTATAAACATACATATGTTTATTTTAGTAAAAGATCTTTTAATCTTGTTTAATTAAAACCCTTGTCATGTGCTTAATTTTAAGATAATCTTAACATAAATTCTAAATTGCATTTTTTAATGTTTTTTAATTTCATTTCTTTGATTTCCATTTTAATGTTTATGTTTTAAATTGGATTAGGAATTCTTTGTCATTCTTTAAGTATTTTTAGTTTATTTCAGTTTTCTTAGAATAAATAATAATTATTTTAATATACATAATAAAGAAATTTATTTTTTTTGTATTGAACTGATTAAGACAAAAAGTCGGAAAAAATTCAAATCATTATCAATTTTAGAAGAAATAAATTAATGATTCGATTCTGAATAATAAATAATAATAAATTTAAATAATTGATGACTGAGAAATGTGATTAGATCAGATCAGCTTTGAAACACTTTAATATTAAGTGTTCAAAATTAAATATAGAATTATATTTTTGTCTAACTGAAAGTTCATAATATTAAACTTTGGAATATTAAATTAAATAAAAGTCTTTTCTACAAAACTATTGACCATTTTTTTTCAAACTTCAAAATGTCCTTTTTCAGTGATTTTTTTATATATCCTCAAATCATTTGTTAAGTATTACTAAATGATTCAGTTATTGTATAAACTATAATACAGATATATTTTAAGTATTGAAATATTGTAACCAACCTGGTCATTTCCGCAAATTTACAACATTTGCATTAAGTTTCTTCTCGGATTGACTTGTTGTTGTTTATAGTAGATGCTCAATTTGCACATCAGTTTCAAAGGTATTATCTTTGGATGATCACAAATTGTATGAAATTTATGTATTTTTTTTCTTCTTTCTGCTATTACAATTTTTCTATATATCGCACACACTTTGCACATGTATTTTTTTCTTAGTTCAGAAATTTCAATTGTGAAAATGTTTAATGTTCTGCAGCTCAAAAACACACGGTATGTACATTGAATTTATTTATTTAATAATTGTTGTTGTTCCTTTTGAAATATTTAACAAGAGATAGAGCAAGCGAGAGAGAGAGAGAAATATATATATATTATGGCTAATTTATACATATCTGTGAGATATGTAACCTTTTCTAAGCACACGAAACCACAGCGATTCAACGACTGTCCAACAATGCGACAAACCCTTAGTATGCCGCTTTATGCGAATACCCCAAGTAAACATAAAATAAACAAAATAAAATAAATAAAATAATACGAAAAAAAAAGAGCAAAGAAAAAGAGCAAAAAAAAGAAAAAAACCGAGCAGACTGACTCGTTATGCTTTTTGTGTTGCCAAAAAAAAAAGAAAAAAATTCGCGTTGAGCATGGAAAGGGACGGTAAAGCTTACAGCGCTGCTAGCAGCAACGGAACTATCTCTTTCTTCTGCGGCTGCGACATTTCAAACAGCAGCAGAAGCAGCAACGATCAAGGGCATTTTGGACACGAAAACGTTTGCCGTCTGCCTGCTTGCCCTGCCCTGCCCTACCCTACCCTTGAATCGCTTACACACCGATCATATGGATGGATGGATGGATGGATGTATCTGTGTGCCAAGTATCTCAATATCTTAGATGGGGTGTCTCTTCGTATATGTACATATGTATCTGTATCTGTATATGAATTTGTGTATGTGTATAGGGTTTTCGCTTTCAAATAAGCAATTTTTGCGAATTTCTTCGACCGTCGTTTATTTGATTCCTCGTTTTGCCATTGCCTGCTAACCTAGTAGCCGACAGCTTTGCCTTTGCTTTTTATGTCTTTTATATACATACATACATACATATGTATGTATATGTATGTATGTATGTATGTATATAAATGTATGTATATGTATTTGTGTATTGTAAGGTCTTGTTTTTTTTTTGTCTCTGGCTTCGTTCCGTTTCATTTTTGCTCATGCTCATCGGACTCATCATCCCCCAGGTCCCATATCATTTTAATTCTATGGAATTGTCTGAAAATTAAGCACAAGAACTTGGGAAGCAAAAAAACCGATGGCAAAACAGCCTTTCAAAATGTGCTCTTCATATGTTAGACATTCTCAATAGTATCAAACGTATCGTTCGTGATCATCATGATCATCAGCTGTTTTTTTTCCTTTTCTTTTCTTCCTTTATATATATGTACATATGTACATACATACATATATATTTATATGTATATGTATTTGTATTCATACCTTTTTGTCTTTCAAATTTTGTAAAAAATTGTTTGTGCCTGTTTTTGGATTCTTTTTATTGTTTGTGCACCTTTTTGATAGAATTGAAATTTCAGGTTTTACAGTGAATATTTTAATTTGCATATATTACCGATCATATTGCATTACATTTAAAGGAACTTGTACAATATTTGTACATATTATATATCTAAGGTCTGTTTACCAGCCATTTAGCCAGCTTTTGTATGCAAATGCAATGCAATGCTAAATAAAAAGGTTTACTGAGAATAACATCTTAATTGGAAAAAATAAAATCTACCCCCCACACCCACTTTTGATTTAAAAAAAAAATAAAGAGTATTCTAAAAATATTTGAATTATTGTTGTTATCACCTTTAAATGTTACACACTTGAAACGCACTCTGGCATTCAATTGCTATCTCTTCCCTCACCTCCCTCTGATGGAGTCTATTATCAGAAGGCAACCCACATACTTTTTTGAGATTATAATGCTTTTGTGAACTGATCTCATCGGATAGCAAAGTTCAATAAGCGAGGCACATGTTGCACTATAGATAAGGATAAGATTGTTCGCACAGTTCACAGATTTTTTTTTTTTTGCGTTTTTGTTTCCTTTTTTTATTTTGTTGGTTGATTGAATCTTGATTGTTTGCCACGTTTATTAAGTTGTTTGGGATCGTTATTCTTATTTCGTTTTTTTTTTTTGTTTTCCTTTTTTGTATTTGGTTTATTTTTTTTTTAGTTTTATTTTTTCTTTTTTTTTTTTGTTTGCAATAGAAACGCGTGCCACAACGTTGCGGTTGCAGTTGTTTTTAGCGAGTGTTCGTTGCAAATGCTGCAAATAATGCTAAAAGTCTAAAAAGAACACGTCCAGCAACAACTTCGGTTAGCGTCGCAGCAGCAGCAACAACAACAACAGCACCAGCACCACCACCAGCAGCAGCAGCAGCACCACCACCAGTTGCAGGCCGAGGAGAGCAAGGCAACCATCGCATGTGGCAAATGCTGGAGTTGCAATTATTCTCTCTATCTCTCTCACTCTCTATCGATGGCTCTCTCCTTCTATCTCCTACTGCTCTCTGCATTAGAATAGGCTTAGACTTAGATGGGCAACGAACGCGAAACGTTCTCGACTCTATTCGTGTCTTAGATACAAACTTGGTCTCTTGCCTTGCCGGTTTTGCCTATGTCAGATCTCTGAGAATGTATGTGTATGTGTGTGTGTGTGTGTGTAAAGATGCTCTGTTCTTGCGGCACATGTGCGCACCACTTAAGTGGCTTTAGAAGTGCTGTCCCTGCTACCGACTATATACACACACACAAACACACACACAATAACGTTGCTCTATAGGAAAGGGGAGGGATCGGTTACTACGGCATCAAATGCGTAAATTTTGCACAAAAAATAAAAAAAAAAAGCTTACACAAAAGATGGCAAACCAAACGACGATCACAGCTTGAATTCAGGAACGGATTAGATCGAAAGGAAGGTCTCTTTAATCTCACGGGGCTTGAAATGATTCTCGGTTTAATGATTAATGAACTGCACTAATTTTTCAAGCTTTTTGCTTAAAAAATAGTTATTAAATAGCCAACAGCTATTCGACTTCGGAATTTCCATTGTATTTATTTGGTTTTTCATTTTAGGATAAAGTGATCAATTCTTTTTTGTTTATTAGGTTACTTTTACGTTATTTCCTCTTTTATTTTTAAAATATATTTAATAAAAAATATAATCACAGCTTTAAGACTTCTATTTAAGTAATAATAAACTAAATAAATTGTCGTTGGCCCAAAGGAAATTACAAAGAAATACCTTTAAGTATTTTTATATAAACAACCTTTCAATTTAGTGTTAAAAATAACCATAAGATTTACTAGATAATATTTACATTCATATTCTTGATTAAATCTACTATAAATACTATAATTATTCAGTTTATCAATCAAATTACTAATTTGTCAACCTAATTGACCTTAAAACAAAAACCGCTCCTGGCAATCTGTCGCTTAAATATCTTTTCTTTTTTCTTTTTTTTTTTTGCACACAAAATATATATATTTTTTTTTTGCGCGCGAGTTTACTCTTTGCCTCTTTAGCACTCTGCACACTCTTTTGCTCATGTAAAACAATTTGAACGCCCAAAGATACACAGCTGTATCTCATAGATACACTCATACACACACAGATACAAAAGCACACACACACACACACACACATGTTGCTGCCGGCGATCGTGTACGCATTTTAGCCCCGAATATAAAATCCGAATGCCAAAGCAACGAGCGTTAAATTTGCGCTAATTATTTGCAAGCTCTTTGTTTTGCGGGAAGCATCTCCCCTTCCCAGACCAAACCAAATCTATCTCTCTTTCTATGCCTTTCTCTTTATTTTGTGTCCCCCCCCCATCCCGCTTATTCTGTGCTCTCTTAGTTATGAATTAAGAGTCAAAGTACAATGCAATAGAATGTAATTGAGAGAAAAAAACAATGTTATTGAAATATTTAAGGTTTGCATTTAACCTTTAACATTGCTTTAATACATTCACCCACTCACCTACTCTGAGATTTGTTGCGCATACGCAAACAATTGGTCTTGGTTTTAATGGGGGTACGGAACTGAAACCGGGATGAATTGTACTGGATACCGGATAATGGGAAAGGGGGAAAGGAGGATGAGCGGGAGTGACTGAGAGACATCAGTAATTGGCAAGGTCGTTTCACCGTTTGTCGTAATCATTGGCAACGTTTTCGGCTTGGCGCTTGCTTTGGTTTTGGCCAACAATGAACAAACGACAAAACAAACTTTGATTGTTTGCATTTGTTTTTTTTTTTCTTTTAGTTTCCGCTTTTGCCTCGTTCGTTCGCATTACATACATTGCCAGAAACAAAATCAAATAATAGTATAATGACAAAAAAACAAAACCAAAAAATCCAAAATAAAAAACAAAGTAAATGTTTGCCAAACCTGACATTGAACATTTGAGTTTTTTGAGGGTCAAGGGAGTTACAAGAAAGTTTTTGGAGACAAAACAAATTTTATAAATTATCCAATCACGATCTATAAAATCCATTTCGGTTCATTCAACTCAGTTTGCGAAATGTTATAATGTTTTTGGTAAATAAAATTATATATTTTTCATGTGTTTTTTTTTTTTTTTTTGGTTTAGTTTAATCAAATGGAAAGTTTTTAAATTAAATAAATCAGAATGTAAAAATTGTAAAGTAGACTCTATCTTAATTAATTGTTTACATTAACTAACTTTACTTTATTACTGATGATTCTGAGACAAGATCGCAATGTTTATATATACAGCAATTAAAATAAGGGAACGAGTAATATTGTAATAATGCTGTTTTATTGAATATATATACATATGTATATATAGAACGTTTTGCCAGATTCGTATTTTATCAAGAACACGCTCTTGAATTTCATAAAGTTGTTTCATCAATTTCACTGTCACTTTTCGTAAAAATAATACCGTGATGGGGTGTTACTGGCACCTGACCTGTCCATTGACTACTTTGGCTATATTAAAAAAAAAAAAAAACAAAAAACAAAACAAAAATAAATGTCGTATCTTATCTAAGGTATCAATCATTCGCTACTAGTACTAGTCAGTTGGTTTAGCTAAACGAAAGTGAGTTTTTTTTTTGCCTGGTTTGTTGTTGTTTATATATGTATGTATGTATTACAATTGCACATACAAATAACTCATATAAACACAGAGTTTGCATGAAGGAAAACAATTTGCGGACTGTTGTTGTTGTTTTGTTTTTGGCCATAAAAATGTAATCGGTTTATAAGCCAGAGCGCTAACCTCTCTCAGTGTGTTAGCGACACGTCGACAAATTAGCAGTTGAGGTGTGAGGGTGATCAAGTACAAGTATATTACACATAATATATAGTATATTATACATAAATATATATAGTATGCGTAATCAACATTCTACTTAGAAAATTTTATCTAGCCAAAAGTGTTAAAGTTTACCCACATGTGTTTTATTTAATTCATGAACTATATATACTGTTTTACAAATAAACCTAGCTAATTGCCCTGAATAATGTTTTTTTTTTTTGTCTTTATTGGCCAGCCCCAAATAGTACCAAAATTTATGTTAAAAAAAAGCAAATAGTTAGATATATATGTAGATATGGGCAAAAGAAACTAGGGCAATAGACGTGGGCGTAGAGAGGGAAGGGATTTAGTGAATATCTTTTAAATCATTTAAAAAAATGTAATTTAATTTAACATTGATTCAAAATATTGTTTTAATAAAATCGGCTAGAATTTTATACGATATTTATTGACATGTAATATCAATAAATGGTAAAATTAACAAGTAACATATATGGCCTTCCCCTAGTTAAACTATGGACTACGCCCATTGAGCCATATGCACACCTTATCCGATCGAGAACAATATGGCATTAATCGCCACATTTTTTGGATTATAATGAAAATATTACACGCTGCCAGCCTTTAGTGGGGTGCCAGGGGATGATTGTTGGGATTTCGTTTAAATAAAGAAGCGTTACAAAAGTTTTATTTTTTTTGTTTACCCATTTTCTGTGTTTAGCTTTTAGCCAAATGTGCGTAATTTACTTAGCCCAATTCGAAATGGAGAAATAATAATATAATTCTGCGAAAATATCATCTGTTTATTTGCCAGTAAACTACAAATTCTTGTAAAGTTATTGAACCGATCAAAAATAAGTATACATGTGCCCATATCTAAAGATAACTATCCTAAGATACTTGCTATTAGCATTGTCCCCAGCAATGCTGGGAGGGCTTGGACAGTGCTCAATTATGTCACCCTCAAGTATTTTGAGGTGCCCATAAATTACTTTAAATGAATTTAATTGCCTTTACCCATAAATCTAAAGCGCTTCAGTTGAGTTTACGCTGAAAACGAAGCGCTTGGGTTTGGCGCCGCGCAATTTATTAAAAGTACCAAGCAAAAGTTGCCAAAAAAAAAAAGAAAAATAAAAAAAAAACAAGAAGAATAACAGAACAGAACCTCAAACAAAAAATTTAAAACAAAATCCGACAAAAAACAATCTTAAAACCAAAGTGACGGAATATAGGATACTCTAATAACACTTGAAATTCATTTGAAATCGAAAAGCTGCAAATAAAGTAATTAAAAATATATTCCTAGTTAAGCTTAATTCACTAAACTAACAGCTTCGGTTACTAACTTAAACACAATTCAATTGAATTATGGTAGAAATATGTTTAAGAATTTACAAAGGAATCAATTGTACTTGAACTTGGTTGGAAAAAATGTTGGAGTTGATTAACTTTTAGAATCATTTTATAAAATTAACAATACTAAGAGATTGCTTTACTTAAAAATGTTTTTTTTTTTTAGAATTAATTAAAAATGTTCTATTGTAAATTTTAATTAATTTCAGTGACAAATATTTCAATTGTCTAACAAAGTTATTATATCTTTGTATGTTAGGGCATTTGGAGCTCTCGAATGATGGCAATGCAATGCAACGATGACTACACACACACACACATGCAAAAAAATATTCGCACATTTGCCCTTGAAAATAAATTATAGTTTGCCAAAAAACAAATACACACAAAAAAAAGCTGTGTTTTTGTTTCTTTTTTATGCTTTTACTATACCCTCATAAAAAAGGGTATATTTAAATCCAAAGAAAATATGACATATTAAAATGAAAAAAACTAAAAAACAAAAGTAATATAATATAAACTTATATTAAACTTTCTGATCAAATATTACTTTATATTCTTACATTTTCGGAAATCCAATAAAAAGTAAATATTTCTCTTAAAAAAATAACATATGATAGCAATCGTATCGAACTTAAAGCGAATTTAATAAAAGTTTATATTAAACTTTTTTAACAAATATTATTTTATATTTTTAAATATTAGTTAATCCAATTGAAAACAAATTCTCATTAAAAAAGAACAAATTTAAATCACATTGATCGTATCGAAATTAAAACTAATTTAATGCAAGTTTATATAAAACTTTCTTAGCGAAGACTATTTTTTTTAATTTTTTCACAATAGTTAAAAAAATATTTGTTTCTGTCTCTAAGAAAATTTTGTTTTCCTCCGATATTTAAGAGTTAACTGCATTTTTAAACGGTGATCTATTTCGAGAGGTCTAATTTATATTATATAGTTAAATAATTTGTATACAGGTGAGAGCATATAAAATACTCTACAGTCGAACTTAGACCATCTTTTTACGTGTGTTTGTGTATTTTTTTTCTACTTTTTTGCATTTTGTTTAAAAATTTGATTCACACAAACGCAGGAAGACAAGTCAGAGCCACAGTCAGAGTCAGCGACAGAGTCAGAGTCAGTCGCCAACAACAATAAAATAAATGTTTAAGTTTTGCATTGCGAATGCTTTGCATGTAATTTGAAGCAAAATAAACCAAAAAAAAAACACCAAAAAACAAAAAACAAGAAAATAAAATATAAAATAAAACTGGTCTAGTGGGTCCCCAAACCGAATTCGTCTCAGAGACCTTCGGTAACTTTGCCAAAATTATGCGAGCTGCCCTCGGCCGGTACCCATCACCACCCCTGGCCCAGTCAGTTCGTCGTAATTTATAGCAAAATATCATCATCTCCCAGCAGCAACAACAATTTGGCAAATACGGAAGTTTCCGTTGCGCTTTTGATTTTTTTTGATATTTCTTTTTTTATGATGTTTTCTAATATACCTAGCATTGGTAAAATAAATGGGTATGTTAAGATTATAATTCTAAAAAATATTTAAAATTATCTCGATGAATTAGGAACAGATTCAATCTGTTTAATTGAGAAAAAGTGAAAGAAAGACTAATATATTTTAAAAACATAATAATAGTATATTATATAATATCAAATTTGATTTCTAATTCACTTTACTTAATGGGCAATAAATCAAATGTGGCTTAAGTTGCAACTTTATTGAAAGAAAATGATAAAAATCATTTTATTTTAATTCCTAAAAAATATGGTTTTAAATATTTAAATATTTATATAATGTTTCTGATTTGCAAGATTTTAAGATTCTAAGAATCAGATGCTTTTTTATTAATTTATTTATCTATTCATAAGCTGATTTTGACTTTTTAAATTATATTATAAATTGATCAATTGCTGTAAGACTATTAATTATCTAAAAGCGGCTAATGAATTATATCAAATATTTTCATATCAAAACCAAACTAGATAAATTTAAGAATGTATCTTGATTAAAGATACTATTATAGATCTAAGATGCATCTGCAATTATTATATGGTATTTAAAAGTCGTTGCTAGATATTTTAAATTGTGTTGATGTTTTTGTTGCCTTTTTTGAAATGTAATAAATTTGCTTAGCTCTTTGCTGCAGCCATCGATTTGTGTTTCAGTTATTGTTGTTGGTTTTAATTATTGCCATTTTATGTATATAATCTTAACTTAGTTTAACTGTGATGTGGCTTGGACTACTACCACTATATATATATATGTATGTATATACATACATACATATATAGCTTTGCTTTTTTAATGAATTCGATTCGGTTTGCGCTGCATGAGAACAACCTTCGCCAAAATGTTGTTCGATGTTTCGGTTGTCATGCTAGGGGCCGACCTTTGCTATTTCGGCAAGCGTTTAGATTTTTGCATATTCGTTTCTTTATTTTGGCCGCAAAAAACATGTTTTTCTTTTTAATTTTTGCCAATGCTTACATAAGAGCCATAAAGCGGATACATCGTTTTATTTAACATTTTTATTTTTTTTTTAAATTTAACAGCCATTAATGTGAATTTCTTTTTACAGAAATATCACGAAATTTTTTTGAAATGTTGTTAAAAGCTATAATCCTAAAAGAGTCACACATTTTCTTTTTTGTCTTATTTGTAGAAAAAGTTCACTCCAAATCAATTAGAAAGACAATTCTATAAACATTTTGTATTAATTAGCTAAAAGTTTTATGGCTAATTGTGATTTGTAGCAGGGTGTGTATTAAGTTGACAAAATTATTTAGATTGAGAAATAAGTAAAAAATTTCCAAATGGGATTAAAAGTCTTAAAGAATACACCAGCTAAAAGGTTTAATAATAAATTACAAAGGCCGAATTCCCTACTTCCAACAATCTATACCTGATCGAAAGGCATTTAAGTTATATTTTTGCATATTTTCATTATAAATTTTATAGTTCATTTATCTCTAACAAATTTCAGTTTTAAAATAATTGAGTTCTCATATTATTTATATAGATAAATCGATATAGTTAACCTACCAAATTGTCTATTGACCTGTGCTAACAATATTTTATATTCATGGCCAACAATAGCAATTAAAATGTTCATTTTTTTTTCTATCGGTTTGTTGTTGCTGGAAAATTTTGTTTGTAGTTTTAGTTTTTAACTTTTATAAGGCTGGATTTCCTTACACTTTTGCACCAATTAGCGGCCAAGTTTCTGGTTGATTTAATGCCCATGACTTGAGGGCAAATGCGATTTGGTTTTGTGGTGCCATTCACCTTTTGCGTAATGAACACCAACAGCGCCACCAACGGAGAAATGGACATTGCCAATATGAGTGAGAGAGATAGAGATAAAAATAGAGAGGGAGAGAGAGAGGGAAAGAAAGAAGGAGGGAGTTAAAGCCTGGCGCGCAGCTGCGTTGTAAAAATTAGAATTTCAGCCAGGCCGACAAAGATGGCAAAGCAGCTGATAAAGAAAAAGAGTAAAAAAAAAAAAAAAAATAAATGTAAAAGCCAAAGCCAAAGCCATGGCCAACAGTATAAACTGAGCTACAAAATAATTGCAAATAAAATGCAGTCAGCTTTAGTGTTGCACCTGAATCCCAAGACGTGGACAAGTCTTCCCTGGCCAGCACCTGTGCGCGCGGGCATTTAATTCTATACGAAAACAAACAGCCCCGGCTAGAGGAGCGAAGTGTTGTGCTTGCTGTGTGTGAGGCATTGGCAGCATCAGCAAATGTTGCAGTTGCATGATAGGTCCTCAGTCTAAGTTTTTAGCCCCTGCTATGTGGCTAAAGCAATGCGGCTGCAAAGTAACAGCATCGAAGAGCCGTTATCAATATCTGGTTTGTCCACTCAGCGGGCGCTGGGCACACATACACACATAGACACACACACACACATATATATATATATATATGTGTATATATAGTGAACCAAGAGCAGGACAAGATTGGGCCAATGTACCTGAGAAACAGCCACTTTGGCCAAAGGAATGCGTTCAGCAGAGGAATAAGCAGCGAAACGATGAAGCAAGCGGGTCTTGGCCTAACTGCAAATTCTCCCATTTTATATAGTACAATAAACATTAGGTGTTGCCTTTGCCTGCTCGCATGGGTGTGCTGTTATTGTTGTCGTTGTTGTTGTTGTTGATGATGTTGCCCATGTTGCTGTTGCTGTTGCTGTTGGAGTGTTATCCCGTGCCAGCGCTTAGTTAGCCAGCGTATTCCTCGCCCAGCACCTTTTTTTATAAGCTATGCTGGGCTATGCAACGGTTCTTTGCTCCTCCTCTCCTTGTCTCTCCTATTTCCATCTTCTTTTTATTTTCTATTAAAATTACCATCAAGATTTACATTTCAGTAGACAACAGGTTCGAGCTGGCTTACTGTGGGCTCCTTTTAGGCAAATGTGGGCAGAGCAACCACTGGTAACACCGCCACCACCACCACCACCACCACCACCATCACTATACTCCTAAATGCCTTTTCAAGCATATCTCTCTCTCTGCCCACTCGCTAAATGCAGCGCTCAAGTCAAGTGGAAAATTGTTGCTATTTGTGGTTGTGCTCTCATTTTGCATTTAATGTCCATATTTAGCCGAGATGCCCAAGCAAACACAACACAAAAAGGATGGAACAATCACAACAACAACAACAACCAACAAAAAATCCTCCTTCCCCATCAGAAAAGAAAAAAAAAATAAAGGTTTACAAATAAGGTCTTTCTTGGAATAATCATTGGCTATATAAATGGTTATACCAAAATGAAACAATGAGGAAAATTTCAAGCCCACGCAATTGCGGTAAGCTTTTAAAATTTTCCATAAACTGAAAACTGTTGTTCAAATTAGTAGAAACTTTAAATATTAATTAACTTTTGCAATATTTAGATTAAAATACAACCATTTACATCTTCGAGAAATTAATATAAATTTAATTTAATTAAATAATAAATTAGATTTCTTTGCATTTTCCTTAAGAATAAATCAATTTTTAACATGAATGTATAAACAATTCAATTTTTAAATATTATTTAATTAGTCTTAATGGAGATTTGAATTAATAGTATTTCTAAACATTAAGATGTCTTCTTAACATTTTAGAAAGATACATTAATATAAATTAATTAATTTAATAAAACTTTAGAAAAATTCTCTCTGCAATTGATTTTTAATAACTATTCAGAGAAGTTTTTATTTAATTTAAAGTAGATAAAGATAAGAACGAAAGAAGGTTCAATTTGTCGTTCCTTAAAAATTGTGATATTATTTAGATTGTAATATTATTTATAATATATTTAAAATATTAACAAATTCTATTTAAAAAGTTTAGAATAAAATGTATTTAATTTGCTTTAGTCTTGGTAGTGTTTCCGCTTCTAAGGAAAATAATTTTCCACTACGTAAGATAATTCCCATTGTTAAATAAATATACATACATATATTGTAGAGGGGTATCCAGTTAACCGTTAAGCAAAATATGCAGTTTTGACCTGTGATCATTTAATCACTTGGCACACAGTAGTTTTAGACAAGAGGCTATAAGTACTTGGCCATAATGTTGGCCATGCGCAAACGTCAATCGCAGCACGCCAAAGCAATAAATTTGAATTTCATTTAACATTTTACAAGCTTTCAAAAGGCATAAACCGATTTAAAGCAGGTAGGTAAAGACAAAAAAAAAAAAGAAAAATAGTTAAAATCAAACCGTTGGCCCAACTAGGAAGCAAATACGAAGTGTCTCTCCCCAACCTACCAAGTCTTACGCATTAGGACATGCGTTGTTGGCCCAGTCAGAGAAAGACAGAGAGAGAGTGAGAGAGAGGCAGAGAAATACAGAGTAAGAGGTGGGGTTAGATGCAGGGGCAGTTAACAGCAATCCGATGCATAAAACAATTTAAATATTGCCGCTGCACTTGCAACACCAACAACAGGCAAAAGCGACAACAACAACTTTAGTCGGCGGGCCGGGCAAACTTGTTTTTTTTTTCTTTTTGGTTATAAAACTTGGCGGATGCATCTGCAATCTGAATCGCCTGACGCCGCTAATCTTCATCATCATGGCGGCCAGCTCATAATGATGTTCGTCAACGGTGTCAGCTATGGGCAACTTAACTGCAATCGGTATCGGGATAGGGATCGTAATGGGGATCGGAACGGGAACGGGATCGGGGCGAAGATCAACACGCATGGGTCTGGGCATTAGCCAATGTCTTGTTGTCCAACCGGCCAGTGTTTCATGTTCATTTAAATCTACAACTTTTGGAGGGACAACTTGACTGGCTACGTCGCCAGTCAACTGCATTGGGAATGGGACTATGACTGCAGCATGATCTTGGTCTTGCATCTTATGGGTATATCTTGGACTCTCTAGCTTTGGCCATGTGAGAAAATTGCTCACATGAGCGAGATGCTATAAAACCTTTGGGCCTGGTCCGGTTCATTGCGCGATTGCTTCTTATAAAACTGAAAAATTCCTAACAACAAATCTTTGCCCATTCAGCAAGAGAGATAGAGAAAGAAATAGTCTGCATGTGTATGTGTGTGTGTGAGAGAGAGAGGAAGAAGGTGCGAGTGAATGGACCTGAGACCTCAAGCTACACAGACAAGTGAAGCCAATGCGCTTATCTTGAATTCATTATTGAAATACTCTTTTTTTTCCTAGGGCCAAAGAGAAAGACAGACAGACAGACAGAGAAAGAGAGGGAGATACGGCCACATAACGGTGAATTGGCAAGGGATCAGGCAACATCTTAATGAAAATTGAATTTTATGTTTATTACGCAGCCAGCCAAAGCCCTGGACATGGACCTGGACCTGAACCAAACCTAACCTTAACTATATTTAAAGATCTTAGTAGAAGTCGTGGTTCCTTCTCTTGGCGTGTTGGTGATGCAACAATACAATAGCAACATACTGTTGCATCAACAGTAAAATATAAATTAATAAAAAAACCAACACAAGGGATACTATGTGGTATCTTCGATAACTATATATGATCCATTGACGATGCACAGTGGGAAAGCCAAATAATTGTAATAAGAAAAGCAATTTTATAATAATAATAATAATTAATCAAACTAGTTTACTTATAATAATAATAAAAATGTAATATATATAATGTTAATAAAAAATAATCAAAAAATTTGAATATATATAGAACACCTCAATTAATATATAGTAGTTCGATCTGGGCAAAAATTTGCGTTTTTCTTAACCCTCTTATGGATTTCAACAAGGTGGTTAAAAATTATATGAAATTATTAAGGTATTAATTGATTTACTTTTCAGATAAGTTTTCCATTAATTAACGTAGAACTTAAGTTTTAAATTAAAATTTTTGAATCTTTTTATTTTTAAAATAAATCTTATTTTTAATCTCTGATTTTGAATCATTTTTTTTTCCTACAAGTTTACTGATTAATTTGAATAAAAAAGACAAATCAATTGAATTATTACTAAAAAACATTAACACTTATAAAAAGATCTTCAAAAAACAAGAAAAATTTTATAAAATTATTTCTTATTATTTTTCCATGGCTTTACGAAACAAAATCTTTCAAACTTCTAAAGAAAAATAACAGAAAAAGAATCTGATTAAATATTTTTTGTAAATGTTAAAATTTTAGCCTAATCTAAGTAATCAATGATTTTTCACTTAATTAAAAAACATTCAACATTCATTTATTCATTGGTACTCATAGATTTTAGAAACTTTTCACTGGTGAAATAAATTTTATTTTATTTTTTAAATACGTAAAATTTCCTTTTCGTATCTTCTTTTTTTTTTTAAATGGAAGAATTATACGTGCCAACAAAAGGTTCGCACTGGTCCCTGAAAATTAGTGATATAATGAAGCCCTATCCGAATACTACAATGGAAAAGATAAAATTCAAGATAATTCGATTTTTCTATCCACCATATGCTATAGAAAGAGTTCAGCCAGAATATAATGTACCAAATCCGGAACTTAATATTTGGTATCTCATTCTCGGTTTGATAATATTATTACCAATATCATTCTATATGATATTTAGGAAATTTGGTGCTATTTGTTTTGGAAAAACGGTAAGTAAAAAAATATTAAAATATATTAAACAAAATTTCTATAATATTTTTTATTATGTTAGCATTCTTACGAAAGAAACTTAAAAATGGTTAAAAAAACAGATGATACACTCATCGATAGAGAAATAATTGAAACTAATGATGACATATCCTATGATGAAATATCAATTAATAGAAATGAAACAAGTTTTGGTAGCGAAATGGATAATGAAGAACTAAGGGATTTCATGGCCCATCATAATTATAGTCATGGAGATAACTAATTAAATTTATCCTACTTTCAAATATTTTCTTTTGTTTAGATAAATTATTTTCCAAATTATGAATGGCTGCTTAGTTTAAAGTTAAATAATTAATTTTCTATGAAAAATATCTAAACAAAATATGATACAAATGACGAAAACTTTCTATAATCATGGCTATAAGAAAGTTGCACCATCAAAAGAAACCCACTAACAACATTATTCTAAAGTGAATGGATCCCTTACCAACTCGATTAGCCGCCATTGCATACCAAGCCGACCAAGGGACAGCGCGACATTTGGTAACCAAAGAGGCAACATCACCACCAACAGCTAGGCCAAGTCACAGTAAGCGATCGAGTCTCTTTTTTTTCTTACCTCTCTGTCTCTTTCTTTTATTATTGTCTCTTTCTTGCATATATATACAGATTATACACATATGCAACTAGGAAGCAAAATGATCTAGCCTGCCAGCAGCAACAACAATAATAACAAGCGCTCAAAGACCTTGGTATGGGGGCCCATTGCAATTGGTAGAACGGGCAAACGGGCAAACGGGCAACGGCAACCTGCCACACGTTGCGGCCTACGTAAGTGGCAAGATCGCACACACAGCCAAAGTAAAGTCCGGAATTGTGCTAAGGATGCCAAGCGAAAGGTGGGCAGGTTGGTAGGTCCATGTGGGATGCCTGTCGTTTTTTTCTTTTTTTTTTCTCTCTTTTTGCCTGCTGTTGCCGCTGCTGCTGCTGCCATGCCCCCAAGTTGTTGCATTGATTTAGCAAACATGCATTTTTATAGCCTTACAACGCGTCCAGGTAACACAGCAACAACAAACCACAATAGTAACAACAGCAACAAGTTTCTCTATTATTTATTTCAAGCTGTTGGGGCTGTCTACACTGGAGAAAAAATTCTATGGATTTCACATAAGAATGTTTAAATTGATGTCACTTAGAAAGAGATACCATGAATATGTTGTACCAAAATAAATATATTTGCTATACGGAGAGCTTTTAAGAAAAAAAACAATTTAAACTATTTTGTTTTATATATATATATAGAATAATGATTTTAGATATTTTAACTAAATCAAAATTAAATGCAGATTTAACTAAGTTTTAAAAACAATCGTTTTTTGATTTTATAAATGGATTTTTTATGGACAAAAGATCTTCCAAAGGGATTTGCTACATTCTCAGACCTTTAACAGTATGTATTTGTGACCTTTTATTTTTTTAAGTGTACAAATGTAATGGATTTCAGGGTTGTACCCTCTTGGTCCATCACTTGATTCTCTTTCACTCCTTTGATTATTTTGATAGCACACAGCTGCAGCTTCCATTTCCATGTTGCATTTACTTTTTTTTACAATACAATTCCGTGATTTTCCCCTCTTAACCCTCAACGGATTAAAGTGTTATTAATGTTTATTATGCCTGAATGAGTTTTAATGTTCGTTGAGGTTATCATTAAAATGTTGTTAAAATTTGAATACTATGTGAGAACAAACAGAGCCATGCAATCTAAGTATCGTTGTCAGATCAACAATGTCTCCACCAAAAATACTTAAAATAAAACAAGGAAGAAGCAAAAATCGACGCCTTGTCTATATTCTGTGGATATAGTCTTACATAGTCTTCATTTGGGGCAGGAAGAGGACTTACTTTATTTTGATTGAAGCTGCCATGGAATTTCTTTTGTGTGTTCAAAAGAGATTTTTTAATGATCGGTGACAGGATTATTAAAGTCATTAAGCGACCACTTGCAGTTGTTGTCGGAGTCCACTCAAGTCGAGTCAAGTTGTTGTGGAGGCAGCTAATAATGTTAACTGTAACTGGCAATGGCAGTCGTAAAAGTTGCAACACGGTTGCATCGCACGCCCGCTTCTAGTATGTATGCTGATCTCTCTCTCCAAATCTCTATCCCCCTCTCTCTCTCTCTCTCTCTGTGTCTCTGTCGGAAAAGATTCATATACCAAATTGAGGGGTTTAAACTCTGATCATAAAGGCTTCAATATTTCTGGTTTCGTGTGAATTTTTGTTTCGGTTATGTGGCTGCTTTTAATTAGGGTCATAAGCGGTAAACTGACCGATGAGAACAAATTATAGGCCAGCAAAAAAAAAGAAAAAAAATTGAGATACATATAGACACGAGTTTTATTAAAAAAGTGCATAAAATAGATGGATATTGCAATTGCTTATAATATACAATATTTCTAGCAGGTGTCCAATTTCCGACAATATAAATTCATTTTTTTTGTTCCCCTTTTAAAACAAAATTTGTGAAAGCTAATTTTGCAGAGTTAAAATTTATAGAGGCAAACTACGGCAAAGAATTTTATAAATCTCTCAGAATTGAGTCTTTGAAATATAAGACTTGTAAAATATTTTTTATTTTATACAGGGAGGGATCAAAGTCCATCCGATCCATCCAAAATATGTTATCAAGAAATGAGTCACAAAAGTGAAACATAAAAATAATATTTGATATTGGCAAGCAGTCATAAAAAATGTTAACAAATCCCAAACCCAAACATAAGTGTTAAATTTAAGGAATACTTCTAAAATTTAAGCAACAAATATTATAACAAACGCTTTAAAATTTAAAAAGATTCAGTAATATTTTAATTATGTTTAAATCCAGCTTGAAAATATTTTCTCAATGGAGAAAACCATTTTATTTTTCTTTTCGATATATGTATTTCAATCTCCTTCGGTGATTCTGTTCTTGGAATTTTAATTGAAATGATATTTATCATATTATGTATTTTATTTCATTATATTGGATTTTTAATTAAATGATTTATCAAATTATGTATTTTATTATATAATATATAAGTCCTATCAGTTCCAGGTTTTATATGTAGATTCGTTATAAATTTTTATTTCGATTTTTGGTCCTAAGTCCGCTCCTGATTTCTTGGCTGTTGGCTTGGAAAAAAGCAATAAAATTTCGCCCTTTATTACAAATTTGTAGGACATCTCCGTTAACAGAATTAATGTCCATTCAGGTGTCCTTGACTCTTTTTACACGCTTTGTCCTTATTTGATTTTGTACTTTTAGCGGCAATTTCTTTAGCTAAGTTTTTTCTTTTTCTTTTTTTTTTTTTTTAATTTCTGCTTTATCTTTAAGGCTTTTCATGTCAAGCGACATTAATGTCGGCACGTTTATCAAATTGCAGCTTACAGCAGCAATACCAACACCAACAGCTAGAAGAGAGTTAAAGCCAGGCCAACTGATTATTGTGAAGCTGTCAGATGATGTCGGGTAAACACGTACACATCAAATTATTGACAATCGGCAATGTCTTTTGGTGCAAAACTTGAGAAATTGCATAAGTATTTCGATGGGTTAAACAATGCCAAAGACTTTTAGATGGAAAAGTTAAAGGGCTGTCGAAGCGAGTCATGTAATGAAAAGCTGACATGACACGCACAAGCCACAGCCACAGCCACAGCCAGTGCCAGTGCCACGCCTACACTAACACTAACGTTAACTTTCCTGCGTAGCGCACACTCACTGGCACTTTCTTGGTCAAGGTCGGTGCTGAATTGGCGGCAAAAGATAGGTAAAGTGTTAGGTGGGTGGTTAAATTCTCAAAGCGAAATCAGCCAAGAGTAAAAGCCAAGAGCTAGCATTACAAAACACGCGCCAAGTGGGTGGAGTGCTCAACGAGTTTTCCCAGCAATATTGGAAAATACTTTAATACACACACACACACACACATACGTGTATAAATATATATATGTACATATATATAATACAAAGCAGAAATCGATTGAGATTGCTGACAAGCAGAAGGAGGAGGTGAAGAAAGGTGCACAAACAATTGATATGCGCTTGAGAGAATGCTGCAAAAGTTACCAGACAAAGGCGGCCACCAATGAAGGTGGAGCAAGTGAAGAAGGATGATGATAATGATGATGAGGAGCAAAAGCAAGAGCAAAATCAGTCAGAGAAGTGGATACTTATTGCAGGTAAGGCAACAATCCGTAGCCGGCACAATTAGCAATTGAAAAACTACAAACTACGCTGACTTCCATTTTAATTGCCAAGCGTTGTGGCAGCTGGGCGACAGCATTTAAACATTTTTCGACCGTTAGAAAACGACGACGATGGCTACGATGAAATTGGTTTACTGTCTCATTTTACAATAATCAACGATAGCAACAAAATAGAGCACAAACGTGGCTAATTGCAAAATGGTTGCAATTTAAATTGTTGCAACCAACAGTAAACAGTATGAGCCACAAAAAACTGGTCATAAAAATGCTGTTAAGGCCTAAAAGCAATTGCTGTAACACGTTCTAGTCCTAAATTTTGTCTTGTAGGTACATATATGTATATCAATTAAATGAATATTCAGCCATTCAGCCATTCAGCCGTTCGTTTATATCGTTAAAGGTCCTTGTTCTTGGTGCATCGTAAAATCTTTTGCATTCATAAAAAATTATGCAACAAGGGGCAGGAAATTATGAGACTGTCTAATCTTTAATAAAATACACTGCTACAAATGTTGAAACAAAATTGCTGATTATAATTTAAATATTTTAAAATTGAATGTATTAAGCAATAAAGTTTACTTTTATTGTAAGAAAGTTCATAAGTTTTCACATAATTTTTTTATATTTTAAAAGTGAGAAATTGCAGTAGTAAGTTTGCATATCATTAATAGAAGCATTTAGTTATATAATATTTTGAAATCGGCTATAAAGTGCCCAAGTTAGAGCCTTCAAAAATTTAAGATTTTGAGCTAATTCGAACAGTGGTTACATCATTGAAAATTGATAAACATATATCAAGAAATTATTTTTCTAGGATTTTCTTGCTTAAAGGTTGTCATTTATTTCTATACCTTATTAGAGGATATAGATAACAGTTAAGCTTCACTTAATGGGATTTAAACTGCCGATTAAGAGGAATGAAAAGACTTAGAATTAAATCGTCAGAATATTGATTAGATATACAAAGAAAGAAATCAATTGAAAGAAATGCATAGAAGCATTTAGCGATAAAACTATTTGAAATTAGTCTTATTTTAAATTTAAATTTTATTTAATTAAGAACCTAAAAAAATTGAAATTTATTACTCTAAAAATCAGAAATTTTAGAACCCGTTTTTGAAGATTTTAAACCTTTATAATTTGTACAAGTTCGTCTTTGCTCCCATATTTTGGTTAAAAATATTTTGACACCATCGATTTTTAATTCTATCAAAATTCTTTTCCTTATTTTTCAAGCCATTTTTCCCTGCCTCTGGCTATATCATTGGCAAATATAAAGCTAAGAACTATTTTCTTCCAGTGTTCGGCTTAAATATGTTGACAAAGCTAAAACGCTGATACCTGACCCCCCTGTGGTGTGTGATTTTAATGTAATAAGCAGGCAGCTCAACAAAAAAAAAAAAGGAAAGAAAAACACCATAGATGATGAGGTTCGAGGCCAGTTATAACGAGATGCAGTTGGTCCTCATCTGAAGTTGCTGCTGCTGCTGCTGCTGCTGGCCTTAACGATGCGTTTATGTATGCCGCAACGACGAAGATGAAACGAAAGGCAAAAAAAAAAAAACAAAAATGCTGACTGACGGCATGAGGGAAAAGGGGAGAGATAGAGGAAGGGAACATTTTATGCGCCGCCTCATTGGCCTTTATCTATGTTATCAATACGTTTCGATATTTTCCTTTTACGAGCATGTAATTAATTGGGTAGGGTAACTAATATTGGCAACAATGTATGATAGCCATCTTTGTGCCTTGGCAACAGTCTTCCTTTCTTTCAGTTAGTTATAATTTTATAGTTGTATTGGGAAAAAAAACTATTTTATGAAGAACAAGAAAATTAAATAACCATCACAATCAGGAAAGTTGTTGGAAAATGCTTAAAGGAATTTAACTTTTAACTAAGATTTGACTTAATTTATGCATTATAAAGAAATTTGATTTAATTAAAGCATAATTAAATATTTTATAAATTACCATACTTTTTGTTTGGTTTAATTTTTAATTTAGGATTATAAAGAAATTTAAAGAAATAAAAACATTTCAAAAATATTATAGATAAATTAATTCTCCTTTTTTGGCTTGATAATAATTCTTCTTTAATCTTCCGGTTTTCTTAATTTTTCTTACAAAATCATATTTGAAATAAATTGAAGCTAAATTATTGGATAATAATAACTACTTATTATTTGATATTTTATTAAGTGAAGCTAAATTAAATTTAACATTCGTTTTCATAGTTGTCATTGATTAGAAATTCAAAGAATAATCTGTTGACTATTTGATAGACAAAATATGCCATTTTATTCCATTATTTGCTAGGCTAATTATTAAACTATCTTGCGTGGTTTTTCTAATTTATCCGTTTTAAACATATATGGCTAGAGTAATTCAATAAATGCCCATCCCAACATTTTGTCATTCTTCTCAGCGTTTATACAATACGATACATTTCCCAGCCCCATTCCCCATTGCATATGGCAGATGCTTTAGCACATTTCTCATACCCAGACCATTTATGGTATATGGGATGCCGATTGGCCGGATCTCATTGAGATCGATGAACAATTTAACGGACGGCCGTGGCCTTTTTCTAACTGTCCCTCTGACAAAATGCCGCAACCTGCAAATGTAACTGACAGGTAGAGCGAGAGAGAGAGAGAGAGAAAGAGGGAAAGAATTATACTCTAAACATTGGATAGGTAAGTAGGAATAATAAAAAAAAAAAATAAATCAAATTTTCTCATCAATCTCATCGAACATGAAAATGCACTTTCAAAACGCATTAAATAAACCATAACGGCACGCATGCGCTAGGCAGCTAGACAGCAGCGATACAACAACAAAAGGGGGTATATGAGGGAGGAGAGAGGAGTGGGCAAAGTGTAGTAGGGAATATATACTTACATTGGCCAAGAAGAAGGAAGGCCGAGGCCGCGTAAATCTTTCACTTTGAGCAAAATGCAGCACAGCTAACTGAGGCTAACTGGAAAACTAGCGGCAAGAAATAACGTAAACGATAAATGCGCATGCGCAAGTGCACAACAACAGCAACATTAACAACAACAACAACAACAACAAGAACAACAACAAACGGACAAAGGAGAAGGCAGCTGCTCATAGTCCAAGTCTATGCATTTGCCATGGCCTGGCCATATTTGGCATTTGCTTTTTGCCCAAACTCAGGCTCTGGCTCTGCGACTGTGCTGACAAATTGCTTTGGTTGTTGTTCTTGTTGCCGCTGTTGCTGTTGTTGTTCTTGGTGTTGTCGCCAGCAAACATCGGCACAACAATATCGAATATATATATATACATATATATATATATATATGCCTGAATCCTCCGGGCACAAATTTGGTAGCATACACCAAGCGGCAATAGTGTCCAATAATTCATAACGCAGCCATTGCCAAAATTGGCAAACCTCTGCTGCCACTTCTGCCACTGTTGCCGCTGTTGCCACTCTTTGTTGCTGCCTCTTGATAAGCCGCTGCCGCGCAACTGCGCGTAATAAATCTGAGCAATTTGTTGCGCACACTAATCGGTCGAGTCAAACTTTTTCAATTGAAAGTATCTATCAGGCTCAGGAGCATTAGTTGCAGGTGTCTCGCATAGTTGGATAGTTATTGGTCCAAAATTGGCCGCAGCGGGTACTTTTATTAGTGGGCCAAATAAATCAGCATGGGTAATTATAAGATGATATTCACTTGACCAATTTGACCAATGGAAAGGCACTATTAACAAATTTTTATATTCGCCTAACAAAAAAAAAAAAAAAGTAATCGGAAATGTAATTTTAAATTGGTAAATTTAACAGACTATTAAATTGAATCTCCACAATAAATATTAACTTATATTTTAGATTAAACTTTTGTCAGTGATTAATAGAGAATAAGAATCTGTATACATATATATGTATATATCACAGTTCAGAGATATTCAGTAATATTTTATTATAAACTGTGGCTGTAAAAATTTTTATTAAAACCATTTTTTAAAGCGTCTTTTCTTAATAACAAAAATATTAAATATTGTCCATATGCCTCGATATTGATATTTTATATAAATCAATAAATAGATATATGTATATATATACATAAATCATCGTATATAATCAACACTGTTGGCCAAGAAGAGATGGCAAACGTATTTTCAAATCAAAGGAAGTAAAAATATTTTGACAATTAAAAAGGTACAAAACGGTACAAAAATGTGTATTATTTTACATTACTTTGACAAATGTATTTTTATAATAAAATAAACTTAAAATAAATAATAATTGTATAAAAAATATTTTCGAAAATCTATAAAACTATATTTTGGACACATCATATTCTTTTTACAACTTTTTTAAGCTCTTTTCAACTATATAAAAGATAATTTCTTTATACAACTTTTATACCCAAATAAAATATATATATAATACCTATTTATTAGTAAAAATTTAAGTAAATAAACTTCTTTTTATATCTCTTTTTTCTGTATGGATATGTGATGTTTTTTTTTTTGGAAATAATTTCAATAGGGTGAGAAACAACACTCATTTATTGAATTAATCGTAGTTAGAAAAGACTTTCATACTGTTACTAATATTATGAGTAATAACAATAATAATGTGAAGCCTGTAAATGAAATTAGCATGCATTAGACAACGGGAATGGCCAATAACGGTATAAACCTGCCATTGATCCTTGGGGGCAACCCATTGGGATTAGGCAACTGCAGACAATTGGCCAACGCCATCAAGTATTCCCTGCGCATGTCTGTCTGACTGACTGACTGACTGACTGACTGTCTGATTGACTTGGCCTCGCTCTGGGTCTGGCCATCAATGAAACTTATGCTATATACATAGGTGCACAGGCAGGCGGCATAACGGTTTCTTGTGGCAGTCACAGAGAGAGAGAGAGAGAGAGAGAGAGACCGAGAGAGAGGGAGACCCATCGAACTGGCTGCCCAACGGGGATCTTTCTAATGGCACACGCATTGCGCCATTGCGCTATTGCTGGTGCATTTGCTGCTTCAATAGCCAGTTGAGTGACCATCCGACTGGATGGCTGTTTTGTACTTTTTTTTTTTGTTTTCCTTCTAGCCACATTCACTCTGTTTTTCTTTTCTTGTTTCCACAACGTTGGGCGCCATGGCGTATGCATTTTTTATGTAAATTGATTTTTTTTCTCTGTGTCTTTTTTTTGTAAAGATTTTCTTGCCTGCTTTTGTTGCCGTTGTCTGTCATTAGTTATGATGGATGATGTTTGAAATTATTTAAATATATTCAATTAATATAAGCAGATGCTAAGACTGACACAACATAAACAAGGCCAACATGAGGAAAACAAAATCTATAGATTTTTATAATGACATTGAATAAGAAAGGATATAATAAATTATAGATCTCGTAGAAAGCAATGGAATATGTTTGTAAAATAGTGAATTAATTAATATAAGCTTCTAAAATTTTTGAATAACTTGAAAATTATATTATGGCCTAGATTTTCGTAAATTAAAATTGAATTCTTATTTCTTGATTTGGTGTACTCGTTTAACTTTCTATTAAATAGTTAAATCCCTATCTCAAAAGACAAAAATAAATTGAACTATTTAAATCACTGTCAGATTACAAATTACTTCAACCCATTGCCAGAAAAATCCAATTTTGATATTACAAAAACAATTGAGATAGGAAAATAAAAACAATGATTTATCATATGCAATGAAATGTGTAATAAAATTGTATATTTTGGACAGCACACTAAACACCTTTTTAATGTAACTAAAATATATAAATTTAATTGTAAATTTGAACATTTAGAACTATAAATTGGTTGACGCAATATTTCTTTTTTTTTTTTGGTAAATGTCTGATTGGCCATTTTAGTTTGCTGCAATTTAATTTCAAGTCTCTTAATGGAGACAAATATATACAATGATTGCCTTTGATTTGTAACAATTGAAAACATTAGCTTTAAATGAGTTTTATTCGATTTGGTTTGTTATCCGATTTAACAATTTATTTTTGTAAAACTCTTTCATTACACATACGACCTGTGGTACACTTGGTCAGAACCAATTAAAGATGGTCTGTAATTCTTACTATAAATTACAAATAAATTCATTTCATTATCACCAACAGACAAATGATTGGTATTTAAATGTAAATTAATAAAATAATTGAAGTATAAAGAAGAGAACAGTTCAGTTTTGAGAGACATGACAATAACAAGTCCGATAGAAATGTGAAATGGAAAAGTGTGTAACACCAATAACAAGACAGCAACAACAAGAACAAGTTGAACATGAAAAGCGTGAAGCAGACAATCAATAAATTCAAACACTAAGAATAGACCAAAGCAAAGAAATTGATAGGGGTGTGGTGGGGTAGGAGTTTGTGCTTGTACAGAGGGTTAAGTAAAAGATATTGGCAACAGGTAGAGGCAATTACGAATTGTTTGTCTACCCTAGACTATAGATGTTGCTATTGCTACTGCTGCTGCTGCTGCTGCTGCTGTTGTTGGCTTCAATTTCAAAGATTTCTCCTGAAAATTGAATACCAAATAAAGTGCAATAAAACAAAAACAAAAGAAGAAGGAACAAAGAGACAAGAGAAGGTTTGAATATGATTTACATGCAATGCTATCTAACTTGGTAAAAAGGGGCGAACAAGCTAGCTGAAATCGAGCTAGAACTGAGAACCTGTACACGTTGAAAGTTGCTGGGAGTATGATGGGAGCAACAGCAGCATCAGCAGCAACAACACCAATTGCATTTTACCCCGTTTGGTCGTGCCACGTTTGCCACCTGTTCCTGTTGACGACTCTCTGCCAGCAGAACGGCATTTGCTTGTCTTAGTTTGCCGTTATTGTTGCTGCTTGCTTAGCCTTGCCTTGCCTTGCCTTTATATCGTTAGCTAATTTTATTGTTACAATAACTGTTGTTGCTGCTGCTGATGCTGCTGCTATAGTCGCAAAAGTTGCTGCCGGCATAAATGGCATTGCATTGCATTGCATTTGCAGCAGCCTATCTTTCGCGTATCTTATGGTCGGCCTTGCATCTATTCGTATCAATTCTATTAAGCTCAACAGCATCAGGCTACTGATACCTCTCTCCCTACCTCCTCCTGCCAGTCGTCTCTCTTTCTCTCTCTGCTCTCTCTTCATCTCTTTCTTTCTCCTTTCAGCATGTGACTAATCATGCAGAGCCAATCATGCCACAAGTTTATTTATTTTCACATTGCAGTTACAGAGGAGAAGAAAAAAATGAATAAAAAAAAACAAATATAAGAGAGAAGAATAAAAAAAAAAAACTGGGTAATCCACTTGAAAATTCCTCGATTTTTCCTTCAAGTTTTTTTATATATTTTTTTTACCATTTGCCAGCTCTGTTGTTCTTCTTTTTTTTTTGGTTTGTTTTGTTAGCTCCCTGTTATCTCGCCTGACTATCATCAAGGCTGCCTGTTCTCGTTATAGTTCCCTGTTATGTTTGGTTGCCGGTTGGTCGATTGGTCGGCTTGTTTGGCTGTTAAAAATTTTCTATAAAGTGAGTTATCTGTTGGTTGAAGATGACTTTGGTATTGGCCATTGGACTGAACTTGTTGTTGTTGTTGTCATTGTTCGTGCTGCAACATTAACTGTCATTTGATCATTCCGTTATATGTCCTTGAAAGAGTTAACTGTTACTGATAGCTGATGGACATTAACTAACTAGTTTGGTCTTTAAAATTTTATATATTTTTTTAATTGTTTAAATAGCAAATGCAAACTGTTTAAAAATATCTCAATAAACCAGACATGAAAAATTATTTTCTCTAATACATAAAAACTCTTTCCCCAATTGCAATGACAGCAATTTTATACTTTACAAAGTAAAAAGAAATAGAAAAAAAAAGAAGGTCACATGTAACATTTATATTGTTGAGATTTTGACAGCTTATAAGCTGTCTTCTTGGCTTGGGAATTGAATGTAAGTTCAAGTGTCTCGATAGAAACAAATTGTAGAATTACATTTTGTATGTAGGTGAAAGGTTTAACTGATAGGTTATTGATAATGTTGAATTCATAACAATAATATTTTAAAAAAAATATACATTTCAATGGATATTCTTTATGTTATACAATTTTGTAAAGTTATTTAAAAAATCATTTGATTGTTAGACTAAGAAAAATAATTATTATATGTATTATAAAGTAATTTTTTAAAAGAAACAGTTCTTAATATTTAAAAAATATATCAAAATAATAGAATTTATTCTAGGTTCAAAGATCTTATGCAAATTAGAAATGAACAGGAAATTGTCTATCTATTTTAGCCATGGCTTAAGCTTCTTCAATAAATCTTCATCACACGTTAACACAGGTTGTCAATAATCACATAAAGCCTAACGGACCAGGGAATCGAAAGCTAATACCATTTGGTTATAAATGTGGCAAATGTAGAATGCAGCAAGCGTAATTGATAAATACCGACAAATCCGTTGATAGATATTTTAATGTCTATTGGGAGGGATGGAAATATAATGGCTATGGGTCTTATTTTGCAAACGATCTTGTTGATGGCAGGAAGGTATGAGAGAGTATTCAGCAATAACAACAACAACAATAAATACATACATATATAATATATATATATATATGCGAAACCTGAGATTGCTTGTCAATGGTAAAGATTCTGATGACGCGTGTGGAACCAGTTGTTGCCTCTAAAACTATTCTTGTTGTTATTGTTGTTGTTGTTATTATTGAACAGCGTTCGATTTTTATAATGATTAGCGGCATTATTGTATACCATTCTTCCATTTCTTGCATCTAGGTGGCAGCTACTGCTGCCATCTTATAATACAAGTGCAACCTGGTTGCAATTAGGCTGGGCATGGGGCGCGGCTGGGGCAAATAAATTGCGTTAGGATAATGATCGCGCTTTGGCACAGTAAATCGTATACCGAAATGCAACGGACACGAGAATACAGTTTGAATGTGCCACAGCGATGAGTATGCCAAGATCTAAGATGGAGCTGCCAGCTGAACTGGTTCGGCAACAAATTTGACGCGCACTGCAACAAATGAGCGGACCGTTCGAATAAAAGAAAGAAAGAAAGAAAAGAAAGATAGAGAGAAAGAAGAAAGAAAGCTAAGCTAAAGTTGAAAGCTGAAGGAAAACTAGTAAATGTAGATGGTCAAACACAAGAACCGTTTTGGCCACGCATGCTGGGGCGCCATTTAAATTGAGATTTATTGCAAAGCTGCTGATGCACCTGCAGCAACAGCAACAGCAGCAGCTCCAGTAACAACAACAAAAGCAACAGCAGCATCTTCCTCCAATTGCAACTACAGCGACAACGACAAAGCGCGAAACGATATTATAGTAAAACGCTTTTGTCCTGGCAAACGTTTTGGCTTGTGGCAACTGTTATATATAACAGTCAACAAATCGTTCGCCTTGGCCCGAACCAACTGGCCAACAGGCTAACAGGCCAAGGCAGGCGGCAATGAAGATGAAGTTATTAGGCTAGTTATTTCATCGGCGTTGTTTGGGGCAACTATACACACACACACACAAACACACACACACATCTTTATCGCTTGTATGTTGTCGGCAAGTTGGCCAATCTTGAAATTGAGATGAGTGCAGGAATTTAAGACAATAAACATAATTTAAAGCAACTTAAACAAAGCAATTACTTAAATTTTCTTCAAGATTTAACAATTTCTCTAAACCTGAACGGGAACATTTTTTGAAAAATTTAATTAAATCTTTTCTTAGCTACATTTCCTTGGCTTATATACAAAAAGTTTTTGGATTGACAAAAACTGATTTCAAAAATCTATTTCGTTTGTACTTAGTTTAAAGCAGAAGTTCTGTATAATTTTATAAATTTCAAACATAGTTTTATATGGGGAAAATGCTACAATATGAAATATGTTTAATTAATTTGTTAAATAAATTAAATTGCACTTATTGCAATTTCTAAAACAGCATATTAAAGAAGATGTTAAATTGTTTATAAAAACATTTTTTATTAGACAAAGAAACAATAAAATGACAGCACTACATTTGATCAAAGTTAGAACTTTGAATTTGTCCTGTTCCTTGTTGTAGTTATCAGAAATTAAGGATAATATTTTAACTAAAAAATTAAGCAACAACAAATTAAAGAATAATTTTAATCAAAAAAGAAATAATAGAATTTCTTTTTATATTTTTATATTAATATTCTATATTAAATTGATTTAAAATAAGATTTAAGATTACATTTCTATATTTACTACTAAATTTAGATTCTTGAAAAGACCAATAATAAACAACAATAAAAAAAAAACGTGTTTCTAGAAAAAACTCCATTCGAAAATCATTTTTTTTTGTATCTTTAAAAGAGTCATTTAGGACTTTCTAATCAGCGTCAAACTTCGAGAAGAAAGCACTTACATTCTAAATTTATTTTTGAATAGAAAAAAAATTTATATAAACAATAAATTAATGTTATTGAGTTATTTCCCCTCTTAAGTACTTTTTTTTCTTATTTAAGAATTTTTGCCATACTTTCTACAATTTATTTTCAACCACTGTGTCATATGTTTAATTACAATTGACACTGATTAGTTTTTGCACGCCATTGGAATGGGGCGTTAAGTAGCCAAAAGGCAAACTAAATCCAATGAGTTAGCCATGTGGCAAAATATAATTTCTTTATGTCCGTCACTCAGTCAGTCAGTCAGTCAATGAAACCCATCTAAAGCTAGAGCATGGAAATGAAAATGTTGATAGAGATGAAGATGAAGAGATTGGCAAATGGCAAAAGGAGATGGTGAGGCATTGTCAATGTTGCTACTAATCCTGCTCATCATCTACATCTACAGTTGCCAACACGAAGGCGATTTTAAAAAATCAGAGAAACCGGTTAAAACATTTGATGGAAAAGTCACTGGATGCTGCTTCAGCTACTACTACTACTACTAACTTGGCTTAGCTTGCTGCCACCTGCTGATTTTATCCTGGCTGTTTGCTTGTTTTTGCTGTTTTTTTCTGTTTTTGTTGTTTTAGCTGCAGCTCTTGCCATTTGATTGTCTACCGTTGATTGCCGCTGATGTTTGCAGCTGTGTCGCCATCGTCGACTTTTGCTAGAAATTAAGTTGCATCGACCCGACAACATTTACATGCTGCTGGCTGCCAGCTTTTTGATGTTTTAATGATAAGATTTGCGCGATTGATTTTTCCTGGGTGTCGAATTTGATGTTAACTGAAAAATCAGAAAACGAAAAACAAAAAAAAAACAAAAAAATACCAACGGGAACCGCAACGGCATCAACGGGATGAAATGTGGCACAAAAACGTGCTTCTTCCATCACACACGCCCACATTATTCCACATATTGCGAACTTTTAACAAGGTCAATGGGTTAATATTGGCCCCACACGCCCACCTAGAGTAAGAGGCTTTGGCTTTTCTTGGATCACAATAATTGCATACTTTGTGTATCAAATCGAATCCGCAAGTGCAACTGTAAGTGCCACCGTTTGCTTTGCTGGCGGCCAACTGCCAAGAGGAAGACGATTGACAGCGGAGCTGAAGCTGCCACTCAACTCTAGACGGCGCATGTTGGCCATCAAATGTCTAGGCTAAACATTTAGATTACGATGACTACGACGACGACGACGACGACGAGTCTTCCGTCAGGAATGCCATTTTTATGGAGAACAATCGACGGCGGGGGCTAATCTAGTTAAATTGTTGCATGCAACCGATACAGATACAGATACGGATACTGTATATACTAGATACAGACACAGATACTAAGATATTTGAACGGCAATCGGATAATTTCGTTGAGCTAATTGCGAAAAGTGCTCCTACAGTTCCCCACAGACAGCAAAAGACAAGCGGACACGTGCGGCGGGGGATGGTCAATACACAAAATAAAAAAAAAGAAAAAAAAAAAAATGGCAAACTGCCTGCACGTTTCCCTCATTCTTTTTTCTCCTTTTTTTTTTTTTTTGTTTTCCCTTTAGTGTTCCCGGTGCCTTTTATGTAAGTGACACCTACGAGGAAGCCGCCGACATGCAGCAAGCAAAAGCAGCAATTGTGTTTAGCAATTTCCTCACCGCCCCCCCCACCCCCCTTTCAAAATAGCCGTACAAATAAATAGCTTCATTGGTAATTTCAATGCCAGTGGCCAAAATGGGCAACTCATGAGCTTTCGGTCCATGTCATTTGGTTTGGAATCTGTTCTGAAATTTGCATTGTCTTTGGCCTCGGCCCTCCTGTTGCTGACCAAAAATGGTTGGCAATATTTGACATTATGCTCCATTTAATGGCTCCACATGGTAGCTATTTAAATGTCCATCAATTTATCAATTACACTTAAATAACTTTATTAATGGTCAGCCCTGGTAAATGGTATTTAATGTATTACAACTCACTATTTCTTGATATCAAATTGGCAGCGATTTTGTAGTCGCGACGTTTCGCCATTTACTAAACATTTCCAGTTGAAGCCCACCAAACCAAACCCGACCAAACTCAACCGAACCAAAAAAAAAAACTAAACCAAATAGTCCATAATTTTCTTTTTGAGTGCAACACAAAATGTAAGTGACAATAAGTGCACGAAAATATCGAATAAGAAATGCGAAATAGTAAAAATTGTTTGAGCTTGTCGCTTGAGTGAAATTTATGGGCCAAACACATGGCGCCAAAAAGGTAAATGTGGAAGACCAGGTAACTGTGACACCTGCCTGAAGGTTATGCCCACTGCCTTTTAGGGGCTTTGGCCCACTAAAAGAAAAGAATAAAGGTACGGAAAAAATATGTAAAAGAATTGGTAGCAAGCAAAAAAAATATTGGAAAATTACTAAAGCCGCTTACCAGACACTAAAGAGAGAAATATTGGCTTGTATTATTTTCAGCTAGCAATGGCAAATAATAAATGATTGGAGGGATGAGTTCGTGAGTTTTTGTAACTTTTGAGGAAAATTTAAATATTATATCATTTTTTTTTTTCCAATGCTTATTTATATGCAGAAAAGAGCTATCAAATGCACGTTGTTAAAAGTGTATGGAGAAAGGAAAATAAATATATATAAATTTGGTTTCTTTTCCTAAAAGAAACTACGAAAATGTGGATATTTAAGAATCTCATTTCTGTTCCTTAAATTAATAGAATAGTTTAAAAATAATATATATAGATTTAAAGAAATGGAAACTTCCTTTTATATATGATTTCTTAAAATATTTCGTTATCACGTTTCCATATCTAGTTCTATTTATATTTGCTTAACATTCATTGTCCAAATGCCATTGGTACCATTGTTTCCCCTTTAGTATTAAGTACTATTATTAATATTTGTGTTTCTTTTCTTTTGTGTCTTTTTGGTTTCTGGTAAAGTAGTTCAAGCTAAATGTCATAAGTTAATTAGATTAAATTTTGTAAATGTGATTTTTTTTATGCATATTGTTACATGTTTTCATTTTTCTTTTTGTACATATTTGTTCCTTTTACATTTATACTTATTTTTTACTGATTCACTCTGGCTGTCAATGTCAGCTAACGCAGACGCAGACGGTAACGCCAACGCCAACGCCAACGTAGACGCAGACTCTGAGACGTTGCATACGTTGGGGCTGGCATATTTAAGACTCTGCACAAAGGTAGGCAGCAAAAAACAAAAGGAATGCTTTTTATTTAGCAAACAACTGTACCAGTACTCGGGTACACACCATGTGCATTAATTAAAAGAAGAAAAAAAAAAAATAATGGTTGAATAGAAGGGAGAGGGGAATACTAAGCCATACTAAGGCAGGTACTCGAAAATTCAATAAGTTGCATTAGGCTGGGGGAATGAAAAGGAATGAGGCGAAACTCTTTAGCCGCAAGTTTTGTGAGGTATAAAAAAGTTTCACTTTTCTCCTTCTTCTTCCATTTTTTTTGTATTATTTATTTATGTTTTTTTCTTTTTTTTTCTTGTTTAGCATTACACAGGCATACGCACATGAACAAGAAAACACAGAGTTCAACCAGAGCCATCTCGAACGCCCACGCACAAATGACGCCCAGTCCTATTGCAATGGCACTCGAGGCCCTCTCCCCCACTCTCTCTCTCTCTCTCTTACCCTCTCTCTGTTTACCAGCCCACTTACGCACTGAACAGGGGTTTATACGCACTTGTTACCGTTACCCTTTAGTAGGCAAGGCGCTTAAGTGTTACGCATGTGCATGTGCGTAGGTGTGTGTGCGTGTGTGTCAATGTGTGTGCGCCATTTTACAGTTGTTCAACAACGGTCGTCTAGTTATGGTTCTGTGTATGCAGTGAAGCAGTCAGAACTCAAGCAGGCAATGGCATGCAATATTTTTAATGAAATATGCAACGGGAACGGTAACAGCAACAGCAACACTCAGACGCAGTTCCCCAACTCCCAATGGTAACTGTCTGTTTAAAGAAACCCTCGCCCCCCCCACACCCCTCATCTATCTCACTCCATGTATTCCGTTTTCATTTCCATGTAATCATTCTTAGCTTCCATCTACTATACATATATATATATATATATCTCAAGCTGGCACGTGACTGTGTAAACTAGCAAGTCAAGTGCTCGTGATTTGGCATTGTCAAGTTAGACAAGAAGTCGCATTTGTCTGGCAATTTAATAACCTCGACGAATATTACATTCTTAAACACTAAGTGACCCAAATTGGCAAACCGTAAAGCAATATTTATACATTAATATATATACATACATACATACATATACATTTGACGCACCCTTGCAACAGTGCGTATGCGTAATGTTTAATAAAAGCATATAATTGCTGCACTTGCAATTGTAGATTAAGTGCAGAATCTTTAACCTACCCGAGGGGTATATTATATATACATACATACATATATATTGTAATTAAATTTTGCAGAATTTACTCAGGCACACAATACAAATGTATTTGGGTGGAGGTCATTTTCCATTTAATTAAACTAATTCAATTTGCAAACAAACACCTTATTAATATTAAGCATACGCCCTGATGCCTCCCTCTCTGTCTCTATCTCTCTCTCTCTCTGTTTCTGTTTCTGTTTATTTGTCGCGTTGGCTCTTTCTATGCCAAGACAATGAAGGAACTACATGTTTCTAGCATTTGGCTTCCAGGGGGAAATCAAAGCTTGGATAATTTCCATATATTTATTTTTCCACCTTCGCATATAAATCCACAGACAGTTGCCACAAATAAAATGTAATCAGTAGTAAATCAAGAGCCGCTCGAGCTGCAGGTGAAAAGTTTAGTACTTATGTGACTCAAATGTGACAATGACGATGTTGACGAGGCATCCAAGACTAAGGCAGAGATAGATAGATATACAAATGGATAAATGAGAAAGAGAAGTTTGCCTTCCAACTGCCAGTTCATTTGCTCAAGTGATAAGTCACACACAGAGAAAGAAGACATAGAGAGAGAGAGAGACAGAGATAGAAGATAGTGTCTGTGAAAATATTTGAAATTATGATTTGTGCCGTTGGCCACACTCAACTGCACTCGAAGTCACATTTGTAGTCATTGTCTTCGTCCCACTTCCTTCTTTTAACATCTCCGTTTGCTTTTCCTTTTTTGCGGTGTCAACAGCAGAAAGCCACCCAATTCTATATATTTCACCTCTCCTATTCGACCCCCCTTTTTCTATATGTCTGTATACCTTCTACCAAACCAGAGACCAAAGTGTAAAATCCTTTACTTTGCCAGTTGACAAAAGTTAATTATAAAGAGCATTTCGTTTTGTCACAGCGTCTTTGTTTGTTTGCTCTTGGTCTCTGTTTTGAATGAATTATTAAATCGACAAGCTAACACTTTTTTTTCTGTTCTTTTTTTTTTCTTTTTGAAATAAATTGCTGCCACTACACTTTTACATTTTAGTTTTGCATAAGTCAGCCAATTAGTCAAAAGATGTGCAACAATTTTATACAAAAGGCTTAGTTAAAAATCAAAAATTTTGAGCCTGCACTTCAAATCAAACTTGGTAAAATCATTGTTTAAAATATATGCTCAATGCCAGCACATAAAGTATTTAGTTATTTAAAGAAATAGTTGGACGAAAATAAAATGAAACAATTCCTAAAGAGAAAATATATGCAAATACATATAGTTAAGAAATATGTGTAAAACGTCTAATATTTTACTGAAATCATAAATAAGTTTGTTTGTTTGTTTGTTAAATTGTTGCCATATGAAAATTTAAAGGCTTTTAATACTCTTGTAGTAGGGATTTCACAGTTCTTCAGGTATTAAATAACAAATACCCTTTCTAGAAATCTGTTAAAGAATGATTTTATAAACTTGAGCAAAAATTCATTTATATTTGCCTCTTTTTATTTATAAGGAAAGCAGGCTAAGAAAGTGTAAATTTAAATGTAAAAGATAAATTATAAAAAACAAAATTGAATAGAAAATGAGTTAAAAATATTAATATTATTATTATATATTAATTTTTAGTTTGCTTTTTGATGTGTATAAATAGATAAAACAAGATGCGCCTTCTAAAGCTCACATTTCGCCCGGATCAATCCCTTAAGTGGCAAATCATAGAGATCTATATAGAACTCCTTAATAACTTTATTTAACAGATGAATACGAAACTAAATTGTAATAGTAACCAACTTGAGTATTACCTAAAAATCACAAATAATGCTTATTTCCCCTTTGTGAACTATACCTGACTGCTTTATTGAACTGTGATTTATTGACTTTACTTGCTTTTTTTTCTATTTCTTTGGTTACTTCCGCAATTACAGTAAACACTTGAAGGTGTTTGCTTCAAGTCAATATCAATTGCTTCTATTGGCTGAATTTCCGGCCAAAACACATATGTGGCACATTCAAAAGGCATAATTCTCACATGAACTTGGCCAGGGATATGTTTTTAATTACATGTTTGCTACTGGCCACTTAGTTGAGAAAAAGTGGTTAGAGGAAGTGGTCGGGTGGCAAACAAACAAATAGCTACAGGGATTTCCTTGTTGTTGTACGCACTGTTTGTTGTTGTTGTTGTTGATGGTGGTGGTAGTGGTGGTTCTGCTGGTGCTATGAATGGCTTTGGTATATATCGGTGTCAGTGCGTGTTGGCTTGCACTCATCATGCTCATCCTCAGTCTCCGTCTCCGTCTCCATCTCCATCTCTGTCTCGTCCTTTTGTATTTGTTCTGTGCCAGTTCCACAGTCTACTGCATTCATTAGACTAAGCCAGAAGGAGCTCAGCCGCATGGTAGAGATTTAAATTGCATTTACAGCCGCACCTTGATATCGTTCCAGAGCATCAGCATCCTGGCCTAATGGTGTTACATGACTTGGGGGCATCTTGCAATTATTGTTATTATTATTATGATGATGATTACTTGTCTTTGTTTAGACCTTTGTGGCTATTAGGCAGCAAGTATGGCCTAAATGGGCTTAAACTTTATTATACACGATTCATCTGGCCAGCTTTAACGAAATGCTTCTAGCGCTATTAAGATAATTTAATTGCGATTGTTAAATACAACAAAGAATAAATCCCCACCCAGAGTAAGAAAGTGAATTCATATTAGGAATGGGTGATCATTAGCATATCAACAATTAGTAAGTCAAATCTGACATCTTAAGAAAATTTCACCTGTACGCCAATTGTTTTCCGACAATTACATGAGTTACTTAATCATAGAAATTCCATCGCTGCTGAGCCGGAAGTGCATGACCAACATTTGGTTGGGCTAGTAACTCGAAACTCGGAAAACATCATGCAATCATGTCAAAGTTCTACACTTTCCTTCACATAAATTTTATGAACCAAAACTTATGGAATTTATCCATACACCGAAGCTTATATATTCTTTTCAATGGTATTTTTAAAAAATATTAAAAACAGGTAACACTTACAAGGAATTAGGTAGAATTGGACTGGTAATATGTGTACATATATAAAATCTGGTTTACGATAATATACTTTAATATTGCTTGTTTGATAATAATAAAAGTAATTTTATTAATTTTTAAGTAGACCTATGTATTTTTAAAATGAATTAGAGTTTATTTAGAATCAGAACAATTTTTCGTAAAAAAAAGTTTTAGCCCCAAAAGAATTAAGTTATTGAAATTTACTTAACAATTTCTGAATTGTAATAAGATAAAGGAATTTTTTTTAAAATTTTAAAACTGTTTTATGTTACAGTAAAATGTTAACAATTATATGAAATATTTAAAAGAGTTGATTAACAAGCTGAAAAGCTTATAGAAATATTATACTATATATATTCTATATTTTTCCCCTTTTCCCCTTATTATACGAATTATTTAAGATAAAGTCTCTTTTGAGACCAATTATGTAAAAGTTTGGTAACAGGTATCTAATTGTTAAAATTAAATGTTGTTATATTTGATATTTGAAAAGGTATAAAACAAATATAAAATAATAAAAGGTTATAACTGCATATAACAATTTTACTTCTTTAAAAGGTTCCCAGAGTCAAATTGTGTTTTTTTTTTAACAGAAAACCAACTGATGAATTTCGAAACAAGTTACAAGTTCCCGTTTTGTTCAAATACATTAAATTATTCCAGCAAGTGTGAAGCACAGAGTATGGCCAAAATAACAAATAATCCCTTTGCATGTTTACTGGCTTTTTTGGTAGGAGTTGTTAAGACATTTCCGTTAGATTTGATTTGATCGTCAAGTGGAAAAATTTTACTTTAAAAGCATAAAACTTTGCTTAACGAAAGAATTTCTTTATTTAGGCAAATATTTTGCATTTTTGTATTTTCATTCGTTTTGTTTAAGTATTTATTTGCATGTTGAGTTGTGAGTATAATAAGAAATTGTTGATTGCATGTTGCTGTTCCACTGACTGCACTATTAAATATATTATTTAAAAACATTTGATAGGATTTTGTAATAATTTGATATGGCATGCGCACAATGCAGCTATATGGTAGTAACTATTTTATGCTGAATTGTTTTACTGTTAGTTCTATATATTTTAATAATTTGTTGGTTTTTTTTTTTGTTTTTATTTTTTATCCTAAGGCTAAGCCTCTACAGATCGCTTATCACTTGGCTAACACATGCAGAGAGCTTCCTTTTTGGCCCGAATGCATTTCTAGTTAGTTGGGTGAGTTGTTGGTTCTTCTACTATATATTTTTTGTTAGTTGCAGTTTAAAATTAAAATGGCTCATGACTTACCGCGCACGTTGACAGGGGGGAAAGGTGTGTTGATTGTTGTTGATGGTTTTTCTTTTTTTTGGATTAAATTTATGAGAGACATGAATAGTTTTTTTTTTCGAATCGCTAAACTAAGATATTGATATTGACTATATTTATAGCCATAGAGAGAGGCAAGTTATTCTTTTCTCGTTTTTGTTTTTTTTTTTTTGGTTAAATGTTGATTGATGATTAGGTTGTCCAAAATTCCATAGGGGCTGCTGCATTTCAATGGTTTGGTTGATTGAAGAATTTAAATTGCTCCAGTACAATTATTATTTATCTTGGTTGTCCAATCCTTAATCCAATCCTTTAATCTCACAATACGCTTGATATTGGCTTCCGTTTTATTTTTTTGTCACTTGGAAAAGTGTTTGCTTTACAATGTTTTTGGATATAACTCGGGGTTTACCAATTTTTTGTGGTGTTTTCTTTTTGTTTTTGTAATTTTTTGTACTCTTGGGTATAAAGTTTTTGCATTTTACATGGTGCATGTTGGGATTGAGTATTACTAACAGTGATTAGGCATAAACTATTATGGATATATGTATGAATATTGTTAGGAAATAACTAGACCAATATTATATGTAAACTATATAATTATGAATATATATATATAAGTAGCAGTTAATTTTCATTATAGTTAATCTTATTGTTTTGTATATTGCTTTCAATCCAGATTGAGTTTTGATTAATCTTTGAAAAATTCATTAAATTTCAATTATTTAGGCGTCTACGTATACTTTTGTGTTAACATTAGCATTAAATGTTAATGATTATTGTTTACTGATTATATAGGCATTAAGAATTTAGAATATCAATTGATTATGTTTTTATTAATTGTATACTATATATTGTATTCGTATCGTATAATTAATTGTGGGAACCAATGGACCCTCAAAGTTAGCTGTTCAACTACAAAGTATTGACAATATATTCAATTATTTAATGATCTATTAAGGATCTATTTTTATAAGGATAAATTCTATCAATTAGTAGATTGTAAGGATTACGTATACCATTGCTGACTTAAATCTAAAAAATGTCTTCATCGGTTTGGTACAAGTGCAATAATTTTCGAAATGCTCTGCAATAGTTCTTATATATAAATCGTATATATAATCTACGTATTTGTTAAATTTTTCGCTACATATCGGTTTAGTTTGTGTTTTTTTGGTGTTAGTTCTTACAGAAAATAACTCTATCGGAGTCTAAATTGTATATATCTATATGTATATATGTATGTGTTTATATAGTGAATTTCTAGTACATTTAATAGCGTAGCAAACACTTTTATTCTTTGTGACATTTGTCCTTTCTTTTGGGCGTTTTTTGATGGGTTTAAAGTCCATTTGCAATTTAAATGAATTTCAAAATCCTAATAAAATGGCTACTTTATACTAAATTTACATTTACTTTGTCTTGGGCGTGAGTATTTAAGGGCTCTTTACTTTACTTAACTTTAGTTTTCGTCTCTCTTTCTCTCTCTGTCGTGTCAACAGAAGGAAACAAAGAAAAAGAATCTAAAACTTGACGTTGACTTTGGTGTTCATTTTTTCTTTGCTTTTCTTTTGGGTTTTTCTTTTCTTTTCTTTGCTTTTTTGTTTTTTTGTGGCGCTTTGGGTTGATTGAAGACTTAGCATAGAAGTGTTGATGTGTTGCTGATGATATGCATTTCATTTTGTTTGTTTGTTTTATTTTCTTTTTTTTTTTGACTTGATTTTATTTGCTTTTCTTGTTTGCGCTCTCCCCCTCCGCCTAGTTGTTCGACACTCTCTGGCTTACCTAGGCGATGCGGGCGGTAGCGGTGGCGGCGGCAACGGTGGCGGCGGTGCCCGCACATCCGTCTCAATGTTACGCTTGTGCTGCGTCTGCAAATCCAATGCGGCATAAGCCGGATGGGCATGACCATGGCCATGCCCATGGCTATGAGTATGAGTATGCCCATGTGCATGGGCACCCACACCCAATGGAGATTCTCGCGGTCTCATTGTGGTGGGTGGGCCGCGAAAAAGTGCATAGGGATTGCCAAAGTAATCCTGTGAGGTGGCCATCATGTTGATTGTGGTAAACGTAGTGCTGTAAAACAGAGAGAAATACAGAATATAAGTATGGGGGAAATCAATTAGCTCACAATTGACAAATTATGAACAGGAAGAATGGATTTTCAACTGTTAAAATTAAAAGCAAACATTGACCAATTGCTCTAGCATGTCAATAAACCATTTTTATGGCCATCCATTCACACTGACTAAACGATGGCAGTCGTTGGTTCATTTTCAACCATCCCCCCACCTCTCCACACCCACCCAAAATATCCGTGGCAAACCATATTCACTATCCGACGTCTGTCCATTCATGTTTTTTAATTTAATAGTCATGTAAATTTGCCAGGCACGCGATTGCATTTAATTTTGCTTGGTATTATTTCAACATGTTCGCTTGATTGATACCGATGCAGTACACATGTCCAACACACCATAATTGACAGCCAAGGATATGCCGGGCAAGGACTACATATGTAATTAAGTGCCGACTTCTCGCTTAAAGTGCCAGGCAATTACGTTGAATTAAACAAAAAAAAAAAAATCTACAACATAACTAGGCAAAACATTTTTAAATTATCTTTGTGTGTGTGTGGATAATCGTAAAAACATGGAATTTAGATCAACAATTTTATAACATATAATGTTAATTTGAATATTTTATTCAACTATATTTTGTTTTATTATATAATTTTATTTAATTAACTATTTATATTAAGCATTTACTTGAAATAACATGTGAATATCATGCACTTAAAGTGTTTATGCAGTATATCTATATTGAACCGATATTGTTCTGAGATTTTCACTAATTTTCTAAGTTAAATTTTTGAAGACTTTTAGATATTTAGTTGAACATTAAGGCGGATAAATTAATTTTTAGAAGTTTCTCCATAATATCTACGACAAATATTTATTGCATTCATTATTGAGATTTTTACCTAATTTGAGATAAAAATAAATTTATTCGAAATATAATATAATACAAAAATTAGCAATACAGTACAGTGAACTACAATTATAGTTTCTAATAATAAAAAATATAATTAAATTTAGCAAAATTATGATCCTTTTTTATTCAGACAAAGAATGATTATTATATGTTTATTTTTAGCAAGGGGAATTTAGCAAGGATTAACCTGATTTAAAATTCAAAAATAATTTGATAGGTGTCAATGATGGAAAAAGTTGCTCTAAATTTAATATATAAATATATTAAGAAGATTAAAGTTGGCTGACTTTCATTCAGCTTTTGTATATTATCTTCTTCTGCCTCAATATATGGTAACTAATATAATTTATATATAATATTTCATTGATTTCTATGAATAACAATGAATTTCCTTTGCTAAATTTATATTCGAATTCAAGAATTAATTATAACATGCCACAGAACCAATCAGAATCATTTTACAACGCTTTGGCGATTCCTTGCCAAATGCCAACAAAACAATTTCAGTTGGATGCTAAGGGCCATGAACATTTCAATGTTCATGTAAACGTAAATGGCTCATTACTCCCTTTAGTCTGCCCCTAACTTGCCCTCGACTCATTAATTCCATGGCACTTGGCGTAACTTGCAATTAAATGCTTGCCACTGCCCCACGGCCAGTGGCATACAAGTGCTTGATGTGTTTACGCAATTTCCAACCAATTGGCATTAAGTGGCCAATGGATTTGAATAGTGTAATTATGTTAAAAATTGGAGAAAAAAAATGCTACACTTGTTAGTAAATGTTAGAGAAGAATTTAGACTAGTGACCATATTTTTAATGATTTTATTTATTGTTACTTTTACCTAATTTTTGCGGTTTACCTTTTACACAATTTAACAGAAGAGCAACAAGACCATAGACCATGACTGAGAGGAAAGGGGCAACGATGGATTTTAACTTTTGCATAATTATGTGTAAAAAAAGAAATCAAAGATGGATAAAAGTTTACAAGAGCTGTGTAAAATTGTTACTTGGTTGGGTAAAAGATGTACTTTTACCTGCGGGCATGAAGGTGGGGAAAACTGTTTTAACTTACTTGGCCCAACTTTTTATGCCATCAAATGCATGAGAGAGGTGAATACGCATCCCTGATGCTAATGGCATACCCAAGAGTGTTGTTGGGGAATGAGAGTGAACAGTGAATCGCACGATTTACACACAAACACACATACACACATACACACTATTGTAACCGGAACGGAATAAATCTGGAGCAATAGCGTCAAGTGCACGCAGTCTGCTGCACTGCATCAAGTCAGAGTCTGGGCAGCAGGAATAACGTTTAAATAGGCCAGACGATGCAAGGCACATACATAGACACACACATAGACACACTCACACACACACACACACACACACACACACACAAATACAGAAGCTCATTGGTGTCACCTACTGAACGAACCGCACATTGAGCACTGAGCACCGGGCCCAAAGAATCAGGCAAAGTAATCTCTGCTGTGTGCTCGGGGACTGTTAATGAGTCAAGACATGTGCTGCTCCATGTATGCGTGGGAGTGTCTAAGTGCGTTGGCGTTGTCAAGCTGAAAGCCGGCCCGACAACAATGGCGGCGGCGCAACCAACAACAAACAGTTCGTTTTGTTGCCAACATTTGTGCGCCTCCTTGGCGGTTAAAATCGAGAGTTATATATATATACATACATATATATACATATAAGGTGGCCTGTTCTCTATATAGTCTATGCATGTAGACTAGAGATGGTTCCTTTCAATTGAAAATCATGCATGCAAAAATAAGTATTCAAATTCTATGTTCACGGTCACTGCTTATTAACAAACAATTTAGTTAAAACAAATAGTTTGCTTTGCTCTACTTTGCCTTACACTCCTCTTACAGTTTACTTAACATCATTCAAACTTATATTACTTTGTCATTCCATTTTGTAGTAGGTTTCTTTTAAGTCTTATTCCTCATTATGAGGTGTTAACAAACTAAGCCGTTAACTCGAGATAGTTAAGAGGATTAAAAGCATTAAATAAATGCAGTAATGAGCAAGTAAGTAAGTAATATTCAAAGTAACAAAAAAAAAGGGGGAAAAAATAAAACAAAGAGTAAAGAAAACTGTAAAAGAAAATAAGAATCTGTCTTAAATTAATTTAAAGTTTCTGACGAAGTTTCTGTACTCTTACAATTTTTTTTTTAAATGCAACAAAAATCATTTTAAAGCTCTATTATTATTTACAATTAAATTAAAATAAGAGCAATAATTAACCAATAAATATGTAGTAATTAAATAAACATAAATTATATTTATTTCCATAATTGATTATAGAGATTTATAATATAAAAAATTAATAAATAAATATAATAAATTTTTAAACTTCCAATGCATTTCCATCTTCATTTTCTGATTGAATGCATAACGATATTAATGCACGATGTCATCGCTATATGTTGGCTGCAGCATCACTTGAATCTGCAAAACCTCTTTTGTTAAGGCATTAATGATTACATTTTCCATAATGTATGTTAAATAGCGTCTGTCTGTAGTCGTGACTAACTAGTTGAAGGGAAAATGGAGGCTCACTCTCGCTCTGTCTCTGTCTCTTAGTTATGCCCAGAAATTATTGAAAATTCATTTGCCACTCATTATGCATTTGCCTGTCTTTTAATTAATTGAACTACTTGACAGGCGTGCAACATTCTTATGCCCGCCATTGAAATGTGGCATAAAAGCCCAAGTATCGACTTGAGTAGAAGCAAAAACTTTGCCAGCATTTAAACAAAAAGAAAAAAAATAAAGAGGGAAAAAAAGAAACTGCATTTTTTTCCTTTTTTTTTTTAATGTTGTTGCACTTTTTTGTTACAAAGTTGGATTTTTTTTTGCTTGCTATCTGGTGGAACTTTTGCTGACTTTTAGTTCAACTCAACTCCTTGCCACTTGCACCACAACCCATCACCACCCCCCCTTTCGTCTTGCTTAAGGAGAAGCAGTAACTTTGCTCTGGCGATGGCAAAAGCGAAACGAAGCAAAGACAACGAAAGCAAGCGAAGAGCAGGGCTGTGGGGGGAGGTACACAGGACAGAGATAATCCTTTTTTGTTGCTTTATTGCGTTAGCCTGTCGTTTTGTGGTTTAGCGCTTTAAGACGCTAATAAATTGAATTTGTAGCCAAGGCAAATGTGCTTACTCAAAAGACTCGCTCATTTGACATCAGCTGTGGCCTGGGCAGTAAGTCAGCTGTCCACTTGTTTAGTCAAATGCTCGGAAATATATTTGACTTTGGCTTTGACCAAATGTTTTTTGGGTTTGACTCTTGACTATTTGATTAGGGTTCGTTTTAAAGAAAATATATACTTTCTTGCTTTATTTCTCTACTATTCTTTTTTTTTACATTACGTTCATAACCACATTATTGTATATGTATAAATGTGTGTGTGGGTATGCGTGTGTGTGTGTGTGTGTGGGTGTATTGAAACAATGGTATCCACCATCGGCCACCCGCTATCCGCATTTGTATCACAATTTTGGACTCTCCTTTGGCCAAGTGCTGTGTGGCTGCTGACGTTTTGTTTGCATGCAATTCCATAAAGTCCTGTTCGTGCATTCAGGTTATTCCGCCAGCTCAGGCGTTTGACATGAAAAATGCATTTTATTGGGATTATTTTTATATCGTTCCCTCCCTTCCCGACCATTGGCTCCATCCAACTAGCTTTGACGACAGCCATTTAAATTTGGTTAACATTGCCCACATGACGAGAGGGATAGATGTATTAATATATATGTACATATACTTATATGTATGTATGTTTGTGTGAAAATTGTTTAAAATGCAAATACAATTAATTTTTACATTTATGTTTAGTTAGACAAGCGAGGGCCGTGGCTTCCAGCCAATTTTCGCACTTTTTAATTCAATTTTTCAATAATAACGAAAAGCAAAAGCAAAAAAGAAAAAAGAGTGGAAACGCAAAGTATCCTTTGTGTGCTTTTTGTGGAATGGCCATTGTTAATAGCCAATTACGTGCCTGGGTTTTTTTTTTTTTTTTTGGTTTTTTTGGTCATGTAGTTGTGATGTGGTGAAGTGTTGGTGTCCATGTTGTTGGCACATGTCCATGTGAACGGATCCATGTCCAATTCGCGGCCGTGTTGAAAGAGTCGCTCTACGTGCTCGGCTTTCAAACTTTGCGATTTTATGATGAAAAATAATTTGAGGACTAGCTGCAAAAGCATTTTATATAACACTTTGGCATTAGTTTATAATTTTCATTATGTTCATTGGTTTTCCATCATTTTGTAATATGCACTTAGTTTTAGATGGGGTGAATTAAGCGCATAAAGCGCTTACACTGGATTTGTGCAAACAATTTCACAGATATAAATAATTATAATTATTTAATTATTGTACACACATAAAGAGACATTAAGCTAAACAAATTATTAACCTGCCACCATATATTTTCAATGAGTACGACTTTTGCGTAGAAATTAATGATTATTTTAAAGTTTTGTAATCCCCTAAAATTTATTTAGTAGAAATTGTGTTTAAGAACTTTGATCGAAAAATGTTAGTCTGAGAAACGACAAAGTTTATTGTTATATATTTTATAAACCATTTGTATATATCCAAATTATTAATCTACTTTTAATACTAAATTAAAAAACCCGGCAGACCAAAATATCAAATAAAACGATGACCGCATTTTTTTTCAAACCCCCAGACTAACTGACATCGAATTATATTCCCATTATATTTAATTAGTATTATTTAAACGAAGTATTTGAAAATCATTAAAAATAATTAAATATGTCAATTGACTGGAAAATATACTACTAAGCTTCCGATTTCCTACTATATATTTATTAGTTATATACTACAATAGTAATATTACATTTCAGAGAATTGAAAAGATGTGGTCATCATATTATTTTGTATTTTGGTTTGCAGTGCTGTTTGTAATTGTAACAGAAGTAAGTGAACTTATTTATATAAAAATGTTTTATTAATAAATATATTTTTTCAAAGGTCAATTCCAAATTTGAGTTCACCAACCTAAAATGTAATTGCACAGAGAAGGATTTTTGTGATATTGAATATTGTTTTTTGAAATCTATAAACCGAACTTACAAATACTTTTCCATAAAAGTCAATTTACACCAATTGCCAGTAAACAATTTTAAGGTAATTACTACGAAATGTAACAATACGTAATTCAAATATTTATTTATACTCAAATTATAGTTAAATTTTTCACTGTTCCAACGGTTAAATGGGTATAAGCCATTTCTTTACAATGTAACGGTTGATGGCTGTAAATTTCTTAGAAACGTCGAATCTGGAAATCCTGTGACAAAATATTTCTTCAACTTTTTTTCACCGTATGGCAATATGAATCATAAGTGCCCATTTAATGTAAGTTAAAAAATAATTCTATTTCTTGTTATTTAATCAATATATTTTCTATTTCAGCATGACATTTTCGTAGAAAAAGTGCCTGCAAATATTTTCGACTATCGATTATCACAAGTTTTACCATTTCCTACCGGTGACTATATGTTTGAAGGCAATTGGTTTGTTACTGGGGTTCCATGTGCCAATGTTAAAGTATATGGAACACTTTCATAATTATCCACAGTGGTTATAAAACTATAATAATAATGAAATAATATTTGGGTATTGGAAAAAACTATTAAATATCTTTGTAATTCCATAAAAATGTTAATATAACTGGTTAACTTAGTTGCCAGATAGATACAAATGTATAATAAATATCATGAGAAGCTGATTCTGAAGAACATTTATTGTAGTTACCAATAGATAGTTATTCTATTATTACACTTTAAGTTTTTACAAGCCTTCGAACCAAAAAAATTAGTTTGGGTGACATTTTTGCGATATCAATATAAAAATAAATGCTGAATAAAAATAAATGTATAAATTGGTAGCCAAGTAATTAATTTTTAATGGATTTCACGGTTAAGAGAAAAAAAGCTTAACAGCTATAAATAAAATTTTATTTTGCAAACCGACGAAAACTTTTGTACGACTAAAAAAGGAAATCGAATCATATTCACATTAAGTATCAATATTATTTACAAGAATTATTTGAAATAATTAAATAGGTTAATTGACTGGAAAGTGTAGCTTTCGATTTAGTATTATATATAATATTAGTTACGAATAGGAATTTTGCTATAGTCAATTTATAGAACCGTCAAGATGTGGTCATCATTTTGTGTTGTTCTTTCGTCTATCGTGGTATTTCTATTAATCGCAGAAGTAAGTCTACTTACATATACAAAAATGGTTTATTAATTAATAACCTCTTTCAAAGGTCAATTCCAAATTCGAGTTTACCAACATAAAATGCAATTGTCCAGACAAGGATTTTTGTGGTTTTGAATATTGTTTTTTGAAATCTATAAATCGAACTTACAAATACTTCTCAGTAAAAGTTAATTTACACCAACTGCCAATAACAAACTTTACGGTAATTACTAGCAATTTAAGAAATATATAATTTTTATTATTTTAATAACCTCTAATTTTAGGGAAATTTTGCATTGTTCCAAAGGTTAAATGGGTATAAGCCATTTCTTTACAATGTAACGATTGATGGCTGTAAATTTCTTGCAAACGTTAAATCGGGAAATCCTGTAATTAAATATTTCTATGGTTTTTTTTCAACATACGGCAATATGAATCATAAGTGCCCATTCGATGTAAGCTAAAAAAAACTTATAATATTTGCTGTCAAGATTTAAGAAATATATATTTTCTTTTAGCATGACATTTTCGTGGAAAAAGTGCCTTCGAATATTTTCGACTATCGGTTATCACAACTTTTACCATTTCCTCTCGGTGACTATATGTTTGATGCGACTTGGCTTATTGTTGGTGTTCCACGCGCCAATGTTAAAGTTTATGGAACACTTTCATAATTAATTATAGAAATTATTTGAATTGTACAATAACTTTTTTGAGTCTCTATAAATCGGTGTTGGTCGCATATACATATGTTTTGAATAAATATTGCAGTTGAGCTGAAAATTCTCAAAACAAAATTCGATTTTGTATTGATTTTTGTATATAGAAATTGTATAACTTTCTTTAAATTTATAATGAGGATTGTAAATTTATTTCCAATATGTGGATTATTTATTTTAAAAACTTGTGCAAACCAACTTTTGTTATATCTACTTTATGTTTAAAAATTAAAGATAAAAGATATTGTCTAGCATTTGCCATCTGTTCACAAATGATGCAATCAAATGGCGTCACCCGGTCTGACAAAAAATCGAAAAAAAAAAAATGTAAAAGCTTTGTCATTACTTTACTTTTAAATTAAGTATAGAATGAACTGAACAAATTTAACTTTTATCGATGGAATGCAAAGCAAACTTTTCCTATTGCCAATTTGTAAAGATTCTTTGCCTTTTTTTTTTTTTTGTTGCTAGCTTGTGGCATATGTGCAGCTAGTGGCGATGGTAAAGAAAGTTCCATCCAATTTCACTCCAGTTGGCCAAATGTAATTTCTACTTCAATTCGCTTAGCTCATTTAATATGGACAAATTTTTGCGTGCCTAATTTATATGCAAGTGACAAAATGTTTACTTACAAAACTTACAAAACGGAGCCACGGACCAGAAGAAGTTCATTTAATATGCTGATGCAGTTGTTGCCGGCGACATTGATGGTGCTACAGCTACAACTGTTGGCAAGGTGGGGGAACGGGTTAAAAGTGGATACTACATGTATCAACAACTGTTGCCATTGAAAATCAATGTATTGTTGACATAAACTATTAAAGGCTTTAATGTTTTACAAGACTTGTGGAAGTAAAAAATACATGTGGATAATTTTATAAATGATTTAATCAGAGATTTAAATTAATTCTTTTTTAAGTAGAAAAACTAATTGTTTAACTAAATTAAATTAACTGATTATATAATCAGAGATTTAAATTCATTTTCTTTTAGTAGAAAAACTGACTGTTTAACTAAATTAAATTTTTTTCATTAAATATTGTGCCCTTCTTTAACATTACAAAGCGTATGTATAAAGAAATATCATAAGTATGCATAAGTATAAAGGGCTATTTTGCATTTAAATGAGATATACATATATACTTGCTATATATAATTTCTAAATTTTCAAAATTCCAGAACAAAGGTACGTGTTCTATACTAAAACGTATTGCCAGCTAAGTGGTATATAAAAATGTCTATATGTGCAGCAATTCACTCAGTTAACACAGACATTCGCATCTTCTGCCAATGACAAGTGGTTAAGACAAAACCCATACAGTGACTGTGTGTGTGTGAGTTTGTGTGCTTGTACATGTGTGTGTGGGCAACAGTTGCTTAAAGGGCCCATTCAGTACCCGTTTAAAGACATTTATTGGCAGCAGTTAAATGAGTAATTTGTAATGCAAATGCATCCTGATAGCGAGCGTAACTGCTTATTCTTTTATTTATTTCTTTTTTTTTTTTGTAACTTTTATTTCGAAAAAAAGGAGAGAAAAACTTGGCGTCAGTACATATTGACAGGGCAATTAAATTTTTAATTACCATGTGTGCAAATAGTTGTTGAACTTTGAGTAAGTTCACTGCATTGCACTGCACTGCCATGTCGAACATTAAAAATTATTAACAGAATTAATGCGAAAAGTTGGTGAAAAGACAAAGACAAAAGAAATGCAAAAGAATAAAGAAATAAAAAAAAAAAAAAATGAAAAGAGAAAGAGAAACGGCCAAAAAGCCGCAAGAAGTTCGCCCCCGACATCAAAGCAAACAAAAATGAAAGACAGACAAAGAAAATGTATTAAAGTTTCCACACTTTTCCTCTTTGAAGCCGGTAACTGAGTGTGAGTGCTTTAGCATGCATTATGCATGTGACCAGCAGTAAAAAAAAAAGTAGCAAAAAGAAAAAGAAATATATCCTTTAAAAAATTCCACAAAACTCAAATAACAAACGATTACCAGGAAATGGAACCGGAAATGCTTATGCTAATAGTCATATCTTTATATTGTATATCGATTACCATTAGAATCATTGTCTATCGATAGTTTTACTTTATTGTGTAGAGATAAAAGCATAGAAAACTGATTTTTTTTTGTAAATTGTTTTAGGATTTTCAATCGCTTTGTTTTGCTACAATTAAATTCAATTTAGTAGTATATATATATATTTTATAATATTATATAATATACATTTTATATATTATATGTATTAATAATTGCAATAACAATTTATAAAATGGTAATGATACAGTGACTGATATAGAGGGGAATTTCATTGGAGAGGGGGCTAAATTGGTGTCAACATTTGTTTTTAGATTTTACATACATACATAAATGAGTATGAAAAACATTTTCATAGTAATAATTGTTAAATTATTTATTCATTACTGAGTAAATAAATTTCGCAATAAATATTAATCTTTTTTTGATACTTTTTATAACACAAATCATAATTACAATACGGATTTAATTTAATTCGCTTCTGAATGATAATGTTAATAATGACACTTTATAAAAATTATATTAGCTACTTTTAATTCGTTTTCTTTTTTATTTTTGGATTACAAATCCAGTTTAAGGTAGACCCATTAAATTTTGATATGTTGACTTGTCTAGTTTTGAGTTTGGTTTCTTTTTCTTGTTTATCAGTATTTGCATTTTTTACATATTTTACACATGCTCAGTAAAATGGCAGCTAAATGACACAAACACACACCCATACACCCACAGCGAAAGAGCGAGATAGATTGATATTTGCCAACTCATAGATGTCGACGCGGGTCATGCCGCTGGCCAAGCACAAAATGAAAATCCAAGTTATACATACTGACTGAGTAACTGACTCACTGACTGACTAACTGACTGACTGGTTGACAGACTGAGAGTACAGGCTTGAAAGGTAAACAGGAGGGAAACAGCGGGGCAAAGGCTGTGAAAAAACGGCGTGTAAATTTTCCAACTAAACCACCAAAACCTAGAGAAGAGGAGGCAGGGAAAAGCAACTAGCTGTCTCTGTGCGCCGTATATCTTCATTAAAATGCAATGCATCCTTACTGTAGAGAGCGAGAGAGAAAGAGAGAGAGCGGAACACTCCGAATCTCCTCCATACAGATCCCCAAACTTCAATCGTGTAAGCGTCCGCGCGTGTAATGACAATGGTGGCGCGTGGCTTTGACTTTGACATGGCCAGCGGGCTAAGGACATACCAAGTGACTGACGGACATAGCCCGATACTATATTTTTCAAATGCAATACCCCGTGACCAAGAGCTGTGGCTGTCAGCTGTGGCTTTGGGCCTGCCATCGTATGCTCGCACGTAAAATCGAATGGATGGGAGATTGGGGCTAGAAGCAGCAATAGCAAAACTATAAACAAACATGCCACAAAACCTAAAAAAAAAAAGAAAATAAAAATAACATGAGGAAACAAAACCATGCCACAGCACATAGCACCTTATAAACTTGAAATGGTAACTTAAGCAGCGTAAAGGACCAAACGAGAGAGCATCTAAATCTTCCCATGTTTAAGGGCATGGGTAAGTGCAGAGCGTAGCCATCATAAAATGATGCAGAGTCCGTTGCAAGGTGTAAATCACGTAGCACTCCGACGCCTTTTACAGTTCATGTTGTTTTTCCACAATAAAATTGAAAAGCAGCCAAAACAACAGTATGTACCAACAACAAAACAAAACAAAACAAAACCAACTGCAATGACAGCAAAACGCAAAAGTTTTAAAAGTAAAATGACAAGCGCACGTGCGACCTGCGTTCCATTGGATACCAAACGGGGTAAGGTAAGTAAGTAGGTATAGTTACTACTACTATACCAAGTGGAAAAACAAACTTCAACTCGACAACACCTTCAGTAGTTTGCTTACCCAAACACACACACACCTACACACACACACACACTTGTGTAGAATACATATGTTCATACATATATCCGACTTTAGAATCCTAACACCGGAATTGCGGCTGCTACTACTCCGTCAGAGGAGTTATGGTTAGACATCGATCTCGTGGGAGCTCAGAAGCTACAACTCCACTCCGGCTAGGTTCTGGGACTCTGCTTAAGCCGAAAACTTTTTGCATTTCTCGTGCGGCTCATTACAACTCTGCCAGAGCAGCAAAAAAAAACGAAACAAAAAATAGACAAACAAAACCCTGTACACATACAGATACGACTATATATATATACATATATATAGTCATATCAGACTCTGGAATTCCTTTCAGACAGAACCATTTACAAATGGTTGGCACAGCCTTTAGCTCAATTCGGTAGGAGCTAACATAAGATACATAGATATATACATACATATGTATATATATATATATATTGGGGGGGGGGGGGTTCTGAAAAGGCAAACATGCGACGAGTATTTTGTTTATTAAAATTAAGTGTCACGGTTATTCTGGCCACAGTGATTCAAAAGCATCGATTTCATTTAAATATTTAAATTAGACTGATATAAGAAATTTTAATTCTTATTTAATTTAAAGATAAAAGAAATGTATCAACATAAATTGATTCAATTGCCAATGGTAATTAATTATTGAAAAAATCACAAAAATACTTAAGCTGCATTTTCTATTTTTTTATGGTTACAAAAATGGAAGTTTTGTTAAAGAAATTGTCTAAGTTTTAGTCAAATTATCGAATATCAAATATTTTAATAAAGAAGTTGTCAAAGTTTTAGTCAGTTTAACGAATATTAAATATATTTTTTTTAAATTATCTAATAACAAAAATTTTATTAAAAAATTTCTCTAAGTTTTATTAAAATTTGAAAATATGAAATATGACTATAGTCAAATATGTCTTCTCTATAAATATATATAAAATTAGATCTAGTTTATTATAGAATCACATCTCCTATATATATAAATTTCAAATTAGATTTTAATTACGCTAGAGACATCTAAAATCAGAAGATAAAAATTTAATTTTTATTTATTGAACAAAAATTAATAAATAAAATCTTAGAAAACCTAAATATTCAACCTTGAGTTATCCAACTCAAACGTTTAATAATAGATAATGAATTTGAATGTAGCTAGAATTTTTCTTTACACTTGATAGATCTTGCACCAAAGTTCAAGTGACCAGCATGAGGCATGCGGCTAAGACCACCAGATGGGGCTCTGCCTCAACTGCCCTGTGCTCATATCGTTTCTATGGCTAGTTGATGTTGCTGCTGTTGCTGCTGTTGCTGCTGCTGCTGGTGTTGTTTGTCGACAGTTGCTATTAATGCCAAACAGCTCCACCTCTTCGTCCGCTTGTTGCAACCTGATGCACACTTTTTTATTTAACGACCTCCACACGCACACGTGCCGAGGTCCTGGGCAAGAAGGACAGCAGCAACAGCAGCAGCAGCAGTGGGAGCATCAGCAACAACATCTGGATGCCTGACCAGTGGGCCAACTTGTATATATATTGTATATATGTATGTATGTATGTAGTACGTGCTTTTTGTTTTGCCATTAGCCTGCCACAGGGCAGTATTGCCACATTAAGTGATATTTGTTTTACATGAAAATCAACTTGTCCTTGCGGCTAGACTGGTCCAATCTGGTCATGGCATAGTTGGGTATTTAAATTTTCATTTCAATTGCAGAATTCCTTTTGCTAATTGCATTCCCGGTTGATTGCAGCGCGTGGTTAGTTGCATCTCATTATGGTTACTTAGGCCAATTTAAATCAATCATCAATCTATGCAAGGCAAATCGATAAGTTGCGTTATTTTGCCGACACATTCATAATTGAGCAACCTGACGGATATACGAGCATATAAAGTATCTATAAGTATGTATATGGAGTTAAACCATAATTTTAATGAGCACCAGATGTTGATATCCATAAACCGCATTACCTCAAATTTTATCTACCAGTTAGGTTTACTTACATAAATACTTAGTTAGATGTGTGTCAAGCAGCATTACACTGCCAACTACCAAACTGGCAACTATCAGGTAACAGCATCAGCAGCATCTTTTCATTTAGTCGTCGTGATTAGTTGGCCCAAAACTTTACCTAACCTACATCATTCCGTGCCGGATGCGAATAGAGTGAAAGTTGACTTCCTTTTTTTTTTTTTTAACTGGTACCTTTTCTTTTTTTATTTATTTTTGGTGTTTCTTTTTGTTTTTGCTATTTGGGTAAATGCTAATGCACTAATTAGTTCACGCTCTCAACTAACTGTCTGGCTGCTGTTCAGATTCAGCCCAATTGAAAATGTTTTAAACACTCTTTAGAATGCAAACCAGGTAGCAGAAAATAAAAAAAAAAAAGGAACACAGAAAAGAAAAGAAAACTTCAGCATTTATAAAATATGCGAGAAAATTCTTTTTATTCTTTTTACTACTTTAAAATATGTTTATTTTTTGGTAAATTATTAAATTTAAAAGGAAAGCTAGACTCGTGCAGGTTCTTATCGCCAAATAATTTTGTTGGCTTCTGGCTTGGTTAAGTACGTGATGACTTCAATGGTTAAAATATCACCCAGGGTAATATGTGACTTCTATATACGTATACGTAATATTAGAAGTATTAGGATGTACCCTCAAGTTATATTTAATAGATTTTTTTTATAGTTTTCTGTTTGTCTTACTTAAATATGCCAAACAATTGATGAAAGTTGTTCTCAAATAGTTTTTTACTATTATAATTAATGACAAATACTATTGAATTACTTTCTGTACAAATTAAAAATGTTCTTAATATTTTGAAAAATAAAATGATTTTCTATAGAATAGATTTGATAAATGAAATCAAAGTGAATGTTATTAAAAATCAATTACAAGAGGCTATTTTATAATTTCATGCACTTGGCATTCGTTTTGGTAACAAAAAAAAATTTTATTAGAAATCCTTTGTGGTATATTTATTAACCATAAAACATTAGCTCAACAAAATTCAATTTGTTTCGTATATACTATATCTATTTGCATCTGTGCGCCAATATCATATATATGTATCAGCCATAAAATTTGCACCAAATTTTCCACATGTGTAAATGGGGGAAAAAAAAGAAGGGGGAAAAAAAAGTTCTAGTACAAAATTGCCTGGCCAAATCAATTTCAGCTTTACAACACAACATTTAAGCCATAAAAATTTTAATAGAAACTTGCAAAAAAATAAACAAAAAAAAAATAGAGTTAAAAGATTCCAGAATCTGTTTTGTAATATACGTATATACACATGTACATACATATGTATGTAAATATATAATAGTTTTTATTTTTGTATTGGATAAAACCAATTGAATGCTTTAAGCACCAAATGAATTGACCAATAAACTGTTGACAGCCAATCGATTGGTGTTCAAATTTTTAAAATGTTTTCAATTTCATTGGATCGAAGTTATATAGTCGCTCCTTTTATATATTTTATGCCCTTAAATAATTTAGCTGAAAAGAGATTGTTGAGGCTGGTAAAGTAAAGTGTTGTTCCTATATATAAAAAAAAAATGAAAACAAAAAAACCCAAAGGCATTTAAAAGGGCCACTAAGCGACCTAGACAAGGGCAGCTGGGCAGACTATTCAGTAGAAGTTATAAAGATGTCCAAAGGCCACAGGACGAAAGTTTATTGCAAGTAAAACGGATGCCAGGATGCAGAGATGGCGCCAGCCGCACCTTTTATTGTTCCTGGCATACTGGTGGAGGTTTTCCCCCTTGCACTTGACTTTTTGTGTTTGGCGACCTGTGGGGCTTTAAAGCCTATAAAAGTTACTATGGTATACAAGCACACCCATCCACACACACATACACAAATACAAACAAAAACAAGCCGAAAGTTATTTACTGGCGTCTGGCAACGAACACCCTTAAATATGCAACCATTTTGTGGAACGGAATACGGGCATAGCCGTGAACTGGTGCACATCGGTGTCGAATTTGCCACTCAGGTGTCATAATTAATTTCGACATCAATTTGTTATTGTTATAAATAAAGTTACTTATACTATAGGAAAAGCATACGACAAATAAGAATTTGTTTTAGCTACAGCTTTAAAGCGGACTTTTTACAGTCAGTGGGGAAATGGAATAGCGTTCCTGCAACCCTCCAGCTGGCAATGCCGACACTCAGACTATTTGAGTAGTCCTTCAGTCTTGAGGCAGACGACTGAGTTGGCAGTGAATGCGTATAGAAAACACTGTCCTAGATTTTCTCATTAAATTGCCATGGCAAATATTCGGTAGTTTCCATAAACTTGGCGCTAACAAGGCGTTCGTGCGGGTAGCATCAAATACGAGTATACTTCTAATTTGCGTTTTTTTCTCTCTCTCTCTCTCTGTCTCTGTCTCTTTCTGTCGATTTTTTTTTGTTTATTTGTTTAAAACTTTTAATTGGCCTGAGTAAAATTCGAATTGTTTCCCTCGGCACAGAGAGAAATGACAACAGAAATTTCATCTCACGTGTAGCCATTTAGTTGGTTAACTTGATTTTTAGTCCTCAAGTGACAAAATATTGCTAGATATGGTATATAGTTCTGATGACAATATATTTTTCTATGAATACCAGATTGTACCAGACGCAAGAACCATAAATTATGTGACACAGTTGGGTGCAAGTGTCAATAAATGCAACAACAGGAACTGGAGTATTGTAATGGTAAAAGTTTTCAACCAATCTCTACCATCCCCACCACTCTCCCTTCCCCCTATCCAACCCGCGTGACATCCTTTGCCGGCATTAAAAATGCATAACTAACAGCAAATTTACGAGTTACAATCTTGCAGATGGCAATGCTGACTGTTAGCTAACATTGCTCTGTTATTATACAATATAAGTATGTAATTTTAACAGCACATTGCATTAATAGGCATTTTTATTATTAAGAATATATAAAAAACAATGCAGAAAAAGCAATAAATCTATAAATCTTGCTGCCTGATATTGGAGGAATCCTTTAAAGAAATCTCAATTTAACAAGGCTTTAATTCAATCAAACTTTAAGCCTAAAGGATATTGGATAAGTCAAACGGATAAGGAAAAGTACGAGTATAACTTAATTGTGGAATTAAAATCTGGAAAATCTTAAATTTTCTTGAAGTCAAAATTTTCAATAATTCACTAAAAGCTCTTCTCTAAATTTTGATTGTTTTAATGTTGGAATTTACTCGGTAAATTTTCGTTGACTTTCGAGTAAAAGATTTTAAAATATATTATTTTAAACTACTTATACAAGACTTTTGACACGAAAATTCAGTCTAGTTTTCGACAATTTTGAAAAACAATATAAATATATAGTTCCTAGAATAAGCTTCATAAACTTCATATCAATTATTTATTTGTAGAAACATTAACCATTTCAGGGGAATAATATATGTTTTTATATATACGTACTTATATTTTTTCGCTACCATCTTAAAGTTTTCCTTTGCTGATGTTAACTGAATCTAAAGTCCATATAAATAAAGTTACAGCTACGAACTGATTTTATATACGAAACAATATACAAATATAAATAAAGAAGATATAAGCTATATGCTTCAGTTTGCCACTGTGCGCTACCCACATGGAGTATTCCTTCTTTCTCTTTTAAATTGTACGCTTCCATCATTCTTCCTCTTTCTGACCACCAACACATGCTGGCCACGCGCTCATTTCAGTTTAAATTGAATTGAAGCCAAATACATGCCATGATTTTAAATTGTTTGGTTTGGCTGGGTTTAGTTTACATTGCATTAAGTTGGATGTTGGATGTTGAATACTGGATACTGGAGGCGGACTTTTTGGGGGCTAGCTCATTGAAGCACAAATCTACACAAATTGCTGACATATTCAAATCAATGAATGTGCGTGAATGTGAAGCAGATATATACATATATGTATATGTATGTATGTATATATCTTTTTGCGATTCGTAGCACTTGCAAGAGCAAACATCAAATTAAATAAATTGCCAAGTGGTTTCAATGAGGCACAGTCACAGGCACTGGCACTTTGCAATAGGATACATTGATATGATGAGCAGCAGATTTGCGTTTTTGCAACAAAAACAAAAAACAACAACAACAAACATAATATTTTTTATAGAATACCGCCATTTGGCCAAGTCGATTTGTTTACTACACTGGGAAGAAAAAAAATAAAAATTGTATTGCATACGCAATAGACGAAGAAACGAACAATGCAATCAATGCATTTTGGTATAAAGAGAAACGTTGCTGGCTTGTTAAGTGAATATGCCACATAAATATTTATGTAATCTGGCTTGAAATTGTGCCAAAAGAGAAGAGAAATCCGAGTGGAATTGAAATGAACTAGCAGCGGAGGGCAATTACTTGCGGGTGGCAACATCTAAGTTGGGTAATACCCTGTTGATTTTTTAATGTTTGGGATGTTGGGTATATTAAGCACTCTAAGGAGTAATGAAAGTTAGTAGGAATGCGTAGAAAATATTAGATATATTATACTTATGTATATAGCTATTTTCTTTTAAATGTTCTTATATTGTTTTATGTCTTTGGGCTAAAGGAATTGTGTTTATTAACTTCTTAAAATTTATTTTTTAATTCGACTCAGTTAAACTCTGCCACTGATCAATCATATTCTTCATATATGTATGTTAAATAAAATCAAAGATCAAGTAATAAATTGCATTTAAATCTAATAAATCAAAATAAGCAATTCTTTTATAGTACCAGAATATTTATATATCCAAGCAAAGATACATATTTTAAGAGCTAGCCAAATGACAAATTTTAAATGAATTTCTTTAATATTTGCACAGTAACATTTCTAAACAAAAAAACATATTACAAATGTTACGCTCAGCCAAATTCAATCTGAAATCCAAGTCCAAATGACCCACAACACACACACACACACACATCATAGACGCCTAAACAGCTCATGGCCCACAGATCCAACGAAGCTCGTAAGTACATAGGATGCCACAATAGACAAATGTAGACGGAGACGTAAAAAAAGAAAAAATAAAAGAAAAAAAAAATAGTAGCGGAGACAAACAGACAATCTGTTGGTATGACGAACTAACTGACTAACTGACTGACTGGAATGGCAATGTCTGCGGTGGTGGCGACTGCGGAGATGGCTTTGGCACGTAATGTACGCCCGCCAGTGAAAGATGGTCTACCCCTCGGCGCCGCATCGACGCCCCAAAAGAAACAAATAGACAGCCACACAGACAGACAGACAGTGGCAACAACATAAACTCCTTTTTCCTGCTGCTTCTGCTAACCCCCCACACCCCGCTGTTGTGTTGCTGTTGCTTACTGCATCCTGGCCTCTTTGCCATAATCCCCTTTACACTCGACTCTAAAGTTAAAATTGCAAGTAAAGCTTTTATCACGTGTTTATGGGTACATACAGTGCAGTAAGTAGGTTGTTTCCATTGGCCAGAACTTCGTTTTTGGCATAGAAAATAGCTGAAAATCGAATTCCTTTAGCCCTGTGTAGTTAAAGTTGTGTGTGTGTGTGTATGTTACCAAATACCAATAAAACTTACTGCCAAAGCAGCTACTGAGACCTAAGGCTCGTTTTGCTAAAATCGGATTTCGATGATGTAAACTTTATTGTTCGTTTATTCAAACATTTCTTTTTTTTTTTTTTTGAAAATTAAATTTCAATATAAATATTTAAGTTTTTGAGTGAATTTAAATAATTCATAGCATATTTATACAGTGGACAAAGAATTCCTTTTTAAATTCAAAATCGTTTTTAAGTTTGTTTAATTAATTTGTATAAAGAAATTAAATGTTAATGGAAGATGAACATTTTATGTGTCAAAGCAATTGTAAATACTTGAAAAATCATTTTAGGTTTTCTTGAAAAATTATTTTAGTTTTTCTAAAAGAAAATAAATTTTCAACCCTTCAAATTTGTATAACCAATTTCCAGTTATTTATTTATGTCAATTAATTATGTATTTGATTGGCTTAAAAGATCACGAATGTTTTCTTCTGCTTGAACATAAATATCGTAATACAATTTTGAAAATTGTTGGCGTTTTAGTCTTTAACTATTGAGAATTATGAAAAGCATTTGGCATCACTGCCTCCTGTCTTGGCTATAATCATCATGTTTGATCATCATAATGCGCTTTGTGACATTGTGCCAGCTTCAAGTGGCTTGGCTGCTCGGGTTGCTTTGGTTTTGCTCGAGTCCCCAAAGCCTTGCATATTTTACACAATCTTTTACCCTCTTCTCTTTATCCCCCCCCCCACGCTCAATATGGCACATACACAGTCAAAACAACTTTTTTTGGATGAGATTTATCGTGCTTGCCTGTGGGGTAAAGCGACAGAGAGAAAGGATAGATAGAGAGAATAGAGAAAGAACCTATTTCGGCAATGCCTTTCAAAGCTGGGCATACTTTTGCTGCCTTTTACGAGAAACGTTCGTGAGTTTGGCATTCATTCGGTCCTTCATTCATTCATTCATTCATTGGATTGGCTGGCTACTTTCGCTCATCATAAACCGGGCAATTTGGCAAGAGTATCGATTTCGATTTGATTGCCATCAATGTTTAGCAAATGAATTGAAAGTTATTTTGATTGCCTGTCCTTTGGTTGGATTCCTCCACATCCATTGGGCCCAACAAAATATGCATAAATTTTCTCATCTAAAATAATTGTATTGCATGCATATGCTGTAAGATTTTAGCATTTTAATGACATGTTTTTGGCCAGAACCAATCAAATTGCTCATTGTATCTATCCATACACATATATTCAACTAATTTTCATGTAAATTAATATTTCTATCTCGCTCTAAAATGCACCATAATACACACACATACACATACACATACACATACACATATATGCAAAGTCGTTTTTGGCTATAACCAATACAGTCAACAGGCTAGTTAAGCATTTGTCTCCCCTCTACCTATCAAAACTTACAAATATCCGTTGTTTGACCAAACAAACAAAGGGAACGTCACAGGTAATTGTCGGAGTGTAGTTAGTGGACCCCTTAAATACCTAACTTGTGCACCTCAAAGTGGCCATACAGAGTTTTCAGTCATACTTCCTCCTGCCTTGCCTCTCTTCTACAAAACACAAAATGCAAAAAAAAAAGAAGGAAAAAAGAACTCGAAGCGAACAGATATCCAACGTAACACAAGACTTGGCTAAAAGGCATACCAGAGTATGGCATGGCCAACAGTCATGGCTAGCCTGTTCCACAAAACGTTATATGCAAATCGCATTTGGAATACATATTTAGGTAGCTGCTTGCCGTTTGCAGAAAGAGATCAACACTGAGAAAATTATTATCTTAATATAGAATCTTAAATCATCGAACATAAAGGCAAAAATATATTTTCTTTTTTTTTAAATGATCTTTAACATTTGCTGAGCAATAAGTAAAGAGTTGCTTAGTAATTATTTTATTTTGCTCAATCCTTATTATAAAGTTTTACTTAATTTTGAAAATCTTTATTTATATCTAAGTTGTTCTTTAAAAGTATCTAGCTTCCTTATCTAAAGTCCCAATAATATTTCTCCCCCTTTCTTTTTTTTGAGTGTAGTTTAAGCTAGTAACTGTCGGGGCATATTAGCATATGCCGCCAGCAGTGGCTTCCAGGCACGATTACACAAGCAAACGCACACGATAAATAGGATATGAGACTAAGGACTATTTCTCTATCCCCCCCCCCCACTCCCCATCTTCTCGTTTTGGCCACTCATGGTCTTCGATAGTCACTCTCTATTGGTCACATTAAAAGTAAAAGCTAAAATTTTTGCCTTTTGCTATTTATAAATGTTCGAAACACACACACACACACAAATACATTGCAATGGATTTCTTTCACAAAGGATAATTGCATTAAATTTGTCTGATAAAAAATGCAACCTGCTTTTAGGCGCTAGCAAAATTCTTCGTTTATATAAGGAAATTATGAGAATGCTTCCTTTGCCTCTTTGAGTCTTGCTAATTGAAAAGTCATCGCTCTGCACAGGAGAATTGGTGTAGGGGAGGGGACAGCGAAAAGAACGTTTGGCCAAAAAGTGAAAAATTCATTGCAAATGACAAACACTTGACCGTAGGATATCCTTTTGCTTCTGTCTTGTCTTTTAATTTATTTTTTCTCTTTTTTTGCTTTTGTTTTCTATGCAGCATTTCTTAAGCCAATTTGCCAAGCCAGCCAGCCATCGATGGCATTTAATTTCCGTGTTGGCACAAAAGTTTTAACTGGCCCTCCTGGGGCGTTTCATCAAAGTTTTAACCCAAAAAAAAACTTAAATGGCAAGGTGAGCTCAGGCTGTCGTTATTTTGTTCTATTTCCTCTTTACTCTCTCACTCCACTTTTCTCTCTATTTTCAGTGTCTTTGGTTCGTTGCATTCTTCCTCGGCTTGCTGGCTCCGTTACTAAACTTTTACAACAAGCAGCATAAAGAACAACAAATCATCAGGCACACTATATAAATAAATCTAGGCAAACAAAACCAGCTATATATAAGTATACTGTGAACCTGGCCAAAAATCCAAAAACTCAAACCAAAATGTTACACAGTAAATGAGCCAATTGGCGGAGTCTGGGTATCGACATCGGCGTCTACCCGGCAATCAGGCAGACTTACCCAGTTGTTGCGTGTTCTTGTTGTTTTTCTATTTTTTTCTTTTCTTTTTTTTTGTTGCTATTGCTGTTGCTGTAATTTTAACAGACTCGCTGACAGTCGCGACAGTTTTGTGTATTTTCCATCGCCTCCATCCGCATAACATTTTGGCCCCAAACTCTCATGACTCAATGGCAGAAATGGCGACATCGTCTGGCATTGCGGTTAATGAAAGCTGCGATTTTACTTTGGATAGAAATTGGGTCGCTGTTCCCGTTTCTGTTTCCCCTGTCTGTGTCTGTGTCTGTGTCTGTAGCTGTTGCCATTGCCGTTTCCTTTTCCATTGCAATACAGCACGTTTTGCATTTACTTAGTGGCTGCCATTTACTGCCGAGTTTTTCCGAGTTTCCTATTTTGTTTTTATATATGCACCATTTTTCTTTTTCCCTCTCAGCTGAATTTAAAAGGGTGTAGGTGAAGTGGTGTTGGCTATGTCTGCATAGTTTGCCAATTTTTATGCCACTTACCCTATTTACATAGAGTATTTACAATTTTTATAGTTCATTTAAAGCAAATATAGATTGAAATATAAATTTAATTTATTAACAAATATTACTGGCATGTTATCAAAAATAAATCTAATAAAGTTCTTTATTTTAAAATAGCCAATTAATTTAAATAATGCATTTTATACGTATATAAAACGTATTTATTGTCTAGAAACTTTGCTTGTTGATTTAATAAAATGACTTTAAACAAATATTAAAGTATAAAAATACATGTAAATTTTATAATTTAACACTTAAATTTCAACTTAAATTTTAAGTTTATTAGTTTCCAATCATGAAAATTATTAATCAACTTTCCAAATTAAAGTTGTTTTATTAACTAGTCTTTTTCAATTTATAACTCTAGATGTCTAATCACAAATACCATTTTTAATTCCTTTTTTTTAGAAATTTCGTTTTTATATTTTCCTCTTAAACAGTTTAGTTTTTTTTCTAAATTCTAAAATGATTTTTTCTTCTTTCGTTTTTCCTAATAATTCCCAACGATTGCCGTTTTTATATTCCTTCAAGAGCAATGAATATTAATGCAAATGTCTTTGTCCGATATCTTTATAGTTGCTAGATTATCAATCGCATCCCCAATTAGAATTGCTGACAAAGAGAACTCCATCAGAAATAACAAATTAACAAAGCTTTAAAAATCTTTTTAAAAGTTGTATAAATTGTAATACCTCAAGGAAGAGATAAAATTCTAATAAATATTTACCTAAAACTTTAAATATAAGGCACAGAAATTATATAAGAAGATAGTTTATGTTTATATATAAAATTTGTCCATAATTTGAATGTTAGTTAATTTTCCAGTTCATAGACTATTTAAGAACAAAGGACTGAGAATTTATTGCCATCTACATTTAGAGCATTTACAAGTCTTTCAGTTTGGTAATTTTTTTTATCCCCTTTTGTTTTTTAGTTTGTAATGCGAATTTTTGTAACTTTTGAAATGCTTTTTAAAGCTGGCGCCGGGCTTTTGTCGTATGTCTGGAGGTCGTGACTTGCCGGTTAGTTCACTGGCTACTAAAGCAATTGTCAAATGTAATAAGAGAGAATCAGTGTCAGTTTAGTAAGATCTGGATATTTCCCCTAATATGCATATATATGTATATATATACCCATAGAAGTTTCAAAAGCCAAGGACATAAATAAGCAAAACGCCCACACTTTGACACGGCAAATTACACACAGCTTAAACAAGGATTCTCGCCTTTAGCAAAAGTTCACACATATATATATATACATCTACATACATACATATATAAAAGTATGTGTTTATAGTGGAATATTTTCACGCCTCAATAGCGCACATTTGTCTTGTGTGAACGGTCTGCGTTTTCAACGTTATCATTTTAAGCAGGCACCAAAAAGGACGAACGACGACCAAGCGAACGGCCAAAGCAACAAGGACGAAGACCAGTCAACTCTAGCCAGCTGGCTAAAGCAATCTGAAAGCGGAACATAAAATCCATGTGTCTGAAACTGGACTAAAGAGTGAGTGGACTTTAAAGCCAGCCACTCTTGGACGAAAAGCACAACGACAACATGTGGCACGGGCCTAGAGCTTAAAAATGGTTTAAATTGGATAAAACAGGATTTTGCACACAGTCAAGGTGTAACTGATGCTTACATATCCATTGACAAAATGGTTATTCACATATATTGGAAATATCAGCAAATCGACCAAGGTCCAGGTCACAATCAGTCCCTAATAGACTTTGAGCTGATGTCTAGTTTTTCTATTATTTATCAGATGCCACAACATTACTTATGCGATTTAGAGACATGCCAACGATAAACAAACATACTAACGAGGGTTATTTATAGGATAACAAAATTATTAAATTATATAATTTTTGATACTATTTTATTCTATTTAATATTCATCTAATTACTGCATGTCCTTAGCATTTATTTCTTTGTATTACTTTTTTATATAGAACATGTCTTAAAGTTCAGTTAAAGTGCAGGAAGAAGATTGGACCATAAATTAATGTTTAAAAGGACTATAGGATAAATAATCCACATTTATTAAAGGTTAAAAAGGCAAATAAATAACTATTAATATTTGCCTGACTATAAAATTGGTTAAATAAAAGATCTTGCCTTAGAAGAATCTTAAAAAATGTTACAATTACACATATTTTTTCTTTGCATTTTTTCGATTAAAAAAAACATCTTTTGATACATTTTAATTTTGATTCTTTTTGTGGTTTTGTATTTAGTTTGCGATTATAGTTATTCTAGTAATTTCCTGTAATTTTTCTTGTTTACTTTTCCGATTGAATGACCCTCGCAATATGCATTTGCCATTGTTGATGCTCTTTTGGGGTTTTTGGCTTGTAATGAAATTAAATATTGATGGAGAAAAATGTCCATGTTGCATAACCACAAGCCTAATAAAAGTCCTTATGGACATTAGGTAATCGAAATTGTAGCCAAGTTCAAGCATTTTAAGCAATTTACAATTTTATCTTTGTCTCTCTCTCCCTCACACATCTTTTTACACCACCGACTATCATTTTTACCCTCCCCATTTTGTGCTATATCTATCTCTTGTCTGTCTAAAACATTTTATTACTTTGAGCATTTTTGAGTATTTCGGCAAATACTTTTCATGCATTTTTAAATTGAAGCAATTATGAAGACATTTCTTGTCTTGCTTAATTGCCAGCTGCAGTTTATCCTTAATTTCTTTTTTTGCTCTCTATCCTTGTCTCCTTTAAGAAGTTTTTATATTGTAAAATTGCATTTGGTAGAGTTGGATGAAAATTCATTAAACAATTTGTGGTTGGCTTAATAATATTGAAGAAATAAAAAATTCTTCAAAATGGACAAGAAATTTTATAGAATGAACAAAAAGAGCATGAAAATTTTAATAAAATAATTGTAAAAGAAATATTTATATTGCATTAACTGAATAATTGTAAAAATCAGGATTGTAAGCGAAATTGAGAATATTTTATCTAATAGAGAATTATATATCTTAATTGGGTCCGAATTTCTGTTGCCCTTAAAAAATATGTGATAAAAATAAAGTGACAATTATACTGTTGATTTAATGTATATTTTATTGTTTTTACCAATTTGTAAACTAAATATTTATTTAACCTCTTACGCCTCCGTCTAAATGCCGTTAATTATAATTAAAATATTTGGCTAGTTCATTTTATGTAATTTGTTGGAGCTTTTTATCTAATGTGCACTCAACAAATTACACTAACATTTTTCAATTTATTCCACAGCAAAAGGATATCTATACACACACACACACATATAGACACATAAACAATCTGTTAATGACAAATGGAACGACAATTAAATGTAAAAACATAAAACCGAGTAATGGCAGTGCATGAAAATGAAATTTGTAAAATTTGCACCTAACCCCCTTACCGCACAGTATGCACCATATCACTTTGGTTAACTAAATGCAGTTAGTTATGGTTGTATAATTTGTACAATGTGTTGCCACCTATATATGCATATATGTTTAGTATTATGTTTGTTTAATATTCATGTCGTAAATAAAATTATTAAATTACACTGATTTTACCGGAAATATGTTGAAATGGCAAATTGGGTAGAATAAGAAAGAGAAACAAAGATAGCATATAGCAGATATATGTACATATATTCGTATTAAGTTGTTTTTAATGTGCACGAAATTGTCGTCTCCATTTTGTTGTTCATCTTCCTTTTGGTTTCCTTGCTCATTTGACTGCCTATTACGTAAAGGATACAACAATGTCACAGGGCACGTCATCAACATGCCAACGAAATCGAATTACTTCCGTATTTTATGACACTCTCTGTCAGTTAGTCTGTGTGCCTATATATATGTATATATGTATATATATGCCCAATTCCAGTTGGCAACCGCAGCTATAGTCATCAACTCCATCTCGTCACTTCAGTTCGCTTGTGTCCTTGTTAACCCTCTCACCACTAGCCTGCTAACTTGTTGGACTTTTGTAACGCTTTCTCTACATGAGGCAGCAGCAGCAGTTTGGTTTACACACAATTTACGAAAGTAAAGGAGGCCGAACTATGATCAGCTGCAATGAATTTTCTATGCCCTAACAATCTTGTGTTTAAATAAAAAATAAAGAATAGTTTTCAAATTTTAAATTGAGATGATATATGGTATACTTATATAGTATAAGTTTTGAAATATGTATATATTTCCCGCTTTTACAAAGAAATCTCTGTTATTTATTAAAAAAGTTCCAAAAGAGTCATTAAACCAAAGGCTTTGCTTGACATCTTTATAAAATTTAATATAGTTATAAATCCTTCTTTTTTTTTTCTTACTCATTAAAAAACTTTTGACCAAAATGATAATGCTATATTTTAAGGGTATAATAAATCCGACACTCTTTCATTTACATATAGACAGTCTGACTGACTGTCTATCAGTCTGTCTGCCTGGCTTGCAGGCTGAAAACTCAAGCTTCAGCCATTGGGGGCTCAACTCTGTGTAGTGTGTAAATTGTCTTGTATAAACATGCAAATTTTTTTTTATTGTCCTTGTTGGTTGGTCCTGTTCAGCTCTATGCAGTTCAGTGCAGTTCAGTTCGGTTCGGTTGTTGCTGTTATTCTTTCTGGGGTGTTGCCACTCGTGTAAACAAACCAAGGCGTCGGATTAAAAAGTTTTGCATTAAAAAAGAGAGGAGAAGCTTGTAAAAATGTTTTGATTATTTAACTGTAAGTTACGATAAAACTAATTGCAATTACATGCACAGCTTTTCAGTTTTCCTTCCATTTCCTTTTAAGCATAAATTCAAATTGAGACATTACTAACATATTTATTTAGTTTGCTTCTCATATTTGCATTTCACCCTTTAAAATTCTTTGTTGTAAATTTTGCTATAAGGCAATATTGATTTCAAATGAAACGCAAATATAAATTATACCCCTGAGAGCAATTGTGCCCATTTATTTGTTACCTTTTGTCTATGCCACGAATATCTTTGTAAACCAAAATTGTAAATTACTTTCAATAAATAAATAATATTGGTAAACATTTATTTCGGTCTATATATTGTTTCTTAAGTTTTAGTGTTTTGGTTGCATTTGTATTTTTCTTTTAATTTTAATCTTTTACTTAAACTCAGTTATTTAAATAATGTAAATTAGTTTTAAGCTATTTAAAGTAACTCATAAAGAAGATTTGAAACATTTTATTATATTTAATATTGGTATCCATAGCCAACTAAAAATTCTGAATATAGTCTCCTCTGACCAAATTTAAATTTGGTTATTATTCTGAATAATTTTAGCTATTAGGAATTTTTAGAAAAATTATAAATCCTTTTTATGACAAAACTACTTATAAGGATTAATTTTCTTAAATACTCAAACTAACAAGCATTCTTTTTCTTTAAAACTTACACTAATTTTAATTTATTAATGGAGTCTCTATTGTTTTAATCTATCTATTTATTTAATTTTAACTTGCATTATATTAATCGAAATATCTAATATTGCAATCGCATATACAATAAAAAAAATTGGTGATAAAAACTGAACCGAAACCAAATTTGACTAAGGTTTTAATATATCTTCAACTAAATTTAAGCAGATTTGGTAATCAATTATTAAGATTATTTTACCTAAATTGATCATCAAAACTAATTCTGTTACGTTTCAAAATAAAAATCAAACATAGTGTCAATTGTTTCAATTATTTTTATTTCAATTATTGAATTGATATGAATTTAAACTTTTGAAATCAAATTTCCACGAAAATTACAGCGTTTTTTAGAAAAATGATTTCTTTAATAATTAAAGTTTCAGAAAATGAAAATTTAATTTTAGAAAGTATTCTACTTTACAATTTCTTATAAAGGCTTTTGATAATTTTATAAAACCAACACACACACACACAATTTGTTAAATACGCAAAGCTGAATTTAACTTTAAAAAGAAACTCATATAAACTTTTTTTAAAAAGCGAAGGAAGTTATGAAGTTTTAAAAACAATATGGTCAATTGCTATTCTGATAAAACTTACCTGCTTTTGCTTTTACTACGCTATGTAAAGTTGCGGCAACTTGTTGACTTTAATCAAAATACACTCTCTTGTGTGTGCACTTTGCAGGAACACACCACAATAAACAAGTTAATATGAATTAGTTTAGTCGTTGGATAAGTATCTTAATATTGTTCACAAAGCACCAGCATGAAGTAGAAAAAAAAAATGTTAAAAAAAAAATAAACTCAGGATACGAATAGTTTTATCTTTACACACAAACGCGAAACACTTGAATAAATTTCAAAATTTTTTTAATATACTAATAAGCCAATTGGATATAACCGTGGTATAGTTTAAACGATTTGTATTCAATTCACAATTTCAAGGGCTGTTGGCCCTTTCTTAGCAGAGTCTTAGCATTTATGTAATGTCTGCTGTAAAGTTTACAGAACAAGGATTTTGGTTTGCCGGCTAGACAGCTGAGCTGAGCTGGGCGCTAAGTGCGTATGTACGTGGTTGTGGGCTTTTATTTAATTTTCATTCGGTCTAGTAGTGGCTGGTTTAATTAAGAATGTTTCTACAAGTTCTTGTTACACCACACAGCATAAGTACTTTATGAGTTGGCTAACTGCCTGACTGACTGACTGACTGATTGATTGAATGAATGACTGGTGGGCTGGCTGACTGTAGGAGTGCAGTGCGTCCTTACTAAAGGAGCACCCGTATACAACTGAATTCTGGTAAATGTGCAAACTGCGATTGTTGCAATGACGCTACCAGAACAAGAAAGCGCAGCAGTAGTAGTAGCGGCAGAACCAGCAGCAGCAGCAGCAGCATACAACACATAGGTTTTTGTATATATGACCATCTACATATATATATATATATATATATTTATATGTAAGTATGCATGTGTATAATGAACGAGCACACGAAGTCGGTCGAAAGGCGAAGGGTTATGTAGATGTAGCTGTAGCCATAGTTGTAGTTGCAAGGCGCAGGACATGGACGCAGTCATTCGTGTTGCAACCCACAACACAGCAAACGCCACGACCCGACCAGAACATCGGCCCACATTGTGCAATGGTTCATTCTCAGTCGTCGTTGTCTCAGTACCAGTTTCATTTCATCTTTATCCCCCTCTCTCTCTGTCTCTCTCTCACTATAAGTTCTAGCCCCAGTTAACATTGGGCTACATGCAAAATAATTTACAGTTGCAGTTTACACTGGCGGTAGCGTCAGTTCTTCTCTCACTGTTATCGAAACAGCTGTTCATCTATGCCGGCTCTTATCACTTGACCATTAACAGAGCACTGTTCGTGCTCAGCTGCAATGTTATTTCCGGCTCGTTTATTATGTAAAAAAAAGTACAAGGACATTTTTATATATGTAGAAATGAATGCATGTCTATGTGTGTGATTGTGTGTCAGTGTGTGTGTGTGTCGTGTGCGTGCCAAGTGTTAAGCAAACAAGCTCAAGATAGAGAAATACATTGGAGACCAAAGAAAATGGACTTAATTCAAGAGCAAGCGAATGAAAGAGAGATGGAAAGACATAAATAGAGAGCGAGCAATACCCAGGGGGGGGGGGGGGGGATAAAAATTTTATATGAAAATCAAGGCTTAATAAAATGCAAATTGCCCCACAAAGCAAATTCCAGTTAATGTCAATTGCCAATGAATTGATTAAAAATTGATAAGCTAATACAAATTGGCAATTTAGTGCGAGATTAATTACATAATACATATTTAAAACATATCGCAACAATTCAGCATTGTCTACTTTACAGCAAATCACCAGCTACACTAAGCCGATGCTTAAACTGTATCTATAATTAGAATCTAAGTAATCTAAACACTGCAATGGCAATCGTAATGGAAAATTTTCTATCATCGGTCGTGTGCTTGTTGCCAACTGGTTGGCCATAACAGAACTCTGTTAGCCATAATATGTTAACCAGCTGGCACGTGTTTCTCTCACACGCACACAGAGACACAACAATTTTTTGATTCTGTTTTGATTAATAGCTTCGTTGCAGGCTTATCACACATATACGCGCACACACACACACACAAGCTCATGTATAAACAGGAAATGCAACAATGTCACGTGGCCGGCATTTTGACTCTCTCTCGCTCTCGCACACACTTTTCGCTCTCTCTCTCTCTCTCTGAACTTGTCTCTCTCGTCCACTGTAAAGTGCTCTGCCACCGTTTTCGCTGTTTACAGAACAAACTCGGCCACAGTTAACTTTTTTGGCGCCCTGTAGAATGCAACAAAAGTGCGTGCCACCTTTCATCGAACATGTTGCATGTAGCCATCCTGCTCTTACATTACCCCGCCCTGTTCAACAACAACAACAATAAAAAAGAAACATTTGACAAAAAAAAACGTTCTGGGCAATAAAAACAAAAAAGGATATAGTTTCCGTACAACAAAAAATCAACTATTACATAAGTCGGTGCTCCACCTACCAAATATTCGGGAGGATTTTATATGCATTTGTATGTGCGAGTAGAGTAAAAATATGTATATGTTAGATTGACATTCGGTTCCTGAACTAACGAATGAAAATTGCGAATATTCGCATGCTCGTTTTAATTGCTAGGCATAGATTTTAAATGCAATAAAAAAACTATAGCATACTTTTTGAAACTAACGAATCAAAATGGTGGTTGGTGAAAATAATGTAGAACTTATAAAATAATTTGAAGTAAATAAATTTAAAAAGCAAGGCAAGAAAAAGAACTAATTATAAATTAGGTATATTTAGCTTAGATTATATTAAGAACTTAGATAAGGTAAAGTTGAAACAAAATTAAAAATAAATAGCCCAGAATATTAAGAGTAAGCTGGAAAACAGTTGTTAACTTTGCCTTTATACTTATGTAAGAATGTTCAAAGTAAAAAATTACACTTTAAAATCAATCTATTTAAATAAAACACTTCCATACTTTGGTGATACGTGGTAATATCGTTTTTTAACGATCCGCGAGTTCGAAGTTTGTTTTGAAAAACTATTTAATGATTTTAATAAAAGAAGCTGCAAGTTTTCACATTTTTTAATTGTTTAAATTGTAAATTTTACAACTTAAATAAAAACAAATACAGGCTTTATTTATTAATGATAAATTAATGAGTAATAATGCTTAAAAGTATAACATAAAGCTAAAGTTTCATCAGGATTTCATTTAAATTTATTATAAAATAAATATCAATATATATTTTTTTATTTTATTACGTTACCTTATTAACTCATTTTTATTAAGCAATTATTATGAAGTTTGAATGCATTTTAAACTCTATTTTACGAGCCTCTATTTAAATGATATATAAATTTTAAATTGTGCACAGGCGCCCAGTAAAATTCGTTATGTTTAACTCCTCCTCTTGCAACATGTTCGCCGTAAATTTCCCCTATACGAAAGGGGCTCCCTACAGATTTTGTATTTACTCCGCTACCTTTTTGGCCATTGCAGGCCATGCCATTGATTCTTCTTGTAGTACATGTCACCTACATACACATACACACACAGATACAGAGACACACACACGCACACACAAGGAGACGAAGTGCGTGCGCCATTTACATAGGCTCCAACCAACCAACCAACGACGTTCAACCATTTCGCCTACATACAAACATTCGCGCAAAGGGAGGTGAGTGGGGTAAACTGACGGTGTTGGTACTGTTCGACATTTTCATTCGTCGGCCACTTGGAGGACCCCATATCCTTTGCCCCCACCACCATTTCCACATTCCTCTCGGCCCCTCGGTGCACATACAATGTTGCTCGTGCCGGCCTCGTGAGCGGGCTTCGTAAGCGTGACGAGGCGACACGAATGCGTAAAGTTTACAAAAAAAAAAAAGAAATAAGAAAAAACTAACAAATAAAATTGCAACAAAATGCATTTAAATCTCCACTGCTCTTGTTCTATCCTTTTTACTCTTCTTTCTTTTTTTTTTTTTTTTGCGGTTATCCTGGATTTTTTTTGTTTTTTTCATTTTCTTTTTGGTTTCCATAAATTTTAATCTTAATTAAATGTTGTTTTAATAACATTTTAAATTGCTTATCTGTTGGCCACAGACGACACATTTACCAGTAAATTTAGCCAAGTTTTCATCAACGGGCAACCAACAAATGCATTAGTGAATTTTCCAATTCCCAAAATGCAGAAACTAATTTAGCTGAAATGTTTTTGCTTACAAATGGGCCCAAAAGACTTTGCACACGAGATGTCGACGAGTTGCCATAGTTTCGCTTTTAAGCTTTTCATCATATTCATCAGTGGGAAATTCAAAAACTTGGCATTAGAGTTAGAAAAACTCAAACCAGAATACATAGAGTTTTCTCTTTACAGCTGTGAGGCAGCTAGAATTTCTACGATTTTCCTTGCATTTCCATTACAGCTGGCGACAAGCAAATGAGACGTTTGTCAATGGTTATATATGTATATGTGTGTATGTGTGTGTGTGTGTGAGTATGTATGTTTTTCTTCTTGATGAAAATGCCAAATGGTTTGTGTCTCTTTATGGGAATTGTTGTTTGTTGTTCCGGGTTCTAGTTTTGAAGCTCTTCCATCATGCTTAGCCAGCAGATAAGCTGTATTATCCTTGGAGAAAGAAAAAAAATGGCAAGACAAGAATTTTCTCTAATAAAGGTTCTGCAAAGATATGTAAACCAAATTAAAATCGCCCAAGTTAACTTGGATAATTTTCATTTAACAGGAGTCGGAAAATTACATATATTTAGCATCTTTTACCTTGAAACAACTGATGAAAAATAAGAATTGCTCTTTGTTTTAGTGTATTAACTATTTAAATTTCATTTAAATATGGTTTCTGGTATTATAAAGAATTATATAACGGTCTATTATTTGCTTCTTTATTTAAAGTGTAAAAAGAACTTTGATTACTTACTTAAAATAGATAATAATTACTTATAAAACTAGAAAAGAATATGCAGCAAAAGACATAAATTAATGAGAATGGAAACAATTTGCTTAAAATTATTAAATAATTGTAGATAAAATTTGGTCACATTTTGGCAAATTCTTTAAAAATAATTCACCAATTCTGTACCGGTCTCATTCATGGTCCATTAATTGCTTTTTAAAAGCGGCAAGCAAAAGTATTCAAAATGCCCCCAGCTAAAGCTTATGCCACACAAAGAATATTCTACATCCGGCAAAAGTTAAATTTAACAAAGGACCAGGACAAGAACAAGGATCAGGAAATGCTGAACACTAGCAAAAGTTTCATCGGCAGCCGGGCTGCCTTAATTTTAATTATGAACCGCTTATAAATTCAATTGCATTTAACAATTACAAACAAATTCGCCCGTTGGAAAACTTTTGAGTCGACACAAAAAAATGTCGAAAAAACTAGACACAGAATGCAGACAAAATTTTACAGGATTAGTTGGCGGCAAATGGAACATTAATCCGTCAAGTTTTTAGAGAGGCCAAAAAGAGAAAAGAAGTTCTAGACTGTTAAACTTAAGCAAGGGCAAGGACAGTGTGTCCTTGAAAACGGCTCAGTTTTTGGCAGAGGCCATTTGCAGCTACTTGAATTCATAATGAATTTTGAAATAATTGCCCAAAAAATTGTATTAATCAAAATGCCATTTAAAAGTTGGCACTCCATTCAAGTAGTACTTCATTTCATTTGGCAGCACTCAAAACAAATATTTATTTTTCGGCAAGTTCCCACTTTATGTGTGAATCCAATGAAACTTGACAATGGGAGAGGTCAACGTGTTTTCTTTTAACTTTCTAAAGATGGCCAAAAAGAATTTAAATTCAAATACACGTCTGCTAGCCTGAGGCAGAGGCCACAAAAGAAAAATTGGCTAGCCTATGCGAAAAAATAGTCCAAGAGAAAACAATCACTGAGGCAAAATTTTATACCAATCAAATGAAATTGAAAATCGTGCTCAAAATTATAAAATATTAGTCGGTATTAACTTTACTAGAATAAATGAGATAATAAGTCTACAACTTCATTTTGTTGCGACGTGTCCAAATGGTATTTTCGCCTTGACAAAAAAAAAAAGAAGTTTGAATGCCAATAAAGGTGGCAAAAGAAAAACTAATTTCATGAAAATGGTTTCAAGTGTGAAATAATTTTCAATAGGAATATCCAACCATTTGTGTTTTGCTTGTTATCAAGTGCAGCCATTTTCAGGACACCCTCGGGCAGTTGCCAATTTTAGTTTTTTTTTCACCATTTCCCTTAGTATCATATTCGTTTTTTCCAATTAGATGTTTAGAAAAACCTGTATTTGTGTATGTGTGTGTCTCTGTATTAAGCTGGCTGAAAACTTTTCCTTTGTCTAAGTGAGATTGGTAAAATGTGAACTTGTAGAAAAAGTTTTTTTTGCTCAAATTGATCTTTTTACCATTAACTCGAAGACATTTTTGCTTAGAATTTATGGCCAAAATTTTCTATATTTCTCATCATTTAATTTTCGTTGTTTCAAAGATCTTCAAATATGCAAAATTTGTTTCCATTTTCTTATCCTTGTCTTCATTTTCTTTGGTCCATTTTTCCACGTTTATGGAAAATAGTTTTCAATTTGGAAACTTTTTTTGTGAAATGAAAATTGCATGCATAAAAAATTGCCCCGACATTTAATTTCTCATTAAAACAAAAGCCACAAGGATGACGATGCCGTCAATTGTAAAATATGGAAAATATGCAATTATAATTTACAGTTTCTATTTTGAATTCATGCAACTTTATGCAACAGAGTATCCTTCCTGCTACGCACATAAGTAGCACAAAAAAAAAACAAGGAACTACACGATGGCAGGCAAAGTTTGATGCTAATCCAGGTGAAGCTGCAGCACTGCACGAAATTGCCAGTCGGCAAACACTTAGCAATTAACTTGCCTTGCACCTGCCTCACACACAGGCACACACCATACTCACACACACGCTCGCGTAAATAGATATACTCACACAAAAACAAAAAAAAAAAAAACCTGACACGATGAGTAATTTATGTTAAGCGTTGCATTTTTATGTTCAAACAAGCGAAGAAGCTGCTTATCATACCAGAGAGGAGCCACCAAATACCGTTCTTAACGTTAACTCAACGCATTCTACCATTTTTGTCTGGCATCTTTTAGCCAAGGCAAAAAGTTAATTGAAACACACGCAAGACTGAAATATGACAGAGATGTCAAGAAAATATAGTTTATGCGGCAGTTTTTTATTAAATCGTAGAAAGAACATTAAATAAGAAGCAAGGAAATATTTAAAGTTATTAATTGTCATTTTAAAAGAATTTAATCAAGTGTAATTTGCATAGAAATCACTTAAAAAATATATATATTTGCAGCTAAAGATATAAAATTGAATTATTTAGTTTTCGTAGGGAAATACATTTCTTTTTCTTTTTAAAATTTTCTTACTTAAAGAACTGTTTTATTTATATTTTAATTTTTCATTCAAATTTTAATCAGCAAAGAGAGTATTATATAACAATTTTTGACAAATAGAGTTTTGTATAAATAAAATCCAAAGGTACAGTTACAGGTATTTATGTAATAATTTATTTTATTTTTCAATCTGTAAATATATCAAGCATTTTGTGTCCGCATCAACACTTAAATAATGTGAAAGACCACCAAGATGAGTGTGACTCAATTCCCAAGCATCTTCGTGGCCTGTATTTTTTTCTCTGTCTCTTTTTTTTTTAATTTTACTCTCTGGCTCTGGATAGTCCATGGTAATTCCCAGCTCTTTGGTGCATGCAACAATGCATAAACTGGATAACTGCATCCTTCAGATACATTTTTTAAAGCCGAATAATGTGCAATTGAATTAAAATTATGGAAAATGCGCAAAATGAATATAATGTAAAAATCACCGCAAATGAACACAATCGCCTGGATTGCATTTTATTTATTTAATTAACAACAACGACAACAGCAACAACAATATTATGACCATATCGGACGACTGAGGGGCCAATTATGGCTACAAAGTGTCTTCATTAAATTATAAATTCACAAGCTTAACATAATTTGCATGCCAATGCATTTTATGAAGTACTTTGTGGCCATGAAAAATAACAACGAATGAAACATTAACAACAGCAAAAATAAAAAAAATATCATTATTAACGGCCAAAAAGTAAAAAAAAATAATGGAAAACTGAAATTTCAATGGAATTGGGCCTAGAACTGGGTCTCGTAATTGCAAATGTCCAGCGGCCTATTGACACTTGCGGCATGTAAATTAACAGTTATTATTGCAATTTAAAACTACACAAAAAAAAAAATGAAAAAAAAAGAAACAAAATAAAACAAGCAAAATCAAATAAATTTTGCGGGGCAGACCGGCTTTAAAGTGGCAAATTGATAAATTGATAAATCTCTGTTCGATGGCTGACTGGCTCGTTGGTTGGTTGGTTGACCTAGCCCTGGCTAAGCCCTGGCAAAATCCTGCTGCTTTTTTATGCCAGCCCATAAATTATTATACCCGATAAGCAAAAACAAATGCGCAACAGATTTGCAAAACAAACAAAAGCAACAACAAGGAACCAACAAAAAAAAAAGAAAAATGAAAAAGGAAACCAGGCTTTTGCTATTTTATTATTTTATTTATGGGCTACATATTTGATATCAAACAATCTACACATATATATATATATATATATATATATATATATATACAATAGAACGAGAGTTTCGAGCTCGATTCCAAGTCATGGCCACGGGTCTGTGGCTGCGGTGGCTACAAAGCAAAATGAAATTATTAATTTGCATGTTTGATTATTTTCATATAAATAAACACACACAGTTACTCACACACACACACATACACCGATGAGAGAGCACATTTTTTTCATGTCATGGCCTAAAGCGCTAAAAAGTATGCTAAAGCATCCATGAATGTGGCCAAGGCTGAGCCATGAAATGAATTAAATTTGCATTTGCTCGGCGAATAGTTTCTTTTTTTTCTTTATTGCCCAAAATCTGCGCAATTTTCCTCTTAAATATGAATGAATTTTTTAACTGTGTACACACAAATCAACAGCTTTTTTATTGGACATCATTCTGACCGTCAAGTTAGTCGGACTATTTAAAATACATTCAAAAGTAATTACAATGTTCATCTTAAAAAAAAGAAAAAACATCTTTATTAAGTAAAAAATAACTAGGAATAGTAAAAGCAAAAGTTAAGGCAGCAAATATTCTATTCTTTTTCATAATTAATAGAAATGGCTTCTAAGATATCATAATCTTAAGATACTGTTAAATTAAACTCAACTAGTGATCGATAAATAAAGAGGCAACTCGGTGACATCAACTTCCGGTTAAATAAAGAAAAACACTTTTTGTATTTACATATCATAACTGTTATCCTTTTGGTATAGTTAACTGAGTTAATATTTATTTGTTATATATAAATTTAATTACTGTTGTGTAAATTATACAGCGATTAATACAATTTTAATGCAATTGGCAAATGGCAGTCATCTGTACCCAATTGGCTAAAAATGCAAACAAACATACAAACAACTTGAACAAATAAATTTGCTACGTGCCGGCAATGAGTTATAGCCATAAAACAAGTTCAGGCCAGCATACAAATGGGCTAAAACCCAAATCTACAAGCAATAATAACAATAGGCAAGGAACCTAAAACTGGTAGAATAAGTAGAAGCAAAAGCAACAGAAGATGAACTGCAACAACAACCATTTGTCATACGGCAATGGCGCTAAAAATTCCAGTTTATGGACTAACCTGAATGTGGGCGAATGGGAAAGGAGAATGAGGATATGGAATGAGGGTATAGAGGTTTTTTGGTCCAACTTGCAACGTCCACCGCATGATGGTGATGCCAATGCCATATTTTATTTATGGTCGCAATTTCGTTGCACAAATTTGCCGCCTCAGCGCCTGGTTATGGTGCTTCTATGGTACATACATATATATAGTACTGATACCAGGGGTTGCATTTTGGCCAAGTAATAGACCCATAACGGTGCTACGTGCTGGCAAATTTGCTTGTTTGCAGCTTAAATTTAATTTAGAAAATAAACAAATGCATTGCGGACACACGTACCACTTGCCAAAGACGATGATGATGATGACCATAACGATGATGATGATGATAATAATAACAATATATATATATATGTATATATATAGATGATAATGCTCTTATTCCTAATTTCAATTTCAACCAAATTTCGTGTATCATTTTGATAATAGAAAAGAAATTTTTTTATGAATTATTTAAAATTCAAAGAGTTAGCATGAAAAATAAATATCCAGAATATATAGAATTTTAGATTTATCAATTAACTCTAATCACTTTATGTAATTCCAATCCAAAATATGAGATTTTCAAATGTTTGAACCTTCCAGTACTTGAACATAATCAAATGAAATCCTTTGCCCTCTCTTGTTGCCTTTTTGTTTATGCCACACATGTCGTCAGGACAAATGCTATATGCAAACTTTTGTGCAAATTAACAAATTTTCCAAACATACACACACCTACATACACACACACACACAATGACAACAGCAAAAGCAAGAAGTACAAAAATAAGTTAGTTCTATTTGCCTATGTCGCAGTTTGTTTATGCTTTTGCCTTTGGGGGTGGTGTGGGCATGGTCAAATTTTGTGGTCAGGCCACAAATGTTGCAAACAATTGTATGTTTTTCTTTAGTAAATAACCTCTGCCCCTCCATCCCTTCCACTTACCCGCTTTCACTACTTTCCGCTTCCATTTCAATCTCGTGAGCTTTGACACCTTTTTTTTCTCTTCTTTGCGGCATGAAAATTTAATTGCCAAATGCCCAAAGGCAATATTATTTATTTGTTTTTATAGTCTTGATATATTTGATTAAATTATGCATTTTTTTCTTGAAATTTGAATTTTACCATTGAGTGCATATTAAATTAAAAACTATCTTGCAAATAAACATTTCTCATAAATTTTCTTTAAGGAAAAATAATTTGAATTTAATATGAAAATTGTTGGTGATTTACAAAAGAAATGAAAAAATACGTTCAAAACAATATTGGAAAGATTGGATAATCCCTAGGCCTGTGTGTCCTGACTTGTCGTGATGCTTCATTTATATGTTGATGACAAAATTTGAATGCAATCTTTGTCTAAAGCCCAATGGGAATGAAATTTATGCATTTATTTCGTTGAGAGTTTCAAACTTACTTGTTGTTAGATTAGGTTTTCATTTCGTTAGAGAGCTTCTTCTTCTTTCGGTTCTTTTTTTTTCTCCTCGCTTTTCCATGAGAAGAGCGGTTTTAGTATACGCGGTTAATTGTATGATTTGTTTGTATGTCACGTACATGCACCACTGGCAAATCTAAATTAGAACAGATTTCTCAAGGATACCAAAAAAAGTACACACAAATATTATATACTCTAAATATTACAAAATTACTATATATATAAAGGCTTGTTTTTAAATAATCAAAGTTGGGAAGCGTATATTAAAAAAAAAACAATCATTACAGTTGCTAAAAAATTATGAATTTATAAATATAATACAATTATCTATATAGAAACTATTTAACTTTAAAAAACATTATCTTTACTTTATATTTCTTTTATTATATTTATTAACTGCATTTTTTTTATTTATTTACCATTGTATTTCAACATCATTCAATATTTAAATCTTTTAAACTCCGAGATGGCATTTAAAAAACTTTCAATAATTTAAGAGATTTTTATCTAGAACAAATACTTATTTTCAGCTTACTACTACAACATTCAGAGTACTAGATAAAATGCATCAAATATATATTTTCTTAGGGTATAACTATATTTAAATATACATATAAAATAGAAAATTCACAGCCTTTGCACTTCATTATAATTTCTCACATGACTTCTTCTCATTTGCTGCAATTGTTCTTGATGGATAGTAGAAAAAAGAATGAGATTTTATTTTTTCTCATATTTATTTACAAGCTTCAAGCTCTCCTTAGTCTAAGTATATATACAAAAAAGTATGCAATAAATTTTTCTGTTTCAGTCATTTAAAAAGCGAACATGTTTTCCTAGCTTGACAAACACAATTTCAATGTACTTGAGAATAGATTTTTAATAGTCCAACTGACACAGACAAACTAAAATATATACACACTCACACACATACACACAGAGAGAGGCTAAAGAGTCCTAGATGAAGAAAGAGATAGTTATCCAGAGAGTGAGAGAGAAAGAGAGGGGAAGCTAAAATTCATTGGCATTGCAGGATTCTTCTTTTATATCGTCCTTTGTTTGCCAGCACCCAAAAAAACATTTATGCGATTTTGTCGTTAGCAACACACACACACACACACACACAAACATATATACTCACAAACACATACACACTGGCAAATAAAAGTTTATGAAATACACAATATGAAAAATGTCATATCTTTTCAGTCTATAGATACTTTTTGTATGACAAACCAAATTTGCAGTTGTCAAAATGAATTAATGTTTAACTGGCAAATTGCTTTTGTATGTTTGTATGTATGTGTGTGTATGTGTGTCTCCTTTTGATGCATTTTTAAATCACCCAAGTAATTTGCTGGCCAATATTTTGTGGCTCTTTTAGCCATTTAACAGGCCAAAGTTGATGCCGGAGTTGCAACTACTACACCGAACTCCGGGGTAATAAAGTGCCAAATAAATGCAATAAAGCTGTTGAACAACATCTCCAAGCAAGTTGAATGAAATGTTTCTTCCGGCTTTTATTACAAAACATATTTGAAAACATGCAGAGAAAACGAAAAGAAGAAGACCACCAAGAACCATTTGAAATGAAATGAAAATGAACAAAAATAAAAATGCAAATAAATAAAACGAAAACTACCAAAAACAATTGAAAATTTTCACAATAGAGTTGGAATCTTAAGTGCTTACTGAAGGCAGCCAAAACGATACTTAAGAAAAATGGCGAAACAACTCAATTTTCATTCTTAAAGTAGACTCCCATACATATAAAACAGGATGAGTGGGCGGATAAATGGATGGACGAATGGATGGATGGTAGGATTACAGGCGAAACGTCTTTGCATGTCCCACTTGGGAAGCAAACTAATTTTATTGCCAAACACATTCGAGTTGGACATTGAGCTCTACTGATGGTTTTACCCCCATTCATCATCCGCCTACACCTTACTCTGGGACTGGCCAATAATTTGAACAAGAAAATTGTTTAAGTGTTTCCCATCTTATGCGGTCTAATGGATGCAAAAACTTTAAAATTTCACTTGAAATATGGGCAATTGTTCAATTAATTAAGGCCAAATAAACAAACAAAACTTTTTCCTTAATATCAATAGGTGCTATTCAATTGAAGGCCAATTTTCAATTTTAGTTTGGCCAAAATACTTACAGTTTTGTTCTTTTTTGTTTTGGGAAAATGTTTCAAGAAGAACTACTTAAGAAATCAAAATGAACTAAATAAACCTGAATGAACCAAAGTTGGCTATATATATATATAAGCGCTAATAATGTTTTTCATCTTAAAAATTTTTTTAATTTCTAAATTCTAGTTAAGAAAATCTCTTTTTGCACTTTAATGTAAACTTATTTTATTAAATTTCTTTTTTATTTTATTTTATTTTATTTTTCTCATTTACTTTTAATTTACTATTTCACTTTATTAAATTGTGACATGACCACCCTTAATGATTTAATCATAGTTACCCATTTATATTAGTTTGACATTTGTCAAAGTGACATAAATTTGACATTATTATTGTAATAATATTTGCTTATGTTAGCAAAGGAAACAAGTGTGTATCAAAAAAAATAAAACTAAAATGTTTAGAAGTTACTTTTCAGATCGATATAATGGCAAACACGAACGTTTCTATGATCGTTATGAGGGTAAGTTAATAAAATGAAAATCGATGACGACTATGAGGGATAATTTAGATTAATTTATTCTACAGTTATATTCCGTACCATACCCAATTTACCGCCCATGCCGCGCCCAACAAACATTAACAATAATAGAGGCATATCCACAAGATGTCCTAGCAATGAACCAAAAATAACATCCAAAATGACTTTCTATTATGGCAATGTTGAACCGAGCAGCGATTGGAGAACCAGCGATGATTTGCCCATTGTATTGCGACGGCAAATTGAAGAGGATCAGGGAATACAATTGATGGCTACCCAGCCATTGGAAATCACTAGTGAATTTAGTCACACCGTTTGGCATATCGATTTGCCAGAAAGCCACTGTCAGGATCTGGCCATAACAAATGCAAGAATGAGTCAAACGAATGTTAGATTAGGCAAAATCAAGGTAATCATCAAAGGGAAGGAAAACAAGGATACGAGAAAGTTAAAGCAAAGTAAAATAAAACCCCTTTATAATAAAATACAAACGGAAGATCGAAATCTAAAAATCAAAGTACAGCCAAGTGTTCCAACAGAGCCACGTCGTCGGATTAAGCCGCAAGGTGAAAATTTCCAGTGTAGAGATTGTGCCAAGGTTTTCTATCATGCGTGGATGTTGGTGGCACACACTCGAACACACACCGGTGAGCGTCCCTTTATATGTCCTGAGAAGTCATGTCAAAAGTCCTTTGCAGATCGGTAAGTATCCACAAATAAATATTCCTAAGATACATAGGTAAATAACTTTGCTTTATTTTTATTTTATTTCAGTTCAAATTTACGCTCCCATCAGCGTACAATGGGCCATCATGCCTGGGAGCATCAGTGTGCACAGTGTGGCAAATATTTTAGTCAAGAATGTTATCTAAATCGTCACTCTTTGGATGCATGTCGCAAATATCTAATGATCATGATTCATAAAAAGACATAAAATATTGTTTGATTTAGATAAGAAGTAAAATTATAAACGACAAAAAGATTAATTAGTAATTCCTGAATTTTAAACGAGTTATAAATTAAGCATTTCATAATAGAAAAACGTGTAAAATGTTTTTATTTTATTAAACAATATAATTTAAGATATAATCTGATAAAGAAAATTGAACATTGAGATTTTTCTATACAATTGAAATGGAATGCAAATTGAATAGGTTAGATTAGATTAGACTGACAATATGTATATAATTTTAGAAAATCTAACATATAAATATATATATATATATATTCGTAATTATCTTTTAAAACTATTCCCATAAGAAGTCAGAAGATTATGTGGATAGAATTTTCTCCCCATGGGAACCAAGAAGAAGCCTTCAACTAGAACTTTTATCTCACACATTTGGTCTTTTGATGAACGATATTGCCAATGATTCCGGCATCCACTTAACATTTCAAAGCAACGCCTCAGCCATTGGCCAAGTTTGAACTGCATATGGCCCAGACACAGCAGGCAATTTCGTTCAATGCAACTAAATTGGCTCATTAGCAAACAAAGAGAGTCATTTCTTTGGATAACACACACACACACACACACACACTAACACACACACACCTACAAAATTGGCAATGGCCAAAGTTTTCAACTGTCCTGGACTAAATCAAACAAGATGTCGGTACCACAAAAACTTCCACCGGACAATTAATGATCAGAAAGAGACATTGAGATAGTGAAAGAGAGAGAGTGAGAGAGAGAGAGAATATAACGGGGTTATGGTATACACGACGACTTCGATTGCGGTTAACCTAGGCCGCAATGTAAATCCCACAATCGGAATGGCCAAGCACTCGCTTTGGCGGCAGCAGCTGCATGGCCAAATGCAATGGTCGAAATGCAAACAGTTCAATGCCAATTTCATGCCTCTTCTCCTGTTGCAGGGACAATGACTAATGCGTTAATTTATGGTCACCAGATAAACAAAAACCAACATGTTTTGATGTGTGGAACTCTGTTTTAGAGAGGGTTGATGCAACCACCAAGGTAATGATTTAAAGTCCCATCTACCTCCAACATTTTTCTTCTTTATGTCGAACAAGTGTAAAACGTGTGTCCACTAAATTGCAATTACTTAAACGATAGTCTAACAATGAAATGAAAGAAATGTTTTCTTATTAAATATTTGATGAGCTTAAAAGACCGAAGAGAGACCGGAGATGGGTACATGGCCCATCAAGTGGCAGCAGTGTCACATAATAAAATTGTAAAACACCAAATTTTATCACAAGTTTTCTCTTTTCTATGTCTTTTCATTTTATTTTTAACTTTTTATTGAATAGGGGAGAGCTCGAGTTAAGTGAATTTTTATGCCACCCCGAAATGTCTCAGTTCACTCCCCCACGACAGCCGTTAAATAGAACCAAAAAGATGAGCTACAGTGAGCTTTTGTGGTGGCGGACTAGCTATATATAGTTGGAGTTGGAACTGGAACTGGAGCTGGACACAACGTATTTTTAAACTAATTTTCCAACTGGGAGCATTTTCTTATGGCATTTAACGTGCACAGTGAACGTTCTGGCTACAGGACCATGACCAGGACCAGGACTAAGAGCATAGCCAATATAGTTTCTTAGCTGGGCGTGAGAAGGAGGTGTGGTTCCTGTTAAGCCGTAAATTATTTTAGCGTTTCAATTTGGCTAGCAGGGTGAGCACGTAATAAAAGAGTAAGTAAGTACTTGTATTTTGTAAAAAAACGTTTCCTCACAAATGACTCACAAATAAAGTTTAACCAATTTTCAATTTGCATACAATTTCTTTACAAATTAAATTCTAATCGTATTCGGCGAACTTTTAAGTCTTTGCAGATCTTCAAGATATAAGGACTTACTCTATAAATTAAACGTAACTAACAATAAAATGTCGTTTATTAGCGCTTTTCAGTGCTGTCAGTGAGAGCCATGAAATACGTTTGAAGAGTCATCTTAAATTCAGCAGGTAGTGAAAGGAAAATGTCAACCAAGATGCACACTGAAGTTTTTGATAATTTATGACCAACTGGCACACCCAAACAGACACAACCACACACACGTACACAATCAATGGCTTAGCCTTTTTACCAGTCATAACAAAATTTATTACATTTTCGTGTAATTTTATCTGAAGGACTCCCGGAAGTCTTTAAGTTTTATTAGCTGTATTAAAAAGAAATAGAAAATATTATGTATAAGTTTAAAATTAAATTTAATTTTCATAAATTGTTTGTCCAATAATTAAAATCGATTTAAATATTTATGAAATCGTTCCAAATATACTTTAGCATACGATTTGAAAACCAAGTAACAACATCACCAAGTAAACCCTTTGCAAGGGTATATTTTTTATATATTTATATTAGTTAATTAATTTTTATATATTCTTCTTTATATAGAAGTTTATTATTAAGAAGTTCTAAATTACGGATAGACAGACAGACGAATAGCCTTCAGATTATTTAGTAGAAATGGAAAAATTTGTATAATATTTAAATTCATTCTAGCAATTTGTTGACCAAGTGGTAATAACAATGTAATCTTCTTCCCGAAATGGTAGAATAACTATTATGCTGAAAGAAATTTGCAACCAGTCTTTAAATCGTTTAAGCAATGCTAAGCTGAACTGTAATTAAAGATATATAATTAAGTAAATTAATTCATTCATTCATCATAGTTAAACCATTACTTACCTATCATTTAATGGCGGGATTTAATGGATTTAAATTTGACTGAGAAACAATAGTAATAGTAATACATACATACTTATTATCCATAGACAGACATTTTATATTTGTAAATTCACACTTGACATCGTTCTTTAAAGAAATTCAAAATAAATACAAATATTTTCGTACAATGTGATGTTAATCAAGATGAAATATTTATTTCGATTCTGTTGGCTTTAACTTTACTAAAGGCAATTAACAAATGCATTTGAATAGCTATAAAGGTATTAATAAATTTCTAAAGCTAATCGATATTGATATAATAAAAGTGTTTTTTAATTGAGTTTATTAATAGATATTTAATGGTATACACATTATATGATTTATATATATCTAGGAGAGTGTTCCATAAACTTTAAGAGTGGCACGATGCACACCATTGGCAATCCATGTGCTATGCACTAAATAATCCCCTTCAGGAAATGGTAGAATTTTAGTTAGTCTTTGATTAATAAAATCAGATGGTACTTTATCGATAATAATGTCATGCTACAAAAAATTCAACATTTTAGATTATTTTCACAGATTTCAAAAAAAATTTTTAATTGTTGGACTCACTTTGTATGGACATGTATGATTAAAATTGGTATACGGTTTGATGAATTCGTAAAAATACATTGCCACTGGATTAGATTTAATGTTTGCCAAAAATCGACAACCATTAACTGTGATATTATACAAAAATGGCTTATATCCATTATAGCGCTTTAGTAGTGCCAAATTTACCTGTAAATTTGTATATAAAGAAAAAAAGAAAAACTAAATATTTCACCTGTTTACATACCGTGAATTGGTTAATTGGAATTTGATGAAAATTAACCCTTACGGAACCGTATTTGTAAGTTCGATTAATTGATTTTAAATAACAATATTCAAATTCAGAATACTTATTGTCCAATGATGCGCATTTTATATTTGTAAACTCAAACTTAGTATTGATCTTAAAAGAAATTGTATGGTATATATATTTCTTTTATTTAAAAAAAATTTACCTGTGCAATCAATATTAAAAACACATTCAGAAAAATTATATGACAATACGGTGAGCACATCGTTTATATTCACCAGATCAATAACGACTGATGCAACATTTTACAAAATAAGATTTAATTTTCCAGTTGAATTATTTGGTTTATTTTGAGTTAAAACATTATTAATGACAATTCGTATTTGTTATTTGTATATTATAAACGAACATTTGTATATTTTTCATATTAAAGTGGATTAGATTGGTTTAGCTGTTGATGATGATAAAGAATATATAAAAAATAGATTATTCAATATATTTAATGTATATAAATATATGCACATATATACATATGTATACATATATGTACATATATTGATGTTTGATATTTTTTATAGTATTCATAGCAAATGGAAGTTTATAATAAGGAAAGAATACAGCAAAGTCCAAAAGGTGGGACAATCCTGAAGCCAAATTGATTGGACAAATACTTAAAGAGTGATCTTAAATAAGCAATTAATCGAACCAATTTCTAATTATGTAATTGAAAAATAAATTAAATTATTTATTTATTTATGAATATATTTAATAAAATGTATGTGTTTTTAATTCATTTAAGCCAGTATTTAAATATTATTTATGTAAGTGTTCCATAAACCTTAACAACACCACGGCTGATACCATTTGTAATCCACGAACTATCTACTAGATAATCGCCTTCAGGAAAGGGAAGGACATTTGTTAAACGATTATTAACAAAGTCAATGGGTACCTTATCAGCAAGAATGTCATGCTGCAAAGGGAATGTAAATATTATTTTATTTTTGTAAATTTTAAAAATACTTACTTTATATGGACATGAATGGTTCATATTGGTGAAGGGCTTAACAAATTCAAAAAAATAATCTGCCACTGGATTTATTTTGGGATTTGCTAGAAATTTACATCCATCGAATGTGATATTATACAAAAATGGCTTATATCCATTGAAACGCTTTAGTAATATGAGATTCACCTAGAAATAAAGTATATATTATTTAAAAATCTATTAAATAACGCTGATTTTTACTACATACCATAAAGTTGTTAACGGGTATTGTCTTCAAACGCATTTTAGCTGAGGCGTATTTGTAAGTCCGATTGAGGGATTTTAAAAAGCAATATTCAAAATCCATATATTCTTTATCGAGAGATACACATTTTATATTTGTAAACTCAAACTTGGCTTTGATCTAAAAGGCAATTGATTAAGACAAATATTTTATTATTTCAAAATATTTTGCTTACCTTTGCTATCAAAGTTGTGATAATAAGAAAACAAATTGTTAAGCGCAGCAGATGCATCTTTTTTGTCGAAAGTATTTTTAAGAACTAATGATATTTTGCAAGGGAAATAGAATAAAATTGAAAGAATTTTAACCTTTGTATTTATATCAATTTTCCGGCTCAGTAGTTCATTGATTTGTTTTGAGACAAAACATTTAAAATATATTCAAAATTGTTTAATGAAAAAAGTGGCTTTTGCTAGGTTTGGTTTTGGTTAATTATTGTCAATGCTTACAATAAATAATAATATTGAATAAAAGATTCTAGAAAAACATATTCTAGAATACAAAGATTTACAATTATCTTTGGCAAAAGTAGCAGGTAAATTAATTATTGATCATTAAATTCGATTCTTTTCAATTTATTTTAAATTTCATTATATTTAAGACTAGTTTGTCATATTAATGTATTTTGAACTATTGTATTTTAAAAAACTAAGCTTTTTTAAAACAAATTTTGCATATTTATTTAATAATGTGGTTTAAATATTTTTATTAATTATATAATACAAATAAAACTTTAGGCATTAAATAAAGATAAATTATATTTTCAAAATTTTAGATTTGCTGTGTATCAAAGAATTTTTGTGACTTATATTTTTATATACATATTATATGTATATACATATGTACAACTGATTGCTCACAATTAAACTCTCGTTGATGATGAGGTCATAACTTTTACATATTATAAGCATGTATCATATTTATAATTATAGGAATATTTACTTGAATTTATACATTTGTTGAAAATTTATTTTTTGTAATTCTTAATATCAGTTAATTATTAATAATCAGACAACATTCTTTCACTATGCGACTGTCTGGTTGAAGTGGCAATACCATACATAGAAATATTGTTGATAGAATCCGTTTTAGCATTATACCGCGATCGATATAGATTTCTCCGATAATATAAACAAATACAACATATCAGGCATAGTATTAAAATCATCACAGCCGGTAATAAAAATAATACATTCACAATCGGCTTATCACTTATATATATAAATATCCAATAATCCGTAGAATTCATTATAAAAATTGCAGCAACTTAAGTGCTCAGCTCGCACACAAGTAGAAAACTGAGGCGGGTGAATTTTTTGAATGCTTAATAAGTTCAAGCCAGTGTTTGTTATAATGAATATGAATCATGTAAAACTGCTCATTTCACTCTTGTATGATTATCATGAGTTTGCTCTCAGCTGGATGATATCAAGGGACTGCTGGGAGAGAGTACTGAAAAAAAAAATTAAAGAAAAACAAATCGCTAGACAAATACTAGCAATCCAGCAACGACTCCAACAACAAATATGGCCCCTTGCTGTGTGTTTTCGCCCTCAACTCAATTCAACTTTTTTGAAATTACGAGTAGATGTTGACTGCTGTTGACATTTGATGCTATTTGACGAAGTAAAAAGCAAAGGGAACTACTATACATGCCAATTCCCAGTCAGAACTCCGAGATGACTAAAGTTTTGATTAATTTAAAAATTTATCCATTGCCACTCTTTAAGATGAGACCGAAATTTCTCAATGCGAAAATGTGTTTTTCCCCAATCACAAACAAAAAAAAAAAAAAAGAAAAATAATAAAAAACCCACCCAGAATAACTGGCAAAACAACTTGCACTTCATGCATTTAAAAATCCTTTGTGGAATGCCACAGAAAAAGGAAAAAAAAACACAACAAAATCTTTTTAGTGAAAAAATTGTTTAGCCAAACTATGTTCAAGCTCTGAATTTTCTATATATATATATATATATATATGTATCTGTATAGAATGCACAAAGGAAATTTCTCATTCAATTTCGCAGATGTTCAATGTCTATGCCACTGTCGACGTCTGTGAAGTGTTTGAATGGTGTTTTGCCTTTGCCGATTGAAGCGTGGCACGTGGTTTTGGTTTCATTGAAAATCCGCTTATCAAATGCAACGAAATGTGAAATACAAACAACGAAAGAGAGTAGTAACAACCATTTTACAATGCAATGTATGGCAAACCAAGAAAAAAATAAAGAATGAATTATTTACTTGCGATATTGGTCAATGAATACTTGAGATAATATATATGGACTGTTCTTTATCTCAAACGTTACTTAATTTATCACAATATTTAGTTAAGAGAATTGTTTTTGATAGTAAATCACATTAACATAAATTACTTTTGATATATAAATTTAAGTAAAATAAAGCGATATTAAAGTGCAATCTTTATAAAAATATTTAATATATTAGAGCCGTCTATATTGGAAATTTTTGAACTATATTAATGGTATTATAGTCATAATTGATTATAATTGAAATCGGAAAATAAGTATAGAAGATATTCGTATAAATGTTTTGTAATGCTCAATTTAATTCAGAGTGAGTGAGATGGATAAAAAAATAATTAATAAACAATATAAAATGGTTGGCGACTTTCTGTAGTGTATACTTAAAGTCGTCTGGGATAATTTGCTTGTTTTATTTTTAATTAATTGATGTTTGTAATGGAAGCCCGCATGAAAATATCTATAAATTTGATATTGTTTACTTATACCTTTTCTTCACTTAACAACCCTTAGATATTTCGCCTTTTATTTTCCCCCCATTTTACATTTGCCTCACACTTTAAGTGCCCGGCTAAAACGTGTTGCATGCTTCAAGGCTGACGCTTTTGTTTGTTTGCCATTTGCCTTTCGTCAGGCAATTTTATGGTGACGCGTCGTCGTCGTTCTCATTGTGCTGTTATCCGCTGCCAATGGCAGTTGATGATGTTCACGATAATGATGGTTCACCACAGACACATTACCCACTTTCCTCACCTACACATGCATATATATATATATATGTATATATGTATATCTTTATATATGTATATGTAGACGAAAGTTTTTCATGCCTGTTTACACCTTGCCCAATGTAATTAGATGCATAAGTTAAGTTGGTTTGCTGAGCGTCTGCGCTTGTATGTGTGAAATTAATTAAAACTTTCGCTGCTTAAAGTTTCGCCCGAAAAAATATAAGTTTAGCTTTTATATGGAGCGTGAAAACAAGATGAACTTGTGCCTGCACAGAGAAAAAAAACCTCAAATTAAATTAATCAGTTTAAAGTCCTTTAGTATAAAATACGGCATTAGTTGTAGATTTTAAATTTAAAAAAAAATTAACAAATTAAAGTTAATTATATAATATTTTGCCATAATAAAATTAACTAATTTTTCAAGCTCTGTTTCAAATAATTTGTTATAATGAGTTGACTTTAACATATGCACAGTAATTGTGTAAAAAATTAAACCTTTTTTAGCAGTGTTTAGCTTAAAGCAACCGAAGACAGCCGACAAATTGTATCCAACATGACAGGACTCAAACGGCAAGATACAAAAAGTAAATAACAAAGATACTTTGTTGCAAAGTCAAGTGCAATCTGGTGAACTCGCCTGGTTACACTTACAACATAAATCACAAATACTTTACACTTCCCTACCACTGCCACAAACCTGTCTATTTGGGTGTCTGCTTATTGTCTATCATCGAAGGCCATCAGAAGACAAAGCCATCAGAGACGAAATTCCCTTCATTTTGGTCTTCCACCAAGTTTTTTAGTCTCAAACTTTTGTGTAGTATCCCTTTGGCATTGTTTTTGTATATATATTTGTTCTTTTTTTTTTTGTTTTTATTTTATTTTCTGTTTTCGTTGTTGTTCGCGCTGGCTGCTGCATATTTATGGCATGCCACAAACGTTTATCTAAACTACATAAAGCAATAAAAGTTAAAAGTCAAATAACTGGAAAGTTCCTAGAAGCTCCAGTGCGGTATTTGAGCAACCTGATCCACATCCACTTGATGCTGTTGTGTGTGTGTGTGTGTGTGTGTGTGTAAGTTGGCCTTCTCCTTGGGGAACTATGTAAATACCTACCGGAAGTAGCCATGATGAGTCAATATGGCTGCAGCTTAATGTTTATCTACTTTGGGAAGAACGAATTTCAGAACTAAAGCGGACAACATATAAGTATATAAGGAAAACTGATAAAATAGCGAATAAAGGATTCTAAATAAGAACCAAAAATTTCAAAGAAAAGAACAATTTCTAAATGAAAAGAAATAAATTCCACATATTGAGTTTATAAAAGATACTTTTTAAAATATCTATCTTAAAACGATTTTTGTTAAATAAAAATATACAAATATAAACTGCTACAAAATAGGTCGAACTAAATGAATTTATCTTCTTCGAATAGATATATTTCTACATAATAAATTTCTACAAATCAATTTTGTTATACTTCAAGTTTATTAATACTTTATTTAAAAGAGCATTACGTTAGTCGACCTTAAATCACCTGTATGATAACTAGTTCTAATCTTTCACCACTTTATGTATCTGTTTACACTTACAAGCTGTCGATGCCAAGCTATAGATATGTCTGTCTATATATGTATGAATGTATATATACGAACTGGTTAGTTCAGTTAGGTTAGGCAAAACAATTCCGTAAACAGACGGCATACGCAACCCAAATGCAACGTCATTGCACTGTTGGTATCCTTTTAATCCTTTTGCCAATGCAATGCATTGAGTTTGATTTCACACGCGAGCACAAAAACAATAATATGATGCCACAAACACTCAATGCCAACATACAACATGGGGGCCATGTAATCACACTTGAGCTTCAACTGGCCCAGCCAGGGACAGACATATGTACATACATATATACACATACATATATGTTTGTACGTAATGTACAGGCCAGGACCTATACCCAAACACACACACACACACACACCGTGAAACACACATATTCAACGAGATTGCGAAACTTCATTATATGTCCGTTGGAAGCTCTCCCTCTCATAGTCCTTGCATGTCCCCAGTTCTTTTGCAATTCTATTTCTGTTGTTGACAAGGGCAGAAGCTGATTCTTAAACCCAAAAAGGGGGCTTAACATAGCCACTAGGCATATTAAGGTGTAATATGTTAATTCTATTTACTAAAATACATAATATAAATATAATAAAAGTTATAACTTAAATTAACTTTCTCTTTTGGCTCACATTTAAAGTTCACTTAAATAGAAGAAATTTTAAATTTTTCATTATTAAAATTAAATTTATAATTGATATATCCCCTCCTGCCACGCCCATCACATTGTTTGCCGTTTGTATTTGGCTTTGTTCTCCGACTTGTTGTTGTTATTGTTTTTTTTTTTTGATAGCGTGCCTTTCGGCTGGCATTGAGCTTGAAAATGTGTTTATTTTCAACACCCCGCCATCGAGATGGTTGGCTGTAGTACTACTGCCTGCCATAAAATCGCTGAATCCATCCATGTGAGCGCCACCAGAAGGAACGGCAACAACAACAACAATAATAACAAGAACTGCAGCTCAATCTAGCCACATCCTTGCCAGCAGTTTTCATTTTCCAACTGAAGCCAATTGTTGTGCATGTTTTTGTTATCTCCGACTGGTTGGCTGTAAGGAATGCTAATGCCATGCCATAAGTACACCTTAGGTGTTGACTACCTCCATATAGGATGCAGCACCCAGCATCCAACCATCTACCCCTGCCCATCCTATTTTAGCACCTTTCACCTTACGTCTATCGTTTGCCTTATGCTGATGATGACATTTGCCATTGCCGTGTTATTTCTTAACTTGGCTCGACTTGAAATTAAATTCAAAGTCGAATCAAGTTATTTTCTTTTTTTTTTTTTGAATGTAGTGAATGGCAGCAGCCACTTCTCAGCATTTCCAGTCACGCTTTCATTTGCGGCATTGGCCAATATATCAAAGCACTCAAAGTGATTGCATTTAGTAGGGTCGAAAGCCATTGAAATTGGCGCATTATGAGACCAATCCGTTGCAACGGCACGTTCCACAACATTCCAGCCTCTGAGTAAGGGGCCAATACACCAGTTTTCGAGAACTTCAACTGACCTGTGTCCAGTTTTGCAAGAACCACACCAGAGCCACACCAATACCACATAAACAGACACTAGAAGCAAATTTAATTGTGATACAACAAGGCCAAAAACTCCTCCTCCCCCTACTTCCACAAAACGGTCATTGTTTCCCCAAGCCATAGATCTCCCCTTCCGCTTCCTTTTGTCATCATGAGTGTCCAAACGATGGCACTTGGTGAACACTTTAGCAATTTGGGGGGCAAACCCAAAAATTGGCTGTGGGAAATCATAGAGATGGGGCTAATTGAATCATAATTATCAATTTGGGAACTAAACATTTAAGATAATTAGTAACGAAAATTCAAAAAATACAAATTTATTTTAAATATAAAAATGGAACAGAAAATATGTAAATGCAACAAGAATATAAAAACGATCTACAAATATATAAAAACTAAAGTTTAATATATAAAGAATTCGGTTGAAGGCATAAGAACAGGGTTAAACTATAGATTAAGAATATATAGTTGGTTAAAAAATAATTTAAAATAAATCCCTTATAAACATAGTTTACATGTTTTTCCAAATCTTAACTAATTCTGAAATAGAAAATTAATTTTATTTAAAGTTCTAGTTCAATATTTTGTACTGGTTCATTGGACAGCACTGTTATTCATCCATTCATCTGATTGAGTTGTGGGCTGTTTACTGGTTTAATGGTCCCTCCTGCCATTGACAGCCACTCCAACTCAAATACAGTTGGATTATATCTGTCATACGCAGATTTCGCAAACTCTCAACTTGGATGGCAACAACTGATGAATCGCGCACCAGATGCTGAAATTTAATTACAAGCGCCGTTTTGCGGGTTTTGTTACCTCCTCCCTATAAATACCCTTCACATGAGAACTTCCTTTGGCATCCTTACCCATACCGTGTCAATGTGTGAATGCATACAGATATCTGTCCGGCAATTTGTTGCGTGCGCACGTAACTCAAATGCCAAACACCTGCAGTTAACACGTTCGCAACGTTTACAGGAAGCAAACAAAACCAGTACCAGATCCATATCCATCTACCATCCTCAAACCAGAGTAAAGTCGCGCTAAAACTGCACTTAAGTCAAACTTGCCAGACAAGAGGTGAAGTGTTTGGCGGGTGGGATGAATGGGAGATGAATTAAGAATAGAAGGAGCAAGGGGAGACCACTAAAACGGCAACTTGGGCCAGATGACGTGGTAGTTTTATAGCCGCCCTTTGGGTGCAAAATTTCATTAGAAGCTGCACACTAGTTGACGCTTTCTTATGCTAATTCTTGGCGCTGGACACTTAGTTGATTGGTTTTTGTTCATTGTCCTCGTTGACTGATTGGATTTTGGTCATTTGCGGCTGTCGTTGAATGATTTTTCTGCCGCCTCGAGATAAAGCTGTTGATAGTGACGCATAATTTGAGTCCATGTCCATCGACACATACATTTCCATCTCCGGTTTAAAGTTCAACAGAAAAGTATCTTCTTAACCTTGATATTACCTATGTAGGAATAGTAAATCTTAAACCCGGCAATTGGCGCGTGTACCGGCTTATGGGTTGACCTTGACCCCATTTTTCATTTAAGATAACAGCACGTAACACTGCCGCTAACAGCTGGCTGTAATTTACAGGGTTTAAGCTTGTGGTTGTTAAAACGCTTAAAGCTATTAAAGGAGGGGTCAAGTGGAGCTTTTAATTGCTGGGGATTACGTAAATAAAATCCTGTAAGTTTCCTTTGGCACAAGAACGATGAATTTTTAATTTAACAAGGTTTAAACAAGTGAAATTAACCAGCTTGATATGTTTTAAATGTTGTAATTAAAAGTTGTTCCTATTTGCACTATTTTAAAGTAAATAAATTTTTCAAGTAATGGAACAGAGATCTAGTAGATATAGATAAAGATAGAAAGGATTAATCAAATAACTCCAAGACTGAAGACTTTTTTTATTACAATTACACATTTATACAAACAAAATTAATGTTTGCCTAAGGTTCATTTTAGTTCGATTCCGTATTTTCACACAATTTCAACATTTAAACTTGCGCGCCAACAAAAAAAAAATACCACAAAAAACCTTTAGTTTAAGAGCGTATCATTTGCGAGTACTGTTAAGTTAACACTTTCATATGCGGGCACTGTTAATTTAACAGCATCATTTCCGAGTACGTTCGAGAACGATTTGTTGTATTTATATCTCGCGATTTACTAAATTCCGTATTATAAATAATATAATTGTAATAATATCTTAATTAATATAAACAAAGTGCAACAGAAGTCGTTGTTTAAGCTAAATCGCCATTAGTTCACCAGCCGCAGTAGCAATAACAGCAGCAGCAATAGAAAACGTATTGTCACGCTGAACTTTGAATTGTGGGATTCTTTGTTGTTTCATTGTCGAAAATATTTAGTCAAAAGACGAAGAGAAAAAGAGAAATAAAGGAAAAATCAAGGTGCAAGTGTGCGGCAACAACATAAGAGAAAAAATCTTTGTACTCAAATATTAAGCCAATTGGTTTTTAATCGATTTTGCCGACTGTGCGGCCAAAGCCGCAGAGGAAGAAACAGCAAAGGGATAGCTAAAACAGGTTGGTTAATTTTCTTATTTAAATCTATAAACTGTGTAACTGTAACTGGTTTTTGTATTATTTCAATATGTGCAGAAATTTCTAAAAAAAAAAGGTAAAAACGAAATACCGGCTTATCTGTGCGAGGAGTGAGACAGAAACAAGGAGAGTGAGAGAGTGAATGAAGTAGTGACGGTGACTCAGTGAATGTGCTAGTAGTTGTGTGAGGTTATGCGTGTGAGCCAGAGATGCTCAGTGCTGAACTAGTTTAAGGTCGAGGTTTCTTCGTAACAGGCAAACTTTATTATAACAATTGAAAAATACATCAAATTTAAAGATATTGAAATAGGAGGTGCAGAATTAAAATACATAGTCTTTAGATATAAATAATAATACTATATATGATGCACCGTATAATAACTATTTAAAAATGGTTTGTTGTTTAAAATTCTTAATGTATATGCAAGAAAACAGAAAATAATTGTTTTTAGTGGCTAATTGAAGCTTAGTTATCATTAATTCTTGATTCAGGAAAACGAATTAGTGGAGCTGGAACTTTTCTGCTCATCTCTAATAGCAGCGCTTTGGAAGTGGAACACGCGCGTGTATAAAATCTACAACTAACAACAGTGGTGTCCAGAAATATTATGTCAGTGACTGCAGCAGCCCCAAATTGATTGAATTGCTGCATTTTTCCTAATTGATACGAACTTCAGAGGCAACGTAATGTCGCCTCAACTAGTTTCAATTAGCGGCATTTCTGCTTTCTAAAGGCATTTCACTGTGAATTATTTGTTGTATTTATAGTTGTTTTTGTTCTTGTTGTTGTTGTGGGTGCAGAGGCCCCACCAGCTGTTTGCATTTACATTTTTCAATTGCAGTTAAAAAGAGAAAGAAAGAAGGAATAACGTTATGTAATAGTCATTTAGCATGTTATCGTTGTTTATATGTTGTTGTTGTTGTTGCTGTCAGCTTTGCATTCTTTATTATTGCCTTAACTCGTCACTAAGGTTAATTTTCTCACACTAATTTCTGAAGGTTAATTGTAACAATTTTCCCAATTTTTCCAACAATAAACCAAATTACAACGTTTAAAGAATCCATTATGGTTTTAAATCTATTTTTGTGAATAATTTCCTAAATACTTCCTTTTCCGTTATCAATTATTAACTTTCAAATGTTTTCGCTTTCTGAACATTTTCTTAATCAAGCTTATCGGATTAAAATCAATGATAGAGCGTAACTAAAATGAATACAAATTTCAATAACAATAATATTATTAAACATAATATTTAATATCTTCAATTGTTCAACAAGAATTTCACAAGTTGGCCACACGCCACAATCGCGTGTTGTACAAACATAAGAATAGGTATCACACTTGCGCCCACCGCCCACCCACCGTTGGCACCCTTTGGATCGTCGGCTATAATAATGGGATTTCACAACTCTTGCTACTAATTCAATCGATCAACGATTTAAAGCAAGTGGGTACCCAAAACCACCCCATATGTCTAATGATGCCCCATTTACACCTTTCATTTTATTGGCTGTCAATTTGAGTTTCCAATTAGTTGCATCCGTTCGTCCATGTGCGCTTGCCTCCAATATGTTGCTTGTTTTGGTTACTTGCACCCATGTGACAAACATGGTGTGAACCACGTGCAATTCAAATAGTTGATTGATTTTCTAGCATTCCCCATTACAGGCGACACATTAGTTGGGCCTTGAACTAGTTCAAATGTGTTCCAGAAATTAACAATATTTGTATATAATTTAAAAGAAAATAAAAAAATTAAAATATGATAACAAATCTTATAAGTAATCCAATAATTTAGAGAATTTTTAGTTTAGCTAGAATAATGAGGAAATATATTTAGCAATTGGAACTTACCGATTAACCCTCGTAATACCCTTCAAATTAATTTGGGGCTATCGTTTAAAGCATAAATAAATATGTTAGCGCAAAAGATTGATATTAAATTTTTAGAAATTGGAAAGGGTTACATTTTTCTATTTTTTTTTATGTCTTGGATATTTTGCACAGTTTTATTTGCTTTTCAACATTTATTTTATTTATTATGTGCAGTGGAGAAAAGTTAGTATACATGTTAGTTAGTATATTGTCTGTCATAAATTTAAGCGCAATTTATTTGTTTTTCATGTCATTTTGTTGTCCTCATAGATTTCCATCTTGCTTTCTTTTTCTCACTCACTATTTAAATGTCTTTTAATGGGTTTTACAGCACGTGCCGGTTTTTGTTTATTGTGAAATTTGGTTTTGTTTATTTATTTATTTGTATATATGTATGTATATATATGTACATATACATATGTATGCAGCATAAGTGTTTATAATTTATAACAGATGACAAAATTTTGCAGCTGTGATAGAAATATTTGCCCATTTTTAATATTTTTTGATAATAATTTGAGATAAAATATTTTTAAGAAAACTATTTGTAGAATATATTTTAATATAAACAAAATTATGAATACACAAATTGTTGTTAAAAGGTAGAATTTTAGTTTCAATAAAACTTCAAGAGTATACGAAATTTATTTTATTAGAATATTTATTAGCAAGGACCATAATCCCAAAGGATCTGAATGAACCTTAAGTAAGTTATTATAGAGCCATTAGTAACTAGTTTGATTAGCAATTAAGAAATTAGAAGAGAAATTATATTGTTTTTTATTGATTTCCTTGATTACAAATTATAGGTAAATTTTCCCAACTTTTCTCCCTTTTTGTTTGTGGTGAAATGGATGAATACCATATTAGCAATGGCTATTAACTGTAATCGAAGAGTTTTACTATAGTAATTACATATCTGTATCTGTTGTCCTATGCAATTATATTCAAATTATGCTTAATGGAAAATTTTCATATTCGTGTTGAAAAGATATAGATATACAGATTGGAAAAATCAACAAATCAATTTAAGCACAAAACAAAATAACCAAACAGACGTCACCAAATCTCCCCGTCATAGACGTCAATAAGTAATAAATATTTAACACAATTTGTCGAAAAAAATAAAGTAAATGACGGGAAGGAATATTCATTTTGCAATTTATACTATAGACACATATATACGAAAATATGTGAATGATATTGACAACTTTTAAGACCTGACTATTACCTCATTTAGTTGCCATAGAAACAAAACCTATAGCTATGTATGCATATTATCCTTTTATTAGTGGTTTTAAATTTTATTTAAATTAAGTTTCCCAATCTCCTTGTAATTCTGTATGGAAATTGCAAATCCATAGTTGATCCCGTACCTACCATCTCTGATATATGATTTCATTATTATTTGTTTTGGCTGCTTTGCTAAATTCTTGCATTTTAGCAATCCATTGCCTAATTTGTTGCAACAGGTGCGGCAAGCAAAATTTTTGGGCCACAAATCCGTCCGATTATTATAGGTAGATGGGGTAGGGTCTGGGTCTGGGTATGGGTGATCTGGGTGGTCCATTGCCCAAACCAATTTTGGCTGCCGCCTCCTCATAATTTATATGCATGTTGGGGATAAGTTTTATATTTATTGGCAAGCAGATAGTATATAGTATTACGACTACCAAAGAGGAACAGATTGAGCAGAGAAGGGAGGGTGTGATAGGTGTGGTAGTGGGCGGCAGATAGCTTAAACGAGACTCATTTATTTTTTGGTTAGTGACAAAATTATCATAAATTATTGGCAATTACAAATCAATATTTATGTGCGCTAATTATTTATTTTTAATGTTTTCTTTTACATATACATAAATATATATAGATATATGTATATATATGTATATACTTATATAATATGCAGCAGAAAAGATAAAAATATTGCCATTTAATAATGATTTATTAATTTTTGTTTCATTTCATTTTCTTACAGATACCAAGGATCAAACAGCTGGTAAGTTAATTTTATAAACTTTTAAGCAAGCAAATTTATATTTAAGCATTCCACTGGCTTCCTAATTCATTTCACAAATTGTGATTCATTCAAATGATACGATTTTGTAGACAAAACGCATTAAAACCAATCTAAATTGTGATCTAAAAATCGAAATGAAATTACAAATTGTCTATGTACATTTAGATGGGTCACGTTCAGATCGACGCTAATCGCTCAATTGCGCCTGGTCTATGTCAAAGCACGCGGAAATGTGTGGGTGAGGGCATGTAAAAACTATATATACCCAAATATCAAAGAGATAGAGAGGTGCCGGGGGAATGTAAAGATAGAAGGAGATAGTGCACTGAGGCTAATGTTAATTAAATTTTGCATAGCCTGACGACGACTATGTACATATATACATATATGTACATATATTTATATATATATGTATGTATGTATATATATATATATACTGTATAGTATGTGTTGCGGCGCCCCCAGTCTTTAATTTGTTTGCATGCTCAGCCAAGCAGAAAAACAACAACAAATTCACATAATGATCGGCATGAGGATGAATGTATATCATCATTGTCTGTATCATTATTTTTACCATCATCATCATCATGATCATGATCATCATTGGCTACATCATTGTGACGATTGTTGGGGCCCCTTTTGACTTTGAACTTGTATTGTTGCATGTAATTTATTGCAAAATTCTGCAGGGTCAAACCAAACAACATACTAAACAAGAATAAAAAAAAAATAAATAAAAACTAAGGCAACGGGTTTCGGTCATACAATTTGCACAATTTTTCATCAAAACATGTAGTTAATATATATAAACAGATATGTACTCATACCCTATAGTCATAAAAGTATGAACAAGTTTATAAAGTTTGAGTAGAGCTAAATCTATTGACCTTTTCTTTTTTGGTTTGCATAAATAGTAATAATACCATTCGAATTCATTTGTAATTCGATTATTAAAATAATATAAAGATTATAAATTAACCTATCGGTTCTCCAGCTTATAGTTACAGGGTATCAGAAAAGTCGTTGTACGACCTTTGAGTACGTGTTTTGTGCTTGCTGTAAATTTCCTACTCACTTCGACAACGTGACGTTTAACGTTTTAAATTTAGCAACAATAAAGTAAAGAACTGTGTTATTTTCCTCTGGTCGGTGTAGGGGGAGGAGCGGTTGGGGTTTTGCATTATATGGAACGACATTTCAATTTCAATTGTGATTGCTATTTTTAGGCATTGTCATACAGAGCGTAATAGTCCACGGTACTTTTATTTAGCTTTTTTTTTTAATCATTATTTGCATATTGAGAAGAAAAAAAAACGTGCAAACTTAAAAAAAAAAGAACAAAATTAATGACAATATTAATAATACGTGCCTCAACTTGAATATAACAATATAAATTCTGATTTGTGGTCTGTTCAGGTCGTTTGGTTAAATTGCACAACTGTTTATATAGACCAGGTAACACTTATTCGAAAGATCGATTCAAATGAAAGAATCTCTTAAGTCTTTTTGGCTGTCTTTTTGCCCTATTTATATTATTTCGGCAACTGTTTCGATTTTACATAAAAACGGTTTAATTAAACGTAAATAACAATTGTTAATTTTACAATTGTTTGTTGAAATTCTCAACAATATATGTAGCAACATGTATGTATGTATGTATCTTTGTCTCAACAATATTTAACTGTTAATTAAAATTGTTTGTCGTTTTGATGAATAGGGTCAAGTTTGCGTTTCCGTATGCCCAATTTAATTCATTCTCTAAGTCCAGTGCAAGAATAATAATGACCACTTAAATATATATTTCGTAATTATAACTTCCTACAGTTGGGTTTTTTTTTTTTGGAGAACAACAGCTCATTGAACTGAGATGCCCTCGCAAATAATTGTTTATACAAATAAAATTTAAGCATATTGCTGCATATTGTTCAATATTCATTATCTATATTTTTAACTTGTTTATTTGAATACCAAAAAATAAATAGATATTTAGGGTTCTGTCAAGATATTGAAACACCTTTTTGGAGTCAAAATTTTTTTGATTCAGTTGTTTTATTTAGTAAATTTTCGTTATCACTTATATACCTTAGACTGTGATTAATAAATAGATATTAAAATTCTTTAGGATATTTCCTAGAAAATATTGTGGCATTTCCTAGACGTTGTCATCTTGTTTCTAAATTAAACTTATTTTAACTTATCTCGTTAACTAAGCACAATTACTAGTTCGTACATAAATGTACATACATATGTACATATATTAAAATATTATATTATATTAAAAAGTAGTATTCCCCTATTCTACAATATTCATTCATCTCAGTCATGTCAGTAACCTAGCCCTTTAACTTAAAATTGTCGTGCCATTTGATGTCACCGACACTATAAAACACGCAATTTCACAATGTGTGCCAATGTGCTAATAGTTTATTAATGATCGATATAAGGCCTAAATTAAATTATCAAAAGTCTAGAGCATTTTCAACTTTGGCCCGCCCACATAGGTAATATCTGTCTGATGGGCGCTAATTTCTATTTAGTATGTCAAAACTCTCAGGGCGTTTGATCACTTGACTTGAGTTGCGTGTGCGCAATAAATACATACTGATATACATACATACTTAAATAAATATATGTATCAACAAGTAGCCCCTGTTAAATTTCGCACATTTTCACACATATTCACGATTAAAAAAAAAAAAATAAGAAAGTAATATTTACTATAAACAGAAATTTAAAAATACATTTCTTATAAGATATATGTAAATTGTTAAAAATAATAATAACTTCTAGGATTATGTCCGACTAAAAACGAAATGGTGCTTACCTCAGCACAGTGCTGTTAAAAAGTATGCAAACAACTGTAAACAATTTGCAATAGAATCAAAACAACATTCTAATTTTGAAAGAAAATACCACTAAGATTAACGAAATAACAGTACAGCTTAGTATCCGATCTGAATATATTTCTATATCCCTTATATATATGGTTTGACTCCTTTATTTTTTAAGCTTCAATATTAGTTAGTTAGTTAGTGTGGCTATATCGGTTGTCGATTCGATTCGATTTCAACTTAGACACAAACACTTGGATCGGTTTCTAATAAAGAGACAGACAGCAGCTTTAACAATAAAATCCCCTGTTAAATCTACGCGAAATTCAAAGCCATAACAACAACAACAACAACTCACTTGACGGAGGCGGTAAAATTTCGCACATTTTGCCGGTTGGTGATGGGCTCCCTTCTTGCCGTCAATATCGCTTCCCGTGTTCCATTCACCGCTTTTGTTCCCATTGCCATCGTCGTCGTTGTTGTCGTGTTCCGCCATTTGTAGAGCTCATTTATTTTTTTATTGTTGTTTATTGCTTAACGAAATGTTCATTTTAAATGTTTGATTACAACGATTTGTGAAGTTCAGTCGAATTTGTGATTTTCGCGCTGGAGGAGGCGTCGTGCAACTGTCCGATCACAACCGAGCCCCAAGGGCCATTGGCGTTATTTAATATTTCCACTCACAGATCGATTCCAAATCTCAATCAAGTGACAACCTCTTCAATTGCTGCGCGTCTTATCAGTTGCAAAATTCTTGAATCACATCAAAAACTAAACAAAAAAAAACTAGTTTTTAAAAAAAAAACAGTAGAAATTGTGTACCAATTTCTGTAATTATAGTTAACTTGGTGCTTTCTTCTTAACGGAAAGAATTGAATTTTAGAATCCGCAGCTATGCAGTTTCTAAATTTCATTTGCCTCAAACAAAGTGGGTTGAAAATTGAAACTTAAAAAATAAAACATAATTATTCAGTGGTAAAGCATGCAAACTAGCAACTGTGACTAACTAATTATAATTTCATGTTATCATATGAGCGCATTTGTCATTTTATAAGCCAAATAAATTTGTTATTTAGCCAAATGCAAATAGCAAAATAAATGCTCTCTAAATCGATAGGATAGCCAAATGTGATTTTTTTTTTTGCATTTGATTCGTTTTAAGCATTTGTTATTTATGATAAAACTAATTCCGAATTTTCCAGGAATTTTAAAATATTTTATTCTACATTCAGTAGGCAATGAAAAACAGATTTAATATAAATACAATGTTAGAATATTAGTTTGGTATATGTTATATATACAATGATTAATAATTGGCATTAAAAAATAGAAAAAAACGTTATTGCTAAATGACTATTCACTCTCATATAAAACTTATTAAAAAAAAATTAAAGAATAGAAACTCAACTTTGCATTTTAGGACGTTATATACATACATATATACAAAGATACAAAATTAGAATTGATTACACGAATAAAACCCAACATATACTTTTATTCAATAATTAACTGGTAGATAAAAGTATAAAAAATCAAACTCGTAAGTGCCAAACATGTACTTTTAGTACCCATTTAAGTGCGCACCTTACTATTGATCCAATTCAAGGGAAAATGTGTCACACAATTAATGCATTTTAAGTGCACAGTAAAACGAATTGCAATTACAATAAAAAGTTTAACCACTCCAACTCATCCATTCGTCACTCCGACAGTCAGTCAGTCAAAGGCGTGTTGTTAATGTGTCAATATGGAAATTATTTAACTTGCGGCAATCATAATTTCGTTTTTATTTTAAATTTTGTTTGTTTTTCTTTTTTGCATTAAGTCTATAAATAAGCATTTTAAATTTAAAAATTTACAAAGTGCAGTGGACGGAATATATGTATGTATGTTAACATCACAACTTGCACAGAAAAGATGTGGTTATTATACATATGATAAGATAAGAAGGGTTTTGATTAAATGTCATATACAAAATGCAAGATTAATTAATATAGAAGTTAAGATTTTACTTTCTTAGAGGAATTTAGTAAATAATTTTCCATATTATAACTCATTAAACAGATAATCAAAGGTTTGTGAAAAAAAAAATCATAATCATATTAAAGCATCAAGGCAACTTTTTGAAACTATTATGTATCTAGCCTTCATTATATAAATAAGGCGGAACAGGTTTGCTAATCCATATTAGAAGCCCATATCACAAAGCATATTTTATTAATTAATTAAAAAAAAATTTCGATGCAATCAACTTTAGTTTTCCAAAAATGTTGTTGTTGATAGTTTAAATTCGACATTGTAAAGTCCCTACAGGAACGATTATTGCTTGACACTCGAGTTCTCAAGATAAGATAAACTTTCTCTTTTGATAAATTTTAAAATATTATATATATAAAATTCGGAAAAGGGTATTAATGTTGTCCAGTTTTTTGAACCTATATATTTACACATATACATATATAATGGTTTGTATATGTACACATGTATGTATATTAATTGATCTATTCACGCACAGCGATGACGATCATTCTCTGCTTGGCGCTCCCCCCCCCCACACACACCACCACATCTCACCTCACCAAATACCACCTTCTTCTGTTGACTGCATTGGAAATGATATGCAAACAGGCGAGACGGTCTATAAATAAAACTTCACGCAGAAATGAGAAATGTGTGTGCGATATTTATTTTTGTATAAATCGTCCGTCTTTATACGATGGCATATAAAAAAAAAATGCATAGAATTTCATGTTATGGTATGCAGACAACGGCACAGAGAACAACTAAGACTCTATAATTTCTATATGGACCCACTGGGGCTATCTGAATTCCATATGGTTAGTGTCTGGCATTGTCCAGCAAATATATGTACATATCTATGTATTGGCATCGATTTCAAGGTTCTAAATGCAATTTCTTTATGAATTTTCCATGACGATGGTCTTTTGTATGGGTTTTCCTGCCTTTCTCTTTCGACCCCTTTTTTTCGGAGCCATTATTATCTAATTCTGCACAGATAAGTTATAACAGCAACAGACTATATGATAAAGATAGTGAGAAGCGGAGAGAAGGAAAGAGTTGTGGCTTTGGGATGGGTTGGTTAATTATTTGGGTGTGTGTGTGTGTGTATACTCTGGCTCTTGCTCTACTTTTTGTCTATTTGTTGTTGCTAATTGTTTTTGTTTGTTATTATTATTCGGTTTTTTTTTCTACTTCTTTTTTTAACTTATCGTGCGCGTCAGAGCTGATAAAAATTTCAGTAAAGCCGAACTAAATATAGACGAGTCGTAGTACCAATACCCTTTTAGAATGATTAACAAAGTGAAAACTTTTCATTGCCAGAAAACTTTTACTATATAGAAAATAGTATTTTAATCTAAGGCATTGCTTAGTTTCATAACCCAACATAGGAAAGAAATATTTATTTAAAAATGAAAACCCTAAAGGTAGTTTGACAGCTTAAAGATCTGGCAAACCATGCTTAAAACCATGACTACTTTAGAAAATATACTCTCACTTTTTCTCTTTTTTCACGCTCTCTCCACCAGTTTCTCACTTGGTATCGTCGCACTCTTTTTGTTAGTGTTGATATTTGCTCAATACGTTTATTTTTGTATTTTTTTAATGTACTTTTAAATGCTCTGTAACGCAAACGTGAATTGTACTTTACAGTCTTTGAAGTAAATTAAATAGTTAGATTTTGGGTTTTACTTAACACTTAAGGTACATATATCTAAACCAACTATTGAATTATTGTTCAAAAATAATAATAAGTCCATGTCGTTTATTTTTGTAAAGGGTATTTAAGAGTCAATGCCCATAAATTCTTTTTTTGCTTGCTCTTTTCTTCCTCTCTGTTCGCCACCCAACCGACTGCCCGCCCGCCCGCTTGCTCGCCTGTTGCCTGCACCCATCGTAGTTCGTCGTAGCCATTGGCGCACTTGTTACGCGCCGCTGTCGTTGACGTTGGCTGTTCTGTTGGTTGTTTGGGGCGACGGCGCTCAGTTGTTGCGCGGCGTTGAAAGCAAACAGAAGGCGGACAGAAAAAAAAAGAGCGCGCGCGTGCGTGGAGAACAGAAACGAAACATAACGAAACCAGAAGAGGAATACAACAGCAGCCAGAGGCGAAGGAGAAAATTAATACTAAGAAAGTCGGGCGCCAACTAAAAGTAATTACCATCGATAGGCTCCCCCAATATATGCACATACAAATATAATTTTGCGTAAATTGTTTTGATTTCTTTAGCGTGAAATCAATAAAAAAGAGAGAGAACTAAATAGAGCCAGGCCTTGATGGAAATTTATTGAAGTCGTGTGACGAGCAACCAATATGTGCTTATCATTTCCACATGATCGTGTGACTCGATTCAGATATGTATATATGTACATACATACATACATACATGCATTTACACACATCATCAAACAGACAACTTTGTAGTTGTTGGAATATTGATTTATTTTGACATTTTATAAGCGCCCCCAACGCCATAGTCGTCGTCGACATTTTATGTGTGTGTACAAAGTTTTGCTATTTCTATTTAAAAAAGAAAAAAATAAAACAGTTTTCTTAAACAAATTTGTTGTTCTATGCTTAAATTAGCATACATATACATACATACATACATATGAAGATAGATATGCAAATACATAAGTGTACATATCAGACTGGTTTTCTATTTGCCCCTTTTTCTGATACAAATTTTTTGAAATTATAAAACAACAAAGTTTTTCAATTGTAACCGCCTTAATTTTACCAAAAAAAAAAATTATTACGCAGCCAACATGGCGTATGTGTTAATTGTGGTTGCGGTTGAGTACCGACTCGCAATTCGTTGAAAAAGTTTCTTAATAATATTAATAAAAAATTTGTTGTACTAAGACTTGCTAGAAACAGTGAATGAACACAACAAAGTTAAGAAATTTTCTATATAATATCACTCTTCAAACTTGAACTATTGACTTTATGCAAAAATTTTAAGATATGATAATTATTTAGCTGTTTTTTGAAAAAAAAAAAAAAAGATTTCATCAAATAATGAAATTTTCAAATTCCTATACAATGTATAGAACCAGTCTAATGTACAAATAAACAAATATATACATATATGCATATAAATATACATACATATGTATGTATGTATGCATGTATATGTATGTATGTATGTATAGAGATACATCGTATGTATGAAACTGTTGCCAAGTGTTTTGTTTTTACGATGCCGGCATTATGCGCGTTTCCTGTGCCCTGTACTTTAAATATTTCTTGTTCGTTCCTCTTTGTTGTTTGCTGTGTGTAAACATAAGGCAATTTGTTTGCATTTCTCATTATAATTTATTTTTTGTTTTCTAGTGCTAAACTGTTAAATTCAAACCAACCAAATACAAATACAGATACAAAAGAAAAAAACCCGAATTTTTTGGCATTTGCTTGCTTAGCCGGTTGGTTGGTTACTTGGTTCGTTGGTTGGTTATTTAGTTAGTTGTGTTAGTTAATTGAGTTCAGTCATTTCTTGACATAATCTAAACCCTAACCACATGACTTTTCTACTTCTGATAACTGAATGAAACTTTATCACAGTTCTCTCAAAAAGATATCTCCAGCGAGTGTGTCTGCGTATGTGTGTGTTTGTGTCTTTTGACCATAATAACATTTTAAAAGCTTATCGCTAACCAAAGATGTGTTTATGTATGTGTGTGAGTGAATGTATCTATGTGTAGAGAGAGAGAGAAAGAAAGAGAAGTCGTAACACTGGAAAAAACTTAATTACATTTTCTACATGTTTTGTTGTTGCTTCTATAAATAGCTCAATGCGGTCATTGGTCCCGCTTCGCACACCTCCGCAATCCAAAGTAATTTTTATGCTACATGGAGCAGAGAATGAGAGATAGACAGAGTGAGACAGACCAGTGTGAAAGAGAGGAAAAGAGTAAACAGCAGCAGCGAATGAGCCGGACATATTTAACGACCGATTTGTACAGTCAGCGTCTAAAATTGTATCACTACTAAAGTTCACTTTTTTACTAAAGTCACCGACAGTGAGATACCCTATAATAAATAGAACTTAAATGTGAAATTCCTTAAATTATATCATTTTGTCGGCTTTATCACTAAACAGTGAAAATTTATCTATATTCTCTTTGATTTACCTCTTCCAAATTCTCCATAATGATCGTAAAGAAATATAATATTTACAGAATGCCTTTCGTTAGCCTTTAACTAACTTGAATATACCCTTAAATTTAAATCATTCATTGTAATCTCAGTTTATTCATAAAATTACAAATACTATACATATATAAATAAAAACAAAATGCTTCTTTATCAGTTAAAACGTGGAAATATTTACCCCAATATATGTATACTTTATATGTATGTATATGTAATTCTTAATTTTATTTTCAACATGTGCCAGGCGTTTGTTTTGTTTTTAAAGCGTTTGGGTAATTTCCCAAAAATTTTTTCACTATTATTAAGAGCTACTTGCAATTTTGATATAAAACCAGCAAAGGAAAAAATACCAAAGAATTCTTAAGGGGATCTACTTTAATTTTTATATATGTCTGTATGTATAGGATTGTAGGGCAATTCATTGATAGATTGTACAAGTAATTTACATATCTGTACATATAATCTAAAAAGAAGATCAAGGCAAATTCATCATTCATTCATATGCAAGATGACTTATTCAAAATTTCTTTAGCTATTTTTTCAAATTTGAATATATTATTTCTTTTATACTTATATGTATATGTATATCTAACCAAACACACTTCTTTTTTGAACAAATTAGTCAGAGACACAGAGAGAAAGAGCTTGCGTTTATCTTGTTTTATCAAAAAAAAAAAAAGGCAAGGCCCTACTCTACCCCAATTTTACTCTCTTTGCTTTATTGCAGAGGTTGCTCACTTCGCCAATAATACAACTACCACGACCAATCCGAACAACAATAACAACAATTGTGAAATAAAAGGATCTACAGAGGACACCAAGGAAAATTATCACATCTTTCGTTGCTTTTCAAAAGAAGATCAAATCGTTGAAGAAAGAGAAATAAAAAGCCAGGAAACAGATTCTCATCCAGCAGAAACCAGAGAAAGCAGCTCAAATTCGAGAGGCAGCTACAACGTGCAACAAGTGCAGCAACGTTCCAGTGTAACAAGAGCAGACTTTCCTTCGGTCTATCGGCTACAGGACGAAGAATTCCATTTGACGAAGCCAGAGCAAACACAAGCAAAGCTATCCAGTTGCGGCGTTGTGTCTCAACAGCCTCGTATCAAAGCTAAAACCCAATCACGACAAACCCAACGTTCACTAAGCCAACCGGCGATCTCTCAACAGCCTCAGCGAAGACGTCCAGGTACACCGCCACCTCACGCCGCCAAAAGCATGACCTCCATACCCGCCAATCTGTCCAGCAATAATGTGGCTGCTGTTGGTGGGTTAGCTGCTGGTGTGGTGCCAGCTGATAAACAACCATGGCCCAATTCCAAGGATGACTATGAGCTGCGTGATGTGATCGGTGTGGGAGCCACAGCGGTGGTGCATGGTGCCTATTGTGTCCCACGGAATGAGAAATGCGCCATTAAGCGTATCAATTTGGAGAAATGGAATACATCGATGGATGAACTGCTTAAGGAGATTCAGGCCATGTCCTCGTGCAATCATGAGAATGTTGTGACATATCACACATCGTTTGTGGTGCGTGAAGAGCTGTGGCTGGTGCTACGACTCTTGGAGGGCGGTTCACTTCTCGATATTATTAAGCATAAGATGCGAACGTCTAATTGCAAACAGGGTGTGTTCGATGAGGCCACCATAGCCACTGTGCTAAAGGAGGTGCTCAAGGGTTTGGAATACTTTCATTCAAATGGCCAAATTCATCGTGATATCAAGGCGGGTAACATACTTATTGGTGACGATGGCACCATTCAGATAGCCGACTTTGGTGTAAGCGCCTGGCTAGCGACTGGAAGAGATTTGTCGCGGCAAAAGGTGAGACACACTTTTGTGGGTACACCCTGTTGGATGGCTCCTGAAGTGATGGAACAGGATCATGGATATGACTTTAAAGCGGATATATGGTCATTTGGCATTACAGCCATTGAAATGGCCACTGGCACGGCACCCTATCACAAGTATCCGCCAATGAAGGTTCTAATGTTAACGCTACAAAACGATCCTCCCACCCTGGATACTGGAGCCGATGACAAGGATCAGTATAAGGCCTATGGCAAGACATTCCGCAAGATGATCGTCGAGTGCCTGCAGAAGGAGCCCTCGAAGAGGCCGACTGCCAGCGAGCTGCTAAAGCATGCTTTCTTCAAAAAGGCCAAGGACCGCAAGTATCTGACACAGACGCTGCTTCAGTCCGGTCCCAGCATGGAGACGCGCGTGAATAAGGCAGCCAAGCGGCAGCCAGGAGCCTCGGGTCGTCTGCATCGCACTGTCACTGGCGAGTGGGTGTGGTCCAGCGAAGAGGAGGATAATGGTGGCAGTCACGGTGGTGGACGTAAGCATCCATCATCTGACTCTGAGTCGGACGATCGTCCGATTAATAAACTAGAGCGAGTCGATTCCTCGGACAGTGATCGAGATGAGCCCTCACCAGAGATAACGCCTAGCCTATCATCAGCCACTGTAACACCGGGAACAACGGCCACAGCAACAGCGACGCAAGAAATAACCGCTGCTGTGGCCCAATTGCCATTGCCCAGTGAGGCGGGCGATGGAACCGAGGCGCCCCCTGTTAATCTTGTGTTGCGTATGAGAAACCTGCGCCGTGAATTGCATGACATACGATTTGAATATGTAGTGGGTAAAGATACTGCCGAAGGAATTGCAACCGAACTGGTTGATGCTGGTCTTGTCGATGCGCTGGACACGCAACCAATGGCCCAGCATTTGGATCAACTGATAGCCCAGAGTGCTACAATGAAGACGATAACTTTCCAGCTTAGTTCGGGTGTGCAACCCGGCGAGGTGCCCGATGAGCGTTCACTTGTGGGCTATGCGCAAATCTCCATTACGGACTAGAACGTAATTGGCGTTGGCCTAGTGCCTTAAACAGAAACCTGCCCTCGCCCCGGCCCTAATATTGCGCTCGCCCAGTCCCGATACCGACTCCAACGCTCCAACCTACTTCTGATACGTAAAGGACGGGCCTGGCCTTTTCTGGGCCTGGCCTGGCCTGGACCATGCCGTTGCTGCTTTTAGCACTAGACTAGAACTAACTATAAATGCTAGTGATAGATCTAAACGCGAGCCGATCGTTTACTATAGAAATTATCTCTACATACTTGTATCTTATGCGCATTGTAATTACTCCATGAGTCCCCCGATCCGGCCTTTTTGGCACCTCCTACCCTTTAGATCCTTCTACCTCCCTTCCTGCCGTGTAGTTAGATGCCCTAAAATGCTAAAATAGCTAAAGTTATATGCAAATTGTGTACTTATTTGTTTATTCGTTTCATTTGTTTTTAAGTAGCGCTTACAGTTTTGTATATATGAAATATGATATATATATACTATATATGTATATATATATATATATACATATTTCTTTTCAACTAGAACACTTTATTTGCTAACCGAAATTGGAAGCGTCTTAGACCCCCACCCCCTTTGTCTTTAATGTTTGCCTCCCAAATATCCACATTTTAATTTATTATCTAGCCATCTAAACTATACTAATTTGTAAATCGTAGCGGCTAAGTTTTTTGTTTTTTTTAAATCTTATTATTATTATTCTTATTACCTACAATTCAGTCTTGAAATCTATTTTATAATTTCAATGAAGGCACACACTTGTTTAGTAAGTAAGCTTGAAAATGATGTGCGCCTTACGACCTCGAAAAGGTCTTTGGTACAGTTGTGTTGCCAGCATTAGCAGCAATTCATCCGTTAGTAACTAATACTAGATATGTTGCGCTGTAAATTTATTGAAGTACATAAACAAAAAAAAAAAAAAGAAAAAGAAAACAAAAAAAAAAAAAATACAGAAAACAATAATTACAAACAATGAAGATTATTAAACAAAATATTTAGTTAAAAACAACAAAACAAAAAAATTCTTTTGTGTTTTTTATTGGCTAACAACTAAGAAATTCATTATGAAACTAATATGTTGTTAATTTTAAATAGGTACAGTTAGGAAATAGTTAACTATGGTACATTTAGTACATCTCCATCATGAAACAAAAAACATTAAGAACAAGGCATGAAAGGATATTTCTCACATTTAATATAAATATTTAATATATTTCTTTTTTTTATTTTTTAATATATATTTTTACTGAAGACATTTACTTATTTCGAAAGTTGAAAAGTAAGATTCGGATGAGATGTTGTTCGAAATTGCATGTCGTGATAAAGTCAAAAGTTTATAGCAAATTCAATATTTCAGATTATAGAAAAGTTTAAGAAGATAATATATACTTTAGTATACTTAAATAATTAATTGCCATTCATTGCCCTAAAGAGGACATCTAAATATTTGAAAATATCCAGTCTGGGATTAAGGAAATTAATAAATAAAATGGGCGATATTTTATAGCAGCTGTTAGCTGTATTATTTTAAATTTGAGTGTAATATTTTTTCAAAAATAAAAATTAAACAACTTTCGAAAGGTCATTTCCATGAAAGCCACAAGTTTTCGTCAATCAATTAAATATATAGTATAGATCAGTACTTGATTTTATTCTATGGCTATTTTAATTATGAGGCAACGAATACTTACTGAACCGTCTATTTTATAAGATATTTGAAAAAGTAACGAAATGATCACCTTATATCGGTCTGTCTGTTTCTGTTTTAAAAATATATGGAGGAAACTTGTTATATATATAGTTATATAATGTAGATATACAATATCATAATGGCCCATTATAAAAGTTTTAGTAGGCAAAACTTTTCGTCTTCCAAATTCTCCTCTGCCAAACATCGGCATTGATTAGATATGATTAATTCTGCATCTATTATATTAATTAACTTCAAATCGGACTACTTTCGCATATTAGAAATAAAGTATATAGAAATTATTAAATGTAATTATCAAATTATTAATAACTTTTAATTTGCTGATTTAGTAGTTTGACAGAGAAAAGGAGATTTAAACTCTCTTTAAACTGATTAAACAATCGAGTAACTATCATTTCTCTTTTTAATTATTTTATTTTGTTCTCAGAATCATATTATATTATAAATAAAATCATCTCGTTCAGTATCCAGAAGCCAGTAAATGCCTATTTTTTTTTTGGTTTTTTTTTTTGTTTTTTGTATTTATTATAAAATAACTTTAATGACTACCTAAAATGCAGCCAAAGGCTTTCGCAATGCTCAATGGCAACCACGACTAACTAAAACTAAGTTTTCGTGTTCGACTATATATAAATATATGTATACGAGAAATTTTTGGAAATTTCAATAAATTATCCACGACACTCGAGTCAATTAAAATGATTTAGAACATTTACGGAACATTTGCGATAATCCTTTGCAGCCAAGTGAATTATGTCTGATTCTTATAACGAATTGGGTGACACGGTGACCCTAGATGAGGAATATGAAGAGAAATTCAAACGCGACCACAAGCTTGCAATCACAATTGGAATTGATATGAATATCGAGTTACCAGAGAATATAAAACGCTCCATTGACATGTTGCCAGACTATTGTCTAAACGAAATAGATTGTGACTCGATTTCGGGTTGTTATGTATGCAAAAAGGAGGCACAACTTGGTGATAAGTACAAGAAACTACTCTGTGATCACATGTACCACAAGGATTGCATTTTACAGTGGTGCAAAAAGGTAACATTAGCAACTATAATGCAATCAGCATAGTCGAAACGTTTTGCCAATATTATTGATTTTCAGGTAATCACTGAAGAAAATGTTAAACTTTGCCCACAGAAGTGCACATTGGACGATTCCTTAAGTAAAAAGCTTCATCAACTCCAGCAGAATCATATAAATATGAGCCGGCGGCATGATGAGTATATGGCTTCCATGTTTAACTAGGTTTTCTAAAACATCATCTATCTACATGTGTGATTTTTCTAAAAATTGATTTGACTTTTAAAAAAAAAAGAATTGTTAAATGTTGCCAAAAAACCACTTAAATAAACGTATAACAACATAATGTTTGTTCTTCTCATTGTGGCGGGATATATGTTATAAATATAAAATGAATCCTTGTATGTATATACATACATAGATATATGTATGATATGGTTATATATATCAATATAAAAAAAATAAATATAAATTTTAATAAATTATCTACGATATTCGAGTCATTATTAATGATTTAGAAAATTATCAAAATTTTACAAAACTTTTGCAGCCATTTGCATTATGTCCGATTATTTTGAAGAATTGGGTCATACACCCACCGGACCGGAAGGTGCTTGTGATTTGGAAAGGAATTACCGACGCCTTCAAGTGTTGGCCATAATGAATGGCATTGATATGGAAATAGAAGTACCAGAGGCTTCTAAACGTGCCATTATCGAACTACCAGTCCATGAGATCGCCGATGCTGATTGTGGTGGTGAATTGGAATGCTCCGTATGCAAAGTGGAAGCATCAGTTGGCGACAAATACAAGATACTTCCATGTAAACATGAATTCCATGAAGAGTGCATTTTGCTCTGGTTAAAAAAGGTAAATTTTCCGAAATAGATAAGCGAAATTATTATTGATTTACAATCGTATTGATCCGAATAGGCCAATTCTTGTCCATTATGCCGCTATGAACTGGAAACTGATGATGAGGTTTATGAAGAGTTACGTCGGTTCAAGCAGGATGAAACAAATCGTCGACATCGTCAGGACACTGTTATGGATTCCATGTTTGGCTAGGTTTTACGAAACATCATTTACCAATTATTCAATTTATCAATTATTAAATATCAAATTGTTTTTGTTTTCAAATGGACATGGGAAAATTCATTCAAATAAAAGTAAATATATTAAAAAATTTTTTATTTCTCTCAAAAAGGAATTAGCTATCACGTAAGTTTAATTTAAATTTTAATATAAATTCAGTGGCAATTCCAATGTGGCATTAATATAAAAGAAGAAACTTTAAATTTTAGTTTAATGAAAATAAAAATTTATATGCGTTCAATATTCAATAAGATTTCATCCTTTGAAGTGAGGACCACACTCAGTGGTGTAAATTGGATTGCCTTAACGGTTTTGTCACACTGTGTCACACGATGATTTCGGAGCATGTGAACTATGCCCATTTTGGCCTGCAATAAGCCCAATCGCATGCCAATACAATTGTGTGGACCAACTCCGAATGGCATATAAGCATCCATGTTTAATCTATGACGATTCGATGGATCAAAGCGTTCGGGATCATACTTTTCTGGTTCGGGCCAATACTAATTAAAAATTATTAAAAAAAAAGTTAATATAGAAAACCATAAAGGAATTATCAGCAACTAACCTGCGGATCCCGTTGAATAGCTAAAGAGGATACATAGACAGGCATTCCATTTGGTAATTCGAAATCGTGATATGGTTTTAGATTAAAGCGTTCACCTTCGCTGGGTTGTGTGCATTCTCGTTCGGCAAATCCAACAATTGGATACTTACGCAATGTTTCATTGATCACCTTGGTTAGATATGGCATTTCCTGAATCTGCTCGTAGCTCAAGCTATCCCCGTCACCATAATATTCTTTAATTTCTTGATGGAGACGATTTTGTATTTCAAGATCCTTTGCCAACTCGTAGAGGGTAAAAGTCATGGTAGATGCACTGGTCTCATATCCGGCTGTTTGACTTCTGCCGTTCATCCAGAACATGCCTAACACTACGTTGAAAAAACTCGGTAGCCTTTTTGGGAAATACCTTGGCACGAACAATCGGTATTAATGATGGAATCAAAAATATAAAGAACAAATCGAAGGCACGACGCCATGTTAGATTAAAGAAACTTGTATTATTGATGTAAAATTCACTATTTATATCCTTTAGTGAATTCGCCTTAACTCCAAATGCCGAAGTTGCTATTAGATCTGTGGTGAAACGTGCAGAAGTCTCCTTAACATTCAGCACTGAATTCTTCTGAAAATCCAAAAAGGATTCCAATTCTTTGCCCACCTATAAGAAAGGATATATGCATTTTTAATAAACATATGATTTTTTTTAACTTAAATGGAATTCATACCTCCACCAGCAAGGGATACATTTGCTTAATCTTGCCGCTGGTAAAAACTGGTGAAATTTTCGTTCTCAGCTCTTTCCAATTTGGATTGCGAGCAAAGAACAAAGTGTTAGCTCCGAGGACATCATTATGCGGATCGGCTTGAAGAACCCGATTGTTAAAACAGTTGAATTTCTTAACCATCACCGTTTTTATCAATTCCAGATCCCGAATTATTAATCCTGGACGCTGCAGCATATAGATACCAATAAAGGGGTCCCTCTCATAGCCTGGTGTTTTGTGCAGCTTTCTAATTTGCTCATAAATTGGAATTTTTCCTGTAAGATATTCATGGGCATTCCCAAGAATCCAGCTGGGCTGAACATTCTTGATACCCACACGACCCCAATAGTTGTAGGATCGCTCCTGCCATGCATATAGCACAACAGCTAGGACAGCTATCAGTAATATAGTCTCAATGATCATGCTAAACAGTTTGATTGTCAAATTGTTTATGCCAGAAGCTTATAAGCAATTCTCGACCAACAAGCAGCATCAGAATGACTCGTATTAATATTATCAGCTAATAAAGTATTACCAGGTGAGTAACCGAATTTGAGATGCCCTTTCCAAGCTACTAATATTACAAACAAGCGAAAGCCTTAACCTGATTAGGTTAGGGAATACATACAATGAAGCAGTTTAGTCCATCAATTGATAAGGTTTTGTGCTAACTTTAAATGACTTGCATCAAATTAAAGTAGTAGCAATCTACGAAATCATGGTGCTTCGCCTTTTCGGTTCGTTTACATTTAAGAGATAGGCACTCTCTTAGCAGGGATTGCTCTTTTGTAAACAATTTGCTATGAAACAAATAAATATTTATTTAAAAAAACGTTTTGGAACAAGCAGTACATTTAAAGATAACGGCTAATTCTAATGTTAGGGATATTCCCGCAGCTGTCTCTTTAATTTGAAAAGTAAAAGTTCAGAAGTAGTGAAAATTGTAAATCTTGTTAAAAAACGATCTTACTAAAGTAGATCAAGAATAATGATTCTTATCATGTTAAATTTTTGGTAGAAATAATTAGAATTCCTGTAACTGTTCTAAGCTGCTCGGAGTTTGAAAATTCAAAAGAGAAGTAACAACAACAACTCTATCAGTGTATTTTGCAACACATAAGTGTGGAACTTATTTAGTGTTGAAAATAACATTCTAGAAATGTACTAACGCCTTAAGCAACGACAGGATTACGGTAAATTGCTCTTTCTTCTCTTCGCATTGCTACGGTCGACAAGTTTAATAAAACGCTTCTTGAAATTTTCGTATCGGCGAAAGAACTTCGAAATAAATAATTAATTATCGCTTAAAACGTGATTTAAACTATAGTTGAGGTTTTTTTTTAGTTTTTACAATAATGATAAGTGACGAAAGCGGTGTAAAGCATTTTGATCGTAAATTTGTGGCAGCAAATTTGCAATCATTGCTGCGCTGCCCAAAGTGCTTCAATGACTTTACTTTTTCGCCGGGCAAACCTCAAGAACGTAAGTTAATATAACGTACCAAATATATATAGTTTTACATATTAAATGAATATGAGTGAAAACGACAATTTAATAATTACATACATATGTATGTATGAAATATACATATGTATATTTCGTGCCAAAAAAATCTCATTCAACTGGAGACATCTACTACGCACGCACACATACGTACATATGTATGGTGTGTGTGTGTGTATATGTAATGCAGGTGGCTATGTGTGCAGTTAGAATGCTGTTTTTTTTTTTTTTGACTTTTGCTTTTCTCATTCTTTACACATTGTCATTCTCATCTGTTATTTTTGTTTTTGTAGCTCGCCATCGTCCATTTTTGTTGCCGTGCGGTCATAATTTGTGCGAGGATTGTATTTCAAAGAATCGCAAAAATCTGGAATGTGCAGTTTGCTTTAGTCCTGCCCCTTCGACAATTAATGCCAAGGATCCAAATTCGAAATTTGGTGTGAATGTTCGCGATTACTACGAGTTGAATTACCATGTATTGGGTGAAGTCAATAGCTTGCATTATTTTCGTCGCTTTTCTGTTGATTCGGTGAACAAATTGTTGACAATAAGTTCCAACAGTGAGATTATTGTAGACTCTAAATGTAGCGAATGTGGCCACAGTGTGGCCATGGGTCAGTGTGCACAGTGTAATGCTTACTATTGTAAGCGTTGCTTCGATACCGTTCATCGTCATAGTCGTGTACTCAAGGCTCATAATTTCCAATACTTAAATAATAATAAGAAATCATCTGCTCAATCTATACGTGTGGGCAAGCAAAACTTTGCGATGCCATATAAAACGATTTGCCACAAGCACAACTTGCAGCAGAATATTTTCTGCACTCAATGCAAATACCCCAATTGTGAGCAATGTATTATCAATTATCATAAACATCATATTGTGCGTCCTCTAATGGAACTGGTAAGAAAAGCTCTTTAACTTAAAATTAGATTAAATTTTAGTAAAATTAGGTTCTATAAATGTTCATTGCTCCAAGTCTAAGATAAGAACTTTTTAACCTTATACAAATTTGTTTTAGTATTAGTTTTAATTTAAGTAAGATTTCCAATGTACTAACTGTTCTTTTTTTCCATTTAGAATTTGCGCTATGTCGATCAGATTCCATCTTGTATGAGCTTAATCGAATCAGGTTTGCTCAATATACGTAACTCTCAACAGGTGAGTAATAGATTTATTTATTTGCTTTATTTACATACAATTACTATTCAGATTTTATTTTACTATATCTATAGGTATATAGTTTTAGTTTATAATTAACTATTTACAGTACTTGCTCGCTAAGAATAATTTAAATTTGACAACCAAAAATAATATGAAAAAGATACGATTCTTGTTATAAAAATATGGCAAGCTCACTCCTTCCTCTCCATTTCTCTCACATATTATAATGATTTATTCACTACTCGTTGTAATGGGCATCAGTTGTCCAGTATTTCCATCTGTTTTAATCTCAATTACTTCCAGTTTTTCCACACTAACTTTTGTGGTCTCCAGTTTGGAATTCTCTGCTGCATTTGTGTCTCTTAAGTTCTGTAACTTATCTTCCTCTTCGCTGCTACTAATCTCTGGTGATGTGGGTTCCACTTCAAATTCAATGTCTGGTCGCGATGTGGAGGAGACAACAATAGGTTTAAGATTAAACGATTGCGTCTCCTGTGTACTAGTAGGCGCCATCACAGTGGTTGGAGCAGCCTGACCATACGTATCATATGTGCCCCGTTCGGAAATATCATCGATTTCATCATCAATTAAAAGATTTCGTTCAGAACTTTGTTCATAGACCTGGGCATTAATGCCACTGCCATGTTTTGAGGGCGAGGGCTTGTGATTCTTGGGCAAGGAAGGTGTTGCAGATGTTTCCACAGTGGTCTTCTCTGTCTCTTGTTTTGTTGCCTTTCGTTGCTTTTCAAGGCGCATTTTTTCCTCCATCTCTTGGAATTTCATTGCAAGGTATCTTTAAATTCAATTAAAAATTAAAAATATTTATTTGCTACTTCTATTTAATTTTTCTTCACTTACTTATCCACGATGGGACCATTATAGTCCTCTGGGAATTTTGGATTAAAGGGCAATATATACTTATAGAGTCGTTCATTTAGTACATAAAGTTGGGGGGTAGTTGAACATTTAACATTGAACCACCAATCACAGGTCAGAGCAATCTGTGTAATATATAATAAAATTAATTATTTTATATATAAAATTATAGTGCCGATAGTTACCTGACTGAATATTGTGCCATTGGGGCATAGGAACGAGGCCTTTCCGCCATTTAAATCACAATAATGCCACACCTGGCAATTGGTTTCCGGATCACCAAAGAAACCCTTATAACGCTGCTTAGTGCACTCAAAGCTAGTTTGTGGTATTTTGGCATAATTTGGATAATCAATACCAGCACGTCCAGTACTAGGTCCGGGATGTTTATCTACAAGAAGCAAAAAGGAAAAATAGAGTATTATATGAAACGATTAAATCGTTCATCTACTCACTTGGACCGCTTAACTTTATGAGAGCTTCATTATTTTCATGTTGCTCTTCGGATGTGATAGTTGTCCCTCCTTGATTTTCATCGCTATGTTCATAATCATAATCTTTATGCTTATTTGAATGACTCTCATGATGCTGTGGCGGATTGGGTACAATTGTCTGGGTTTGTTTTAAGTTCTGGAGGATGCGTATCAATGTTTTAATAGAGTTATCTATATTATCAGGTGTCAGAGTCTGTGGCAAATGATTGCTCGCCTGCAATTTATGTAGAATTTCGGCTAGCGATGATGTTCTTATGTCGGGCAATTGATCCTCATCTGCCGGTTGATGGGACACAATTGGTGGCCTTTCATGAGCATATTTATAGATGGGTTTCAGTCGAATTGGTGTCACAGTAGATGACTCTCGACTGGGCACTATCTCATGATCATTATTTGCTGTTGTCGGTGGTTTACTCGACACATAGACATATTTTGGTGTAATCTGTACTGTGTGACTGGGTGCAGGTGGTGCTGGAGTAGTGGTAGTTGTTACATAAATGGGTCTCCTTGTGACTTTGTACGTATGTTGTACTGGTTTTAGGCGTAGTGTGGGTTGATGTTTGTAGGCGGTGGGAGGATGCTGGGTAGATATTTCATGTAGTTGTGGCGACGATGGATGATGTTCGATCCGAGGAGCTGTTGTTGTTACCAGAATATAAGCATGTTGAGGCTTTTGCTGTTGCGGTTGTTGATGCTGATCCTGATCGTCCAGGGATTGTGTTGGTCCATCGATTAGGTAATCTACAAATTGCGGCGGTGCTGGGGAACTACACAGAAAAATATAAATTAGTACATTTTATATAATTATAAATATAATCGATTAATACATTATGTAGATATGTAGTGAGTTTGATGGATGATTAAAACTTACCCAAGGGATTGATCTTTGATAAACTCATGTCCGCCACCGCTACCCGTAACATGTGTCATTAGGGCGCGTAATGGTATATGCAACACCTGTTGACCAACGGTCGCATCCGGACGTACAAAAAGTCCATTATTTTTACTGTATTTGTGTGTGTGTACGGATGGATGCGAAAGCAATGTTGTTGCATGATTATTCTGTGTATGTTTGCCAGCAATTGTAGTGCTTTGCGCTGGCAATGATGACGTATGCTGATGATGATGATGCTGCGGGTGGTGGTCATAGCTCAAATGATGTTTATCATGTTTCATGCGTTGCTGTAAGTAGAGCACGTATTTCTCCTGAGGCGTTAGCTGTTGAGGGCGCTGTTGCTCCTGCTCCTGCACCTGCTGCTGTTGCTGACTTGTGGATGGTGAGGGTGGATCCATGTTAAAGTAACTCTCATACTTGCTAACATGCCCATAAACCGGTAATTTCTGATGTATTATCAATGCAGTTTTTGTACCCGGAGATGATTGGGATTGGCCAACGCTATGTGTGTGTGTGTGTGTGTATGTATGTTTGTGTTGTGCGATGGAAAGAGAATGCATTTTAAGTATCGTTCGTTCTTGTTGTAAAAATTACCCAGGTCATCTGAGATTGTGACAGATTTTTGACCAGCAACATTAACCTTGCGGCCATTTATGACATGAATTTGCAATTTCAACATTTACGACGAGACCAAACAAAAGAGGGGGGAAAGGAGAAAACCGAAGAGAGACAGAGAGAGAGAAGCATATGTATCTTGATTTGCCCACTTTTTGCCCATTGGCAGTGCCTCATGCAGTACATCAAACTGCAATTGGCCATACGATCTTACGTCATTGTTGTTGCTACTGTTCATATCATCATCGTTGTCGTCGTCGAGACCAAGTCTGAGTAGGTTTGAGCCATATGCATTTAATGCAATTGATTTTTCTGCCCAAGGGCATTGCATGCATGCACTGAGTGCACCAGTTGAAATTGTCTCCACAATATACAAATGTATATTTGTTTATACATATATGTACATATGTATATACATATATATTTGTGGAATTAAAGTTTCTTCACTTTTGTAGCAAACGAAACGAAGCATACAAAGTAATTAAGTAATTAATAACAATAACTTTAACTAAATATGAAAGAAGAGGTTTTTGCTAAAATAAAAAAACTATGCTAATTAAATAAAAGAATTCCTCTTCGTCTCTTGGTCTATGACAAATAAGCTATATAGACATCTAGTTTATATATATTTTCCAAGAATTATATTATTTTTTGTTTTTATTTTGGATTTTTTAATTTATGCAGTCCAATTAGATTGGCCAACACAGACTTGCAGATTGACGAAATCCATGCAACCCAATTTAATTTTTTATTTTTGTAATTTGTATTCTACATGCAACTGCTGCAAATAACGACGACAACAACAACAAAGCTTGTGGGCGTGGTGGGTGTGTTTGTGAAATATATATATATAATCCATGAAAGAAAAAGCCAAAACAAAAGATATCATGCATGCATATGAAGGGAAACAAAGGAGTGTGGGGGTTGGTTGGTGGGCGTCTCTTGGGGGTTATCACCATAAATCTTACCTTGGCGTTGACTGAACTAACTCTGGCACCTCCTGTTGGTGGTGGGACTGCTGTTGGTGTTGTGACTGTTGTTGCTCCTCCGACGACTGTTCCTCCGCAGAGGTGACTGCAGCTGCTGATGCATAATCCGTAACGATTTGTGTTTGATGGGAATTTTTATGTGGCGATGCTTGAAAAACAATTTCTGCTGGCGCTGGCTGTTTGATGTTGTTGTTGTAATTGATTGTATTGCCATTATGCGGTGGATCATTGTGGTTTTGGTCGTTATTATTGTTGCTATTGTCATTGCTCACTGGCGTATAAATAATAGGTATAAACTGTCCCGGCAGCGTGTTATGCGCTGTAAACGGTGTTAAATTGATTTTTGATTGTTTAGCTCGCTGTCGATGAAACGATGGCGATGGTGGCGATACCACTCCTAGCGTCTCAAATTGTTGTTGCTGGGGCACATGATGATGATGATGCTGCTGCTCCTGCGCTGTTAGTGGCGGAAAATGCTGCACTGTCTTGTGCTGCATTTTTTTTTGTTGTGTGTGTGTGTGTAAATTATGAATTTCATGATTATTTACGTTTATTTATGCGTATCGAAAACAAATTACTTGCCTTATGTGTCGGGTGCAATGGCTTGTAGGCAATAAAAGTGGCTCCCACATCGGGGGGTATTGGTAGTTGCTGTTGCTGCTGCGGATCCTTGCCCTGTACAGGTGCCGTGTGATGGTTGCCACCTATGGCCAATGCATGATACACGTCGCCTGCTCCGGACTGATAATGTGGCTGGGACTGCGGTAAATGATGAGTGGGCGGCGGATGTGGATGAGAATTCGGCGGCGGATGTGGATGCGGATGCAGATGTTGATGTTGATGCTGCGGTGGCATGTAGGCCAAAGGCACGGGTATACGACCACCTGGTGCAGGTGCCTGAAGCTGGGCAGAGCCAGCGGCAGATGAATGCTTGGCCGCATATTGCTGATTGATAGGCAACTCTGGTGCGGGCAAATAGAAGGCCATGTAAGGTATCAGGCGACGACTTCGCTCCGAGGCGCTTAACTCTGAATCGCCAATAAGGCTGCTGCTATGATTGCTGCTGCTGTGACAATTGGCCGGCGATAATATTAAAGCAACTGCAATGTGAAACAATTGCAAAAATAATTTAATTCAATTGGATTTCATTAACAAGTCACATTAATTGTGTAAAAACGAACAAGAAACCAATGGGCAAAATTAAATATTGATTAATTCCCAATGAATTTATTATATAATTGAATTTATATAATAAGTTTAATTATGGAAAGTAATTCCCTAAAAGCATGTAGAGATTTCCCCCTTAAGCACCTTTATAACACTCATTTATGCGTAGTGTTGCACAGCGGCAGCACAGTTTAAATTATTTCAACTCGAGACTTATACGATCAAGGAGGCTTTTTCCCCTCATTTAATTTCTATATATTTTTGAAACAGGATTTCAAGTATGGGTAGAAATTGTTTTCAATTTCTTTTTATTCATTTCGGTTATAATCTCAGTAGTCAATGTTTTATAAGCAATTTATATTACACTACACATTGAATAAAAACAATTTATATTGTATTTGTAGTTTCCCCATAACGTTAGTAGTTTTGTCAAAATTTCTGGAACACAAATTAGGAAATTTCGTGGAAGTTTTTATATAGAGAAAGTGCCATTAAATTTAAGTTTGTGAAGTCAGCCGACGCATGGTAAATACATATAACTAAATTGTGATAAAAATGTAATTAAAAAAAATTTCATTTATACACTTTAGTTGGTATCAAAAATATTTCGATCCAAACCATAGGGAAACAAATACACCCATTCACAAACAAACAGTCACAACGGCACAAACAGGTAACAGACATCCACACACACAGACACACACACAAACACACTCACACAAACACACTCACACAAACACACTCACACACACACACACTACAATAATAAACAAACAAAGAAGAATCATTTACACCCAAGGATACGCACGCTTACAAAAATAAGATGTCAAAATTAAATGGGAGTCAAGGCAGTCGCCAATTAAGCACTCGCAGCTCGGACATAGACGCTTTAGCCCAGCGCGGCTATAATATTGGACACAAGATCGGCGAAGGATCATATGCCACAGTGATCACTGCTGGCTATGCTGATGATGCTGGACGCAGTGTTGTCCATCTGGCATGTAAGGTCATTGATAAGGCAAAGGCACCATCCGATTTTGTGCACAAATTTTTTCCACGCGAACTGGAGATTCTAACCAAGATCGATCATCCAAATATAATACAAATTCACAGCATTTTGCAGCGAGGCCCGAAAATCTTTATATTCATGCGTTATGCCGAAAACGGTGATCTTCTGTCGCACATTAAGAAATTTGGTCCCATTAATGAGAAGCAAGCTAAAATTTGGTTTCTACAAATGGCCAAGGCTCTTAAATATCTCCATTTGCATGATATTGCCCATCGTGATCTAAAATGTGAGAATATTTTATTATCTAAACGACTCAACATTAAGTTAGCTGACTTTGGTTTCGCTCGCTATTGCTGCGATGATACCGGACGCGGCATGAAATCTGAGACATATTGCGGATCAGCGGCTTATGCTGCTCCCGAGGTGGTCTGCGGTCAACCCTATGATCCAAAGTTAGCAGACGCATGGTCCCTGGGCGTTATATTGTTCATCATGCTAAACGCCAAAATGCCATTCGATGATAGTAATCTGACCAAGCTGCTGGAAGATCAACGTAACAAGAAATTCGCGTTTCGTCGCAAGTTGCAGGATTCGATCTCGGCCCAGGCCAAGGCAACTGTGGCTGTACTGCTGGAACCAGATTCGACTTCGAGATGGAATCTACGGGAAATACTCAATTGCTCTTGGCTGACCGCCGCTGAGGAGACGCAACCCACGACACCTTAAAAATTTAGAACGGTTTGAAGTGGCCTTCACTTCCCGGTGGTCGGTCGGGGCCACTCCACCCACGATCCCACCTCCCATTCATACAGCGTGCGTTGATTTCACAGAGGAAATGTAAATTGAAGTTATTTCAGAAATTCATTGGTATTTATTAGATATGGGTAAATGTGTACGAAACAAAAAAAATGCTGCAGGCAAAAAAAAAAAACCAAAAAAAAAAAATGAAAAACAAAAATAAAATTCGTATATTATATAGAAGTTATTGAGACTATAACGTTTACTTTATCTTTTCAATTTCGCTGTTTGATTCATTCATTCTCCTTTTTATTTTTCTCCACCGAAGCCTAACCACAAAAACGGCAATGCTGTCATAATCGTAAAAGAAATACTATTATAAAATAACATTAAGTAAATTTTCATATGTTTCTTTTTTGCTTTCTGCAGCACTTATTGCCTCTTGTTTGTCGTGGTATAAATATATATATAAATATATATGCATTGTGTGGCACACAGTCGTGCTTGGTGAGGCGAGACACATACATTGTATAAAGAAAGAAAAAAAATCAACAGTGATGCTCAAATGGAAAACTGTGATTCTCCAAGAAGTCACTGTTTTCATATTAATCTTCTGAATGTATCTTTATAAATTAATCGAAATTATTTCTATTTGAAAATGTTTACCAACTTCTTATTATATGCAATTTTTATTTTATGTCTATCAATTTAGGCATTGCTTAATTTCTTAAATAGTTTATTTTAAGCAGTTTGTTTAAACATATTTCGGTACACTTTTCATATTTTAAATCTGAAAAGGAAAGTAATTGTATCTCAATTATTTCCAAACTTGTGGAGAATATATATTTATATACATATATTAAAATTTACTTGTGATGGCATTTTAAATAGTTTCAAATAAGAATTCCCTTTGTATGAATGTAAGTTTAATTTGATTTTTATAAGATTGCTAAATGAAAAAGTATATGATTCAAGATGATTGAGTTTATGTATATTTCTCAGTACTATTATAGTCCATGCATGTCCTGTGTGTGTGGGGGCATGTGTTGCAACTGGCAACTTGGTGCTGTCATGACGACAACAATCTCTAGACACACACACATATATAACAACTGACAGTCGCACAATACCAGTAAGAGTGTCCGAAAATACGAGCCAAATCAGAGCTGTGGGGCAGCTAATTTGCATTGGAACGAGACACTGACTGTCACTAGCACCAATAGCAACAGAAGCAATAGCAGCAGCAGGAGCAGGAGCTTAAGTGCCCAGTTTGGATGCAACAAAGGCGGCCTCTCTCTACCAAGTATGTGTGTGTCAGTGTGTGTGTGTGTGTACACCCACTGAGCTACCTGTATTTTGGTCATGTCTTTTTGTCTTTGTTGTTTGCTTGGTGCTGCTGCTGCTTAATTTTGTATCTACATAAATGTTTATTGGTAACGTTTTGGTTGTTTTAAGACCAGGCTGCTACAGTTGAGCTTTTGTTTTTGTTGTTGTTTCTTAATGGCTAAAGTGTTTTTATTTTACGACTATTTTTCCTTTCTGTATGTGTTTGTGTGTGCGTGTGCGAGAGGCTTTTGCCATTTTGTTGTACACCTGTGCGTATGCGTAATACAATTTTGTATTAATTAATATAAGTTTATATCTGTGTGGCGGCGATGTGTGAACGGTCGTTTGCCAGCGGCACTAAAATGTTTGGTTTGGTGATGGCTCATAGCAGATGAGCTTGAAGTTGGACATGGAGAGTTGGATGCACTGGACTGTCTGTGTGTGTGTGTGTGTGTTTGTGTGCATCTCCCAGATGGCTCGTTTCAAATTAATTTTGAAGCAACATGTGAGATTTATGTACATATATAAAGACAAATATGGAGCTTATTAGACTGTCCTCTCCCAGTCGGAATGGATAACAAGGAATCGAGTTATTTTGTCTTCGATGCAACAAATTAGTAAATGGTATTCATCACATGACTTTTTCAATAGATTAAAACTCACAAAGGCAATAATTTGCCTTTATATTTTGGGATTATATATGATCAAAGAAAGATGGAAAGTAAATTGATAAATGAGAATTTCTCATCAAAAAGATTTATGATGCAAACAATTTTAAATTTTAATTGTATAACTTTATCTCTCATTTAGTAAAGGTTCACAAATTTACATTCTATTGGCTTTTTTAGTGTAAACTTCTTTGGCTAATAACTTATCTTGTTCTTCAGTTTTTTTTATATTTTCTCTGTTTTTTCCCGTTTTTTCATCAATTCAAATTTGCAATCGCATGCAAGTAGCAAATGCACGTTATAATTAAATAGCGATTACCAATGCAAAAATGGCAAAATCTTTGTCTTAGAGACTTGTGAGAAACTTAGTAGCAACTGGTTTCATTTTTCTTTCTTCATATTATGATTTTGCCGACATTTAATAATTAATTATTTACAAATTTACCCATGGCAATTGTTTCTCAGGCTGCCAATAAACAACAATTCAAGAAAAAAAATGCAGAAGGTTGTGTCGACAAAGAAAAAACAGGCAAGTGGAGGAAAAGGTGCAGCAAGACAGGAAATGCATTTTGCTAAACAAGTTGTTGGCCTCTAAATAATGTTGTCATTTGTTTGGTTAACAATCAAAGCCAGAATCAGAACAAAACTAAATGAAATGCGGGAACCTTATAGAAATTTCAATTACATTCACATAAAGAATGCCGAAAATGCAATTAAGCAGGGGGCTAAAACGAAAAAAAGAACAAATAAGCGAATGAGGATGAGGTTGATGATGATGATGATGATGATGATGACGGATGCTGCCTGAGGTTTGCTATTGCTGTTGTCTCCATTATTTGTTTGTCATTGCGTTTTTAGCAGTTGTCAGTTGGTTTATGGCGAAAACACATTAAGCGAACCGCATAAAAACATTTTTAGCCACACACGCACTCACTCACTCATTCAAACAAATAACCCACCCACCCACTCAAATACCCCCAAACATTATAGAGACAGTTGTTGCTGGTTTTTGGTATTATTGTTCCTGTTGCCCATTCATTTGCTAGCTGAAGCGTTCGAAAAATGCAGATACGTAGTATCGTTCATTCGTTAGCTGTGATATATGTATGTATGTACAGAAAGCAAATCTATAGACTGGGTATAGACTAGCCTAGGCCATATTTGCCAAACACTTTTGCATGCATTTTGCATAAAATTTGCAAATGATTTGTTGTTGAGCGGCGGCAGCGGTGGCGGCGCTTCTTATTTTTCTGCAATTTTCATTCGATTTTTGAAGCATCACAGGTGGGTGGAAGGAGAGATTCAATGATGATGATGTTGATAGCCAGACATGTACATACATTTATACATTGCTAAACAGAGAAGAGCAGAGATTGTGAAGAGCGGGCGGTTATTCGGTTAGGGTTAATATCATCGTACAAACGCTCTGGCCCCGAAGCGAAACATTTCACGCTTTTTTGACATTTCTGGCGCATAATTTGATTAGATTTTGATACGACGTGCAAATTGTTTTGGTCGATTTGTTGGAGGTACCCATCAGCGGCATCATCAACAGCAGCAGCAGCAGCAGGAGAGGAGGCATCAACTGGTTTAGTATTGTTTTCTAATTTGATTTGATTTCAAGCGAATGTTTTGTGGCGTTCATTCCGGTATATCTTCTACCCCTCACTCCCCTCTTCTCTCTCTTCTCTCTCTCTTTCTCTCTCTCTCTCATTCTTTTTGTCAAATGCAATTAAATGCAAATTTATTGCGTAAATATTTACTTGAGCGTAAATGAATTTTAATTTTGTCATTGCTTTTCAGTTGCGTTTGCCTGTTGTTGCTTTTATTGTCAAATGCCTGAGGTTAGCACGAAAACTGATTTGGTTAGTTTTGATTATTTGGCACTCAAAAAATTCATTCCATTCTCCTCTAAACAACCTCCCCTTCCCACCTTCACATCGCTCCACTCTAGATTATAATAGCCAACAGCAAAAAATTTGGTTAGCAGAAACAGAAAATTTGTTTGGCACTCACTTCTCCTGTATAACCATTTATAGAGGATCAAATAGCAACTACACATAAGAGTCTATAAATCGCTTGATGTCTTGTCTTATGGCCGGCCTATTATGGCCTGGACTATGCCCTCTCTGTATCTTCTCCTCTCCTCTACACCCAGCAAGGCTACAAAAGTCAAACTCCAAATTGTTGCCTGTCGCTGGAGAAACAACTAAAATTTGCCTTCATAGCAAACTTATGGCCAGACAAATTATATAGTAAGAGAGCGTAAATTGCATTAAAGTCTTGTACAAATTCGGGTGCCTGCTCCAAAATATTAGCAAACTTAAAGTGCGAAAAAATTACTGCCTTAGTTTAATATAATTCAGTTTTAATTAAATTTACCTGGGTCGACTTTAATTATAATTTATGAATATTACAAAAAAATATTATGTAAAAACTTGAGTAATGAAACAAATTATCTTTAATCAGCTATAAAATATATATATGAAAAATGTGAAAACTGTGTCAAGTTAACATCGCTGCTTTTTCTTATATTTATATAATATAAAACTGTGCAAAATTTAGAAAAAGATTTACTTTTAGCGATTTATTTTAGAAAAAATAAATCTATGTTATATATGTTGATATATATATACTTTGTGAAAATCAAATGTGCAAATTATATATTTCTATTTTTTTACCACAATTTAATTTTATGACTTTCAAAGACTGAGGATTGATCTCTGCTAATGATCTGTTTGATCCTGATCTTTAATATATTTCTACAATAGAACTAAACCATTTAAGTAACTTGATTTTAATTGTATACAAATTGAGTTACAAATTCAGATCATGGGAATTGATATTCAGCAGTTAATTTAGAATTGAATTTCCTTTCTCAATAAATTGTATTGTTCTGACCATGGTAATGCTGACCTTAAAGACGTAATTGCAGCTGCCTTCAATATAAAAAACCATTGTCAAGAAAAGACAAAAAAAAAAGTTGAAATGGCAGGTGTTGCATAGAACAAATAATATCAAACATTTAGCCGCCCCATAAATAAAACGCCTCACAATCGTATCTTGACCATAACAATTGTTACAAATAGTTGCAACTCAATTCGCTAACAATTGATTGAGTTAACTTATGCTAAAGTCTTTCCCCTCTATTGGCTTTTACAAATTAAATTTGCTTAACTGAATAAAAAAAAAAAATATGTAACTTTTTTGTTATTTACAACGTTTTCCGTTTGACAATTGCGCCAGGCCCGGCCAAGTCCGGCCCGGCCAGAAGCATAAAAGTGAATGGATTGTGGTGATGTTGTGTGTATTGGGTTTGTTTTCCTATCGTTTTTGGCTTACAACTGTCGCAATCTGGCACTGTCAGACATTATAAGCATTTAGACCTGGTGACGTTTCGCTTTAAAACCGCCCATTAAATAAACATAGGCCAACACAAGTAATCAAACTGCGTTCATCAAAGTCACAAAGTCTTCGGTTGAGCATGTTTGGCAATTGCCACAATGCTGGTTTTAAGAATTGCCAAAAGTCACATCAGGAAAATGAGAGCGCGCTAGATAAATTTGTGAAGTCTGTCAGAGACCACCAAAAGAGTTCAAAAATATCTTAAAATGATCGATGGAATGAATGACCAAGGCAGCCACCTAAAACGGCTAATTGCATGTAAATATTATGCGGTTTTTTCCTTTTTAGTTACACTTTCTGATTGCAGTTGCTGAAATGTGCATTTTTATGCTGGCCCTTTCCCATTAGTTTCAGCAGCGATAAGGGATTGCTTTTCACGGTCAGATTGCTATGGAAATGATTTCCCCTTAACTGTGAATATTTCGGAAGAAAAATTTGAATAAATTACATGTCTCTGTATTTTCACTTTTTTTTTGTATATTTCCTTTTTAAAATTGACTAAAAATTTCCAGAGTTTAAACACCTCCCAATAGAAATCTATACAGAGACCAAACTTTTTCAGAATCCTTAAACCAGAAATTCAAAATATCATATTTTTATGTTTTAATTAAACAGTGACTATTTTTCTTTTCTATTTTAATATTTTGGCAATATTTTTCTTTGAATTTAAATTTTTGCCCAGAGTTTTTATTTTCTCAATCAAGATTTAATCATAAAAAGGCTTGCGAAATTCCTGTCATTCCTTTAATGATATGCCATGCTGAGTCATATGACTCACTTTGTTTCTCACCGATTTCCTATATCTTTTTTTTCTGCGTTGCTTACTTTTATTTTTCTGGCTGCCGTTTTTGACCCAAACGTTTGACCCCAGATAAATGTGGCAGCTTATATACCATGGGCTATATGTGGAGCACGATTTGTGTGGCCTCTGGCGCGGTGTTGGCCACCATTGCGACGACTTACAACAATCACCAAATGTCCAGATTAATTTATGAGTGTGGCAACAATTGAAGCCGGTTGCAAGGAATATAACCTTTCATTGATTAAAATTTCAAAATTAACTTTTCCGCAACAATAAATCCATAAAATAGACATTGTTGCAGTTTACCATTATCCACCGATATTTGCCATTGAAAAATTATTACGAAAATTAAATGTAATTTGTTTAATTTTTGTTTTTACATTGTTTTCGCATGCAAAGTCAAAGCAAAACCAAAAGAAAAAGACAGAGACAAAGTAAAGGCGGCTTCAAAATGATTTTTATCATTTGAAGCTCAGCCAAGCTAAACAAATTTAAGTATAATTCACTTACAGCAGCAGCAGAAATATACAAAACTAAAAAATGGGAAAAAATAAAAAAAAAAAGATTGCATAAATTAGACTACGAAACAACTTCAATTCGTTTTATGGCGGCTGAGATCGATTTGCGGCACCACAGAAATCGATCGATCCAAAGAGATATTGATTTTACTCCGGCAAGGTCGACCAGCTGCCTGCCGGCTGCCGCCTGCTAAGTGTGGAATAGTGACCATTAGTCCAATATCCGCCATCCGATTCACAGAGAACAACTCTCTGACAGACGCTTCGATGATTTGTGGCTAGCCAAGTTGCTGTTTCTATTTATTTCTGTTGCTGTTGTTAATAAAAGAACATGCATTCAATTGAAGGCGGAAATTGGTTGGGTCAAAGCTACTTTAACCTCGACATGAACATGAGCTTGTCATTTTGATCAAACCAACTTAAATGGGCTGCCAATTAATCCACGAAATTTAAGAATTAATCGCTTGTTGGCAATATAGAATTACTCTTGGCCATTGTATGTCTAGTCGTGTGCTGATATGAAACAACTACAAACAGTTGTTAATTAGTTAGTATTTTTCGTCATTGTCACGTTTCTTAGCAATTTCTGCTGCCTGCTAATGGCAATCATATTATTTAAATTAGTAAATAGTACAAATTAAACCATTTGAAAATGTTCAAAACTAAAACACGAAATAGTGCAATGAAAGGTAAATAATTGTCTATAAAGCAAAACAGGGCTATATAAAGATTGTTTGAAAGCTAGTTTTTCTTCAAATATTTTCAAACTGGTCTGAGAATAAATAAAAATAAATTTAACATTATTGAACAGTGAAATAAATGACCTAGAAAAAACATATAACTTTTGGACATTTACATTCATTATTTGTTTGCTTTAAATCCTTCTATTTTGATTTTATATCAATTTATGTAGAGGTAGATTTAGTAACATCTTCCATTAATCTTTCAATAAATTAAATTCAATAAATTTCACATTCCATTTAGAGATAAAAAATTGTTAACATTCGAAACGGTCCATTTACCTTAATGAAGCATAAAGTTTTGTATTGTTATTTTGTTTAAAAGGAACTAGGGATTTGATTAGATCTCTATTAAAATACTAGTCAAGGCTAAAACGAGGAAGTAATTAATAAAGAAACATGTAATTTGAATTTTCTTTTGTATTTTTAGTTGTTATTATTTTGTTTATTTATTTTACTTTCATTTTTGTTTCTTTGTCTACAAATTGTAAGAGAACTTTTGGGCTAACTAACTAACTAACTAGACTGTAATTACCGCAAAGTCACTTGGGTCAAGGTATCACCACTGGTCAAGTTGACCCTGTTCATTTTTAGTTTACCTCCAAAGAGACAATGGAAAAGATATATACTTTATCTATATAATTTTTTGTACCGTTCATGACCATAAAAGCCAATTTCCTGAGCTCAAAGTCAGTTGTAGTTGAAAAAGAAGAAGAAAGAAAAAAAACCTGAAATATTTTTAAAAAACGTTGACAATTTTGGTAGAAACAAAAATGCGAACAACACAAGTTAAGCAAAAAACGCGCACAATTTTAATTAATTGCAGTTACATTTTTTTGTTGTTCACTTTTAATTTATAACATTCTAAACCTCTTATTGGCACCCACTAAAATTAATTGTAGAAATCTTTGTCTTGGCCAATAGTTAATTGTTACCACAAAGTGCTTAGACGGGGGATTAGACTATGCTAAATTGAAAAAGAAAAAAAGTAACAACCAAAGACCAAAAAATAAAAATGCCGTAAAGGAAAAAAACCCATTTTCTAGAAGCCAAATTAATAGTCATTTAACTTAATTGGCATGGTGCCAAGGTGTCAACTAACTTGTTTTGCATGCTGTTGACAGTTCTCACTATATATAATGTCTTGCAATAGGAGTTCATTCGTTGTAGCCAAAAGTTTGCAACAAGGAGAAGGTATTAGCAATTAAATAAAGTAAATATTTGAATATTCATAATCTTTTGAAAGACTATAATAGAGTTCTACAGTTTTTGTACACTTTTCAAGCTTAATCTCAACTCATTTATCTTTCTGGTTATTTTTCTAGAACTTGAATTTCCGCAAATTTCATAGATTGAATTCCTAGCCGATTACACAATCTGCATTTAATAACAATCATGGATAAATAATTAGCGTAATTTTTAATTTGACCTTCAATTTAAACAATTAGCAAACATTTTGCTTAGTTATATTTTTTGTGTGTTGTAGTTTTCGGTTTTATTTTGTTTTATAAATATACCTTTTGCATTTTAGTGTTTATCTTAATTGTTGTTGGTTAATTTATGTTAATGTTTACAACTCCATGCTTTCCATTCCATTAATAATATGGTACCGTTTCAGTTTAACCCTTTGTTTTGATGATGGGAATTAACGAGAGAGTAACCTTAAGGTCAATGTGTTTTATAGACCAGAGGGGGATTATTTTTTGTTTTTTGGCTATAATTAAGCTAATGAAGATCGATCACTGGTCGGAGATAAAGCTTATGTTTGTTTCAATAGCAAACAAATATTGCACATTTATTAAGTGAAAAGTAGGTATAAATTAATCGAATCGGTAAACACAACCTTGAAAATAAATAACCTGAATTAGTTGTGATGTGAATGTATTTAGGAAAGGGATTGATTGTTTTCATTAATTATCTATATCCATATATATTTGTAAACAGATTTGTAATATATAGATGGATTGATTTTAATTTGAATTTGCGTTTTATTAAACAATATTCAATTAGAAAGAAATTGGCAATGAGACAGTTTAAAAAAAGTTTAAAGAAATTACGAATTTAGCTTTATTAACCTTTGTATTAATTATCTTTTAAATCGGTCGACTATTTCATATAGCTTATTGTAAACGAGTGTGTTTATGTCTTCATTTTTGTGATTTTTTTTTCTTTTAAACCAATTAAATGTTTACTTTCCATTACTAACCAGTCTTGAAAATCATCTTTCGAATCGCAAGGCTGATGATGTGATTAGTTATTATGTCATTCATTTTGCAATAAGCGAAAAAAATTACAATTATTTGTCATTTGTGCAATCAATTTGTGCATCCATGACTATTTACTTGGGAAGCGGTGGATAACAAAACCCGATCTGGCCATAACCAAAAAACCAATTGGCCCCTACCCGGCCACAATAATAATAGTTGGCTTAATTCCAAAACATTTTATCTATGCAGTGGATGCATTTTTCAGACATTTCCTAAGATTATTATCAGCTGTTGTTTGTTTGAAAATTTATTAACGCACGCGCCACTTGCAGCAACTTTCACTGCGGGGCAATGAGAGTAAAAGGGAATGAAGTCATCATAAATATATCATGGTAATTAGACCATTAATTTTAAACAAATGCCAAAGACACCACACACACTTACACACACACATTTCTAGTCAAATGAAGTCAGTCTGCCAACAATGCCCAATTATGTCACGCTGTCTATCATCACTCGACTGTTGTAAGGTAGCCAAAATAGTGTTGTACTTATATATATCTGTATATATGCATTATTATATGCATTCCCCTCATAGGGCCCCATGCCTCATAAAAGTTACGCACGAGTCGCGCCGCCTTGTCATTTCATAGAGTGTAGGCAGGTAGGTAGGCTCAGGGGCTATCACAATGGCATGTCGCTTACCAAATGCGGCGTTTTGTTTTTCCCATTACATTCTCCTCTCCTTGAAAGTGCTCCCTTTACCAACATCCAATCCACTTCATCATCCTCCTCCTGCTGTTGCTCGTTTTAATAATCATCTTGTGGCTATGGTGACAAGCCAGACAAAACAACAAAAATAAAACTGTCTCATGTGTTGACATTTTTCTTTTAAACTTTATTTGGCTAACGGTTTCATGTTGTGTTGCCAAAAATGCGTGTAATAGCCTGGATAGACAAAATATTCACACAGTTTACACCTTAGCTCAGTAGTGGCAATGCTCATGCAATAAGTATGAATTTTTCCATTTTTTTTTTTTTTTGTTTTGGTTTATTTTTGTTTTGTTTTTAGCCCAGTTTTTTGTTTTGCTGTTGCTGTTGTTGGTGAGGTAATGTCTTAAAGTGATGGAATCTTGACATGGAATCTTAAGACTTGCATTAAATCATGTTCAGCTTATGATATCAAGATGCCACCAAAAGCAAAAAAGTCTATGCCAAAACTTAAAAATGTGAAGAATAATTTTTAATTGAATTGAATTTTTATTTTAAAAATAAACAAATAACATGTTTGCAAGAATTTATTGTTGAGAGTTAAATTAAAAGATTGGTTTAGTCTTAATTTGATTTCTTTTTTTCTATAATTACTTTTAGATAATTATCATTTGATCTTTATTATGAACCTAATGTAATTTATACAAAATTTTCTAATGTTGATTTTTCCTGTTCAAAAAGAAAAAGTCTAGAGTCAACGAAGCGCGGGGCTTTCCCCCTTCACATGAATTGAATTGTTGTTTGTTTTTACGTAATTTGTTTGTTTCTCTTTCATTTTTTTTTTTTTTGTGGGGTCTATCACACCTGAAATTTATTTGTTTGTCTAATTAGTGTGCACAACAAATGATCTTTGAATATGCCAACAACTGTGAATGAACTTTCAAATATCAAATAACTGAAACCGCCACGCCTTATTTGACTAATTTATTGACATTTGAAAGGAAAAAAAAGTCTATAAAATGTTAATGTTATTCAAGAATGTTTTAATATGGCCAGAAGCAATATTAAGCATCGTATTATTTTGGCACCGGTTTTAACCAAAATATTATTTCTGCGAATTAGTTATGGTAAAATCCCTGCTCTTTTGGAAGATAAGTTGTTCCTGCTTTTGCCTAGACAAAGAAATAAAAAAAAAGCACTTGATCAGCAAATTGTGGCGTCAAGTTGATAACCAACTGCAAAAACGTTGTGTAAATTTGCCAAAGGCCTTAAAGCAATCAATGGGTGAAAAAAGGAAAGAGGGAAAATTGTATTGTATATATACACATATAAGAAATGCAAATGAAAATCCAGTCAATTCAAATGAAAGCAAACGTGGGCAGTGAAAATGTTGCAACATGGTGGTATGGACCTCTTCTCTCTCACCTCTCTCTCTCTCTCTCTCTATCTCGTTGTTGTTGTCGTCGTGTAATTGTGAAATTTGCCTAGAGGATTAACCGGTCGTTGGTCAGACTCGGTACCAATTGCCGCACAATTTTTCTTTTATTTTACTTTGGTATAATTAAATTTAATGGAAAAAGTGCCGACAAATCGCGGCCAGGCAGCCAGGAAGTGAACAAAAAAAAAAATACTTTAAACAAATGAGTAAAAATCAAAAGTAAAAAAGTAAAAGAAAGAAATCCCCCGTCAAACGCAACAAACTTGAACTTGAAAAGCCGTCCAATAATTGAAAGCAAAACATTTACTCATATGCGTTAAAGCTGTGTAACTTGTTTCCACTTGGGTGTTACGACTACGCCGATTAAATTGTTGCAGATCCTGTTTACCTTTTTGGTCAAGGCTCAAAACCAAAAAAATAAAAAACGCTGACCATTAATTGGGTTAAAATGGTTTTAGGGTACGTAAAAGTACCATGTCATTGATCAATTGGCTAAGAGAAGAGATTGTCCACTTTAAAGCTCTTCATGCGGATTCATTTTATATTCAAGAGAGAGAAATAGACTTTCTGCCCCATGAAAGTGGAACGAACGTGTATTGCAATTGCGCTGCCACTTTTGCTTTCTATCATTTAAACATCTTATTATATCAATTATCCAATCGCTAATAAAGTCCACGTACGAATTGTTTGCTGCTGCTGTTGGTTGCTGCTGCTGACCCGCCGAATCAGTGAAATGAGAAA